>JAUMJJ010000157.1:4962500-6162500 GCA_033556795.1 Tapera naevia | reverse complement strand
CCGCCACACTACAGGATGATGTTGGGCTGGCCTTGCTGTTGCAGCACTGGTCAACAGTGTCTAATCTCCCTCTTCATCCTCAGCGTAGATTCACTGCCAGCTGCACAAAGACACCCCATTCTTATTGCACTCAAGCCACACATGGCTCAGAAGCCCCAGGTTGGCCACACTAACTGCAAGATTTAGACTTACAGAAAACCCAGAGCAGAACCAGCCCCCCTTTTCCCTGTTACACTAAAGGTGGATTGCACATAGAAGCCCATAACCCAAATCTGCTGGCTTTCCACCTGGAGTCAGCAGAAAGAGCTGGCTTCAAATAAAAGCCACGTTACCTTCTGGGAAATATCTGTGCCGTAATATGCATAAACCAGAAATAGACACCTCAGTAGAAGAGAAACTGCCTCCGGTACCAGCCAGCCATCACCAGTCCCCTGCTCTGCCTCTGCTATAGCTCTCTGTTTACCCACCAGTGCATCCCTCCTCAGCTGTCCCATGGTAACAGCAACAAGTTGGAATGTGTTTCTCACCCAACAAACTTGGTTACTTCACACGCTTTAAATCTCTGAACTATAAATATTAGGGAAGATGCATGAAATCTTACCTAGCTCACATTTCAGCCCTTGTCTCTCAATCTGAATTTAATAGGTGCCTGAACTTCTCTTTTCAAGTCACACAAGCAGAACGAGGGAACGCAGGCTGCTTGCTTTGACACAACCACCAGAAAAACGCTAGCAGAGAGCCAGATTGCAAATGTCAAAACAAGTGATTGGTTTTGAAATATGAGAAAAAGTTCATTCTAATGATCCTAGGAGCTTACATACTTACATAATGCAAAAAAAGGAAAGGAAAGCAATAAAAGCCTTTTCAAACTTCCCTTCATTTAGTGGGGTGGTAGCAGACATGATGTGCCTACAAAATGTATCCCTCTCAGCCCAGCCTGGTGAGACAGCAGCCTGTTTACAAAAAGTATCATGGTCTGCAGCAGAAGGGAGTTCGTGAGGATTTTGTTTAATATCTGCCTCTGTTACAGACACCCAGACTTTGTCCTAATACATTCACTTCTCCTCAACTTGCCTGTCTGCTTAAATTGGATGCTCTTGGGGCAGGATCTGTCTCAAATTCAAGCATATGAACAGGGCTTCAGCACAACACGCTTCACATTTCAGAGACAGCCTCTCAGGTGCTACCACAACAGAAGGAAGAGTAAATATTTGCTATAATTCTTCCGTACTGGGGGATTTAAACCTGTCAGGTACTGATGCAAAAGCAGGTCAAAAAAACTGGAAATTCCACAGGCTGTTCAGCTGATAGGCTCCCACATTTGATATCTGGTCCCTGTGGGATGCATTGAGTTGGCACTTCCAAAAGACATTCAAACCTAGAGATGGTCCAGGCAACTGAAAATACCACTGGCAGCAGCAGTGGGCAATGCAGGAAAGCCCAGAGCCAGGTTTGGCTCAGGAGCTGTGTATGACATCTGGGGAGATAAACTGGGAGGTGACCAGTGCTTAATGGGAACGATGTTGCTCTTGGTCAAGGGTCACACCATGCTGCTGCCACAGAAGCAATCTGGGAAATCATGCCTGAAAATCAGCCTTTCCCTGGTCAGTCACATGCCAAGGAAGAAGAAACTAACCTGACACCAGAGAGAGCAGAGGTATTCAGGGTAACACCAATACCAGGACTGATCACCCATGAAAGTCATGGATGCCCCATCCCTGAAGGTGTTCAAGGTCAAGTTGGATGAGGTTTTGAGCAACCTAATCTAGTGGAAAGTGTCCCCACCCATGGCAGGAGGTTTATAACTGGATGACATTTAAGTTTCCTTCCAACCCAAACCATTCATGATTCTGAGAAGTGACTCAGTGACCATTGACAACAAAGTCACTCATATACCTGGGACAAACTAATCTCCAGATGGCCAAGGCCACGCCTTGCACAGCTAATTTTTTTGAGGTTTGGGCCCTACCCAAGGTAGATCATGAATCTGAGGGCCTTGAAACCAAGGACAAGGAGATCAAGAAGCTTGTAAGCCCACACAGATCATGGGGAGATTTGAAAATTGGTGTCTTGTCTACACTGGGACAGCAAAGAGAGCCCTCAGTTGCACAAGACAGCAGAGCCATAAGACAGGAGAAAGGGAGCAGATCAAAGATCAAGAACAGGACTTATTTTACTGTGTAAAATTTCAGCACATTCTTCACTGTTTCAGGTGACATTAGTAGCTCTTCAAATTAGGAACTGGTCTGGCCTCCTATGGCTCTGCAGAAATAATAACTATTTTCCAAAATTCTTTAAACTGATGGGAAGAGTTTTTTAATGCATTTTACACATTTTTTTACTTATTTTAGGCATCCAAGAAGTACATTGCTTTTTAAAACAGGACTTCAGAATATATTTATTTCATTGATTAATAAAACAGTAAATTAGTCTTTACTTTTTGCTTAGTGACCGAGCAAAGGCCTCAGAACTTGGCTTATTAACAGTGCTGCAAGATACTTCAACTGATGAATTATGGCATAATAATTAACATCCTTGCAATTGTCAGGCACAATGCCCAGTGATGTACAAAGCTTCTGCAGACACAGGCTGTAATTTATTCCAGTAGTGCACAGCTTGATGTATCTATTGCTGTGATATCATAGCCGATAATCAACATATCTCTAAAATATCTTGAGACTATTCTTTCTTTCAATTGAAGAAGCTGTAAGCATATTTAAGTTCTAGAATCTCAACACTAGATTTAATACAAACTGGTAAGAAACAGCCCTCACATAGACAGTTTTGCCTAAAGAACTCATTAAAAATATTGAGTCAAATTTTGCTTCCAAAAGAATCTTCTTAGTGTAAATGAGGGAGCTGTTATCAGCTCTGCAATTCTTGAAGCATACTTGATCTCAGCCTGACCTAAGACAGACTGGTTTGTAGCAGTTAACTGGTGCTCTAATTGATGTGACCTGGTGTGGCTTTCAGAGAGTACCCACTTGCTCAAAAAACACCTCCACTCCTTGCAGGTCCTATCAAGCAGCACACTGTGAAGTGTTTCAACTCTTGTAGCTTTTATCCAAACAGCTTGTAATAGTGTGGGGAACATAATTTTCAAAAAGAAAGGATAATTCAATCTGGAAAGAAGGAAATGGTATAGCACACTTGGACGAAGCCATCTGGAATCCAATTCTCTACACATGGCCTGAGCAAACTGTGAAAGGAGAAGGCAAGCTACTGAATCCCCTGAGCATGAGTAGATAATAGGGCAGGAGATTCAGGTGACTCCCTGCACTCAGATACTGCTTTGCAAGAAATATGCTTGGGAGCTGAGGGCAGCTAATGATGCCCAGAGCTATAACAGACCTGTTAAAGCAAGGACTTCCCTGCCCAGCTCCTCGATTCTAGCTGTGATGAGGTGTACAGGAAAGCCCAGTGGGACTGGAGGTCCTCAACAGGCACATCAGAACTCGCCTGGGTGTTTCTATTGCTCACTAAACAGCCCAAGTAAAGCCAAAGATGGCCCATGTTCCACTTTAGTTGATGAAGACCACAAGACCTATTCAGTCAATAAGAAAAACTAGCGCATCATCATTAATGTAGCATAAGTTGTCTGGTTACAGCCATAAATATAAGAGCAGGAATTTCTTCAGAGCCCTTCAGTTTGAAACAGGCACCATTCACTCAGAAACCAACATGAAAATCAAGTCCATTTGAAAATCTGCCCTTAGAGAACTGAATCATAGAATCATTAAGGTTGGAAAAGA
The DNA here is from genome assembly GCA_033556795.1 of Tapera naevia. Classification (NCBI taxonomy): domain Eukaryota; kingdom Metazoa; phylum Chordata; class Aves; order Cuculiformes; family Neomorphidae; genus Tapera; species Tapera naevia. The sequence continues at coordinate 6,158,748 of JAUMJJ010000157.1, read as the reverse complement.
CCTCTAAAATCATCCAGTCCAATAGTCATCCCAACACCATCGTGTCTACTAAACCATGTCCCAAAGTGCCAGATCTGCATGTCTTTTATAGCAAATAGAATAGTGTCCATCTTCAAAGAAAGAGCAGCTTATAAATATCATCTCAGCTTATTTAGCTGTAAAAAAAATTGTGTGTGTGCAGTTGACTTGGTTGCTTTATCAGAAGATGTACACCTCTTAAGCACTGCTCTCAGGATGAGTTAAGGGTCAAGGGGCTTTTTGCAAGGCCTGTGTGAGTTATTGATAGGCTTCTAATCACATTCATCCATCTTCTCTGGGGAAAAGAACCTGTGAAAGTGTCTGTGGGGTGGGGGAATCTAGAGCTACTGCTATACCAAGGAGACATAGAAACCCATCTGTTTTACCAAAAGCAGCAAAAATAATGAGGAAGACAACAACACACTGCCTAGAAAATGGTTCTATTATAGTGTTAAGATACCAGTCAAAGCTTCAAGACAAGACCAAAAGAAGTGAAGCTTTGAGCTGTGACTTCAAAACATATTTTTCTAACGAGAGAGGTTTAGCAGTTCCAATCATCTGGTTAAAGGAGTTACTGCATTGACACTGATGTAATTGCCCACCTTGACTTGACAGATGAGTACCCATTCCCACCAGGAGTGGTGCAGCTGCAACTGCATCCACCTTTGCCTGAAGAAAGGTTTACATTCAAGAGTGCAACTTCTGTAAAAAGAATTAAAATGTAACATAGCCAACATAGAAACAACTGCTGGATTCTTGCTCCACTTACAGCAGGACTCTACTGGCATCAGCAGGAACCACAAACCTTCAAGGGCAGAGTACACTTGCTGTGCAGGCTCTGCCATGTACCTGACGCCACTTTGTTTTAGCAACAGCTACATCTGTGCACACTGTAAAGCAAGTGACTCTTCCAGGAAAAGGATCAAGTTTGGCAAAATTGAGCCAGTTTTGAATGCTCGAGACTGAGCTTGAACAGGTCGTCTGATTTCTTAAAAGAAGTCTTAGGAATGAAAAAGGATGTTACAGTATCAAAGTGTCATAAGGTTGGAAAGGACCTCTGAGATCATCAAGTCCAACCTATAACCCAACACTAACACCAACACCCACACTAACACCAACCATCATCTAAACCATGGCACTCAGTGCCTCATCCAGTCTCCCCTTAAACACCAACAGGGGCGGCGACTCCACCCCCTCCCTGGGCAGCCCATTCCAATGGCCAATCACCCTTTCAGTGAAGAACTTTTTCCTAACATCAAGCCTAAACTTCCCTTGACGAAGCTTGAGTCCATGCCCTCTAGTTCTGTCACTGGTCACCTGAGAGAAGAGACCAACCCCTGCCTGACTACAACCTCCTTTTAGGTAGTTGTAGAGAGCAATGAGGTCTCCCCTGAGCCTCCTCTTCTTCAGACTAAACAGCCCCAGCTCCCTCAGTCGCTCCTCATAGGGCTTGTGCTCCAGCCCCTTCACCATCTTCGTTGTTCCAACAGAGAAGATGATCCGGTTTTGCTAGCACTTGCTTCACTGAGCACACCTTATCAAAACACTTGATCAATCCATTTAACATAAAGTGACGGTTTGCCTGCACACACAAAACTGAAAGCACTTTATTTTTAGGCCCGAGTGGTAGAACTTCAGCCTGACAGTGGAAAACATCACAATGATTTAATGACCACATCATTTCAGCCAAGCCAGCAGTTTGCTGACATTCTGTCTGTAAAAGCAAAGCAGATGATCCTAGGCTTTCTTGTAATGATTTTTAAAACCAGAAGCTTTAAGTGTACCACGTGGCAGACTTCAGGCCTAAGGATGACTTTAAAGAAGAGACAGCTTTACAAACCCTGTAAACGTAAACGGGAAACAATGGCACAAGCTAGCACAACAGACACACAGCACTTGGTGAGGAAGGAAGGGGATGCTAGAGGATGCAAGAGGGAAAAGCAGAAATACCACAAAAATTCACCAAAAGGATGGTAAGAAACAGTGGAAGTTGGTCTGGAAGAAAAACACAGAAAAAAAAGAGGGGAACTGGAAGGAGGAAAAACTCTGAGGAGGGGAATTAGCTTGAAGAGCAAGAGCTCCAGCAGAGATAGTGCCCTTGCACAGAAGTTTTGCCTGTGAAGATCAGAGGAGAAACATCTTAGAGCCAATACAGCAAGAGAGATTTTAGGGACCAGTGACAGTACCTGTATGCTCTTCAAAGCCACCCAGCATAGCACAGCAAAGAGCAATCCTGTCAAGCCTCCAAACACAATGCCCTGTACATGGTGTCCAAGGTGATGCTGCAGGCAGATTTTGTACATACGAAAGATGATGTCAAAGAGATCCTTCAGGAAGAGGACTTACTACAACCATACGCTGCCCTGTAGAGATTTCACAACAGCCCTGAAGGCATCATTCCTCCAAAGATGTAAAGAAAGCCAAGGTTTTAAGCGTCCCTCCTCCACGAGAGCAGTAAGTTCTGAGATAAGAGTTTTCTGGGTCCTGGTGTATTCCAGAACATGCCAGCAATCTTCTGGTCCAGAAGCTTTCAAAAAAAAAAACAAGGAGCTTTTCATGAGACTTGTACTCCATTCTCATCTCTCCTGATCTCAGTCCACAGGTACAAAGCAACATTCAGTCGCCAGCACCGCTCCATATTACAAAGCAGCACACAACAGCCCAAGATCACCTCCCTTGCAGAGCATACAACCTTCTGGCACCAGAGTTAGCTGGCACAAAATGCCACCAGATCCCTCTCAGATTATGGCAGGGCAGCTCAAGATTTCTCACACCAACTACTTGGCTGGATGATGTAAGGATGCTGTCTCCTGATGAAAGCCACATCCTGCCCTGGGGGAGACTCAGCTGAAACACAGCTCTAGGTCTCAGGAGAGAAAACTGGGGAGAAGTGGGGACAAAGGAGTTTGTCCTGACAACACCTTGTACATCGAGGCTACCCTGGTTCAGCTGTTCCCAGAATGGCAGCTGGGCAGGGACCCTCCTGCTGCTAGGATACAGGGCCAAGCTGAAAGTCCACAGAGGGAAAACTCTGCACCTTCTAATGAGGTCTTTGGGGAGATCAGCTGTGACTGTCTTTGGGGGAAATGCATGAGATTATTCTGCAGGTAGCAGGCTGGCTAAAATGCCACCGTTTTTGAAGGATTTTGAGAGCTTTAAGACCTCAAGTGGCTTTGGACTAGGGGGCTCAGTGTCTTTGAAGAGAGTTATTTTGGCAGGAAGCTTTGTGAGAAGGGACAAACTCAAGACCCACAAGCACGTTCCAGAGAACTGATGGGTGATCAGAGACCTCACAATTCCATCAGGTACACTGCAAGAAGTCTATGTGGAATGCTGTGACTGTAAAGTTCCTGTAGACCTCCTAGCAACAACTGTGCCTTAGGTGTATGCGGGGTTCAACATGGAAGTTATCACAAAGCTGCAGGCTCAGAGAGAGAACTGCAAAATGCTTTCATGCTGCAGCACAATAAACGATGGGACTCCTTTTTGAAGAAAAAAATGCTACTTTGCCAACAGCAGACTTATCATGTGTAAATAACAGTACAACTTAGTGTAAAGTGGGCTGCTAACATTATCATTCAAATCCTGCCTCAGCCATATGCTGTAGTACAATAGAATTTCTCAAACCCAAGACAGGAAGAGCAGACAGACTCCTTTGCATGGAGATTAGTTAAAAAGATAGCTTAATCTTTCTTTTGGTCTGCTTAAATCCACACTTCTCTTCAAGAATCCAGAAGGCAAAGTTAAATGCAGATAAGGTCACTGTCAGCATAGGCAGGACCAGTGGAAAAAAATCCACAAACCCTTGAAAATGTCTTAATCATAAAACATAAAAACTGTTCTGCCAGTTAAGGTGGTGCAGATTATAGCTGGCCCAGAGAAACAGCAGAGACATTTCCTTACTGCCAGCAGGGTTGTTTGAGTTTATATTGGAAAGGTGCAGACCAGGACAAAATGGGCCTTTTGGCCATGACCAGCCAGATTCACGAAGAGCTTTAAGCAGCCCCTCCAATTTCCCACTTTAACCAGGAGAAGTAAATCATAGAAAGCTCATATTGCAATCTCCAGTCATTGGCAGATGAGATACCATCATCAAACCAAAACCCCCTCCACCTCTACACCGCTCTCATGAGACCTCACCTGGATTACTGCAATCAGTTATAGTCCTCTGGAATTCCAGAAGGACATGGATCTGTTAGAGCAAGTACACAGGAGGCCACAGAGATGATTCGAGGGCAGGAGCATCTCCCATATGAAGGCAGGCTGAAGGACTTGGGTTTGTTTAGCCTAGAGAAGAGAAGGCTCTGGGGAGACCTTAGAGCAGTCTTCCAGTTCTTAAAGAGAGCTACAGGAAAGCTGGGGAGGGGCTCTTTATCAGGGAGTGCAGGAATAGGATGAGGTGGAATGTTTTTAATCCGAAAGCGGGGAGATTGACTTGAGATCTTACGAAGGAATGTTTTCCTGTGGGGGTGGGGAGGCCCTGGCACAGATTGCCCAGAGAAATGGTGGCTGCCTCATCCCTGGAGGTGTTCAAGGCCAGGTTGGATGGGGCCTTGAGCAATCTGATCCGGTGGGAGATGTCCCTGCCCATGGAGTGGAGCGGGGGAGGGTGTTGGAACTGAGTGGCCTTTAAGGTGCCTTCCAACCCAAACAATTCTATGATTCTGTGAAACCAGAGAAAGTCCACCAGGCACAAAAGGAGATACACTTAGTTGAACTTGGTCGTGAACTGAGACAACAAGCCCAATATCGCTCCATATCTAAATGAGTGCAGCACATAAAAAGGAGGTAATTTGCCTCAGCTTTACAAAAAGCTTTAGAATATTTCCAAGGTCACACGAAGAGCTCATGGAACAGCAGGGAACTGAAACCAAACCTCAGACCCATTTCCAGTCTTAACCCCCAAATCATCCTTTGTCTCCTCTTCAAACCCAGGATCATTTGCAAGCTCTAAAGAGAGTATAGATAATGGAAAATAACTTTCAGTGCTGACAATATTGTCCCTATTTAGCTAACAAGTATTGATTTTTCCCCTCAGTCACTCCAATGAAGATGAAAGCAGCACAGATTCAGTTCTTTTGTTTAATTCCCCGAATCCAATCAGTGTTACTGATGCTATCACCAGACTCTCAGGACTGATTACCCGTGTGCTATTTAAAGTCAGAGAGGTGCTTACACCTCATTTTATTTGGGACCAGTGGGAATTGTAGGTTATGCAGAAAATTTTAACTGTTTTTCCTTTTTGTTGTTGTTGTCAACAAAGCTCCCCCATGTGAAGGAACAGATCTCCAAAGAAACAAGCTGTTCTCAGAGCAAGAGAACAGATGATGCCTTGTTGTCCTACAGACTTATCCCTCTTCTACACAAATGCAGAAATCTTGCTTCCATGTTTGGTACAGTTCTATACCTCCATGAAATTTTGGAAGAACTACTATCTTCCATGAATCGCCTTATAAAGCTCTTTCCCTGTCATCTCAAACTGAAGGAGATCAAGTGATCACACATAAGCTACAGCTGAAGTTTTCCACTTGTGACTGAGAAAAGCAGCAAGCAGTAAGGGCACAGTGAGTCTGCATATAATTTATTCCTTCTTTGTAGGTAGATTTCCCTTCTTTTAATTCAGATACAATGAGCACTCAAGCATTTGCCTACAGTCTCACCATAGTCCACAGCTGTCAAGAAGATGAGCCACTTTGATGGAGATGACAAAGATGATAAGCAAAAAGTCCCAGAGCTACAGGCAGAAGGACCACAAGGTATCACCCCAAGCCTCACAGCTGTATAGCTGAAGGCAGGAGGAACCTTTGGAGGTTTTTCCAATCTTTACAACTCTTCACCTTTAAGGCCATCCCATTGGAAAACCTGTTCTGCGTGCTCACACAAAGCAGAGCCTCATGCAGGGCTTTCTGCTTTAGTTCAGCTTTGGTTTTGTGTTGCCAAATTGAAGACATCTAGTCTTGCTGTCAAGATTGCAAGTGACAGAGGATTACAAACCAGGCAGGTCGGTTGGACTCGATGATCTCAGAGGGCTTCTCCAACCAGATGATTCTATGATTCCAGGTCTGTTTGCCTGTAACATACACTTCCATCTCATATCCCTCATATCCCATATTGGCTCATGTACCAACTGCATTCACTGTCTCTCTACACAAGTCTTCCCCCAAGAAGTATTTGGACAAAGTCCTCAGACACATGGTGTGAATTTTGGGGTTGTCCTACGGAGGGACAGGTGTTAGACTCAATGATTCTTGTGGGTCCCTTCCAACTCGGGACATTCTATGATTCTATGATGAGGGTTTTCTCTCCTGAAAGAATTGCTAGTTTGTTTCTCACTTCCAGTCAAGGGTATGATCACAGACTGGGTCATCCTGTAAGTAAATACACTCAGCCCCCAGGGACAGCCATCACTGCTGCTACAGCAGCATCCCTGGATGTCTACGACATCCTTAAGAAATGGGAATATGAACCAGAGCTGCAGTGCGGAGCCATCTAAATTCTACACCTATCACCACGCTTCTTTTCCACAGTTGTAAATCTATTATCAAACATACCCTGAGATACCATCTGGAACACGTGCTTGATGCACGTGGTATCAGGCTATAAATAGGCAGATATAGACAATCATACTAGATATACTGAAGATTATTTGATGAAGCTGGGCCTCTGCCCTGCTGAACAGCTTCTGATCGGTAGAGACACCTTGTAAGAAGCTGGCTCTGATCAGCACAACCATCTCCCGTGAGAAGAGAGATGCTGAAGGGCTTCAGTTATACCCTGTGCCCTTGTAGTCTTACATTCTTTTAGCTCTCATGACCAAGGTATTTCTCATAAGTAGAAAATTTTTGGGAGCATAATTGAAGAGTATAAGGTGTACTAGAAAGTCCAGTAAAGCCTATATGAACTTTCAGCAGCATTTTTCACTGGTCCCTACTGGTTTTATTTGGGGATTCACGAGAAACCAGACACTCATTGCTTCATTAAAAAAATACATTGCTGGCAAGCACCAGTAGAGACCATTTGAGCATTGCAGCTGGACTTCCCAGGAGGCAGGCAGGCAGCACTAGAAGGTCACACTACTCTAAATGCGCATTATCCTCACCTTATCCAATATTTCTGTACAACCCACAGACACTGCAAAACATTTAGCATCAGGGGAGCTCCACTGCTCCCTTACAGATGCCATATCTCACACACTGGGCATTAAATCAGTGCACATTCCCACAGCAAGAAAGCAACGAGTCCTGTGCTGCTTAAGTGATATTCAAAGCCTTTCACACTACACAAGTCCCAGCCTCACCAGGGCAGTAGAGAACAGGACAGCAAACACTGAACTACATGTTTAAATGCAGAGTAATCCAGGCACAGATACTGAACTCCCATACACCACACCTGTGTGCTCATCTTCTAAGAAACACTGAAATACAGCAGGCTGGATTCTCCAATGCTTTGTATTCATCATTGTCTCACACCCTTACACACCAGCACTGCACTTTTCCTCAGATTAGATTCTCCAGAGCACTTTAACCCTACTTTGTTCAGATGTGACAAGTTTTGTGAACCACAGCTAACAGTCAGACCCAAAGACTGGAAACTAGTTTGGATTCAGGGCAGAGGATGAGCATTCAGAGCCTTCAAAACCTGCGTTTGGCACCCAGAGTGAAACCCCTAGCATGAAGCCTTTCCCCACTGCAGCTGACAGGGTAGCAAACTCCCTGCCTGCAAAGAAGATATGTTATATATAAACTGAACTACCTGCTGTGAACATTGGAGATGTGCTGTGACTGGTGCCACTACAGCCACTGTTGGGTTGCTTAGCCCAGCTGACTCTTGGCTTGCTGCAGCAGTGACCACACTGGGACACAGTCAAGATGAGCTGCGGCAGCTTGTGGATCTGTTTTCCACAACCAGCCCAGCCAGGCTGCAGAGATCTGACTCATGTCCCAGGGACAGTTTGAGAAGTTGCTAGTTTTTGGTACAGAAGCCAGTTTAAAGTGTTTCTGTCCCTTTCTGAACATTTATTAATGTGGTGCTCTCTCTTCTGACCACTTCTTCCCTTCAGCTGCATCGCACATTTCATTAATGAGATCACTGAACAGACCAGGAGTGAAGCAGTGCCAAGCCCAGGCAGAGAGCTGTTTCTGAGAGACATGGTCAAATTGCTCCTCAGAAGGGATGGAGCAACAGAGGCAGCACCACAAAAATCCCAGAGAAGTCTGAGAGTGAGGCTTCCTCTGTTTGAGTTACCCAGGTCACAAAAGCGCCATCTCTGAGGCACTAAGTGATGTTCACATCACACGATGTGTGTGCTGTGCACTATCCAGCCAAGGCAGAAGTACCACCTCTTGCTTCCCAGCTGGGCAGAGACCCATTCTGAATGCATCTTCTGCCTGAATCCTCAATCAGCCTGGTGACCCAACACCCAGATTGAAACTGCTTTGCAATGAGAAGCTCGCGAGGCCCAGCCCTCAGCAATCCAAGGATGAACTGTTCTCTGGTTCACAAACAGATCTTTTAAAGCTACTGCATCTAGTTGGTAACTCATTAAAATACCTTGAAGACACACAGTCCTCATGAGGCATGATTCCTCTGCAGTCACGGGGCCTCTTTATCAATAAAACACTGTAGACAGAACCATAATTCCTGGTAATGACAAAGGTACAGGGAAAAAATGGAAGCATGCTATAAACAAAATGAAGAAGTGCCTTGCAGAAGATACTAGTCTTGTGAAAAGGGCTATGCAGGAAGCGGCTTCCCTGTCCATTGGAAGTTTTTTTAGTCTGCACCAGGATGAGCAGAAGCCCATTCAACATGAAAAGATAACATAAAGTAAAGCAAAGAGCAACCAATCACCATGAGCTCAGGGCCTCTTCCAAGACCAGTGTGCAACTCCATATAAAAGGAATTTGCTAGGAACAACTACCGGGTAGAAAGCCAAACCCTTCTTGAAAAGAAAAACTCCTGTCAGGACATGTCCTACAGCATTTCCAAATCTAACAGATCTTTGGAACTCAAATAAAAGGTGAAAAAGGTCATACGGCCTGTAAAAGTTACCATCCAGCACAAAACTACTTCTGCCCTTTACCACTTCTGTTTAGTATGATATCACTAACTGCATGTAGCAAAAAATAACTTGCAATAAACAAAGTCCAGAGGAGGCCAGGAAGATGATCAGAGGGCTGAAGCACCTCCCATATAAGGACAAGCTGAAAGAGTTGGGGTTGTTCAGCCTGGAGAAGAGAAGGTTCGAGGGAGATCTTAGAGCAGCCTCCCAGTACTGAAAGGGGCTCCAGGAAAGCTGGGGAGGAGCTTTTTATCAGGGAGAACAGTAACAGGATAGGAGGAACAGCTTTAAGCTGGAAGAGGGGAGATTTAGATGAGATATTAGGAAGAAATGTTTACCTGTGTGGGCGGTGAGGCCCTGGCACAGGTTGCCCAGAGAAGTGATGGCTGTCCCATCCCTGGAGGGTGTTCAACACCTGGTTAGATGAGGATTTGAGCAACCTGATCCAGTGGAAGGTTGGAATCTTGGTTGGCAGTGGGGTTGAAACTGCATAGTCTTTAAGGTCCCTTCCAGCCTAAACCATTCTATAATTCTTTACTTCAGTATAAAGATACTTCAGGAAAAACAGGATCCTTTCTCTTCTTCGTGGAGAGAAATGAGACCCTCCTGCTTTTCCGTAACATCATTATTTCTTGCTATGCACACATAAAATCCACAAAAAGCTCAGGCACATAGAATAATCAGCAAAATAACTGCAGTAGAATAAAACAAACAATTTCAGAAAACTAAAAGTGTTTTGTCTCATGCAGTTACTTGGCTGTGGCACTCAAGGTGATGCAAACTTGGACTGAAGCGTTTCTTGGCATTAGAAAGTGGGTAAGGACCATCTGTTTGTTGTTCCTCTGATGGCTGAGAGCTTAGTTGACACTCTAGACTTTCCCTGAGCCAAGTGCCAAGGACTTCTCTTTTTACCATGCCTGCTGTATGCACAGAACTAGCAAAAAGACAATCTCTTTGACATTGAATCTGAAGAGATTCAAAAGGCTAAGAGATTCCAAATTCTGGAGAGGGCAAGATGAGCACCACACATGCATAATGACAGCAACAGCACTGCCTCGTATCCTGAAAAAGTGAGGCTGAAAGAATTATTGCAGTAAGTGTTTGAAATATGTGAATGAACAGCCAGCCACTGTAGAACAACATTCCAAAGAAACTCAGAATGATAGAGTTACCATAGAATCACAGAATCACCTGAGCTGGAAGGGACCCAAAAGGCTCATCGAGTCCAACGCCTATCCCTACACAGGACACTCCCAACATTCACACCCTGTGACTGAGGGCACTGTCCAAATGCTTCTGGAATGCTGGCAGAGCAGGTGCTGTGACTGCTTCCCTGGGGAGCTGTTCCAGTGCTCCACCACCTGCTGAGTAAAGAACCTCTTCCTAATATCCAGTCCAAACCTCCCCTGGCACATCTTCCTGCCATTACCTTAAGTCCTGTCACAGGTTACAAGAGAGAAAAGATCAGCACCTGTTTCACTTCCTTCCCTTGAGAGAAGGCAGCAAACAGCTACGAGATCCCTTCCAACTCTCCTCTTCTCCAGGTTGAACGGAGACCCCCTCTCAGTCTTCTCTCCAGGCTGAACAGACCAAGTGACTTCAGCCATTCCTCATATGACTTCCCCTCTAAACCCTCAACCAGCCTTGTGGCCTTCTCTGGACACTCTTCAGAGTAATAAACATCCAATCAATATCTATTAACAACAACATGAACTCGTGTGAATCAACATCAGGCAGCTTCCACGCATATAATCCTGGGAGGCCTGTGTCAGAATTGGCTTCCATCTTCTTATCATCTGACAGCAGTGAAAACAGAGGAGGGAAAGGGACCAACATCACTGGTCACGTAGTAAAAATACTCATTATTCTCAGGAGAGAAGTTGAAACGGGCAAGTAAAACAGGATTTGCTGTTCCCTGGAGAATCCCAGAGCAGCAAGAAATATCAAATTCATTCAGCACCACTCCTCATTTGAGATAAGGCCATTTTTTAATAAGTTGCAAAGCTCCCGCAAGCAAAGCTTGCTTTTAGGGAGAGGACTGTCTTTCATTAGCCAAATTGATACATCGCCATCAAATCTGACACAAGCACTTCCAGCTACTAAGGGCTAGGGTTATTTTTAAAAATCAGCATTAACCAGAAGAAGCTGCTCCAGCAAACCTCAAATGTCTTCGGGTAAAGTGGCTCACTGCAAGGAACAAATCCAGCTGGAGAAGTTTCTGTGTTTCTGAGTATTAGTGTTCCTTAGTGATTAATTAGTTTATTGAAAGCTTACTGAAATTTTATTTTTTAAATTGCATGCAAAGACTTTTCCGGCTTTATTGTGTTCCTATCATGTTCGTGTAGCTCAGCAAAGCCTAAGTCCCATTTCCTAAATTAGTAGGTTGTATATTTTCTTTCTAAGGACAACAGATTGAATTAAACTGTCTGGAGAGCTGTATTCTTTTGAGAATTCTCATTGGGAATTTAATTTGAAATACCGATTTTTTTTGCAAGTAGCTCCCAATGCTTTTGTTAGAAGTTGAAGAGGGAAGCTACATTTGGAGATAGAAATTCATCTGCAGACAATCACAGGCTGAGTACAATTCTGAGAACAAAGCCTTTTTTAAAAATAAAGGAAAAAAGTCTGGTTCAAACACTTGGTAGAGAAGTGCCCTTAACAGAACTGCCTGGTCTTGGTTACGTTGGTTAGCTTAGATGATGTCCATGCCAGTTTAATATCTCCAGGACAGATAATTACTGCAGCCTGGAGAAGAGGAGACTGAGAGTGGATCTCAGAGCTGTTTGCTGCCTTCTCACAAGGGAGGGAGGGGAAATGTGCTGAGCTCTCTCTCGTGACCTGTGACAGGACTGGAGGGAATGGCAGGAAGATGTGCCAGGGGAGGGTTAGATTGGATATTAGGAAGAGGTTCTTCCCCCAGTACCCACTGGGATAGCACTGGAATAGCTCCCCAGGGAAGCAGTCAGGGCACCTGCTCTGCCAGCATTCCAGAAGCATTTGGAAGATGCCCTCAGTCACAGGGTGTGAATGTTGGGAGAGTCCTGTGTAGGGACAGGAGTTGGACTCGATGATCCTTTTGGGTCTCTTCCATTTCCAGTAATTCCATGGTTCTATGATTACTAGTGTTAGTTTCTATTGGTATCAAAATTTCTAATAAACAAATACCTGCCATAAGAATCTGGGAATTCCTTCACAATGAAGATGACAAGTGTTGTACTGTGGCAAGTATTTAAGAGCATTATTAATGTAGCATCAGTCTGCACTTCTTTTGCACATCACCTATCACACAGATGCCACCCCACTAGAGTATTAGCTTTGTCCATCAAACAAGTAATAATCTGAATGTTGTCCCTTTGCCAAGGGGTAACTGAAACCCAGAGGGTTTTCTTCCTCCTGGAGAGAGATGAAGTCCCTAGGAACCCCTGAAGCTTCCTTATGGCTGCCTTAAGTGTGATGACAGACATTTTAGCAGCGTTTGTTGTGATAGGACAAGGGGTGGTGGTTTTAAACTAAAAAAAGGGAGATTCAGACTGGATATGGGGAAGAAATTCTTTTACAATGAGGGTGGTGAAACACTGGCACAGGTTGCCCAGGGAGGTGGTGGAGGCCCCATCCCTGGAAACATTCAAGAGGCTCTGAACAACCTGATTGAGTTGAAGGTGTCCATGTTCATTGCAGGAGGGTTGGACTGAATGGGCTTTAAAGGTCCCTTCCAACACAAAGCATTCTATAAATCTTAAGACCATTTCTTCTACCAGACACTTGGGCCCAGCACCGGTACCTGCTGTTGAGAACTGATTCTAATTAGAAACCACATTGAAGGGAAAAAAAAACTAGCCTATACACAAGGTAGGAGAGAAACCACTCTCTCCAGCATTACACAGTCATGGTCCTTAACCAATACCAGTGCTGTACAACCACCACACACATCTCCTTTGCAATGGATTTGCCTGTGCTCTACTAATCCAGAACTGGCCTCTTTAGCAGCTGGCAGTAAAAAGAAAGTGCCAAGTCATCCATTTCCACATTTGGGGATGATGAAAAGCACTTGAAAACCCTCAGCACTTCTGCAAAAATTATAACAAGCACAGTACTTGTTTTAGGAAAATATAATGTATTCTGGTGAGCAGAATCACATCAAAGAGGAAGCTTTCAGACACTTCAAGGAGTAGAATATGAAGACATATATAAAGAGATATAATTATCACCACAGTCACAAGCTCCTCTTGGGCAAGGATCATAGCAAGGAGAGGCAGATGAATGAGATATACTGGACATACAGATAAGGCTGTAAACTGGCATAATATACCTTCTCATAACCTGGATATGGTGCAAGCTGGGCTGGTATTGCTGCAGTGCCACTCACTTTGCGTAATTTTTCTACTTGAGGATGTGCTATAGCTGTTCAAAAAACCTAATCTTTCTCCTGGGACAGTACTCCACAGCTGTCTACTTCCTCTAAAGGGTTCAAGGCTGGTCAGCAGCTCCAACACAATGATTCAAAGCCTTTTCCTCCTTCACATTCCCATTTCCTCCCAACCTCTGTATTTTGCTACACCTGGCTGTTCAGGCATCTGTGCATGTCTGGCTGAAAGATGCCTCCACCCCAACACTTAATGGATGTGAATGCATGAGAGACAAGAGTCATGTCTGCATTTTCCCCTCTGTCTATAGCCCCAGGCTGGCCCATTGAAAGAGAAATGTGGCTGAAATCAGTACCAAAATCAAAGGGATTCAGCTGAGAGCAGCTGGCTGAGTCAGATTTGGGAAGTTTGGCCAAATCTTCGTTATTTAATTGGCGATGAAACTGGGAACTTATTTTAATCAGTTCAGCCAAATCATCAACTGATCAGAAATCTTATGCAAAGTAACAACCAGCATGTCCCAGTCACAAATGCAAGGTGGAATTACATGAAAAATTAGTTTTGGTAGAATCTAGGAAATAGGAGGATCTGGAGTTAGAGAGGAAAAAATCTGGTGCACCTGAAAAAGAAAAAGTAGAATGAAGCAAAGAATCATAAAATGGTTTGAGTTGGAAGGGACATTAAAGATCTTCTAGTTCTAACCCCTCTGCCATGGGCAGGGACACTTCCCACTGGATCAGGTTATTCAAAGCCCCATCCAGCCTGGCCCTGAACACCTCTAGGGATGGGGCAGCCACCACTTCTCTGGAAAACCTGTGCCAGTGCCTCACCACCCTCACAGGAAAACATTTCCTCATAAGATCTAATCTAAATCTCCCCTCTTTCAGCATAAAACCATTCCACTCATCCTATTCCTGCATCCCCTTATAAAGAGCCCCTTCCCAGCTTTCCTGTAGCCCCCCTTTAAGTAACACAAAACTAAAATGCATTTGTAAACCTCCCTTGATTTTTCTTTTGCCTTTTGAATTCCAGCCATTGCTGGATATACTTTAGTCTCCTTGGCTCCATCCAGCATGGAAATAAAATCCTGAAAGAGAGAGCCAGCAAAGCCTGTGTTTTATAAACTGCCCACTCTACACTGGTCTCTTTCATCAATTTTCTGACTTCCAATATCAACTAATTAGTCATGGAATTTATAGAATCTTAATACCAATCATCAATAGGTATTCTAAGAAGGATAATTTGGAAGATCAAACAATCCCAAGATCTATACCCAGCTGGCTTCAAATGGAGCAAAGGGTTCAAAAGTTACTGAGTAAGAACAAAGAGAACCACACCAACACACAATCTCAAAGGTCTCCCAAAAAAAATGATGCTAAAATACAGCAAGGAAAGAAATTGACAGCATTTTTCATCCATCTGAAGCCACAATTTCTTGAAAACACTGTGCATTTTCTCAGAAGCTTTTTCTCTGCAATGTTTCATACCGTCACCTGTTATTTTCAGTGAAGAAGATTAAGAACCGAGGTCGTTTGTTGAACACTGAGGCTGGCAGCTTTTTCTTGTTAGTTAACCACAGAAACCCTTTGCCTGGCAGAGTGCAAGCATGCAAGTACTAAAAATATACAGCTGAGATGGGGCAGTGTTATCTTATTTGAATAAAAGGAAGGGAAAAAGCAAGCACAGAATAGCTACTCGCACGTTTCCATAGAGAAAAAGCTCAACCCACTGCCAGCCCCTTTCCCCAGATAGTCAAGGGGTTTCTTTAGGGTTTTTATTTATGGATTCTTCTTTTTTGTTATAAAACTTCAGCCTTACAGAAGATGAGATGATGATGGCACTGTCGCAACGGATTGCAAAGAGATGTATTCCTCCCTCCTGCCCGACTGGTAGCTCTGCTGTTTCCAAAGGATTTACTCAAGGCTGTTTGTGACCAGCTGCAAGATGAATCACACCTCCCACCCTCACCTAATGGCTCTTCAAAGTGCAGGAAGACAAATCCTGCTCCCCAGTGCTCTTCATTAAAATTTTGCAACTTTCCTTTTTCTGGAAGTCTGAGATTCTAGTGCAGAGTGCTTGTGGAATCCCCCTGCTTGACTTGAGGTGTGTTTTGCACTGTGACTACTACTAGCAAAAGTCTCTCCATACCCACGACCTGCCCCTGCTTTGCCTCTGTAGTGATCCTGGCTTTGTCTCCAGTCATGCAATCTCAGCTCTACCCTGCATAGCTCACAGTATCTAAAATTGCCAGTCTGGAAAGATGGAAGAATTATATTTGTGGTGCTTTCCCCCCAGTCCGTGTTTGCTTTCTGCTGTTCTCATGAGTTTAATCAGCACAGCCTGAGTCAAACACGTCCAGACAAGGAGAAGAGAGTCGCAAGCTGCACCTCTCCAAATCCCTTAAGCTTTGTCTTGAGAAGGCACTGCCCATTCTTTCCTCTGGGATTCAAAAGCCCCCTGGGTTCTCATCATCAAATACTGGCACTGCAAAGCCTGGCTTGGCTGGTAACATAGGCAGCCTGACATTCCTCATCCTCCACCTTCCACCAGGAGCAGCAGAGACCTTAGAGCAAGAACAGTGATTTGCATTAGAAATTAATATCAGCGTGCACTGGTGGTTCTGCTGAGCCCAACTCAGCTGTGACAGCATCCCCCAGCAGGAGCAGCGGTCAGAAAGGGCAGAGGCAGAGGAAGGAGTTCACACCTGCGCACAGAAAATAAAAGAAACCTGTATGTTTTCTGCAATGACAACTCCTTCTTCATCTTGTTCTTCCCTAAGGGAAGACCAACACCATCTTCTGTGTCACCTGAAACAATCCTTCTCCACAAGCCTCTTCTGCTCCCAAATACACCTGCCTCAACAAACCCAGAAATCATGGAAGCCAGTGCTGGAAAGGACCTTAGGAGTTCTTTATCCTTCGCTCAGCCTTAAGGCAGACTTGCTGTACTTACCATTGCTGACAAACTGACATCCATCCTGTTCACAAAAAAAGTCACCAGCAGTGAGTGCTCTATGGTTTCCTTCACAATCAGTCCATATGTTTTTCCCGAACAAGTTTTAGGAAAGTCTCTCCTGATAAAAAGCCAAACTCCCTTGCACCCTCTTAAGCCAAACAGTCCTGAAGAACATGACTTTCTTTCACACATTTGAAAGCTCATATGTGTTCCTCTGTGCTGTCTCACCTGGCTTCAAAGACCCTATAGGTCGTGTTCACCAGTCCTCTGAACTGGGGAACCCCTTCATATTCCTGGAGAGTGGTACCAAAAAGTGAATCTGATGCTCCCCAAAACATTTGCAGTGCTCCCCTGTTGTAAAAGGATGGCACCACCTGGCTGATGTGTGATGCTCTGTCTGCACAGCAGAGCACAGGACAGCTAGCTTTGCTCACAACAGCCATGACCACATAGATCACTGCGCATCACCAATTCAAAAAGTTGCTTCTTTCAGAGCCCATACAAGCAGACAGGCCAGTCCTGTACTAATCCCTGAGCACTGAACACATTCAGAAAGGTTTTTACTGCTTAGATACGTCACTTTAACCTAGTGGGAAGTGTCTGCAAGGGGGAGGCACAGAAAGGGAGGAAGAAAAGTTCAGTCAGCCAATGCTGGACAGACAGGGTAGGAGGTTAACAGCATCCAAGCTCTCATGTTGGATGATGCTACCTTCTCCAGCCTGCTACACAACTGCTCACGGGAAACCACAAAGAACAAGGGATGGGATTAATTTTTTTAAAAACCTGCTACAGAAGATGAATAAGAGGGAGCAGCTGCTTGGAAGATAATACAGAGTACTCAACCTTGCATCTGGAAACGCATTAGGTTACTGAACAAAGCAAGGTCACAACAGTCATAGGACTGTTGTACTGACAATAGGCTTGAAAGTGTGTTCTCTTCCTTTGTGCTCTGGCAGTAACACAGGAAGGTTGTGTGGTCACAGGAGAAACTGAGGGATGTGATCTGGTGGAACAAAGATGTTGGAAGAGCCTGGGGTCATCAGGAAGAGACTCCATCAGAGGCACTGAAGACAGAGTCTTACTATGAATTGCAGCACACAGAGACCAGGACTAGGATAAACACGTGGCTGCTCACCAATACGCCAGGCCAAAAGGGGAAAACAGCGGTGACCTTCAGCTATGCTGAAACTCTTTCATCAAATAACCCAAACACAGATTTTCACACAATTACATGATAGCAACATCTCAAAAAGGGGATAGGAAGTACAAGAAAGCAATTTTTCCTGCATGAATTCTTACATTTCAGGCATAGCAGGTTTCATCAGCAGAAGGAAGAACGATCCAAAAGGCATTAAGACACAGTTTTGAATCCCTGCCCTGCCCCGGGTTGCCTGGGTAGCCTTAGGAAAATTATTGCATCTACTTGAGGTGCAATCCCTCAACTGCAATGTCAGGGCAACAGAGTTTGCTCTGTGGCATAGCCTCAGAATATCCCAGAAGGACAATAAGTCACTATGTAGTAGAAGCCAGTTTTGATAGATGTTACCTCCACAGCATCAAAACAGCCCCAATGATTACTGGTATCATCATACTCCTAAGATAAACGAGGATCTAATCAGCGGAGAAGAGAAATGACTACTTTGATAGCAAGACGAACTTCCTTTCCTCACTTCAGCACTCCATCAATAAATACGTCTTCTAATTGGGAAGCACCAGAAGCAACTGTCTTTGACCTGATGCCATAAATCGGCTTTCAAATCAACCAAGCAACAATATTTCCTTCCAAAGCAGAAAATTTCTCAGTGTTTCTCTGCTTCATACTTGTAACAGCTTAGTCATCAAACCAGACAGGCCTTGAGTAAAGCCATGTACTTCATTTGCATTACAGAACCAGTTGGATGACTGACAGAATGAGCTGCTCATCGGCGGTGCCATTTTTGGTCCTGTCACCAGCAGAGGCATTGTCCCTCTGTGGAGCCACCAGCACACACACAGAGACGCCATTGAGATCCAAGGAGCACATTTTCTCAAAGACATATCTGGAATCAGTCCAGACAAGCTGGAGCATCTGCTCTGTATTTGCATCACTTCACAGGATCCTTCCACTGACTTCTGCACTGCAGAGATGCGAACAATTTAAAACCTCTGTGGTTTTACCTGTCTTACCTTGGCTCTCTGATCATCATTGAAATAATCACAACAAAAACTGGAACAGAGACTTAAACTCTGCTCTCAGTGAAATCATCTGCAAGCTCAGAATAAACTATGGGCTTAAGAGCTTTGCTGTACCAAGCTCTAAATAATGGAGAAGGGAAAGGAACAGAGTACATAGCTACTACAGCACTGTGAAAAGCTAAGTGAGACCTTGCATGAACAACTCAGACAAGACAGAGAATCCAATAGAACCACTCTGATACACCTTAATAAAAACCACTGCATAGCATGACAGCACTACAGAAATACAGGTAAGAGCACAGGAACAGAAGAGCTGTGAGCAGTGCACAGCAACTCTGCCAATCTGCTTCCACCTCAGCCATCAGAGTCACAAAAGCACCCTGGAAGAGACCCTCTCTCTGCTCATTAAGAAGCAAGAACAGAACAAGTGAAAGAAGCCAGACGTTTTCCAGTCTCGGGTCACAATCCAGTTGATATGTTTATCAACTGTGAAGGGAAAACCAGAACAAGTTGCTCATTTTAGTTTCTCTTTTTGACCACATCCTGGATGACAAAGTCACAAGTTAAAAAAAAAAAATGAGGACAGCAACATTTTAGCTCTCAAAGATAGAACTGTAGCAATGCTTTTCCTGCCTTCATCTTTTAAGAGCTTCCAGGATATTTTCACCCTACCCAAGTCCTACTTCCTATCCACTGCTGACCAGCAGTTGGTCCACTCCTCTGATCAACAGAAAGGAGCCTCAAGGATGATGAGCTGAGGCACTTCAGCTTTGAGGACTGCTCACTTATTTCTCACATTTTAGAGGCGAAGCAAAATCACGCACATGTGGCTGGTCACAAAACAGGTGACTTTAAGATGCTAAGCAGAGGAGGATTTACACAGATGAAACTGCAACAGGGCCTTTGAACAGGCTGTAACTATCTAGCAAGGAATATTACATGGGACAACGGCTTCAAAGGTGACTTTTCCATCCATTAAGATGAAAACGAAATCAGATGGGGAAGTCACAGGACACGATAGCAAATTCTGCTGAAGCACTGGCACCCATAAGGACATCTCTGTACCAGATCCTCTGGTGGAATGACTTTGGTCTGGGACTAGAAGTCAGGATGTCTTCAAGGCTACAGCATTTCCAAATGTGAACACTTGTGGCAGGGTTTTCAAAGTAGCACTGGGCCAGAATTTCAATAGGGGTTCTAAGCCAGCTGAACGGCAATTTGCCAGTCTGGAATATCAGAAGAAGAGTGAAGCCAGCTGGTTCCTGTCTCTGAGGACACCTCACCGAGCCATGACCTGACATCCCCCAGGCCAAGGCTGCTGTGTACAAACTCCCCCAGCACGCATAAAGAAGGCATTTCAGTGAACAGGCACGTGGCTCAGTTTGTCCAAACAGATTAGAATAAGGAAAAGTGGAAATGAATTCTAAAGGGGAACGCCCTTCTCTGCTCTTCTGCCAAAAAAACAAAGCCAAAACCACAGAAATTTCTTCCCAGCAAGCAAAACAGTATGCCCAAAATACTGTGACAATAGTTCCTCAATGAGGTACTTGCAACAATAAATTCAAAATACAAGATCCCCTGAGCAAAGAGGCCATAAGAACGCAGATCATTAATGGCAAGCAAAGACACACTGGATGCAATTCAGCCTAGACTGCATTGTGTTAAAGTAAAAGGAGGTCATTTTTGTTTCCAATTATGTGGGTTTTAGTCTTATTATTATTATTTTGCCTATTATTAGCAGCGTGGGACAAATGAGAAACAAACTCCTGTTTCAATAATAGCCTTGCACATTGCAAGAGGCCAAGTGACTGCCACAGGGCCAAAAGCTAATGGAGATGACTTAAGCCATTCCCTGTTAGATCTACAAGAGGGGGTTAATTAGTTGAGGATGGAATGTGGTCCAGGGCACGGAGAAGTGGTCCAGATTCAGCTGCCTTCTGGCTCTGCTTTTGGCTATCCTGCGCTGAGGAGGCAAAGCATCTGCCTGTTCTCCCCCAGCAGAGACTCTGAGGAGATCTCATTTCTAGAGGAGGATTTGAAGCCATGTCCCCAGTCTCTGTAAGAGCAGGGAATTAGCTCAGTAAAATAATAAAGCATCAAAGCCTGTGAGGGTGGTGAGGTCCTGGCACAGGTTCCCCAGAGAAGTGGTGGCTGTTCCATCCCTGGAGGTATCACAGTATCACAAGGTTGGAAAGGACCTCTGAGATCATCAAGTCCAACCTATAACCTAACACTAACACCAACCATCATCTAAACCATGGCACTCAGTGCCTCATCCAGTCTCCCTTTAAACACCTCCAGGGTCGGTGACTCCACCCCCTCCCTGGGCAGCCCATTCCAATGGCCAATCACCCTTTCAGTGAAGAATTTTTTCCTCATATCAAGTCTAAACTTTCCCTGACGAAGCTTAAGTCCATGCCCTCTGGTTCTGCCACTGGTCACCTGAGAGAAGAGACCAACCCCTGCCCGACTACAACCTCCTTTTAGGTAGTTGTAGAGAGCAATGAGGTCTCCCCTGAGCCTCCTCTTCTCCAGACTAAACAGCCCCAACTCCCTCAGTCGCTCCTCAAAGGTGTTCAAGGCCAGGTTGGGTGGGACTTCGAGCAGCCTGATGCAGTGGGAGGAGGCCCTGCCCATGGCAGGGGGGTTGGAACTAGATGAACTTTAAGATCCCTTCCAACCCAAACCATTCTACAATTCTAAACCCTAAATATAAGGAAAGCCTGGCCAGGAAAACACCCTCCAGAGCCATCACTTAAAACCCCACAATAGCAGAGAGTGCTTATAAGGCATTTAAAAGCACAAACACCCCGGTGGGCTGAGATCAGGAACAAGAAACCTCATCTCCATAGGTAATATTTCACTAAGTTATGAGCTGGCAGAACTGTGACTTTGAATGAAAGAGCCAGCTCAGCTTCCACTGGAGCTCCAGGACTGCTGCACCAGCATAAATTTTAATAAAATAGCAATATGAATGTAGTCTTTTCACCCCTTGAAATGTTGCTTTATACAGAAGGAGACTTCCAGGCCTTTGAATAACAGTCTATTCAAGCACGACAGTGAGCTATTTTGCCCGCCTAAGTAGCTACTCCACTCCAGCAATTCAGAGAGCTGCCTTTCTCCATTCTGAGCAATAAAGCCACTCCACACGCCAACAGACTGATCTGTCAGGTCTACTGCTACTACAATTTTTCTTCAGCCTGTTAGTCTATGCCCCTATCACCAAACAACTCAAAGTCAAAGAGCATAAATATTTTTTACGGTTTAAACCAAGATCAATGCAAGCGATCAAAGAAAGCATAAATATATGGTGTTCCTTGCAGACACTGCTTCACCACAATGCAAACCAGCCCTTAACCAGCAGGGACGGCTGAGAGAAATACTGTTCCTTTGAGGCAGCAATTATTGTGGATTTCCTTGAGTGCTGTTTTGATGAATCCAGTCGCACCCACTTTCAGACACACGAGGCTGGGCTGGAAGGACTGACGGAGCGGAGCAATTGTCACATTCCTGCATATACAAGGTGTGTGTATGGTGAACCTAGGTACAGACCAGAGTCAGAGAGGCTCCACAAACGTCCTCCATTGCCTGCTACAGCTGTAAGCAAGTTTTTTCTACAGATGCATCTTTATAAACCTATTTAATTTCATCGCTTTTAAATTATGGCACAGCCACACTGTTTTCACAGTTACGATAGGAACAAACATTAACATTTGGAAGATGTATTTCTTTCTAAGTTGCTCCAAAAGGCTGCTTTCTTCTTTAATTTTCATTGCACATCTTTGTAATCCAAGTAGAACTTGGTTTGTAAAGTCTACCATAAATCAGACACAGCAAAATAAAGGTGAGATTCCTTTTTGCACAAACTACCCTCCGAGTGCTGTACTTGAAAGAAGTCAGTCTAGAAAATCCAGAGCTTCTTTATTTACAACCCTATGTGTGGGACAGTACTTGAGTTTTTAAAGACTTGGGGGTTAAAGGAAGAAAACAGCACAGTTTCCAACAAAAATATCAGCTGGTTTTACTTCCTGATGACATGTTTCTTTTATGGGATTTACATGTCAGATGGTTGCAGTGAAATGGTGCTGATGACAAAGACAAGTCAGTATCCCCCTCCACTGGGAATATGCTGAAAACATAGAGTAAAGGAAAGGAGAAGAGAGCATCACTGAGCAGATCATAGATAACCTCTCCCTCTCAGATCAGGCACACCAGTGATCTCCCCCCAGAATGGGAAAATGAGATACATTACGTAAAGGTGCATTTTTTTATATCCTATCTCTTTTTCTTGCATCCCTTGGGCTCCTTACAGTACCAGCATCAGCTGCAACAGAAACAGGAAAACAGCTTCCAAAACTTTATTCCAAAATGTGGCAGGGAGGGGAGGTGATGCAAAGGCAAACAACATTAGGGGAAAAAAATATTAGAAAAGAAACTCCTCAGACAGGAAACTGAAATTATTCAAGCAATGCTACTACTGGAGTCCATCATTAGGAGAATGGAGAGGACCTTCCTGCTACAGAGATCACCTGAATCAACCACTACCCAGGGAATGAATCCACCTTGAATATGGCAGAAAGCAACCCTGGCACCTTCATTTTTTCACAAGCAGCAGATTGATTTCAGGACAGAGGCAGCTTTTGTGCCAACATGGCAGATCCATTTCAGAGACCTGTTGCCTTCATTTTCCGAAGGCTCGACCTGGTTCAGGAATGGTACGGCGGCCCCACCCGGCCGCTCGGGCCAAAAGCTCACAGACACATATGGTGGATGGTTAAAGGCAAAAGGCTAATGGCTAATGGCGTTTATTGATAGATAACACCAGCTTATATAGTCAAGGTCTACGATGTCACTTCCGTCTGCTTACATCATCAACTAAACACCATTGGCTAATGGGAGAGGGGCCCTATCTTTCCGTACATCGCGAGATCTTCCGGTCGCCGGACCCTAGCTACCAACAGAGACCTGAACAGTTTATTCTCCCATCCACGTTTTTCACAACCAGGCAGCCTCAGGAGCTGTCAAGCCGTCTTGTGGCAGATGGTCTTCTGCCTCCTTTCTGGAGGACAGCAAGATCCATGCTGTTTTCACCCGGACAGCTGCAAACCTAGAGAGTGGATAATAGAGAAGGAGAGGTTGCAGCCCTACCTCCTGCCCACTTCTACCTTTTGCTTCATGCCATAAAGGCAAGAGCACTCAAACACCTCTCCCTAACTTCTTTATGGAAGGAGACCCTCAAGCAGATGAATCAGCTCAAATGGATTTTAGGGAATACTACCAAGTGGAATAGTAGCATAGCAGTCACTGCTTTCAATGTATTCTGTACTAATATATTTAAAATAACCAAAACATGCATGAATATAGTTGGGTCTCACTTTATCCTCTCTTAGTCCAAGACATGACCAAACAAGACCAGACAAAGGTTTACTAGAGTTGTCTGGAAAACCATCTCTCAGAGATCCATCTCTGCACCTCTGAGCACTGACCTGAAGTGTGAGCCAAACATTTTGTTGCAATCTCAACCCAAATACTTCTTGTCCTTGCCTTCAAGGAACATGGAGAACAGCTTGGTCCTTCCCTTTTGATGTTCTGAAGACAGACACTGTACACGACCTCTGCCTTCTGTGTCCTGTACTGAACAAGCCTGTGCTTTCAGTCTTTGAGAACACACCACACGCTTGGCTCAGCCACAGAGGTCATCGCCCGGCTGCTTTCAGAAAGGCATTGAAAGGACACAGAAATTGTGATACTGGATCCAGATGACTGGCCCAAATGGTTCAAATATTACTCTCCAACAGCTGGGGTGTGATTCTCATTAGCTGAACAAGCAGAAGATTGCAGATTTTGCTGAGGACGAGCCTTGCAAAGCCTGCCAGGCTGGGAGGTACACTCCATCTCCTCCAGATCGCTATGTTTTCCCACAACAAAACACTTGATGGAAAGATTTCTTGGTGTAAGCACCAAATTAATGGGAATAAACTTGTATAATGTCTCAGAGCAGCCTTCATCTTTATGATGCAGCTCCTGCCTTGCCCCACGAGCGCCCTCCAAGCTGTCCAGGTGATAACTGCATGGCATCGAGAGCACATTGTTCACTAAGCAAGGAATCACAAGCCATGCATATGCACAGGGCCCGTGGTTATCATCACCCTTCCCTACCCACACACCAAGTCTCGCCTCTCTTCCACAGCAAATGCTGATGTCAGAGGCTACAGGGCATCCTGGAAACACAAAAGCTGCCCAGAAAACAGACATTAAGACTTCTATATTAATTTTTTTTCCACAGAGAGAGAAAGCTGAGAACCAATAACATTTATTATGACAAAACAGGGAGAGGGACCCTGCTCTTTTGGAGCAAGGAGTCTGTCCTGCACTCCAGCAGCCCAGAGAAGAGCCCCATCTCTTCCTTGGCAGGCCGATCAACGACTAGAGTAGAAAAGCAGTCCCCTGCTCCCACAGGAGAGAGAACATCTCACCGTGCAACAACCATCACTCTGAAGATGTGAACATTCAGCAGGAATTGGAAGACCAATGTTTAAATTACAATGACAGAGTAACTGAGGTTGGAGGAGACCTCCACGTGCTTGTTCAACTTTCTGCTCAGGCCAGCACCCTACAGCACAGTTAGGTCAGGTCACTCAAGGCCTCATTTAGTCAAGTTTTGAACATCTCCAAAGATAGAGATTCCCCAACTGACTCTAATTTCAGTGCTTACCTGCTCTCATGTGGATTTCCACCACTCACCCCTGATATCTAGTTGAATTTTCCTTCAGAATGCACAAATCCATTGCCTCTTGTCCTTTTGCTGTGCAGCTCTGAAGAGAGTCTCACTCCACATTCTGCATAACATATGTTTAACCATCTGGAGACCACAAGTACATGCTGTGTCCTGGCTCCCTTGCCAACTTGGTGGCCTTCACTGCATTTTCTCCTGTTCGGAGATGTCCAGCCTCTCTCAAACCAGAGGACAAAGGGTGCAAAACAACAGTCCAGGTGTGGTTTCATCAGCGTCAAGACAAGGGAATGAATCTCTCACCTTGCTGATGACACTCCAGATAACCCAGCCTTGTATGCTATAATCTTTCAACCCCACTGGATTATTCCCTGGAAACCCCAGGCTGTGCCTGGATGAGCTACTACCTATGCAGCCCAAGACGATGCAGCAGGTTTCTCCATCCCAGAGGGAGGATTTTGCATTTGTCCTCGTTGAAAATTCCAGCAAATGAAAAGCTTCAAGCCCCACACTCCAGCAGCACAACCCTAGTTCTGAGGTACTGGTTATGGCCTTTGATCAGAACTTCTTCCTCAACCTGAAAGGCATTCCTCATTTATTAGTTCAGATGAAGCATTCCCACAAGAAGTCCATCCCTCCAATAAATTGCCATCTTCTGGAAATTCCCAGCTGGTTGATAAGCCATAAAGCCACTGCTCCCACCTGAAATCTGTCTTGCCTCAGTTGGATGCTCTTCACACCACACTGCGCGCTGCCAAGACTGTATTGATAAAAATGCATGTCTGGTACAGGCTGGAAAAGTAGCAGCATCCAGTCAACCACATGGACACCTTCCAGTGGCAAACTAATGCCTCTAAATAGTGATGAATGATAACAAAGTCGAGCCAGCTTTCAATTGCTCTTGCATTGACTAAGGAAACAGTATCAATAACAAAAAAAAAAAAGAAGGCAATAATTTCAACCTGGTTTTGGCTCTGGAGTCTTTCTTATGTGAACACTCAAGTGAAAAAAAAAAAGACATCAAGATAAGCTGAGAGTGCACATCAATAAATTAAGGTTAAAGTAAAGGACAGTCAAGTTTTAACATTTTTGCCACCTAAAAGCAGGACGCAATCACCACGAACAGCTAATCTAAAACAGGTTCCTCCCTCACTTTTACAGCAATATTCACCATACACTCATGTTCATTACAGGATCAGATAACAACGTAAGCATAGGAGCTTCTGATTCAAGATTGCAGCCTTAACAATGCAAAACTATCCAAACCTGTGACAGATGTGCTGGTTTGTGCACTAGCACAACCTTAACTCTGCCCTGCCCATCATACAGAGCAAAAGCTGTATGAGCAGAATGGTGTTACTTCAGCAACGTGACAGCAGAATAAAATAAATTGGGAGGTAAGGTTTAGACTGTCTTAGTTCTCTGACTCCTCTCCACCACTTTCTGTTCACCCTAATGTCATACAATGGGACTATACTTAGTTTGCACAGCAAAAACAGGAGCTGAAATCCTGTGCCTGATGAGCTAAGTTTTCCAAACAAAGCAATATATCCAAAACTTGCAAAGTATTTCACACACAAGATCAGCTGAAGAAGTCTGACGTGATTAAGTGGTTTAGGAATAAGAATCCTTGCAAGAGCACAACTGTGTAAATTCCCTTGGGTGACTCCAAGTATTAAATTTAGATAACTAAGAAACATGGATATACACCAACCCCTCACCCAGACAGAACCCTGGTATTTGGGCAAAACAATCACACATTCAGGATAGCCACAGGTGGAGGGTGCACTGGGTCTGCTGGCAGAGAACCTTTGGAGAGAAGCATTATGTTCCATTTCACTCCAAGGAGTCAGACACTGCACTGCACCATGCTACTCACGCAGGGTCAATGTGACCCGGCTAGCGCAAAGCTGGGGTGCAAGCCTGACCACTTGTCCTCTGGCTCATGAGGAGTCTTCATCAGTTTGCACCTGCTTTTTCAGTCACCTTTAGCACTTGTGCTGTTTCACTGAACTCACTTCAGTGTACGAAAACCTCCACTAAAAGGACTTAAGCAAGCCAAACGAGAGGCAAGATTATTTGCACAGTGGGTTTATTTTACCAAGCCCATCTCCTCTGGCAGAGTTCACCACACAAATGAAAAAAACGATGAAGAGCTGTCCTGAACAACACCAAGAACCTAACTGCAGCAACAGTCACAGGGGGTTAAAAACTACATGGAGATCCAAAGGTTTACAGGCAGGGATAGTTGGACTCCCTCAGCCAGAAATGTCTCTCTGTTGCTGCCTGGTCTCTGTGCTCCTCTCTCTTCAATGCGAAGGTAGGGCTAAAAAGTTGAAGTTAGCCTCCAGTTGAGATGCTCAGATTTGCTCCAGGAAAACACCAAGGTCAGACCTGGACAGGAGTAGCCACTGCAGGAAAGTTTATCAGAGACTGTGCTGGCACAGAAGAGTGTCAGGTCTGTAAATTACAAGGTACAAATGACTCTGTTACACTCCTGAGTATGGGAAAGGTCCTAAAGTCACTTGAGACATTCCTGAGTGCACCAGAGTCCATGAAAATCAGTACATCCTGCACACCACTGGCAGCATCGCTCTGCTCTTCATCATGCAATTAAAAAGGATCCCAAGCAAAATGAGATGTGCATTTGTTTTGCTATTAATCAAAAGCAGGAAATTATAAGTCACACTTACAGTGGTAGGATAGGAGCAAAGCCTGTTGAACAGATCGCTGGCAAACACTGTTACCCACTGCAAAATCATCCACGCTTCAGAAAAACATTTAGTGGAATCATTTAAGGATTAAAATTATTAAATGTTCCATGAAGACCTTGGATTATTGTTGTGTTGTGTTGTTGTGTTGTGTCAACAAGATGGAGACATAAAGCATCAGAAAAAATGCCCTTTTTACAAGTAAAATGAGGATTGTGCTCTCACCTGCCCCATTACTACACCTATAAGTAATCAAATACGGATATAATTTTGATGTTCGTTAAAACACAACAGTTCAGTCAAAAATAATGGCCTCTGGTCCAACCCAATGGACTAATCCAGTCATGTATACACCAGGAAGTCTACTTCATTACTGTTTTAATAAAAATTGATTTCACAGATTCTTTTTTTTCCTCTCCTGAGATGCCAGTGGATTGGTGATTACTTAGGATTATAGCAGTGCTCATTCCATTAAGCCATCTGTGGTTTCAACTTGCCATTCTGCAAAATGCTGGATGCTGCTCTGTATTTCCTTGCAAGTAAGAGGCCCAAAGAATGGGAAGCACAGACTGGGAAGTTCCCATTGACTTGAACACCTATGCAGTCTATGCCAAACTCCATACTAGTACAGCTCCACCTCCAGTACTGGGTGCGGTTTTGGGCACCACTGGATAAAAAGGGTATAAAGCTACTGGAGAGTGTCCACAGGAGGCCACAAAATGGTTTAGTGGGGAAGTCATATGAGGAACAGCTGAAGTCACTTGGTTTGTTCAGCCTGGAGAAAAGGAGACAGAGGGGAGACCTCATTGCCATCTACAGCTTCCTCACAAGGGGGGAAGGAGGAGCATGCGTTGAGCTCTTCTCTCTGGAGATCAATGACAAGACCCAAGGGAAGAGCAGGAAGATGTGCCAGGGGAGGGTTAGGTTGGACATTAGGAAAAGGTTCTTCACCCAGAGGGTGGTGGAGCACTGGAACAGCTCCCCAGGGAAGCAGTCACAGCACCAAGTCTGGCAGTATTCCAGAAGCATTTAGCCAACATCCCTCAGACGCACGGTGTGAATGTTGGGGTTTTCTTATGCAAGGACAGGAGATGGACTCAATGATCCTTGCGGATCCCTCCCAGCTCAGGACATTCTATTATTTTCTGATTCATCTTATGATTCTATGAATTAACTTTTACCTGGGCAGTCGACATCCACTACATTTCTATCATTCAGGTGTGAAGTCCAGATGTTGAGCTAAACACCATGGCAATAAGCAGCTCGGATTTATATTATCATCAGAAAGATGAATACTGAAGCAAATTGATACTGCTTTCCTCTTTGCCTTCGTTTCAGAACACACTCAGCCAGAATGTTCTCCTGATCCCAAAATTGGTACTGATCCCCATGACGGGCACCATCACCTGCACTGACATCCAGCCACACCAGGGGAAGCGGCTTGGTTATCGCCGATCAGACAGAACAGTACAACAGGTCTGGGGAAAGCAGTCTGAAACAAATTGCAGGCCACAAGGGAATATTTATAACCACTGTTCACTGCTGCTAGTCTGTTCTTTCCATTTCGGAAATGCTCAATACCAAACCAAACTCATTGAGAGGTGTTCTTGGATCAACGTACATTTCAGCAGATCCAAGCCAGCTTCTTCAGAATATCCACCAAGTTCCCACCACAGGGTGAAGAACAGCAGTGCTTTAATACTTCATTTTATTTCATTTAAAGGCAAAGCAAGAAAAATTCCACCAAGTTCAGTTATTTTCTAAAGCACGCCTGCTGTTACCAGCTTAACTGAGCAAAGGTTTGGGCTGACCACTGTGTCTCTTTTACAATCTATGAGAGATTACCTCCATCCAGCAGTCAAAGAATCTTCCTAAAGAAAGAACTCGTCTTTGATAAACAATTTGTTAGCATTCCTGAAAAAGCATAAGAACCTCTCTGAGGAAGAGTGATGGATTATGTAAGGCATTGATTCCTGCCTCACATATTTTCACTCTATAATAAAGATGCTCAAGAGCCAGAAATCCAGCAGCTGCAGTGATGTGATGCAAGAGAAATTACTGTAACTAGCAGACAATCTAATCCCAAATTTGAATTTTCTTTCTCTCACCCTTACAAAAGCATAATTAAATACTAGGAGGTGAAAAAAAAAAAAAAATCTACTTAATACACTCCAAAATCATTTCACCCAGTACAAAGCAAAATTCAAGGAAGTCAGTTTGAAACAGAATCTTTGCCTGCATCAACCAAAATTGACAGCAACACCGTTAAGGAGAAAAGCACCACAGAAAACCAAAGCAATAGTCTTAATTTACTGCTGAATCATTCAATTCTGTTTCCTTTCTTTGCCTTCCTTGGAGAATGCATGTTTTATTTATGATCAGAGTAACTTACCCCTGAAGGGCATGTCTCACCAAGCTGATCTTTTATGGGACAAAGAAAATTTAATATGAACTTTGTCTGCTTCAAATTGCCAGAATATTAAATGAGCCCATATATTTGTATTGTGTTCTCTTACCCGGTTGCTGTGTCTCAGTTATAATGGCTTACTTTCACTCAATACCTCCTTTCACCATCAAAGACTTCTCAACAACAAAATAGTAATAGAATATAGAAAGACAGGGAAAGTTTCTTTTCCTGATAAATTAAGCGAAAGCTCTGCAAAAGAGCTGAGTAAAAATAGTTAAAAATGTAATTGCCTTTCTCCAGTTTTGTCCTACACAGAATTTCAAGAGATCAAACACTGACAGGTCATTGTGAAAGAAGGTACACAACAAATTTTTAAAATAAAATAAATGAAACCACACTACACTTTTAACCCTAAAAACATAGCCTCTGGCTGTGGAAGTTTCCAAGCACTCAGAGATCTTTATTTCTATACTCATTTGACGTGGATCCCTTTCTAAAAGTTATCCTAGGCTTCATAGAATCGTGAAGTGGTTTGGGTTGGAAGGGATCTTAAAGCCCACCCAGTTCCAACCCCCTATTCCATGGGCAGGGACACCTCCCACTGGATCAGGGGGCTCAAAGCCCCATTGAACCTGGCCTTAAACACCTCCAGGGATGGAGCAGCCACCACTTCTCTGAAAAACCTGTGCCAGGGCCTCACCACCCTCACAGGAAAACATTTCTTCCTAAGATCTCACCTCAATATCCCCTCTTTCAGCTGAAAACCTTTCCCCTTTCATCCCATCCCTGCACTCCCTGATAAGGAGCCCCTCCCCAGCTTTCCTGTAGCTCCCTTCAGTACTGGGAGGCTGCTCTAAGGAGTGTGGAGCCTTCTCTTCTCCAGGCAGAACAAGCCAAATTCTGTACTCACAAGGGAGGTGCTCCAACGCTCTGATCATCTTCACAGCCTCCTCTGGAGTCATTCTAACAGATCCATGCACTTCCTATGCTGAGGACTCCAGAACTGAATGCAGGATTCCAGGTAAGGTCTGTCTTCCTGGAGCAACTGATGGTCAGCTTGGGAACACCAGCTTTGAACAATGCACCCAGATAAAGCACATTCCTGTGCCACCACTACAGATGACAGAATTGCCTTCTCCTCACCCCAGCTTACATGTTACCAATAGGGCAGCAGACATGGGCTCTTGAACAAGCTCAGATTATATTTAGCTCAAAATTACAGACTTGACAAGTGCTTAGATGGAGAGTGAATAAGCTTCACTGGAAAATGGGCTTTTAATTTAAATAGCACAGTTTCACCTGTTGTTGTAGTGGGACTCTTCATGACTAAGGGCCAGTCCTAAATAGATGTTACAAGGTTTTAATTTCTTTTTCTCCACAGCAAAGAGATGAATATGGGAGGAGGCGACCGTATGTTGCTCAGTACCTCAGTTCATTTGTTTCCTGCCTCCAGCAGATGAAAGGAATCCTCCCATTAGCTGACAACTAAGTAGTTCAAGGGGAGGGGAAAAGAGAAAGCCAAGGATTAGTCCTATGAAGCTGGCCTTTCTTGAGCTAATCAAATCTTATTTGCTACAATTTGATCTTTACTAAATTTCACAAGAAAAATCTTCCTCCGGTCATCTAAAAAATTCCTTTTCCCTTTCTCACTGTCACGCTGTTTGTAAGAAGAGAATACATTTACATACAAAGAGCAAACTATCTCCAGATTCTCTGGCAAACCTGAGATGCTGTTTGCACAGAAAAATTCTCTGAAAGAAAAGAGAGTAGGACTGCTTACGCCCAAAGTGCAAATTTTTGTTCAGTTCTTCCTTTGAGTGTTTATTCATCCCATTAGAGAACTCTTACCACTTGCAAATTATATTAAGACCCTGTCAGGACAATCCTGCTGAGTCAAATGCTTCACTGGACAAGGTAATTCTCTAAGTAACCCTCCAGCTCTTTGCATCAGACTTCACCTCCAGCTTTTTCACCTTTATCACACCAGCCTTGAGTTCTCCTGGCTCTATCAGAACAAAGTTAACACGCAAGCGTCACAAAATGACCCACAAACACAGAACAGAAATGTGCACCAGAAGCTACAAAATGAGTTCCTTATGGTTGCTTCTGAGGAGCACAGGTTTTGAACACTGCATCAGTCACAGCAGCAGAGAGTGGACACAACAGCAAGCAGGCACCTCTTCCCCCCAGGGCTACAGAAGGTAGAAGACCCCACTAAGATTGAGCACTAAGTTAATATGCTCGGGCACTCAGTACTGTTAAGGCAGTTCTCATACAAGGAAAATTAAAGCAGTTCTTCCTTCATGCAGGCTTTCCCACATGACACAACTCTGAAAGGTTAGATCTAAGGAGCTGAATGATGACAGCTCATCCTATCTCATATCGAGAGAGCTGAGCTTGTTTAGCCTAGAGAACAGAAGGCTCTGGAGAAACCTTAGAGCAGCTTTTCAGCATGTAAAGGGACTACAAGAAAGCTGGGGAGAGGCTCCTTATCAGGGAGTGCAGGGATAGGACAAGAGGGAATAGTTTTAAGCTGAAAGAGGGGAGATTCAGATCAGATATTAAGAAGAAATGTTTTCCTGTGAGGGTGGTGAGGCACTGGCACAGGTTTCCCAGGGAAGTGGTGGCTGCCCCATCCCTGGAGTTGTTCAAAGCCAGGTTGAATGAGGCTTTGAGCAACCTGATCCAGTGGGAGGTGTCCCTGCCCATGGCAGGGGGGTTGGAACTGGATGATCTTTAAGGTCCCTTCCAACCAATAGGATTCTATGATTCTATCTCAAACTTCTCACCTCAGCATGGGCCACAAATACTTGCGGAAAAAAGAATAACACAAGTAAAGAAAATATGCCAAGTGTGAATAATGAAGTCAAGCTCAGCTCTCTAAATGTGAAGTACAATGAGGAAAATGTTCTTAATTCTGGATCTTACTATTCTGGATGCAAGCACATGCTCACACAAAGTGAGGTGCAAAAGATAAGCTTTCAGAATATATTCTTGACTCAGTGGCATCTCTCCTGCCCTGCTGCCCATTTCCCTGTGCAGAAAGAAGCAGGTAAAATTAAAAAAAAAAAAAAACCCAAACAGCACAACAAACACACTCTCTCTCAACAACCACAGTGCTGGGCACTAATTAAACACTGCTCGTTAATCATTTACTTATAAAAAGCAGCAATTCTGCTTTTGGAATGTTGGAGACATTCAAAGGTTCCTTCCTACCAACTGCTTGTTCAAAGCACTACCAAGGCCAAGATTAGATCAGATCAGCCATGGCTTTATCCAGCTGAATCCGGAAAACCAAGGATGGAGATTCTGCCTTTCCCAAGGTCAGCCCACACCAGTACAGCCCTGTCAGTACTGAAAACTCCCAAAGTGACTCTCCAAGCTGCAACTTGAAGGACACTGTCTGTTATTGTATTGTTTGTATTACCCTGAAGAGTTTGTTTCTCTCTGCTTTTCAAAAGCCTTTAGAATAAGCTACTAGGATTCACTGTTAGGTTCAACTCCAGCCAGGGCAGTACAGCACAAGGAATAATTTCAGAGGTTCTGAAAAGATGAGATTGTATCATGTAACTCCTGCAAAGGTTAATACCAAAGCAATGCTGGTCACACAGAACAAGACCATGGAGCACCAAGTTTCTTCAGGTTCCCTAGTTTTGAACGAGTACTGAGCCACAGAGGGCAGATTTTAAAGTTCTGAGTAGCATTTTGTATTGTGATCAGGAAGGCAGGCACAGAGCCACTGCAGCAAAAGGCTCCAACAGTCAAAATTCAAGCATCCCATTCTTATTGACTTGCACACACGCACAATGGTGGAGCCAAATGACACCAAAAGAGGCCAAAGCAAAAGACTGGATGGCCACACAGAGGCACTAACACACACTTGAAGAGTCACAGTTCAGGGCAGATACAACACCATTCTTGGAGCTAACTTTCAGACATAGTATAGGGGGCAGGGGAACACCATTAAGGTAACGAAGATTCAAAGCTTGGCAGCATGGATTAAGCAAACAAGATATGAGAGCTGGTCCCATTCCTATCCCTGCTGATGCCCAGTTTATGACTGTGTCCCAATCTCTTCCCTAGTCTCACCCTCTTGTGCCTCAATACAGGGGATGCTTTCCTATGTACGGGCATTTTTCTTGCTGTGTGTCTGTGCATAGCAAGATGAGGCCCTGATTCCAACTGCAGTCTTCAGTCACTTCTATAAAAAAAATAATAACTCATTACTGCAAAACGTCCACAAGACTTCATGAAAAGCACCAGGTATTTTTCCTTCAGTAAGACAGTGGTATCACACAAAGCATAAACTTCTTTTCTTATCTCCTAAAATGAACATTCCTTAGGCTTTGAAGCATGAAATAAGTAAGGCCCATAGAGAACGGTATTTTTAGCTTCCAGGATCACATGATGTGCCAATGGCTTCTGTTGGGATCATCAGTCTTGCAAATTTAAATTGATTGAAGTTATAAGAGTGCTTGGCAAACATAAGAAGTTGAAACATATAAAAGGTTGAAACTTCTAATCAGACAGCATGAAGTAAATGCAGTCCTCTTTATAAAAACTCCTAAACAATTCATATTAGCAGTGTGGGAGAAAAGCTTACTGTGTTGCAAAATTATAAAGCATTTTCAGTCTTATTTTTTAATTTTATCATTGCCAGTTAATTGTTTTGACATCACTCTGTCCTTTCTTTCCAAGTGCTTATACAAATCACTCATCTGCATTAAGAACTAATTAATTCAGCATCACACAATAATCTCTACTACAAACAGCTGGATACTTGGGAGTTATCCTTGCATTATTCTCCTTCTGGATGGATGCGTAATGCAGCATACAAAATAAGCAAATATATGTGATGAAATACTCTCACAAGCCTAGATTAATACTGATCAAAGACAGAACAGCCAAAGAAAAACTTCAGAAAACCTCCTCGGTTTTACTGTGGGTGTTTTTGTTTCATCTTGATCATACATTAAAATAAAAACCCAAAGAAAAGAGATTTTCCATTCCCATGGCCTGCCAGCCATCACTACTCTGACTTTAGCTGGGAGGCCCAGCCACCAAACATCCCTCCTACAAACACTCAAGAAAAGCTAAAGTAACTGAGGACGACAGAACAATTTGTATTGGTCAAGGTCAATGAAAATTGTCCAATCTGTAAGATTTCCCAGGATTTCATGTTTCTTTCAATTTTAATGATTTCCTGCTCTGGATGATGCATTGACTGGGGTGCATAAAATGTGGTTAGGACTAAAAACAAACAAACAACACATGGGCCACATTTTCTCAATCACACCAGGATAAATCTCAAAAAAATACAGCAAAATCTGTGGGCTTCTATTGGGGTAAAAGAGGTAGAAACGTCTCCCCTGATTGCCACTGTTATTATTGAATTATGCTGGTAAAGGTAACTAGAATTTCTCATCAAGGTTGGTCCCTTTTTATTCCTAGAATCTGAAAAATCAAACTTCATTGAAAGATACAATCTGTCAACTACAGTACATAATTACAGTCAAATCTAATTGCCAAAAGCAGGTGATTTATGTGCAAGCTCCACTGACACGAGCTTGAGGTAGGACACACACCAAGGATAAGGTGTCAGCACGAGCCTGTAGTCAACAAAACAGTTTGCATTTGCTCACGTGACTAAATATAGTTGTACTCTCTTTTTCATTGATTGATATATATATAAATATGCACTATGAGCTTGAAATTACTTTACCCTAAGCAGAGATTGACCATTAATGTCCAAACATGTGAGGCCAGGCCTGGACACAACATCTGAGTTGACAGAAGGTTGGAGCATAAATCTTCATGTTCCATAGCTAAGATCCAGAGACTCTGAGTCCAGCTACAGCCAGAGCCTACACTGACTTTTCAAAGATTTCGCATGGCTTAAAGAAAAAATAACTGATTGCTACACTATGGTCTTAACATACCTGCATTACTTATATATCTTGGGTTATATATTAAATATTAGACTATATAATAATGTATATTTGTATAAAATGCAAAATAAAAATAAAGTAGGTCAGATCAGGCAACCTGAAATGTCCCTTCTGGCCTTAGAAAGGTCTATCAGTCACAAGGCTTTGACAACACACACACTGAACCAGCTGGATCCAGCTGCCAGGCAAACTCAGTCAATGGAGTCTGACCAGATCAGAGCTCCCTGGCTCAAACATCACTGAAATCGAAGGAAGCCAGTGGTGGTACCAGCAGACAATCAAAGCTCATGACTCACAGTGAGCAGACTGCCTTCAAAAGAAGCATTATATGAACATTGCATGGCAGGCTGAGAGAGTGAGGCTAGTTTAGCCTAGAGAAAAGAAGACTCTGGGGAGACCTTAGGACAGCCTTCCAGTGCTTAAAAGGGGCCTGCAGGAAAGCTGGGGAGGGGCTCTTTATCAGGGAGTGCAGGGATGGGATGAGGGGGAACAGTTTTAAGCTGAAAGAGCGGAAATTCAGATGGGATATTAGGAAGAAATGTTTTCCTGAGGGTGGGGAGGCCCTGGCACGGATTGCCCAGAGAAGCAGTGGCTGCCCCATCCCTGGAGGTGTTCAAAGCCAGGTTGGATGGGGCTTTGAGCATCCTGATCCAGCGGGAGGTGTCTCTGCCCATGGCAGGGGGTTGGAACTGGATGGCCTTTAAGGTCCCTTCCAACCCAGACCATTCTATGATAAGAACAAAACAAAAAAAAAAGTCAGACTGTACAGATAGCTGACTATACTTCCATTCAAAGGCAATTTGCCACAAAGCACTCTATAACTGATCTCTGCTTCTACAGTCTTTGAGCATCCAAGAGCCTGGGCAGGACTGATCTGGGTTATATCAGCATAAACCTGAAATAAATTCCCATGCTGTAAAGGAGTTAGTTACTCATAAGCAGATCCTTCAGATTGACCCCAAGATCCCAAATGGTCACATTTCACATCTCAGAAGGGAAGGTGACAGCTTAACAAGAAAGTACTAAGAAAAATATTTTCAACTTGAGCAAACTCTGTGTATCCTGCATTTAAAAACTGCCCCGACTGTCCACAGGAGCTTATGTGTCAGATGCTCAGCATCGGTGCTATAAATAGACTCCAGTAGCCTTCTGAAAAGCATTGAGACATAAGAACTGCCAAATGCAGGCAGAGCACCTAAATATTCAGTGATCTAATTTTGATCTCACTCACATAAGGTATACACTAGTGTAATGCCAGATATTTTAATGGAGAAAGGATTTATGTAGACACAAGATTAGTACCCTATATTTACTTCTATTTTTAATCCTTGTGATTAATTATTAATGTTACATGGCATGTTTAAGATAACAGCATATTGCTGCTCTAGAAAAACTAAGGGTAGGCTTTCTTGTTTTTCCAGATATAAGAAAATAACAAAGATACAATCTCCTCTAATTTCACACAACAGCCCTGTCTTCCTGTGGTCCCTACATCAACAGTGCAGCTGTTGCTTTGAAATGATATAGAACATTTCAGATTATTAGTCAGCCGTTTGCTTTTCTACCAGAAACTCAAACATACTCCACAAAGCCACAGACAAAATGCGAATATATCCCAAGCACTCTGCTCTCCCAGCTTCATTCTTGCTGGTTTGCAAGTCCAGAGGAGAACCATGAAGATGAACAAAGAGTTGGAGGACCTCTGCTATGAGGACAGGCTGAGAGAGTTGGGGTTGTTCAGCCTGGAGAGGAGAAGGCTCTCGGGAGACCTTTGAGCAGCCTCCCAGTACTGAAAGGGGCTCCAGGAAAGCTGGGGAAGGGCTCTAGATCAGGGAGTGCAGGGACAGGATGAGGGGGAACGGTTTTAAGCTGAAAGAGGGCAGACTGAGATGAGATCTTAGGAAGAAATGTTTTCATGTGAGGGTGGGGAGGCCCTGGCACAGGTTGCCCAGAGAAGTCATGGCTGCCCCATCTCTGGAGGTGTTAAAGGCCAGGCTGGATGAGGCTTTGGACACTCTGATACAGTGGGAGATGTCCCTGCCCACAGCAGGGGACTGGAAGTAGATGACTTTGAAGGTCCCTTCCAATCCAAACCATTCTATGATTCTATGAAAGTATCAATGAAGAAGGCACAAGAAACAAGAAATTAGAGGCACAGGGCCAACAGGTGAGTACCTGCAAATAAGTACAAGCCTATGCACCACTAAGTAAGAGTCTATTTGCAAGCAGAGTCAAACGAGACAAAATACTACAATGGGAAAGTAAGACCAAGGGCTGACTTCTGCAGCCCTGACTCACGCAACATTCCCATTAATTTCAATAGTTTTGCCTGAGTCAGGACTCCAGCTCTGGGTCCCTAATTACAGCTGAACAACCAATCCACAAACAACTCTGCCAGCAGATCAGAGCTTCTCTCTAAAGCATGTAAAAAAGAGCAAGATTTTCCTTTTCATTAGCTTCTTCTCCAGCGCCCCTGACAATTCAAACACTCTGTGCTCACCTAATGGAAAGCCACAAAATGTTTGTCAGCAATATGTAAAGCTCAATCTTCAGGCCAGGTTGGACAGGGTCTTTCAGGCCAAGTTGGATGGGGTCTGGTGGGAGGTGTCCCTGCCCACAGCAGTAGGGTTGAAACTGGATCATCTCTAAGGCCTCTTCCAAACCAAACTATTCTACAATTCAGTGGTTCTAATCCAAAAATTAGATTGTTCTGGAGAAGACTATCAGCGAGCAGCAGACTCAAGGCAGCTTCTCCCACCTGAGACTGGGGCACAGATTTCAGAGGTTGCCAGAGGGGTCAAAAGCAAATAAGTTTGAAGTTTTGGATTGGAAAGCCTAACAGTGGGAGGGGACAACAGAAAAGGGTCAGTTGATTCATGTCCTGTTTTGTTTCCTACAGCACCTTCTACTGGCTCTGCCACATGAGGATCCCATGCTAAACGGTCTTCTGGTCAAATTGTGGAAGATTTTGTCATCTGCCCCACTGGATTAAGTGCCCAGCTATTCAGAGGTATTTCTAAGGTGCCACTTACAGGATCCCTGCAACTCCACCAGGCCCTTAGCTCAAAAAAGACGGATTTCTAGCCTTCAAAATAATTTTATTTAAAAACAAAAAAATAAGGCTGACAGTATGATCAAAAATTATCATGGACACCACACATTGCTACAGTCTACAAAGACACAGGAACAGTAGTTTTAACACAAATGAGTTGTCATCCCCCTTTGAGTTTTATGAGGATTTTGATGTTTAAATCCAAGTTAGGCCACCAGGAGAACAAAGGAGACATACAAAGCACTAGGAAAACAAAATAATCTTTAAAATATTAATGAAAGTCACACTAACAAGAGACACACTGATGCTTATAAGCTATAATAATGATTTTCAGGAGTTTTCAGAAACCAATGGGCTCATGACCAAGCCAGCTGGGGTTTGGAAGGTGACAAGTACTGAAGAGTTCATCTTGTTGGACCTTTTCTCCTGGGTGGCTATAGGGAGACACATCCTCCCAGACATAATTTCTAGTGGGCTGGAAAGGAAATACTCCTGCCTAAGGTGGGAAAGTATATACATATAGTAGATCTGTCAACGGCCCGCTCTAACCTTGCACTGCCTGTGTCCTCTGTTTCCACAAAAATATCAGACCAAATAATCAAACAGGCTACACGTAAAAAAAAAAACCCAGGAGAATGAGAGTCAGGTTTGTCAAGACTATATCCCATCAGATTAACATCATTTATTTCTAAGAGACAGTAACAGATTTGTCAATAGCAAAGGACAGGAGACATTAACACCAGTATGGCTGCTGATATTGCCCAGCTCAACAGGACAGAGAAACGATTTCACTGTGTGGAAGAGCACTCAGGAGCCAAACCCAGGGCTGCTGTCAGTGGCTCACTGTCAAACAGAATGATGCTAAATTAAAGTCCTTCTAACATTTGTAGTTGTCATAATAAGGAACTTTATCATTATGCCTAACTTACATTAAACAGGAAAGCTGCCAGTATTGGACGAAAAACTGGAATGATTTTAACAACCTAGAGAAATTAGCTGGATGAAGGAATTATTTGCAAAAGTGAAAGGTTACTCCCAACTAAGCAGAGAACCAGCAGTAGAGACATGGTTCAGGAAACAGCTATGGTTTTCTAGAAGAGAACCGGGAGTTGAGAGAAAACCCCAAGCTGAAGCTGCACCACTTGTTATATCGCTGTTGAAAATTCAGAGACAAGAAAGACATTGAGGTGCTGGAGCATGTCCAGAGAAGGGCAACTGAGATGGTGACAGGGCTGGAGAACAAGTCTTATGAGGAGCGACTGAGGGACCTCCTGTTAGGCAAAAGTTCTTCACTGAAAGGGTGATTGGCCATTGGAATGTGCTGCCCTGGGAGGGGGTGGAGTCGCCGACCCTGGAGATGTTTAAGGGGAGATTGGATGAGGCACTGAGTGCCATGGTTTAGATGATGGGTTGGTGTTAGTGTTTGGTTATAGGTTGGACTTGATGATCTCAGAGGTCCTTTCCAACCTTATGATACTGTGATACCGTGACCTGGGGTTGTTTAGCCTGGGGAAAAGGAGGCTGAGGGGAGACCTCATCACTATCTACAACTGCCTGAAAGGAGGCTGTAAGCAAGGGGAGCGCTGGTCTCTTCTCCCAAGTGACAGGTGATAGCACAAGAGGAAATGGCCACAAATTGCACCAGGGCAAGTTTAGACTGGATATTAGGAAAAATTTCTTCACGGATTAGATGAAAATACATACATGAAAATGCTCTTGAGTTCGACCAGGAGTTGCAGCTGTGTCCATGGGAGGCCTGAAGGGTAAAAGGGCTGGAATTCAAAACTAACATCTAGCCCGTGTCTGAAAGGGTGGTCAGGCACTGGCACAGCTGCCCAGGGAGGGGGTTGAGTCACCATCCCTGGAAGTATTTAAAAGACAGGTTAATGAGCTTCTTAGGGACATGGTTTAGTAGGTGGACAGGTACAGTTGGACTCGATCTCAAAGGTCTTTTCCAGCCAGATGATTCTATGAAGTGAGACAGATTATCCCCTGAACACTAAGAATGTGAAGTTATTCTTCTCTGCAAGGCTCCATTGGAGACCTCAACTGAAAACCTGTGTCCAAGTTGGGAAAGAGATTTTAAGAAAGGTGTAGGCTCACTGGGTAGAGTTCTAAAAAGTATGACTATACAGAATGAATGAAAGAATTTGGTTGGTTTTGTGAAGATGAAGGAAAACAAGAGAAAAGGTCCCAAGATCTACAGCATATTGCTGCAGGGAAAGAGACTAGTCACAAGGTGACCAGGAGAAGTATTTGGTCTGAAATACACCAGGAAAGATTTAGCTTTCAGGAAATAACAGCAAGTGAAGCACTGAAACAGCCAGTCTAGAATCTCCAGCACCGATGTTTTACAAATTAATTAGACATATCCATACAGAACAATATCTATGACCCTGCTCATTAAGACACTAAGTCTTTCTCCACACTTCTGAGAGTTCTGTGATTCTCTAAATGCTCAGAGCTCACGAAAAATGTTCCCTAAAAGTGGCCAAATCCAAACATTGCAATCAGACAAAACTTCCCCTGATCATGGAATCTGGATCAAAGGGAAAAATATCAAAGACAATGTCAGGTTCTGACAGTCTTTACCATGTAACTTCAGTTGAGGAACAAATCTTTATTCAGCCTAGGTAACATCCCACTTGAGAAAGAAGATCAGCAGACTGACTCTGAATTTGGATGACTGTCAATCATTTTGTAAACTTTCAGGACTGCCTTTTTGGTTTTACACTTGCATTTGGTCTTCACAATTACTTTAAAAGGTTCTGCTGTAACAGAATAATCAGAGACAATTATGGAAGGTCAGAGAATGAGCAGGCATAATATATTCTGTCAGCTCCTTCTGGTAGTTCATGATGCAGAGCTTTATTAACGTGTCTGGGGCACACGCCACAGCCCACTTCAGAAATGCCAATACTCCCTGAGGGATGGCACAGAGGGCATTCACAGCTTTCACATGTCTCTTCAGGAAGATAATGACTTTCAAGGAAGTAAAAATGGAGTTAGAAAACTTTTCCCCAAAATCAAACAGGGGCATGCATAGTTCTAAGAATAGGTGCTGTGACAGAAGGATTAAGGCATTCTCTCACCAACCCAGAGGCACAAAGGTCAGACCTGGTCCAGACTTGCACCAAAGGCTGCATTCCCAACTATTCCTGCTCCAAGCACTTCCTTGCTCACTCAGACCAAGCACTGAGAATCAGTTGGATATAATATTAGCTACTCCATAACCTTATCTAGTGAAGATTAGAGGCACTGCTATGCTTTTTCAGTCATCCAACAGGGCACAAGGTCTGAGTGAACAGTCACCATGGCCAAAATCCCCAAAAAATGGCTGAAGAGGGAAACAGAACTTTCTTCTCTGCTCATCTCACACATCAACGCCAGGCAAGTGCAAATTCAAACTTATGGGCTGGTTGCCCTTCTTGTCTGATCCACTCGAAACACACCATATGTTATTTCCCCTGTTTCCTGCACTTCTATGCTCTGATTGAGCAGACACAGTTTCTTTTGCATCCTCACCACTGAAAGATCATTCAGAGAGCAAAGAACTAAGCTTCTGATACTCCGCCACACTTCACATTAAGGGTATATTTATAGAGAACATACACTGTGTGAATAAGTTACTAGTTATGTCTGTAACAATCAAACTCAAAAGATCATCAATTTATTTATAAAATCCATACTCATCTAGTGACATAATTCCAATGACCTGTTTATATTTCTGTCATTATGGTAAGACTAATCATCCTGATTATCCTTAGAATAAATTCTTACTCTTGCTAGAAATGTTTTGCTCTCACACATACCCTGAAAATTACTTCCCCTGTTCTCAACACCCCACTCTCCCACACTACAATTGACAAGTTACACATGATCACAGTTAACTTACAACTTTTTCCTTCTGGCTAGTAACAAGGATGCGTTAACAAAAGT
Source organism: Tapera naevia (assembly GCA_033556795.1). Classification (NCBI taxonomy): domain Eukaryota; kingdom Metazoa; phylum Chordata; class Aves; order Cuculiformes; family Neomorphidae; genus Tapera; species Tapera naevia. The sequence goes on along the minus strand of JAUMJJ010000157.1, from coordinate 6,115,385 downwards.
CAATGAAGAAACTGATAAATGCTGCTCCTTAACCTCTCCTTTCAGTATCCTACCCTCTCAGAGAAGTACTGAAATTACACGTACATCCCTACAGTTTTTACAGACAGACATCAGCAAGTCACAGCCCCTTTTAGAGCCCACTACACATCAAATAGAGCAGACTTATTAGGACTAACACAGCACAGAGCTGCCATGCCACCATGGTTCCTGGCTGGGAGTTGTCTACCATCCACATGGCTCACAGCCTGAGCAAAGCAAACCCATCTCTATCCAAAGACTAAATGTACATGGCAAGAAACTAAAGCCAGTCACTCTAGGGCCTTTGGCTCTGCCACCAAAGCAAACATTAATTGTCAGTGCTGTACCTCTCCATAAATCACAGAATTACAGAAACATTAAGGTTGGAAAAGACTTCTAATATCAGTCCAACTGTCAGCCCAGCACCACTGTGCCCACTAAACCACATCCTATGTGTTTTTTGAACGCCTCCAGTGATGGAGACTCTACCACTTCCCTGGGCAGCCCATTCCAATGCTTCACCACTCTTTCAGGAAATAATTTTTTTCAAATACCCAATCTAAACCTCTTCATTTAGACTTGGCACAACTTGAGGCTATTTCCTCTCATTGTATCACTTGTTATTGGGACCCCTAGGACTCAACCAGAAACTCTGCTTCAGTATCTGACCTTGACATAGGAAAATGAAGAAAGCTGAACTGATTGAAAAATACCCTGGGCCTACTCTATTTCTCTAACTATTTAGGGTTTTCTGCAGCCTCTGCCAAAGCTGAGTCTTAGCTTTAATTTACTGTCCAGTTGCAACAGTCATTTCCCCATTCCCATTAGCAGAGGATCACTAGATGGCTCCAACCCAGCCCTCTCCTGGCACTGCAAGGACCAGGAGCAGCACAGTGAAACAGCACTGAAAATCCTCGACCCAACACCTTGCAAGTAGCCCTTCTTATGCAGTTTATGTTTAAATAGCACAGAAAAAGGATAACTAAGTTTGTTTCACCAATAACTTTCAGCATCTTTCATCATGAGAGGGTTGGGTTTGTTCAGCCTGGAGAAGAGAAGGCACTGAGGAGAACTCAGAGCAGCCTCCCAGTACATAAAGAGTGCCTACAGAAAAGCTGGGGAGGGGCCCTTTTCAGGAAGTGCAGGGATAGGATGAGACGGAATGGTTTTAAGCTGAAAGAGGGGATATTTAGATCAGATTGTAGGAAGAGAGGGCGGTGAGGCCCTGCCACAGGTTGCCCAGCAAAGTGGAGGCTACCCCATGCCTGGAGGTGTTCAAAGCCAGGCTAGTTGGGGCCTTGAGTACCCTGATCCGGGGGAAGATGTCCCTGCCCATGGCAGGGGGTTTGGAACTGGATGGGCTTTAAGGTCCCTTCCAACCCAAACAATTCTATGATTCTATGATCTCAGCACTCCCTTAGTAGTCTCAGCCTGTTTTTCCCTGTCATGCTCCTGGAGGACAGGAGCCAGCCCAGAGTACTGGCTGCTGGTGCTTGGGTGCTAAACCTGTCTCTGTCCTCAAGGAATCTCTGCAAACCTGTAAGGTAAAAACATTGGAGAACTTTTTAAACCACCTTCCATAGGTTTGCAAATACCATCTCATTATCAACCTCTTCTTTGCACTTAGGCTTATAAAAGTAAGACCAAACTTTGTATTTTACCTCCACAGCGAGGCAGAGTCCTCCAATCCAGCAGCACATAAATGAATTTCACACCAGTGGGGAGACCCTAATAGATTTTGCAGGTCAGTGCTTCTGGCAGGTATTCCTCTAAAGACCATGTTTTGAGTTCAAGGGAAAAGAAAAAAAAAACCATCCCTCAACTAGATTTTTGAAAGCACACTCCAGTAAAAGTTAATACAAGCAGGGAAAAAAAACAGGAGGAGAAAGCTCAATTGATTTGTTGTAAGCTGATCTGAAAGTGTTTCAAAAATTCAGGGCATGCGAGGACAAAATAAAAAAATATAAATTCTAGCAGAGAACAACTCAAACATAAAAATAGCAGCAGTGGCTAAGAACAGTTCTTCAAAGGGATGTCAGACTTTACTTTGTGCAGGAACAGCAACTAAAAGGCTTCATGTCATTGCTACATGGTGATATTAAAAACCAGCGTTGATTTCTTTGGGGGAGAAAAAAAACAACAACAGAAACACATACAGCAGATTAATAAAATGCAACCATAGCAAGGTTGCTTTAAATCCTATTTATAAAACCCTGGGGCATTTTTCCTTGTTCAGTGCAGTCTCCACAATGTCAAATTCTAATTTTCAACACAGGTCAGAGTGTTGTAACTGGCAATGCCCAGGATGGCATGGGTGACAAAGATGATTTCCAGGAACTTAGCCTTTAAAACAAACACACAGAACTGGTGGCATTTCTTTATTGCCTTTTTAAAACCCATGAGTTACACATAGCATTACATTTGCTGTTGTAGCAGACAAACTTTTATGCATTGTATTAGTCCTCTTGTTCAGCAAGGTTTTTGTTCCCTGGGCTCTTAGGGAGTGATGTCTGATATGACTGCAGAAGACTATCTCTTTTAACCTGTAGGAGAAATGTGGGGAAGCTTACTTTTCCTCCTCTGAGAGCCACAACATATTTGTGAGCCTAATAACATCACTGCAAAGTAGATAAAATATTAAGTACTATCTCTAGTACTTAATAGAGAAAAAGAGAGGGGCCAACAGTCAGCCACTGGTTTTCTGCTAGTACAAAATTAACATTGGATTTATTATTTCAAATAAGAGGAGATGATCATCATGAATACTTTATAATATTTTCTGTAGCTATAATGAAATAACTCCATTCTCTCCTTTTTTTTAATGGTTCACAACCATTGCCTGCAATGCTCTACAGGCCTTTACCAATAGCTGTGCTGATGGAAATTCATCCTTTACTTATTGAATTTCAGACCAAAACCTGAAGCTGTCCTGTAGAAATGTTTTAATGGTTTTACTACACCTCAAAGTCCCCAAAAAGGCAGGTATTCCCTGCAAAGATTCTGGACATCCTAGTACAGTCTGGAGGAGTCAAACATTAGGAAGACAGCATCTCTCCTCCCAGGCTAGTATCTCATCTGTGTGCTCAAAATGCCTTGTTTTCTTTCTCCTCTTCTGTTTCCACCTGTACTGGGCTGGGTGATGGTCCTGACTCCAGGACTGCAGGCAAATTACCCTCATTTTGTCAGCTGAAGAATGGTACCCAAAGAATCAGCAACAGCAGAGACAAGCAATTCTACAACAGCAAAACAGATAAAGCCACTTCCCTACAGAATTGTGTCTTCTGGCCAGATTCTCTGGTATCTAAAAAGCAATTAAACAAATTCATGGAAGAAATATCCACCAAAGGCTACTGTGAATACATGTACTCCACAGAACTCCCAAGGTATAAATCAATGTAGGATGGAAGCATACCAGGAACCTGCATTATACTCTTCTCTGCACAACTCCCGTTGACCACTGTTCAAAATTAGATGTTAACCAGAGGCATATTTGATAAGACCCAAAAAACATTATACAGCTTAGCTTATCTTCAGGAGTGAGTTAATTCCACAGCTTTCCCACTGTGGGAGAACCAAGAGGGCTCTTTGTTTTCATAGAGTCCATCAGGGCTTCCTGACTTTCAGGCTTTCTGACTCCTGATAAGTTTGCTTGGATTTGACAAATGGATTCAAACGTTACTGGGGGAGGAAACAGGGACAGAGATGTTCACATAAGCCTCGTTTCCCTAAGAAACCAGGTTAAAAAACTCAACAGATGACGAGTTGCAAGAGGTTCTGTAATCTGCTTTTAAAATACTTAGGAATGAAGTGAAAAGTCCTAACAGGGCATACGAGGATGTGTTTGACAAGGAGTAAGTGCTTCCATTAGGCAACACAACATCATCTTTAAAGAATGATTCCATAATAAAAGAGAGACCCAGCAGCAACTCCAAAGAGCAGGAACCTGCTCACTCAGAGAACCAATGCAAGGCACAGGGCTATTCTTTCCTTTCTAAATCATCCCTTTCACTCTCTTCCAGACTTTAACAGACCGCTAAAAAAATATCATAAATTATAGAGTATGGATGATGTCAAAGCCTGCTCTCGGAGGGAGGCTGGGAACAGCAATCATGTTTTCTTCAGTTTGGGAATATACAGACACAGTTCTTGTTCATAGCCTATGAAAAAAAGGCTCTGCATATCAAAGGCGCCAAATATATTTCCCTTCAGGTCTTCATTTCAACAAACCCAGTCTGATGCCACAGACACAAGGAGAGAAGGGAGGCTGATAGGATGAAATGGGAAAGTCAAGACCTGGAAGAATGGCTTAGGCCACTGAAATACCCAGGGAAAGCATAAATGCAGAATCCAAACTGCACTGTGTTATTCCAGTTCACTTCCAGAGAGACCTGCTTCTGAATACCTGAATGCAACAGGTGATAACGACCATAATCTTCAAATGTAGGCCTATGAATCTTCTTTTCATGTGCATAAAGGATAGTTGGCAATTCTGGCTGTTCTCAACTACAGTATCCAGCCACAGCCCCAAGCAGGGAAAGAGAAAAACTTGCGGAACATGAACAAAATAGGATAACTTGTTTTACCCAGCCACACACCATCCACCACTCACAGGAAGGATGTGAAGGCCACCAGAGGATTCTCCTGCTCTGAGATGATCTTTTGCCAGGTAACACATCATGAGCACTGTTTCACCACAATGAAAACAAAAAGTGCAGAGGAAATGATCAGAACCTTGATGCTGTTTTCCACAGCTGTGTCCATCAGAAAATCCTAGGAAAGGGGTTGAACTTTTGTTTACAACTAAACCAAAAACATCCTCAGATATGAACATCCCACACCTGGGAGCAGCTTTGGAATTAAAGTAAATCAGAACCCAACAAACTGACAGCTGTCCCTTACTTGTCTCAAACATTCTCAACTCTGTGCCCCCTGCTAAAACAAAAGACCAAAACCAGCATCTGTTGATAATGTGTACAGTGATAGTGATGGACTTCTACCCTCCACGGCACTACACAGGATAACTCCAAGAGCTACACCTCACACTTTGTTTGCCTTCTTAAAATAGTAAACTACTTCTTTACTAGTAAACTACATTAAGGAATGTCATCTCCACAAAGTGCTAGGAACTTCACTACACTGTATAAATGTTTTACACCAATAATAATTAAGAGGTACATTCTCAAAGAAAGACAGAATCACAGCATGGTCAGAGATGAAAGGGCCCTCTGGAGCTCATCCAGTCCAACCACCCTGCTAAAGTAGGTTCACCTTGAGCAGGTTGCACAGGAGCATGTCCAGTTGGGTTTTGAAAATCTCCAGAGAAGGAGATTACACAGCCTCCCTGGGAAGCCTGTTCCAGTGCTCCATTACCCTCACAGTAAATAAGGTTTTCCTCATGTTCAGGTGGAACTTCCTCTGCTCCAGTTTGTGCCCGTTGCCTCTCATCCTGTCACTGGGCACAACTGAGCCAAATTTGGCCCCATCCTCTCAACACTCACCCTTTAGATATTGATAAGCACTGATGAGATCCCCTCTCAGTCTTCTCCAGGCTAAACAGGCACAGGTCTCTCAGTCTTCCCTCATTACAGAGATGCTCTGGTCCCCTCATCATCTCTGTGGCCTCTGCTGGAATCTCTCCAGTGGTTCCTTACCTTTCTTGAACTGAGGAGCTCAGAGCTGGACACGGGACTCCAGACACGGCCTCACCAGGGAAAAGCAGGGGTGGAAGTGAATCTGCCTCACCCTGCTGGCCACACTATCTTCTTGATGTGCCCCAGGATACCATTGACCTTCTTGGCCACAAGAACACATTGCTAGATCATTATTACTTGTCCACGAGGACTCCTATGTCCTTGTCCACAGAGCCACTTTCCAGATGGTCAAGCCCTCACCTGTACTGATGCAAGGGGTTATTCCTCCTGAGGTGCAGAACCCTACACTTGCCTTCATTGAACTTCATGTGGTTCCACTCAAACCATCTTCCCAGCCTGTCCAGGCCTCGCTGATGAGCGGCACAGCCTTGCAGTGTACCATACACTCCTCCCAGGTTTATATCATCAGCAAAAAAAAGAACAGCCTCCAGAAGTTACACATACAAAATTTGAGAGCAGGTGTCAGCCTTGGAAACTTTGACTCTCAGAAGAGCCACTGCTGCCTCTGTGCAGTGTGAATACCTGAGTTTAAACAAGTTCTCCAGAGTCTGCCCACATACAGACATCTTTTCCTCTAGCTGACTTCTCAAAGACCGTAGCTGAGGATGCCTGTCTTCACAAGGATGCTCAAAACAGTTGCTCTGAATTCACTTCAAAGCAGACATGCACAAAGACACTGCATAGACCCTAGCTAGAAATAGAGTTGCCCTAATTTGATCTAATTAACCTCCTTTCCAGCACTGAATGTGGAAACAAACAGGATGCACTGCAAAACTCAAGCTAAGCAGCCTCTTCAGTGCCTGCCGCAGTGAATCTACAGGTGAATTACAACCTCAGCCTTATAAACCAACCCTTCGAACAATCAGCTAGGTCTCCATCAGAAAGCAGATGGCCTTCAGAAAACAAAATCCTGGACCAACACCTTCGTGAAGGCTCTAGGTCAGATGACAGGTGAGCACTTCACTGCACACTGAAGTCAGTCCAATGCTCCCTGCAAGCATCAAGCTTTGTGGATACAACCACAGGTAAATCTGTGCCCATCACTAAAGGATCCCCCTGGAAGAGTGACAGAAGGCAGGCCTTGTACTGGATGAGTCACCTTGACAAGATGCACATGGCTCACCAACAACAGCTCAGCTATGTTTTGCAGCTGAAAAAATTTCTTTTGTTCCTGTCTCCAAGGTTCTTTTTACAATGCATGTAAAAAGTGGCACCTCTTTAGTGATATTCCAGATACTTCACCAATCTGAATTTTTAATTAAATGTTTAAAGTTTTCTTCTTATCTAATTCCTTACTTTTTTTTCCATTCCATCTCACCCTGGAAAGAAGCAAGAATTGATAGAAAATTAGGAATCTTCATCAGATGTGTTCTTCTCCAACTTCCCCATAAATGCCAAGTTCAATCATTTTGCACCTGCTCTTTGTGTTAGCAGCCTCACTGAACACTGAGAATCGAGTAAGAAGTCCAGATCATGGCACAGAAACACCAAGAGTTCACTTTCCTACTATCTATGCAGTCAGCATTGAAGAAATTCCTCTGGTGGAACACTGCGAAGCATCCCGCTTGCATACAAGCTGCTACAAATTCTGCCCCCTGTAACGTATCACACAACAGGTTATTTCTGGCACTGCAGAGAAAAACCCCAATCTGCACCCATACAATTCCAAGGCTGAAAACTCCACATGGCAAGCTTTTGACCAAGTAAGGATTTAAAAGCCATAGGATTTACACATATTAAAGAAAAGAGTCATAACAACTGCACCAGAACAACTATGCCAGCCTACTTTCAAGCTGCCGAATATAAACCACATTATGGGAACTAATGGAATCATTTTCTCTCTCCAACAGAGAACATGTGTTCATGTTTCACACAGGCATGGTAGCATGTGATTCTGCTATTTTCCTCAGACATTCAGGTATATGATTAGCTGGCATGGACCTGCACAGTTCTGTTTTTATGAATCACACCAAAAAATCAGTCCCCAGTAGGAAACTATTTTTTAGCGAAGTGCACAAACATCTCACAACTATTCCATTAATAATAAAGTTGTGTGTTAGCCCTCATAAGAAATGTCCCCCAGAAGACTAAGCCTCTGTCAGAAGAGAGATAGTTGTACTCTATATTGCTTCAGCAGGCAATTGCTCAAGCAATACTGCTTCGGTGCCATAAACTGCCACTTCCGAGTCATAACACAAGCATAAAATCCCTGAAACGGCAAGGAATAAAACTGGAAGAGTTGCCAGGTTGGTCTCAAGCTGCAGTTTCTTTCTCACTTGGGATGGTGAAACCACTGCCAGGTCAGTAATAGATTTGGTGGAACTGTTTTGGTGGAGACATGACATATGAACTGCCATGCTGGCACTTGCCTCCCTGTCAAACATGTGATTGGGAACTTAAATCAGACTCAAAACCAGATATGGTAGCTCTTCTTATAGAATCATAGAATCATTAAGTTTGGAAAAGACCTCTAAGATCATCAAGTCCAACACCACCATGCCTTGTCACAAAGTGCCACATCTACAAGTTTTTTGAACACCTCCAGGGACAGGGACTTGTTGCACTAAAGAAATTTTTCCTAATATCCAATTTAAAACTCCCCTGTCGCAAGTTGAGGCCATTTCCTCTCGTCCTATCACTTCTTACTTGGAAGAAGAAACCAACACCCACCTCACTACAACCTCTTTTCAGGTAGTTGTAGAGGGCGATGAGATCTTCCCTCAGCCTCTTCTTCTCCAGACTAAACAGTCCCAGTTCCCTCAGCTGCTCCTCATAAGGCTTGTGCTCCAAGCCCTTCACCAGCTTGGTTGCCCTTCTCTGGATGCACTCCAGCACCTCAATATCTTTCTTGCAGTGACAGGTCCAAAAACTGAACACAGTTCAGTTCTTGCATCAGATAAAATAGACCTGATGATGTTGAAACAAGGAACAGTTTTAAGATTGCCAGAAACAGCACGAAACATCATCTTCCACCCTAGACCCATATCTGCTATCCTTGCTTTAACTCATCAGAAAATGACAACAAGAGGAAAACAGCTTCTTCTTCCTTGCCTCTACAAAAGGAGGGCAAAGAAATCTTTCTCACTTCCTTGCTCTGATACCCCTGATCCAGGCCAGCTGAATGAAGGAAAGGGCAAGTCCATCTTATCACCAGTATTTGCAAGTGAAGTCTGGGAAGAATCAATAGGGTTTGAAAGTAATAAGAGAAAGGTCATCTTGGTGTGGCAGATGATACACCGAGAGCCTGTAATGTGAACGCATACTTCATGCCTTTGAATAAATTCACTGTTGCCACTCAAAGTGCCTGGGATGCTCTCACTTGCAGTTCTGCCATCACTTTGTAAGCCATACCTTGGGTGTTAGACAGGCAGAATGTTACAGATCCATCTTTGTGCAGCGAAATCTGCCATTCTGCAGAGGGCCAGCCCAAATTTGCAGGGCCACCAGGGAGTCCCACTTCACCTTACTTCAAGAAAAAAGATTTTCAGTCTCACTAAGTAGAGCTGGTCTGCTTACTTGTGGTGAATAATTTAACCAGTCAGTTAAGCCTCTCACTTTCTTCTTCCATTCTATTTGCACATTTTCCACAAAGAGACAGTGACCTTTTTTTGTAGGCATTTTCATCATTCATTATTGTGATCATCCACCAGCAAGTTTATGTGAAAAAGATTCCTGCCACCAGTTGCTCAACAAACAGTAAGCCACAAATTCACTTCATGGGTGAATTCCCACGCAGGTAGCTGAGCACAAGCCCATCAATTTCCAAACGTACAGAAGATATCATAGAATCATAGAATGGTTTGTGTTGGAAGGGACCTTAAAGATCATCCAGTTCCAACCCCCTGCCATGGGCAGAGTCATCTCTCACAGGATGAGGTTGCTCAAAGCCCCATCTAGCCTGGCCTTGAACACATCCAGGGATGGGGCACCAACCACTTCACAGTATCACAGTATCATAAGGTTGGAAAGGACCTCTGAGATCATCAAGTCCAACCTATAACCCAACACCAACACTAACACCATCATCTAAACCATGGCACTCAGTGCCTCATCCAGTCTCCCCTTAAACACTTCCAGGGTTGGCGACGCCACCCCCTCCCTGGGCAGCCCATTCCAATGGCCAATCACCCTTTCAGTGAAGAACTTTTTCCTCACATCAAGCCTAAACTTTCCCTGAGAAAGCTTGAGTCCATGCCCTCTAGTTGTGTCACTGGTCACCTGAGAGAAGAGACCAACCCCTGCCTGACTACAACCTCCTTTTAGGGAGTTGTAGAGAGCAATGAGGTCTCCCCTGAGCCTCCTCTTCTCCAGACTAAACAGCTCCAGCTCCCTCAGTCACTCCTCGTAGGGCTTGTGCTCCAGCCCCTTCACCATCTTCGTTGCCCTCCTCTGGACACACTCCAGCATCCTGATATCTTTCCCAAACTGGGGGGCCCAGAACTGTACACAGTATTCAAGGTGAGGCCTGACCAGTGCCAAGTACAGGGGGACAACAACTTCTCTGGTCCTGCTCACCACACTATTCCTGATGCAGGCCAGAATGCCATTGGCTTTCTTGGCCACCTGGGCACACTGCTGGCTCATCTGTGCCAGGGCCTCAGCACCCTCACCTAAATCTAAATCTCCCCTCTTCTAGGTTAAAACCATTCCCCCTCAAGGAATTCCTCCCTGCACTCCCTGCGAACAAGACCCTCCACTCACTTTTCCAATAGGTCCCTTTACATACTGGAAGGCTGCTTTAAGTCTTTGTTGTACAATAACAAACTTTTTAAACCACTAATTAAAAAAAATAAGGAATGCAAGCATCGGAAGGATTAAAGTTTTCTCAGAACCATCTGTCACTTTGGAATGTTATTTTACCACGTTTAATGAAGGCCAGATACGCAGTTGCCTCTCTGAGTGGATGGGGAAGACAACATAAGGGAAAGAGCACTGGAAGGACAGTCAAAATGGGGGATCTGCCTTCTGATTACTCTAGAACAGCACCACAAGCTCGTGGCCTACTTGTGCCATTTCTCAAAGAGTTATATGAAGCAGCAACTCTTTTAGGGAAAACAAGAGAAGAAGGAAGCATGCAGCTCCACCCTGCCATGATGATATCAAACTGAGTGAGCTCAAAGCCACCTTGGGTGAGTCGGTGCAAGTGAGGCGAAGCACCAGACTGAAGAGCTGTGCCACCAGCGAGCACAAGGCACAGCCCAGGCATTGCCCAGAGGGCCAGGCAGCCAGCAAGCCTTGCTGGGAGAAAAGCTGGAGTAAACGAGCATCAGAAGGCAGAGGAACTGAAAAGCAGGCAGAGAGCATGTGTAGAAAGCCACCCCGTTACTGAACGCATCTCTACCAACCTTAACACCTGGGCCAGGTTCAGTGCAGACCTGCTGGGCAGTCACCAGTGGAGGAAGAGTTTGCTCCATCAAACATTATGGTTTGTGCTGTGCAATCTCTGAAAAATTAACAGTCTTCCCGGCCACCTTACTCTCTCCATTTCCCTTGCCAGATAGGAGTAATTTTTCTCAAAATCTTGGCAAACTTCTCTACGGGGCATCTTCAAAGCTTGGGTAATAGTTCTTATTTAGATACATAAGACTAGGAGAGACTTTTTGGCCATTAATTTCAGCCTTCTGCTAATTTCCAGTCTTAATTTATTCATGGCCTGTTCATCCCCATTTGTCTGTGTGCCAACGTGCTGCTTCAGTTCAAATAACTCTTCTTGTCTACATTTCCCTGTCCATCCCCCAAGATGTATTTGGAGCAGCAGCCCTGTTCCCATCTTGGCTAGCCTGTGTGAGCCAAGCTCTGTGAGTCCCTTCTTTCAAGGGTAAGATCATCACCACCACCCTTTGTGTCCTTGCCGATTTAAACTCATCCCTGCTGCCCTCAGTTGTTCAGAACGGCACCCATAGGTCCCAGCATAGAATTACAGAATCATTTAGATTGGAAAAGACCTCTAAGATCATCAAGGCCAGCTCCCAGCCCAATTCTGTTAAATCATGTCCCGAAGTGCCACACCTACAAGTTTTTTCAACCCCTCCAGGGATGATGACTCCACCACTGCCCTGGGAAGCCTCTGCCTGTGCTTCATCACTCTGTCAGTAAAGAAATTTTTCCTTATATCCAATCTAAACCTCCCCTGGTGCAACTTAAGTTCATTTCCTCTCATCCTATCACTTTTTACTTGGGAGAAGATATCAAAACCCACCTTGCTACAACCTTCTTTTGGGTTGTTGTAGAGAGTTGTACTACAGTACTCAGGTTCTGCACTTTTATGCCTCAGCTCCCCAGGGATTTGACCCAAAGAGATGGAATCAAAGTTCCCTTTCCTGCCAGCTAATGACACTGCTCCTCCTTTAAACCACTTTGAGTCCCCAAGTGAAGGGGACATCCCAAGCTCCAGACAGGAGCACAAGGCTGCCATATTGTCCCTTCCAGCACAAAGAGAAACCTGCACAAAGCCTGGCCCTACTCCATTAAAGAATACATACCCAGTTTTGCCAAAGTTAGTGCAGAAAGAAATTACTTCATAAGTTATTGCTATCAGTGCTGATACACAGCCACACATTTATTTATTTTTCCCCGAACAAGTAAGTACAAGACTGCATCCTACGCCAAGACCTCCAGGTGGGTTCCCAGAGCTGATGGGGGAAAGAAGAGACTTAAACCTACAGTTTGCAATCCAGCCCCCACTGCAGTACACCCTCCCTTAAAAGAAAGGCCCTCTACTTAAATGGGCTACAGGAAAGCTGGGTAGGGCCTCTTTATCAGGGAGCAAAAGGATAGGGTGAGGGGGAACAGTTTTAAGCTGAAAGAGGGGAGATTCACATTAGATATTGGGAAGAAATTTTTTACCGTCAAGGTGGTGAGGCCCTGGCACAGATTGCCCAGAGAAGTCGTGGCTGCCCCATCCCTGGAAGTGTTCAAGGCCAGGCTGGATGGGCCTTTGAGCAACCTGATCCCGTGGGAGGTGTCCCTGCCCATGGCAGGCGGGTTGGAATTGAATGAACTTTAAGGTTCATTTAAGGTCCAGCAAGAAGAGGAGGGCTTTGAAATAAAGCTTATTATAGCCCAGGCCTGCATCTGGAGTCTTTGCAATCCAAATACTATCAAGGAGGGACAAGGGCACCTGCCATCACTGGTACAAGCAACGCAGCCCTGAGACTTCTTCAGCAACCACAGAGGCTGATCCTGACACCACTGCCTCCCTCCCAGACCTGCTCAAGCACAGCTCGATGAAACCAGCCTCACCCACCAAAAATGACACAGGACCCTTCCTCGACTACTCCCTTCCCCATTCTCTCCCATTGTGCACGGAGAAGCAGATGGCTCTGCAAACCGGGTGCTTCCAGTAAAAAGACTGCGACTTTGCTCCTCTTTCTGGAAGTGACAAGGCACCAGGAGGGCACGGTGTTCAGTGAGCATGGAGATGATCTGGGTTTGCCATGTGATTCGTACTGCAGCAGAGCTGCTGGCACAGCTGCTGTAATCACCCAGAAGAAAATTCCCTCCAGTGTTTTGGAGTTCAATTTCCCCTCCACAGCCTTTTACTCTGCTCGCAGAGCAGGAGAGCTGAACTGCCAAGCCACTGATGCTGGCTCAGTGTGCCTGTAATCCCAGTCTTATTAAGCAAAGCAATTAAGTGTGGGCTTAACTTTAAACACATTGTCAAAGCCCAGTGGCTTAGTGCAAGTTCAAACTTAAGCAGGTGCTTAAGTTCATTGCTGACTTGAGGCTTAACTTGCCAAATTGAAACACAAAACCTTGCTTGAGCTGTTCCAGGGAAGAAAGCACACGTTTCTTTCTTTTTCTAGGGAAGCACAGACATGAGACATCACCCGCTGCTTCTAGGATTCTACACAACCCCAGGGTTTCAAGGCAGGTCCAAAGGAGAGGAGTTCAGAGCTGCATGGGACAACATACAAACATTTAGAAGTCCAGCAAGTGCCTGCTGAAAACTGACATTCACGGCCTGCTGCAGTGGGACTCAGAGCCTCCAGATCTGAATGAGAGATGCCAAGGGGTAGAAATAAGCTGTACCTGCTAAGAGAATCTCTGAAAGCATGATGAGAAAGAGAAGGCGATGGCCCACGTGAAGAGCGAGGAGAACAAGCACAGCCACTGCAGTCCCTGCGCTCTTCCAGGTCTGAGGAAACACCATTACAGAAATGCAGATCGGTGATGCTGAGAGCCAGGAAAAGACAAACCTTTGTGGATGTGAAAACAGCTCCAGCAAAAAGGCATCACACAGGCTGAAACTGCTCAACTTGGAAGTGGGCTTGGTGAAGCTGATGAAAATTAGAAATGAGAAGCTTGGGCTGGAGCGGGTTTAATTCAGTGGAAGGTGAATTAAGGTGAAAAGGTGTTAGGATAGACTTGAAGGAGAGGAACGTTGTACTGTGAAAGTAAAAAAACAGTACTGAGACGAAAGGCAGATGGGGTGGCAGTTGGAAAGAGTCGAAAAAGAAATAAAAAAACAACAAAAAACCCAAACCTACCTACTCTGAAGACTGAAGACACCAAACATGATTATATTACCAGCAAAAATATCAGAGGATATGAGAAGTTATGGCAAAGCTCAGGAGAGGGAACACTTCTTGCCACTGTTTGTGCAGACAGAAAAGCTGGATCAGACCACATGAAAATGCGCATATTGAAACACGAAGCCAAAGGTGTTGGGAACATGGGAGCACCATAGAATCATTAACGTTGGAAAATATCTCTAAAATCATGAAGTCCACCTGTCAGCCCAACACCACCAAGCCCACTAAACCATGTCCTGAAGCACACTTGCAGCCCCAGGTCGAAGGCTGGAGCCTCTACACCAGCTCCGTGCCCTGGGGAATTACAGAGTAAGACTGAAGGAATTTACTGGAAGAGAGACACAGTTGCTCTGCCTTCCCACAGAAGCCAGAGGCCTCATGCCTGCTCTGTACATTTTAAATGGAGGAATTGAGGGACCAAGCCATCCATTCAAAGGTACAGGATGACTGGGATTAGGAAGAGCCTTTTTTATCTCAGGAACAGGTCAAGAGGGAAAAAAAAAACAAGATGCCTTGCTCTAATTCCTGTGACTTATTATGCAGGATATGGGGATTTTTTTGCAATATACGTGGATGCAAATAGCAGATCAAAATACAGGCTTCTGCTTAATTTGATGACTTACAGAGAAATAAAGAAGGTATTTTACTTCTATAACAGTTTGTTTTAAGGATAAATAAAATGATACAAGTGCCTGACTTAAAATTAACAAAAGAATCACCATATGCACGCTCCCAAGTCTGAAGTAGGTTAGTGCACACAAATATAGAAGATGAAGCAAAAGTCTCTAGAAGATAACTGCAGTTCTTTGTAATAAGAGGTCTTGAATACCATCCTCTGACATTAGATTTTATGACAATTTGTGACCAGTCTTAAGCCTTCACACACAGAAACCTATGCATGATCTCCTGTTAAACGATGGGATAAATGCCAGTCCATTATAATGAGGGTTGTAAATCACCAGCACGGGGCTTTTTTTGTCATTTTCCAGGACCTGTCAGGAGTGAGCTGCAGCCACCCCTGCCTTCATCTTTCCTCATCAAGGGAGATCTTCCTCTCCCTAGTTGGGCACAGCAGGCTGGGGACAAACAGGAGCCTCGAGGAAGGTTGTGACCATCAGCAGGCTGTCATCCTCCAAATCACATCCCCTCCTGATGCCTGGCCAGCTCTCTGATAAGACCCAAGGGGTATCAGCATTGTTCAGTTGCACTAAAACTGTATTGGGGTAGCAGTGACAAAACCATACCCTCATCAAAATAAACTGAGTAATCAAGTACAAGAATAATTATTTTTACAAACTTCTCACCTTGAATATTTCCATTTTGACAGTGCTGTGGCTGTATTGAACAACTAGCTACGAGAAGAACAATCAGTCAACAGCACTTTGAAGTGTCACCACTTGAAGGTGATACTTCAGCCTATACACCAGAATGAAGTAAGAACTCCAAGCTAGGCCCTCCAAGAGTGACTCTCGCTGCCTCAGTGCCAAGATACTGCGTGTTCAATATGCCTGAAGGATGCTTGTATTTTTCCCAGGTAGTGGCAGAGCGTCTTGGTGAAAATCCTAACACATTAAAGCACCTTATAAACTTAAAAAGAATAAGCACTCCAATAATCATAATGATTGTCCGAAAACTCATGAGATTGCTTTAAAAAGCATTCATAATTTACAAGTACTGGGATACACCTGGTTTACACACTTCCAGTTTTCCTCTTTAAACATGATGACCACAAATTTTGCTTATTTTCTTCAAACAGCAAAACCTGAGATCACTCATCACTTGTTTTGCCTCAGCACCCAATCAAAAGTACAAAACGTTGGGAGATTTGCACTAAAATCTCAAAAGTCAACACTTTCAAAAGCCTTGGCCTCTCCCGGCACTCTTCATCTAATTTTGAGCAGATGCAGTTTGTAGAATCTGCAGAGCCTGGTCCTGGACTGAGAAAGCTTTTCTTTACCCAGACAGCCCTCTCCACGATGCACCCATGCAGAGCCACTTGCATTGCCAGCACTGAATCCAGGTCTGCATTTTGACAGAGAGTGGGAGTGTTGCTGCAGAGTGAAAAATTGCATTCTGCCACTGAAGCAAACTTGATATGAAGTATTAAGCCTGTATCACGATCCTTCTCTGGTACATCACACTGTAGAGATCCTCTGGAGCCACTGCAGAATTTGGGACAGAGGTCTCACCTGGCACAGACTTAAATAGTCCTTGGACTGTCATGCATCCATTCCTCCAGATTGTTCTGAGCTGCTACCCAACTCCTCTGACTACAAACAAACCAACTGACTTCACCAAATGACCATAAATCCTGCCCTGCTGTTAGGATGCTACCAAGAGTAGTAAAACCACTGGGACCTGAACTGTTTGCTTTTTTAACCAACATTTACACAAAGGATTTTTTTTTTAATGGTTTCAATGCCTGGCTTTCTTCTGTCATAAAAAACCCCACAGACATGTTTATCTGATATTAGCAATTTATTAATTATGGTCTTGTTAATTGTTGTGTTAGAGCTGGAGAGAACTGCACTGTCTATTCTGGAAAGCAGTTCACCCCCTTTGATTCCAAGGGGAATTTAAGCACGCAAAAGAAAGCCAGTTCCTTAAAGCTCACCTCACCTAAGGGTTTGGGGCTGGTTTTGCCTTTCCCTCCCCCATCCCGGTTCTGGTTTTTTTTAAGCTGTGACAATTTGTAGCTTTTGCAAACTGCAAAGGAACTGTTAGACAATAAAACCCTAATGCGTCCATTTCCTGGGTGGTAAAAAATGCATCATTCCTTTCATTAGCTTAACTTTCCCGTTAAATAGCTCTGGGACAGCCACAATTCCAGAGGAGCCCGCCAAGGTTCTCCCAGCTGCTAGAAACCCACTGCTCCTGATTAAAAACTCCAAAAACAAAAAATAGTGAATTTCTGCAAGGAGCAACTTCTTTCATTCTCAGTTGCTTCTTTTAAGGCACGGAAAAGAATCCCAAAGCCAATCAGAACGACCCCAAACCAACATCAAGCCTCTAAACTACAAGTGCCTCGCATTAAAACGAAGGAGAACCCCTAGCTAACTCCTCAATTTTCTGGAAAAATCTAATTAGTTTTTTGAGGAAGATGAATAATCCAGGAGCTCCAACCCGGAGTGGCTGCCCAGGGGGGTCCATCGGAACCGAAACTTTCCCGGTGCTGGCGCGGAGCACCCGGTGAGCAAAATCCCCCCCTTTTGGAGGTGGGCAGGGGGTGTGAATATTCAATTAAACTTCGGGATGACGGCGAGAGGTGCTTGCATCCCTCCGGACATCACTCGCCACAGGCAAGCCGGTCGCCACGGGGCCAGTACCACTGGCCGTGCAGCGAGCAAGCATCCCTTAGCATCCTTCCTGAGGGATGCGGAGGGCATCTGGGGGGGGGGCACCCTCAAGGCTCTGCTCCCACCTCACACACACACACACACACACACACACCAAGGGCTGGGAGTAGGCGGGGAAGGAAGGCGCCTTACTTTTCTGGCTGGAGTAGCCGGGGTAATATCCATAGTAGCCCGTGATCCGCAAGATCCTGTCCTCGATGGTGGCCACGCCGTTGGGTGCTGCTTTCCCATCCATAGAGGGCGGGAGCCGCTCGAGGGGCGGCCGGCAGGGATGCCGAGCCGAGCAGAGCCGGGCTGGCGGCAGCAGGAGGACGAGGAGGAGGAGGAGGTGGAGGAGGATGAAGGCACAGCCGCCGCAGCCTGCGGAGCCGCCGGGCGCTCGCTCTGACTCCGCCGCTTGGTGCAGGACGGGCTCCGCAGCGCCCAGCCCAGCCCCGGGAGAGGAGGGGGGAAACAGCCCTTCAGTCCTTATTTAAAGGCAGAGGAGCAGGGGAGAGCGGGCTGGGTCCTTCGGGCCACAGCTGAGATGGGAATCATGGAATTACAACGGTTGGAAAAGACCTCTAAGCTGATCCAGTCCAACACCACCGTGCCTGCTAAACCATGTCCCGAAGTGCCACATCTACATGGTTTTTGAACGCCTCCAGAGATGGTGACTCCACACTGCTCTGAGCAGCCTCTTCCAATGCTTCACCACTTTTGCAGTAAAGAATTTTTTTTCTAATATCCAATCTAAACCTTTCCTGGCACAACTGGCCATTTTCTCTCATCCTGTCACTTGTTACTTGGGAGAAGAGACCAGCACCCATCTCACTACAACCTCCTTTCAGGGAGCTGTTGAAAGCGATGAAGTCTCCCCTCAGACTCCTCCAGGCTAAGAAATCCCAGTTCTCTCAGATGCTCCTCATAACATTTGTTTCCCAGTCCCTTCCCCGGCTTCATCCCCCTCCTCTGGACACACCCTCAGCCCCTCAATGTCCTTCTTGTAGTGAGGGGCCCAAAACTGAACACAGAGTTCAAGGTGCGGTCTCACTGGCATCAAGTAGAGGGAATGATCCCTACTCCTGCTGGCCTCACCAGGCTGATACAAATCAGGAAAGGGAAAGGGGTGTGAGGACTTGCCCCGTGCAGGTGTCTCTGCTGGGCTCAGACAGCTTTGTTCTATACAAATAAACCCTGGGGTCACCCTGTCCCTGCCAAATCCCCCAAATCCTCCCCAGGCTGGTGACTGCTCAAGGGACACGGCTGGCTGTGGAGCTGAAGGGGGTTACTCTGGCTTGCAAGGAAGGACAGTGCTTCCTCAGATGCTGGTACCTCAGGGATTAGCACCAGTGAGGGTCTGGAGCACAAGTCTTATGAGGAGCAGCTGAGGAACCTGGACCTGTTTAGCCTGGAGAAGAGAAGGCTTAGGGGAGACATTATCGTGCTCTACAGCTCCCTGAACGGAGGTTGTAGTGAGGTGGATGTTGGTCTCTTCTCCCAAGTAACAAGTGATATGAAATGACCTCAGGTTGCTCCAGGGGAGGTTTAGATTTGATACTAGAAAAAAGTCTTTATCAAGAGAGTGGTGAAGAGGCTGCCCAGGGCAGTGGTGGAGTCTGCATCCCTGGAGGTGTTCAAAAAGCGTGTAGACATGGCACTTGGGGACACGGTTTAGTGGTGGTGTTGGTCTGATGGTTGGGTCTTAGAGGTCTTCTCCAATCTAAATGATTCTATGTCCTTGTACCTACCTGCAAGTCTAGATCCTCACATCTGTCCTCCCAGAGGCTGCCCACAGATGTCAGAGAAAGGATAGAGGCCACATTTGGGCTTAGGACTGAGGGAATGTCCCCTCACTGCCTGCTCTCCATATCCCAGCAGAGGACCCTGTGGCTCTCTTCACGTCACTTGGAGCCGCGCAGCCACAGCCATGACAGCCGGGCTGTCCCATGCTCAGGAAAGTTCTGAGGAGGAGAGGGGATATCTGCCCTCTGCCACCCAGGCAGGCTGTACAGCTGCTCTAAGTCCCTAGGATTTCCTCTAAACCTTTATCTGCATTTGAAAAAAAGGCGGTGAGAAATTCACCATTTGGCTTTGTAACTCATTGGTATTTACATGAATTACTTGACTTATCTTTCTGCTTATCCTTGACTCTCTGCTGAACTGAAATCACTATTAACTAGCTTTTTTTTCCCCTCTAAGATGTATTTCTATCTAGTAATCACTTTTTTCCAGCCCTGTCATTGTTTCACGGCTCTTTCATACCTTATCCTCACCTCCTCTTTTTCCATCCAGCCATTTCCATTACCCGGTACATGGGGAACCCAGTCAAGCCATTTCATACCTCTTGCTTCCTCCTCTGTACACATTCATTCTTCTCCCTTCTGTGCTTGGCTAAATAAGCTGATGGCACAAATCAGCTTTTTATGAGCACAAACAAATAATAGATGTTTTAAAAATAGCCGTTGCTGTGGCTTTCCTTGGGAGTCATTAGCTGTTTAGTGTTTTTTGGTGCTGTGAAGATCAACATTTTCTTGTGTATGAATGCAGACATAACAAATGCACTTAAGATATTAAGAACTCTTTTGGTCTTGGTTTCTTGTCTTTGCCTTGCTGCTAGGTAATACTAAGGTGGTTGCAAATCAGTGATAAATCAACCACTTATAAAGCAGGAATTCAAGGCATAGCTCATTTCACAGCTTCTTCATCCCCTTTGAGGCCAGCTATGAAACAGGATTAGTGATTTTTACTGTTTTTCAATGCATTGATTTATTTTTAGTTTGTCCAACAGCACAGGCTCCTGCATGGCAAATTTACACCAACTGACAACAGACATTTTCTTTTTACTTCTGATTTGGGGAGTGTTATAAGCAGCCCACAACAACCCTCTAGGATTTCACACACCATGGGACAGAAGCAGCTGAGAGCCAGGCCATGTATTAGTTGCCTTTTAGAGGTGCTGGGTCAGTAGGAGCTGGAAAGGCTCTGACCCCTTCTGCAAGATTAAAATTCTCTGCCCTAGTTAGGGAAGCACAGTTGATGTGAAAATCACTTGCCTGATGTGTTGTGTGGAATCTCTGAATAAACCACAAATCGTCCCCCCCTTCCCAATTTCACCTCCAGTGGGAGTTGGTGCTATGTGAACATTACCAGCATTGATCTCATCTTCAAAGTCAAATTTCAGGACTTAAAAGTGTTACTTTGCATAGAAGGAAAGGAAAGGAATGAGTGGTTCATTTGAAGGTTAAAGTTATGTGCCCAGAAAAAAACCTCTAAGCTTCAAATTCTTTCCAAACACCTTAGTTCTGGCTTAATTTTTCATCTCCTCTCTTCCTTTTATCCCTGAGCTTTCAAGGACATGCTGTGCATGTTTAAACATCACGAGATGATAATATAAACAAAGCCACTCGTGAAATTGCTCCTGACTATGGTTCCCTTCCAACATCACTCCATGCGATAAATGCACAGTGGTACCCTCTGTCTCTTTGAAAGCTTATAATGAATTGCAGCTTCGTTTTGTTCCTGAATTCTCACTATGCTGACAATGTTTCTTTTACGAAAAATCAAGCAGATTGCTTTTTGTGCAATTAGGCATTTTGCAAGTTCTGGTTAGCGGAGCGCAGACAAAGCCTAGCTGAGTAAGATGTATGAACTACCATTTATCACCAAGAAAAAAAAGACACATTATTAGGGGCACGTGGAGACTTACTTGTTTCATCTTTTCCAGTTAAGAGGCTCATCAAAGCCTCTAGCTGCGTAAGTATGCTAAAGTGATTTTGCAGAGAGATTTGTATATTTACGACTCTGTGGCTAAAATCTAAGGGCTGAACTGCAAAAGAGCTCTAAAAGCATCAGTTTAACCTGGAGCTTGTTGTACAGGTTGAATTTCCCCCAAACTCAACAAATGGGCATATTCCTCTAGAGAAAGAAAGAAACTTACAGCTTTAATGGCCACGGAATTTAGCCACAGTTTTTTTTTAAAAAAAACATATTTAACTCCAGGCCATATGTTTGCAAAAATAACCTCTCAAGTGAGAGAACAATGTACATGTCTCCTGACCATCTTGCTGATTCTGCAGACAGAGAGTCCCAGTGTCTATTTTGCTGCTCACAGCTTTCCCAGGCAGCCTCCAACAGAAAGGAACAACTCTGAGTATATTTCACAGCTGCCTTTCAAATCCCACTGGATGGTGCTGTCATGAAACAGCAAGTATCCTCACATGAGTAGAGCCTGTAGAAGCAGACTTTTCCTTCCCTGCCTGTTTTCTGATCATGTTGCCCCTGGTTCTTTCTCCATGCCAAAAGGCATCATTTGCTTCTATTCTGTTCCTTAGTTGTGTTGCAAAGTTTCCTAAAGACCCAACACAGATCAAAGCTCAGTAGGTCCCCACTTTGGACAAACAGCCCAATGGATTTCTGGAAAGACACAGGGCAAGAGGGTAGTAAAAGTGCTTAGAGATGAAGCAACTGCCTAAGACCCTAAATCAAATCAACCACAGGCTGTGAGGAATTTTGGCAGGCTGAGAGAGTAGGGGTTGTTCAGCCTGGAGAAGAGAAGGCTCCAGGGAGACTATATTGCAGCCTCCCAGTACTGAAAGGGGGCTGCAGGAAAGCTGGGGAGGAGCTCTTTATCAGGGAGTGCAGTAATGGGATGAGGGGTAATGGTTTTAAGCTGGAAGAGGGGAGATTTAGATCAGCTTGTAGGAATAAATGTTTTACCGTGAGGGCGGTGAGGCCCTGGCACAGGTTGCCCAGAGAAGTGGTGGCTGCCCCATCCCTGGAGATGTTCAAGGCCAGGTTGAATGAAGATTTGAGCACCCTGAGCCAGTGGGAGGTGTCCCTGCCCTCGGCAGGAGGATTGGAACTGGGTGATCTTTAAGGCCCCTTCCAAACCAAACTATTCTATGATTCTATGAAGATAACCAAGTTCTCTTGTTTCCTAAAGAGTTGCCTGTCCTCCTTCTTCACGACTTCCTCCTTCTCCACACACCTCACAAGCCCACCCAAGTTAGGAGGAAGAGGTGATTTCTGTCCATGAGCAGAGGTTACTGCCAATTCTGCCATCTCATCTCTTTGGGGAGGTTCTAACCTTACCTGTTATCAGTAGTAAGCTGTAAAAAACACAGGCAGCTTCAGTCTGTCAGCACTCATTACTTTCTGAATGAAGATTATCTGTGAGCCTGTGAACATGTGAAAAAAAGGAAAACCACCTTGCCACAGTGAGGAACATTTAATGCCAAGTGACTCTCTTCAGTGAAAAATTAATTACAAATCAGTTGTTCCAAATTAACTGTTTTCATTCCAATATACTATTGAACGTTTTTAACAAGAGTGTGTGAACTGCAACTTAAAAAGGCATGGCAAATAGGATTTCTTTCATGGCATTTAGAAAAAAACATTTTGCATTTTATGGGCCTAGTTCTCTTCTCAGACAAGCCATGCTGCTGTGAAACCAGCATAAATATGACTACTGGAAAGACAGGGACATGGGAAGGGGCTCTTTATCGAAGAATGTAGTGATAGGATGAAGGGGAACGGTTTTAAGCTGCAAGAGGAAAAGTTTAGATTAGATACCAGGAAGATTTTTTTTTGTGTGAGGTTGGTGAGGCCCTGCCACAGGTTGCCCAGAGAAGTGGTGGCTGCCCCATCTCTGGCAGTGTTCGAGGCCATGTAGGATGAGGCTCTGAGCAACCTGGTCCAGTGGGAGGTGTCCATATCCATGGCAGGGAATTGGGACTGGATGGGCTTTAAGGTTGCTTCCAACCTAAACCATTCTATGATTCTATGAAGAAACAGGACCTATAGGTGGGGAAAAGAACTCCTGTGGCATTTAAAGTTCCTCTAATTCTCTTTTTAAGTGGTATCCATGAAATTCTCTGGAGCATAGTCTGTTCCTGTACACTCTGCCTCACACACACTGGGGATGAAGGATGGTCTATTCTCTCCACTAACAACAAGGTCAAAAAGGACTCATTGACAATCTGAAACCATTTAGTGTAAAGATGCCTGAAGCTGGCATGGTGGTATTAAGAGCTTTTCCTTCTGTTTGAAAAGTGGTGAGATTCCAGATTGGAACAAATTTTGCAGTCCAGTTCCAAAACATTTCAGAGCATCACCAGATATTAAAAGGTTTTGATTTGGCAATGAGCAAGGCAGTGTTTTTAATGCCAGTTGATTTCATTGAAGTGAGGCAGAACAAGAAACAATCAATTCTTTCTGAAACTAAGACACAAAGATGGTATTAAGGGTGAAGGAGAAATCTGCCAGAAAAGTAACAAAAGGAAAGTTGAAAAACAAAGAAAGACAAATGGGGATGAGCAGGAAAGGAAAGAAGGATAAGAAACAGAAATTTTGAAAAAAAAGAGAAGGCTGTCAAGTGAGATGTGCCCATGCAGACACCAGAACAGTGGCAAGCTGAGCTAGAAAAAGGGCCTTCCTGATCCCAAACCATGCTGTGGTTTTCACTCCTGGAAGGGGAAGAGCTTCCTCCCAGTCCTTAGAGCTCACCCACACTCTGAGCCTGCAGCAGGACAGGAGGGAGAGGAGACACTGCCACCTTTCCACAGGCAGTGCCTGAAGAAATGACTCGTGTACATCTTTCCTTACTGTGCACCTGCAGTTCAGAGAGCAGCACGCCCAGGCTGCAAAGCAATATGTACGAGTGTGTCCATGCTCTGATCCGCTTGAGGCACTGGGAAACAGAGGGGTAGATAGTTTGTCCCCAAGATGTACAAAAATGCAAGCCCCCAGCTCTGTACATTTATCCTAACTAAAACTACCGAGAAAGGAGCTTTCAGAGCACTCATCATTTTTTTCTTCCAAGTAGCAAAGAGAGGTAGTTATTCCTCTGAGCCCATGCTCTCAAATGTCTCCTGGAAACATCTGTTTCACAGTAGCACTGCCAATTTATTGACTGTTTCAAAGAGAGGGGAAACAGAGAGGGAGAGAGTCAAAATTTGACTGGTTGTTGCAGGTATTTGCTCCCAAAGGGCACCTCTGCTCAGACTCGAGGTCAGAAAAATGCAAATAGCACATGGCTATAGTGCTCTATATCTCAAGAAGGGATGAGAGCCATCCTAGCAAAGTACTGACCATGACTTCCTTCTTTAGTGGCTGGAGTTCAGCTGATAGGCTGATTTATACCTATTGCTCGACTTTTTCAACTCCCACTTCTTCAGCAAGGTCTGAAAATGAGGACTGGCCACGTCTCAGTTTTTGTGCTGTTTTCAGTAGAGACACAAGACCAGCGGAAGAGGTTCAAAGTGTTCTAAAAGCATACAGATGTGGCATTTCAGGACATGGTTTAGTAGGCACGCTGGTGTTGAGCTGACAGTTGGAATCCACGATCTTAGAGGTCTTTTCCAACCTTAATGATTCTACTATTCTATGATTCGAGTATCTTTCTTGGGAGCAGTGAGGACTGGAGTTGACAAAGTCTGGATGGACTTTCAGATGCCAGTTTGACTGCAGTGGTAGGGATAGGGAAAGGAAAACATTATTTCTAGTGAAAACAAAGTGCTTTTTGGAATAAATTTAGGATAGTATTTCCACAGAATCACTTTTCTCCTAACTCTTGACTTTCCCATTCAAACTAGGATTTGGTCTCTCAACAGTCTACAGCTTGGAAGGCAAGGAGGAACTGGAGTTCTACACTGTGACTCAGGACTCAGCTGTAATGAGATCCACACTGATTTCCTGAAAATTTGGTAAGATTTTATGTATTTCTTCCTGTCCCTGGACTTGGAGGCTGGTGTCAATGGAAAATGAACAAGATGGTCCACTGACATGGAAGTGTCAGGATGCCTGGCTGTCAGGACAATACTGAGCTCATGATGCAGTGTCAGAAATCTCCTCTGCCCTGCAATCATCTATTCAGTTTTTCAGTTGCGTTTGACATCAGCAGGACCCACAACAAACAACACTGTGTAATGTGTGCAAGAAATCTACAACACTGGGCAGTTTTACAAATTAACTTTTTTCCAAGGATGACAAAGCCCTGGCTCATTCAATACATCTGTACCTATACAGTTTCCCAAATGTTTTTCTGAGGAGATAAGAGATTTCATGAAAAGCGGCATGAAAAACTCAAAAAACTCTACTACCTCCTGGTGGCAGAGATTTGCTCTCTATGTGCACAGCAAATATGCTGACAAAATGATGCCTGATCATCTGACATCACTGGAAACACTTTAGTATCTTCATTTCAGCTCTAGAACCCCTAAAGCCTCCCAGTGAGATGTAATGTATTCCCTCAGTGGCAGCTGCCCAGTCCATCCTCAGGTTTTTTTCTCCCAAACTTCTCCCTGCCTACATCAAATCAATTCCTTTAGTGCTCCACACTTTGGCCAGTTAAACCAAAAAGAATCTCCTCCTCTACCT
Source organism: Tapera naevia (assembly GCA_033556795.1). Classification (NCBI taxonomy): domain Eukaryota; kingdom Metazoa; phylum Chordata; class Aves; order Cuculiformes; family Neomorphidae; genus Tapera; species Tapera naevia. The sequence goes on along the minus strand of JAUMJJ010000157.1, from coordinate 6,089,468 downwards.
CCTTTCTTTTTACATATCTTGTGCTGGAGATCACTTCAGAGAAAGTGGTCTCCTCTGCAGACTTGCTCCCAAATGCATGGAGATTAAAACAAGCAACATGACTGACAAAATTTTTCCTGTCCCCTGGCCTTCACAAGCCTTTTAGATCAATGCACTACGAAAGAATAGAGGCTCCTTCTGATGCCATAGACTGAATCCATATCTGATGCCTAAAAAGAGGAGCAGCATTGCTGATCATCTCCTGCTCAGGAATGAGCTTCTGGATGCTATGGATGAGCATTCGCATAGGACTCTCCTGTCCCAGCTCCTCCCCAAAGACCCTTTGTGCCCGGTCTCCCATCATACAGCTTGCACTTCTACTCCAGGAGGATTCTTAATACATGTCCATTCCGTTTCTAACGTGAGTCAGGGCTCAATTCATTGACCTGAACATCATCATCTGGTGCTTAAGATGCCATTGGACATCTGAGAAAACAGCAGGAGTGACAGAGGATCTAAGGAATTGGAACGTTTCTGCACAGGCAGGTGGAGGCCATGAACTGTTTCATGCCACATCCCAAATGACTCTGAAGTTTTGTGTGAATCAGGCCCTCGGTGTCACCACTAAATAACAGTGTGACTTTACTTGGAGAAAAAAAAAAGTCATCCTCATGCTTTGAAAGGCAGGGATGTTCCATCCTGAGTCACAAGTACTTTCAGAAGACAAGAAGACCTGGCTGTTCCATTGTCCTAGGGCTGATGGATTTACTGACTGCATGCTTTGAGTTATCTTAATTGCACTTGGGAGGGTACAGGGCAGCATGACCCAACAGAGGTCAACACCAAGCACTTGAATTAGCTGAGTAAGTGTGTCTGTGTGTGTGCATCTCTCCCTTCAAAGCACTCTGGCCAGTCAGAAAGATAAATTATGTGGAAAAAACAAGGCCTCCCAGACTTGGGACAATACCATCAGCTGTGCTCTGCTTTCCCTGCTAGTTTCTGGAGGCTGGGTACATCACCCTTTCAAGGAGCACAACTGCGAGCTGAATCTTTTTGCTTTCAGGAAAGAACTTTTTATGGTGTGAACTGTCTGTGAAGATGAGGTAGATTTTTATCCTTTTCTTTCCATCTGTTTACCATGCTGGGCTAAATCAAGCAGATTGCAATTGGTCTTTGCTGCCCAGGATGCGCTGACATCCCTGACCCCTTTCCAGAAGGGCCTCATGAATGCAGATTCCATGGGTTTCTTCCAGTCGGGTTTGTCATGGTTTTGCACCTTTATCATGAGGCAGATCTGTCTTGAGCTCCATGCACCTTTCTCTTTGGGTTCATACCTGCCACATTTGTAGCCCAGCACTGTGACCTCTCTTCTGCCCTGCAAGAGGATGAGTGATCTGCTGCTGATGTTGCTTGTGTAGTCCCTGCATCACACCCAAAATGCCTGCCAAAGGAGCCCAGCCACCTTGTCCCAAAGAACACAGCAAACATGATCCAGCCGCTTATCCAGGTCTCATCACATATTGCAGCCCCATTACCAAGAACACTCAGTTTAGTTTCTGTCATATGTCCCAAATCTGGGATCTCTCACGACAGGACATAAAATAAACCTGGAAGGGTATGGCCAGTACTCTAAAAACTTTGGGAGCTTTTTCCATAATATTTGCTGAAATTTTAGAGGCTTAATTTTTCTGCTTTTGTAGCTATTCCATAGAAAGTACTGCACAGAATGAAAGCTCAGAGCAACTAACTCTTTCTCTAAAGCATTAGAGGGTGAAGTTTGTTTTTTGACATCTGCTTTCTCTCTGGAAACTCCTTGTATTAGACAGATGCGTAGGAAAAAGAAACCTGGTGTCCCACTCCCTCTGCTGGTACAATTTTTCAGCCATTACTTTGTGCCAAAGGCGAATCTGTTCCAGGGCTCTGTTTTGCAATGCCTAACCTGGCTCTGCAATCGGTGGAACTATCACTATGTCACCGCAGATCACAACAGATCTCTTTTACAAGCAGTTTTCTAATTAAATACAGGCAGCACCGCGTGTTTTGTGCCTGGCACTGAACTTCCTGTTCAAGCCCTGCTGTTTGGAGATTTATCTCCATGTCCATAGAGAGATATGCTGCTGCCCAAAATTTGCTGCTGCTATTTTTTCCTGCTTCTATAAGCAATTCAAAATTCATATGTATCACCACATCTCTTCCTTTGAGATCACCTGGTCTGCTGCTTGTTTCATTTTGGTGCTTCAGTTCTTAGAGGTATCATCTCTTCTCATTGACATTCTATTTGTAAAGCTTTACAGACTGCTAACAAGCACTAGGCACTCCTTGCTTTGATATTCTCATTTATAACAAAGCCTTTTAGCCTATGTTTGTCAAAACCCAAACATCTGTTTAAGAACAGGCAGAAAAAGTGGCAACAGGAAACGTACCTCAAAGAACAGGCAGGGATATCTCTTCCAGAGATGGACCAGGTGCACATCTCCAGATACCAGTGTGCCAGAGGATTGGTGCTGTCCTCAAGAGCCCTAGGGACCACAAAATCATTGAAAGCTGCACCTGAAACAGCATCTAAAGAGGTCACTTCAGACAAGTCTTCCTCATAGGATGGACAATCAGCTCAATCTGTAGCCACTCTGTATCTAAAGACTCCCACAACAGAGTCCATCCAACCCCAGAGTGCCAGGTAATCAGTCCTGGGTGCTTCCCTCTTTACCAGGATACTCTATTCCAATTCTAGTTACTTCAGTTTTATTATGCAAGATAGAATCAAATGTGACTTATATGGCAATGTGGTTCTTCCTGTAATAATCCCACATATTGCATTGGAGCCATTTAAACATGTTCTTTGGGTGTTCATGTAATCAGAATTCAGCTTATGTCTCTAACAGGGCTTGTCAAATATCAGCACAGACCAACACATTCTGCAGCCAGAACAAGCTGTCACATTGAAATACTGACCCAGATAACATCAAAACTATTTGCTATTCATCACAAATTATTAAATCTTTCATCAGGAACAGAGCCAGCTGTTAATGTCTTCAGCTAAATCTATTATTTTTAAATTGTAGTACTTTTTTCTGTTTTCTGAACGACTGCAACTTGCCATGAATGATATTTTCAGCGGTGGTTAATTTTCTGCTGCTCTCTCACACAATTGGAATTTTAATCTTTAGGAAAACCCAGTATTTTTCGTTAATCTAAAAGAAGAGATGTTCAATTCTTATGCAACACTGCTGGAAGCATCAGTTTTTAAAGGCAAAAAATGATCCTTGGGGTGGTACTGAGAACTACTTGAAAGAGTGCCACAGAGCACTGGCTCTGCAGAAGAGGGTATTTTATTTTATTTATTTTTAATATGATAGCCCAGTGGTATTTGGCAGAAGTCACACAGCAGGGCAGGAAAAGTTTTCCTGTCACAGCCAGTGTAATGCTGGGTTTCTGCTTGAAGTATAACATGGAACTGGCACATTTGCTAGCATGATCTCTAAAAGAAATAAATTTACTAATCCCAGGGCTTTGTCTATGATACTGTTGAATTTTAGAGCAGTAATAACCATTTCCTATCATTTGGTGTGAAGAACAAGGCTTTCCAGTCGTTCCCCTTTGTTTGCAATAAATTACCTCCCTGCTAGCTGTTTGATTGTGGTATAAATCAAATGTTTCCATTTCACAGAGGGTGTTGTGTGTATCTGAAACTTCTGTTACCGCCTCTCAATTTATTACAAGGAAAACAGAGACTATTAATGCTTTGGTTATGAAGTCAAACACTGTAACATTCAGAAACACCTGACTAAAGGTTGCCTGTGCCATCCTTGGGACTGTGTTGGATAGGTTTTAACCACATGTTGAAATCATGCCCTGTACCCAACTTGCTGTTAAGAAACAGCTCTGGGAAGCCCATCCCATCTTCCTCACACAGCTGCCCCACTTCTAAAAACTGTATTATTTATGCCTAGTTCAAAGGATGGCTCTTCCTCCCATTCCTCTCCTTACCCCTTGACTTAGATACAGAGCCATGGCCATTCTTCCTACCACACATATCCTCTCTCACATCTCTAGATATTATTAAGTAGCACAACCTCAAAGACAGTTTTTATCATCCCCCTGAATTCAGGCACATATTCCTTGAAATAACTGGATATTATTTGTCCAGTGAGCCTCTTACCTCCTGGAGGTGCTGACACAGTGGGGACAAGACACCATGTCAGTATTTTTCCGCACTCATCAGTCTGTGTGGGAGCTGAGCCCCGATTTGATGCACAACACCAAACCTCTGCACTGAATAGAACCTGAAAAGTCCCTGTGGGACTTTTCTGGGACACACATCGTAGGAGAAAGAGTTTTGCAAACAAAGTGCAAAAGTCACTTTTTTGACTTCATCTTCACAACACAGTGCTGACACCGGCATCACTGCCCTCGTTTTACTTCCCTCAGGGAAGTAGGTGCAGAGACAAAGGTACCAATTTTCCAGATATTTAACTGTGTTCTAGCCCTTTATATGTTCAAAGCACAGCTCCCAATAGCTTCAGTTGCAGCTTTGAGAGATGCAAACATCTGGAAATCAGTAAATGTTTGAGTGGACCTCACAAAATAAATCTCTGATAATCACTAATCGCATGGGAAAACATGGGATGAGAAACTTGCCCATCATTCCTCCTCCTGCTCTGGTTGCCTTGCCATGGCACACTTAGCAATAAAACACTGACAAAGGTTTTGCATTCAAAGAACAAATCTCAATCTCCTTAAGAGAATTACAACCCTCTGCTTAGTGCATGTACCATCCTGTTCACCTGAGAGAGCGATTGCTTACAACAGCATTGCTTGGTGAGGTACAGGAGGAAAACCAGAGTCAAAATGACACAGACAAAGCCATGGACAAAGACACATCAAGACTGTGTTAAAAAAGAAACCCAAACCACAAATACAAGCGACTGCTTTGGAAAGTAGCCCCAAAATGTGACTTAAGAGACTACAAAGACATTAAAATAAGCCCAGTTGGATCTGTAATACACAGAATTATTATCACAGTTGAGGGAGCACTCATGGCTTTTGGCACTTTTAACTGCCTTTCAGTGTAAGTGAAGATTGATCCTGGTTCTGTACCATCTCTCTTCCTGCCCCTTTTCCCCTCTGAGCCACCCTATCTTTCTCCACTGCCTTCTGTATCTGCTTCTTATCTTTTCAGGACACTGACTGCTGTTCCTGTGCTTTTCCAGCACTGAGCCTGAGAATCCAGCTTTTTGCTGACTTAGTCACAAGTTGGGCTCATCTCCTTGTACCTGAAAGAATTCATCTTCCTACAAGCCTTGTGCAAGTCAGGAGAACTTGTCAGAAAGGGTGAGAAGAACAATCACACCTTCCTTTAGCTGTCCAAAATGTACACATTTAGCCTAAAGCAAACCTTTATATTCCTGCTGTAATCGATGGAGAAAGAGGGTGCTTCATCCCATCATAGTCTGAATGCCTCAGGCAAGCGGCAGGACATTTTTCCATGTGAATGCTAAGCCATGTCTAGAAGGACTTTTCTCCCCTGATTTTTTTGAATGTCTGTAGGCTTTTCAGTAAACAATGGCTTATAACAAGTTCCTCACATTAAAATTTGATTTGTTGTCTTATAACCTCTCACTTGACCACTTGCTAGTGCCCCTTAGTCTCTTCATTATGAGAAACAATGTTCAGCTGCTCCCTTAAGTCTTTTCCATGCTACTGCTGCTTTTGAAAAACCCTGTCATGTTTTCTCCCTGTTGATCTCTACTTAAGGCTGAAAGGTCTTATTTATTTCACTTTTTCTTGTACAGGAGTTGTTGCTTATCTTTGGCCATCTCTGATGTCCTTCACTGTGTCTGTCTCCAGTTCTGCCTGTCCTTTTTGAGACTGGGGAGCAGCTCAGCACACCGTGAGTCTGCAGAAAAAGCCAAGTGAGAGTTTCTAATTTGTTATTTGTTCCTGCCTAATAATCCCTTCCCATGCTGTTTTCCTTTTTGGTGCACAGCTGAGACTGGAAGTGTTTTCAAAGATGCTGCCACAGTTTGAAGATCTCTTTTCTAGATGGTAGCAGCTAACTTACAGCTTCTTCTTCTGAATGTTTTGTAACAATATATTCCCCCATATTTACTACTTTTTAATGTCATCTAACATTTTACCACCTTATTAGTATCTAAAGATCCTTTATTTGCCATTTTCATTTGCTCTGCGTTTGTACCACCCCAAAGAGAAGGAGCCTTGATGACATCCTTAATACACACCTACTTTTTAGGATCATATCCTAATAGGCACTTGAAAGAAGATTAAACAAATAATTTTCCAAACAAAAATGTCTGAAAGCAATACCATAATTCCCATGACTTGCAACTCAGGGGAAACCTCTGGCTGCCAGTGTGACTTTAGGCCAAATTTCAACTCCTCTTGCCTCAGGCTTCCTCAGCTGTAAACCAAATATTCATTTATAGTGCATGGCAGAGACCAGAAAACTTCCTCCAGCCATTTCTACCTTCAGCCTCACAGGTTGCCAGAGCTCGTGCATGTTTTAAGGATGATACCATCCTGCCTCCCTGAGGTTTCTCCTGATGGGGAACACCTAACTGACTTGTCCAAATAGACAGTTGTTCCCAATATGGAAAAAAACCACCTTCATGTAAAGCTTCAGTTTAATAAACTCACTTAAAAGCTCCTTTGTAAGTAGCTTGTAGCTCTGCAAATCTTTTTAAATGGTTGGAAGCATGGCACAGTGAAGGTTAATCAGGTTTCCTTGTAGGCAAATACTCCCTCCAGCCTGATCTCCAATTACAGTTACAGGTGATACAACTCAAAATCATCACTGCTACCTACCTGAAAAAAAACTGCCTGCATTTCCTCTATAAACATATCCAATATTTTTATCCAGAGCCTCTTCAAGAGGAATCCCATCACTTATGAACCCTCTCATAGCTCAGTCCTACACTAAAGCAAGGCAGACCCTCCATCTGACCACATTCAGAAGTGTTTAGTCTGAGCTGTAAGAAGGTAGAGATTGCCAGAGAATGATTTATATTCATTATGTGTTTTCATTTCAGATCTACAAGCTGTAAGCTACCTACTACAGCCTGGACAGCAAAGGATGATGCTGCATGAACAGGGGATGCAACAGCAGGAGAGACCACTGGATCTCCATCCTCCAGTGAGGATCCTTGTCTAGCTGACACTTCATATTGCCCAAGGGGAAATTTGCAAGCAGTAGGTGACCAGCAGCATAAGGTGATCAAAACCAAAGTCACATCCCTGGTACCACTGCATAAAGGGAGGAGAAGAAATCTTTGAGTTCCATTTTAATTCTAATTTTGTCTGAGTGATCAAAGCTTCCTTGTCATGCTGCAAGAAGGAGCTGCTCTCTGGTTTGTCTGTATCAGGTGATACACAGATAGCAAGGCACAGATGTGAGGCTCTGCTTCTGATCTGAAAGGTGGCATGACAAGAAGAAGGAAGATCACAGAATCGTGCTAGAAAATGGCACACGGAGAGCTGTGACACAACCAGACATCTTCCTTTGCTACAGTGAGTCTTGCCTCTGCTCCAGCAGTTCCCTGGACTGTGTGTTGGGGGCTGGATCCTCAAAGACTCTCTCTGCTGCCACAGAAAATCCTCATTGTGATGTGAGGCTCCGAGAGTCACTGCACAGAGCACAGGGAGAGCTGATGTGGGGGGACGGGATGCTCAGAAACCAGATGTTCTACGCAAGGCCTTGCAGCAACTGAGCAAACTTGGGTCTTGCAAACAGAACAGACACATTAGTTCAGTGCTTTGCCCACTCTAATTAATCCAAATTATCATATGGCTACATCCAATGTCTGAGCAATCTGCACTTAATGCCTTAGCAGTACAGTTCAGGTACAGACAAATCAAAGGCTTTCCACTGGTCAGAAGCAGGGGAAAGAAGGAGTTGAATTAAAGGCATTAAGCAGCTGCTCTGGTCAAAGATAAGTCACAATCCATGTAATATATTAGAAAATGACCTCTTCCTCCCTGGGATTAATCTGCTGCACCCAAAGGAGAATTAACTCCATACGAAGAGTAGGAAACGGTATAGTTAATTGGGCTTGGACGTGGAAATTGTCTCCCTGATGAGGTGCAGGGACTTACACTTCCATCTCCCATGTCCAAAGCAGAGCATCCTGACCACCAGGACAGCAATGTCACTCTTGGCCAATCTCTTCTCTTCTAGCTCTTATGTACAAACGTTTACTGTACCCTAACTTTGGTGTGTTTCTGACTCAAAATAAAAGACTTTATCTAGAAATTGTTTGTGAATAGACATCAAAACAACAGCTACTTCTTTTAAGAGAAAGACAGAGTACTTCCATATTTTGTCACAAGAGTAGTTCCACAAAAAAGAGCGGCCAGCAACAGTTTATTGCTCCTCTTGCTTCTCCAATAGTGACTCTGTCAAATTAAATCCACCACAGAAGCTGCCTGTGCAGTGTTAAAGCATTTCGCGTATAACAGAAATAAAACATCCCAGCACTGTTTGGGGAATGATGAAAAACATAAGTAATAAGAAAGGAAAGAGCTATATTGTACCAAAGAGCATGGAGGGAGTTAGTGGGTCTCTCTGCAATCAGTATCAACTTTTCTACTAGCACAAGAAAATGAACTTACACTGAAAATGTTAATCGTTGTTGAATGAGGTAGTAAAGGCAACAGTCTAGACACCTCAAGTGGGAGCCCAATGTTGCCTTCTTACCAGCAATTTTGCACTCTTCACTTGGCCAGGGAGCATTGTAGGTACACCTTCATGATATTAACTAGTCACGGCACGCATTCTGCGTGTTGTTTGTATATCAAGAATCTCAGAATCTCAGACCTCTAAGCTCATCAATTCCAGTCATCACAACCCAACACCACTGTGCCTACTAAATCACATCATGACCTGACACATCTATCTGTCTTTTAGATACCCTCAGGGATGGCTACTCCACCACTTCCCTGGGCAGCCTATTCCAATGTTTCGCCACTCTTTTGGTAAAGAAATTCTTCCTAATATCCATTCTAAACCTCCCATAGTGCAACTTGAGGCCATTTCTTCTCATCCTATCACTTGTTAGATGATGGTTGGTGTTACTGTTGGTGTTGGTGTTAGTGTTGGGTTATAGGTTGGACTTGATTATCTCAGAGATCCTTTCCAACATTATGATACTGTGATACTGTCATACTCAGGAGAAGAGACCGCAACACCCACTTCACCTCACTCCTTTCAGGAAGCTGCAGAGAGCAATAAGGTCTCCCCTCAACCTCCTCTTCTCCAGACTAAACAATCCTAGCTCTCTGGAGTGTTGGGTATAAATACTACAGTGAAGCTGTGAGTAATATGCTCAGACATTCTGATATATATATATATAAAAGCATTACTCAAAGTCTAATAGAGGCTTAAAAATAAAAACAATTATAAAAATTAAAGAAGTCTCACACTTATTCCTGAGCTACGTGGCACAGTTTCAAGATTCACTTGCACTGAGGGAGATTTGGGAGCAATTACAGTGGCTTTTACAAACTAGTAATTTTTATTTTTACAGTTCAGATACTGATAGTAAATATGACAAAGGGGCACTAAACCTTAAAGTAACTCAAAACATTGCCATGCTCAGAGGAGGGCAGACTGAAAGAGAAGCCCAAAGAATACTTATGCAAACTGTGTTATCAGAAATGTTTAAGGAGACTGCATTTATAAAGAAAATTCTTACTGTCAGTTATTAGTCAATAAGGGGAGCAGTTTGTTGGCAAAGACACAGTAGCACGCAGCAGGCTGCTGGAGCTCTTAGGGAAAATACAATTAACTTGGTAACAAAATTAAATATAGTAGATCTATAATAAGTGTGAGCAGCTTATAGTAAACCCAAAGGGAGTATTAAGAATTCAATCCATCAATCACCACAGCACGTAACCACCCCCACATAACGTTTCTAAAAACCTGTTTGTAATTTTATGTCTGTTCCAGTTACTGTGTGAATAAAGCTGATCTTTAACTGGATTTAACTGCAATTGCTCCTTGAATTTCAGTACAAAACCACTACTTCACACTAGCATATTATTTTGATATTCTTGATTTATACATGTTAACTGTTGCAGTGTTGTATCCAGACACTGGATCATCTTCACCACTGCCAAGCGATCTTTGACAAGCTTTTCAACAAAATTTGACTCACTTTCTCTGTCTATAAAACGTGGATCCCTGGAGGTGTCCAAGGCCAGGCTGAATGAGGGTTTGAGCAACCTGACCTAGTGGAAGATGTCCCTGCCCATGGCAGGGGTTTTGGAACCGGATGATCTCTCTTCCAACCCAAACCGTTCTGTGATTACCTTCCATTATGAATTCACTGGAGAGCTAAAGCTGTTTAACAGAAACATGTTGCTAGTGCTACAGCCAAGTCTCCTTTTATCTAACCTAATGTAACCATGAGTAATGCTGCAAACTTGGTGAAGTAATTATGGCAAAATCCCAGCAGAAGAGAAGACAGCCTCTGCAATCATTCTAAACAAAAACAAAAAAACCCTCAAGAACATTAATGCAGCTTAATGAAAACAATCCTACATAAAAAATCCCTGCCTGCTCTGTCTTACTATGATAATCGAGTTTGGGCTTCACAGCGGTGATTTGAAATTAAAACACGTTCTCTCAACAACTTGTCATTCTTCACAGCCTCTCTTCTCCATCACAGGGACAGAGAAGCATGTCCTGTCTCAGCCCCACAAGGGGGACCCTGCTCTCGGCACACCTCCAACTGTGACAGCAGCTTCAATGCAACCTCAAAGTACAATTCAATTCATTTAGCTGCTCTCACAGCCACAGACCAAGTTGCTTCTCTCACCCTGAATGAAACTCAACACTGATGACAGTGCTCGTGTGTGAATACTTCCACCAGCCCAACCATTCACAACCCTGGCTAAAGCGAGTGATTCCATAAGTTCCCTGGAAAATATCATCCTTTCCTCTTCTTTCTGTTAAAGATCACGTTCTCCCAGATAGTCATAAGTGTCTTTAAGTGGAAGTCTCAAGGTACACTTCCAAAAGATACATTTGCAACCATTCCTAAGATTGTCTTATAATTCCAAAGCCCTCCTGGGGTGTTTGGCCCTGGCATGTGCTGGCTCCCTCGCCCCAAAGAAATTCCTGGGAGCTGCAGTTTCTCCAGGTTCACGCAAGGGTGAGGAAACTTGTTACGACCCAGGACCTGCAAAACCACAGGGATAGGTAGAAAGCAAGAGAATGCACTTGGAAGCAGAGGAACATTGGTCTGAGAGATCAGCCAGTGACACAGCCCTGTCTGAAAATCTGCCACTGTCCATCTCCCCAACAACAATGAACGTTACCTCAAGCTGGAGAGAAGTCAGTGGTGGTGTTTGCAGTGAGTGCAGGGACTGAAAGAGCAGGATAGCTCTTTCAAACACTTTATTACTTCCCATGAAAGGCAGACAAACAACGGCTCTGGTTATGGGCAAATATGGTGGAGTTCTTAGGGAAAATGCAATTAACTTGATAACAAAATTAACACTTGATAACACTGCCATCACCTTGGCAGCTTCCCAGGTCCTCAGCACAAGCTGCATCTCAGTTGCAGGGAGCAGTGATGTGTCTGACACGGAGCAAGAGGAGACTCTGAGGATGAGGACAAAGCAGCCTCTTGCTTGTGCCCAGGACAGGGCTGGAGAGGGCTGGGATGAGCCTCTGCTGCACAGCCAGCCCTGCAAGGCAGCTGCCGTCTAAAAGAGCAGGTTGGGACTTCCTTTCATTCCCTGATTTATGAATGGAGCTTGGATAAGTACTAAAGTGAAAATTCCCACAGTAGGAGCCTTTTAAACTCAGCCAGCCTCCACCCAAGGCAATTACAGAGAGCAGCTGTTAATCACTGAGCAGACAGGGTAACCTTTGAGAACTGTGTGATGAGAATTTGAGGAGCTAAAGTGAAAGTGTTTGCTTGAAACATTTTGATTCCAGCACTGCATTATCTTTGGAAATATCGATCAAAGGTCCACCTCCCCACGGTTTCCTCTCTAGCTCTATTCAGCAGCCATCCAGAAAGAAAAGGGCCAGAGTCCACTGACCATCACTACTAGGAAGCCTCATTGAGAGAGAAAATCTGCACCAGTTGCTTTTCTAGAGAGACAAGCCAAATGTTTCTAATTCCCAATTCCAAAGGCACAGCAGGGAAGAGCCCATTGCTTCTATTTGAGGTGCTCCAATGGAGACTTGTTAGCTGGCAGTGTTGGAGATGCACCGCTGTTCCTGAGAAAATAACAGACCCTGGAAGCTGTGCAGGTGATGCAAAACCTGGATCAAAGTGGACTGAAGCATTCCCAGGCATAACAGACTCTTCTTGATCCCAAGCTGGCTCCTGCAGTAATGGGTGTGGAGATGTTCACTAGGGATTTGATCAGAACCAGGGAAGGTCTATATGAAAAGCACAATTAACTTCAGGAAACACAGGATCAGCTTTGTTTTACTGGCACCATAGGCAGCACTTATTTAAAGGGGCAGGCAGGGTGGATTGCTGTGTTTGCCATCAACAGTAATGACAAGAGGAGAGCTAATGATGGAGACTCTACTTACACAGAGTGAAACAGAAGTTTGCCACCTGGGACTGTTCTTCAGAATGCAGCTCAAGCAAACTCTTCAAGCAGATCAGCCTTTAGGGTTTAATAGTAGTAGCTTCATCAGCAAGGAGGCCCTGGGTCTCACACATGAGACATTCTGATTTAAACTGCATTCACAGAGCACTTGCACTCAGCTACAGAGATTTACAGATGATCCTCCTCTTCCTGTTGGTCATAAATACTCGAGCCAACAGCTGCTTGGAATTGCTAGCAGAGATGATTGGTGTGCATGTGAGAGAGGGGGTTACATTGATTCAAACAGGCTTTGGATCACCCCCAAAGTACCCCTGGTTAGGCCAGTTCTTACGTTAGATCACTGTGCCAGCACACGTGTGCATCGATCCCGACAGCTTCAGAGAAGGATGTTAATTTTTGATGTGGAGCTGCAGCTTCATTGGTGAAATGCCACCTGTAATATTTAGCAGTGCTGCCACACCACAGCTACCCCAGTAACATATCATCAGGACTGCATGTTCAAGCAATTCTTTGTTTCACCACGGAGCAGCTTGGGAAGTGATGGCCATGGGCTTTGAGTAAACAGGGAAGGAGCTGGGACCAAAAGGTACTTGTTCTCCTACATGTTATGGCTCTCTAGTTTGTTCATTGCTGGCAAGTTTGAGTGTGCCTAGTGCAAAATTCTCATTCCTATACTGAAAAGAAAATTGAAAGTAAGGGGGAATGCTTCTTAGTAAAGAATGACATTGATCTTTGGAACAGGTCCAGAGGAAAGCCATGAATATGATCCAAGATCCTCCCATGTGAGAGAGTTGATGCTGTTCAGCCTTGAAAAGAGAAGGCTCTGAAGAGACTGTGCAGAGGTCTTCCTTTGCTTGGAATGGGCCACAGGAAAGTGAGGGCACAGTTTTTAGCAAGGCCTGTTATGACAGGAAAAGAAGTAATGGTTTTTAACTAAGGGAAGGAAGATTTAGACTGGGTGTAAGGAAGAAATTTTTTTTAAGGTGAGGATGGCGAAACACTGGCACAGGTTGCCCAGGGAGGTCATGGAGGCCACATCCCTGGAAACATTCAAGGATGGGGCTCTGAGCAACCTGCAGGGGGGTTGAACTGGGTGACCTGTAACAGTCCCTTCCAACTCAAAGCATTCTGTGATTCTAAGAATTTGGTTCCTACTAAGCCAAGAAGTGCTCTCATAGTCTCTAGAGGCTACCCAAAAACACTCTGAAAAATTATGGAAAACTGTGTATCCTCTTTGGCACGAAGGTGTTTCATAAATACATCTAAAGTCATGAAACTCTCCTCCTCACTGACTGCAGAAAAAAACTGCACTGCTGCTCAGAGTATTGTGGTGACTGCCCTGATATTGGGCAGGCTTCTGAGAGCAGCAGCCTTCTGGATTGTCTGGATTCAGTGTCCTCTCAGAGCTGCCTCTTGTGGAAGAGATTGATCTCATGACAAGAGTGAGCAGAAACTCAAAATAAAAGTAAAAGTTGATCCTCTCCTGAGTTTATCAGCAGAGGTTCAGTACAGCCCAAGGCATGGCCATCAGTTTACTCACGTGTGGTTGGTGCATGAGCTGGGCAAGGCTGCCTCCTTCTCCTTGTGCTGGGGTGATGCTGTCCCACCCTGCCAGAGCACGGATCCAGAGGAGCGTGGATTCCATACACATGGCATAAAGCATCTGGAGAGTAGTCAGGCAGAAAGGGACCTGGGAGTGCTGGTTGACAGGAAGCTCAACATGAGCCAGCAGTGTGCCCAGGTGGCCAAGAAGGCCAATGGCATCCTGGCCTGCATCAGGAATAGTGTAGTGAGCAGGACCAGAGAAGTTATCGTCCCCCTGTACTGAGCACGGGTCAGGCCTCACCTTGAATATTGTGTGCAGTTCTGGGCCCCCCAGTTTGGGAAAGATGTCAGGATACTGGAATGTGTCCAGAGGAGGGCAACAAAGATGGGCTGGAGCACAAGCCCTACGAGGAGCGACTGAGGGAGCTGGAGCTGTTTAGTCTGAAGAAGAGGAGGCTCAGGGGAGACCTCATTGCTCTCTACAACTCCCTAAAAGGAGGTTGTAGTCGGGCAGGGGTTGGTCTCTTCTCTCAGGTGACCACTGACAGAACTGGAGGGCATGGACTCAAGCTTCATCAGGGAAAGTTTAGACTTGATGTTAGGAAAAAGTTCTTCACTGAAAGGGTGATTGGCCATTGGAATGCACTGCCCAGGGAGGGGGTGGAGTTGCCGACCCTGGAGGTGTTTAAGGGGAGACTGGATGAGGCACTGAGTGCCATGGTTTAGATGATGGGTTGGTGTTAGTGTTGGTGTTAGTGTTGGGTTATAGGTTGGACTTGATGATCTCGGAGGTTCTTTCCAACCTTATGATACTGTGATACTGTGATACTGTGATCTCCAGGCTCTCTGCTGACAGCAAGGCTTTTATGAGGCAGTGTTTGTATTTTAGACACAAAGCTAAGCTCCTGTTACCACCCATCCTTCACCCAGGGTGCCATAGAGTCACCTCCAGGCCAGCTCTTCTCTCAGGGCACAGCTGCCATCACATCTTTTTTCTTTCTCCCCTCTTCAATTCCAGGCCTGCTCTGTAACCAAGATGCAACAGAGCTGTATTTACTCGTCGCTAAGCTTGAGATAAAGAGATTGGTTTGTGAAGAGATTACCACAGGCTTACAAAAGGGACTTAAAAAAATCCCCTTCTATTTTGCCTGGAAAATAAGAATTCAGGTGTAACTCGTTTTCCTGGAGGGACACGGAGTGGCTGTTTTAGCTGGGAAGTTCATGCACTTCTTTAAGAGTCCTCTTACTTAAGCAAGCACTGTTAAGACTTTTCACCATCCATGAACCTATCTGTGACAGAAGAGACCTTTGACAGTTTACAAACCAACCTGTGCTTCTCTAACACAGCCCAGGCATCACCTTCCTGCAAAATCAGCCCACCTGAAATTAAATAGATGACTCAGAGGGAGGTGGGCTTGCTGCCATGAAGGCTGAACAATCTGCTCATAAGGCAGTTGGGACAATAGTACCCATCTGGTGTGAATTGGCCCAGCTCATCACAGCTGATGAAGCTGTGCTGATTGGTAAAGTGTGAAGGTATTGAGAAGTCTTTGTTGTGGTGCACTATGGGGTTTTTTTTTCCCTAAAGGACAATGCCTCTGGGATTGAATCCAAGATGCAGATGTGTGCTGGAGGATATCAAAGTAGCCATCAGTTGGTGTTCATTTCACTTTTCATGGCCAGATGTGGAAACTGCCCCAGAGTGTGGGAAAAGGCCGTGTGCTGCCACTGCTATGAGTGTTTTCTTGGGAAGTGGGAGTGAGCAGAAGGGGGGGGCCGTGGTAAATCCATCCCTGCTTCTGGCTGGGTTGCTATCAGCATCTGTCCCATCTAAAGCTGTGATGTTCAGGGGAATCAGAGGGGACACCAGTGGCAGCCCAGGACTTGATAACTACAGAGCAGAGCTCAGGGCTGTTGAATAAATGGCATCAGATTCCCAGGCTGTGGAGATAAACAGCTAATGTTCAAGTTATCTTTCATCCCACACAGACCACAAGCACCACACAGCCCTGTCTCATGCTTAGGCCCCTGTCAGCAGCCAGTTCTGTCCGGGGCATCATCTCTACCATCCCCATGGGTTAAATGCTTTCTGCAAGGAGTTATGAGCAGAGAACATCTTACTTCTCTCAAAGCCAATGGCATAAATCCCATTGTCTCCAGAGAAGGCACAACCGTATTTATTTTTAAAAACTAATACACACGCTCTGAGGGGAATGTTGAGCAGTAAGAGCAGAGTAGGTCACAGCAGCATTTGATCTACAGGCTCTAAAGCTACTGATGGACATCATGTTCTTTATGGGCAATTATGTACCTCTTCTGTCTCTATCAAGCAGATTATTGCAATTGTAGCCATTATTTTTTTTAAAGGACTCTGTGCTTTTAAATACGCCATTAAAATAACGATTCAGGCTCCAGCCTCACCAAGAGCTACCACAAATGGACAGATGTGCTGCAAGGACAGTGTGAATAAGGTCTGTGGTTGCTCTATCCACAACCCTGTCCATAGGTGACATCCTGCTGCAGTGTCCCCATCCCAAATGAGAGCCTCTCTAGGAGAGCAACAGAGCGTCACTGATTGACACAAGTTGCCCACAATTCCTCAGTGGCATTTTCTGATCTATATTCAAAATTGGGGTATTTCTGTGTCCTGAAACATGCCAAGAACCAGTACTCATGGCCTCAATAACACTAAAGGTCTCCAGGCCAACATCTGAAGCTCTTGTGAGCTGTCATAGCATCACACCATAGAGAAGCAAAGGCAGTTTACAAGAGCAGGGGTGAGCTGAGGCAAAAGCAGAAAATACAGTTTGGGAAAGATGTTAGGATACTGGAATGTGTTCAGAGGAGGGCAACGAAGATGGTGAAGGGGCTGGAGCACAAGCCCTATGAGGAGCGACTGAGGGAATTGGGGCTGTTTAGCCTGGAGAAGAGGAGGCTCAGGGGAGACCTCATTGCTCTCTACAACTCCCTAAAAGGAGGTTGTAGTCGGGCAGGGGTTGGTCTCTTCTCTCAGGTCACCAGTGACAGAACCAGAGGGCATGGACTTAAGCTTCGTCAGGGAAAGTTTAGACTTGATATGAGGAAAAAATTCTTCACTGAAAGGGTGATTGGCCATTGGAATGGGCTGCCCAGGGAGGTGGTGGAGTCACCGACCCTGGAGGTGTTTGAGGGGAGACTGGATGAGGCACTGAGTGCCATGGTTTAGATGATGGTTGGTGTTAGTGTTGATGTTAGTGTTGGGTTATAGGTTGGACTTGATGATCTCAGAGGTCCTTTCCAACATTATGATACTGTGTGATACTGTGATACCCTGGCACGTATATCAGCAGTTGCAGGAAACAGGACAGATGGGATGCTGCTGGACACAAAATATGGTTGATCTATGTATGTAAGGAGTTAAGGGAACAGTATTTTTATCCTAAACTCTGAATTAAATTCTTCCATTCAGCTTTCTTCAAAGAAATTACCTAGAGGCAATAATTGCTCAAAGAAGTTAAAAAATGCTCTTTTCTCCTACCTAAGAGGAGGACATTCCCTTAGAATGAGGAGCCAAATGTGCTTGCCTAGACTGGGACAGCTTCCTTCCTTTCTCCTGAGACCACTCCCCACCTCTACACCCCACAGGTGCTCTCAAGCATCTCTCAAGGAGACCATCCCTTTCTAGTTACAATCATCACTTCAGCATTTCGGTGAGATGAGATCCTCTTTCAGCAGAAAGCTAATAACTGCAGCAGATGCTGGCCTGAGCAGTTTGTCCTTCCATAGTTTTCAGCTCAAGAAGGCTCTTGAAGGAGGATGGAAATCAATTGACTGTCTTCAGCTCCCATGTGCTGGGCCAAGGACCCAATTTCAGGATTGTCTCCCTGCTGGGTGCTGGTTGCCAGCAAAATGGTCCAAAATGGGTGGCAGCTGATGGGCTGCAACCAAATAGTGGAACTGAGTGAGCTGAGGCTCGACTGATCCACTGACTCTGGTGGATTTATCCACCAATTTACCCATCTAGATGGTTTTCCGCTGCATTCAGCCAAGACCTCTCCAGTTTCTCCTCCCCCACAAGGCTCCTTGGGCAATACCAGACCACCAGCCAAAGCTGTTTCACAAAGAGAGAGATCCTATGGCCACCACCTCCCCACTGCCTTAGCACCTCAGTGGATCCCAGATCAGCTGCATCCACAGTGGAGTGGGGATGCCCAGCTGGGAGATGCCAACAAGCAGGGTGGAGAAATAAGAGGCAGATCCTCTGTTCCCACTCCGTATGTGAGACTGGGCAAGTCTGTGACATAAATTTTGAAGGTGCTGCTGAGCAAAGAAAGGGGTTTCTCTTGCCTCAAAACAGTGGGAGTTTGGGTTATGTACAGCCTCTCTTCTTCCCTGATAAAAGTATCTGTTAATAGAAAGGAGTCGGAGGGGAGCATGAGACAGAGAGACATCACAAGCACAATCCTCCCCATCAGTGGAACTGCCGCTTGCCAGGAGGGTTTCTCACACAGCCTGAGCCTGTGATGTGCTATTACATTTTATGAAAAGAACAGAAAATGTCATGTTTAGAATGTTTCAGCTATTTGTAGAGGATTAATGCTTTTACAGCTCTGAGATGACATGCAGTGGAAGACTTACCTGCCCCCAGGCAGCAATCTGGGGGGCAGATCTTTGAAGAGGCAACAGAACCAATATAAAACTACTCCCAAACTAGGGCAGAAGCTCCCCATTTGGCTCATTTTATCCATCAGAGCTCCCCAGATCTCACCTTGAAGTGCCTGTTGTTGATTGGGGCACAGGTTGGGCTGTATGGACCAGGGTGGTGAAAGGCTCCAAGCTTGTGTGATGGTTCCCACACTCTGGCATCCCAAACGCAATATGCTACAGGGCAGCCTCCTCCCCTGTAACCTGAGCAGCTCCTGCTGAAAACCCAAGGAGCCCTTTCAGCAAAAGGATCCTGACAGCAGCTTCCTGCTTGCTCATGCTGCCTGCACAGTGCCATTTCTTGGGTTGGTGTGTTTGATCGTTGAGCTGTTGTGCATGTAGCACCCTCCCTGGGTGGTTGTTCCCAGAGTTTCACTGCAACTGAAGCCACCACCCAGGCTACTGAACTCATTCTCCTCTATTGAAACTCTCGTTTTCCTGTTGCATCCCAGGTCACTCCTCAGCTGCTGAATCATCCTTCCCTCTTGAAAGGAGATTTAAAAAGATCCATTAAACCATTTGCTTTCTGGTCCTTTATTAGATACTCCAAATTTCCACTTCAGCATCCAATTTATCAGGACAGCAGCACTGCAACAATTCCCTTCTCATTGGGCATATTATTTTAAAGAGTGGAATAATTGAATGTCACACACAGGTTTTCTTGCAACGTTTGAAAACAAAGTCCCTTTAATCTGAGACATGATACATCCTGATCAGGTACAGGCAGGAGGAAAAAAAAACAGATCAGAGAGGTTTTGCTTTCATGTGGCTGCAAGATAAATCATCATCCAGGGCAATGGGTAGTAATTGTAGCTCCCTTTTGAGATTTACAGTACATAAGAGATCTGTGAGGGCTGAGATTGCTCGATAGCTACTGCGCCTTCCAGGCTCCAATTACCCTCCTCCCTGCTTTCAGTATCAAAGGCAAAAAAATTGCTTTCTTCACGCTAAATGATCCACAGAGTGGAGCCAGATGGGCCAAGGGACTTGGAAAAATTCTCGCAGGCTCTGATGTGCCCAGGTCTCATCTATTTCTTTTAGCTGCTTCCAGAGGAGGAAGCGCGGTGTGGAAGGTGTGGGACTGAGGGTGCTGCTTTCTGCACGTCGTGCTCTCCGTGAAGAGCTGGTTATTAGCTTTAGGCAAGAAAAAAAATATTAATCTGTGCTCAATTTGTTCGTTGGACACTTCAATATATCACAGAGGAAGAATCCAATTGGAGAGAAAACCCTGTTTGTCACTGCACTTCCACTTAGGAAAAACACCTGCCCCTGCAACAGTGACTGTCATCAATAGATGGCTGTGCATATTTCAACAGAGCCTTTTTCCCTCTTAAAAAGGACAAACCACAGCACAAGGTTGATTAAACGAATTTGCAGTGGATCACCCAACAACCTTCCAGCTTGTGAGCTTCAGTCTCTGGTGTCCCAGCCAGGGTTCAGCCCATCACACCCTGCTGGCTCTTCTAGAAGTAGAGATATTCTTTTGCCAACTCCTCACCCTAAAATGGGTTTCCCTCCTCCCATGCAGTGCAAGACCTGCCAGGATCAAATCACTGTCAGGCACTTGTACTTTCAAGGATGTGTCCTCCCCATCTATTAAATGAACATACAATGAATCTGGGTGCAAGCTGGCTTGGCTTTCACCCAGCTGTGACGGGAGCTCCACCCCACACCCAGGTGGCCATGCAATAGCAGTCTCCTACATTGTGTTGGGCTCCAGGCACCTCGTGCTTAGCACCCCTTATATATACATGGCTATGAAAATGTTTCCATCACTGCCTAAAATGCTGCAAGTCCAGCCAGTGTTGTTATAATATTCTGGATTTTGCTGGATGCAAACTTTAATGAATCAGTGGGACTGGCAGTGTTTTCAGTGGTCAGGTTTGCATGAAAAATCTAAGCTGTCTACTGCACAACTCCCTTTTTCTCCACTGCACCAATTCTGGGTTACGTATACATTTATTTACTGTTGACTACATTGAAAATTGTATGTCTACATATTGCTTCAAGCTGGTCATACAGGCAGTGGCCATATGTGTCACCTCAAGGACGGGCAGGCAAGGAAACACCTTTGCTCCTGCCTCGCTGTTCTTCAGATCAAATGTTCAGTCCATGAAATAGCACAAATACCTTATTTCCATGGTGTCAGCTGAGGTCTCTTTTCTGCAGAAAACTCTCTTTTCCCTTTGAGCACCAGAGTAAAGGCTTGTGGTTTGCTGTGGCAGTGGAGCTTGCAAGCAACTCTAAGATTTTTAGCTGCAGATTTCACAGTTCCACAGTATCACAAGGTTGGAAAGGACCTCTGAGATCATTGAGTCCAACCTATAACCCAACACTAACACCAACACTAACACCAACCCATCATCTAAACCATGGCACTCAGTGCCTCATCCAGTCTCCCCTTAAACACCTCCAGGGTCGGTGACTCCACCATCTCCCTGGGCAGCCCATTCCAATGACCAATCACCCTTTCAGTGAAGAACTTTTTCCTAACATCAAGTCTAAACTTTCCCTGAAAAACTGGGCTCTCTAGAAGAGTCTGTGCAGGTTCTTGGGTTCAATAGCACTCAACATATGTGCATTTCCCAAACCACACATGCTTAAAGCCCTCTCTGGAACATGACACACTTGCAGATTTCACCCTCCACTTCAAGCAGTCTGAGCCATTGTGTGCCTGTGGATGTTATCCAGCACTGTAAGACCCAGCCTGGCTCAGAGCACTTTGATTTATTATGAGGTAAATGATAAATAATAAGATATTTTTTTGTTCCCTGTCTCCCCAAAGTCTGCATTCTACCATCCAAAGAAGCCATGTATCTTCTGGGTGTGATTATTTCAATATTTCAGGGCAACAACTTGTAATTTTAAGCCCAGTAGGCCAACTGCAAAACAAATATCTAATTAAATACTCATTTTTAATAGATGCTGTACAGCTTGCATGCAGCCAAATCCCTTTATTAGCTTTTTGGTTTTAATGATATTAAACCACAGTCTTAGTTTTCAATTTTAGAGGAACGTCTTTTCTAGCATGTGCTCACCAGCTCATCCACAGTTATTGAGCCTTTAACAATTCACTGCCCTCTTCTCTGCTTTACTGGAAATAAGGATGGACTTGGGCTATTTCTGTTTGGTTTTTTTACAGTTGACAAATTCAATTATAAATTACAAACCCCCACCTTTGGCTTGGAACTAGACCGGTAAGTTCACCCCTGCTCGTCCCTGAGTTATTATTTCATCAAACTATCTGGAGAAGTTAAAAGCACAGCAACCTCTGTGCCTCTAAGAAGATGTGGTCTCCAAGCCTGAGCTGTCCTCCATCCATGCAGCATCAGGGCCACCACCAGGTCCCACAGCCTTACCCCACTCAAAGACCTCACCAGTGCTTCCCTGCCAATTTTGTCAAGGTTACCAGGATGGCGAAGGTGACGTTCATGCAATGCTGGCTCCTGGGGCATCACCATAGACAGATCCAGCTTTCTGATTCCACTCAGATGAAGCAAAGGATTGGGTTTTAATCAGCTTCCTCTTCCTTTTCAATTGCTGATGGACAGAGCATTTGCCTCCTATCCATAGTATTCAGCTTTCAACTTTTTGACCTGATCCTTCCATCTTTTGGTCAGCTGCTGAGATATTGGATGCCTTCAGCTTCTTGGGCTGTTGCTGGATGTTCTCTCCAGCCTCCTGCATTACTGGTCCTTCTGTCTCAGTTCCCTAGAAACTGTCACAGGCTGAGCCTTTCCATAGCACCAGCATGTGCCCTCACTCCCCAAAATTTGTCCTGTCCTCATCTCTCTCTGTGCCTGCATATCCAGCACCACGGATCTTTGCCACACCAGCACCTTCTTCTCTCTCCATTGCCCACCCTGCAGGACCAGCCCCTGCCCCTGCTGTGTCTCCACCATCCTGGAGGAGCAGCTCTTCCCCACGAGCTCAGCTCAAGGTCTTTGGGCAGAGATCAGGCAGTCAGTGCATCAGCCCAGCGTTACGTGGGGAGCACAACTCACCTGTCAGTGCACTGAAATTTCTGACATGAAAGCATATGAGTGTGTTATCCTTGTCATTTTTTTTTTCTCACAGCACCCTGGAGCTCTAAAGCAGCCACATCCAGGAACTCATTTGGCACCTAAGTACATTACCCCCCGTGGAGGAGATTAAATGTCATCCTTGGGATTAAGTTTGACGTTAAAAACAATCACTTTTGGTACCAGAGGTTAAAAAGTGATTTTATCCTGCCCTAACACACAGCTGATAAACCTGAGCAGGGAGTTTAGTGTGCAGCCAGTGGCAGCTTTCAGTGCTTCACCTTCCCGTGCTCAGAGGTGTGTGGACCAAGTGCTCCCATGGGAACGGGTCCCATGGGCACTTACTTAGCATTGACTGAGCTCGGTGTCGAATACTGCAGCTGTATTTCCCAGCAACGGCTGCTTTGTGTGATCTGTCACACTTGATGGGACAGGCACTTCCCAGTCAGACCGGGATGTGCAGCAGCATCAGATATTAGGAGAGAAATCCATCAGCAAATCTTCGCTTGTCTCTTACAAATAGAAGTGTCTCCCATAAAGATGTGGCAAACAGATGGCTCCTCTCGCAGCAGTGAAGGACAGATGAGGTTGGGGTGAGCGGATCCAACTGCTAATGCTGGCCCCTGGCTGGTGAGCAGAGGCAGTCAGGCATGACCCTTCTCCAGCCCCATGGCAGCAACCTCCTGCCCAACACCCAAATCCTGTACGTTACAGTAGTCTTGGAAACCTTTTTGTCCCTTACAGCAAGAACAAAACACCTCAACAAACCTCCATCATTATTTTTGATGGAATCCACCTACAGGCATGGTCCAGAGAAGCTGGAGGCCTGATACTCTCCTGCCCAGAAATGGCATTCACATATTCAGCACCAATGCGCAACAGAGATTTCTCTCATTCCAGCCCTGATTCAGGGATGCATTTTACTCCCTCCCTCCTCTTCCTTCTAATCCCAAGATCAGAGCATTTTTATGTAGATCTCCTTCGCCACAGTTGTGTCTTGAACATAATATTGATCTTCCCTCTAGTTACCTCTTCATGCCCAACCAATCTAAAGCCACAGCAGCTCCACTCTCCCTTGGGATGCAGGTGCTGAGGTTGCTGGCCTGTTATTTAGTCTCACAAATTACAACCCCACAGCCCCTTTTGCCCATGGATGAAGGTTCCACTTCTGCTCTTACAAAAAAAAAATCCAGTCTCTGGGTATTTCAGTTGAATTTCAGTCTGTAGCCAAGTGAGATTTAACTGGATCAGGGTGTAATGCTAAACCAATCAGTCAGTAGATTGGAAAGACGTTATTTGCTATTTTTTTAAGATTGAGAATGTAAAATGTAAATAATCTAAAAAGAAATATATCAGAAGCCCTGAAACTGCTTAACTCACACATAAGTGCAGACTGAGTAAGTAAGTATGGCAAGGAAAAAGCACAACTCCCTGGGCAAACAACCTCCAGAGACAAATCAATAAGTTTTAAAGTGTGTATTGACCAGTAAAAATGAACCTTGGGAAAAATAACTAAAAATTGAAAAATAGCTGGTCAATCAAATATTTAAAATAAGGATTTTCAGCTTCCTGATATAAAGTATGTTTAAACCCAGTGGTTTAAATATCTGCTGCTGCAAAACGCCAGGTCAGATTACAGCCTGATGCTGGCAAGTGATTTTGGTATCAAGACTTTGCTTGTGTACAAGCAGCTGTTTTATTTTTCCATGTGGAAATTCTTGATTTCTGAATATACTTTTGTATGAATAAGATCACATTTTTTGCAGAGATTTTCTTTATTCTTTTATTAAAACCAACGTGCAGTGACTGCAGTTTAGCCTTCAAGTCATTTTGTATATAAGATCTTCTCAGGGACATGGCTTAGTAGTGGACAGGTACGATTGGACTCGATGATCTCAGAGGTCTTTTCCAACCAGATGATTCAATGTTCTATGATCTGGGAAATCCATTTTGCTTGAGTGAACTCCCACTTGTCCAGGTGATGGTTGCTTGCACCCCCTGGCAATAGTGCCTGGGCAGCCTTGACAGACTCCACACAGGTCTCCACCACTGGAGATTTATCTCCTGCTGAACCCATGGGCTTTGCAACGAGGGTGCTGTGAGCACAATCTGGAACCATCCATACAACAGAGCTTGTCACACCATGCTGGGGATGTGGCATCCTTCCCTGAGTGTCAGGTTTGGCCCCTGAGCACTGAATTTGCAGTAAAACTTTAATTTCTTTCCCTCCAGTGCCTCCATTATTCATCATATTGAAATAAATACTCTGTAGGGAGCCTCTGGAGATCTCCAGGAAGCCTCCACAACCAAATGCTGGTTCCAACAGATTAATATTTCTCTCCTTGCACAATGTGCAAGACCCAGGACCTTTCCTGGGATAATTTTGGACAGGGACACTCAGGATCGGCTGTTCAACTCCATCCATGTCCCTCCACAGACACCTGTGGTGAAGCTGTATCAGAAGCTGGGCAATGTCAGTGGTTGCTTAGGATTCTGGCAAAATTTCACAGTCAGAGCTGTTTTCATCTGGGCATGGATTTGGCCAAAATTCAGTCGCCAACAGAAGGCATAAACCTGCCCATGAATATTCCTGTCTGGACTCTGCTGAATGTGTCATCCAGCCCAGCAAAGAAATTCTAAGTGTCAGCTAAAGGCAACTTGAGAGTCCACCAGCTCCTCTCAAGACACGGAGCTCACCTCACACCTTGTGTTTCCCAAGGCTGTCCCTGGGGGTCCCCAGCAGGGACAAACCACCACCCATGAGCCATGCCAAACTCCCCCACTCCTGCATCCATGACGCTGGCCCCTCATGCCCAGGCAGTAGCCCAGCTCAGTGCTGTGGGGCAGCCTCACAGCTCCACACACAAAGGCAGTGCTGCATCATCCTACAAGTGATGCAGGCTGGCACGACTTTGCCTCTGTTAGGGTTTGTGTGCTCCTCTCACTGCTCTGAGGGTCAAAGCAGAAACACTAGAACTGCCCCTCTCCTCCGCTCTGGTGAGAACTCCCCTGTAGTACCGCATCCACCTCTGGAGTCCTCAGCACAGGAAGGATGTGGATCTGTTGGAACCAGTCCAGAGGAGGTCACAAAGATGATCTGGGGGCTGGAGCTCTTCCCAGACGAGGACAGGCTGAGACAGTTGGGGTTGTTCAGCCTGGAGAAGTCCCTGGGGAGACCTTAGAGCAGCCTCACAGTACTGAAAGCAGCTCTAGGACAGCTGGGGAGGGGCTCTTGATCAGGGAATACAGGGATAGGATGAGGGGGAATGGTTTTAACCTGCAAGAGTGAAGATGGAGATGAGAAGAAATATTATTCTTAGAAAGAAATATTTTCCTGTGAGCATGGTGAGGCCCTGGCACAGGTTGCCCAGATAAGTGTTGGTTGCCCCATGCCCGGAGGTGTTCAAGGCCAGGTTGGGTGGGGCTTTGAGCCCCCTGATCCAGTGGGAGGTGTCCCTGCCCGTGGCAGGAGGGGTGGAACTGGATGGGCCTTCCGACTCAAACCATTCTATGATTCTTTAAAAACCATAACTTAGCCTATTCCTACAAGGAGCCTGGGGAGACTTTCCCCAGCTTCTGGATGCTAAGAAGCCTTTTGCTGGACAAAAATAGAGCGTGGCACATTTCCACCACTCTGGGAAAATATTTGCAATGTTTACCAACCTACCTTTGAGTTCTGCTTCAAAGGCACCGCCCTCAGAGCCCCATCAAGCACCAGGGCTGCAATCACAGCCTCCCCTTCCCTCCCCAGCATCTTCTCTTCTCCTCTAATTGCAAAGTTCATCTGGGGCCTGTTTTAGATCCCTCTTGTATCTCCTTCAGCAGATTTCTGCAGGCAATAAGCCTTGTGTTAGACACGGGATAAATCTGCAGGAAATCAGACAGAGAAAATTCAGAATTCAAAGAGACTAAGGGAAATTAAAAAAAAACCCACTGTGCCTGGCAGGTGGAAAATTTGTTGCAAACACCATGTGGTTCTGTGTGTATATAACCCACTGGTTTAACTTCAGTGTATGTGTATATCTTAACATAAATGCATGCTAACAATGTAATGTGCTCACACATAGGGATTTGGTTGTCAATACAGTGGAGCCCAGGGCATCCAGCAGTTGTCAATAGGAAGGGATCCACTGGTGCAAATATTTCCACTGGAAAATAACACCATCAGCTCTCCTGACTCCCCGCTGCTGTCTCAGACCCAAACTCTTTCCTTGCGGGCTGTCCTGCTCCAGAGACCTTGGGAGAGCATCACCATTGGGGAAGAAAAGGGAGAAGCTATCACATGCATCACCACAAGCCTTGAGCAAACTGAGAGTCAACATCTTCGCTCACTGATTTTTTTGCCCTTGAGGTCCAGCCTTAAGGCTCTTATAACCCCCTGGACCTGCACAGATCGGGGATGAGACTTGTCCCAAGGTAAAGGAGCTTCTTGTCCCAGGATCCAGGCCCTCAACCCAAGTGCAGACCCTGTGGGGCTCAGGCACAGCAGCAACAACCACCTTCACCAGCAGAAAAAGAAGGGAATGACTTTTGTTTTGTCCTTCCAAAATGCATTGATGAAAACAACATCAAGCTGGAGTGTTTGCTGTGCTCTGCATGGATCAGTGCCCCACGGCCGATGGCATGCTTGTAATTGAATGAGCCTGAGCCCTGTGCCAGAGCAACCTCGTGCTTTGCTCAGCCCCAGGGAACCCACCCAGTGGGTGTCTGGGACACCCAGCTCGTCCCCTCCACCAGGGCACATATAACCTTTGCTTACACAGGTTTCCTGCAGCCTCAGAACAGCTCCAACCATGCTTTTCTAGTGGGGTTTTTAATACAATGTCTCTCTGTTTTCACAAACCCATGGCTTGGCTGGCAGAACTGGGGACACTGGGAGGAGACAGGCAGGTGGACAGAGGCTCACAGATAGGCAGTGTGATCGCAAAAAGTCATTTTCTTAGGAGAGAAACCAATGGAAAAAAGACATTGTCATTGTTTATGTTCTTTCAGCAGGTTTAGTTTTTTCATTGGCAAAAGTCAGCAATGCAGCAAACAGCTTTGTGAATACACAGATCAGTTTTGGCAACCACCAATTGGCAAAGAATGTGTTCGTGCAATCCCCAAATGGCTATTTCCCTGGGAATTTCTTGTTTTGAACAAGCCATTTTTCATTAGAGAAAATACACACGTTTGGACAAATAGTTCTTACAGGCTTTTATTAGTAGAGGAAGCCTAGAGAGGGGCAGGGAGCCACTGCCATGGGATGGCCGTGTGCCTCCCCGGATCACATTTCCAGTGTAGGACCTCCATCTATACACAATGCAGCAAAAAGCTGCTGATGACACCAAGCTGTGTGGCACGGTTGACATCCTGGAGAGAAGGGATGCCATCCAGAGAGACCCTGACAGGCTTGAGAAGTGGACCTGAGCAAAGTTCAGGAAGTTCAATAAGGTCAAGCGCAAGGTCCTACACCCGGGTCGGGGCGATCCCAAGCTCAAACACAGGCTGGGTGGACAATGGATTGAGAGTATACTGCCCTGAGGAGAAGGACCTGGGGATGCTGATGGATGAGAAGCTCAATATGAGCCTGCAAAATGCACTTGCAGCCCAGAAAGCCAAGAGTATCCTGGGCTGCATCCAAATAAGCGTAACCAGCAGGTGAAGGGAGGTGATTCCGCCCCTCTGCTCCACTTTGGTGAGACCTCACTTGGAGTCCTGCATCCAGCTCTGGAGTCCTCAGCACAAGAAGGACATGGATCTGTTAGAGCAAGTCCAGAGGAGGCCACAAAGATGATCCAAGGGCTGGAGCACTTCCCATATGAGGACAGGCTGAGAGAGTTGGGGATGGTCAGCCTGGAGAAGAAAGGTCCTTGGGGAAATCTTTGAGCAGCCTTCTGGTACTGAAAGAGGGCTACAGGAAAGCTGGGAAGGGGCTCTGGATCAGGAAGTGCAGGGATAGGACAAGGGGGAATGGTTTTAACCTGTAAGAGGGGAGATTTCATTTCAGGAAGAAAAGTTTTCCTGTGAGGGTGGTGAGGCACCAGCACAGGTTGCCCAGAGAAGTGGTGGATCCTTGAAAGTGTTCAAGGCCAGGCTGGGTGAGGCTTCAACCAACCTGATGCAGTGGGACGTGTCCCTGCCCATGGCAGGGGGGTGGAACTGGATGGGCTTTAGGGTCCCTTCCAACCCAAACCATTCCATGACTCTGAAAAGGACGTGTACCCAGCCCATGTACTTACATGCAACCACACAACACATGCACAGATGTCTGCAAAAAACGGCTGTGAAGGCAATTATTATAAACCCAACCCATCCACCTCTTACCACTCTCAAGTCTTTCCAGTTCTTCTGCTTGGATTCCAGGCCCATCAAAGTGCGTGTGATTACATCCTCCTGCAGTAAAGCTGCTCTCCTATGAAACATTTGCAACATCTACATTTGAGACTCAAAGCTCACCAGTGCAATTCATGGAGTCTTGAAAGTTGTGTGCACAGAGATGGGCAAGCTGAGAAGGACAAATGTCCTTGTATACACAAGGAGATGCCTGTCTATATGTAAAGATAAAACAGTGTAAGCATGTCAGTGTTGGGGTTCATTACAGCTACTGGAAACCCAGTTGTGGCATTTTGGAGTGTCAGTCCAGCACCAGTGGCCAGCACCTACCTGCAGGTGAATCTTACTCAAAAAGTTCCAGGCTGAGGCTTCCCTTTATTGCCCCTGCAAGGCCCATCCGAGTCCTTGCACCGACCACACAGCAGAGAGAAAGAAATGCAACACTTGAGTCTTCCAAGCAATCATTTTACAGCTTTATCCAAGAGACAGGGAATGCTATGAAGCACAGACCAGGGAGACGAGGTGCTCAAAGTCAGATATGATGGACAGCTTTTTATTTCCCAATGTTTTAATTTAACAAACTGCTACATTCCATAGTTACAGTATGAGGAGTTGTTCTTGTCCGAAATAGAAAACCACAAGAAAGCACAAGGACTGCTAATATCACTCTATGGAAGCAGTGCAGTCCAGAGAAACCTCACTTAGGGTGAACATCTGGCATAGGAGACACTTTAAAAACTCAGCAGCTGTTGAATGCAGGTGCATTTCATCAGGGCATCAGACAGGCTGGTTCCTCCCCTTGGAAATGGGGCTGTAGATGTCAAAGTGGTTGTGTGATGCCTACAATAAATTCTGGCTTGTGCTATCACGAAAACCCAAAACAGATGTGAGCAACTAATCTTGTGCCAAATTGAGAGATTATTATTGCTGCAGCAAAGTTACCATTGCAGCCCTGCCTTTGCATGGGGGTCACAGCTGTGTTAGCACGGTCACAACCCACCCCCCACCTCAGGCTTTTGCAGCTCACCCAGCACAGAGGACGAGGAGGGCACCTCTCAGTTGGTTTTCTCATCCTGTCTCTTTCAAAAGAATCTGCTTGTTTGGCAATGCAGAGGTACAGATTAAATCAGCAGAGCATTAAGAGACTGGAAGCTTCAGCTCCCACCTGAAACCCTCCTCCCCTTCCCTGCCTGCAATCTGATTTCAAGCAAATGAATCAAACTCCAGGAGCTGTACAGAGAATATTTTTAAGAGCCGAGTGCAAAGTCTGCTGGCCTTGGATGAGAAGGGGAAGAGCTGAATGACACTTGTGCTTTAAGGACCTGCAGAAATTGCACTGACACCAGGGGCACTGCAGAAAACCCTCTCCCTGCTCCAGAGGCACCTTCACTGCGACCCAAGGCTGATTTTGACTCCCCTCACTTCCCCACTAAGAACTAAGATGAAAACATAGGGATCCTCCAGGCTCTGGGGCAGTTGCTTAACCAAAACCAACTACTCAATGAAAACCTCCACTTCAACTGGACATCAGTTGGGATCTCTCTGCCGTGCCGAGTGGCTCAGAAAGTTGGGCAACAGCAGCCTTCTGCCAACCAGCAGCCTCCAACCAAGGCACCTTGGCTGGTGATGCTCAGAGCCAGAGACCGGGAGTGCAGCTGTACCAGAAGCAAAATCTTTGGCCAGATCTTCTGTCCCCTGAGGCCAGCTCCAGCACAAACCACAGAGCCAACACTGAACTATGCATTCAGCTGGACCTCACTTTTGGCTACAGCTCTCCTGCTTGCCCAGTTTCTCTGACCACACTTGCTGCACAATCAATCTGATTTTGCAACCATCTGTCAGCCCCTCTTGCAGCAACGCTGATTTCCAGCATCCCAGCCACCCATTCCATGTCCTCATTGAGAGAAGCCAGACTCTTAAGGACACCAGGGCACCCAGCCCACGCACTAAAGCACTGCCTTTGTCATTCTGACTGGCAGAATTGCCTTTAATTGCTTAAATTCATTATGTTGGGGAGGTAGAAGAAGAGAGATAGTGAAAGTGATTGCCACTGTAGGAATTTAGTGTTTCCCAAACTGTGGATTTATTAGCACAACGAAAGGCCACAGCACCTCCCCACCAGCCTTCCCAATCCATCAAACTGACAACCCATCCATAAAGCTCTTCCTGCACTGCCAGAGCTGAGGTACTTACACTCAGACCAGCAGCCTCGCCCAGCCATCCTTCCTCCTCCTCACCAGCCAGGAGCTCTGTGTTCTACTGGCTACTTAAAACAACTTCTGTGTTACCACACACTGTGCAGACACAGTGCCATTAACAGGAAAGCAAGAGGAGATTGTCCTTAACAGGCTGTCACTGCACAAAACCCTGCTGATGCCCAGATGCTTGGATCTTACTGGTGCATCTGCTCTGTTCTGCAGTACCACTGGCAGCTCCTCTTTTCCAGCATTATTTCATGGAATCATAGACTCGTTAAGGTTGGAAAAGACCTCTAAGCTCATCAGGTCCAGCCACCAGCCCAACACCACCATGTCTACTAAACCAAGCCCTGAAGTGCCACGTCTAAACCTTTTGTGAACCCCTCCAGGAATGGTGACACCACCACTGCCCTGGGCAGCCTCTTCCAATGCTTCACCACTCTTTCAGTAAAGATTTTTTTTCCTAACATCCAATCTAAACCTTCCTTGGCACAACTTGAGGCCATTTCCTCTCATCCCACGTGTTACTTGGTTGTAGAGACCGAGTCTCTCTTTCAGGCTACAGTTGCATGCAAAGGACACAGCCAGCCCACCTGCCATCCTTTCTGCTCCAAGACTGACTCTGAGGTCAGTGTCCTTTGTCACTGCTTATTCCCCATGCCTCCCTGGCTGGACAAGGGTAAAGCATTTCAAGAACACCTTGCAGCTGCCTACGTAGTCATGTTTCCAGCCTCCTTAGTGCTGTACCTAGAAGATAAGCCTTTCTGGAGATGATCTCAAGCAAACTGGAACTGAGGAGAAGTCACTCCACCCTCATCAAGCCTTACCAGGAAAAACATATCCCAATTCCCAAAGCTGCAAGACAGCCAGCAATGCTCAACTGGACTGGTAATATCTCCTGACCTAAGCTCTAAGAGACTTATGAATGAGAAGGAATTAAGGAGAGATAAGTCTAGCAGGAAAACTTCTTAGCTTGGATAGATCACTTGTTATGGAAGAAAGTGGTTCTAATTTTGGATAGGGGCACCTGGATTTAACAGTGGGCTGCCAGTCAGTGCCTGTTAAAGATGTGGGGCTGCAAAATTCTCCTGGTCAAAATTTCAGGAATGAAAAGGGAGAGATGCAAGCACTGTGGAGCTTGGCTGGGAAAGCCTGTCCTACAGGATTAGGGCATGAAGACTCCTCAAAGTGTTGATGGACCAGGTTCTACTGTGCTCCCCCCCCGACCTGCTTCCCATGCACTCAGCAGGATGAATGTGTGAGGCACCACGCACAGCTCTTTGACTGGAAGATGAGCATCAGTAGCAGCATATAGCAGAGTACAGGTTCTCCTGCCTGTTCTTTTCCAGATGACTCAGCAGATGTGTGAGTAAGGCCTACCTGGGCTCTGAAGAGCACTTCTTGTTCGGCAAAGAACATCATGTCTGATGACCTAATGCTCAGAGGAGGCCCTGACCCTCTCAAGAGACAACTGAGCTTCAGCAGGATCTTCTGAATATCCTCTCTACCTTGCAAACCCACTCACATGCCCATAAGACATTTGTTTACCATCATCCACATCCACCCTTTACAATCTGAGAGGCCTTTTCACATTTACAAGGAAAAAAAATCCTGCCTGTGTCCCTCCTCAGACTTTCCTCCTTTCCACTTCTTCAAAGACTCAGTGGGATTTAATCTCAGTAGATGTGCAGTCTGGTTTTATTTGTCTAACCGGGTCTCCTCTGGCAACATTGTTCCTCATACAAAGGATGATTCTCCACAAAATAATGATTCCCATCTCGGAAACATGGATGTTTTGCATAAATGTCAGACTGAGGCCATGTCACAACTGGAAGCAAAGATAAAGTAATGCAGCCCTTTTTCTAGCTATTTTTTCAGCGTTTCTGTGCAAAGCAACTTTAGTTTGCCCTGCTCTGTTCTAGTAACATCTCAGACTCTGGTTGTCTTCCTCTGCAACCCAGTGCCAGTAGCCCAGGCAGCACGGCAGCTTGCCCTCACCCCGTGTCAACCTTGGGCTTCACTTTCACAACCTTCTGAAGCCATCTGTCCTACAGCACCACCTTTTCCCCCGGGGCCAAGGGTTCCAAGTGTGACCATTTCTTTTCCACATAGCAGACATCTCTACAGCTGTGGCTGCCACTGCTTTCCAATTATTAACCACAAATCCCTCAACACCAACAGCCACCTGCTCAGCAGCCTGTGGTGCCTTTCTGCATTTGGTGGTCTGGAGATAAGACACATCCAAATCCCCCAAAGTGGATCAGATCTCCCCCTTAAAGCTGTGTGTGCTGTTCACACAGCTTTCAGAGGCTCAAAACGTGATTTCCAGTGGGGAAAGGAGACAGATGCTCTACTTTCATCTCTATGTGAATGCAGCCTTGTGAAAGAGATGAACCCAGAACAAACATTCTTCAAAAAGAAGGCAGAAGCTGAAGAAAGAAGGCAGAAGCTGAAGAAACCTCTGACCTGCCTCTTCTCTTACCAACTTGCACAATGAACAAAAGCTAAGAGATCCATGCAAGGCTACCCATCAGTAGGTGAGCACTGGTATTTATTGTGCTGTAACAGACAGTGCTGGTTGCAAATGGTCTAGGACTTTTTGTTGTGAATCCAGTGTTGAGGCCATTCCTGTGTGTCTCCAAGAAGCATGGAGCAGAGCTGAAGGAAGAAAGAAGGGGTGAGAGCTGGGGACCCAGGTGCAGAAATGTGCTTCAAACTGTATCAACAACACTGTACACGGGCACTTCTCAGGTGGCAAGGGGTACAGTTCAAGTGTATAACTCATTAATTAAGCAGAGCAGCTAATCTTAGCACTAATGAACTCTAGCTCGGGCAACGTAACATTTAAAATTAATAAATTGGACAGAAGTCATTCACAGTAAAGATTTCCATTCCCAGGTTAGGTGAGAGCTATTGTTATGATTAGATTACTGCCAGCCAGGACCAAAAGAGTACACCGGGGTAATAGGAAAATAATCATCCACATGGATCAGCTCCAGCTGTAACAAGACGCGCTGTGGATCTGAATGAGGCGCCGGGTGCAAATGTGAAAACTCACTACTGTATCAAAACAAAGATCACTGCGTGGTACACGTAGAGCACAGCATGCCGTGTCGCCAGGACAGCACCCACCACCGCCCGGGGGCTCGGGGCGGCGG
This sequence comes from Tapera naevia, assembly GCA_033556795.1. NCBI lineage: Eukaryota > Metazoa > Chordata > Aves > Cuculiformes > Neomorphidae > Tapera > Tapera naevia. The sequence goes on along the minus strand of JAUMJJ010000157.1, from coordinate 6,054,977 downwards.
AGAGCAGCGATGCAGCAGGAAGTCCCTTGTTCTTTTTCTCCCCCTCCCTCTTTTCTAAAAGTCACAGGCTATCACCAGGGCACTGCAGTTCGATTCAGAATTCATCTTCAGAGCTGTCAGCTAAGAGCATGACTCGGTCTTGCATGCTGTTAAATTCCCTCTGCTGTGGGAGGAAAAGAAACATTGAAGAGCTCCACATGCAAAAAGGAAATGAACATTCGCATCCCCCCTGAACTGTAACCAAGAGATCCTGGGCACTTCAACCCAGACAAACCATAACCAGGCTGCATTCCCTTTACAGCCAAAATGGTTAACAGGAGAGGGGGAGGGATTGGAGTTTTCCTTTGCAGTAGCCATACCTTTCTTTTGTGTCTCTTTGAGCCACTTCTCCTTCGACGATTCATAATCTTAATGCTGTAGAGTGCTCCTAGGATAAAGAGGGCCCCGGCTATTCCGACACCTACAGGAACCAGCATCCCTGACATGTATCCTGCCTACACAGAAAAGAGAGAAGCAGAGTAGCACTCATAAGACCATCCTTTCAGAGTCATTTTTCAGCACTCTAGGACTGCAATATATCCCTATGCTGCTTCCATCAAGATTTGTTGTTTTTGAGTCCCTACCACCCACCTGTGTAGGATAAGCCCTGCTTCCAGGACCACTAAACAATCCCCCAACCAGCTCTACTCCAGGACCGAGTCGATAACCACCACAGCTCACTACCCATCAGCTTCTGCTAACAGAACCTTCCCTGTGATAGCTGAGACACTGCAGCATTCATCTGCATTTGGGAGAGGAAACAATTTTAGGGCAGAGTTGCAAGTGTACGTTAACACGAGTGCACGTGGGACAGAAAACCCCAACTGTGAAGGGCAGACGATCTTGAGCCACAACAAAGACCTGTGCTGAGCCAAACAGCTTCACTACACACCATGCAGAGCAGGCTGAGTGCTGCTCTGAGCTCCCCAGGTACTGCCAGCATAAATCAAGGCATGGAAATATGTCTGGCCGTGTGCAACACAGCTCAACCTGGAGAGCCAAGAGATGCTGTTATGCTTTTTGGCATGAATCTGGACTAGCAGCTGCCCACGGCACTCTGTATCACCCTGCAGCCCTCAGGGTGGCAGGAGCAGGCAGAAGAGAGCATGGTGCAGGCAGAAGAACCACTGTATAAGAGGTAAAAGAGCAGACAACAGCCGGGAGGTGGTCAGAAGGGGTGAGGAGCTGTTCTCAGGGAACCACACTGTGAAGCAGAGATGTCGACCTCCGTCATGGAAGTTGAATGGGAAAGGCATCCAGCATCTCCTGGCCAGCTCTGATTGCTGGAGTGTGTCTTACTGTGGCCAAACTCTTAAATACACCTCCAGTAAAAGAGCATTACACAATCCCCATGCTTCCCAGAGACATGTTGACACGGGAAAGCAAGTGCTCCAGGACACCAGTGCTGTATCTCAGCATGGGGACAGGAGAAGCTACACTGAACACCCACAGCTGGGTCTGAAAGGAGCTGAAGTGCAAAGCCAGGCTGTGCTCACATCTTGCAGGAAGAAGAACCAGTTTGCTCCCTCTCTGCCCAGCCTCCTCGGCTTTGTACTCAAAATACTCAAAATCTTTGGACCAAGTGCTTCTGCTTTGCTTAGGAAGGGGTCACTTCCATAAGCAGGACAATGATGTAGAGGGAGGGCACACGCACCTTCACTTGGCCTTAAGGTAAGCATAGCAAACATAAACCAGCTCTAATTTGATAGCTATGATCCATATGTTTGCATTGCTCAATAAAAATTAATCAGCATGAGTAATTTAAAATTACACTTTTAAAAATCTAAAATTACAAATGTAAACATTTAAATACTTTGGAAAATATTCCAGAGTGTTTGTTATTTTGTATTTTAATGTTCGAAATGAAAATTAACACGGATTTTGAAGTGTCAGATTACTTCAGCATCCTCATTAATTCAGGTTGGGGGGCTCAGTGGAGCAAGGGAAGCAGGTACAGCCTGGCTCCCTCTTGATAGCACTGCCTTCATCCACAACTGCTGCAACAGAGTCCTCTGCTGTGGCACCACAGCTTTACCCTTGCCCATCTACACCCCCGAAAACATATTTTACACCTGCCAAGAGACATATGCACAATTCTGAGAACTATCAGACAGCTCTTAGCAATCCTCAGCCCACTGAATCATAGGATCATCCAATCATCTGGTTGGAAAAGACCTCTGAGATCATCAAATCCAACCATTCCTGTCCCATTACTAAACCACGTCCCTCAGAAAATCCTCTACCCATGTTTAAGCACCTCCAGGGAATTCAACCACCTCCCTGGGCAGTGCCTTTCAGTGAAGAAATTTTTCCTGATGTCTAATCTGATCCTCCTCGGTGCAACTTGTGGCCATTTCCTCTCAGCCTATCACTTGTCACTTGGGAGAAGAGACCAACACCCACCTCACCACAACCTCCTTTCAGGCAGTTGTAGACAGCGATGAGGTCTCCCCTCAGCCTCCTCTTCTGCAAGCTAAACAACCCCAGGTGCCTCAGCTGCTCTTTGTAGGCTTACAACTACTCAACCAGTTGCTTAGAACCACCCATCCTCATCTGCATTCCCAAACTGCAACACAACGCACGCTTTACCCCGTAATTGCTTTTCTGCCATAACCCATGGAGTGATGGAAAAAGGCCCCACTCAGCGTGCGCTGCCCTGTTTTCATCTAGGGCAGACACAATGCTACCAAGGGCTGTTTTGCTCTCCCAAACCTCTCCAGATCCTACTTTAAATAGTAGCTTTAAATAGTAACAACTTTGTGCCTGGATCCCAGGGTGTAAGGGATCTTCAGCTGCCTCGTACAGGTTCCCTGAAAGCCCTCCCAGAAAACCCAGCCCTGCTCAGCACCCATGCTTGGAGCGGGGCTGCGTGCCTGCACCCCAGTTCCCAAAAAAGGAGGTTAGTGAGAACACAGCTAAGAGACTGTATCTCTGCGAGGCAATTAAGGTGCTTTAATTGGGTGACCTAATTAGTGCAGCGTGGATTTTTCTATTTCTGGAACTTTGCTGCTGGCACGAGCGGCAAGGGGAGACCAGAAATCGCTTTTAGCTGCTGCCCAGCTGAGTTTCCATATTAGAAACCATTGGTTTTAATAGGGTGAACTCTCCAGTGCACTCATGAGCCTTTATCATGCCTGGCCAGCCCACACCTTTTTACAGGCTTCCCCCAACAGATGAACCAAAGATTTTTACCCCAAAAGACTGCAGTGTGAAACAGATCCAGAAGGACCTGTTCTCCCAGCCTTTCTGTGTCACACAGCCCAGCTCAAAAGGACTTCTACACTTGCCCCATAAGCTACCTTATTTCACAGGCAGCTCCACAGCCACATTTTTAACCCTTGCCCATGGGGAAGATGCAGCTTCTTTACAGATCTTAAGGATGCTTTTAATACACTCAGTTCATGACCACACGCTTCCTGGCTCCACTGGACTTTGAGATAACAGCAACAGAGTACTTCAGAGGAACCTGATTATTCAGAATACCAACTGCAATATTTGCACAGTGCTTGCAGAACACTAGATAGAAATCTGACACTGATCTGTGCTCCTGCTCCCACACTCCCTACCCTCTTCCCTCCCTCAGCAGGGCAGCGCTGATGGACACAGGAGGACATATCTCTCTGGGATGGGGCCGTCATGTGCCAGGATACTCTTGCTGGATGGTGGAATTGTAGAATAGAGAGGACAGGGCTCTGCCAAGAGGAAATGAGAGGGGCAAATATTATGACTGGTGCTGATGCACTCTACAAGGAAAAGGAGGAAACAGGATGAGCAGGTTTATTTGGGAGTGATTTGCTTCATCAGCATTTGATTGGGGAGTGTTTTTTGTTGGGCTTTTCTAAAGGAAAACGTGACCAAGGTGAAAGATTTGCCTCCACATATCTGTCGTTCCCCACAGGAGGGAAACGGCTCAGGGTCAAATGTCTCTTTCAAGTGCCCAACAGCAGATTCCCAGTTACAGCAGTGCTTGTGCCGGGCACTGCCATGCAGTCCAACATCTGCCTGAAAGAGGTTCAGAATCTACTGAGCAACTCTGTGGGAGACTGGAACACGCAGCTTGCTCTGCAATGGGGAAGACACAGGGAGCCAAAATGGTGCCAAGAGGAAAGAAGTGAAAGCTATGGCTTCAGTGAGAAGATCCCTGATGGCCCTGAGCTTGTGCTGTGCCTGGCTGGGGTAGGGCTGGCATGAGCAGGTGACCCGTGCATGCTTCATTCACTCAACCAATCTTGGTGTCTGCTTTTTACCTTCATCGGGAAAACCATTCTCTGTCCTTTCAGCATTCTCTCTGGCTGAATCCCAGGCCAAGGTGCTCTGCTATGAGCATAGATCACACTAGACATGCTTCCTTCCTATTGTAGGCAGAAAAGCAATTCAACAAGGGCTAGGCAGGAATCCACCTTAAGCCCTTCCAGTCCCCCGTCCTGGACAACAGATACTCAGACCCCATCTCTCTGTTCAGACTTGATGGTAAGGTGCTGCTGAGCTGTGGTGGGAATGATATGGGAAGACTGTGCTCGTTGGGTGACAATCTGCTTAAGCTTAGAGAAGTATTTACAGCAGCTCCAGTATCCTATCGAGCCATTATTCCTCATGGTGTTTTTTTCTTTATCTATTAACTCTGATCCTGTTCAAAAATTTTCAACTCATGTTGAGTCAAAGAATATCCTTGCCTTAAAACACTACTGTCTCCTCATTTCTAGCTTCTTGGCTTTGCTGTCATCAAGACAACACTTGGAAGGTTTCACAACCGTTTCAAAATGTTAATATTTGGTCTAGGGCAGCAGAGTCTAAAAAGCCGTCACTGCCTGTGGCTGGTACAACTCTTGATTCCATCTACCACCACCCTGTAACATCAGGGAGAAAAGATCAGGGTCTGTTATCTTTTCAGTCTTCTTGTGTTTGCTTTTTCCTTCCAGAAATCTGCAGCTCTTCTTGCATATGGAGGCAGGACAGGTCTCATCCAGAGGCAGGGCATGCAGCCTCACACTCTCCTGCAGTAGGGAACCAGAACCAAGTGCAGGACTTACAGAAAAGGGGTGGAGGTAAGTTAGAGGGCAATAATAAAAAGTCACTTGGGTAGCCCGAAGAGGTCATTTTCCAGCACAGAGAAGTCTATAAATACCCCTGTCCCTCTTTCTGCTCAAAGCTACTACAGGGATGTACTGTGGATTTACACCACTATATACAACTGCAGCATCTGGTTCACTGCCTCCCAGAGAAAATTTTAAGCTGTTCCTCAATTATCTTTGTAGAGATAACAAACTGCACTGACAAGAGTTTATTCCTGCAAGTAAAAATATTTTTGCTTTTGAAGTAATTGAAATACTGAGCCTCCTACCTTATCTTTCAGCTTCTCCATCCAGCTTCTCACTGAAAAATAAGACAAAAAAGCTGTAATCATGTTACTGATGTTATATTAATTAGTAACAAATGATAATAATAGTATTAAAAGACATTAATTAATCTGACAAGCTGATAATTCTTGTCATTAGATTTCCTCTCTTCTCATTCATGAAAAAGAACAAGTGCAGCAAATCAACACGAGAAACTCTTCAAGCGAGATGGCAGGCAAGAAGCTTGCTTTTGCCTATGCAATTCATATATTTGGACTGATTAGAAAAAGACGATGAAAAACAGTATTTCAGGTTGTGGGGTTTTATCCAGCACTTCTCATATATATACTGTGATGTCTAACAAGGAGAAAATCTTACAGTGATCCTCTTCCACTGGTCTCCTCCACATAGATTTTCTTCCCTGTATTTCATAGAATCAGGGGATGTCCTGAGTTAGAAGGGACCTACAAGTCCAACTCCTGTTGCTGCACAGGACAACCCCAACACTCACACCATGTGTCTGAAGGCGTTGTCAAAATGCTTCTTCAATATTGTCAGGCTTGGTGCTGTGACTGCTTCCCTGGGGAGCTGTTCCAGTGCTCCACCACCCTGGCACATCTTCCTGCCATTCCCCTGCCGTTCTCTGGTCATGAGAGAGAAGAGATCAGCACCTGCTCCTCCTCCTCCCCTTGTGAGGAAGCAGTAAACTGAGGTGAGGTCTCCCCTTGGTCTCCTCTTCTCCAGGCTGAACAGACCAAGTGACATCAGCTGCTCCCCATACGACTTCCCCTCTAAACCCTTCACCAACTTTGTGGCCTCCTCTGGACACTCTCCAGTAGCTTTAGATTTTTTTTATCCTGTGATGCCTCAAACTGCACACAGCACTCAAATAGCATTGCCTAAAAATGTGTTATTCCCTGGCTTTCACTCCTTTGATTTTCTGGAAGCAGTCACTGCCTGCTCTGGGAAATCACCAGGTAATGCGAAAGTTCATGTAATTCCCACGGAATATGATACCCAAGAATTAAAAGTCTTTAATGGCATGTACTTTGGGATGAAATACTCAGCTAATCTCAAAGAACTGCAGGCACTTAGCAGCGGGTGCACGACTCATTAACTCCACAGGCGACCGGATTCATCTGCACTGCACCAAACAAAATGCTCTCTCTGAGAGATCCACTAACGTTTGAATGAATTCCTGCTCACAGACAACAGGCAAAAAAACAGTTAAATGTCAGGTATTTTTCAGAGTTCAACAACTGTGTTTCAAACCCTGGTTTCGCCGGGAGGATAAACAGGCATAATGGGATTCTTGGATCACCAGTGTCCTTCTGAGGGATATTTCTCCCAGGATACATTAGATCCCAAATGTAACACAGCATTTATGGAGTGAGGCCCTATTTCCAAACCTGTTTTCTTATAGAAACTCCCTTCAAAGCTTGCATTGGCACATTAGCATCTGCACACGCACACATAGCACTCAGGGTAACCACCCTTCTGAAATGAGAGCCTTACTGTGGGTGAGGAGGATGCAGCAGTAGGACCATCAATAAATGGCTTTTTTATGTCTCAGATACAATAAGAAGCCAGGCAAGGATTAGATGGGATATTAGAAAAAAATTCTCTACTCAAAGAGTGGTGAAGCATTGGAACAGACTGCCTAGGGAAGTGGTGGAGTCTCCATCCCTGGAGGGGTTCAAAATCTGTGTAGATGGGGCACTTCAGGACATGGTTTAGTAGGCACAGTGGTGTTGGGCTTATGGTTGTACTTGATGTTAGAAGTCTTTTCCAACCTTAACAATTCTATGATTCTATAAGAACAGCAGTAGTAAGACTCAGCCGAGACGTCAGCATCACTGAATTAAACTGTATCATTTTAACAGGTTCAGAGTGATTTGCATACTCTCTAACTATTAGTAACATACCCTTTCTAGACAGCAGGATTCCAAACTACCTAGAGTTGTAAAAAAGTGTGAGACAGGCACAGGAGTACACATGCAAGCTCACCTATCTTTGACAGATAGCTAAGAAATAAAATTAATTATCCAAGAGACATAACCAGACACCCACAGCACAAGAAGAGGACATCTACTGTTATCAACTTTTCCCAGCATCATTCTGGACGTACATGGATTAAGCCATTACAAACTCAGTTTATGGAGGTTCCATCACCATCATCCTCTGCCAGTCCAAGCCTGTATGCCTTGAATTTAAGTCCCAGGGGAAGGAGGGGAAGGAAATGTATGGTTCCCCTGAGCTAGTTTTCTCAGCTGGGTTTCTATATGTAGCACTAAAACAAACACTAGGTGTAAACATCACTTAGACTTCCAAGGAGAGCCCCTATGCCTCTGCCTTGCTGACAGCTATGGGAGAGACCAAACACTGGGAAAATTCTGCTTAAAAAAACCCAAATATTGCAAACCAAAGGAATTAATCTGAAAATTCTTGCCAAATAACCTTCTTATGACTCTCATGTTTAATGATGCTGTTGTGTTGTATCCCAGGAGGAGCAGTGACTGTGACTCACAGTCACACAGTAACAGCCACAGCTTCCAAGCCACAGCGCACGTTTTGAAGCTTTGGACTGATGTCACAGCATCACAGAATCATAGAATGGTTTGGGTTGAAAGGGACCTTAAAGCCCATCCAGTTCCAACCCTCCTGTCACGGGCAGGGACAGCTCCCACTGGATTAGGGTGCTCAAAGCTGGCCTTGAACACCTCCAGGGATGGAGCAGCCACAACTTCCCTGGGCAACCTGTGCCAGGGCCTTCCCCCGCCCTCACAGGAAAACATTTCTTCTTAATATCTTCCTGATCTAAATCTCCCCTCTTTTAACTTAAAACCATTCCCCCTCATCCTATCCCTGCACTCTCTGATAAAGAGCCCCTCCCCAGCTTTCCTGTAGCCCCCTTTAAGCACTGGAAGGCTGCTCTAAGGTCTCCCTGGACACCTTATATCCTCCATGCACATCCAGACATCTTCACGAATACATACGGTGCGTGCACGCAGCCATCCAAAGCAGCTGTGATGCTCAGCTGGCCCCAAGACAAGCTAAGCACAAAGCCTATTTTTACATGTCTTTCACAATAACTATGTGGGATCAGTGATCTCATCAATAGTTGACCCACTTTCTTGCAGCTGAACAACAGCAGTGCCTCTACAGCAGCAATTAACTCCAGTGTATTTCTGACAAGTCATAGGCGGGCGCTGATCTAATAACACTCCATTACCTACTTCCAGTGAACACAAATTCTGGCTTCGTTCCCCTCTGCTCCATAAAATGACAGCAGCACGTCTGTTGGGACCCACCAACACTACCATGCAAATCTTTATTTGCTATTTATACAATTGCTTATTATTAAAACTGACCTTGTTTTCAGCCATGTAGAGTACGTCAGACACCTTTGTGATTTAGCCTAAGCCACAGAAAAAAACAACACAACATGATGCCTTTTTTCCTCTGGAGGTCTTCAAGGCCAGGCTGGATGAGGCTTTGAGCAGCTTGATGGTGGGAGGTGTCCCTTCCTGTGGCAGGGGGGTCAGAACTGGATGATTTTTAATGGCCCTTCCAAAACAAATGATTCTATGATATGCTATGATTCCATGATTTCTCCTAGACTGGACACCTCCCCAAGAGATGCTCTAATGCAGCTGCAAGCCAGTTGGCTGAGTGACAGCCTCTGACCTATGCTAGAGGAAAATAATGGTCCAAATTGCGGGAGATTAAGGTAACAAAAGGTCAAAAACCTGGCTGGCTGGACTGCACCGGCACGTGGCAGCAGCAGGTCCAGCTCTCCTGAGCATGGGATAGAGGGCATGGAGCAGCCACAGCCATGGTCCCAGGCACTCTGGTGCTGCTGTCAGCCAGGCTGGGGCCATGACAAGTCAAGGAGCACTGGATCACCACAAATTAAAACCACTTCATCACTAATGGACAAAACTGTTTTAACACCATTGAGAAAATGACAAGATTGTGTTGTTAAAATCGAGCGCTTACTGCTACAATTATTTACCCACATGCAGACACTATGAGGTGTGGGTAGGAGATAAAGTGCTTTTTCAAGTCAGAATTGATATCTATGTTAAATGGCTACCATCAATTAATTGTGGACTTCAGACTCGAATCATGCATCATTATCCATAATTAATATTCTGAATTTGGTCTTGGAAGAGGAACATTGTGGATGGTGGATGGCACTTTCTCATAAAAATGCAATGCTCTCTGAAAACACTAGGTGACTTGCCAACGAGGCCAAGCAAATAATTGGTAACAAATACTATAGTCCATGTATTTTTCATTATCTTTGGGTTTTTTTCTTCTTCCTTGATCACTGAATGTCTAATTCAAATGAAATAGTCTCTGGGTGTGAAATTATCATACTAACAAGTGTCTGCAGTGCTGGCTCGCCTTCCATGGCATTTTAAGGATGGTGACTAGTTCAAACTCTCTGCATCAGTTTAACTTTGATCCCTTGATTTCATGGGGACTTGAGTTAGATGAGTGCAGAGCACTTCTGAAAATTACATACATCATCTGACATTGCCTCAGTGATTTATATAATGTCTGCATCTCTGCAAATTAATTTTAGATAACGTATAGCTTAAGATTAAGCAGGTCAGGAGCACGGAGGAGGACGCGTGTCTGGCATTGCCGTCAGATGAATTCAGACAGTTACAGATGCACCCTGCTATTTTTAGTCTTTTTTTACCCAGCTTTCCCCTTAAAAGCAGGCAGCCAGCTACTAAGAAGCCACAGTGCCAACTAAAGAAATCAGGCTAATTTGCAGAGGTAAGCAGCAGTCTGTGGTGCCTGCTTAGCCCTTCCTTGGAGGAACCTGGTCCAAAGGGACAGTCAAAAAGACCCTTGAGCAAAACCTTCTGCTAGTTCAGGTTTTGCCAAATGCAGGCTGAAGGCTCAGGAGGGGACAACAGGTGATATCTGGAAGTCTCTGGTGTAGCCATCACCCAACATCTCCTTTCACCACTGGACTCTTCAATGCTATAAATCCAAACTAGCCCTCCTGAGAGACAGCTCCTGTGTTCCCATCCCTCTCCTTTCCCCTGTGTCCTACAGCTTTCCATCCCCTACAAGAACAGATTCAGTCAGCCTACTCAAGTCGCTCATTTGTTTTTTTGTGGGGCTCCTCTCTACAAAGAGGGTGATTAGATGTAATTTACAATGGAGAATCAAAGCAGAAGAGGTTTGGAAGCTGCCTCCAAGTTCAGCTGGAAAGATCCTCTAACAATGAAGTATTTGCATGATTTATATCAGGGGGATATCCAGTATTTGTCACCTCTGACCAAAGAAAATTAAATTAACGTAGTATAGCCATATCCACTGCAAGTCTAAACCAGTCTGACACTGTCCTCCTAGGGAAGAGCATGACCTCTTGGTGCTCTGCCCAGGGATCTTGCAGCATCCTCAGTTATGGCTCTGCAAAGTCTTGCTACAAACAACTCATCTGAAAGGAGAGAGAATGTTAACTGAAAGCAAAGATCTGGAAAGAGGACACAAAACATTTACTATACAGTAATTCCCATGGCCACTGTGCATCTTCAGCATGGGAAAAAGCAGCTCCACATGTACTTCATTCACAACCTCAGTTCTTGTTGCTCTTAAAGGACTGTCCACCTTCAAGAAAGTTCTTTACTGGTCAGGTCTCTTGAACCCCCTTTAGTTCTGGAAGCTGCAGGGTGCTGAGTGCTAGAGTCAGGCTCTGCCTTTAAGCCTCGCTGTTACACATCATCAAATCTCTCACTAAAGGCTCTTCCCTGATTCCCTCACCACCCCTGTCTGAAATGAGGAGCACAAATCCTCTGGGCTTCATGCTTTGCCAACTTCTAGTAATCCTAATAGCTTAATTATCCACTCTGATGCAATGATAAAGATGCTTAATAATTCTGTTCACTTCTCATTCATTCTCTCCCTTCTCAGATACGAAAATGCTAACACTTTACCTTCTGGTGGAGATTCTGATCAATAATTCATGCTCTTCTGTCATCAGTTCTGTCTCTCCCTTCCCCTCTTGTATACCCTGCTGCTTTATCATGTCACTTTCATTTCATTTTATCACATTGTTTTAATTATATTCCTGGTTTTAATCATGATCTAAAGCAATTCTGGTTTTCCATGGCAAAACCAGCACATTATCTCGCTGACCTATGCATTTCACTGTATTTTCAAATCCAGCATTTACATCTTCATTCCAGAACTTCATCTTGATACAGATCTGTACACCCAGCACCTTCTCTTTTAACAGTTCCCCACCATGACCACCAGCAGTGGCAAAAATGTGGCACTCAAGCTCCTATACACTCTCAAAGGGGCAGAGAAAAGGACTGAGGAATGTTTTATGGTTAAGTTGGAGTGACTCGACCACATCATCTGTAATTCCCCAAATGCAATAGGCTGAGACTGCTGCACTGAGCTTTATTTAGAGAAATCAGAAAACATCAGTCACCCCCATATGCTCAGGGCATCCAAAGATTTTTATCTAGCAGCTACTGTTAATTGCTTTCCTGTCTGTTTGAAATCAGAGATATCCCTATCTCCGGAACCGGAGAAGCTGTTTAAGGACAAAGTCCCCACCACAAAAGATCTGTGCATCTGACAAGATGCAGGATGCAACAAAGGATGGAGCCAAGGAGAAAGCTCAGCAGCTCTTTTTAAGCACTGGCAATGCCTGCAGTGGATGTTGGGTTTGCTCTGCTTTCCTCCAGGCAAGACAAGGTCTTTGTCCCATCCACAGCTACAACTGTTTTAAGGCAGGAAAAAGTTGTCTTGGCATACTTATAAGAGAGTGGAAATTGTAAATATGTAGTGAGGAGGCTTTGTGTATGTCATGGTACAATGAAATAACTGCACCTTGCAGCTGATAGAGCTCAGCTCTGCCATCACAAGGACAAATTGATTCATCTCTTCCATGCTTGCCCATTACTCTGCTCTTCCTGTTCACTTTTCCCACCATGAAATGACCATAGTTTGTTATTGCTTCTGGTCAGGGCTAACAACTGCTGGTAGTCAGGAGGACTAAACTGTGTCCTTGGTGTTTAGACTTTCCAAGAGACCCCCTGCCAGAGCAGCTACCTGTAAGCCTCTGCCCTGAGAAAATAGGACATTATTGTCTTCCAAAGAGCCTTTCCAACCTCTGTCGCATACATTAGATTTGCTGTAGTTGGTTTTCCTCTTGCCTGCACATACATGCACAATTTCCAAGCTGTATTCTGTGTTCCAGTAAAGGAGAGCTGGTTAAAGTGTTTAAAATGAGATAAGATCTATTACTTTAAATCAGTCTATCTACACCAAGCGATTTGCCTTATCACATTACAGATTCCATCCCTTTCTCTTGCACACAAGACTTTCCTTTAAATGAGACGAGTTAAAACAATTTTGCAGAAATGGTCTGTGTTTCATCTGCTCACCTCTGACAAGTTAATGGCATAAGGCTGCATCGGCTCCTTTTCCTTAAAAAACACAATTGCCCATTTAGTTACTAGCACAAATCAAAAATACAAAAAATGGCATTTGGCTGGAAGGCAGCTTATTTTTAATTCCAATAGAAATACACCTACTTGATGGGAATTTTGATGAACGCATTCCCCCTCCATGCCCAGCTCAAGAAGACTTGAACAGCCTGACAACCAAGCAAACAACAAACTGAAAATTACCTTTTAGTTTTTTCAAAAGAAATTGGTTGAGTGAATTTTGAAATAAAAGAGTGAACTTTAATAGTTAGCAGGCAACTGGCTTCTTTATTAAGTGTACTGACTACAACCCCTTCCCTGTCCGCCCAGCTAAAACCCAAGCCTGGTTGCACAATGCCACTTGCCATGACTTATCCAAACCTCTTCAGAGAGAAAGGGAAATGGGGAAGAACTCACCACACTCACCCAGAAAGCAGAAGATAAAATGGGATTCTTAACCCCTTCCCTGACCTTACCAATCCTTTTGACATTGCCTTCTCCATTGCATTAGGCCAGGTTTCTTGTTTTCCTTTTCCCTTGCACTTTTTAAGCTGTTTTCCACTTGGATCTGCCCACACCAAGAAGCCAATTGCTGAGCTTCTGCCTTTGCATTTCTCCGTAAATTCTTCTGCAGAGACTTGAAAGCACTTGTTGGCATTAGTAAACTATTTATTTTTCCCTAAGTGATCCCAGACAGGCACATGATGTTAAAACAAAGCCAAGGTAGAAAAACTCTCGCTATCCTAGGAGCAAAAGGTATCAGCAGGACATTGCTGTGGATGGGCTTCACAATTTGTTGTACAATTAAACATCGCTGGAGTTGCTCGAGTGTGTCCAGAGGAGGGCAACGAGGCTGGGGAAGGGGCTGGAGAACAAGTCTTATGAGGAGCAGCTGAGGGAACTGGGGTTGTTTAGCCTGGAGAAGAGGAAACTGAGGGGAGACCTCATCACTGTCTACAACTGCCTGAAAGGAGGTTGTAGTGAGGTGGGTGTTGGTCTCTTCTTCCAAGTAACAAGGGACAGGAGGAGAGGAAGTGGCCTCAAGTTGCACCAGGGGAGGTTTCGATTGGATATTAGGAAATTTTTCTTCAGTGCAAGAGTGGTAAAGCACTGGAACAGGCTGCCCAGAGCAGCCCAGTGGTGAAGTCTTGCTCCCTGGAGGTGCTTACAATTCGTTTAGCCATGGCACTTTGGCACATGATTTAGTAGGCACAGTGGTGTAGGACTGAAAGTTGGACTGGATGACCTTAGAGGTCTTTTCCAACTTTAATGCTTCTAAAATACATTTAATCACACAGTGTCCAAATGCTGTTTGCACTCTGGGAATGGAAAGGCAAACCTTGCTTATGGAAATGGCAATGCCTTTACCACAGCACACGCTGGACCAGAATCCCTGCTGCCCTGCCCTGGCACAGCTCCTAGAGCAACACACCCAACTACCAGCAGCAATAATCCACCTTCTTTTAGCTAATGGGTTTTCTTCTGTACTGGAACTGCTCATATTCACCAGCTTTCACTCATGACATTATTGCAGTGTCCATATGAGAAATACAAAGCAGTACTACAAACTGAACTGGGATATCTTGGCTGCTAAGCGTCTCTGTCACTTGTACCCAGCCCTCCTTCTCTTTAAAATGCGTGTCCTCACTTATCTGAGATGCCCAAATTAAAAGCCTATCTACCTTCAACTTCCAGAGTCACTGAAAGAGACTACAACCAGCACAATGTCATCCACCCCACTTCAGGTCAGATTTTAACTCTGAAAAAGCCCTTCTCTTCTGCTGGATACAGAGAACTGAGCAGCTCTGATGTCAAATTGCCTGGATGTTTTCAAATAGAAAGTTTCACTTGAAAGCTGTGCAAAGCATGAGGCAAGATGGGTGATACAGAAGGAGGAAGCACGAAGGTGGTGGAGCTGGAGGACCTAGAATGGAGCACATGCAAGGCTACTATTGACACATATTGTGATTTATTGCACACAGAAGCCTCTTGATTCCTGCTCTGACCGCTATTATCTGCTGTCCCTCCCTCTGTAGTCCAGTCTCTGCAGCACTAATCTCACTAATCAAGGACAGAGAAAGAAATACCTTAAAATCTCCTATAAATACCTAAAATCCAAGAGCCACTCTACAACATAAATGTGCCACGATTGGAAGATCTAATACCTTGAGGCTACAAACAAACATAATGTTATCTCATGGGCAATGATCAAAATCTCCATCCCAAATTCCAACCTCTGGTTCCCCTTGGCTGAGACACAACAGACACCAAACCCTGATTTGGGTCTCATGGGCTTTCAAGCTTGCCAGAAGGTCTTCACGCTGCATTTCTTCTTCAGCTTCTCTCTCAGGGAAGCAGCATGCACAAAGCAAGGTAGCACTTTCTTGGCAGTTTTGGATTCATCTTGTTGCTCATTGAAAATTTTGAATCCATTCTCTGGGTTATGAAGTCCAGGTTAATATCACACACCTGGAAACTGCAGTGAGCAAGGAGGGCACCTGCACAAGTTCATCCCAGCCCAACGTGATTTGGACTGGAGAGGAGGGAGCCACAGAGGGACTTCAGCTGGATGGCAGAGTAAAACATCTGTATGGCAAAAGTTTAAGAGAATTAAAGAGTGCAGGGATTGGCACAGACTCTGAAGAAGATATATTAGTGCCCTGAAAAAAGCACTGAAAATGCCCTCGAAGGCTTTCTTTGATTCAATTGCTGCTTTTACGTAGTAATATTTGGTTAGTGGCACATAAATAAATGGCACTCAAAGGATATCTTAAAAAGGTTATTGAAGCTGCAAAGTCAAGACTCGTGAGTAAAGAAACACCCTATTTTGTGTGTTCAGCAGGATGCCACTTCTAATTACCCATTATTTTTCCCTCAGAGTTCTCCAGTAAAAAAATTGATGATTTTTTTTCCCTCTCTCTTCATACTTCAGAGAAAGTGAACTCCTTCAGCTAGAATTTTCTTTAAAACACTGGGGCAAGCACCATGGAAAAACTTCAGTCAAAACTGTTAAAATTTAGTAAAGTTATCGAGATTCACAGAATAATTAAGGTGGAAAAAGACCTCTAAGATCGTCAGGTCCACCCATCAGCCCAACACCTGCTAAACCACATCACAAAGAGCCAAGGCTACATGATTTTTGAACACCTCCGGGAATGGTGACTCCATCACTGCCCTGGGCACTGAGTACAGGGGCACAATGCCTTCCCTGCTCCTGCTGGCCAAACCATTTCTGATCTAAGCCAAGATGCTGCTGGCCTTCTTGGCCACCTGAGCACACTGCTGGCTCATGTTCAGCCACTGTCAAACAGTACTCCCAGGTCCTTTCCCGCTGGGCAGCTTTCCAGCCGCTCTTCCCCAAGCCTGGAACACTGCATGGAGTTGCTCTGACCAAAGTGCAGGTTCTGGTCTTGTTAAACCTCATACAATTGGCTTCGGACCATCGATCCAGTCTGTCCAGATACCTCTGTAGAGCCTTTCTGCCCTTCAGCAGACCAACACTCCCACCTAACTTGTTGCATTCTGGAACTAGAATACAACAGAATATAAATCCAACAAATTTAATGATCAGCATGGCTGTTAGAGCCAGACAAGACACACACATGTGCAGATTTACAGGACAATGCCTTATGGGGGAAGAACTACTCTTCCATAGTAAGTTCATCTCAACCTTGATGATAGCTTTATAAAACTTTAAGGTAAGTTCAGATCCTTCATTGGCCGTTTCCTGATCTACAGCAGCTGAGCATGCAGCCTAAGAACATAAATTCTTCCTGCCATCCACTGGCTCTGTGTTGTGTTTGCAGTCTGCCCAAGCCATATTACGGATTAGAGAAAACAAAGCGTGATAAATAACGGCGCGGAGCTGCTCTGCGGCGGTTGGGCCATCTAAGGTCGAAAGCCAAGCTGCAGAAATGGTTTGGGGATCTTTGTACTTACATTAAGCCAGTCTTTTAGCATTTCCTGGCACCAAGTCCCCCTGAAACCGCCAGTGGTTTTGCCTGAGCTATGATTGTAGGATTTGACCCCGTATATTTGTCAGGAAAGAACATGAAATGGAAATTGGTCCCGTGCTACCTTTTAATGCCCTTTTTTCCACAAGCCTATTTTCTGCTCCATAACCCAGCACCCTTTCCCATAACCTGGGAAAGACAGATACACTTTTGCAAATTAAAACTAAATATCAAGTGGCTGCGATGTGGGGAGTGGTAAATCCAGAGAGGCTGCAGATTGAGAGCACCTTACGCACCCCTCTGATAAACAGCATTTCATTTCTGCTGCAGGACAGCAGCAAAGCAACCATCACTGTTCTTTCACTAAATACTTCCCAGCTTAAGCCACGTGATTTTCCCATCTACAGAGAGGAGAGAGCGTTCTCCATGTGGCTACTCAACCCAATCATTAAGCCCTCTCTACATGCAAGACACATAAACTTTGCTGTCCTTCTGACAGAGCCAGCATCCTTATCTACTTTAAAGGATCATCAGCTAAATGGCAAAATTACTTTCTGTGCTTCAGTTTATGTCTGATATTAATCAGGCTCAGAAAAGATGCTTGGTTTGCTTTTTTTTCTTCCAAAAAAAGTAATTTTCAGAATCATTCTTCCTGGGGACACTGTATGAAGGATTTGCCTGTAGCAAGCAAGGCTGAAACAGAGTATTTTCCATTTTTTGTATTTAAGAAACAGAATGTTGCCTTCTTATTTCAAGTTTTGGCCTTTATTTCAGCTGGCAAGATGCAGTACTCCTCATATAGCGACATAAAGATCAATAAAGTACTAAATGGTTGGAAATGAAAATGATGGAGCTGACCTTTAAAGGAAAAAATAGATATCGAGCTGTGTTTTCAGCAAACAACTATTCCAATAATTAAACCACAAAGTCCTAAGCATCGATTAGATGCTAGAAATAAAATCTGATTATCTCAGAGTCTTATTTTCATGCAAATACTTAGGAACATGAGCATTGCCCAGTGTTAGTTGCAAAAGAAAAATGTACTTGCTTATATTTGCTAATAGAAAAAGTCTGATCCCACATTCCTCTTGCATTGAGAACTGAACATTGATTCCCGCTGTGATTCAATGCTTTTGTGATGAAACACCAAATGGGGACTTAGGGTTCCTGACACTGCTTCAATAGCCTTGCCATTGACTTCTTGTATTACCACAGGCAAGTAAATAAATCTCTGTTCTTCCATTCCCCATCCTTACCATGGGAATATTAAGGGTGTAATATATAATATTTAGTAGATCTTTCCTGTTTCTGTTGCAAGTTGCCTGTGTTAAAGCCTCTTAGTACATGTTTTAATAGCCCCTACAGTAACATCTACATCAGTATGTGATGTTCTAGAAGCAAATACAGTACAAATACTAAATCACAGTAAAATGGTCTTATTCAGAAACAAATGCTCTTTAGGAGGCTGTTATTTTAAGTATTAAAGTATCTAGGGTGCTAAGGCAAAACAAATATAGTCTCTTTTCCCTACCCTCATTAGCATCCACTCAGACTGTGTTACCTTTTTTTTTGAAGCCAGAAGATGCAGGAAAGCTCTTAATGAACATTTGCAGTGAGAAGCAACTTGACTTATAAATATAGGACCAAAGAGGGAAAGCAGCTCTGAGCATGTTTTTATGACAGAAATTGAACCTGATCTGACTCTTGCTGCAGGAAGGAACATGAAACATGGGACAACAGACAAAACTCAGCCTTTCCCTATGTGATGGAACTCCACTAACCTCAGCAGAATTGCACCATTTCCACCAGAGTTTGTGACCTGCCCTAGTATGCTGCCACATTATCTATCTTCAACAACATAAGGCAAATTGTGTGTGCTGCCAGGAGAAGCCCAGTTCCAGGGAGGAGGTGATACCCAGCTGCTCCTCATCAACCTGTGGCTGCCTGGACTTCATACCTCGTGCTAATGAAGGGTCCATGAAAAGATGCTGTTCCATTTAATTCACAGACTGCCTTACTACGCTGTCTGCTAAAGACAAGATGAACCTGACCAAAGACTCACACACACTATATATTAAGTCCAAAATGGTTAATACCATCTCCAGTTACAGTTAAATTCACAGCCCTGATGGCTAAAAATCTGTGGAGGAAAGCCTCCTCATCCAGCTGGGGAAGAAAACTGAAATAGTTTCATGAGGCAGGTGAAGAAAGTGAGTGGGTTTTCCCAAAACCTCTCCCAACTACCTGTAATGTTCACAGCAGACCTACGGGAACGAGCCCTAGGAAGGGCCCACTAAGAGGGGAAAAGGAATAAGCAAAGGGCAAAGCAAAACAGCGGGGAGAAAACATGGAAATGGTCGGCTCTTACTATCAGCACATTTTCCAGCGGGCTTACACTTTCCGGTGATTTATTCTTGCTGTCTACAAATGGGCTCTGTCACTGGCAGATTTCACCCGTTAAACACCAGAAAAGGTCCAGAAATTATAGCACTGTTTGGCAGGCAGGTCACTGAGAAGGTCACAGGAGACTGCAGATTACACTTTGAGCTCCAGGAAAGCGAAGGCACAAAAATACTTCATGCCTGGAAGCGAGGCAGACAGGGAGGTAATGACACACAGTATCACACCAAGTCAGCGTGAATGATGCCTTCTACTTGCTGTAACACACTTTGAATGAACACTGCTACTCTAAATTTACAGCATATGAAGTGGAGGAGGCAGAATTCCTCTGTGTACATCCCATGAAGTCATGTAAGACCAAACTGAACCAGAAACCACACAACAGCATCTGATGCATCAGAGAGTGTTACTACAGCACCCACTGAAGTGAAATACAATCCAGAGAAGTAATTCTCGTCGTACCAGGCTGTCTGGTTGCCTACAGGAACCAGAGTGGCCGTGGGCAATCATCCAGCCACAGGAATCTGGGTGATGGACCCATTCACAGCAGAAAGCAGCCCTTCCAATGGGAAAGTGCTCTGCTCCCCACTGCTGGCAAGCTCCACATGGAGTCTGGCAGCTGTCTTAAAATTATTTCCAAGGGGAGGGTTAAGAAACATTTTGAGTTGAACAGTCACCTTCTGGGTGAAGGTTTTGTGCCTCATTGTACGCTGTGCCCAGCACTGCAGCTGCCTGAATGCCCGAGGAGCAGCGTGTCTGGGACAGGAAGAAGGTCAACACTGAAGCCCCATCCATTTTTCTTTGACATAGTGACATCTTGCAGCTCTTTTCTGACTGGGGACTGCTGTCTCCACAGGATGCTACAGTCTTCGGCCTTTTGTCACGACATGGTCTTCATGTGAAAGCGGGCTCATCCCGCGCCAGTGGTGTGGTGTCAGATCAGATGCTGTGCAGCCTCCCCTGGTCAGAAACCTCTGTTTTCTAACTCCAGACTTTGGAAATTGTGCAAAAGGCAGCTCCTGGAACAGGAGAGGCCCAACTTGCTTATAGAGTCAATGCTTGGCAGCAGTGAGATACATTTATAAAGTGTTACCACACTATATCAGAAATGGCATCGCTGCTCCAACAGGCCAAGGCACAGGACAGAAGTGTGGGAGGATATGAAGGCTGGCTGAGCTTTCATTAGAGCCAACTCATTCAGGCCAAAAACACATGAATCATTCACCTCTTATCACCAACTCCCCTTTAGATGCTGTCTTTGAGCTGGAGGAGAGATGCAGAAACCACACTCTTGAGGAGCCACCCTGGGCACATCCCGGTGTTCCTGGGGAGGTGCATATCCAGCTGGCTGGCTGGTCCACCTGGCCACACCTTGACTGCCACTGGATGGCCAGCCCTCTGGGGATGCACCTACTCAGTGAGACCCAAAATACATCCAGCACAGGTCGTCCACTGTGATTAAAGTAGTTCTCTTTCCCAGCACCCTGATCCAAATCTCAGCTCAATGACAAGACACCCAGTCAGTCATGATGGACCATATCCGTGATCCACATTGTTAGGCTGGAGATGGTAGTCAAGGGTTAATCCCTTGCAGTAAGGGATTTTTAGTGAAGTGATAGTAAATCCTGATATGACCCATCACCCACTTTCCCCCAAGATTTACAAGCTCTGAACAAGCAGCAGGTATAAGCTCCACTCCTCTGCTGTTTGGTTCACCCTACCAGTCAAACCATCCTGGAATGGGGAAGCAATGGCACGCTGTGGGGCGGAGTTTCAGACACAGCAGTGTCTTTGCTTATTCTGCACTGTATTTTTACTGTTGTCCTTGATAGAGGACTTGAGAACCTAACACAGATGTACTGCATTGCTAGAGTGTTAGAAATCTGCACTTCCCTCCTGTTTCTCAGGCCCACACAAACTGCACCCAGCAGTTTGGTGCGGTGTAGAAGAACCTGCAATGGGCAGAAAAGGCTGTCAGTGGTAGCATGTGGGTCTAAGAGGACATCATGCAGAGAGGGAAGAGGCTGCTCTGATTGTCCACAAGCACTTGTATGGTGAGGTCCCACTCTCAGCTGGCTCCTACATGCTACCACTTCTCCCTGTTCTCATCCAGGCTGAGCTGTCCATAGGACAGGTTTCCTCAGCAGCCAAGTCCACCGAGGCGCTTAGGGATGTTCCCACCCAACACTAAGCGTACGTAAGGAAAAATCTGGTCCCAGAAAAGCTGATAAGCCCTAAATAAAGTCCTTCAAAACTCATTTCTCAGACAAGGTGCAATTGTTTTGTCACGGCAAATGCGCACTTATACCAATATAAGCTCACTTACACCAACATAAGCTGAGCAGAAATCACTGCAACACTTGAACAGTAGCAATTTATTCCCATCTCACATCAAAAGAAACAGCTAAGCTAGGCTCAAGTTAACCACGTCCCTCCTGCTTCAGTGCTTCACCTCTGTGGGCCATTCCCTCCCTTCATTACAAGAAGTCAGAGACACTAAGCTGGGTGACAGGAGAACATCTCTGAAGGAATACAACAGAGAGAGCACCTTCTTCTCTATGGCTGCCACTCATATCGAGCACTTCCACAGTACAGAAGTCTATTCAGAGCTCTCTTCCTCCAGGAGCTTGCATGTGATAACAAACAACCACTCTGCATACGATGTGGCCAGTGCCAACTGCTGCAAGCATCGTGTCCCACCGGCCCACCCTATAACTACATGATCTTGCTCAACCCTTCTTGGGTTTCTCGGTCTGCAAGACAGGCAGGGAAACCCATGGATGCCATGGAGATGTGACTAACTCAGAGCCATTGACCAGGCAGGGCTGGGATGCGGGCAGGAGAGAGTTCCTCTGCCACTTATTGTGTTTAAGAGCCTCAGTAAAAGCATTATTACCACGGGGCAGTGTTTTTCTCACCTCAGTGAGATGAGTGGTAATGCTTTGATTTTGCCAGCTTGAAACTAGCAGCCTAGGACATCTCTTGTTTGTCTGGGGAGGCTGAAGTGGCTCTAAACATGAGCTGCAGAAGCTGCTCAAGGATTTCAGCAATGGTGTGCCGGCAGAAGTGCACTTCAGCGCTTTCCTCCAGCTCCCTCCTCCGTGTCCAGCCTCCTCAAATCGGGGCAGCTGGAGCTGTCACAGGCAGCACAGGCAGGAACTGCTGCTCATGGCAGGCACTGTGCTGATGTCTGTCTGCAGAGCAGTGTTAATGCTCAGGCAGTGCTCACGCCTTGTCAGTCCTGTCATAATTCACAGGCTGCCTTGTTGCAGCGAACAAGCTTGGGTTGGGATAATTGAAAGCAGTGGCCACTGATTTATTCCATTTCAAGCACATTACATGCCATCTCCTGGGCACTAAGCCTGGTTTACAAAAGGGAGGAACTCAGAGCATGGAGAAGTGTTGAAAAGAAAGCGCCTTCCCTGTTTTGAGAGGTTGGAGAGAGGTGACTTTGTAATTGGTATACCCTAACATAGAGGAGTATAGTCTCATACTTGGCCTGGGAATACCTGTCTGTCCCCAAAGCTTAGCACATATTTCTGGCTCAGACTACTCACCAGACCCTTAAGGTATTTGTAAAGCACCTCCCTGTTGCTGGTTTCCAAACAACTTTCTCTGAGTTGTCTTCTCTCTGGCAACCAATGATACAAGGCAAGGGAATAGCAAGAAGATGTGCCAGGGGAGGTTTAGGTTCAATATAAGGAAAAAGTTCTTCACTTTTGGTGGAGCACTGGAACAGCTTCCCCAGGAAGCAGTCAGGGCACCAATGCTGCCAATACTCAAGAAGCCTTTGGACAATGCACTCAGACACACGGTGTGAACGTTGGGATTGTCCTCTGCAGGGACAGGAACTGGACTCAATGATCTTTGTGGCTCGCTTCCACTTCAGGACATACTGTGATTCTGTGATTTGGAGTTGCATCCACCTTCCCTGAAATGAAAAGCCACATATAGAAGAAATTCACAACAGACACACTTAGACTATCTCAGTGCTAGGCTGCTTGTTCAAGTGTGGAGAAGAGAAGGCTCCAGGGAGACCTTAGAGCGGCCTTCCTGAAGGGGGCCTACAAGAAAGCTGGGGAGGGGCTTTTTACAAGAGCAAGCAGTGATAGGATGAGGGGGAACAGCTTTAAATTGGAAGGGGGAAGATTTAGATTAGACATTGGGAAGCATTTCTTCACAATGAGTGTGGTGAGGCCCTGGCAAAAGTTGCCCAGGGAAGCTGTAGATGCCCCCTCTCTGGAGGTGTTCAAGGTTAGGCTGGATGGGGCTTTGCGCAGCCTGGTCTAGTGAGATGGCATTGGGGTTGGAACTGGATGATTTTTAAGGTTCCTTCCAACACAAACAATTCTATGATTCTATGAAAGCCAAAGGCTTCTCATTAGCAGAGTAGTGAGACTCTTTTCATAGCACTGGCCAGACCTCAAAGTAGCTCTGAGATGGAGCTCACAAGTGAAGAAGGATGGCATGATACACCTGCCCATCACAGTGATGCCACTTGTTCACCAGCATCTCAATTCAATGCACCAGGAACCCTCCCACCTACTGCTATGCATCAAAGCTTCTCAAAATTGCTTTTTGTCACTCCACAGAGAGAAGCTGGTTGGGCTGCCCCTGTCATTGGATGGAGCAGGACACAAAAAGGGATGTAGCTCAAACAGAGGATCAGGAACTACCACATCTACCAGTGCAATGGAAATCCACAATCAGAGTGGACAGGGGAACTCACAAACACTATACTGCTTTGCTCAAAAAAAGCAGCTATGGGCTTCCTATCATTTTCAGGCTTTCCAAGAATTAAATGAAAACCTATGAAACTCTCCCATCACCACCAATGGGAGTCATAACCCAGCCTTAATTAAGCAAAATCTCTGCAATATGCCAATGAATGGGGCTTGCGGATCATCTCCATGACTAGGATATCAAAGACAAACCAGGAAACTTAGTGCTAACCCAACTGATGGCTTTTGTGTTGTGAGAGGGATGAAGAGACGATGCTGTCCAGAAGGGAACTGGGCACCAGGAGCCCTGCTGAGTGCCCTGGAGAAGCTACTTCCTGTCTCTGCATCTCAGTTACCCAAAGGCAGAAGAAGATTACTGAGATCAGCTGCCTTTGAGAAGCATCTTGTACAAGACCTGCTCTGTGGAGGGAGCTGGACACTGTTATTTGCACAGCACACCCTGGAGCTGCATAATGAGGATAATTATTCATTCTTCTATTTCTAAAGAAGCTGGCGCTCTGCAAGCATTGGAAAATGATAGTGTGTTGTTTGCTACAAATGTGGTAATTATATATAAAACTCTTCATTAACGTGGAAAGGACAAATAACAAATTAGAATCACGCATCTACAATTAGGCTAAAAAGCCCTGGTAATTTATCATTCTTTGCAAGAAATCATTTTTCACATAATTTACTGTGAATAAGGTCTCATTATGTAATGATATTTAGCTCTTCCACTGCTTTTCAGCTTTGTAGCTTTATTAATTGCATTCACAACAGTTCTCTAATTTAAGCAAGCAGTGTTATCTTCATCTATTGATTGGGAACCCAAACCTGAGAGCACTGATGGGATGTATTTACAGTCAAATGGAGGCAGAAAGACCCCAAAGTCAGTGAAGAAAGCAAGGGCAAAATCCACAACTATGTTCAGCGTGGATCTTTAAGTTCCCTTTCAACCCAAACGGTTCTTTGACTCTATAATTCTGCTCCAGCTGAGAAGCAGAATTTGGATTTCATCACAAAGACCTTCAGAGCAGTGCCAAGTTCTTCTGCCAACCTCACCCAAAGTCTTATTTTACTGTCATAACAAAAATTATCTCAATGACACTTCCCATTCAGTTAGAGGCAAAGCTCCTTAATGAAAGCTGGGCTGTGAGACAACGAGCATTCGAAGCCAGTGGGTATTTCTCAGTCATAATGACTCAGACACCTGATGGCTATCAAACCAAAATGGTTGCACTTAGTCTGTACTTAGCTGAGGAGAAAGAAAGTCTGACAGACAAAAACTCTCCTAGGAGGCAGAACGTGAGTGTCTGATGCCGGGCTATCCGAATGAAGGAGCTGCCCAGTGGATGCTGGTCAATAGCTGGATGAACAAAGATGAGCCAGCAGTGGTCAAAAAGGTAAAAAAGGCAAACAGCATCCTGGCTTGCATCAAAAATGGTGTGGTCAGCAGGAATAGGGAAGGAATCATCCCCCTATAATCAGTGCTGGTGAGGCTGCACCTCAAATCCTGTGTTCAGTTTTGGGCCCCTCACTGAAAGAAAGACATTGAGGGGTTGGAGTGTGTCCAGAGGAGAGCAACAGAGCTGGGGAAGGATTTGAAGAACAAGTCTTATGGGAAACGCCTGAGGGCACTGGGACGGTTTAGTCTGGAGAAGAGGAGGCTGAGGGGAGACTTTATCGCCCTCTTTGCAGCTCCCTGAAAACAGGTTGTAGCAAGGGGGGTGCCATTCTCTTCTCCCAAGTAACAAGGGATAGGATGAGAGGAAATGGCCTCAGGTTGCACCAGGGGAGGTTTAGCTGGATATTAGGAAAAATTTCTTTACCATAAGAGTGGTGAATCATTGGAACAGGCTGCCCAGGGCAGTGTTGGAGTTACCATCCCTGGAGGTGTTCAAAAAACATGCAGACATGGCACTTCGTGACATGGTTTAGTGGGCACAATGGTGTTGGGCTGATGGTTGATTTTAGAGTTCTTTTCCAACCTTAATGATTCTATGATTCTGTCATATTTGGTAGACCAAAAGTGGAGAAGGCATCTCCCTTTGTAGCTTGCTGATCTCAGAGACTGAAAAGTCTCTCAAGGGAAATGCTTTGAAGGAGAGGAGGAATTTTGGTCACTGGCCCAATTGGCAACTTCAGGATATGCGCTGTGGTAGGACCTGGCTTTTTTTGTTCTGTATGAGGCCAAATTCAATCCTCTGACAAGCAGACCTGGTTACACGGGGCTAATGGCATAAAATGGTACTGGTGGGACTCCGCACTGCGCAGCAAACTGGCTCAGAGCCTGGCCATCACCTGGGCCCTACAACTCCTGGTTCCTTGTCAGATTTCATCTATGACCTGGAGAAGTGCCCTGGAGAGAGTAAATTTCAAATCAAGTACTAGCCCATACTTACATGTCCCTCTGGTCTTGTATCTTCAACCAAGGTCCTCATATATTAAGTTTAATTGCTGTAGAGTGGTTATTCCAGGGACTGCAGAGAAGCAAAACTTCCCTTTTCTCTACAGCACCTATTACCAGCTAAGAGTGAGACTGCAGACAAATGAATATTCCAAAATCTTGTTGAAGTTTGCTGCCACCCACTGAACCTTACAAAATCATCATCACCTCCCAGACAGCTCTGTATGGTGCTGGACGTGAAGGAATTAATTTATCCTCAGATCACCTCTTATGTGCACTCGAAGCCCAGAATTCCAACCACATCCTTGGCTGCATCAAAAGAAGTGTGACCAGAAGGTCAAGGGAGGTGATTCTGCCCCTCTACACTGCTGTGATGACATCCCACCTGGAGTCTTGTGTTCAGTTCTGGAGTCTTCAGCACAGGATGGACATGGATCTGTTAGAGCGAGTCCAGAGGAGGTCACAAAGATGGTCCAAAGGCTGGAGCACCTCCCCTATAAGGTGAGGCTGAGAGTATTTGGCTTGTTCAGCCTGGAGAAGAGAAGGCTCTGGGGAGATTTAGAGCAGCCTCACAGTACTGAAGGCGGCTCCAGGAAAGCTGGGGAGGGGCTTTTGGTCAGGGAGTGCAGGGATAGGACAGAGGGGGAAATGGCTTTAAGCTAAAAGAGAGGAGATTTAGATCAGATATTATGAAGAAATGTTATCCTGTGAGGGTGGTGAGGCCCTGGCACAGGTTGCCCAGAGAAGTCATGGCTGTTCCCATCCCTGGAGGTGTTCAAGGCCAGGCTGGATGGGGCTCTGAGCAACCTGATCCAGTGGGAGGTGTCCCCGCCCCCTGCAGGGGGACTGGAACTGCATGATCTTTAAGGTTCCTTCCAACCCAACCAATTTTATGATTCTATGATCTGCATTTTCCATTTATTTCACATATGGCACAGGGCACAGTTCCTGCTCAGCTGAGAAGGCCAGATTAAAGTCTGTGTGACTTCAGCCTCCATGGGGTTTGCTGCTGTGAACATCCAGTGCTGTGGCAGTCTCCATCCCAATGCTTTCCCTCAGAAATGAATGGCTCTGGTGTTTGTTTCACCAAGCAGATTAAGATAATCTGTAACAATTTACTTAAACTGAAAGGGCATTACCCTGATTGGAACTGACTAGAGACCACTCTCTGATTAGGACAGTGATATGATGTGGCTCTAAGAAGCCATTTTAGAATATGAACATCTCTGAATGAACTCCTGATTTTGCTGCCATCATCTGTTCAAATAATGAAGAAATGAGTTGACATGCAAGAACCTCCACAAAATTATGCAGGTCAAGCTTCAGAGCTTAATCTGCTTTCAAAATAGCAGAAAATGTCTATTATCTAATTGGTGATCACCCCTCTCTACTTCTCAGCTTCCAAAGCCCACGAAACAGGCCAGAAAGTTTCCTGTTGACTTGACAAGCCTTATATCATATCCTCTAGGAAGACAAACTCTGCAGAGACAGACACATCATATGTGACACGTATGTGAGACATCATATGTGTGGGATTTGCTACTCTATATAAAGAAGGCACTGACAAGCCAAAAGAAAGGAATAACAGAAGACATTTTAACTCATTTTTGTAGCAGTCTGATTGCAC
Source organism: Tapera naevia (assembly GCA_033556795.1). Lineage (NCBI taxonomy): Eukaryota > Metazoa > Chordata > Aves > Cuculiformes > Neomorphidae > Tapera > Tapera naevia. Next base: position 6,027,028 of record JAUMJJ010000157.1, on the reverse strand, counting down.
TATGGTATTAGAATCAGAATCATAGAATCACAGAATGCTTTGGGTTGGAAGGGGCCTTTCCAGGTAATCTAGTCTGCCTCCCCCTGCAGGAGCAGGGACATCTTATAACTCAATCAGGTTGCTCAGAGCCCCATACAACCTGACCTTGAAAGTTTCCACCACCTCCCTGGGCAACCTGTTCAGTGTTTCATCACCCTCATTGTGAAAAATGTCTTCCTTATATCCCGTCTAGATCTCCCCTCCCTTAGTTTAAAACCATCACTCCTTTTCCTGTCACAACAGGCCTTGCTAAAAAGTCTGTCCCCATCTTTCCTATAGGCCCCTTCTAAATACTGAAAGTACTTGAAGTATTTAAAGTACTTAGGTACTGGAAAGCTTTAAAGGGCAGTAGATAGACTGAAGAACTGAATTCACATGTACAGCCCTTCCAACCATATGCAAAGTCCATCTCCTCAGCTTGACTTGACCCTTACGTGTCAGCAGAGCAATTCTACGGGCTCTCTCCTCTTTCGTGGCCCCATGCACCACGTAGGAGTCATCCACTCCGTACTGACCAGCTGCTTCGTGCCCACCAGGTGAGACAAGCACCAGGGTCAGAGCTCAAAGAGAGCCACCCTCAAGGCCCATGCCCAGCTGTGGGGCAGCCACTCCTCCTGAGATGTCCACATTCTTGTCAGATGGGATACACCAGGCTACGTACTCATTAACACAGAGAATTTTCACACCCCAAGCAAATGCAGAGATGGGAGATCTTTGTCCAAACTCTCCGCAAGCATCTCTCACCTCCAGCCTGGAAGGTTTGTAAGACACAGCACCACCCCCAAGGTAAGAGGATGCAAAAAAGGTCAAAGAAGACAAGAAGAAGGAGAAGGAGGTGAAACGATGAAATATTTAGAGACCTTTTAGAGGATTTTATATCTCCCAGTGTGCAGATAAATCTCCACATTACATGCTAAAAGTAATCAGCCTAGAGAAAGACACAGGCATTTCATCAGACTTCAAGCAGCAGGCTGGTTGCTTATCTTCCAACAGGCCTTGCAAAATCCTGCAAAGTAGTCAGTGAGCAAGTTCTAATCTCAAAGGCAACATTAATAGCCTTCCCTGAGAAGGAAATTTTTATCCAACAGCCTGTTTCAGAAATAAGAGCCAAGAAAAAGTTGAGAACTAGTAGTTTCTTTTGACTGTTTCGAAAGTACCAACAGTCCATTGATCAGGAAAGCACAGGGAATCTCCTAGGAAAAGGCTGATTTTCCGCAGCACAAACATAACTACATTCTTTGTAGGTATAGAAAACAATGAAACTGCAGAGCACTTCTGAAATTTAGTCCTGAATATGAAACTTACCGGCCTTATCCTATAAGGTGAATTAGAGTTAGGCAATTACTGATTAAACCTAGTTAGAAGTTTGATTGATGGACCCGACGAACTGTTGACTTAAACCAGTTCATCACAACACCCTGATTTATAAATCTGTCCCTTGACTGAGAAATGCTATTTGTTCACATTTACTTCAACTTGAAGGGATATCAGAGCTTAAGTTTCACTTTCAAAGTCCATTTCTGAGACATGACAAACAGATCTACCGAAGCAGAAATAAAGCACACATTTCCATACCAGCTGTTGGTTCCATAACCCAGGCAGCTTTGGAAATCCACACGCAATTTATACATGCAAGAAAATTTCCATTCTGGTATCTATGAACAGCAAACAAGACCTTGAGAAACAGAGCAAAGCAAACCTATCTAGTGCCTTGTTGAAAATGCCATTACTTTCTCGCTATTGCACCAGCTTTTCTCCACTGAAGACTTGAGATAAGATCCTGCCTGTGCTGCAAGCAGGAAATTAACTCAGCCCGAGAGCGACAGCAACTGCAGAGCAGACCGACCGCAGAAGAAATTGTGCAGAGTCCTCAGCAAGGGAAGGGGATGACACAGACTTACAGTGAAGTCTGTACTCAGCTACGTGTCTTTGGCTCCTGAGTTCAATTATCAGCAAGGTCATACCTCTGATTTCAGTATAAAAGTGTTCTATGAGGAGCCTGGTGCACCAGAAAGATGCTGTGCTTATAAGCATCTTGAAAGGTACCTTTACTTACTGAGCCACATCTCCCTATCAGCACACAAAACCGGGTGGGTTCTGGGATTTTAGTGCCTCGCACATTGTTAAGGGCTGCAAGGCAAAGCTTGTGACAAAAAACAAGAATGTAAGCACGGCTGGATCACCTTCCCCCCAGGTCCCATCTCTGAAGACAGATGCTCACAGAAAAGCCTAATGCAAGGCAAAGACACAGTGATGGTTCCCTGCCTCATTCTCCAGCCTGCAGCAATTCACTGTCGATTCAGGGGTCACAGCTTTCCTCTTTAGCTGGCTTCAATATATATCTTTGTCTCAGCAACTGTCAAACTTTTGTTTATGACCAAACTATAATAAAGACAGGAAGAGAAGGAATTTATTGGTAATTATTTCTGCTATTGTGGCAGCTGAAAGAGCATCTGAGAAAACCCATTCATGTGATACTCTACAGACATGTAAAGAGAGGGAGCATCTGTGCAAAAGATCCTTAACAAATAAACCACCACCAAAACACTGATATTGTGCTGTCTATGAACACCAGGACTGGGCAAGGGATTTGCTTAAGGACACATGAGAAAAATGCAGCACTGCCAGTAATTAAATAGAGGAGATCAGGCTCTGCCAAGAGCCAGACTAGGTCAGACCAAAGGTCTGGCTGGCTTAGACTGACAGTGGCCAACAGCATTCATTTAGAAAAAGGTTATGAACAGGATGATCACAGTTAGGCTCCTCTTACTCTCCCGGCACCCAGTGCTTTGCAGCTCAGAGACCCACTGAGCCCAACCCAGAATTTCTGCATTTGCAAGATATGGATGGATTTTGCCTCCGTGAAATTGCCATTGTAAGTGGGAAAGCAAACATGCAAACCATGGACATCCTCAGCATGCTGTGGGCAGGCATTCTTCCACAGTTAGCGACGCATGGAGCGACGTCTCCCTTAATTTACTTATGATCCTGCCCATTTCACACCATGCTCCCCAGGTCTGGTACCAAGGGGCAGTCACTTGCTGCTCCCCTGCTCAAGACCCTTTCTGATTGTACCCACTGCCATCCAGGTCTGTGTTGTCATTCCTTGCACAGAATCCCATTCATACTCTGGTTATTTGTGTTATTTAATGCTTCTGGTTATTCTTGGGTTAACCTCCCACATACCTTTTCCAGCTCCACTGTATCCTTTCCCAGATGGGCAGAAATGCACTGAGTACTTAGGGTCAAAATGTTATTGTTATTTTTCTCTCTGTTCCTTTGTTCCCCCACATCCCACCAGACCACTGTTCCTAATGTATCATACTCTCCCTCATCTCAGAGGGACTTAGAGCAGAGGATTTACTTTCTACTTTTTGCCAAACTCATTCTATTATGGCGACAGGGCTAGCATTAAAAATAACTCTCAGTCTAAATTCCCCCTGGAACTTGACTATCCCTAGGATTTTTTCCAGGATCTCTTTTAGAAACATTTTCTACACTTTCCTACTCACCCAGGCATAAATAAGTCCTATTTTCTTCCATGAGTCAGCAGGAATGTTGATTCTGAATGTTAACACCCACCCATCCCAAACTCAGGGTGACTGAAGAGAAAATACTCAAACAATCTAAACCTCCTCTGGTTATGGAAAGAGCAGTGAAGTTTTGGAACCAGCTGCCCAAGGAAGTGATGGAGTCACCGTCCCTAGAGATGTTAATAAATGTGTAGATGTGGCACTTCAGGACATGATTTAGTTGGCACAGTGGTTTTGCTTTGTGTTGATGGTTGGACTAGATTATCTTAGAGGTCTTTCTTGACCATAATGATTCTATGACTCTATCACCACCTGGGGCCCAGGGCAGGTTAGGATGGGTCCAGTCCTCATCTGGGGACCCTATTAGTAAAATCTGGGTTTAAACAGTACACAATACAGGTGGGAAGCATAAAAGGAACAGAGCCAGCAGCCCACGAGGAGGAACTTCAGCACCCTCAGCAGCATTCCAAGTAGCTGCAGGCCTCTCGGCGCATCCCAGGGGGACAAGGACAAGGGGACTTTCCTGCCTGCCCACACTATGTAATATGCCCTGTTGGCAGGAACTTGAAGCAGATTCAGAATATATTAAAAATTAAGAGTCCCACTGTTTCTTAAACCCTCATATTCATCTTCAGAGCCCACACAGTAGTGACTAATCAAACCTTAATGACTAATCATTGCTGCTGTCAATTAGTACCATTGAAGAACACCTTCTCTATAGCAGATGACCCAGATTTGGGGATTCCAGCTCTGGTGTGGAGGGAAGTCGTCACAGCACCTGTGCCAGTCCATGTTCACACACTGTCTCTGGAGCTTCCACTGGCTGCAGTGACAGCTCCAGGAGATATCCCAGAGGACAGAATCCCCTGCAGTGCCCTGGGAAGGAGCCATGCAGATGCAGCCCAACCCCCATTCTGCTCCTGAAGGCCTCTCTGTGTGCTGGGTACTGTCAAAGCCCACCCACAGTCAAGCCATTACCTCCTTTTGCACAGAGATGATCTACTGTGGTTTGAGATATCAAACCTGGGCCAAACCTAACCACTGGGGCTTTTGCTCTGAGCTTGTCAGGATGCAAATGTTGCACAAGGGGCCAGTGACAAAGCCCTGCTAAGCATGAAGCAAAATGGCACAGGGTCCCAGAGAAGGGGCTTCACAGACCTCGTGGCAGCTCCAAGGCTGTGGGAGAAGAGTGTCCACTGGAGCAGCTACGAGAATGATGCCCAGTTTTGCTAGCTGGAATTCTGACTTTATCTACTCCATTAAGATATTCACCTTAGCAAAAAATGCTCCTGGCTTGCCTCTGGGTAGCAGAAGTTAAATTAGCTCTCTGCCCCTCCTGCTCCATGCTGTAACTATTGGAGCATGCAAGGTGTGGCTGAATAAGGTTGACTTGCCATGCAGTCACTGCAAACTGTGACTTAAGAGATCATCACAACATACCTGAGCCATACAGACCAGCCACAGGTCTATGCTCTGACCTGGCTCAGGTCATCTCTCTGTGGCCAGGTGATGGCACACAGCCTTGAGGCTGCTGCAGGCTAAGCCCTCATACACACACAGCCACCACCCTTCAGCTGCTGCTCCACAATTTGACATAAGTTTTAGCCTAGAGAAAAGGAGGCTGAGGGGAGATCTTACCATAGTCTACAACTGCCTGAAAGAAGGTTGTGGTGAAGTGGGTATTGGTCTCTTCTCCCAGGTGACAGGTGAAAGAATGAGAGAAAATGACCTCAAGCTGCACCAGGGGAAGGTCAGATTAGATATTAGGAAACATTTCTTCACCAAAGGGGTTCTCAGGCAGTGGCAGAGGCTGCCCAGGGAGGTGGTGGAGTCATCATCCCTGGAGGTGTTTAAAAAACAGGTAGATGAGGTGCCCAGAGATCTGGTTTATAGTGGACAGGTACAGTTGGACTCGATAATCTAAAAGGTCTTTTCTAACCGAGCAATTCTATAATCCTGAGGCACAAGATTGCACGAGTCTCCCAGGAAGGCTGAAATCAGGAAGAATTTGCTGGCTACAATAAAGACAGCAAAGGGTACAGAAGTACACAGCTGCATTTTTTCTGGCAAAGAAGCCCACCTCCAACCTAGATATTACACAGTTGCACACTTACAGGCAGTACATTTCTATTGGGGGAGTATATCCTTGCCCACTAAACCTCAAAACAACTTCTAAATCAATAGCGCATTATTCGCACTTCATAAAATCTAGCCTTCAGAAACTGCACTCACAGGAATATGTTCTGGCTAAAGGAGAGCACGTATAACCAGCAAGCATTGCTTCCTCGAGGCCATTCATTCCATCTAATGCTGTACTCAGCCCTCTACCAAACACTCCCTACAACCAATAAGTAGAAGGAAACAGTATTTAACCAGTTCTTCAGGATAGAGAAAATAACAAAACCCACAAGGAAGATATTTTCCTGATGGGATACCTATTCTGAATCCTACCTTATCATTTTCCAGATCTTGCTTATCACAGTATCACAGTATCACAGTATCATAAGGTTGGAAAGGACCTCTGAGATCATCAAGTCCAACCTATAACCTAACACTAACACCAACCATCATCTAGACCATGGCACTCAGTGCCTCATCCAGTCTCCCTTTAAACACCTCCAGGGTAGGTGACTCCACCACCTTCCTGGGCAGCCCATTCCAATGGCCAATCACCCTTTCAGTGAAGAATTTTTTCCTCACATCTAGTCTAAACTTTCCCTGACGAAGCTTAAGTCCATGCCCTCTGGTTCTGCCACTGGTCACCTGAGAGAAGAGACCAACCCCTGCCCGACTACAACCTCCTTTTAGGTAGTTGTAGAGAGCAATGAGGTCTCCCCTGAGCCTCCTCTTCTCCAGGCTAAACAGCCCCAATTCCCTCAGTCGCTCCTCATAGGGCTTGTGCTCCAGCCCTATGGACAGTTACAAGAAAGCCAGAGGCAGGGCAAAGTTACTCACAGGAGGAAAGGATTTTTGCCTGGACTGGAAGGGAAGACGCCGAGATCTCTCCTCAATCCCAAACCAAAGCACACACTCAAGTCTGGGTTTTTGGGATAGCTGTGTTGAAAGGAAACAAAAAATCAGAGCAACTCAAGGGGGGCAAACCCATGCCAGGTCAACAGTGTGGTATGGGGCAAGAGAGGCTATTGAAGGCCTTTTGAAATCCTCCACTGGCATTAGACCTGTCCTCAAGTGTGTAAAGAGAAATGCCAGCTCAACTTCCATATGCAGCAAAAGTGCAGAAGGACCATCACAATGCCACATGTGCCAGGGTTGGGTTCCTAACAAGGACTTCAAAGCAGCATCCAGATCACCTTGCCATGGGCATCCACAAGCTGGTGTGATGGATGCAAGAACATAACCAGTTTATTGGGATTGTCACAGGAGCACAGCACATGACACTGCTAAACAAAACATGGGGTCCCCCAGGGAGACACACTATGGATGCAGACTAGATAGAGCTCAGCCCCAGTGACTAGGTCAAATCCCTTGCTAAAAACAAGCACAAGTTACTGCAAAACTGCATTGTCCAAAAGCCTGAGTAAGAAAGTCAGCGTGAGTGGTCAGAGGGAAAGAGAAGGGACATGGGGAAAGCAGCCTTGAAAGGAATAAAACTGGAGAAACTCTTGGCCTCACTTCACATTAATAAAGCCTCAAGCACAGATGGTATTGCCAGTATATTAAAATAAATGATAGGCTATCGGGGAACAGCCTTGTTGAAACTCTTCATTATATCCCAGGCTTGGATGAGGCTGTGATTAGAGTTATTCAAAAATAAGGTAAAAAATTATAGCAAAGGCCTCCAGTAATTCTCACCGTATCAACCCCTCTCTGTGATTAATGCTGATACCCAGCATTTCTGCAAAACAACAGTTGCTTGGGGTTTGAGGTAATCATTTTATTGTCAGTCAAAATCCAAGCAAATTACTTATTTCCAATACATGTTCCTAACTTGCTCTCAGGTAGGGCAGGATTTATATATGCACAAAGAGAGCATCCTTCCAGGTAGGAACCTGGATCTCTTGACCCTTAAGTGGTCTTAATTTGAGAAAACACCAGAGGACGGGTAGGTTTGGCATCAGTCATTTGTCATATGCACTGCCCAAGCAGAGAGAAGGCGTATATACAGCCTCATTAGAAAGGAAAGCTGGTGAGGCGTTCTTTATCAGGGAGTGCAGGGGCGAAAGGTTTTCAGCTGAAAGAGGGGAGATTGACATGAAATATTAGGAAGAAATGTTTTCCTGTGAGGGTGGGGAGGCCCTGGCACAGGTTGCCCAGAGAAGTGGTGGCTGCCCCATCCCTGGAGGTGTTCAAGGCCAGGTTGGATGGGGCTTTGAGCAACCTGATGCAGGTGACCCTGCTTACGGCAGGGGGGTGGAACTGGATGGGCTTTAAGGTCACTTCCCCCCCCAAACCATTCCATGAATTTAAAACCATCTTCTCAATAAATTACCCTGTCTCTCCCTACTACTTGTTGCAATGAGCTCTTTTCCTCTATTTTTCTCTTATCGGTTCTGCAATGGAGCCAACATTTTAACCTGAAAGATCAGCTTCTGACGCAAATCCCCAGAAGGACAGAGGCAATTCAAGGCTGCTGAACCTTTGCATTCCCTCTCTCCATTTTTTTTTTTTTGGAGGCTTGAAATGCCATGAAAACAGACACAACTTTTGCAGCATAGTACAGATCACTATTAGAAAATAAATGTGATTTCTCCAACATAAGGACAAGTCTCTTTTTACAAGGCAAAGGCCACCCAGACTAGCACATAAAGGAAAAATTAATAACTCTCACCCAGGGAAAGCTACTGCCGTGCCTGTGTTCTTCAGTCAAGCTAAGTGATTGCTAAAATCCAAAGGGAGAGAGGGTTGGAAACCATCTCCTCTGTGTAAATGGAGCCAAGTTTTCTGACACATATAAACTGAAGGATAGAAGAAGAGGCAAAGCACACTGAGACATGATACAGACATACACTGAAATTGCAGCCATGAGGGGAAAAAGGATTACTGCAGATTAAAAACAGTGAAGACACTAAAATTTATATTACAGACAAGGGGACAGACAGACAGCGCCAAGGCAGCCGATAGTCTAGAAGGGTGCTTGCCTCACCATGCTGTGCAGAAACCCAGATGGTGCTTGGCTGGCAGATGCAGTCCAGCCTTTGCAGCACTGACCTCTGCACATGTTAATGGACCCTATGCTTTAATCCAGGTGAAAAAAACAAGATAAATTCCTTGGAGCAGCAAATGCCAAGCCATGCTCCAAGGTAGACACATCCTAACTCTAAACGCTGGAGCAAAAGGAGAGATAGAGCCAGAAAGCTGGCAAATGTCAAAAATGCTCAGCCATGTGTTTGAGTTTTCCAACTTTGCTCTCTTTAGCCAACAAGAGCAACTGGAGTTGCAGGCAGAAAGCCTATTAGAAGGAGTCCTCCAGTGCTGGGAAAGCCCAGGAGCTTGGTGCTGCTGCAGGCTGCCTTTCAGTGCTCCACAGCAAGCCAAGGAGGGGGAATTTGCTCAGCTATGGTCTGCCAGGCAAATTGTTCGTGACTGGTGGTCCAGACTTCAGGTCCCTACAGCAAAGTTTCCCTAATGCTCTCTGCACACAAACACCGCCTGTCCCAAGCTGGGACATTTCCACCACAGAAGCTGCTGCTCCCTCCTTGCAGGTACTTCAAGGAGATTTTTAACAGCAGGGTAGCAAGGAATAGGGAATGTAGGAGTGACAGCAGCCCTCGGGAGGCAGAGGGAGGGGCTTATCCATGCATTTCATCATCCTCTAGAAACATCCCTGATCAGCCAGACCCCAGCTGGGACCTCTCCTACTGACCATGTCAGCCATGGCGACCAAAGTCCTCTCTCTCCTCCCATGAATGAGAAGATGATTTCTCTGTGGCTTCACATCACCTCACTCCAAACTGAAGAAAAAGAGACAGAAATATTGTAGATGGACAGAACCTCTTCATTCCCCCCAGCAATAGCCAGTAACTCCAGTTTAACACCTTGCTTGAGGGGATCCCATTTTCTTCATGGGCAAGGAGCGGGAAGGCAGAGCCAAGCCTGAGCAAATGCCTCTAAATCCACTCCCAGCTCCCAGAGGCAGCACTTAAGGGCTGGTAACAAATGGTCTTAGCCAGACTTCCTCAGACACAAGTTTAACAAGGTGCATAAACCTGGTGGAAGGGCTGCTATTTCAAAGTAACGTATCTGAGCATGTTATAGTGCTGCTGTTTCTTGATATATTCCACCAAAACCATGAGGCTAATATATCAGCCCAAGTTTCCTGCTGGAGGTTTCACTGTAGGAAGAACCCCGCTGTCTTCACCTTCCCAATGATAAATTGTAAGCACACACATTTTTTTAACACAAACAACAGCTTTATTTCACCTGTTTCTGATAGCTGCTTGCTTTCAGAGCTGAGAAGCACCAAAACACCCTCCAATCCTCTGTTATCTCTGTTGCCTTCTCTTGGTCTTGATTTCTGCTTTCAGGACAAGAGTTGAGGTGCTTCCAAGAGGAAGGACATGGCTCCAACCCATTAGTGGGTCATGCTCTGTGGCTGGAAACTCCTCACCCATGCTCTCAGCAGAATATAAACCCTGTCAGCTTCTCCCATTTAAAACACATGGGTCTCATCAAAAAGGGCACAGCGGTCTTGTGCTGGATGGAAAAATTAGGGTGCGGTATGGTAGGTCAGGACCATAGGGTTCAGATTTATCCAATTTTGTGTCTCCTGGAAGGTCCCACTGTCCAAGGTCCCAGCACGAGGAACAGAATCATAGAATCATCTGGTTGGTAAAGACCTCTGAGATCATCGAGTCCAACCATACCTGTCCCCTTACTAAACCATATCTCTAAGAAACTCATCTACCCATCTTGCAGCCTATTCTGGTGCCTGACCACCTTTTCAGTGAAGAAATTTTTCCTGATGTTTAGTCTCAACTTCCCCTGGTGCAACTTGCAGCCATTTCCTCTTGTGCTATCACCTGTCATTTGGGAGAAGAGACCAACACCCACCTCGCTACAACCTCCTTTCAGACAGTTGTAGACAGGGATGAGGTCTCCCCTCAGCCTCCTCTTCTCCAAGCTAAACAACCCCAGTTCTCTCAGCCATTCCCTGTAGGACTTGTTCTCCAGCCCCTCCACCAACCTCGTTGCCCTTCTCTGGACGCGCTCCAACCCCTCAATGTCCTTCTTGTACTGAGGGGCCCAGAACTGAACACAGCACTCGAGGTGTGGCCTCACCAGTGCCGAGTACAGGGACACAATCGTAGGGCTGCTGCTCACCAAGCCACTGAGCACCAGCCTGAACAGCACTGGTCTCCAAGGCTCAGTATCTCAGCTGGGCTTCAGAGCAGAAGTAGGAGCAAGACAGGTCGAAGAAAGAATATCAAAGAGGGGAAAGAGCCACAGTCCCCAAATCACCTTTGGATAACCTCTGACAAAGAGAAAAAGCCATCTCTGATGTGAATTGTTCCCTTCTTGGAGCTGCTCTGTCATTACAATAGTGCATGTCACACCAAGCTGGCAGAGAGGATCATTATTGTTTACAGGTAAGCAGGTAAAATTTCCTTTGACAGGGCAAACCTGATTAAATATGAGCTTGCTCCAGGAATAAGACGCAATCATGAACCATCTCTTAAAAAAAACCCATTCCAAATAGAGTATTCATCCTTCACACAGAACAGAAACTTGATTTAGGCCAAATTGATGATGAGAGCTTTATTACTCCTTGGGAGAAGGAAGGGGAGTTCACAAGTAACATCTGGAACTGTATAAATTATTTGGAGCACCCAGAAAGACAGGAAAAAAACCAATCATCTAAATTTTTGAGACTCCTCATTTCAGTCTGCAGCCATCTGGAACACAGACCTCAAGTGGTCAAGGCTTTGTGCAACAGAACTCCTGTAAACATGTACAGGGCAAAGCTACAGAGGGCAGGACTGCTGCAGGCAGCTGCACTTCAAACACCTTGGAAAGCTCGTGATCCTGACTCCTGCCAGCCTCTCTCACCTGGAATTTCTATGGGCTCAGTCCCTCATGCTGGAATGCTGACTTTTCAGGTGATCCTTTGAACCTTTTCAAGGGAGAAATTCAGATGTGAACATCCTTCCAGTGAGAGAAAGGAAATGCCTAAGCACTGATTTAATTCACCTCATTCAAATCCCAGCTCTTCTAAAGGCTCCCTCATGAAGCTGGTGGGGTCACTTGGCCTCTCTGTGTTTTTGCTTATCACCTGCAAAACATGAACACCCTTTCCAAGGTAATTAAGAAGATAAACGCATTAAAGATTAAAAGACACTCCGATGTTCCAATAGTGCAAGCTGGAAGAGTACTTAAAATAGAACCATTTGGGGCAATAATTAAGGAACACGCTACTAACTCCTCAATCTTGGCTTCTGTCTCCCTAAAGCTGGTTATTTTTGCCTATAAAAGAATTAATTCAAGCTTCCTGTAAAAATGACATTTCAAGTATTCATCATCTTCCACTACTCTGCCTCTGCTAGTCTGCCTCTCCATCATTAATGAGCAGCATCCGTTATATGGTTCAAGCAGTACAATTTGCAGCCACAGATCTGCAATAGAGCTAGAGTGATTTTCGGTGTAAGGAACTACTCCAAGCTGAAAATACTTTTTTATCCATTAAAACAAAAATCACATTCCAAAAGTGTGTTTATTATGCAACTGCCTTGTCATTATTTAAGCGGGAGTTACATGATCTTCCATTACTGTAAGAACAAAGATCTTATAACACAAAAAACCCATGAAACAGATACATGGTACATATCTTGGAGACTACATGTCAAGAATTACATTTCCACAATTCATAACTTCTTTCTAAATGGCCATTTTATTTTTTTGATCTTTATTGCCATCAACAGAGATGGTCCAAAATCCACTGCATACAATATCTCCATGGGTAGATGGAAAACAATAATGGATGCTGGGGAATCAGGCAATTCAAGTGACTTCTTACAAGCTACAGCATAATCATGTAGCCTTGTCACGTGGTATTGCTGTTGCCATAAGAAGGTGTATATTAACACACCAATGGTCAGTTAGAGAAAGGCAGACACGGAAAAAATGGGTTTAGAGTAAACAAGAGAACAGAAAATAGTATCTAACATACATGAAAGCCACCACGTATAGCAGAATCAGATGAAAGGTGGAACTGTAGATCAATGAAGAGAGAGCAAGGTGCAAAAGCATGCCAGCAAACATAAAAATGACTTCAAGTGGACCCTAAAGTGAGGAAGAAGAAACCATCAATGTGGAAATTGTATTCCTCCTTGCAAATGACTTAAGATGTTGATGACACACCCTAATAAAGTCACTACAACTCCTTAATAAAAGCACCAACCTTAGGACCCACAGAAGCAAGGGAGGGGCAAACATAACATCAGGATAAAGCAAAGAAACAAAGAAATGCGTGCAAGCCTAACTGAATTATTATTTCTTTTCCTGTAATAATTACATCTGCACTAATAATGATTAGACTCAAGATTTCAATTTTATTAGCAATAAATTCTTGGGTTTATATACATGAGGCATGCCTACTCTTTGTCCATAAAACAAGATTTGAATATAACAATGGAGCTTCCTCTGACAAGGTTTCCGATTCAAACCAATCTCTCCTCTGTTTACTGCTGTTATCTCATATTAGAGTCATAAGGCTGGAAAAGACCTTTAAGGTCCATTCAGACCACCAGCTCAACACCACTGTGAAGACTAAACCACATCCCAAAGTGCCAAATCTATATGCTTTTTGAGAATCTCCAAGGATGGAGACTCCACCATCTCTCTGGGCAGCCTCTGCCAGTGCTTCACCACTCTTAGAGTAAAGGTATTTTTCCTAATACCCAATCTGAACCTCTCCTGGTGCAACTTGAGGCCATTTCCTCTTGTACTATCACTTGTTACTTGGGAAAAGTGACCAGCACCCACCTCACTACCTTTCAGGTAGTTGAGGGCAATGAGGTCTCCCCTCAGCCTCCTCTTCTCCAGGCCAAAAAGCCCCAGCTCCCTCAGCTGCTTCTCATAGGACTTGTTCTCCAGCCCCTTCACCAGCTTCGTTGTTCTTTGGATGCGCTCCAGCACCTCAGAATCTTTCTTGTAGTGAGGGGCCTCAAACTGAACACAAGATTTGAGGTGCAGCCTCAGCACTGGTAGCCTAGGATAAGCAGCTGGTTTCAGACATCTTAAACAACCCAAGTCCACCACAACAACCTCTGCTTAGAGAATTTAAGCCATAAACTCAAAACATCACTGTGACTCTATATGCCTCCAAAAGCCAATGCCACTGTCACTCCACACATGTTGAACGCACAAAGCAAACTACTGCATGATGCAAAGCAGCAAAATTAAAGGCTTAGTAAATTGCTCTGGACTTCCAGCTGCTACCTTACTATGGTTAGCAGGAGGTCCCACTTAAGGACTTAATTTGGAATGTGTATAATAAGCAAGTAATATGGCATTAATAAATAGCTTGAGAGCGTGGGGATATTTTCATCCTCTACCACAACTTTCCCATAACAGTTCAAGCTATGACATGTCTCATGGTCTGTAAAATAAAAAGTCTCCCAGACACCAGGAGAATAAATACTCTTAAGAAGTGGGAGAACATCACAGTGGCCACCACCAAGACAGAAGTAGAAGGCCTTTACCTTCATGAAGGGTGTACAACAAAGACCACCATGAGGAATAACTAAAGGAGCACACAGAAACTGTTCGGCAGGTTTGAACCCATCTAAACCCAGTGCAGTTCTCCTTCTAATAAATAAACACATAATCACAAAAGAGGGAACAGGGGAAAATTATGTATTTTTATTTATTCCCAGTTTCCCACCCCCCTCGTGGTCTCCAAAGAGTTAGTTCTCACCTACCACATACCACCCAGGTACAAATCAAGGAACAAGCAGAGAGAGGTCAAAGACACCTTGCACACATTGCAGAGAGGTCCCTGCCATGTCCTTTGCTGGCAGCTTCTGCAGACAAAGCATTTGAAAGGGACAGCAAAAGTATATACAGACCTTCCTTCTCCAGAGCTGCAGGCCATCAGAACATTTTTTGGAGGATCAGTTTCTATTTTATAAAGGCACAGATGACATCATCTTCTGCTTTACTTTTTGTTATACTGCTGGTTAGAGAATCAGCTGATGGACTGTAAAAGTGACAGCCTCATTACTGGTGCTTATAAATTGCTTTTGCTCAGCTGGAGTTAATGTAGGACCATCTGACTTCCCAAAATTGACATTTTTAATGATTCTTATTCCCCAGCACTTTCTCAGAGACCACTACAAAAATCCAAACTGTCTCTTGCTCTGTCAAGCTGTTTGTGGATCAAGTTACTTGTTCTCTAGGGATATGCAGTGTGTCAGCCATCAGACCAAGCCAACTCAATAATAAGTGACCTGAGAATAGCCACTCCAATACTTCTGTGCTATAGATTTTAGTGCTAAATGTCAAAAATTCTGAAGGCCAGAGGACAGATGCATCCCCAGGAGAAGGACCTATGTGCAAAGTCTCTTAAAAGAGGAAAATGCCAGCTGTAAAAGTTGGTGCTTAGACGATGTATCCTCTTCTTGTACTCAGTTGGATGTTGTTATTTTTCTTCAGGACTTCTTTCCTTATGTCATATCCCAGGTCAAGCAAAACAACTTGCCCTTCTAAACACTATTTCACTCGCACAAGATGGGTAATTCTTCACATCTCAGCATTATTTGGTGAAGAAAGAGGAGTGCAGAGCTCTTCCCTGGGATGCACAAAGAGGCAGGCAGGAGCACAGTGCCCCTGACCCACCTACCTTTAGAACTGCAGTTTGCCCCCTCCAGGGACTGTGCTTACTAAGCCATCTTAAAATTAAAGTCAAGTTAATTTTAGCTTTAGAAGAAAAGTACTTGAAGGAAATGGATTACAAAGAGGGAGCTTTAGATGAAAAGCACTTGGAGAAAAAGGGTTTCAATAAGAAATAGTCCGTGCAGACGTCCAGCAGATCTAAAGCTTCATGAGCCCTTCACAGTGAGTCTGGTCTCTTCAGGCCTCCAGCAGAACAAACTGGGCAGCTCTCCTGGCTTCCTGCCAGGTCTGGAGGATTTCTTCTGTCCTTAGCAATCCTTCTGCTGCTGACATGAGCTACATGTTTTTTTCCACCCTTGCTCCTCTCTCTAATACACCCCATAAAGAAACAAGTAAGTAGGACTGGGTACGGACAGAGCTATGGACACAGCAGTAGCCCAGTGCGTGCCCATGCACACAAGACTGACCAACCCAGAGCTGAACAAGCCAGACCACTGCACCTCTGAGTGCAGAAAACATGCTGCTTCTTCCATGTTTTCTCTCAAGACACCACAAAGATCCTAGACCAAGAAAATGAGCAACGTAAGAACACAAAGCTGCCGATGAGACTCCTGTCACAACCCTATATTTCTTAGACACTTCTCCTCTGAGCACTGTCACATATCTCCTTAATCCAGCCTACCAAAGCCAACCAGAAAGCCTTAAAGACATAGAATTATTCTTCTCACATAGCTCCTATTCAGCCTGATGCAATAACAGGACACAGCGACCATCCAATGTGATGCTTTTCGAGCAAGCGTTAGTGGGACAGGGACCTATCAGACCTGATGCAAACTCAATCTGCCCTCAAAGATCAACACTCCCAAGGCATTCTTCAAATACACTCTTTGATTCAACTCAAAGAGAGGTTACAACACTAAAGCAGGCTAGAAACAAGGGACACCTGCAACTTTAAATCAAAATTAAACATCCAGCGGAAGTGATAGTTCTTGTAACACAAAATATAAGAGGTTTGGGGCTTCTTTATTTGTTGAGCTTCTCAAAACAGCTAGTTCTGCAATAGACACAAAGATCTGCTGTACAGAGGTGGTTCAGCTCCCACCAATTCACCTGAAGGGTTCCCAATGCTTTGGATGGGGCTCAGCTTGGAAACTGAGTACGCTGGGAAATGATCCCAGTGCCCTGAGCCAAGCTGGACAAGATCCCATCTAAACTCTGCTTTGTCCCACGCCAACTTTGACTTGCATCAGATGGA
The DNA here is from genome assembly GCA_033556795.1 of Tapera naevia. Taxonomy (NCBI): domain Eukaryota; kingdom Metazoa; phylum Chordata; class Aves; order Cuculiformes; family Neomorphidae; genus Tapera; species Tapera naevia. Next base: position 6,010,411 of record JAUMJJ010000157.1, on the reverse strand, counting down.
CATCACATATAAAAACACTGATAAGCTATTCCTAGGTGGAATAAATCAGTCCAGTCATTAAACACATGGCCTACATGTACAAGTAGGAATAAACTGTTGAAAGCTTCATAGAGGCTTTGCAGGTTTGTCTTGCTTAATGCTGTCAGCACAAGGTCCAATGCCTGGACCGTGCAACCTTTATAAAGTCAGAAAATTGGCACTTACAGAAACGCTGCTGAAGTAGCAAATGGGCTGATTAGCAACTACTCAACTGGCTTTGTCCTCAAAGGACATATATCCCTGCATGAACCCATTTCAGGCAAAGGGAACTGAAACTTCCCCAGGAAACTCACCTATTTGTCACCTTTGGAACAAGACAACATAAAGCTTTAGAAATTAAGAAACAGGTATGGACTATTCAGAGCAGCTCTCCCCAAAATGAAAACCCAGGTCACATTGCCTGGGACTCATCCCAGCTCAACCATTTGTCACTGGGGGACAGGGTTTTCTCAGAGATGAGCCTGCTAGCTTGAGATCCAACCTCTGAGACTTCCCAGCACAAGGGGCTGTCCCATGCAAACTGAAGAACAGGAGACATGTTCTCTATAAGGCCAAAAGAAGAAGAGGCTTTTTCTCTTACCCAGACCCTGGTTTTGCTGCTCCCATTCAATGGTGTCAGGAACCTGGTAGGACACCCCAGCCAGCTGGGCCACAGGGTTTTCCAGGCCAGCAAGGGGCTCCTGGGAGGTCTCGTCTGGAAGTGTGAAACCTGGCAGCTCTGTGTCACCCTCCATGCTTTCATCCATCGAGTCTATGTCTTTGTCCTCCTCCTCTTCCTCTTCCTCCTCTTCTTCTTCCTCCTCCTCTTCATCCTCTTCCTCTTCCTCACCCTCTGACCAGGGAGACACAAAAGCAACATCAGGAAAGATCCCACAAGACAGAAGGTTCATCTGTCTCTCTGGGTGAGCACCAAGACAGCCAGCTGATACCACTTCTCCAAAGGCAGATCAGCTGAATGAACTTGGATTCTAACAGTAAAGCCACCCAAAGAGGTTCACTTGAAAGAGCTCACCACCATTTCAGTCTGTGAAGTAACAATGTTGTCTTAGAATGTCAAATTAAAGGGAAATACTGTTATTTTGCTTCCTAATAGCGGAGCACAAACAAGCATCTGCACGTGTACAAATACCTGAGTGTATGTAACTACAGTGCCCTCTCGGCAGCTAATTCCAGCTTAAGCAAGAACTATTTCCCTAATTTCCAGTCTTGGAGATAGCAATAAGTTGTTCCTATTTTTAGCTTTCATTAGGCCTTTCAAGCCCTAGAAAGGGTGCCAATTTCCAGCCCAATTAGACTGATACGGCTCCTCCTTCACAAAAAAGCATCTCACTTTGATGTGAGCTGGCAGATTGGCTCTTGGGTGTGGGAGAACAGCAGTGATAGCAGTGATCCTCAGCAGGCTCACACCCGCGCTCCTGTCACGACAGATTTACACCAGACAAAGGTACAACCAAGGAAGACTTCATAGAATCATAAAATGGTCTGGGTTGGAAGAGACCTTAAGGGACCTTCCAATCCCCCTGCCATGGGCAGGGACACCTCCCACTAGACAAGGCTTCTTAAGACCCCATCCAACTTGGCCTTGAACACCTCCAGAGAGAGAGCATCCGCAGCCTCCCTGGGCAACCTGTGCCAGCGTCTCACCATCCTCATTGTGAAGAATTTCTTCCTAATATCTAACCTAAATCTCCCCTCTTCCAGTTTAAAGCCATTTCCCCTCATGCTACCACTATAAGCCCTCATCAAAAGTCCCTCCCCAGCTTTCCTGTAGCTCCCTGCAGGTACTGAAGGCCACTATGAGGTCGCCCCAAAGTCTTCTCTTCTCCAGGCAGAACAAGCCCAACTCTCTCAGCTTGTCCTCATATGGAAGGTGCTCCAACCCTTTGATCATCACTGACTTAACTCAGTATTGGAAAGAAGGCAGCACAGCAAATACCTCACGTGAGAGCAGATAAATGTGGTGCTGAGGAAATCCCTGTGGATTCACTACCTCTCTTATTCCAAAGCTGACTTAACGTATGGAGAGGTAAATATTTAGGCCATATGTCATTGCTAGAATTTGAAATGGCAACACAAGAACAGCCACACTGGATCAAACAAGAGGTCCTTTCTGTCCATATCCTATTTCTGAAAACAAGCAGCTACAGAAGCTGAAGGAAAACTAGAGCAGGACACACATTGAGTCAGTCTTCCCACAGTCTTTCTTCACAGCTTATAGTTATCAAAGACTCAAAGGCCTCCTGAGCCAGAGTTTGCATTTTGAAGCTACTGAGTATTGAGCCACCCACCATGAAAAGACAGTACCTGGAATAATGACATGCTTTGAATTCTCATGGTTAGTTTTTCAAAGCTGAAAACTAGTATTTATGCACTTTATTTTACACAAAGCTCTGTTCGGCCATGTAGAAAAACTCCTTCTTGAGGTACTTGGACTAGGAGGACCCCTCACCCTGCACCTATGCATTTGGTTCAGTCGGGGGTCTAAGACCATGTTAAAAACTAACAACGCAGCAAAATCATAATTTCTTACCCAGATATCCCTTAATTTCTGTTTGAGTTGTGCCTCAGATGTATTTCAGACACTGCAGTAATAAGGTGGAGCAGCTGAGATGGGACGCCCGAGGGGCTGAACATATCTCCCCTGCTGTAAGTAAAGCAGCTGATGCTTCACTCTTCTCCTTTCTGCTGTGGGATGCAAGGGCCATTCCACAAAACACCCAAGAACCCAACTGAGGGACTTTTGGGAGACTATTTAGTTGGTGGCTATGGCCTCAAGTTGCACCAGGGGAGGCTTAGATTGGATATTAGGAAAAAAATTTCTTTACTGAAAGAGTAGTGAAGCATTGGAAGAGGCTGCCCAGGGAAGTGGTGAAATCACTATCTACGGAGGTGTTCAAAAAACATGTAGATGTGGCACTTTGGGGCATGGTTCAGCAGGCACGGTGGGGTTGGGCTGGATGATCTTAGAGGCCTTTTCCAACGTTCTATGATTCCATTTGACTTGAATTAATTGGGAGGAATCAGCCTCCTTCCTTTGGCCTCTGCTTCACAGACTGGAATACCAATGCACGTTACAAAACCATGGCACTCACTGTGCTGTTACGTGGCATCTCCTTTCCTTCTTACTCAAGGATTTGCTTTAAAACACTGCATGTTTTTTCCAGCTCACCAGACAAGACAATCCCACTTGCCACCCTCCAGTTCTAGCCCTGCAATTCATCCCAATGAGCTGTTGTTAGAATTTAATTGCATCATCCTGTTATAGCATGGCTTTCGGTACCTGGAAAGGAATGAGTACTCCTGCAATTCTACCATCTAATGGTGCTCACAGGGATGTAGTTAGAAACTTAAATTCCCATTACATTTTAGAGCCAGTCTCTGCCTTATAATGCACCCGTTATTCCAAATCAACATAAGAACTTTCTGTTTCCATACAAAATACACAGCTTCTATAAACCTGAGAATGGCACCTGGAGAGTGCTTGCAGGAAACTTTCAAAGACAAGTTAATGGAGGTCTTTTGCCTCTGCTGAAAGCAGCAGAGCTATAAACATTTCCAAACTTTAATAGCAAAGACACTAAACAGCTAGCACACCACAGAAGAGGAACACGAACAGAGGTCTTCCCTAGACAGTGAAAAAGCAGTCAAGAAAAAACAGGGAACAGATATTAATCTCTGAAAAAAACTGTTTAGGACAAGGTTTTTAGAAGCTTCTTGCAATTTTAGCAAGCCAAATCAGACACACTTGCCCAGATCTAGTTTTGAAGCAGCAGATAGCCATCTCTACACCCCTGGAGGCTAGCAGGCAGCCAAGCTGAACACCCAAATTGAAAGTGCCGAGACTATTTATCACATCTGATCATCACCAACCTACATCAATCTTCATGCAGCCACAGCATAAAGATGTGAGTAATGTAGTCCTTGCAGCACAACCACTGTGAGGGGAAAAGAAAGGGCTTGACTTGTTTCCTCCTCCTCCTCAGCTCTTTTTGATTTCTGGAAACAGCTTTTTAACCCCCCATCCCCTAATGCCAGCAGCTTGTCTTACTGCAAGGTGCAGCGCAGAGCACCACTTGGTGGTCACAAGGAGGAAAGCTGCACTTGTGACAAATCCACAGACTTCACAAATGGGGGATTTCAGAAGCAGAGGCACAACAGGAGCCCAGCAGCCATGGGCAGGCCGTGCAGAATGCTTGGTAGTGTCACAGGATGGAAAATGGAAGCAAGTACCACACAGCTGAACCTCAAGCTGCAAGCTTGTGATTCACACAAGAACTTTTTACAAAAATCACATTTTCCCTCCTAAATTGGCACTTTTTGGCCTTTCAGTGGACTCAACAGTAGCTTCAAAAGAAAAGAAACAGAAGAGACTCAAAGCAGCAAGCCCAGCAGAATCATAAGGCATTCAGATTTACACATGCATTTGCAGCCCATTGTGAACTATTCTGTGTCTATATTCTTCAGATTTGGCTAAAGTTCATCTTATAAAAGAAGCAAGATGAACACGCAATGAAACGCTAGTGCCTCGGGATCAAGGCACTAGACTCCAAACAAGAAAATTATTAAGTTTTCTTGTCCACAGACATGGCTCTACTCAAAGAGCCCATTGTCTCCAGGCAAGCTGGGGAGGGGCTCTTGGTCAGAGAGCGCAGGGATAGAAAAGGTGGAACAGTTTTAAGCTGAAAGAGGGGAGATTTAGATGAGATCTTAGGATAGTGGGGAGGCCCTGGCTTAGGTTGCCCAGAGAAGTGGTGGCTGCCCCAATCCCTGGAGGTGTTCAAGGCCAGGTTGGATGGGACTTTGAGCAACCTGATCCAGTGGGAGGTGTCCCTGGCCACAGCAGGGGGGTTGGACCTGGATGGAGTTTAAGGTCCCTTCCAACCCAAACCATTCGATGATTCTAGGAAATCAGGCATTCACCAATTGCTCAGCTGTAGGAGCACTTCTGGATATGACAGGGGTCACAACTGCCCCTTGCTCCCTGAAGCAGACAGGTACCCAGCACCTATAGAGGTCTGCTGTGAGGCATCCTTGCTCTATAGCTCTTCATAGGCTAAATATAAGCTGATATTGTTACTCTGGCTGCATGCACCAAACATTAGCTCTTGCTTGTGACTTGCCAGGTAAACCTATCAGGGAGGGATGGTATCCTCTCTCCTCTCCTAGTGACACCAGGAGACTTCAGCACTGAAGCACTTAAGAGTCCAAGCAGATGTCTGTATTTTCTACTGCAGACTACACCAGGGCAGAGTTAGAGATTTATCTCCAAGAGGGAAGAAATTCAAAATCTGTCACTCTTTGACAGACTAAATAAGCATTGTATCCTGTAAAGTAGGCTCTGAGGCTCTGTTTTTCTTTCATTAGAACAGGAAAAAAAAATGCAAAAAAGATATTTAACACCTCCCTGCTGTGACAACGGTAGAACCTAAGGAAGATGCAAGCTGGAGGAATCCCCAGGAAAATGAGATTCCCAATTCAGACGTCAAAGATTTTAGTTTGGAGGGGCTTGACAACCTCATAACAGGCATTCAAATTTTCTGGTTTGGAGAAGGTATGGGAGAGCACCAAGAAAACAAGTCTGAGACAAAATAACAGATTTTTATTTGGGTTTTGATGGGTTCTCAGCTTTATTAATAAACAGTCATGGTTGGGGCTTTTTCCTGAGGTCCTGTACCAATCCATTAGCAACACTGCTGATATCCATAGGATGAGATTTGCTGTTTCAGGGTGGTTAAATGCTTGCTTCAAAAAAAATTTAGTGCAAGGAAAAGAGACCACCTCACAACTCCTTCATGAGGCATTTCCCTGACCCATCAAGAATCCACAACCAGCAGCATCCAAAGCAGATGGACAACAGTCAGCATCCTGCAAGGAAAAGCCTCAGCCCACGATGGCAACAGGGCTCTCACAAATCAACTGCAAAGAGGGACTTTGACCCCTCCAGACCACCCCACGCTGCAGGGAAGTGGATCACAGGGCCAGCTCTTCCTCTTGGCCATTGAAAGTGCCAACAGAGCACTCGTGATAGATGGCTTCGGCTGGAATCCATGCTTCTCAATGGGTTTCACACAGCTGCAAAAGCCCACCCTCCTCTCAGGCAGAAGGAAACACAAATTACTGACAGCACTGCTATTGGCACAGGGCAGCAGCTGTAACCCCACAGGAGGGGGAACAGCACCAGCAAAGCACTTGCGCAAACACCACCACCAGGAAAGTGCTACAAACAAGCTCTGACAGCAATGAAGAAAGAGGGGGTTTTGTACAAGGGCATGTAATGAAGTGGAGCTGAAGCCACCACTGTCATAACCTTGCTGAAGGCAACAGACATCATAGCCTCTGTTTACAGTTGAAACCTTCACCCAAGAGTGACGTTTCCATCTTTAGATATTTTCTATTAATGTTTGCAAATGCATTTACTTCTCAGAAGATTCAAGAAACCAACATTTGTCAGGTTTAGCACTCAAGAGAAACAGCTTGCTGTGCCCTGAGCTGCAAGAGTCTCTCATTAGTCACTCACAGCCACAAACTGAAATTAAAACCCAAACAAAAATAAAAAGGAGGTTGCAGGACAAAACCTGGAATTCTCATTTTCTCTGTCCTTTCCCTTCTCAGCTTTTCTCACACAAACTCTGAGGACAACCATATCTAGACAGCAACAGAGCATTGTTGTGCTTCGTGATAGTCTAAGATGTCACTTTATTCCGTAGCCAGCACTGTAGGGTCTAAATGCCTATTGAGCACCTGATAAATGCCAAGTAAGTGGTGATTAAATAGCAACACTAATTGGTTTCCAGTGGTGATGACTTCAGGAAGATGTAGTATTGCCAAGACCTCTCCTGTACAAGCACAAAGCTCCTGCAAGCTGAGTAACAGCTGCAGAGAGTGCAGTTCTAGAATCTACCTGCATCACTCATCTATGAAGGAGAGCACCATGAAGCACAACCGTGCTGTGACTGGGAAAGCCTGGGTTCGCACACTGTTGAGCAAAAATCTTCTTCTCAAGAAGTTTTGGCTGGCCAAAATAAGGCAGAGGGCTCAGGGTCTGCTCTGATCTCTGCAACAGCTCCACAGACACCAAACAAACCATCTAAGAGGTATCACAGTGCTGCGTCTTTGGGCAATGTTTAGCTAAAGCTACTCCTCTTCCCTCCATCTACAGGTCTAATTATGCAACAGAGCAAAGGGATTTGTAAGTCATAGAATCATTTGGTTGGAAAAGACCTCCGAGATCATCAAATCCAACCATTCCTGTCCCATTACTAAACCGTGTCCTTAAGAAACTCATCTACCCAACTTTTAAACACCTCTAGGGATGGGGACTCAACCACCTCCCTGCGCAGCCTCTGCCAGTGCCTGACCACCCTTTCAGTGAAGAAATTTTTCTTAATGCGCAGTCTGAACCTCCCCTGGTGCAACTTGAGGCCATCTCCTCTCATCCCATCACCTGTCACTTGGGAGAAGAGACCAACACCCACCTCGCTACAACCTCCTTTCAGGCAGTTGTAGACAGTGATGGGGTTTCCCCATCTACAACTACCTGAAAAGAAAGTATTCAATTACAGACTTCAAAAGCCTGGGTAGATCAAGCTACACGAGAAGTCTTGTATTCATTCATGCTCCTGCTATAACTTTTCTGTGGTATGAAAACAGGAATGGTGTGAAATCAGTCCTACCCTCTCCCAGGGATGCTGCACAAGGGTGGAAAGAATAGCACCCACTTCACAGATGGGCCCATGCATCTAAGGAAGTGATTCCTTTTCCTCTTGTGCATACAGGAGCCACTCACATGGGAAAAAGGCAGCAGGGAAAGACTGAAGTGTCTATAAACTATAGTTTACCTTCTTCCACTTCACACCCGCACAGCAGCACTGGGCTTTGGTCACCCATGTGTTCCTCCAGAATAGGAAGCAGAGGAGCATAAATGACAGGATTAGAGATGGGGGCCTGACTATCTTCTCTTGCCAGAACAGGAGGAAGAGGCATTAAGAAGTCTCTGCCGAACACCTTTTTCCAGTGAGGCTCATTTTCTGCATTGCTTTTACGATCACAGCCGATTGTCAAGGCAGGAAGGCCTTTCTAGGACAACTCTCTTATTATTAATCTGTTGCTTTCACATGATCAATAATAATGTCACCACCCAACATCTCCAAAATGCTGCCAAGAACAATCGCATGTGACAGCTTGTAAAGAGACAGCTGGTAGGAACATAGACGGGCTCTCGTGATGTGCAAGACAGCTCTCTGGGTAGAGTGCTGTACCATGGTGGGTTGAGACAATCAAGCAAGCAGTGGGTGCAGAAGCCCCACAAAATCACCAGGGTAAACCCCCCACCTTGATGAGTTCAGCCAAGCCCAGCCATGTTCACTGCAAAGCTATCCATGGCCTTTGTAGACTGTGCTGAATGGACATAAGTCTTAAATGCTTTGCTCTGGAAGGAGAACCAAATCAAAGCATGGCCTCTTGTGAGAAATATCATAGGATGGTTTAGGTTGGAGTGGACCTCAGAGTTCTTCCAGTTCCAGCCTTCCTGCCATGGGCAGGGACACCTCCCACTGGATCAGGATGCTGAAGGCCCCATCCAAACTGGCCTTCAACACCTCCAGGGATGTGGCAACCATGACCTGTCTGGGCAACCTATGCCAGGGCCTCACCACACTCACAGGAAAAAATTTCTTCCTAAGATCTCATCTCAATCTCCCTTCTTTCAGCTGAAAACCATTCCCCCTCATCCTGTCCCTGCACTCCCTGATGAAGAGCCCCTCCCCAGCCTTCCTGGAGCCCCTTCCAGTACTGTGAGGCTGCTCTAAGGTCTCCCCAGAGCTTTCTCTTCTCCAGGCTGAACAAGCCCGACTCTCTCTGCCCTTCCTCATATGGGAGGTACTCCAGATCATCTTCATGGCCTCACTTGACTCATCCTAACAGCAGTAAATATCAAGCATCTGGCTTATTGCACCGAGGTGAGGAAAGGGAATATGAGGGAGAACACATCCATTGGGTGGGAGCCTATCACAGAAAGCATGATAGCCTAACCTTATCCCACAGAAGTTTCAAGAGAAGAGAAATGACACATCCAAAGCTTTTCTGTAACAGAAGAAAATCCTTGCCACATCTAGCATAGGGAAAATACCCCTGTCAGCAGTGCTGAGCTGATGTTTGAGCTGCAGAAATTCTTCAGCCTCTGCTTGCCAAAGCCCAAGCACTGCAGAAGCTGCTTCCCAGCAGGTGACTCTTCGCCATTGCAAAGACTGCACAAGGAGAGATTTGGATCCGGATCCTAACTAACTTCCCCCCAGATTTGGGGTGATTCATACTTTTCCACAGTCCTGGCTCATCATTTGTCACATGAGATCCAAGGCTGTGAAGAGCTTTTGAAAGAAAAAAGGCAAAAGATATTCCAGCAGGGACCACAAGTCTGCTTCTGTATTAAGACAAGAAACAATCATTCCTAAGAGCTGCATTTCCAGCAGCATTCAACACAAAATTGCTTTCACAATGAGCCAGGGTAGAGAGTCAGTTTAGGAACTCTATATTTTCCTCTATTTTAAAGAGGAAAAAAAAGAACAGAATAGTGTAAACTACACAATATGGTTCATACCAAGTTTGCAGCACTCCAGTTTGCTGCAAAACAGCTTTTCCAATCTGAGACACACAGTTATTGCACCCATCAGTATAAAAATCAAGACAAGAAGGGTGATTTCTCAAGTGAGGGCATTCAAATAAGTCCAGATTTAATGACCATGACCTGTAAGTAGATAGGGTAGAACTCAACTGACGAAGGCAGATACAGAGTTTACTTCTCTCAGCAAAATGCTTCCACACGTAAAAGGGCTGTAGGCATGGTCAATTCCATTTTCTCTTGCAAAAAGCTGTTTGATTGTATCTTTTTGGAATCATCCACCAATTCAGCCACACTGCCTGGGAAAAGAGTAAGCAACAACCCAAAGATGTAAGAAAACATTTGATTTAAGCTCCATTTACTAGACTGACCCAGCATTGATCCTTCACAGATGATGTAGAATAGGGGGTGGGTCTGTTATCATGGGCAGTCTCCAGGGTACTGAGGTTTCAGCTCAAGTATTATCAGGTGCCAAAAGGGAAGATGACTGCAAACCTACTCAGCTCACTTCTAGTCAGACCCTACACTTCTTCTGTAGTCCTTGATCACCCTCCTGCAGACTTCACTCTCCTTTGCCAAGGGCAGCGCTTCTCCCCAGAGTATTTCCATGGAGAGGTTCAGAATGACTCTCTTGGCCTGTCCTTGCATTCACGTGGCCCAAAGTGTTTATATCAGCCAGAAAGAAATACACCATGAGATTTTCTTCTCCCTGTTTAAAAATGGCTTGTTATTTATTGAAAAAAAAAAAAAGCCTATTACTCTGCCCAGGAGATGACGCAAGAAGCTGGTGCTGCAGCCACTGCATCCTGCGTCAGATCGACACGAGGGACAGCAGCCCACCTGTACAGGGCAGGAAACAGAAATGAAAGAGCTGAACCAGTTTGCAGGGTGGTTTGCTGTGGTCCTGATGCCTAAAGCTCCTCAGAGAAGCCCAGCAAGCATCACTATCCCCAACACAGGCCCCAGTCATCAGCAGCTTTGGACGAAAATGCTCCCTGCAGAGCTTTCAGCACAAACTGCCTCATACCTGCTTATCAGAATCCACTTCCCTAGGGCTGCAAGGGTGAACTGTTTAATCCTCCAATTAAAACAAACAAAAACTCATTAAAACTTTCATCCACACAGTCCAATTACCTTTCAACAGCAACCGTAGGGGGCTTCTCTTGTTTTTGTTTAAGCTTGACGAAAAGCATGGGAAAACTACAACATTAAAGTAATATTTAAGTGAACTGCAGGAAAGACAATGAGGGGCTGGAGCACGTCCAGAGAAGGGCAACAAAGCTGGTGAAGGGTCTGGAGCACAAGTCTTACGAGGAGCGGCTGAGGGGACTGGGGTTGGTCAAGCCTGGAGAAAAGGAGGCTGAGGGGAGACCTCATTGCTGTCTACAACTGCCTGAAAGGAGGTTGTGGTGAGGGGGGTGCTTATCTCTTCTCCCAAGTGACAAGGGATGATAGGACAAGATGAAATGGCCTCAAGTTGCACCAGGGAGGTTTCCAATGGATATTAGGAAGCACTTCTTTACTGTAAGAGTGGTGAAGCATTGAAACAGGTTGCCCAGAGAAGTGGTGGAGTCTCCATCCCTGGAGGAATTTAAAAAAACATGTGGCCATGGCATGGTTGAGTAGGCACAGTAGTGTTGGGCTGATGGTTGGACTGGATGATCTTAGATGTCTTTTCCAACCTCAATGATGGTATTATTCTATTTGTTTTGACAAATAAGAAGTCAGATGCAGTTAAAAACTCAAGAATAGCAACCAGAGCAGGTCAGACTGAGAAACGTCATCTAATCTGCTGGAGGTGGAACAGTGCCACAACGTTGCCAAGAACAAGGAAACTCAGAAAAGTTTCATTCTCCTAAAAACAAAGAATAAAGCAGTCATGCAGCTCACCTCCACCCAGAGAGCAGCTGGGCAGGCACTTGCCAATTCCCAGACATCTGGGAAAGACAATGGAATGATGCTTTATAGAATTCCTAGAGATTCTTGTAGGAATTGGCTGTTGGAGACCATAAAACCCAGCAGATATGGTTTTGAGAGATAAAGCCCTAGAGCACATCATTTGGCACTCAGCCACATAAGAAATCATGTGTTTTTTGTTTTGTCAGAGCTGCCAACACATCCACAGCAGAGCAAGGTGTCTGGACCACCTTTAGCCACCCTTCACAGGAAAGTGCTGACAAGGCTGAGCTCAGAACAGCGGCTGCACACAGCAGGACCTGGCTCACTCTTCCTCTTAGTGAGCCTTTAATTAGCCCAGCACCCTCTTAGCTGTTCACCCACAAGCTCTCAACTCATTAAGGGTTTGAACATCCTCCACTCCCCTCCCTTCCCCAACTCTCAGATGGATTTAATGAAACAAAACAAGTTGCCACCAGATTTAGCAGCAGAGATGTTGTCTTTTGTCAAAGAATTCCAGAAAAAGAAAGAAAAAAGTTCGGGTTTAATGCAAAATTTGACACTTTTTTCTTTTTACACTTTCCTGCTACAAAGCAGGGGGATGGGGAATGATCCATCATCTACTGTGAAGAACATGGAGGTCAACCTCCACCAGAGGGACAGCAGCTCCCATTCCTGCGGCAGCAATAAACTGGAAGCAAGACAAAAATGCGTACTGAGAACATTCAATAATTAATGCATTTTGCATGTGCTTTGTTTTAAATCTTCTATTCCTTGCCAATTCAGCTGATATCCAAAGAAGAAGAAGAATTATAGGATCAGGCTAGTTAACCATGCTGGGCTAAGTGCCCATCTTATTTACACCCCTGCAACCTCATTTAAATTTTTAATGGGGTTGCAGAGATTTAATGAGACAGGTCTTCATCCATACAGTCAGGGTCCAAATAGCAATCCCAGTCAGACTGGATTTCCAGCAAAAATACTCTATATAGAAAAAAAAGAAGATTCCTTGTACTGTGACAGATCTCAGAAGAAAAATGTAAGGAGAATGTGAAGGGTCTTTTATAAAATTATGCAAATGGCAGCCATTGCCTTCACTTCTGAAGGAGATATGCAGCTTAGATGACTGCACAAGAAGAACAAGATGCAGGGAAAGCAGAGGAAATGGGAGGAAACGGAGAAAAGGACTAAGAGAGCTCTTCTGACAAATTAGTTAAGTTATGCTTTCCTTGGAAGGGTAAACTTGAGTACACAAGTAAGCAGAGAATGATAGGAACTGTTTAAACCCAGGTGCACATAGGTATTAAAATATCACCAATATGTTAAGGTCAGGAAGCCTAAAGCTTCACACTGGCACCATTCTGGACTAGCCTTTAATGCAGCAGCTGGAGCAAATGCAGCAATGCCCACAACTAAGATTTAGAGGTGCCCCATGACTACAGGATTTGCCGATGCCAAGGACACTGCCAGTTGTGTTTCAGCATCACTGAGGGGCTTTCTCCACAGCCAAATGCTGCATTAGGTGGGACACACCAGCTGTGCAGACATCAACACTGCTTTTCCAGCCCCTAGATTAGTCCTCCACCCTAATGGCCAGGACTCTGCCAGCTGCATGTTGACAGCCAGCCTGATTAATCAGGAACACTTCACATTCAAGGGCTACACAGCTCAGATCTCCCTTGATAGCAGCTTAGTTCAAGTTGCCTGTTTTCAGAGCTATTGACTGTTCCTGACACCATACAACAGGTAAAGCATCTTCTGCTTTTAGAGAGCTCTAAGCACCCTCCACATCCAACCACCTACGTGAAAGCTGAACTGTGTAAACAGCTCACCCTCAACAACAGGTTGAAGCAAAGAGAGATAACTGAACAGGAACCAGCCCTAGGGCTTATTCACTGGGGGAGAGTAGTTTTGGATTTTGGTGGGTAAGGGGTACACAAATAATAGAGTAGGCACATCAGAAACACCAACACATCACACATGGTTCTTTTCAAAAACACCTACGGGAGAATAGCAAGAGCCAGATTATTTGTTCCTCCACCCTTCTCAAAGTCATCACAAGTAAACAGTGTCTAAATCCCAAGTTAACACTGAAGTGGGCACATCTAGAGGCAACAAGCTGCAGGGGGTGAGTAGCACTGAACACTTAAACTGTTTTCCTGGTGATCATGGACACAGCAAGGGCAGTGTGCAGGGGGCCTAAGAGCTCAAGGACTTGTATGGACTTGTAGATTGAAACACAGGTACATCCAGAGGCAGCTGTGGTACATCCAGAGGCAGCTGTGGTACATCCAGAGGCAGCTGTGGTACATCCAGAGGCAGCTGTTACTGCTGCATCTGGGCAGCCTGTGAGGGTAACACAGTGACATCCGGCCTACATGTCAGAAGAGGTTAATTAGCATGGCGTGATGAATGCTGAGACTTCTTCCACTTTCCATCCCTTGCTTCACAATCACTGTCTCCAGCCATTTCAACTGAACCTTTGCTGTCCAGGCACGGTGCTGGCACACAAGAAAACTAAATCTTGAGTCTGCATTGACAAAGACCCACCCACACCAACAGCCACCGGCAACAGTGACATAAGCTGTTCACACTGAACTGGCCCATGACCCAGGCTGTCACTGCTGAGGCATCACTCTTGGCAGCAGGCTACTTCTGTACTAACTACTGCCTTGGGATTAGCATGTAAGGATGAAATAATCTTCGAGGTGTTCATAAAAAGTGCACAAATGTACCTTCTGCTTAACCTTAGTGCATCCCTGGATCACATTTCATATGGAACAGTGACAGGAGTCAGTTGAGGACCAGTCAAGGGAACCAGATGCTGTTGTTCTCAGTCCACCAGGTCAAACTAAACAGTGCAAGGATCTGGTAGAAGATGGAACATGGCAGGTTGCTTGCTGCTTTAGAAAACTAGACCTGCCAATGCTACCAGACTTAATGAGAGCAGACACCTCTGCCAACACCGACCATGGCACATGTTATGGCAAAGGAATCCAGTCCGAAAGGAATGTGGTTTCTTTCTAAAGAGCCAATGTTCAAAAAGCATTGGAAGGCTCAGCCAGTGGTCCTGAGTGGGCAAGCTGAACTAGATTATCTCTGGACCACAGAAGCCCTACAGAGAAAGCTGCACTGTTTAGCTTGCTAGACACACATGCAAATTCTGGGCACAGGAACAAGATATATAATTAAGTCTCCCAGACAAGTAAGCCTCATCCTCTACTATGTCCCATCCCCATATCCTATAATCCCTTTATAGGATTTCTCTGGCTAGGAAGGGCAAGAAGAACCAGTCTCATCACAAAGTCAGTGTAGAAGGATATTTGTGACCCAGCTCATCTCTCCGGAGACCACTAGAAAGGGGGATAAGCTCATCTAGAGACATATTCAAAGCACCTCTCATGTTTGTCTGTGCAATTTGATTTTTAAAATGGTTTTGCAGCCAAGCCAGGTAGGTGAATATACTGATGCAATTAACTGCAGGCAGTTTGGCACAGATGGTCCCCAAGAAACAGAGCTAGCTGA
The DNA here is from genome assembly GCA_033556795.1 of Tapera naevia. NCBI lineage: Eukaryota > Metazoa > Chordata > Aves > Cuculiformes > Neomorphidae > Tapera > Tapera naevia. Next base: position 5,995,335 of record JAUMJJ010000157.1, on the reverse strand, counting down.
ACAGCAGGGGTTTACATTTAATGATGAGCCAGGCCCTCAGTGAGGCAAGTCAGCAAGCCCCATGAAGGCAGTAGAGACCAGTCAAGCTCACTCAGTTCCTTCCACTTCTACCACCAGTGAGCAAGGAACAGCATCCCTGCAGAGGGCCAGGATCCCTCATTAGGAACTCCATCATATGCCTGCAACAACAGTGATGTCTCATCTTGTACTCCAAGAGGCTGAGCACCTTGGGTTGCAGCTCACTATAGCTTCATGGCAAAGCACTCCCAAACTTCTTGTATCTGGCACCATCCAGATATTCTGAGAGTAAGCACCAGGCATTATAATTCTAGGGGGGAATGGAAACCAAACTTCTCAATGCCACTCCACCATGTGGAGATGGTACCTCCTAACTGCTATTACACCGAAAAAGATGTTAAAGAGTTGCAGCTCAAAAGCTTCCTTAATTGGGGCAGTAGCATCTCCAGGCAGAAAGCTTATCCCCAAGTGGCACTCGTCCTATTTCGCAAGATGTGGACTGGTGATCCCTAACACCAGGGGAAAATTCTGCCTCACTGCACGAAGGTCTAAGTTGATCAGAAGATATTTAGCCCACAAAAGCTGTGCCAGTTGTCAAAACCACACAGCAGACCAGACAGAACCACATCCCTTGGATGACAGGCACCTGCAGAGCCATACCCCAGAGCCAAGAAACTCACAGCCTTCTAGTTGAGTCATCATCATTTAGCAAAGCTGGTCCTAGCTGCAGCCCACCATTGCCCTTAGAGGAGCTCAAAGCATATTCAAGAGTGGAAAGAACAGGCCTGTGGCTGAATAGGAGTTCAGTAGGAACCAAGAAAATTGCAGCAATCCCACATCAGAGCAGAAAGTGTTTTTTTAAAATGCCTATGCTTAAAGTCTCATTAAATAGCAAGAGACCAGTGCTCAGCTGAAAGAAATCCCTCTTATCTTCCCGTGCAGAAAACCAGGCTTCTAAAGGGGATCCCAGAGGGCTCAGAAACAGTTTAGCCTCCTGAACCATAAGGTCCTTGCTTAGCAAAGGCAGTGTTTTCCAGCCTGAAAGATCAGGTTTTTCCCACACACGTGCCCTTCTTCCCCTGCTGCCACTCTCCCATCATCAGCACCACATCCTCGCTCTGCCAGACACACGCAAGATTCGTCCTGGTGAGGGGTGAGGGTTGTAAGCTGGAGCTCATGGCAGGCTTCAAAGCAAGCAGCAAGCCTGACAGAGGGCAGGAACTGCAACACCTTGCCTATGTGGTGGGGAGAGCTCCCAGCTTCTGCTGCCCTCTAAACTTAACAGGAGTGAGAGTTATTGCTTCATGCAGTGAAAAGATGCTGATTAGCTGTTGTCTGTGGCACCCCACCTCTAATCAGAAGAAAAATACCATCTGCCATGCCACCCGGAGGGCTGCCAACCTTTGCAGTAAAATACGAAGGCAAGAGAAGGTCAAGACAGAGGAAGGGGAGCAAAACAGGCAGAAAGATTAATCCCTGCCAGGTGGTGTCAGTCTAGACACTGGAGTACAAAACTGGATTCATGAACAAGTAGAAGAGTTTAAGTAGGAGAAAGAGCAAGAAGCAGAAGAGGAAGCAATTCTCTGCAAGAAAATCATGGATGAGTTGAAGAGAGATCTGAGCTGCAGACCAACATCCACTTCATCCAAACCTCTCTTGATGCATGTTCACCCAGGCAGGATTTGCACCACTGGGTTTTGACTGTCTGAAGACAGTCAGGGAGCAGAGACTCCAAGACTGGCAGCAGGGAAAAGCAGTTTAGGAGAAGGCAGCCCCGGGGCTGAGGCAAGGCTGGAGGAGCCAGCGATGGGATAACTTCACAGGTAACATTAAGTTGGAACACCATCTCAAAGGGGCTGCATCCTTTGCCTCTCCCAGCAGTGTCACACAGGGAGTGTAAATAGGGCATCACACGGCCTGGCAAGGTTTCAGCCAAGGTGGCCATATCACCCTGAACATCTCCTTGCATTGCATGTGGTTAGGATTTCAGTGGCAAGGCCTCTCCAGCTGTCTGAATATGTTCCCATGAGTGCAGCCTGGCACAGAGGCTCTGCAATCAACACACACCAGCAGTTACAGGTGCACAGAGCCAGGCTACTGCGACAGCAATATCACTGCTGCTCCCTCTCCCAGAGAAAACCCCATCCCTCCCACCACAGCCCCTTGAATTTCAAACATCTCCCACATCACCGTTCACAGCTTCCTTCCTGTACCTCCTGGAAGGGGACTGGTTCTTCAGCTTTATTACCAAAAACACGTGCATGTAGCTGCAAGCCAAGCAGACAGACCAGGGAGTGGGTGTCACTCTACGTGAAACCGCCCACCTCTTAGCACTGGGATCAGCAGTACCTTCTGACTCCAGGCGGTCCAGCCCATAGGTCACAGCTGTACTGATCCTCCTCACAGATGGAAAAGCTGTCCTCCTGACAGAAGAGGCCACTGATGCTGGAGTTACCAGGACCACAGTTCTGCTGGATGGCTCCTCTGTCTGTCCAGACTGGGTAGCAGACAGCTCACCAGAAGCCGGAACAGCCTTCTCACTGGTGACCAGGACCTCATCTGCGAGATCTACATAAGACAAAGCAGCTGCAGTTTGGCATAACAATATTAAACCCCCCCACCATTAAAGAACAAACATAATGAAAACTTAGAGTGGAAGAAGTTGTTAAACTCTTGCCTCTTTAAAGATGTATAAGTGATTCTGCTGCAGTAAAAGCTTCTCCTCCGGGACAGCCAGCACAGGAGGTTCTCCTTAATGAGAACTCCACTAGGTTTTACTTCTACTGCTTTGAGGACTGCTAGTCACCACCCCATGGCAAGATCAGAGCACTGAGACACTGGTTGATCTGAAGCAAGTGATAGATCTAATTGTTTATGGCAAAGATGAATAATTAGTTGAATTCATAATTAAATCCCAGATGCAAATTAATTAGTGGAAACTGCTGGAAAAGCCTCCTCTCCCCTACAAAGGGCCCTTAATTTAAGAGATACAAAGCAAACAGGTTCTCTTTTGATGCCCTGCCATATAAGAACTACCAGAAAAGCTGCCCAGCAGCAGTTTCATTAGTGGTACCTACTACTACAGAAATACACTCGAGTTCAAACTCAGTTTTATGCCAAGGGAAGCCTTACTATACAATCCTGTTAAGAAGACACTCCTACACGTACCTGCCAAGGTGACACTGAGCCAGTAGGCAGCAACTACATGAACACAGCAGCTTAAAGCATTGCTTTGTGCTACATCAACGTGATAAGAACTCACCATTCCACTAGAGAAGTGAACATCAACACAGCCTTCCACCCACAAGGGCTTGCCAGACCATTGCAAGGGGGTGTCTAGCCCCACCACTGCTCCCATGTTACCCTATGAAACACTTTCATCCTTCAGATTGAGCATCAGCAGTCTGACTGCCTTTGGCTCTAGAAGTAAAAGATCTGCCCTCCTTAAATAGAGACTGATTTAAGTGTCTAGGGTTAGAACTCAGCTTGCTAGCAAGGACAGGTGAGGGGTTTTGTTTGGGGGGACTCTATTCCACTGTTATTTGGGGCAAAAATGCTGACCTATTTCAGCATAGCGGATCTGGTAGCACGGGCAGAAAGCAGTGGCAGCCCATGGCTAGAGCTCGCCTGCAGAAGGCTAGAAAACCACTTTGGATATGGATGCTGTGTGTTGAGACTTCAGCATCCAAGCATGGACATTGTTTTCAGATGTACCACCTCATGCTGGTGGAAACCAGCATTTTGGACACATTTTGGACAAAACAATCCCATGCAGAGCTACAGACTGGGGACAGAGTGGCTGGAGAGGAGTCAGGCAGAAAAGGACCTGGGAGTGCTGGTTGACAGGAAGCTCAACATGAGCCAGCAGTGTGCCCAGGTGGCCAAGAAGGCCAATGGCATTCTGGCCTGCATCAGGAATAATGTAGTGAGCAGGATCAGAGAAGTTATCATCCCCCTGTACTCGGCACTGGTCAGGCCTCACCTTGAATATTGTGTCCAGTTCTGGGCCCCCCAGTTTGGGAAAGATGTCAGGATGCTGGAGTGTGTTCAGAGGAGGACAACAAAGATGGTGAAGGAGCTGGAGCACAAGCCCTACGAGGAGCGACTGAGGGAGTTGGGGCTGTTTAGTCTGGAGAAGAGGAGGCTCAGGGGAGACCTCATTGCTCTCTACAACTCCCTAAAAGGAGGTTGTAGTCAGGCAGGGGTTGGTCTCTTCTCTCAGGTGACCAGTGGCAGAACTAGAGGGCATGGACTTAAGCTTCATCAGGGAAAGTTTAGGCTTGATGTGAGGAAAAAGTTCTTCACTGAAAGGGTGATTGGCCATTGGAATGGGCTGCCCAGGGAGGGGGTGGAGTCGCCGACCCTGGAGGGGTTTAAGGGGAGACTGGATGAGGCACTGAGTGCCATGGTTTAGATGATGGTTGGTGTTAGTGTTGGTGTTAGTGTTGGGTTATAGGTTGGACTTGATAATCTCAGAGGTCCTTTCAACCTTATGACACTGATACTGTGAAACAAACCCACACCCTTGAAGAAGAACCCTACCTTCTACATCTGGAGTGTTTGAGACAGAGGAAGTACCAGTAGCCTTCAGCATCTGGGTGGCACTAGGAGCAGTCAGCATCTGGGTGTCCTCCCCACTGTTCTCCTGGGGGAAGCTTGCAGCTCCTGTTCCTTGGGTAGCACCAGGCACCAGTGTCACAACTGACAGTGCAGCGTCGGCCTCCTGGGCAACTGTTGTCACCTCTTGAGTAACACCTACAGCAAAAGCACATGTCAGTACCAACTCACAGGACAGCTGACAGCAAGGCAACAGATGTTTGAAGGAATATAACTCCATTCATTAGCATTTCCACAGCCACAGAGCAAGCAGCAGGTCCAGCCAAGTATTATCAGAGCAATGCAGCACGAAGACAGATGTGGGAATGTGTATAACAGCAATGAAAGCAACAGAATCCATCCTTGTTTTATTAATCGTCCCTTAGGGATAAGTGGACCCACAGGGGAGCAACACCATGGGAGCACAACACTGCAGGGTCAGGGTGTGAAATACCATGCAAAGCAAGTGATGCTGCCAGAACAGTGACCAGCTCTCATGGCTACAAGACTTTAGCTTTGTAGAAGGCTTCATTTTTGTTGCACAAGTTTTACTGAGAGTGTTGTTTCCCCAACATCTGGGAAACAGAGAGGGAGCCTGCTGACAAGTCAAGTGCTTATAAATTAATCTAGAAATTAATCAGTCAGGTTTCAGCACCAGCATGCAATCAGCTTTCCTCCTTCTACAGAAAAAACTAGATCTTTTGCATGCAGTGAGGGGAAGTCATTCTTTCGTCCCTGCAGCCAAAGGGAGAAGATTAAAGACACCCAGCAATTAAAACAAAGTCCTAAACCCCAGCTCGTGTTCCTTAGGAACTTCCCACTTAGGAACATGTCACTGCCCCAACAGCTGAGCAGAACTTCCCACACACATTTCTACCAGGTTTTTAAATACTGAGTGGGAACATTGTCCATGGGCTGAAGGTGCCACCTCTGCAGGTAAGGACAGTGCAGGGTGACACCACCAGCCTCTGGCAGGCTGTCTACAAAGAAGATTTTGCCTGCTGGTAATGGAGCTGTCACAAACACTGGACAGTCAGAGCAGTCAGAGCCTTGGCACAGCTTCACTCTAGGGTGGGGACACAACACCAGGAGATCAACTGGACAGATCTTTTGACCAGAGCATCCTTGCAAAGTCATAGAAGATATCAGTTACAGGCAACCAGCACAGCTCACCTGTTCCTGGATTTTGGAGGCATTTACAGACATCATTGTCTCTGCATCTTCTGTATGGACTGCAAATGTCCATACCTAGCAGTTGAGAGTGTGGTGATCCCAGAAGCCAATTAATTTAACCCCCTGGGAATTTTCCTCTCCCTCTGTTTCACAAAGTTTCAGAGTTAGCCAGCACAAGGACCACCTTCAGGTTGTTGCGTTTGCCACAAAGGGACCCTTGGAACAGCATTATCCTCCTTGAAATAAAGTGTTTAACCAGTGGGTCAGAGGCTGGGCTCCCTCCCTGGTTACAAGAGGGGCATTCACAGCAGATTTATATACCTCTGGTCAATGCAAGATGCCTACAGCTGCCCTCTTCGACTGCTGTAATGAGCACCAAAATTGAAGCCCTCACCTTGGCAGCAAACCACACACGCTGAACATAAACAAAGCAAGTTTTCTAACTGGCACCAAGTCTCTGCTGATAAGATTCCAGTTCTCAGCTACGTCCTTCGACTCCAGGCTCAGCTACCACAGCCTTCCCAGCCTCAGCTTTCCCACTTTCTACAACAGCCACTCTCTCTCAGCTTGTGGAGCAGAAGAGGCAGCTCAACAGAGTTGCTTCACAGAGTATCACCCAATACACTGTGCCTACCTGTATGCAGTGACACCACATCTAGGAAAAGCCAAGGGTAGCCAGCACTTTATGGATGCAAATTACCCATTCAAGCTGTTAACCCCTTCCCAGGTGAGGGGAAGGGGTGTCCCACCTCTGTTGTAGGTATCAAGATCACACCCTTCTCCACTTTATCTCCCCAAAAGGGAAGCAAAGTCTCTCAAGAGCATCCCTCCTACACCTACACTCAGAGGCAAGTGTCTTTGACAGGCCAGTTTTACCTTTCCATGAGCCTTCCACAGTAGGAGAGAGTTCAGACTGTACATCTGTCACCACAGCAGCCTCTGGCTGTGACAGCAGGATGCTCTTCCCCTCCTCTGTTGTGACTGTGTTCATGTTTTCCAGTGAGTTGAGATCAGCCATGTCTACATCTGTCAGGTTTGCAGTGTGGAGAACATCACCGGTGTCTGCAGAAGCTGCTGGCATCACCTCCCCTTGCACAGGCACCGTGCAGTTGGCCTCCTTGGCAAGCCCAGGAGTTGGTGGAGGGGATGCTGGGGACAGCAGTGCTCTTGTCACATCCTCTTCCTCCCCTACATCTCCCTGCAGAGTCTGGGATGGTTCTGTTGCCCCCAGGTCCTCTGTCACCTCCTCCTGAGACATGCCTGCCCCTTGACTTATGTCCCCCAGTTTTGTGTCATCCCAGTCAGGTGGCACAGCACCCGTAGGGTGGACAGTCACAGTGTCAGTCATGGCAGGCAGCTCTCCTTGCTCAACACTCATCTCTGCTTCCAGGTGGACGGAGGTCTCAGTCGGCGTGAGGGGATGTTTTGCAGCCACAGACACTGGCACAGCCAAGGACTTCAGAGGGCTCCCTGTGTGGGCTCTTGGTGTCTCCACCTCAGAGGTCATGCTGTGAGCCTGGGGAGTTGGGATGACAGGGTGATCACTTGCAGTTTCCCAGCTGGGAAAGCTGGAATGCAGCACAGGCTGGGGTGCAGCTGAGGGGCGCGAGCTGCTCTCTGTCTCCTCCTCCACAGCTGCCCAAGAAATCGAGTTTGCCGAGGCACCGGCAGAGCTGCGCTCTACTTCAACACCACCCTCCACGGTGGTCTCACTAATGATGCTACCAACAGACTCCTCCTGGACAGTAGGATTTGGTGTGGTCACAGCTGTGGTCAGCATGGCCTTGAACACATCATCCTCATCCAGCTCTGATTTTGTGGGACCAAGCCCCTCTTCATCTACAGCAGCCACTGCCACAGCAGAGGTGTGAGCACCCAGGCCCTGGCTGCCTGGAATGACTTGGTTTAGGCTTAAAGGCAGTGTCTCTCCTTCTGCAGCAAAGGCTTCACTGAAGGGTATCTCAGAGGGCTTTGCTGACACTCCATATGGTTCTTTAGAAACAGGCTGCTCAGAAGAGCCCAGGTTATTTTTCAAGTCCGGTATGCTTGCCCTTTCATCTTCTACCCCATTCCCTGCCCAGGGGCCAGGCTGGACCTTTGTCATGTCCCTTTCCTCCAGTGGCTGAGATGCAAGGCATGGTGGACTGGAGGACAAGAGCAGAATGCTGCAGGTGACCACGCAGATGTTAAATCTTACTGATCTACTCATAGCTGAGAAGAGATGTGCCCAGAAGCCTGTGAGGCTACAAGTCCAAAGTGCAAGACCTAGAAAGGAGAAAAGGAACCAAGATTAGACATACCCATAACCACCTTCTCACCCAGAAGCTCAAATAACTGGATGAGAAGCTCAAAGCAGGCAAGTCTACAGTTCTAAGCAGATGCCTCCTACATATTCCAAGCAACGGATGCCACCATCTTTTCTACTGTTCCTAGCACACCTAATCTGAAGTCTCATGCCAGACAAAATCAAATCTTGATCTGAAGCCCAAGACAGAACTCATCAAGCTCTCTCCTCAGTGATAGAGATGCAAGCACGTGATGAGCACCAACCTGTTTGTCCTTTACCAAGCCCAGGACTGATGCTTGCCAGGGCCAGACTGAGGTGTCAGGCCTGTTATAGCAAGCCCTGTTCTGTGCATTGACACAGAAGGAAACCAAGGAACTTGCACAGAGACCAAGGTGGGTCTACAGATCACAACACAGGACCAGAGCGAAATGAGAAGGCTTTAGGGCTGCATTAGTGGCCTATGCTTTGTGAGCTTCTTGGACCCACTGAGAAAGACTGCAGCCCAGACAGTAGCACTGCTGCATTACCACAGTGTTTATGCTGCACTGCACCATGGAGGCACTTCCAGAAAGTTTCATGTGTGCTTCGAGAGCTTCCAAGAGAGTGCTGAACCAGTAGCCCAGCAGGGACCCAGCCAGCCAACAACCTGCTCTTGGCAGGCTCTGCTGCCTCCAGTAACACAGCTTGGGCTGCCAGATAGATGGGAGAACCACACAGCAGCAGCTGCCTGCTCCCAGCCACCTCCCTCCAGGCAGATCCCTCTCAGTCCTGGGCTTACTGCACCGTCACTCAACAGCAGAAGACCCCACTCATCATTTGCATGATGCAGGTCAGTCAGTCGCATAAATCTAATCTACTTAGCAAATAGGCCTCCATCACACAGCCAATCCAGTAAGGTCCTCCCCTTCCAGAGTCAGGGAACAGTTTGCCAGCGGCACAGTCAAGCCCTACCACAAGAAGCCTCCAACTATCAGTCTCACCTGCTTTGGCTGGCACATTCTCAGTTTCATGAGTGAATTGCTCGTAGTAATAGCTCAGGCACCCATGTGATGCTGTGCAAGAGGCAACCGCTGTAGTGGGAAGGAGGATCTCTAACACCACATTTGTGCTAGTCATGGAATGGTTTGTGTTGGAAGGGACCTCAAAGATCATCCAGTTCCACCCCCCTGCCATGGGCAAGGGCACCTCCCACTGGATCAGGGTGCTCAAAGCCTCATTCAGCCTGGCCTTGAACACCTCCAGGGATGGGGCAGCCACCACTTCTCTGCGCAACCTGTGCCAGGGCCTTACCACCCTCACAGGAAAACATTTCTTCCTAAGATCTCATCTCTATCCCCCCTCTTCCAGCTTAAAAACATTCATCCTCACCCTATCCCTGCACTCCTTCATCAAGAGCCCCTTTCCAGTTTCCCTGGAGCCCCTTTCAGTATGGGAAAGCTGCTATAGCATCTCCCCAGAGCCTTCTTTTATCCAGGTTGAACAATTTCAGCTCTCTCAGCCTGTCCTCAAAGGGGAGGTGCTCAAGCCCTGTGATGATCTTTAACGGCCCTTCTGTGGGCTCCCTTTAACAGATATATCCACGTCCTTCCTTAGTCCATCTAACTCAAACACTTCCCTGCATTTGTACATTTGTCTCCTTTTGAAAAGTGTTATTGTATGTGTCCAGATACCAAGATATCAGGAAGCTTATATTATATCTGGTTTGGTCACACAGCAATGTGTATTTCCATTGCAAAACATACCATTTAGTCTACACAGGTGAGAGACTTCTCTAGCAGAAGCCCCTCATGATTTGCAGGTCTGTCCACGGCACAGACTACCTCAGCATTACCAGCTTAGAGAGACATAGATCAGAGTCAACTACTGCCAGCTTCATCATCTGATTGAGCCCTTAGGGCACACACAATCACTTTTTCCACTCTCTCTGTAGCCCCAGCCCTCAGCAGCTCAAGCTGCTGGAGTAATTCACTGTAACAGGCCACACCACATGCACCAGGTGCTCAGAGACAAACAGAAGCCACCAAGAAGCTCTTCACCAGCAACAGACACTTTCTACTTTTTTTAGCATCTCCTTCCTGCAGAGAAATCTTGGCCATTCACCTATCTCCTTTGCCCTCCCTGCCAAAAAAAAAAGTTGAAAACTGACAGTATTCAGCCATTCTTCCAGGCTCATCCTTAGGCACTTTTGTAATTAAAAAGCACTAAGAGTATATTAAACAAGGAAAATTGATAGTGCCCAATGACACACATCTGCCTTGCAATGCTGATGAATATAAATTATGTTCACCTCACACCCCTTTAGCAAGTGCCAGTTCAGATCAGACACACTGAAACATCAAGAGATTTTATTTTTAAATAAATGAACAGTTTGGATCTAAATCCAGTTTCTCAAGTAGTCAGAAGCTGTTTTAGGCTACACAAGGAGCTTTAGCAGTACTTAAACCTAAACAGAATTTCATCTGCACTTGAAAAACAGCCCTAGCACTTCATGTGCATTTGTAGACACCTATGTACGTGCATCTGTAGGTTTCTAGGTTCCCAAATAGTCCAGACATTCAGGATGTGGGTGCACAACTACCCAAACATTAACCTCTTCCCAACAAGCTCTCCCCAACTTTATTAGGATGAGGAGTGCCAGTGCATAGGAGGGAAAGGTGCTCCCTAAAAGGCTGGCTTAGAGATCCATTAATTAAAACGTAACAAAATAAGTGTTAAGAGCCTTTCCTCCTTCTGGCTCATAGATAATATGAGCAGTCAGATACCAGTCTGACACAAGAGTTCGCAGGGGACTTTGGGCAGCTTCCTACTGTTTCCCTGAGTCCGAAAAGCACCATAGCCTGTAGTTAAACATTTGTAAAGGGGGGAAATAATGTTGGAGAGTTATTTGCTCAGGAAATCCACAACTAGATCTAAGCAACCTAGACCTCTACATTCAGCCAAAGCTGGAGATAGAGGCATGGAGCTTGCTGCAGGATAACGGCGCAAGTTCACACTTCAAAGAAGATTAGTCAGAGCTTAAGATCTGCTTAGCTTTAGGAAGAGGCTGGATTAGGCAGTGTATGAACAGCAGTGACCTGGCTACCTTCTTAAGCAAAGCTTGACACCTTGCTGTAGTACTTTCACTTAATGCAACAGCAATCCAGTTTTGGCAGGTAGCTGGCAGCAGAGCTGTTTGTTACTAAAGCTGCACCGGGCTATACATTTATCCTCCCATCTGGCTATTTTTATAGTCAGTCTGCTCTACAGTCTTAGCCAAGTGATCAAAACAAGCTGGAGCATGCTGCTCTGACCAAGCACTTTCTCTGTAGTAAGCTTAAGCTTTTTCATTACTAGCTTGAAGCAGTAGAATAACTCTGTATTTCATGCCGCAGGAACTCCTGGTGCCCAGATTTCACCTGGCATTCTCCAAGCCAAAGCCCTAGAGGGCAGCTGCCAAGCAGTGGGCAGGCTCTCGATGGAAAAGCTAATCCTTGCTTCAAATAGGAAGCACACACAGAGAGCAAGAGACAACACCAGCTACTTCTCGTGCACTTAATAATAAATCCCAGGAGAGGCAGCTCCCCTCACCACAAAGGCAGCACAACTGCAGACAGCCAAGCAGCTTTATCTTTAGCATGGAAAAATAAAGTTTTCATTTAACACTTGGTAAGCTGGAAAGAAGCACAAAGGACTTCCAGGCTAAAAGCAGGTGCCAAACCCAAGCATCTCCACAAGCTGCCCATCAGAATAAGAACCATCTATTACTGTGGGCAAGTCACTAAGCTGAGGGACAACACAAATTGGTCACCAGCTGAAGCAGACTCGCAGACACAGATCTTTCTCAGCCAGGCTGCTTCCTTGCTCCATACAATTAGCACCAGCAACAGCAATTCAACCATTAACCCCCTCCGAGGTTGAGAGACCTGTTTCAAGAGTCAGCCCTTGGGAGGTCTGAGGAAAGCGAGCTCAGAAGGAACCCCAGACAGTTATTGTCACTCCAACAGGGCAGGCTTACAGGGGACAAGCACAGAGCAGGCTGCATTCTTATTCCTTGCATTGACCAGCAGCATGCGGACACAAGCTGCAAAGGATAAAACTCCCCACTCTGTCCCATTTGTATGCAGCTACTCCCTAGGATGGCTTTAGTTTCCCCCAGGCAGTTTACTTAGAGAAAACACCCAAGAAAACCCTTGGCTGTTATTTCCTGCCTTTGGCAAGTTCTGGTTGTGTTTTTCCCAAATTGTTGAAACAGAAAAGCAGCATCAAGCTTTTAGCTCACTTGAATTAATAACCCTGTTCTAACAATCCCTCTCCCACACAGAGAGGGCATTTCTACTCTGAAGCCAAAGTGGCTGCATGCATCATATAGCAGAGAGCAGAGGAGATTAACAGGTCAGCCTCAGACAAATCGCTAGCCTTTACAGAACACAGCTTTTCACACCTCCAAGTACAAGCTTGATTATGGCAGCTTTGACTGGCTGAGCAGTCCTGAATGTGCTCAGCTCTGCAATTCATCTGCTGATTGATAAGGGAAATGGACAAAAAAAGCTGAGAATCTCTTAATGTGAAGATTTCACCAAAACACAAGCCAAGCAACTGCCAGCAATCAAATGTTATGTCACGCTACCCAAGCCTTATTACTCGTGCTGAATACAGAACCCAGCAGATAACACACTGCAGAGCCCCAACTTCCGCACACAAGCTGAGAAAAATGCCTTCATTTCATCTCACATTGTCCTTGCCCAGTTCAGTCAGGTGAATCGTAAAGCTGATGCTCCTACAGCACCGTACTTCAGATAAACAAACCTCAACCAGTTAAGCCATCCCCAACAGCTCGCAGTGAAATCCCAAGGGTGACACGGCTCTGCCAGCCACCAACACAACCCAAGTCAGATGAGCAAAACTATGCAGACACAACCACGCAGCAGAGGAGCAGCACACCTTCCTCTACCTTTGAGGACAGATCCTTAAGAACAAAGAAATGGGATACTGATATTCTGTAAGGCCAGCTTCCTAACAGTCCTAGTGAGGCACCTTAATACATAATATATCACCTCCACTTCCAGCACTGGTGCTCCAGCAGTAGTTCTTTGAGGAGCAGGAGACATGACATGTTTTAAGCATTATCCCCCAACCCCTACACGACCACTTGCTTTGTTCAGAGCAGCACAGACCATCTATGGAAATCCCTACTCAGATTTGCAAGTAAAAGCTGCATAGTTCTCCATGGCTTCTGACCCGTGCCAGGTTCCCAGCACCACAGAAGCCTGAGGTCTACCAAATTCCTCAGGGATTAAAAAGACTGGGAGGAGGGGGTTGTAAAAATGAGGTCAAAGGGTGAAGCAGTTTTCTAACACCAGAAGGACAGGAATGCTGCTCCCCAGACTGACTGGGAGCAGAGAGGCAGTGTTCACATTCCAGTCAGCAAGAAACACTCAGAAATTTCAGTGCCTAACCTAACACAGACAGAAACACTGCACTGTAGATCTCCTGGAGGACCATGAATCTCTGCAGGTGAAGGTTTAAAAATCAGATTAACTACACCTTTGCCAGGCCCTTTTAGCTGAGGTAGAACCTGCTTGTTGACCCGGGAACAGAATTAGGGGCACAAGGCTTGATTATAACCAGCACACCTGCTTGCAGGGCACAGATCCTGCCCTCCTGAGTCATATTTACAGGTGAGCTTAAAGACCCAGAAGCACATCCTTTCCCACCACCCGCCCACGGAGCCAAGGGATCAAGTGCAAACAACCACCCCGGGGTTCCTTCAGCCCAGGCCCGCAGCAGGGTGGAGGGACAGCGATGCTCACTCACCTCCCCAGGAGAAGAACACACACACACCCCCCTCCCGGAGAATTTTTCCTGCGGAGCCACCCACATTCCCGCAGGACAGCATCACCCCCAGGGATGCTGCGAGGACCAACCCGCTCGCCGGGAACAAAGAACCGCGCGGAGGATGCGCTGCCCCGCGGGCACCGAAGCATCATTGCCTCCCCCCACCCCCAGAAAACTATAAACAAAAATGAACAAACACGGGCAGATTCGGCTTGGGGAAGGTGTTGGGTGTCCGTTCCCCCTCTCGGGTCGCAGCCTCACCTGGTTCCTCGCCGCTCTGCTCGCCCCCCGCGGCCGCACGGGCGGAGCGGGCTGGCCCCAACACCGCCCCGAACGGGGGCGGTCCCGGCCCGCTCCCCGCCTTCCCACGGTGGGGTTGGTACCCAACCCCACCCGCATCACTTCGGGAAGGGCACCAGCAGCCGCTTTTCTCGGGTTACTCCGCGAAAAGGAAGTTTCAGCATCCGAGGCAGAGCCTCAGCCTCGCGCTCCCAACTCTTCCTCACAAGCTGGAATCGGAGTCAGACCTGAGGCTCCCTCGCTTTGATAACAAGGATGCAAAAGCAAGGCCTACAGCACAATTTCCCATCAATTACAGAGTCTCCTCTGGTATTTTCAGCTCTAGAGGTCACCTTATTCTAATATTCTCTCTGCAAAGGAGGAGGACTTCTTAAACAGTACCCCACACCATTAGGAGAGCTTATTTCAGTTGCTTTGTGTTAAGCATTTTGCCAGAGAGAAAGAAAAGTAAACAGTTTTACTCTTATTTTCTTCCTCACGCCTGGTTTTTTTTTTTTCCACCAGGAACCCACAGCTAAAAACAGAGATAGAAAATCTTTACACTATCCTAAAGATGTTAGAATGGTTTGGGTCAGAAGGAAACTTGAAGACCATCCCGTTCTAAACCCCCTGCCATGGGCAGGGACACCTCCCACTGGATCAGGTTGCTCAAAGCCTCATCCAACCTGGCCTTGAACACCTCCAGGGATGGGGTAGCCACAACTTCTCTGGGCAACCCGTGCCAGGGCCTCCCCACCCTCATTGTAAAAAATTCCTTCCTTATATCTAGTCTGTCTAGACTAGTGGAAGTTGTCCCTGTCCATGGCAGGGGAGGTGGACTGGATGGTTTTTTTAAAGGTCCCATCCAACCCAAACCATTCTGCAATTCTATGAACATAAAAAATCTGAGTGAGGAGAACTGAGATATTCCTCATCAAAAAACTGGGGTGGAGTTGGGTATTTTTTGTTTGTTTTGCTACTGGAAATAACTTTTATATTAGTGGCTTGTACTCTTTGCTAGTTCCACCCCAATATTTTACTTATCTAATTTTAGAGAAATAGACTGTTTTCTACTGGATTTCAACCAAATTGGAACCAACCCAATTCATCTTGGTAGCATTACACATCCAATATTAAACTTTTAAAAGACAGATTTGTTGTAGATCAGGTCAATTTCCTTCCGGGTAATATTGCTAACTTCTGCATAAGTTGAAAATAAAGTGTAAAAATGCCTGTATCGGCAATAAATGCAGTCACTGCCAAAAGACATCAGAAAGAACTCCAGAGTTAGGGTTGGTGGAGCAACCAGTCAGACAAAACGATGGGTATAGGCCTAGCTTTGCATCTATGAATTATAAAATCTGGGAAATTGTTTATGAATCAGTATCTCCAGTGCTGCAACATCTTTCTACAAAAAATACAAATATGGGAAAAGAAAGGATGTTTTGTCTCTCCTGTAACGGGGTGGAGGGTGGATAAAAAGGTAGGAACTGCATTTTTTGTGGCCATTTTAAACACTTTTAACTCCCAGATTAGGGATCCAGAACTCTCTGCATATTCATCTTCTGTTCTCCCCATTCTGTTTTGGCTGAGGCCTCTGGCTGAGAAGAGGGGCTGGCTCAGCCACAGAGGAGGGGCTGGCTCAGCCACAGAGGAGGTGCCACTTCTGAAGTTAACATGTAGCCAGATTTTACAGCAAACCGCAATCAATGAGGGCTTATTTTCCACTGCACGTTGTGGCAGGGCAGGGATTGATTCCCAAGCTGCTCAGCCATCCGTGTGTGTGGAGAGGGATAGAACAACAGAGATCCCCCCCCTCCAGCCAGAAATCAGAGCCATTGGTGATGAGTCCACTACACTCCAGGCATAGGCTTGGCTTCAGCAGCTACAAAATTCACCCTAACAATTGCCCTGGAATTCAGAATGAGGGATATTGTTTACAACTCCTTTTCTATCTAACCTTTATAATGACTGAGAAAGTTATTTAAAATGTAAAGCATGTGTAACTGATGCTCTGCTGTTCTCAGAGGCATGCAGAGCAGTTAATAGATCGGAGAGGTTTTTGCTTCCCCCTTGTCATTGACTGACGCTGAGCTTAGATCAGCATAAACTCTCAAGGTTAAATATTTCACTGATAATCACTACAACCAAAATAGCTGGTGATCTGTGTTTTTTTCCCTGTCTGAAACTGCAGATTCCCCATACACTGCAAGTTTCCCTACCCCGCATAACCTGCCAAAATTACGGGCTTCTGCGTTATCAACCAAAACAATCTGCAGACTGAAAGAAAGAAGCACGGTGAAAGAGGCAGGAGTCAGAATTCACCAGAGAGCCCTGTTTTTTCATTTATTTCTATGGCTTATTAATTGGAAATACTAATTTTTAACCCAGTTCAGCATGCTGCAGAGCATAAACAAACCAAGCAAACATGGCCTGATTTCCACAGCAAGTTAAGAAACATCCTTTCCTTTCTTCATCCTTCCTTCACCCTTCTTGAGCCTCCAGAAACATCTTTCCTTTCCCTGCCCATGGCAGGGGGTTAGAACTGGATGATCTTTAAAGTTCAACCCAAACCATTCTATGATTCTGTGATTCTTACTAATGCTCTAGTTTGGGAAATTTCAGTGCAATCCTTTACTGGTCTTGTCCCTTGAAGATTTCCCACCCCCTCAGGTGAAATTCAGAGATTAAATTCCGGTGTAAGCTGGTTTATTCTTCCATGCAGGCAGGACAGCTGGTAAAGAGCATGGGTCTCACATCACATTCCCAGCTCTGACTTCTTGTTAAATGACTTCCAAAACCAAACTTCACAGCTCTCTGCCTTCAATTCCCCTTCTGTGAAATGGAAATAATGAAACCTATTTTTTGTCAGAGTCCCTTATAAGAGCTGTGTATTATTAGAAGAGCAAAATCAGCTGTATAGAGTAATGCTATAACACAGTGGATTTCTTTAAAAGGCAATGCCTGTTGCAGCCTTCTTGCACAAACCAAGAAGTACAAACATGTCCTAATTAACAGACTGGGTCACTTCAAAATTTAGATGAAGATGTATTTTGCATGTATACAATGAACTGAAAATTCATTGTCCTGACATCAGAATACTGATGATGCTGCCCCTGGCTTCGGTGATGAGATGGTACCAGCTATCCTAAGTATGTCAGGACGTACCACAGAAGGTAAAGGCAATTTTAAAATAGTTAACATTCATTTCGCTCCTGAATAACTTTTCCAAATTGAGTATTGGGGACACCCAGCAAATAAATCAGTGCACATTTCCATCTGTATTTTTACTTTACAATTCACCTTTACATCAACTGGTAGCACCTGTTTTAAGGGGACTTGCTTTTCCCATCAAACAGCAGCCATTGAAATGGAGTAGTAATGACTGTAGTTCAGGGAAAGTGAGAACCACACCCCTTGTTACAGAGAGGGAAGTGTGTTTAAAACAAGTCCACTTTGCAAAAGGTATCAGGAAGTTTATGGCAAATGAATTATTTCAAATGTAATTGTGTTACAGATGAACAGATTTCTTTTTCCTCCAAGTGCAAACCCAAAAAATGCCATTTACAATTAAACCTCAACCAAGAGAATCAACTTGGATTCCTTTCCTCTGTGTTCCTCACTGCTGGCACTAACAGGAAAACTGTGCAAGGCCAAGTGATGCCAGTACAGCCCCACTGCTGGCTGTGATTTATGGTAATTGCTTCTACAAGGAGGCACAGGATCCAGCTTCTGCTTCCACAGCTCTTGTTCTTCCGCAGTGCTCACAGAGCAGGAAAGCCGTAAAAACTTATTTTTGTCACTAAAGTCAGCAGATGTGACTTGGAGAGCACACAGCAACCAGATCTGCTGAGTAGCAAAATGCCATTTTTACCCAGTCACTTTTCAGAGTAGAACCAGGCTTTTGCTGACTGGTCCAAGGTCATGGGAATCCGTTGCAGTTGTTCTGGGAATACAGCCCAGGAGGACCAATGCTCACCTCCTTAAATGAATCATGGTACAGCCCTAGCTCTTCTTCATATCCTTTTACAAAATCAATGCAGTTAATATCAAAGTACACTGCATATTACAGTTTTCCCAGAAATATAGTGCTGAGGAAGCCATCCCCATGCATATTGGAGCCTCAGCTAAAACATGAACCATCTGTCAGTTCCCTGTAGTGCTTGGATATTTATTCTCCCCCCCTCACCCCATCCTACATACTCCACTGCAAAATTAGGCTGACAATAAAAAAAGCACTTGACACAGCACCCCAAAGTGCACTAACCCTAAGCACTGCTGTGACATTACACCCTCTGCTTCTCAATCACCTTAAATACAGTTGTTCAGATAGTACCCAGATGGACTTCGAAATCTTTAGCTTTCTTTTGCTTCTCAAAGCTTAAGTTTAAACCAACCCCCTGAATCCACAGCTTTTAAAGAACTGTAGTTTCAGTGCTGCCACTCTATTACCAGTACAGAGGGGCTGAAAGCACCCAAGCACAGCGACAAACGGAGACCTTGCCATGGGGAACACACAGTACCAGGATACCTGAGTGGGAGGCAGACTGTTTTAGTCCGAAACAGTGATGTTCTCCATCCAGATACCACAAGTGTTTTCATTATTCCCCTCTGGGGGGATTTTTACTGCAGTACAGACAACTTTCTGAATGGTTATGAACAGAGAAATACACATTGTTGTGCTGGAAATATTCAAATCAATTAAGCTGAAATCCTACAGCAGGAACTAGGTCCAGCTGTTAACTAAGCCCCAAGCAGCACAAAGACTATGGACTTCCCTCCTCCTTCTCCTTTTGAAGAGCTGATAAGTGGATCTCCTTGAATCTGTGTGCTGAGAAATGGTGAGGAGACACTCTGCAAGCTCCAGAAACTATAACAGATCTCTAAGCAATTGTTTTATTTCGTCTAAATCTGGCCCTAAGTATGCTACCACCTGATTTTGTGAGAAGAAATGGGTATGTGCCTCGGTTAGCCTGTATATAAGGATTAAGGAGGCTTAAAAGTGAGTACACAGACAAAGCCATCCAATGCAGGGACAGAAAAGACTGTTTATTTTATGACCAAGAAAAAATAATAATGCTTTGCTGTTGAAATATGCATAGGGTTCAGCTGAAATCTGAGTCCCTGCAGGGGTCCAGAAAGGCATTTCAGCATTAAAGGCAACAGAATATTATTTGGGCATGATGCCTCCTTGCCGTACCCATTCGAGCCTGCAGTGTTTATGCTGCAGGACACATTCTTTTATGTTTTCAATGTTTGCAAGTACACTGCAGGGATTAATTCAACCGAGAGATGCCGTATTTCAGGACTTGTACAGAAAAGTCATTTTCTTTATGAAAAACGTTCCCTCTTAACCCTCCGGGATAGTTCTGTAGCTGCCACTTCGAGGCACCAGCACCACTTTCACCACCGCTCCATGCAGAGGCGCGCACGGCGCCGCTCTGTGACAATAACGCGTCTGCACAAGATGCAAAAGGAATTTTTTGCTGCCAGTGGCTTGAATACCAACAGGGTCTTGGAAGAAAAAAAAAAAGGAAAAAGAAAAAGAGTGCATTAGCCAAGAGAGTCTGTCCTACAGCTTGGATACAAATCATAGAATCATAGAATGATTTGGATTGGAAGGGACCTCAAAGCCCATCCAGTTCCACCCTCCCCCCCCCCCGCCCCGACCCGCCACGGGCAGGGACACTTCACACTGGATCAGGGTGCTCGAAGCCCCATCCAACCTGGCCTTGAACACCTCCAGGGAAGGGACAGCCACAGCTTTTCTGGGCAACCTGTGCCAGGGCCTCCCCACCCTCACAGAAAAACATTTCTTTCTAATGTCTAATTTAATCTCCCCCGTTTCAGCTTAAAACCATTCCCCCTCATCTTATTCTTGCACTCCCTCACAAAGACCCTCTCCCCAGCTTTCCTGCAGGCCCCAAATCAGTGAGTTTTCACTGATTTCAATGGGCCACTCTTCATTCCTTGTATGTTTATAGAGTTATGTGACCTCTTCCCTACTTGTCTAAGGACACCACCACTTCCAAGAGTTACGGGAATCAGCTGGATGTGAGGAACAATGTTTTATTGTGTTAGGGAGATCCTGCTTTTTACTTCCCTCGACATTCTGCTTACTAGCTGGCTTCATTGTCCTACCGGCTCCTTAGGCTGTGAATAATTATCTTCATTTATATTGTTATCTTAAATGTATTTACAGTTTGATTCTTACGGGTTAGCATCGCCATCTGTTTCTTCGACAGTTACATATTCAGGAGAGCTCGAGCACTCTGCACATTATGCAAGCAGCTTCCTTGATTAAACCAGCCCGGCCTGGATGGATTTTGTTATGAAACCCTGGCACATTTCTAAGTCTCTGCCTTCTATTATCAATAGCTGCTAGGCTCTGGAAAGACCATCCATTAAATTAAGCCTCTTTTAAGCTGCAGCTTGCATTTCAGAACTCATGTTAACTGTGATTGATTAATGTAATTTAGGGAAAGATTTCCAATCGCCTCTAAAGGCGGTGATGTGATTAGCAGTAAACTCTGATCTCTTCTAACCCAGCGATAATACATTTAGGAGCAAGCGATGAGCTGTGTATTTTGAGTAGTGACTGTGATTTTTGTGAAACAAATCTAAGTATTAGTTTTACCTAAAACACTGAATTTAAAACATAAGTGGAGTGTTGCAAACATGTAATTGTGGCATGGTGAGGTACCATAAACAGGTGAGATTTGGGGATGAAACCAGATGAAAACATCACACTTAGACTTTAATCATATATTATCTAATACTTTAGTCCAATTTTTAGACTCTAAGTATTTCAAGAGCAACAACATGAAGTACATTGTGTTGTCCCCTTATAAAGCCCCTATCTCAGAGGAATTCCAGAGCATTTTACAGAATTTAAAAGAATGAAAATTCACACATCTGTGAGAGCATATTCTCACCAGGCACAGGAACCAGGCAGCTTTCCTCCCACTGTCCTCAAGCAGTGGTGGCAGAATTCAGGTAGTAATTTATCCTAGAATCGCAGAATACTGTGTTGGAAGAGACCTCAAAGATTATCTGGTCCAACCTTTCTGGGCAAAAGCATGGCCTAGACAAGCATCGTGCCCAGCTGAACCTTAAAATGTCCAGTATTTGGAGATCCACCACTTCCCTGGGTAGATTATTCCAATGGCTGATTTGCTTACACATTTTTCATGCTGAAAAATTTTCCTCTTGTGCTCAGTCAGAATCTCTCCAGGAGTAACTTGGGAACTTTGGGATTGTTTCCCCAACAGAAAGCCTAAACAGAAAAAAGGTGTCTTGAATGTAATTCCCAGCTCAGTCAGGTGTAATTCTGAGTGCATATTCATAGAATCGTAGAAGAGTTTGGGTCAGAAGGGACCTTAAAGCCCATGCAGTTCCAACCCCAGGAACCTCCCACTTCATCAGAGTACTCAAAGCTCCATCCAGCCTGGCTTTGAACACCTCCAGGGATGAAGTAGCTACCACTTCTCTGGGCAACCCGTGCCAGGGCCTCACCACACTCACAGGAAAAAAATTCTTCCAAATATCTCATCTCAGTCTCCCCTCTTACAGCTTAAAACCGTTCCCCCTCATCCTATCCCTGCACTCCCTGATCAAGAGCCCCTCCCCAGCTTTCCTGGAGCCCCTTTCAGTCCTGGAAGGCTGCTCTAAGGTCTCCCCAGAGCCTTCTCTTCTCCAGGCTGAACAACACCAACTCTCTCAGCCTGTCCTCGTATAAGGGGTGCTCCAGCCCTCAGATCATCTTCATGGCCTTGACTCTCTCTATGTATCCATGTCCTTCCTGTGCCGCGGACTCCAGAATTGAACACAGGACTCCAAGTGAGGTCTCCTGAGAGTAGAGTAGAGTAGAGTAGAGTAGAGTAGAGTAGAGTAGAGTAGAGTAGAGTAGAGTAGAGTAGAGTAGTGGGGCACAGTCCCCTCCCTCAACCTGTTAGTTACACTTCTGAGGTAGCCCAGGATACACTTGGCTTTCTGGGCTGCAAGAGCACACTGCCAGCTCTTGTTGAGCTTCTCATCCACCAGCACCCCCAAGTCTTTCTCTTCAGGGCTGCTCTCAATCCGTTCTGCACCCAGCCTTCAATTGTGCTTGGGGTTGCCCCGATCCAGGTGTAGGACCTTGCTCTTGACCTTGTTCTATTCTTGGCACACCAGGGTATTGCTCCAACAGAATTAATGTTCTGTTGTAAGATGCATTTAAACATATTTTTGGGCATCACTTTTTTCATGTGCTTTAAAGTTCAGCTGCATTTCCGTATTCTCGAAGGGCAAAAAATACTAACCATAAAAAAAAATTATAAACCATTAAAAACATAAACCCACACAAAATCATAAGGCAATCTGAACTCTGTGTCAGAGTGTTTAATGGCTACAGGCTTTTGTTTGTTTATTTTTTTCATGTGTTGACATCTTCCACTGCTGCCTTGGCAATTCCTCCTACTCCAGAGACCACTGGTTGTGTGTTGGTCCTGTCGCTGTTTCTGCATCTCACATCACCACTGCAGCCTTGTTCTTGAGCCTACATTTTCCTCTTCAAGAAGAGCTTGTTGGCAGGATGGGAAGCTGGCAATGGGTCATGTGAAGAGTTCCTGGACTTATATTGAGTAGTGGGATAGCATCTGGAGGACAGATGTGAGATATCAGAGAATCACAGAATCACAGAATGTTTTGAGTTGGAAGTGACCTTAAAGCCTATCCAGTTCCAACCCTTCAGGGACACCTTCTACTGAATTAAGTTGCTCAAATCCTCATCCAACCCAATCTTGAACACCTCCAGGGATGGGGCAGCCATGATTTCTCTGGGCAACCTCACCAGCCTCACAGGGGTACAAGGGCTTTGCAGGGAGTCTCCCCTGAGTTTCTCACCACAGAGTTCCCTGTCTTCACACCTTTTTGCATTCACTGTGCACTGTCTGGGTTCCTTGCATTTTCCCCAGACATACAGAGCCCCTCCAGGATGCCCCTTCTGCTTCAGCCCCTCCAACCTGCACTCCTGCTCTGCACTCACTGACCTTCTCTTCTCAGCTCTGCACTCTCGGCCCCACTTGGTGACCCAGGTTACATTTAGGAATACCAAGAGCAAGGAAGGCACCAGGAGCAGAAGAGAAATGGCTTATGATGAGCTGCAAGCCCAGTGATGGGCTAGTGCAGAGGTTTGCTCAGGCAACATAGCAGATGGCGACAGCTTTTTGTGTCTCACATCACTCCCACTCATTGTCTGACTTTCCCACGCACCTCTGCCTTCACAGATCTTAAACAAAAAGTGTGGATGTGGGACAAACAGCGCTGCGGCAGAGCACAGGAAAAGCACAGCACCTGTGAACGAACAGCAGCTCACAGCTCAGAGAATTTACATTCAGTGGCAACAGAGCACAGCAGTGTGACAACAGCCTGTGCTGAAATCCTCTCACTTCATTAGAGCTCTTGTTCCCCTGCATATATGCACTCAGGCTCTTTGGCTTGCTTGGCTGGCAGCGAGCAAATGTCTGGAGCCAACACACCAGTTCAGAGCTTTTTCAGTATTTATTTTGCTTCCCTGTAGAAGAAATGGGTCCCACATGCTAAGCTGATATAAATACCCTGGGACATATCTTTTAGGGACATGATCAGAGCCACAGCTACACCCTTGGGCAGGCATTTAAATTTATTTTACAGCTCTGGTTCCTGTGGGGAAAGAAAAGGAGAAGACTGGTAGGGGAAAGGAGGTGGTTGTTGGGAGTGGAATAAGTGTCTCCGTAGAATCATAGAATGGTTTGAGTTGGAAGAGACTTTAAAGATCATCCAGTTCCAGTCCCTGGCCATGGGCAGGGACACCTTCCACTGGATTATGTTGCTCAAAGTCTCATCCAGCCTGGCCTGGAACCCTGCCAGGGATAGGGCAGCCATGACTTGTCTGGGCAACCTGTGCCAGGGCCTCAAAGGAAAACAATTCTTCTTGAGATCTCATCTAAATTTCTTCTCTTTCAGTTTAAAACCATTCCCCCTCATCTTATCGTCACACTCCCTGATAAAAAGTCCCTCCCCAGCTTTCCTGTAGCCCCCTTTCAGTACTGGAAGGCTGCAATAAGGTCTCCCTGAAGAATATCTTGGGAATCTCTTTCTCAAGTGATCCCAAATTTTCACTACATTAGCCAATATAGGTTATAAACTCCCTTTTCCGAGCTAGGGAATCAAATCACATGGAAGGACAGATCACGAACTATTCATTAGAACAACTTTTATTGATTAAACTCTTACTATCAATAGAATTCAGCTGTTATCATTAATAGCAAGTAACTAATTGCACATATCACTCATGCACACATGCTCTCTCAGAGTTTTCCAGATGTAGCAACAGCTGGAAGGCCAACCCCAGCTGTTTACGCAGAGAACTGATGCACCAGTGGCTTCTAGGTGGGTGTTCCCGAAGTTCCTCAGAGTGCCTTGGTTTAGCTGGTGTGTAGGTAAACCTGTTGTCTTTACTTGCATCCAGCAGCCACTGCCTTTGTGGATGCAGCTGGATCTGAACAGCCCCCTGCTGATGCTGGGGGCCTTCCACAGATGCAGCAAACTCCTGACATCCCAAGTTTATTTCTGGCAGATTCAGCAGGATTGCTAGCCTGCGGGGCTTCTTAAGTCTCAGGGGACTTTCGTGTGCTGCCTTTTGGCACATACTTCTTTCTGCAGTCTGTTTTTGCTGTTCTGCTCTGCTCTGGTGAGACCTCACCTGGAGTCCTGTGTCCAGCTCTGGAGCCCTCAGCACATGAAGGACTTGGATCTGTCAGAGCGAGTACAGAGGAGGCCACAAAGATGATCTGGGGCCTGGAGCACCTCCCGTACCTCAGCAGGCTGAGTGAATTGGGGTTGTTCAGTCGAGAAGGCTCTGGGGAGACTTTAGAACACCCTTCCAGTACTTAAAGGGGCTACAGGAAAGATGGAGACAGACTTTTTAGCAAGGCCTGTTGTGACAGGACAAGAAGCAGTGGTTTTAAACTAAAAGATGGGAGATTAAGGCTGGATATAAGGAAGAAATTCTTTCCAATTAGGGTGGTGAACCCCTGGAAAGAGATGTGGTGGATGCCCCACTAGGAAACATTACATTTATTTTGTGTAAGGCGCTGGCTGGAAAATCATGCACAAAACCAGCACTCCGACTGCAGACCCCAAAGGCCTATTGATACAAAACCGATGCTAAAAATCCTGCCTGGCTAACACAATTTTTACACTGATCTGTACAGGTTTGCTCCTGCACTCAGGATTGGTGAGGTCATGCCTCGAATCCTAGCTTCAGTTGTGGGCCCCTCAGTACAAGAAACACATTTGAAGGGGCTGGAGCACATCCAAAGAACGGGACAAAGCTCATGAAAGGACTGAAGAACAAGGCTTATGAGAGGTGGCTGAAGGACCTGGGGTTGTTTAGCCAGGAGAAAAGGAGGCTGAGGGGAGACCTTATCACTGGCTACAACTGCCTGAAAGGAAGTTGTAGCGAGGTGGCTGTTCACAGAATCATGGAATCATAGAATGATTTGGGTTGGAAGGGACCTTAAAGATGATCCAGTTCCAAACCTCTCTTCTCCCAAGTGACAAGTGGTAGGACAAGAGGAAATGGCCTCAAGTTTCATCAGGGGAGGCTTATATTGGATATTGGAAAAATTTCTTCACCAAAAGGGTTCTTGGGCACTGGCAGAGGCTGCCCAGGGAGGTGGTGGGGTCCCCATCCCTGGAGGCATTTAAAAGATGGGTGAATGAGGTGCTTAGGGGTCTGGTTCAGTAGTGGACAGGTATGTTTGGACTCGATGATCTCAAAGGTCTTTTCCAACCAAACCATTCTATGATTCTAAGCTGTCAGGATGGGCTTGCTGTTTGCAGAGTGACCAGAGCTGCCTTGGGGACCCAGGACTAACACAGAAATGGTGAATGATGGAATCATTAAGGTTGGAAAAGACCTCCAGTATCATCTTTTTTTCACTGAAAGGGTTCTCGGGCACTGGCAGAGGCTGCCTAGGGAGCCTCTGGACATATTTAAAAGATGTGGGGACGAAGTGCTGAGGGATCTGGTTTAGTAGTGGCCAGGTACGGCTGGACTCGATGATGATCTCAAAGGCCTTTTCCAACGCAGCGATGCCCTGATGCTGTGACTCTGTGGTTCCAGCACAGACGGCACAGACTGGCGGCACACGGCAGGCGGCTGCGGACAGGCAGCGGCGCGGGCAGCCCCAGGCGCGGACAGGCGCTCCCCGGGCAGCCCTGCCCCGCGCCGCACGGCCGCCAAGGCCCCCTCGCGGCGCGCCGGCAGCGGCGAAGGTCCCGAGGCGCCGCGGGTGGCTGAGGGGAGGCTGCGATGCCGCTGTACGAGGGGCTCGGCAGCGGCGGGGAGAAGACGGCGGTGGTGATCGACCTGGGCGAGGCTTTCACCAAGTGAGTGGCGCCGCGCTGCCCGGCGCGACCGGGCTCACCGCGGGGCGAGGCTGCTGTCGGCGTGAATAACCGGGGGGGGGAGGGAATCCCTCATCCCCCGCTACCCCCCCCCCCTTTTCCCTCGTACCCCCCCCCCTTTTCCCTCGTACCCCCCCCCCTTTTCCCTCGTACCCCCCCCCCCTTTTCCCTCGTACCCCTCCCCCTTTTCCCTCGTACCCCTCCCCGCTTTTCCCTCGCACCCCCTCCCCCCTATTTCCCTCGCACCCCCTCCCCGCTATTTCCCTCGCACCCCCTCCCCGCTATTTCCCTCGCGCCCCCTCCCCCCTATTTCCCTCGCGCCCCCTCCCCCCTATTTCCCTCGCGCCCCCTCCCCCCTATTTCCCTCGCGCCCCCTCCCCCCTATTTCCCTCGCGCCCCCTCCCCCCTATTTCCCTCGCGCCCCCTCCCCCCTATTTCCCTCGCGCCCCCTCCCCCCTATTTCCCTCGCGCCCCCTCCCCCCTATTTCCCTCGCGCCCCCTCCCCCCTATTTCCCTCGCGCCCCCTCCCCCCTTTTCCCTCGCGCCCCCTCCCCCCTTTTCCCTCGCGCCCCCTCCCCCCTTTTCCCTCGCGCCCCCTCCCCCCTTTTCCCTCGCGCCCCCTCCCCCCTTTTCCCTCGCGCCCCCTCCCCCCCATTTCCCTCGCGCCCCCTCCCCCCTTTTCCCTCGCGCCCCCTCCCCCCTTTTCCCTCGCGCCCCCTCCCCCCCATTTCCCTCGCGCCCCCTCCCCCCTTTTCCCTCGCGCCCCCTCCCCCTTTTCCCTCGCGCCCCCTCCCCCCTTTTCCCTCGCGCCCCCTCCCCCCTTTTCCCTCGCGCCCCCTCCCCCCCATTTCCCTCGCGCCCCCTCCCCCCTTTTCCCTCGCGCCCCCTCCCCCCTTTTCCCTCACGCCCCCTCCCCCCCATTTCCCTCGCGCCCCCTCCCCCCCATTTCCCTCGCGCCCCCTCCCCCCCATTTCCCTCGCGCCCCCTCCCCCCCATTTCCCTCGCGCCCCCTCCCCCCCATTTCCCTCGCGCCCCCTCCCCGCTTTTCCCTCGCAGCCCCTCCGCCCTATTTCCCTCGCAGCCCCTCCGCCCTATTTCCCTCGCAGCCCCTCCCCCCTATTTCCCTCGCACTCCCTCGTTCCCCCCTGCAAATCCTTTTTCTGCTGATCTGCGTGGTACAAAGATGGAAACCACCGTAGAGTCACTGAATGGTTTTGGTTGGAAGGGGCATCAAAGCCCATCCAGTTCCAGCCCCTTCCATCATGGCGAGAGACACCTCCCACGGGATCAGGTTGCTCAAAGCCTCATTCAGCCTGGCCTGGAACATCTCCAGGGGTGGGACATCCACAACTTCTCTGGGCAACCTGTGCTGGGACCTCACCACCCTCACAGGAAAACATTTCTTCCTAAGATCTCATCTAAATCTCCCCTCTTCCAGGTTGAAACTGTTCCTTCTTGTCCTATTGCTACAGACCCTGCTAAAAAAAATTTCCTAATCTTTCTTATAAGTGCCTTTTAAGTGTTGAAACAATCGACGATGGTCAAATACTTAAATAAAGTATTAATCAACCTTTTACGTGAAACATACTCAATCCCCAGCAGCTTCATCGTTTTCTCCCATAGTTTTCTACTGAGGTTTGTACTTGGTGGGGGTAGCAGTGACAAAATAAAATCAAGTGCTGAGTTTCTTAAAATCAAATATTGAGTTCCTTTTTCATTTCAGTTTGTTTTCTTCTGTCCATGGTTCTTGTGTCTTTTAAGGTGCAGTTGCTTTATGAAAACCAGATGGGTCTCAAAATTTGTTTCTGGGTTGCTGATACTTTTATGTTGCATTTAAGTGGACTCGGAGCCCTCACGTTTCCTCAGAAGTCTTGGAGTAGTGACCGGTCATCTTGAGGCGGTAATGCCTTAAGTCACCTAGGATGTCTGTGAAGGGAATGTATTTCAAAATATTAAGGAGAGTGGAAATAGGGAAGAGGCATCACTGGAATGGTGGTGGTGAGCAGTGGAACAGGCCACAGGACCTGCATGGTTGTGGTCTTAAGTAATTGTCTTTTGTTTGTTCTAAATAACCTTCACAAAAAATGAGAGCTTAAAGAGACCAGGACAGCTTAACCTTGTCTGTGTTTGCTGAGAGCTTCACTGGAAACTGTGGGCCCCGACAGAGGACACAGGAGAGTATTTGCTTGAACATTTAATAGGCAGTAAGGAAGGTTGTGGGTGGGTGATTGTAAACAGAAGACTGTACTCAGTGGGAAGGAGGGTTCACGTCAGAGCTGAGTATTACAATTCTCACAGAGTGAAGAAAACTTGTTGGGTTTGATTCAACTGAGTGGTATTCAATGACATATAAAATCTTTCTCATTCAAAATGGCTCAAAAGAAAAGCTCTATGCAAAACACCTCTTTGCAGTCGCAGAAATATCCCTAATTAATTCCTCTTTGATGGTTCCCAGGCCCAGTATGTTAAACGGTGACTTCAAATAATAAGCTTGTTATCATTTTCTTCTAGGTGTGGTTTTGCAGGAGAAACAGGACCAAGATGCATTATTCCTAGTGAAATAAAGAAACCCAATGTTGCTAAGGTAAACTCTTTCACCTGAACTGCTTCACCTTTACAGTGTTCAGTGTGTTACGGTATACAGCAAATTTGAAGATATGTTTTCTGTCCATCATAAACTATTCATTATCTTATAACTTCTATTAAAAGATTGTAGCTAGTTACAAGTCAGCGATAACCAACACTGATGTTACTTTATACTCATTAGCCCTGCAGATTATGTTTGGGGCAGTTACTGAAGCATTTTGTTGCTGAGCTGTACTTTTTTAATTTTCAGTAGAGGATGGCAGCTTTGGAAAACCAAATGTAGAGATGTTACCACTACAAGAAAATAGCATTAATCATAGAATGATCTGGGTTGGAAGGGACCTTAAAACCCATCCAGTTCCAAGCCGCCTGCCATGGGCAGGGACACCTCCCACTGGATCAGGGAGCTCAAAGCCCCATCCAGCCTGGCCTTGAACACCTCCAGGGATAGGGCAGCCTCAGCATCTCTGGGCAACCTGTGCCAAGGCCTCACCACCCTCACAGGAAAACATTTCTTCTAATATCTAACTTAAAACTTCCCTCTTTCAGCTTAAAACTGTTTCCCCTTGTCCTATTCCTGCACTCCCTGATAAAGAGCCCCTCCCCAGCTTTCCTGTAGGCATTAATAAACTCTTTAGTTTAGCTAAAGGGTTTATGAGTTTGAGATGCATTGTTAAGGATGTAGAGCAAAGAAGGCAAGAGTGAGTATTTCTTTATCTATGGCAGATTATATATGTTCAGTTATAATATCTATAATGTATATATTTATATATAATCACTGTTTTATAGTTAAGCTGACTCTGCATATTTTTACTGTCCAGCCTGTCAAAGTCGTTCAGTATAACATCAATACAGAAGAGCTGTATTCTTATCTGAAGGAATTTATCCATATGCTATATTTCAGGTAAGAGGTCCTTGGCTGTTAGTTATTCAAGCCTTCTCTGGCTCTTTTCCGAGTCCACTGAGGTGTTAGGAGTGTGCCCAGAGACTGTTGTCTCCTTGAGTCAGAAAACAGAAACAAGATTTTGCAGGAGGCTGCCTGTCTGTGTCCTTGCAGGAGAAATCCAGTGGTGCTGAGGTTCAGGTTACATTACAGAATTTGAGTCCTGCAATATCTGTTGCTCTCTGGAAATGAAAAGTATTTGACGATTTGCCTTTTGACTGTGGCATTGATAAAGGACTTGATAGGGGAAAGAGCAATTACCTCGGGACTTGTATAGATTTTGGTAGGGCTGGAGATGGTTGCATATTGGCACAGAATATCTACATGGCACTGGTTTGGAAGGAAGAATCTTTACCCATGGAATATTTCTACCTCAGTAATACATCACTTGATTGTATTTTTAGTGCTATTAGTCAATAATGAGTTTGGACTTTGTCTTTTCTCCTTCCTTCCCATCCTTATTTTTACAAAGTAAAAATCATCACTTGACAGAGGGGTACAGGTACTTAATTTCTGTGCCTCACATCTTCTGATGTGGTTTGGTGGGGTTTTCCTGTCTTTAGTCATTGCTTTGTAATGGAAATCAGGGCAATTCTGTTCTCTTCCACTGCAATAAGGAGGTCTGTATTGTCATTCTTCCTCTTTTATGGACACACTGTATGACACTGGACAAGGCATTAATGGCTTTTACCTGTGTTTTTACGTTTCTTAATGTTGATTTAGAAATATGTAACAGCTATTCAGAACTACAGCCTGCTGGCAGAAAACTCTATAACTCAAGTTTCCCAACTTTCTTTTAGGAAAGTGTTAGATATTTTTTAAATTAGGGGAAAAAACTTTGGGATCTGCCGTAGAAAATGCTACATAAATGCAAATTTTTAAGCTTTTTGAGGAGAAAGGAATATAAAAAATAAGATTGATCTCACAACACATGCTTAAACTAATCATTTCTGGTTTACATGCCTTACTTTTTTTTAGACATCTACTGGTGAATCCCAGAGATCGCCGTGTTGTGATCATAGAATCTGTCTTGTGCCCTTCGCACTTCAGGGACACACTCACCAGAGTCCTTTTCAAGCATTTTGAGGTACATGTTTGACATAACCACTGTGTGTGCTCAGCATAGCACTCCTTGGTGGAAATTTTACTTGCAGTCACTACCAGATGACATGAAAATAATGCCAGAAGAATGAGAGGAGCATAAAGAAGATGAGAAATAGATAATGGTTGTTTAGGGAAGTAGGGCTTGGAGATTGGCCTGAACGCCACTTCTGTTCTGATTCTTCCCAAGGCCACAAAACAGGAGCTATTAACAGGAATCCAAAAGGTTTCTGTGGCTTTTATGGAAATACAGCTCACGTCGCAGTCTTCCAGACAGATCCAATAATCCCCATTGAGCACTGCCCGAAGCCAGAATTTATATTTAAACACTTTTTAGTGCTCTCTCAGCAAATCATCTGACTTCTACTGGTGTCAATATCTTTGCCTGACATGTGGTTTAGCTTCTGGCTGTGCTCATTTAGAGAAGAGCTTACCTCAGATTTATTATCTTCTCTGCCTAATCAGTCTTCTCGAAGAAAAGTCTGAACCTAATTCTTTCTTAGTTCTAAAGGCAAATGTTTAGGAAGGTGATTCTACTTCAATTCAGATAGAATAAAGGTTAAGGTTCTTCTACAAAAAGCGATGAAACTAGTTTATCTGCAGTACTTCTTCACTGTGCTTCCACAATACAACTAATCTTAAATGTCTGTGTAATTCTTTCATACTATTGGTAATTATAATTTTTCTGATGACTTGAAATTGCTAAAAGATTTGAGTGACTTGGAGGGTTTTTACCTAATCCCCAACAGGAAAAAAAAGATTGTCTCAGATAAAGCACTCCTATGCAAAACTAGTTGTTGAAAATGACTGGTGACCTGAAAGGTCACATTTTGATGGAGAGACTTTCTAACTCATTAAGAACCCAGCTAATGCTGATGAGAGGTTAATTCTCTCTCTCTCTCTAGTGTTTCTGTTTGGTGCAAAGAACAAGAGTGGCATATTAATACAATATTACAGCCTGTGTCTCTGGGCTAAATATCAGGAATGTTGCCCTTAAATACAGTTTATTGGAATAGCTCATTTCATGGTGTGATATTCATCAAAGGAACTGTTGCTATGTAGGAAACTTGGTTTATGGAATTCTACAAGAAGGAGGTAATTCTCACTTAATGTTGGCTTTTGGGAGAGAGTTTTAGCACTTCTGTGAGTTTGTGTGCAGCCATGTGTTGTCATAAGGCACGCTTTTCTGGGTTTTCTGGCACCTTTTTTTGCATTTTCAAGTCTTTATACATCATTTTAAGTAGCTGTATTTTAGTTCCTTTAGTTTCTTTCAGTGGCAACGACAACAAGAATCCTGATCTCTGACTTTAGATGAGTTCTGTAGTTAAGACTTACTCATGTTACAAGCCCATTCCAAGGTTCATTATTACCAAAGTAACTGTTAAATGTACCACAAGTAAGAGGAATGTGAAATTTAGAACCCTGTGGTGTTTTGTTCATTACTACACTACCTTAAAAAATAAATTTAAAATGGATACCTCAAGATAGAAGTTGTTTGGGGGTTGCTCTTGTTATGATATTGGGAAAAGCATCAATGCTTTGGGTGTTGGGCTTTTTCCCTTTTGTCAATTGTCCTCTTGGTTTCCATGTAGGTCCCTTCTGTTTTATTTGCTCCAAGTCATCTGATGTCTCTGCTGACTCTTGGGATCAATTCCGCCATGGTGCTGGACTGTGGATATGCAGAAAGCTTGGTGCTACCTGTATCCTTTAATAGTGCAGAAACAACATTCTCAGCAGCAAGGCTATTGTGACAGGATGATGTTTTCATAGACTTTAAGTGTGATAAAAAGTAATCAGAACAGATCAGCAATTCCAGCCTTTGACTATAAGATATTGTGACTTGGGCAATCTCTTCACAACCAACATGCTAAATCTGTGTTCCCTGGAAACTTGGGGAGGGTGGTGTGGGACTCGTAAGTGGTTCCTGACTCCAGGCTTTGTATGGTAAGAATCAGTTTTGGAGAGAAGCAGTTGAGAAGAACACAGAGAAGTGTTCCCAGTAGCTAATGTGAGATAATGTTGAGGGGAAAAAAGCATTTGGTTCCAACAGACTGAGAACCCATAGCAAAAAAAAAGGAGGCTTTCCTGATCTTCTTGTAGATATATGAGGGAATTCCAATTCTGAGCTGCTGGGGTTCTCTGCCTTTGGGAGGAAAGGCTATCCACAAGTAAGTTCTTATTCATTCCACGTTGCTTATCATTTATTTGTGAAAGTTAATCTTTGCCTAATGACCAAAGATAGCTATTGAACATGACTTAAATCATCACTGTTGCTGTGACAGCATCTGATTTTTTTAAAGTTACCACTCTGGCTTTTGTTTATGTAGTAAAAGCTGTGGAAATTGGATCTGTCTCACTTTATGTTTAGAAGAACATAACTGAAAGGAATAAATACTATCCTTTAAGCATAATACAGAGAATGAATATGAGTTAAATGCTATCTTTGACTAGTTTGATGTGCCATGTTTTAGGGAGCTGGAGTACCAGCTGCTGGAGCAGTGCACAGTTGATACAGGATCGGCCAAAGGACAAAGCCTTCCATCTGTGATGGGTAAGGTCTGTTTGATGGAGCATATGCACTGTGAACTTGCACTGGGGAAGGTGGATTAATACTAACAGCAAATAAAATGACTTCAGTATTCACCACATCTTACTTTATCTACTTGCATAATTTCTTTCTCCATATGTATCAAGTATGGGTTTTCTATGGTAAGCCTCATAACAACAGGTTTGAATGAAGGCTGAGGTAAAGTTCTGTGGTAATTTTTCAGTCTGTTTTGAGAAATGACACTTTTTGTCTCTGTTCCTAATAGTCTTTCTTCCTTAGAAATCTTTATAAGCTGCTGTCAAAGTGAAACTTGTACTAAATGTGATTCAAACTTAGTTTCGTGCCTAAACTCTCTTTCTATTTAAAAAGCTTTTATTCCAAGTTATTTTTTTTGTTTCAGGCTCAGTTCCAGAAGACATAGTTGAGGATATAAAAGGTAAAATTTTATGCCTCATGAAAATCTAGTTTATTAAATAGTGCAGTAGATCATGATAATAACAAGTCTGCAATACTTTGCATTCAGGAATTTATACTGTTTTCTTTATTTGCCATACTTATTATCCACTGAAGGAGATTGCATTGGTCTTCCTCTTTGAAAACAAAATCATGTTGAACTCCTCTTTCTTTTAGTCTGTGTGTTGTTAAGATGTAGTGCATAGATACATTACTAACACAGAAGGAATATTGCACAATTGTATCTGTGCACTGGTCCACTGCTCAGGTTAACTTTCTGTTGTGTTTTTTAACTACTTACATTTTGTTGCTGTGTATCATAGAATCATAGAAAGGTTTGGACTGGAAGGGACCTTAAAGCCCATCCAGTTCCAGTCTCCCTGCCATGGGCAGGGACACCTTCCACTGGATCAGGGGGCTCAAAGCTCCATCCAACCTGGCCTTGAACACCTCCAGGGATGGGGCAGCCACGACTTCCCTGGGCAACCTGTGCCAGGGCCTCACCACTCATCGTGAAGACTTGATGTCTAGTCTAAATCTTCCCCCTTCCAGTGTAAAGCCATTCCCCTGTGTCCTGTCACTACAGACCCTTGTAAAAAGTCCCTCCCCAGGTTTTTTGTAGGCCCCCTTCAGGTACTGGAAGGCTGCTCTAAGATGTGAATGTATACGATGTGTACTCTGTGTGGGACTTAGCAGATCTGATGTTCCAACTCTGCCATCATAGATAGATTGCAGTTGCCAGTGCAGCATTTAAGCAGTCTTAACATCATGGCATAAGAGTATTTAAAATCAATTTTGCTTTAAATTAACTGGGAAGGCACTATTTGCCTTAAAGTCCATTTTGCAAAAACAGCCGAAGTATAAATAAAAGACATTTTGGTGCATTAATTGAACAGACAGGGTGAGTCAAAGACTACATTTACACCAGAAAAAAATTCAGTTTATCTTTGGGCAAAACTTGGATGAATTCCTGTGTTGTGTTTAATGTGCAACAAATATAGAACTATATGCATAATTGTAGAAAATAGCAACTAATATATGTCTCTTGGGCCAAATTGGGAAGAAATCTATAAAGGTATATACATAATTGTAGAAAATAACAGCTAGTATATGTCTCTTGGGCCAAATAGGGAAGGAATCTATCAGTCAAAAGCAAAGTAACTTAAATGCAGCTGGTGCTTTTTCAAACAGAAGTTGCTTTTCTAATTCCTGGACGTGAACACAATTTTCTGATCAGTTCTGGTTTTTATGTGGTCTTTTGCAAACAGATCTAATGCACTAGGGCTGAAATTATGATTGCCTCTATATTGAAGGGTTGTTTCTTTGTGGCAGCCATTCATGAAGAGGATACTCATTATATACTTATTTATTGCTGTCTGGCACACATAACACTAACAGCTGTGACACAACTGAAATTGTGCTCTCTCAGTGTTGCCTGGAGAAAAAAAACCCTCTGGAGTTCTTAGGGTGCTGAAGAATTGCACTAGGAAAAATATTACATAATTACAGCTTGTTTAAAGAATGAGAAATGTCTTATCTGAAGCCGTGGTGCAAGGCATGCAACAGTGTGTTTGGCAGCAGAATACAACCCCAGGCATCTTGTGGCATCTGGAGGCATGATTAGTAACATCCCTCTGTCTTTAAATCTTACATAGCTTGTCTGAGAAGAACATCTTGCCTGCCCTAGCATAGTTTCAGTGTCAGCTTCATTTAAACTCGTAGTCTAGGTTGCTGAGCTCCTCCAAAGTGTGGAGACCCTTTTCCTTTGCATTTATTTGATAATGTCTTGGACCAGCAAGAACCTGAAGTACGTGTTCGTCTCTAAATTACTGTCTGCATTGGTAGCAAAAGGATCCAGTGATCTTTTTTCTGTCCCTTCTTTTTCTTTTGTGAAGTCCGCACTTGTTTTGTGAGTGATCTCCAACGTGGACTAAAGATCCAAGCGGCCAAATTCAACATTGATGGCAGTGCCGAGGTGGGTGGTGAGTGAAGCTTACCCTGGTCTTCCAAAGTGGATGGAGCCTTTCTGGCCTCTAAAGCAATGGACGTGTGTTTTTATTTCTAGCGTCCTTCACCGCCTCCAGATGTGGACTATCCTTTAGATGGAGAAAAGATTCTCCATGTAGTTGGCCCCATCAGGTGAGAAATACCACAGAATATTTTCCTTTAGGAGGATATACTTTCAACTCTAAAAGCACATAAATTTTCATAAAATTGAATTTTAATGAAACACTTGTGTATATTTTTAATGTCTTGTAAATTAAAGCTTTGTGCTGGGCACCAGTGCAAGCCCATAATAAGAGATGTCGGCTTCTCCAGAGGGTGCACAGTTGAAGAGGAGAGCAAACAGATTGGAGGGATGGAGTAAACAGAGTGGAACATTAATCATAGAATCATAGAATGGTTTGGGTTGGAAGGGACATTGAAGTTTGTTCAATTCCAACCCCTCTGCCATGGGCAGGGGCACCTCCCACTGGGTCAGGGTGCTCAAATCCTCATCCAACCTGGCCTTGAACACCTCCAGGGAAGGGGCATCCACAACTTCCCTGGGCAACCTGTGCCAGTGTCTCACCACCCTCGTTGTGAAGAATTTCTTCCCAATGTCTAATCTAAATCTTCTTCCTTCCAGTTTAAAGTAGTTCCCCCTTGTCTTATCACTGCTTACCCTTGTAAAAAGTCCCTCCCCAGCTTTCTTGTAGGCCCCCTTCTGGTACTGGAAGGCTGTTCTAAGGTTTACCTTGAGCCTTCTCTTCTCCAGGCTGAACAAGCCCAAGTCGCTCAACCTGTCCTTGTAGCAGAGGTACTCCAACCCTCTGATCATCTTCATAGCCTCCTCTGGGCCCGTTACTACTGTTCCATATCCTTTTTGTATTGGGGATTCCAAAACTGGACACAGGACTCCAGGTAGGATCTCACAAGAGCGGAGTAGAGGGCGAGAAGCACCTCACTTGCTCTTCAGGCAATGCTTTTGATGCAGCTCAGGACACAGCTGACCTTCTGGGCTGCGAGCGCACATTGCCAGCTCACGTTGAGCTTTTCATCAACCAATTAATGTGTGATGCTGATACAGGTTTAGTGAGGTGAATTGGGCATTGAGGTGAATTGGACATTGTCTCCTCCGCAGTTGGCAGAGCCTGGTGCACAGGCTGTATGACAGAGGAAGGAGTGAGGATGTACTGTCAGCAGGAAATCTGTAGTTCTTTCTAGTCCTGCTGTTCCTCAGTGTTGGCTCAGAGCATAGAATTGCTTCTCGTTAACATTCATTTCCTGTCTTTTCAACAGAGACTCCGTTGTGGAAATACTGTTTGAACAGGATAATGAAGAGACATCAGTCGCCACTTTGATCTTAGATTCACTCATTCAGGTACCTTTATGTTATAAACAATTTATTGAAAGCTTCCAACCTTGGACAACCTGCTGTAACAAATGACTCTTCCTAGAGTAACACCCTTCCAGCTGTGATTGGTTGAAAAAGTTCATCCCAAGATGACTCCTAGGGTGCTGCCACATGGTGAAGTTCTGTGGGGTAGCGTGTCACCATGTGTCATCCCCTCTGTGGTTGTTTCCTTACTCTTTGCTGGGCTGCAGTGTGTGTAGGAGGGAGTTCTAAGAAATGTGGCATTTGCCTCTCAGCAAAAGTGATAGAACTGCCTTGTGTTTGCCTGGGGCGAGGCTCTATGCATGTCCTGATGAGGGAGTAGCTCATACCTCATAATTGGCACTACAGGAATTACACTGCTTAAACTGAACTGACACAGGTGTTCTGCTGCTTTTTTCAGGGTGCTTTGCTAAGAGTTAGATTTTGAGACCTGCAGACTGCAGGACTCCATAATAAAATGTGTTTGGACATCTCTATTACAGGCAGTATGTTAGATGTATTATGGAAAGATGTTTTTGCATATACAAACATTTCATTTCTTATTATATTTAGGAAAAAATTGATTACAAAACCACTATAAATGGAAGTTTTCATTATCTGGTATATGTATGTTAATTAAAGTTGGCTTCCTGTAGTTATTGATGCCATTTAATTTAGTTTGATGAGACCTTATTTATTGGAGAGCCATATGCTTGGATATCGTAACAAACATTTCAGTTAGAATTCGTTATGAAAACAAATTGTTAAACCAGATCTGTGTCTGGAGCCCTCACCTTGCTGCCTCCGGACATTTACTTTTCATCACTCTCTGGCCAGAGGAAAGACAAATGTTGAATTTACAAGTGTTAAATAGCATCCAGTTACTTCTGCTGGGCAAGAGGACCACTGCAGCCTGGAATTTGTTTCAAAGGGATAGCACAGATCTGTTTGTGAAGGGCAGAACTGTCAAAGCTCTATTTTTCTCATGCTTCTGTGTCTTTTGCTTGGAACATCTAATGCCTGAGGCAAGATTCAGCAGAAACCTTTTCTGCGCAGAGGCTTTTGTAGTGCTTTTCTCCCATATGGAGTTAAAAAGAGTCGATCTCGTGAGTCACAGTTTTCCCTCTCTGAGAGGGCTTTTTGAGGCTTCTCCTCTCTGGCACATCTTCTCCCAGAATTACTGTTGCTGGTACCTCTCATTCTGACCTGTCTCAGCTGCAGGACTTTACTGGGACTCAAATAAGCCTCAACTGGGCAATTCCTTATGCCTGCTTTTCTTGGGAAGCCTGGGGAGAAAATTACAGGGGATGTGTTTTTGTTAAGTATGAGAAAGTAGCAGTCAAAGTGCTTGGAAAGACTGACTGAATTTCTAACAGACCTTTAAATGCTTGTTCATACTGTTGTGGTTAAAAGCGTTGTGGGTTTTTTCCTGTTTGCATTAGTGCCCCATAGACACCAGGAAGCAGCTGGCAGAGAACTTGGTGGTTATTGGGGGCACTGCGATGTTGCCAGGATTCCTTCACAGGCTCATGGCTGAAATCAGGTACCTGGTAGAGAAACCGAAGTACAAAGAAGTGCTGGCCACAAAAACCTTCAGAATTCACACTCCGCCTGCTAAACCCAACTGCGTGGCCTGGCTGGGAGGTAAGAATGAAAGCAACTGTTAAAGGAAGGGACAAAGGGGAAAAACAAACCTTCCAACCAAGTGGGATTTGTAATGAAGAAATAGCAGTAAAACTTAGCTGGGCTGTTGAAATCAAGCTGCACTGGAGCTCTGTGGAGTTGCTGTGCACTCCTGGAAGAAACCCGGCAGAGCAAAGCTCGCTCAGGGACATCTGGCAGCCAGGGGAATGGGAGCTCTGAAGCAGCTGAGATACAGTATGGAACAGAGGGGTGGGCGAGTTGTTGACTTGAGTGCAGGACACGGCTACCGCCATACGGTGGCACCAGCAAAGCGAGGAGGCAGAGCAGAGCCCCGCGGCGTGCGGCAAGATCGCTGGCTGGGAAAACAAGCTTAATTCCTGACTGAGGAGCTGTCAGCTGGGGAGAGGCCGGAGGCTGCCAACTCCCTGGGCTGTTCCCAAGGGTCAGTAACAAATACAGCAACTTTGTGATGGGCTTTGGCTGCTGTTAGGGAATCATAGAATAGAATCATAATCATTAAGGTTGCAAAAGACCTCTTAAGATGATCAAGTCCAACTGTCAGCCCAACACCATTGTGCTTACTAGACCATGTCCCCAAGTGCCACTTCTATACCTCTTTTGAACACCTTCTTGGATGGTGATTCCACCACTGCCCGGGCAGCCTGTTCCAATGCTTCGCCACTCTTGCAGTAAAGAAGTTTTTCCCAATATCCCATCTAAACCTCCCGTGGCACAACTTGAGGACACTTCATCTCAACCTATCACTTGTTACTTGGGAGACCAACACCCACCTTGCTACAACCTCCTTTCAGGGAACTGTAGAGAGCAATAAGGTCTCCCCTCAGCCTCCTCCAGACTTAACAGCCCCAGTTCCCTCAGCTGCTCCTCATAAGACTTGTGCTCTAGATTCTTCACCAGCTCCATTCCCTTCTTTGCACACACTCCAGCCCCTCGATATCTTTCCTGTACTGAGGGGCCCAAAACTGAACACAGGATTTGAGGTGCAGCCTCAACAGCACCAAGCACAAGGGCCCAATCACTTCCCTGCTGCTGCTGACTGTGCTGTTTCTGATCCAGGCCAGGATGCTGTTGGCTTTCTTGGCCATCTGAGCACATTGCTCAGGGTAAAGAAGGGCTTTCGGTTGCAAGCAGCTCTTTGACGGACGCTTCCGAGGTTGATAAGAATTTGTGCTTTTCTGAATTTCCAGTTGATTAGCTTAGCCCATCTGCTATATACGAGGAACTAACTTGAACTGCAGAGGTAGAGTTTATTTCCACATGCTTTGAAATGTAAATGTTTATCAAATCTTAGTTTTAAAACTTCTTGAGTCTGCTTTTAGGGTTAGCAGATGAGAACAATTTCTCTGCACCGAGTCCTCTGACAATTTTTTTTGCTGGCGGTGCCAGTCATCTGCTGTGGGTTGAATCTGTTCACAGCTGTGTAAAGCTCTTATGGCAGGGGTGTCAGACTCACAGCTCCTGCACACATGACCAGCACAGGCAGGAGCATAAAGACAAGGAGCTTGGCACTGCTGCCAGGTAGAAACAAGGTGCTGGGCCAGATAAAACAAGGTGGAGGGCTGGATTTGGCCCGTGGGCTGTGAGTTTGACACCTCTTCTTATGGGTATCGTCTGATACCTTTTTTTGGTAGAAGGGGTTTGTTTTAAGTGTTTCAAGTCAAAACTCCTAGGATAGTTTGACATAAGAAGGAGATGAGCTAGGCAAGTTGTGCTGTCAGCACAGATCAGGTGGTTCTTCGCTTTCAAACATGTTCAAGGGGCATAAATGGAAGGAATAGCTGGGCTTCGGCAAGGGGAAATGGCTAGATCCTTTCATTCCTTTAATTTTTGGGACAGAACTGGGATAGTGGAGCTTCTTAATGGGAAGAAGAAGAAAAAGAAATTCAGTACATCAAATTAATTCAGTATTTCTTTTTCCCCTATAATGTAGGAGCCATTTTTGGAGCACTTCAGGACATACTGGGGAGCCGGTCTGTGTCCAAGGAGTATTACAGCCAGACAGGCCGCATACCTGACTGGTGCTGTCTTAATAATCCTCCACTGGAAATGATGTTTGATGTTGGAAAAGCACCTCCACCATTGATGAAGAGGGCTTTTTCGACTGAGAAATGAGCACCTGAATGATAGGCAAGGATTTCCCTCATCTGTTTCAAGTAGACATACATGCATTGCCTTTTTTGTATTGATTTGTGTGTAACACTATCAAATATAAACACAGTGGATGTTTGGGGGGAGTATCGTGGTAGGTACTAACAATGTTTAAAACCACATCAAGTTATAGTTTAAGAACTTAACTCTGGCAACGTTGTGTTTTCCTCTCCTGAAGAAATTCTGTGCCATCATGAGTTGTAGCCTGCAGAGTTGTTTGTTATTTATATGTACAGTAAATGACATTGTTGAGAGAATTTCTTTTAAGGTATTTTGAGTTTGAAAATACTC
Organism: Tapera naevia; assembly: GCA_033556795.1. Lineage (NCBI taxonomy): Eukaryota > Metazoa > Chordata > Aves > Cuculiformes > Neomorphidae > Tapera > Tapera naevia. The sequence continues at coordinate 5,953,643 of JAUMJJ010000157.1, read as the reverse complement.
AGAAGACTGAAGGACACTTTACTATGGGAAACACCTATAGAAGCTTTTCTGTCAAATTCTGCATTAAAATATTCCACCCTTGAATGGCATATGAGAAAATGGTTTGGGGCTGTTTAGCAAAGGTGTTGGAGCAGGGTTTCCCCTGGAAACTGTCCAATCTTGAGAGTTTTAGCAGAGAAATCTTCTGTCTGGGTTCTCAGGTAGTGCTGAGCTAACAACTCTCCCAGTATCTCTCCTCCAGGAAAGAATTCAACCACCTAAGCATTATAAACATGTGCGAGGAAATCTAGAGTCTCTTATTGAATTGTCAGCTTCAGAAGTCACTTCTGTGCCCTCCTGCCCACTATCAGGAACACTAAACTTCATTGTCCCATGGCAGTAGGTATTAAATGAAAGTGCAATACAAAGGTCATTGCTTAAGGCAAAAAGGACATTTGGATATTAATGCTATATTTAGAAACTCTTGGCTGATCAATAGGCTCTTAGAAATGCTGTAACTTCACATGTCAAAGGAGAAGGAGCATTCCTGTGGGAAAACACACACACAGACTGACATTCTCACAAGCCTGGCACCTTCTGCCACCATGTCTTTGTTCTGCGCACTCCACTCTTCTCCTGTGGGGCTTCTGCATCACTGAACAGCTTCATAGAATCATAGAATGGTTTGGGCTGGAAGGGGCTTTAAAGATCATCCAGTTCCAACCGCCTGCCATAGGCAGGGACACCTTATTCTGGATGAGGTTGTTGGAAGCTTCTTCCAACCTGACCTTGAACACCTCCAGGGATGGGGCAGCCACGACTTCTCTGGGCAACCTGTGTCAGGATTTCACCAACAAACATTTCTTCAACAGATGCTGTTTCACGCTACACAACCAGAAATCCCACCTCCTGTGTTACTGGCAGAGTCCCCTGGCCCTTGAAGGACAGAAATGGATTTCTTATTTCATTGAAGGGATGAGGAAAGGGTATCTTTTGCTTTTCAAAATGACCAGCCCTGGAAAGCCCTCGGAGGTCACACCTGAAAGGTGTTGTTGTATAAAAAGGGATTTGGCTTTTCAGTTTGCAACCTAAATGCAGTTCTTCCCTCTCTGGCATGGCAGGGATCCAAAGATCCTTGCAGCAGACAAATTGACAGTGAACTCCTGTTTTATTAGGAAGGAGGGTGACAGACACAAACCCCAGCAGTGACTGGAGGTTTTCCCTCTGAAATTTCTGATTCTGGACTTGTGCTGTCCCTGGAGGTTGGTGTTAGCCAAGCGAACAGCTCCAGCTGAGCTGAGTCCTGCTGACAGGAGGAATGTTTTGGAATATTCGCGATCACAGTCCATTGCAGGGTGCCTGGTGTTCGTGCTGTGACTGTGAGAGCTGCTCTTTCGGGGAAGGGTCTTTAGCTCATTCCCCTCATCTCCTTTTTCACAGAATCATGGAATGAATACCCGAAGCTTGAAGGGACCCATAAGGATCATTGAGTCCAACTCCTTGCTGCTCGCAGGACTACCTAAAACTAAATCATATAACTGCGAGCGTTATCCAGACACTCCCTGAACTCTGCCAGGCTTGGTGCCATGACCACTTCCCTGTGGACCCTGACCAGTGACCGATCACCCTCTTAGTGAAGAACCTTTTTCCAGTGCCCAATCTTAACTTCCCCTGACACAGCTTCATTCCATTTCTTCATGTCCTGTCACTGGTCACCAGAGAGAGGAGATTGGCTGTACCCACCTCCACTGAAGGGGTGTAGACTTCGATGAGATCACCCCTCAGTGATGAGGTCACCCCTCAGCCTTCTCCAGGCTGGACAAGCCAGGTGACCTCAGCCACTCTTCATAAGCCTTGCCCTTGAGGCCTTTCACCATCATCTTGATCTTCTCCTGGACATGCTCAGATAATCTGATGTCTTTCTGGTGCTGAGGGCATCCAGAACTGCACCCAGTGCCTGAGGTGGGACTGCACCAGTGCAGTGCTGGATGGGACAACTCCCTCAGCTACTGGTTTCACCCCAGGACACAACTGGCCCTTCGGGTGGCAAGGCATGCTGTTGGCTCATACTCAACTTACCATCAGCTCAGCCTTCCAGATCTCTTTCCGTTGGGGCAACTCTTCAGCTGCTCATCCCCTGGTTTATGTGCTGGAGAATCCACACTTGTGATGGTTAAATTTCACATGGCTGATGATTGCCTGGCTCTCCCATCTCTCCTGATCTCTCTGTAAGGGTTCTCTGTGTTCAAGGGAGTCTGTGACTCACAGAATCACAGAATGACCTGAGCTGGAAGGGACCCACAAGGATCATTGCATCCAGCTCCTCTCCCTCCATAGGGCAATCCCAACATTCGCCCCCTGTGTCTGAGGGCATTATCCAAATGCTTGTGGGATATTGTCAGGCTTGGCACTGCGACTGCTTCCCTGTGAGCTGTTCCAGTGCTCCACCACCCTCTGGGTGAAGAACTTTTTCCTAATGTCCAACCTAACCCTCCCCTGGCACATCTTCCTGCCATTCCCTCTAGTCCTATAATTAGTCATGAGCGAGAAGAGCTCAGTGCCTGCTCCTCCTCCTCCCTTTGTGAGGAATCAATAAACAGCTATGAGGACTCCCTTCAGTCTCCTCCAGGCTGATCAGACCAAGTGACTTCAGCCTCTCCTCATACGACTTCCCCTCTAAACCCTTCACCAGCCTTGTGGCCTCCTCTGGACACCCTCCAGTAGCTTTAGATCCTTTTCATCCTGTGGTGCCCAAACTGCACCCAGTACTGGAGGTGGGGCCGCACCAGTGCAGAGTAGAGCGGGACAATCTCCCTCAATCAGCTGGAGATGCTGTCCTTGATGCCCCCCAGGACACGGTTGGCCCTCTTGGCTGCCAGGGCACACTGTTGGCTCATGCTCAGCTTTCCACCAGAACCCCCAGGTAACTCTCCACAGGGCTCTTCCCAGTTTATCAATATTTGTTCAATTCCTGCATCCAGATAATTTATAAAATCATGTTTTGAGCAATTGAGCGTTTCACGCAGTCAGTGCCGCGGGCATCCCGCCCGTGGGATACGTTGCCCTCAGGAGTCCCCTGCTTCCTGTGGAGCTGGGATGGATTCCCGTGAGGGATGGGAATTGAATCGAGAAATGGGGACAGGGGGACATTTCCCTCGGGAGTAAAAACGGTCTCCGTGGAGCCGGGGTGGATTCCCGTGAGGGAGGGAAAATGGGTTAATGAACAGGGGCAGACGGAGGGATTGGTGGACTCAATGCTGGGGCGGCGTTTTGCCGGGCGCCGCGCTGAGCCCGTCGGGAGCAAAACATCTCCGCCCAACGTGGGGCTCGAACCCACGACCCTGGGATTAAGAGTCCCATGCTCTACCGACTGAGCTAGCCGGGCGCTGGCTGCCGCCTTCCCCTCGCAACCCTTCAGCGTACGATGGGTGACGTCATGGCCCGCTCTGACTGGCCGGCGCGCGGGGGCCAATGGGAGCGCGCGTTGCTGGGCTGTGCGGGGCGCGAGGCGAGCGAGAGGTGCGGGGCTCGGTCCGGCTGAGCCTGAGGCGCCGCCGCCGCCGCCGCCATGAGCTCCATCGGCACCGGGGTGAGTGCGGCCCGGCGGGCCCGGCGGCGGCTCCGCACGGCAGCTCCGCGCGGCAGCGGGGCCGACCGGGAGCCGCCGCTGAGTCACGGCGGGGCCTGAGGCCGCGGGAAGCGCGTGCGGGGCGGCGGGGCCGGGCCTGGCCGGGGGGAGCTGGGGGCCGGGAGGGGCGGCCCCGAACTGCCCCGTGCTGAGCCCGGGCTGCCGGGCCGCGGCCTCCTGCCGGCCGTGCTTGGGGGGCCGGGGACCCCCGGGGCCCCTGAAGGCCCCCGCAGCCTTAGCACCCGTGCTCCCTTCGCCGGGGGTCCGGCCCTTGGATCCCCCCCAGCCCCTTAGAGCCCCCGCGCCGCCAGGCCCGGCGTCCCTGGAACCCTCGCAGCGTCGGGGCCCCCACGCTCCCTCACCGTGGGTCCCGACCCCCCAGTTCCCTGGAGCTCCTGCGCCCCCAGGCCCGGCGCCTTGGAATCCCCGCAGCCCCCGCAGCCTCTGGAACCCTCGCTCCATCAGGCCGGGCCTCCCCCCCGAGAGCGCCTGCAGCCCTCAGGAGACCTCACACTCCATTGTTGTAGGTCCCTGTCCCCGCAGCCCCCCTTGGAGCTCCCCCCCCCGCAGCCCCCCTTGGAGCTCCCCCCCCCCGCAGCCCCCCTTGGAGCTCCCCCCCCCCGCAGCCCCCCTTGGAGCTCCCCCCCCCGCAGCCCCCCTTGGAGCTCCCCCCCCCGCAGCCCCCCTTGGAGCTCCCCCCCCCGCAGCCCCCCTTGGAGCTCCCCCCCCCCGCAGCCCCCCTTGGAGCTCCCCCCCCCGCAGCCCCCCTTGGAGCTCCCCCCCCCGCAGCCCCCCTTGGAGCTCCCCCCCCCGCAGCCCCCCTTGGAGCTCCCCCCCCCGCAGCCCCCCTTGGAGCTCCCCCCCCCGCAGCCCCCCTTGGAGCTCCCCCCCCGCAGCCCCCCTTGGAGCTCCCCCCCCGCAGCCCACTTGGACACCCCCCGCCCCCCCTCAAACTCCTTTGGAGCCCCCACACCGCTGGACCCAGGCCCCAAAATTGTAAAATCAATCTAGGAGTCACACAGGGAGTTCTGATAGATTTGGGGGATTTTGTAATGCTCAGTGATTTCAGCGCTGTGCAAGGCCTGGATGGACAGCATTGGAAGTGTGGGTTTATCGAGTATGGAGGTGATGACTCATTGTAGCTTTTAGCATTCGCTTGTGCCTTATCGTCATAGAATCATAGAATGGGTTGGGTTGGCAGGGACCTTGGGGATCATCCAGTCCAACCCCCTTGCCATGGGCAGGGACACTTTCCGCTAAATCAGGTTGCTCAAAGCCTCATCCAACCTAGTCTTGAACACCTCCAGGGATGGGGCAGCCACTACTTACTTGGGCAACCTGTGCTGGGTTTTCACCACCCTCAGTATAAACAAGTTCTCCTTTATATCCAGTCTGAATCTCCCCTCTTTGAGTTTAAAACCATTCTGCCTTGTCCAGTCATGACAGGCTCTGATAGAAAGGTCTGTCCCTATCTTCATAGCCACCGGTGGCATGTGGGCATCAGTCTTGCATGTTTAAATAAATAGTCTTCTGAAAATACTGAGATATAATAGTTTTTTCTTGACTAATGTGTTTTCTTCTTCAGTACGACCTGTCGGCTTCCACATTTTCCCCAGATGGCAGAGTGTTTCAGGTTGAATATGCTATGAAAGCTGTGGAGAATAGTAGGTAAGATACAAATACCTGCATTATCTTTATCTGTTTGTTGGTTGGTTTTTATGAAAGCAGCGTACCTGGACAAGTGTGGTGACATTGCAGATATGTATTATGTTGTTAAAATCAGTTCTGAGGAACTAGGTCCCTAGGTTCATTTTGGGAGGCTTCAGATTGAGTGTAGAAGTGGTATAATCAGTGTTGCTTGCTACAGGTGACTTTTCACACTTTTGCTTATTAGAAACAGGTTATGGTGACTGCAAAGAAAGGCAGTGAACTTATTTGTGTATGTTAAAGGCAATAAAAATCTTACGCTTTGGGGGAAAATCTGCTTGCAGGTCCTATAGAATCATGGAACGGTTTGGGTTGGAAGGGACCTTAAAGATGTTCCAGCCCCCCTTGCCATGGATAGAGACACCTCCCACTGGGTCAGGTTGCTTAAAGCCTCATCCAGCCTGGCCTTGATAAGGTTGCTTAGCTGTTACAGTAGTAGAGCTGTTGCAGCATCTAAACGCCCGTTGTGAATTTAGGCATTGAAAGACCAACAAACTCGGGGCCTTTTAAATTTATAACGACTTCATACATATTCCTCAGGAATCTGAGGACATCCAGGTTCTGTTAAAGGTGTATCAGCCTCTCTGAGAGCCTCTGTCTTCCCTTGAGTACATGGAAAGGAGTGCTGCAAAGCGAAAACCCCAGCTGTGCTGTAGTGGCAGCCAGGCATGGACTGCATCGACCAGGTGTCTGATTGTAGCCAAACACTGCTAAAGGAGGATTAGCAAATTGCTTTGTGTGTGCCAATGTTGGTCATTTATGCCTGATGATACAGTTTTTTAGGGTTAGAGAAAGAATCACAGAATCGTTCTGATGGGAAAAGACCTTTAAGATCATCACCGTTTAAGCTGGTGAAGGGTCTGGAGCACAGGGGTTATGAGGCGTAGCTGAGGGAACTGAGGGTCCTTTAGCCTGGAGAAGAAGAGGCTGAGGGGAGACCTTATTGCTCTCTACAGCTCCCTGAAATAAGGTTGTAATGAGGTGGGTGTTGGTCTCTTCTCCCAAGTAACAAGTGATAGGATGAGAGAAAATATCCTCAAGTTGCACCAAGGAAGGTTTAGATTGGTTATTAGGAAAAATTTCTTAACTGAAAGAGTGGTGAAGCACTGGAACAGAGCTGCCCAGGGCAGTGGTGGAGTCTCCACCCTGGAGGTTTTCAGAAACCATGTCGATAGGTTACTTCAGGACATGGTTTAGTAGGCACGGTGTTGGTGCCTGGATAGGACTGGACGATCTTAGAGCTCTTTTCCAACCTTAGTGGTTCTGTGATTCTATGATTGAGTCTGACCCTTAACCTAACACTGCCAAGCCACCACTAAACCATGTCCACAAGTACAACGGGAGCATTCACATCTCCCTGATCAACATGAATTTACCAAAAGGCAAGGTTAATCAGTCCATGATTTTCACACCAGTATCATTCAGCTCAGTGATGGGGCAGCAGCTGTGCAGTGGCTCCAAATGATGCCACCACTGCATACAGTCTGTTCAAAACTATTTGGGTCAGGACTTTTGGCAGCCTTCTCCTCCTTTATTTAAAAAAATGTTTGTAGGTTTAATGAACTTTGGCTTTTTTACTACCTGGTTGTCTTCAATGCTAAAGAGGTATTGTAACAAATCTGCTTCTGGGGAAATTATACGATTTTCTCTCGTATTTTGTTAATTCTGTGTTACCTGTTTTACGCTGCAGTTCTGTGTGAGAAACATACATTTATCTTGTCTCTCAGTACAGCAATTGGGATCAGATGCAAAGATGGTGTTGTCTTCGGAGTAGAAAAACTAGTTCTGTCCAAGCTTTATGAGGAGGGTTCCAATAAACGTCTCTTTAATGTTGATCGACATGTTGGAATGGTAAGGGGCTGTTTTAGTTTTTCATAAATTGAAAGGTACATCCCCAAGAGCAGAAATCTGTGAATCAATAAATCATTAAGTAGATTAAGAAATAATGTTAATATTGCTGTGTGCAGTCAGAAATGCTGGTGGGTTTTTTTACTGTTTTCTGTAATTTATTCTTGATTACACACATAGAAATAAAATCCAAATTTTAAATAGCAGAAGTACGTATTTTGAGGCTGGTTCGGATTTTTCTGAAATGCTTTTCATCTTTCCAGTTGTCCAGACCTGAACATAAATATAACCATAAGTGTTAAAGCGGTACTTTTTTATGCAGTTATATGAGGTGTGTGAAGGGGAAACATGCCGCATACCGGATTCTTTCCTCAGCAGTGTGAGAGTCAGCTGAATTCTTTAGAGACTGGTCTGTGGATTGCTGGCTAATCCATAGCAGTGATCTCTGGATGGTATCAAGCAGTGGTCACTATGTGACAGAGATGCCTGAAATGTACCTGTTGAATACATATTATATGAACCATTGTTTGGGTTAGTGTAGTCATAGCAAATAATAAGATACTATTTAACATGAAGATAATGTTGGTTATTCTTTTTCCTAGAGAAATATTCTATTCTGTATTTATATATGATCGAATTGACGTGTTCTAAGCTTGCTAGCAGATGGACAGTTGTAGTACATAGGATTCAGTAAAGACCTTGGTTAAGTTGCATAATTAGACTTTCACCCATCAGCTTCATTAGGTTATTGCAAGATGTGATGGCCAGCTGATCACCACTCTCATTTCAGGCAGTAGCAGGGCTCCTGGCAGATGCTCGTTCCTTGGCTGACATAGCCAGAGAAGAGGCTTCTAACTTTAGATCCAACTATGGCTACGATATTCCACTGAAGGTAAGAAATCAATGCAGATCACTCAGGTTTTTTGGTGCTCTCTGTCTTGACATCGAGAACTAAATTTTACTACTTGAGGCTTACTTATTTCCATTAATAAGGGCTTCTGATGTTTTCTTCTCCACTTAGCACCTCGCGGACAGAGTGGCGATGTACGTGCACGCGTACACGCTGTACAGTGCCGTCAGACCTTTTGGCTGCAGGTAACTCTTTGAAACATACACCGTTTGTAAGGAGCTTGTTTCACAACTGCTGGAACTACTCAGGTTGTCTGAGTTCTTTTTTTAGACTTGGACTTAGTAACCTACAGTTCATCTCCTAAACAGATTCCCTTCCCCTTTCTTGTGTGTGTGTGTAACCTTAGGTGAAGAATTCAGATTTGCCTAACAGTATGCCAAGCTTGTACAGAGATTGACAGTTTGTCCTTGAATTTTAAAGTGGAGGAGTTGATGCTATTAGATGTGATACAGTGACGAAAGCAGAACTTTCCTCTGCGATCGTCCTGCTTGCCCTGATACCCAAAGCGAGTCCCAACTCCTATGAGTTCCAGTGCAAACGGACTGATAAACTCAGATCTGCTCTCTGGTTACAGAGGAGTAAAATGTTTCTGGCAGCTGGGCTGTCACGGTAACACTGAGTTGTTCAGACAAATTGCTTAACGGAATGTAGCAGGAAAGTAGGAGTTCTGCTCCAGGGAGAACATGGGAAGCCTGAGTTGTGTAGTCTCTGTAATTCTGTGTGGGTGGGTAGGTACAAGAAATGTTTCTAATTTCACATTTCCCCTCCAGTTTCATGTTGGGCTCCTATGATGAGGATGACGGTGCACAGCTCTACATGATTGATCCATCAGGAGTTTCATACGTGAGTGTGTCAAAAATACTTCCCTCTTGGCATAAAATTTCCTAGTTAGGAAAATAATGTCATTCCAAAGGTGCTGTTAATGTTTTTCTCTTTTTGCTTGGGAAGATCTGTGGTAAATCACTGTTGGAAATAAATAGAGCTGTGTTTTGCTTATTTGCATATCCTTGTTAAGCACGCATTGTGTATCTTGGGACTAAAGTCTCCACGAAACTAGTTCCAAAGTGTGCCTATCAAATATTTGAGAGTCCAATCCACCTGGTTATAGCCAAGGAAATGTCCCATGTGCTGCCCAGAAAGGGCAAATACTGTAGTGATAGCCCATTCACAAAAACTTGCAGTAGGAGAGGGCTGCTGCTGACTCTGACTGCTGTCAAAATAGATAGTTTTGTTTGCTGTCAGTGCTGCCTCTTCGTGTGTTTTGCAAATGGGATGATGCACACTCATGCTGTTCTATTTTTTTGTTTCATTTTCTTTCAATATATCCAATGCCAAAGCTGTTGAGGGAAATAGAAATCCTTAATTTTTGCGTGCTTACATTTCAATATATTTTCATAGAAGGTGGATTTAGACATTTTTGATCCTGTAGAACTTCTCCAGTTCTAGTTTGCTCTTCCATTTACTGTAATAACAATAAAAAAATCATCCATTGCAACAGATTGAGCAGATGTGTTTCTGTCCAGGAACTACTGAGCTCTTCTGTTTTCTGTCAGCAGTGGTAGTGCTTAATTTAGTCCTTGGGTTGCGTTCAGCAACTGAGGACATGCCCCAGGGGAGAACAATACCAGGGTGTACTGTGTATTAGCCTCTTGTTGTGCGAACAGGGTGGGTTTGACACATGTTAACTGACAGTCAGAACTGCAGAGGGCTTCCTACTTAAACTTGCATTTTTTTTCCTCTCTTTTTAGGGTTATTGGGGATGTGCCATTGGTAAAGCCAGGCAGGCTGCAAAGACAGAAATAGAAAAACTTCAGGTATGATGTTACAGTTTTGTTGTGCTGTTTCAAAACACATATTCCTAGCTCACTGTTACCCTTCTGGATGCCTAAAACGTATAAAATACAAGAGAAGCAGATAAAATATTCCCTTGTATGTTCTAGGATAATATTGCCTCTGCAAGAGCAGGATTTCTCCAGTCTTGCCCTGGGCAGTGGGCAGTCCATAGGGAGCACACGTGTTTAGCAGACATACGCTCCCCAGCGCGCTGGCAAGCAAAGTAACTGAGAGAATATGAAAGTGTAACCAAGTTTTTAGTTGTGAGTGAAAACCTTAGGGCAGCATCACACAGGGTAGTCTATCTATTTTTTTTCCAAAGGCTTTAGATGATTCTTTTGTTTAAAAAGTTGAGAAAAGCTGGGCTTGTTAAGGACAGTGAGTGGAACTGCAGAATATTGAATGACCACTGGCACGTTATCATATATTGAATGGTTATGACTCTGAAAATGTAACAGAAACAGGATCTTTGCAGGGTAAGACAGTGTGTCCCCACTGGCCAGTGCTGAGGTATGGCCTTTTTTGAAAGGATCTGTTCCAGCAGCTGTTGTTGCTGAATGCAGGACACCTTTCAAAACATAGGTCAGGAAAAGGATTTGAGTGATGATCTCAGAGGTCCTTTCCAACCTTATGATACTGTGATACAACCACATTGTTACTAAAAAGAGCACTTTCTGTTTGGCATTTCCTGTTTGCACAAGATTAAGTTGTGAAGTATTACAAGGAGGTTCTGGGAGTGCACACTGTGTTGTTTCATAGGTGCCGGAATGGGCATGCAAACAGTTGCCTTTGTAAAACCAGTCTGTGGAGAGGACTACTGAAATGAGCTGAGGTGTGTCTTAAGCTGATTTAGAGCTTTGTAAGAATCCTAAGACTTCTGTCTTTCTCTTGTGTGTAATACTGAGTCACAGATTCATATAGAATCATGGAATCGTTGGGTTGGAAAAGACCTTCGAGATCATTGGGTCCAACAGTACCTGTCCACTACTAAATCATATCCCTGAGCACCTCGTTTACCCATCTTTAAACACCTCCAGGGATGGTGATTCCATCACCTCCCTGGGCAGCCTCTCCCAGTGCCTGATAACCCTTTCTTTGAAGAAATTTTTCCTAATTTCTAATCTGAACCTCCCCGGTGCAACTTGAGGCCATTTCTTCTCATCCTTTCACCTGTCACTTGGGAGAAGAGACCAACACCCACCTCACCACAACCTCCTTTCAGGCAGCTGTAGACAGCGATGAGGTCTCCCCTCAGTCTCCTTTTCTCCAGGCTTGACCAGCCCCAGTCCCCTCAGCCGCTCCTCATAAGGCTTGTTCTCCAGCCCCTGCACCAGCTTCATTGCCTTTCTCTGGACGCCCTCCAGTCCCTCAATGTGCTTCTTGTATTGAAGGGCCCAAAACTGAACACAGTACTCGAGGTGTGGCCTCACCAGTGCTGAGTACAGGGAACAACCACTTCCCTGATGTGGTTGGCCACACTTTGTGATACAGGCCAAGATGCTGTTGGCCACTTGGGCACACTGCAGGCTCATGTTCAGCCGGCTGTCAACCAACACCCCCAGGTCCTTCTCTGCCAGGCAGCTCTCCAGCTATTCTTTCCCAAGCCTGTACACCCATGGAACTGGAGCAGTTAACATGGGACAGCACTACTCTTGGTCTGTCTCACGTAACTCTTTATACTGTGCGTGCATCTTTTTTATGGTTTCAGTCTGCAGAAGGACCTCAGGTGTTCAGGGAAAAGCTCATAGGGGTGTCATGCTTTTAGCAGTAGTCTGTGTGCTGTAGTTTGATAACTGAAACATTACAGGAAAAAATGAAATGTTCTTGGGTTTGCTTCTGTCAGTCTTGAATCTGGTCAGGTCCTTGAATACCAAATCGGAAGTAGGAAGCCTACAGGATCATCTGATCTTAATACAAAATCTTGGTGTCTGAGAAATCATAATTTCGGTTTCTGTATGTGCAAACTGGCAGAAGGATAATGTTGGGTAATAGATAACATACCCCAAAAAAATTATTTGCTGTGCAGTGCTGGGATTTTCAAAAATTTGTTTTATTGACTGAATTTTTGTACAGCTAATATGTACATGTGTTGCTTGAATGTTACAGTAGGGCCTGTAAAATTCAGTACATAGTGTGACATGTATGCACATATTTATTTTATTATTGAAGGGCTTGTTTGCAGAAAATGCTTGGTAATGTGCATGTCTTGTCACAGCAATGTGAGGCAAGTCCTGTCTTGCATGCTGACACTTTTTGTTAACCATAGACTGAGCAGGTTTCCAGGTGATGAGTTAATTTTGATGAGATGAACTTGTCAAAACTGAAATGGGAAAAACACAGAAGTATAAAAGCTCTTGGGAGGTGATACCTGTAAACTCAGGTTTGTTCCTGTGGAAGAGGTGACTGCTGGTGGGAGCTAAGAGGCAAGCAGGCACTCAGAACTTTAAACCTGCCTTACAGGTACTGCAGAGCAGATCCTTTATCTGGGAGGGGACACAGTACGCAAAACCCTAGCAGAAACTGGATTTTATGCAAATGTCTGGTATCTGCAGCTCTGGGACAATTTGTAGTTGTGTGGGGGAGTACCTGAATCTCTTGGTCTCTTCTACAGCGCTTCTCATGCAGCTCCATGCTACCTACAGCTTTTGGTACATGGACATAATTAACTCCTGCTATAAACAGTACAGCAATTACCCTTGTTGTCTGCACCATTGGAAATTGGGATTGGAAAAGGATAATGGCAAAAAATAAACTTATTTTAGCTTTGTCCTGTGTAAATATGTTGTGATAGTAGCAGGTTTTCCTATTTCACTGCTAACTTTACATGCATCGACCCACACAGTATTTTAAATGCTTGTGTGACACAGGTTGTATTTGTGCACAGCAGCCAGTGCTGTCTGTGTTACAGATCGAGTGTCACACGCGTAAGGGCTGGGACAATGGGTCTCTTGTCAGTCCAGGACACTTCTTGGGACGGTGCTGTGATGACACGTGTCTGACCAGGCGTGAGCATTTCTCCTCTGGCCCATTGCTCCTGTGGGTGTGTGCTTCACCCCAGCACTGCTGTGACACTCCACACAAACGAAGGGCTGTTGTCATCTCAGTTCCTTCACTGGTGTCTGAAAACAAGCTTCCACACGTTATGAGGATCAGAAGAGACCGTGAACTATACATGATTAATGGTTTACATTCTGAGCTCAGGGTAAATAATGGGGGAAAAAAAAGAAATGATAATTTATTTTGAAATGGAAAGGCATTTCATGCTAGGGAAAGGGTCAGTAAAAGGTGCACTGTATTTTGTGGCTAATGGCTCACTGGTTTCAGTGAATGATGACAGGCATGTTTTTGTCAGTGTGGTATCAAAGGCTGATGTCTATCTGGTTTGTGCAAATGAAACCTTGAAAAAGGAAATTAGGCTAATCTTGTTTCAGCGCTGAATTAATGAAATAGAGTAGAATGTATTACTACTCCATAGTCCAGAAGAGTTGACTGGTACGAGATTTGACCCACAAACCAGAAGTTTATGATGTCATGAAAATTGGCACAAGGCTTTGTTTTGATCAACTGTGAAACTCAGAAGACTCTGATGTAACAGTGACAAAATGTGAAATGAGATGCTGATCCCTTGCTCAGGCACGCCACTGGTTGTTTCCCTGGAACAAGTCTCCTCTTGGGGCATTACTTAAAACTGCTTGCATGAAATGTTGATGAGACCAAAAGTATTGCTATACTGACTAGAGTGAATATGAATATTATATGTGAAAGTATGGTGCCTGCCCTGTATCGCACCTGTGGTTATTTTGTGTCAGTTGATCATAAAGCATCTAAGAACAAATCAAGCTTTTACAGTGCTATGTGCTCAGCTTCCACCTTTCCAGCTGATGGGTGCTTTAAACTGGGGAAGCTTCCACCTGACAATTTTTTCATACAATTTTTCAGTTGTATAAGTCTTCAGTGGAAGAATGCCTTGCGTATAGTAGGCTGAAAGGTGCAGAGCAGAGAATAAATTTGGTTTTAATCTTGTCACTACTGAACAGTAAGCTCATCAGGCACATGCAAAGCCACTCGTGTTCTTGCCATCTGGATGTCGAAAATACTATCTTCTCTGAAGTTGTGGGTTTTTTTTTGTCTGCAGATGAAGGAAATGACCTGCCGTGATGTTGTGAAAGAGGTTGCAAAAATGTAAGTCTACAACTTGTTTTTTCAACTTAACAAAATTTTATATTGGTGAGCTGCTTGTGGTTTCAAACTGAAGCTGTTCCTTTTAAATGGGGTACCAGGTCTCATTTCTATTGGACAGGTGCTCATGCTGACTTCAGGATCTTCTGCTGTTAGTTTTTCTCCTCTTGAGAGGTGGAGTATGCGACTCTGTACTGAAAAATGCCAAAGTATGATCTCATCTGCTGCTACTTACAGGTGCAGCTTGTAGCAGCAGTGGATGAAGTGTTCAACTGTGAATACAGTCACTGGTTCTAAAATACATAAACCAGGTGACAGATGGGAGCAGCTCTCTGGTGTCCTGTTCTAAGTGAGCTGTACACATTGTTACACAGATTGAAAATGATTTGATGCTTGAGATATTAAGCAGCAGTCCAGAAGTGGAGCTGAGGTGTTTGACCCAGCCTTCCTATTTGCCTAAAAAATGCCCAAGTGCTTAGGAAACACAAAGTATAACTCCTTGTTTAAAGGTGTATACAGGATATAGCTGATCTCATTTAAATGGTTAAGCTTGATACCACTTGAAGAGACCGGAAATATTTAATTTGCTATTTACTGATACAATTTAGGTTGACACATCAGTGATGTAATAATCTGTAGTCACTAATACTGTCCTACAAACTCTGTGTGAGGGTAGTGTATCTCCAGAGGGAAAAAAGCCATTCAGTAAGTCAAGCACTGGGCGGGGGGAAAAAGATGCCAGAAAGAGAGAGGGGTTTCTGCTAGGTAGGCTGTGAGTTGGCCAGCAGTAAACTAGCTTCAAAGTACTTTGTGGATTAGTAATACCAGTACCCTTTCAGGTATCTACAGCACTTCACTTGAATGCTTAGGGATGTGCCCTTTGTTTGTCACAAGGGTAATAATCTCCAGCTGCAAAACTGTAACCTCCAGCACTTAATGGCTATTTCTTAGAAGGTTATAAAGGAGTAATAAACGTGTTTCTATCCCTGCTGTTGCACAATGTGAGTTTATTTTGAAGCTTGTGTCTGAGGGTGTCATGGCAGCAGCTAGAGGAAAGAATTTGTTGTAGGACCTTTGTTCTTGAAACCTAGCAAGGACTTCAAAGCAGTTAGAGCAGTACCAGGAAAGCATGGATTTTCAAATAATGAAAAGACTTCTTTAATTCTGCCTCAGCTCAAAACTTAGCAGTTGTACATATAATTCTGTTTTTCAGCTCAAATTCAGCTCCTTAGTGGCATTTATAAAGAAAGCAAATATTTTAACTATTTTTGTAACCCTAAAGTACCAGCCAGAGGCCAGAGTAATGATTTCTTCAAGAGCTTGTGATGGCACACTTTGTTGCAGAAGGCTTGTGACCAGCTGAACACATCAGACACACCCATAGATCATCTTGGGTGATGATCAGTAGGTGCAGTCTAACAGTGACAGAGGCTGTCAGAAGAACATAATAAGCATACTCTGATATTTCCCTGCACACCAGTGTTAACTCTGTTCTTTGTATTCGTTTCACAATAGTTTTGCCAGACTTTAACTGGAAGTACTTAGCGTGGTGCTGAAGGTAACCTTCCTTCCTCCACTGTCTCCAAGGTTTATATGTTGGCTAGAAATAGCTCATATGTTTCAGCTTGTGACTTATTAATGTTTCCTGAAACAAACTAAGGAATACCACCTTCTCCACAAGCGAAGCCACAGGTTATTTTAAGTTCTGCTATTGTTTTCAGTGTTATGTCTAAACTCAGGGTTGTAGTTTGTTTACCTGTGCTGCCACTGAGGGCAGAATAAGATGATGCAGTCAAACCAGTGTTGCTATTGCGGTGTAACATTTTTATCCACAGACTGAGGAGTGATCTTACTGGTCGGGATGGTACCACGTATGATGTAATATCACTTGTTTGAATTCTGATTACTATCATGCTTGCCATAAGCATGGCAGTCTACATAGAGATGTAATTAGGCACAGGGTACTGTGGTGTTGGGAGTAAGTCCGAAGTGTGAACTGAAATAAGATTTACTGGAGAAATACAGTGTCCTGTATTACAAATGACCTAGCAGAAGCAGGCAAGGATAATGTAGCCCTGGTTGTATGGTATTTGAATCTTAATGTGTGTTCTGATTAGGATAACTTGAACATCTCAATCTGCATCTTGGCTATAATAATTTAATGTATTGTTATATTAGCAATTAAGTGTGGAAAATTCTCTAAAGGGTTTTGCATGTGTGTGGGCAGGGGAAAAAGCATGGGGAGAGCTTCTGTTAACCATAAGAAAAGTACTTCAACCAAAGAAATCCATGAAAGGAAGTAAGTATATTTAGGCTATTGATCAGTCTGTTCTAATCTATACTTTCTCTGTTCCTTCCAGAATCTACATAGTTCATGACGAAGTAAAGGATAAAGCTTTTGAGCTGGAACTCAGCTGGGTTGGAGAAAGTAATGCATTTCTGTATTTTCTATATATGCTATGGAAAATTCATAACTTTCTGTAACTAAAGCGAAGCATTGCTTCTTAACTCACTCTGTATGTCAAGGACTTTGTGCGAATTCTACCTAAGATGTACTCTGTCTTTTGGCAGTAACCAAGGGAAAACACGAAATTGTTCCCAAAGACATCAGGGAAGAAGCAGAAAAATATGCCAAGGTAAGGTCCGATTTTGGTGTTGTCTCAGTGCTTCAGTTAGCAAACAAGTTGCAGTAGAAGGAACTCACTGAAGGTCAGGCTTCTGGTGTGATGATGACTGGAAAATGTATAGTTACAACACACATCACGTAAGCATTAGCTGGCGTAACTCTAACAGAGAACAGTGAGTGTACAGTGTAATCCAGGGTTAGTTCCTGCTTTCCAAACCAGGGTAATCTGGCAGCTTGCACAGGTGGTGCATTTCTCCTTCAAAAGTAAAGGTGTTAACTCTTCTGCAGTGGTACAAGTGAGTAGAAGAGGTAGAAAGTTGTGTTGCCTAGAATAGGTTTAAAGATAACCAGCTGCAGACAGTTTGACTTCCAGCATTTAACAGCTTTGCTTTCGTTCTGAAAGTTATGATGGTGCTTGGTGTTACCTCCTAGAGGAATGAATGGGCCTGCTGAATGCATGGCCTTGGACAGACTGAGAGGATCCTAAAGCTACAGCAAAACATGTTTTGCTTATGACAGGCTGGATTATAAAACCGTTAAAACTATTTTAAGTTGTGGTTTGTTTGTTTTTTTAATAGGAATCTCTGAAAGAGGAGGATGAATCAGATGATGACAATATGTAACACATTGTTACTTCAAGACAAGTTCAAATTTTCTTACCTTACAGGTTTTGTTTATAATGTATTGAGCATGGGATGTTATTATGTACTTGTTGGCAGAAATTGAGTGACCAACTTGTACTAATAAATTTTCCATCCATTTTACTGTCTGTTAGCTTTTATTTCAAAAGGGGATAGGCCAGTGTCATCAAGAATCAACTTCACTGTGTGTCAAACCACATTAAGAAGGAAAGATATTACCAGGCTGGTGTTGCTTCCTCTTACTACAGCACTCTGTTAAGAGCCAGGCTCGGTACAGAAAAAACATCTGCTGGCAAATGTGACAAGTCTCTTGTTTATACTGCGTAGTTCAATATTAAAAACTATAACTTGGTTATTCCTTAATTAACCAGTATCAGAATTTGCAATTTGTTCATAGCCACAGTCTGTAATTGATGTTGGCAGAACCAGAACCTTGTGGTAAGCCAGCCGGTTACAGGTGGTTAAGGTGATGTGCAGAGCTGACACCTCCAAACAGCGCATAAACCAAGCAAGAGCCCAGGAAAAGGAATTTTCATCTGAAGTATCAAGCACAGGCCTCTATGAAGAGTAGGAGAAAATAACTAATTCAGTTTAAAATAGTGCTTATGTTAATAGATCTTGCAGCTTTAGAACTTCAGCAATGTAACTGGAAGAGCTAAATTATTTAAACAGCTTCATTCAGCTGTAGTTTCTCAGATCACTTCTGAATCAGCTTTATCTATTTCTGACCTTCCCAGGCGCTCAAAAGCTTTCTTGCTTTCCTTCCTCACTTGCTAGGAAAAAAGACTGTCTATTATAGTCACTTCAAAGTCTTGTAACAAACTGCTCTGTTCACTACCTTAGAGCTCAGTTAAAATTGAAGCGTGCCTGCAGTTAAGACTCTAATGGTTTTCAGTCTAAAATGCATACTTTTCTAATGAATCAGACTCCTCAGCTTTAGTGCCTCACAGTAATGGTCACCAGCCCTTAAGACAAAGCTTTCCCTTGCAGGTGTTTTTTTTTTTTAAATTACAACTTTTTTTTTTCTTGGGCTGCTCCAGTCTCTTTTCTAACAGGATTTTTAGATTACATCCTTTTTGTGACAAGGGGAAGTCAGTAGGGAGAGATGGATCTGTATCAATGTTTAGTGCCTGTCTCAGGCTAAACTTTAGCTGGGTCAGGCTACCTGAACTCCTGCCTCTGCAGCTGGGCATGGCTGTCAAAGGCTGCTGGAACTCCACATCAGGCCTGAGCCAACATTAATCATGAGTGTGACAGCCAGCCTTTCGTTCTGGGTTGCAAGTGTCCAAACTTACTGCTGACTCAGCTGTTTGAGTCGTTAGTGAATGCCAGTCAGGAAACTCCATCAGCTCACTCAGCATTAGCTGAGGGCTGATCTTTCACTGCTGTATGTGACAGCAGAACTACCCGATTCTCTTCACCTTGTCTGTATTCTGTACCTGAAGTGTTGCTAACAAACTGCTAAATGGAAGTTAAAAGCCATCCTGTGTTGTTACATCCATTCACCCAGTCCTTTCAGTGACAGCCATTCTGAATTAGGGACAGGAGGTGTAACAACAGTGACACAATCAGGTTTCAAGGTTAAGTGAGGAGAGCTGATCAGCTGTATATATTTATAAGAAAAAGTGGAAGGAAGATCCTCTGCACTATGCGAGAAGAGGTAGGAACAGAGCCACCTGCTTACTTATTTGGAATTTCCAAAGAGCTACAACATGGCTCTTTTGAGGGAACCACAATTTTTTTTTTCTTGTTGTGGAAAGATCAAGTCCAGCGAGAAGCAATTCAGGAGTGGGTGGATAGCAAGCAATCTGTACAAAGTGCTGCACAGCAGGCTTCCCTGTCATGGCAACATCTGGTTAAACAATACCAAGGTGACGATTACTGTCAGATTCATTTCTAAACTATAACTCAGTGATTTAGGCACAACCTGTTTGTGAGAATTGATCTTTATCCATTATAAGGAAAAGATCTATTTACTTCCATCTCCATTGACTGCAGATGAGGAAAGAGGGGGAAAAAAAGGAGCGATGGAAGGTGGGGGAAAAATACTTGCATTTATTCAGGGGAGGGGGTGTCAAGGAGGAAGAAAGCAGAATACTGAATAAGGTATTTTAGTATTGTAATTTGTGTTAACTTTAGAAATGAAAAGCTAGCAGGCTTCTGTTTCTGAAATGAAGCAGTGCTACCTGTTAACAATAAGGCCCAGGGAACATAAGAATAGATTTGTAGTCCAGAAGGACTCTCATTTCAGCAGAAAACCTACAGCAAGTTCCCCATTACAGCTATTTTTGTAGCTTTAACAGAGTTGCAATTCCAGCTGGGATAATAAGTGAGATAACCACATTGTGTTTAACAAGTAACTTACTAATTTGAAGCTAGTTACTTAAGCATGCTTAATCATACAGTTGCACAGTAGCCATCATAATGTTCCACTAATTTAGTCCACACCTGATAGGCTAAATGCCAACTTTAATGACTTTTGCTACTGAGAATTAGTATTTACATGTTGCTGTGTCAAACTGTGGCAGCTGAGCAGGGAAAGAAATCTTCCAAAAAGAAGTGGCTACTTACGGCCATGCTGGCCTCATATAGACTTAAAAATGCATTGAGACAGCACAGCATCATTAAACTTCAGTTAAATGTTGAAGACCGTATTTTTTTCCCTAAATATATAGAACTGTCTGAGGCAAATCACTTGCTGAAAGCTTCAGAAGGCCTCAAGCTGGATCTAAAATCATTACTATTTAAGTGAGGACTAGATCTATTATAGAACAAGAGAAGAGAATATTAAATCTCAACCAAAAAAGCTTGCTTTTAACACGCTCTGTTTGAAGTATAAGACTAGGAAAAAAAATCTAGCTTTATTGTAGATACTCTTTAACAATAAACAGGCTTAAATAATATCTAGGGGGCAGAGTTTGATTTAAGCCCAGAGAAGAACTGATCAGGTAGCTAAAATAAAAAGGCTTCTACCAGTCTCCTGTAGCTTCAGATGTGGGGCATGTCTGGAGAAAGCGTGTACGCTTTAGAGTCTGAAGAGGTGGAGTTCCCCAAGAGCTGTTCCTGAGACTAAGGGTAGCACATGCTCCTACTGAAACCTTCCTACTGTTGAGTAGGCTCACTCTTGAATCCTCTGAGTCTCCTAACATGCAAGGGAGAAGGGCAGCCCAGCTGGCTGACTCGGTTCAGGCCTGCTTGCACCACAGGCAGGCCCAGTCTGACAGACCTGACAGCAGCTGTGTGTGACAGTGAGCAGAACCAGCCTTGAGCAGCAGAGGCAGTTTGCTTTCCTGCAAAAGCAGGGCCTGGATCTTCTTCCCTAAAATGAAAAATAACTTTTATAAGTGGCTTGGAAAATGGTCAAGTATAACTTCAGTTAACATTGAAACATGAAAATGCATTACAAGGGTAAAAAAAATGGGCAGGGTAAAAGTTTCTGAATCGGAGATTTGAGCAAGAGGTGATTCTTAACAGTCTCAGCTGAATTGGTTTCTGCACGAGGCAATGGGAAGTTTCAGTTATGAAGATATCAGAAAAAGCAGAATTAGCTCATACCAAGCAGTGCTTCTTGCTTCGTGCTCCACAAGTAACCTACTTAGTCCAGAATCTGGCCATTTATGGGAATACATAATAGAGCAGAAAGTCAAATACCTACTTGGAATGAGTAGCTGCAGTTCTTGCCATGCTGAAGCATTTTACGTTCAGAGTTTTAACAGCATGTGCTGTTGCTTAAGACCCAAACACAGGCTTTAACAGAACAGCAGAACTTAAGATTGCGTAGACCAACTCATCTCTTAAAGTCATCCCTCCACCACAGAGTATTTTAGAAATACATAGATTCAATGGTGACAGAGTAGGATGCAAGATATTTTCTCTCCCTTTAAGTCTCATGCATCCACTGTTACTCAGCACCTGATGAATCACTACTCTGATATTTAAGAGGACTGGATGTGTCACATTCTCTATTATAATTATTCAGTCAGCAAGTTCGTATGCAGAAGCCTTGTTGAAGAGAACTAAGAGGGGGACTATGGTGAACTGCAGATGACAGGTTAAAAAAAATAGGCTCCAGTATCTGGTTTACTTACATCTCCATGACCCCATAAGGACAGATTTTAGAATATGCAGCTGGACTTGCAGGCTTCAAAAATCAAGTTTAGGCTACTGCATAACGATAATAAGTTTTCATTGTTTGTACCTTTACATGGCCATAAAAATTACAGGTTTGGATAGTATCTTCCTTACAACTGACCAGGACTGCTGATGAAAGATTAGAAGCTCACAGAACAGCTCATAGAAGTAATCCACATGTGAAATTTCCCATGTGGCTGATATCCATAAGAATATCTCCAAAAGAAATACTACTCATCTGTATTTGGTGCTGGCTCTTGGAAAGGAAACATTTCAAACATCATGCAGATCTGAAGTATGCCAAGCATCAGGTCATTTGTTACTTCCTGCTCTTCACCAAAAATAGCCTGATGGTCTGAGGCTAAAAACCCCACATGCTGGAAGTGTGACTGCCCAAACAGACACAGTGCTGTTTGGGATGCTGTCTGGCTTTATATTCCAACTCACTCCTAAGGAAGGAGATTTGGAATAACTACAAGTTTTGCAAGTCTCTTCTGTAAAACATAACTGTAACCATAGAAGGGAACACAAAACAGTGAATTCAACAATGCATCTTAAGCATTTAGCAGCTGGAAGATAATCATGACCTTAAAATAAAATGCATGGTTTCAAGATTCCAAAGAGAAAAACAGTATTAGTTGTCATGACAATCTGAGACCATAATAGCACCAAAAATCAGGGAGAGACTGTTCTCTCCCCCTCATTTTCTCTCTTCATTGCGTATGCCTATACGACAAGGACTAGCTTTTCCTCCACCCACCAGTTTTTCAAGTTACATGCACAGCACAGAAGTTACTTTTACTTAAGAGCTGAGAGCTATTTTGAGACACCAACTGCTTGTAACTTTCCACCATAGAAGATCTTGCTACCTGTTATGTCTCGTACAGCACTGCAGATAACAGGTGGTAGCAGAGGTAAGAGCATAGCTTTACTGTTTGCCCAGTAAATACATGCTGGTATTTAATAATGTGAGATCTACAACCAAACTCAAAGTTTCCTATTTCCAGATGGACTGAGCAACCACCATGAGCGCTCTTTCGTACATTGCTATTAAAGGACTCAGTTGTTTAAAAATGGTTCTTATCTGTTGCTGTGCCAACCAAAAATGGGCAAGTAGAATAAAGCAGGCACCATCATCACATGGTTTATATCATCCAAGCACTTGCATATAATCAGACACAGGAAAAACTGCAATCCCCTCAAGTCCTCCCTGAAGACAGTGTAAGAACTACCTACTGAACATTTTAGGGACAGAGTAAGACAAGCCAAGAGACAGAAAGAACCCAGGGCAGCTTGTTGCTGCATGAAGTTAGATATGGTTTAGTGCATATATGGTCTGCATAACCAAAATACATTTGTTAAGATTCCAATTTCAGCAGATTGATAGTAGGTTCACTTATAGTACATTCACCCAGAGGCCAATACGCTCCAAACCCACAGAAACCCACTTAAGTGATGCCCAAGGTTTCTTTTCAGGAATCTACTACTGTCATTACTTGAGGGCAGGACAGGGACCAATTACATTAGGTGGCATTAACAGGTGGCAGAAGCAGCAAAGGAAGCGCTGGATGAACAGAACGCTTACATAAAGCTCCATCTCGGCTCTAAATCAGGCAATTTCCACAGTCTAAACGACTTTATTTTCCAAACACTTCTCTATACATATCAGTATGAGGAAGAACATCTGAAATACTGTTTTAGGAGGCAGAATCAACATATATGTAGCTTAATATGTTTCCTGTCAGTCAACAAACAAACAGCTTCTTCCCCCAACCAAATGCTTATTTCTGTGCTAATACCACTTTGTCCCCTGTTCAGCTGCCTGCAAGGAAGAGATCATTTCCACATTAATAAAAGACCATTCCTTGATCCAGAATAATTAAACTCTCCAAAAAGACATGTGTTTTGTTCTTTGAGAGTTCTGGCTGTCACAACACAGCTCATGTCAGTAGTTCTGTTTGCAGCTGTAATGGTGTAACTAATGGGCTACACAGAAAGCACATCCCTGAAGGTACAAAGCTCGTGCCAGCGGCAGTCTCACAATTAATTCACAAGTTAAGTGTGTGTTACACAGTGTTGATTGGTCAACCAGCTCCCTGTAAGAATATCCTCCAAACAAATAAAAGACATCTTTTGAAACAGGCAGCTAAGTAGGAAAAATTAAGAATTTAATCACTGGCCAAAGTATAGATCCTTACTAACAGCAGCTGCTTACAGCTAACATTTAATTCAAAAGACTGAGGGCATTAATACTTTTAAAGAACCAATATTGACCAACTGCAGTCTAGCAAGTTAGCCCTAAGTGGTTACAGAATCACAGAATGGCTTGGGTTGGAAGGGACCTTTAAGGGTCATCGAGTCCAAAAGTAATTTGCACAAGCATATACACTGCTTTCTGGAGACTACTTAGAAGGAAAGATCATGCATCCGCAGTCCTGATTCAGTTGGATCACGTTGCTAACAACCTGCATCCATAACAATCCATCATTTTAATCAACAGCTAATCAGGACTGACAAGCTTGAGTGTGACATGTATGCTCGCAGGGGGACCACGTCACAGGACTTGCCATCAGTACCAGAAGCCTATTTTTTATTTCTACAAGTAAGGAAAGATATATTTTGGTAAATCCAAACTGAGCAAGCCACTTACCAGTGTCCGTAAAAGCTTGTGCATGGGAGCATAGCTCTTAACAGCTTTATTTTCTTCTTCTACTTTTTAACATAGCAACTGTCACAGCAAGAAGTCCTGAAGTCTTATCAGGAGTGGGGCGGAAGCCATGCAGGATATAAACTAGCAACAGGTAGCACAAGTGAGGAAGATTCTTCAGAGTGGCCCGGACATGTCACTCAAAATTACTTCTGAAAAGGCAAAAAGCCAAGAAAACCCTGAAGCTACTAAACAGGCACTAAGAAATTAATCCAACCAAGGTTAGTTCTCTTTGCCAAAAGTGAAACAGCCACCTATTTCAGCTCTCCAATTTCAGCATCAATTGACATCTTAGATAGGGAGAGCATTAGAAGCCTACTCAGTGTACATTTACTGCCAGTCTCGTATCACCACAGGCTGAAAAAGTGACCACACTGTTGCTCCAAAGCAGACCTCATAAATTTAAGTATTTAAGGAGGAATAGCTTCTACTTCTGAAGCTTATTCAGAAGACTGCAGTGAGGTTCTTCAGCTACGACATGCAACCTCATTTAAATGTAAAACTTCAAAAGGCTTTTTCTCCTGATAGTTTTCACAGCAATGAAACATCTAATTGCCACTCCCAAAATGATTTTTGCATTCAGTTTCTACCCTGTATGATTTAGAAGAGGGATTACTCACACAGTAGTATTTATACATGAGATTTGGCTCTGTTATGACACACTATTTGAAGATTCAGATGCAAGCTTAAATGTTTTCAACTGAAGTTTATTTCAGGACCACTAAACTCGTATTTGCTCTGTAGATTGGTGACTGTACACAAAACGCCATTCCCCCAGTCCTGTAGAGAAAAAAAATCTGACCTTGAAAGATCAAAACTTCCAAAGATAAAATGTTTACGTCAGTAACAATGTCAAAAGACAGGAAATGTGTGTTGTAAAGATATTTTGGAAGCCAGTTAAAAAGTACAAAGAGTATTAAATATTACAGTTTACTCCACTGGAATAGCTGAGGCACCAAAATAGCCCATATGTGTATATTCACAGGACACATTTCTGGTACTAACGAGTGCCTTGTGCCTGTCACAAGAAAAATTCCTCATAAAGCCCAAAAAAGAAGTTTTAATTACTCACTGACAACAGGTAGATCTGGTCCTTTGCCTTTACTGCCAGCATTCAAACTGTTAGCAGCCTTCAGCAGCATGAAGCAATGCTACCAGTCAGAAGAATAACTAAATTCTCATTTCACTTCAAGCATCTACTTCAAGTTTTGAAAGACAGACTGATCACTTGATTGCAGTTGATGACAGCCCAAATCCTCTGCCACATCTGAATTAAAGCTGCTTTTCTCTGCAGTACTGTGCGCTATTGTTCTGCAACACTGCACGGCTTCCCCAGGGCAGCTGTAACAGCCCCACTGTTGTCACCAGTGTTGAACTTGTAGTCCTTAGAAACAATGCAGGAAATTGGATTTGTAATCAAATTCTCTACCTCACATCCCTTTGCCAGGAAAAAGAAGAGAAATTAAACAGCTATATTCAGATAATTTAACAGCACATGGCAAAACACACAAAAATGGCTTTACAATCCAATCTTAAGTAAACCCTGTCACCAGACACCCTTCTTCCACAGTGGTTAAATTAGCCAATGTTAACATTTGACACAAATATGTTAGCTATCATAATATAAAATTACATACCAGGAAGAATAAAAATATTCTCTTACAGTACAGCTCTTACGCCATCTAAACACAAGATTACCCAATCAGTCTTCAAAAAGGAATATTTTTGTGTTTGGAATTAGAAAATTGCATGATACATGCCAAAACACCCTCCGCAGCGGACAGGCCAGGATGAAAACAGCAGTTACATCTACTGAGAAACCTCTTCCCTTGGTGCTAGGCTGTTAATGACACAGATCAGGTAATGCATCACTGATTTCTGCACACGTTACACAGGACCACGGTTAAGAACTACATCCAGACTTTGTTGTGCTTTGTGGCTGCAGTTTATTCAGTAAAGATGGGACTGCTCACTGGAGGTTTCTGAGGCTGCTAACAAGAGCTGGGCACACAACTCCATTTTACTGGTGTAACTGGAAAAAGCAAGTACAAAGCGAGCATTAAGGTGTGCTGCAGAGCTGACAGGAAACCCATGGTCCTTCTTTTGAGAAACATATGTCATAATTACTTTTATTATTCTTCATATGCAGAAGAGATCCTGCACTGCTGCAAAATATACCCATACCAGATTGAAAAAACTACTACTGAACTTCAGTGAATATAACACATGAATTCAGGCTTCCTAAGGGTTGCAGAACTTTGTGTCTTCTCCAGCAGCAACACTCATAATGAAATGATGAAAAACAGCTCACCCAGTTCTGTTTAACTAACTAATAAAATGCTTTTCTGAACATAGGGCCAGGATTGTGCCAGCACTGGGGAATCCGTGGGTCAGCATTTAGCATTACCTGGTGGGTCTGTCTGGTATTTTTGTTTTCTCTCTCACACAAACAATAATAAATACGAAGGAACTTGTTGCTGACAGTTCACAGTAAAACACAGTATTCTCCATAACTAGGAAAGAACCTCTGGCCTTTCATTTTTACAATCCAGCTATTACTGACTGAACTTTTCTGCTGTCAGCGTCACATTCATTGGGATTTTTTTCTTTTATACCTGCACGCTAAGCTCTTCACAGGCTCTTGTCTAAACAGTGTGCAATCCCTTTGATAATAAAGCTCTGTGAGAAGCACAGATCTGACTTTCATTGGTACAGAACCTGAGTTCACACAGGAACCACAAGGCAGATACTTCCTCAGCCACCACTGGAAATATGTTGCCTATTTACTTACAGAATAAACACCAAGAGGAAAAGCATTTTAAAAGAAAAGGGAACTAAACAGTGGAGACTAAAATAAAAGCAGCTATAAGTCTCCTGAACATCTGCAAACTCTGACAAAGTAGCATAGAATTCTACTGAATATAAAGAAGCTCAATGTCAGAAAAGAATCAATATTTCAGTATCTCTAAAATATTCTGGATGTGATTTTATACGTAATCGGAGTTCTTTTATCTACTCATAAATGCAGTATGTCAAGAGCAATATGGGACTGCTGAACAGAATTAAAACTTGTACTTATCCCCGAGACTGCTCTTTTCACTATTTTGTCTCTCCTATTGAAGAAGCCACGTGACATGTTCAATAGTTTTATTTGGCTGCTATTTATTGTGCTATTCCTATGAATATCGTGAGATCACAGAATCACAAAATGTTTTGGGTTGGAAGGGACCTTAAAGACCATCCAGTTCCAGGCCTGCCTCTTCCTACTGAGTGCCACATATAGGGAAGATTTTGGGAAAAGTTTCTGTATGTTCTGCAACTACACCAAAGACATTTTGAATTACATTTTTTTTCTTCTAATTTGCTTACAGTCATCACCTAAACTCTAGAATTAGGTATAACAACTGCCAGTGCCATGCTTAGAGTGCCTTAATGTTTCTGTGTTAACAGCTTCTAAGAATTAAGTTCATCTAATACATTTTAAGTTAACGAGCCTTGTGCTGATTTGCACAAGCTAGGACCAAAATGCACATCCCCAGGTGAATCTCCTTGTACTGCACCTGCAAGACCTTTGATACCAACAACACACACAGAACACAAGTGCTGCTGCTTTGAACAATGACATTACAATTTTTTCCACTTTACAGCATGTCTATTAACAGAGAGGAGACACCAAAAGAGCTCACTGTGACTTGTCTTATTCTGGAACTTCTGAACTGTTAACTCTGTACTGTTAAAGGAGTGGCTCAGGATAAAGTGGCTCACACCAGAAAAGCTGGTTGCCATTTCTTCCACTTTTCAGCTGTTTTCCTTTAAGGGATCACACTGGGGGATGTGACACAGCTGTTGAGGATTCACTATAGCCACGCTGTCCTGAAGCCTCAGGGCTGGTTAACACCAACATGGATTTAAAATTTCAGTATCATGGCATAACACAGAATCCTGAAGTTTGTATTCCAATAAAAGTTGTTTTAAACCAAATTCAGTTGCTCTCCCTGCCACGACAAAAGCATGGCATTTTCATTCCATTACACTAGACATCATCCCTGAGTTGTGTGAGAATGTTTACGCTCTGTGCTGAGCTGGGCATTCCTGGTGCTTTAAATACCATAAAAGAACAAGTCACCTCTTTTGCTGACTGTCTATATGGAATGAGGGTCCTTTGCTCACAAAAGCTAGGTGGGTGATGTGCCATGGTGGGTGATGTGCCATGAACTCCTAAGCATGCTGGCTGCAACGGACACATCCAGGTGAATGGGGTTTTTCTGCTAGAAATCAGAAACAAGACCAGTTAGATCTGTCACAAGCTGTTATTTATTGAACCATACCATACTTTGTACAGAGATACAAATTGTGTCCCCAAAAAAAGCTCACAATCTTAGTCATGATTCAGCTAATACATTCCACGGTTACAGAGATCAGAAACTCACATTCAAAGTGAATTTTGTTAACATTTGGGTTAGCCTTAATACATTTTAAACAATAATTTGCTTTTTTATCCATTGCATAAAGTAGAACTACAGCACGGAATCAAAGTTCCCTCAGCACTAAAACACCTCAAACCTTTATACATTTTGTATAGTTCCTCAAACATCTTTCATTTATAACCCAGATCCTCCCGAGCCACCCTTCCCCCACACCAGGCATCTCCTGCAGCCACTTCTGACTATGCCTCATGCACACTACGCCTCAATAAACCTTCAAAGCTCATCTCTATTACACAACACTGCTCAGTAAACTCCCAGGGGAACTCCTTTTGCCTGCTGCTTTCCAAAGCATCCGATTTAATTAAAAAAATACAAAACCACTTTCAAACCAGAACTTCCAGGGACACTATATCTAAATTAACAACCCATTTCTGTCAAATTAACATGATCTATCTCTTAATTGCATTGACAGGTCACTCCACTGTTGCATGGGATAAGGTAAGTTTTGCAGCTAAGAGGGAGTGCTAACAAACAGCTGCTCATTATTTGTGGAAAAACAATGGATCTACACTCAAACAGGGAGCAAACTTTATATAAGAAGCCAAAATAGGAAACTATTTATATATATATATAAAAATATATATTTATATATATTATATATATGTTACATATATATATAAATATATAGTTTACTGCAGGCTTCAATTAACTACTGCTGTTCAGCATCGTCCAAGCTGGCCCCTAGGAGTGGGTTGTCTCTGAGGGGGCAGGTATCTGCCTGGAAAAAGGATGTCTGTGGGAGCATCCACCCCGAACACAGAGGGGCCAGGACAGGACAATCACCTCCCATAGAGAAGCCCTCCGCCCCGCCTTTCCCCATCCTCCTGAAGGGATCTGGCCGCACCCCCGGCCCCGTGAGCCGAAGCCGGGGGAGGGCGAAGGAGCAGCGCCTTCCCTGGGGGCACGGGCAGCTCCGCCGAGACTTCTGCAGGCACTGCTCCGGGCATGAGGAGAGAACGGGAGCGGCTGCGTCTCCATAGAACCACGGAATCGTCTGGTTGGAAAAGACCTTCGAGTCCAACCCTACCTGTCCACTTCTACACCATCCCCGAGCACCTCACCAACCCCACCAATCCGATGGCAGGGCGGTTGGAAATGGATGATCTCTAAGGTCCCTTTCAGCCCAAACCATTCTATCAATCTATTTTTAAACCCATCCAGGGATAGTCACTCCATCACCTCCCTGGGCCTGAGAACCCTCTCTGTGAAGAAGCTTCTCCAAAGATCTAATCTGACCCCCTCCTAGATGCAACTTGAGGCCATGCCCTCTCATTCTATTGCTTGGGAGAAGAGACCAGGATCCACCTGGCTCCAGCCTCCTCTCAGGCAGTTGCAGACAGCGATGAGGTCTCCCCTCAAGCCTCCTTTTCTCCAAGCTAAACAAGCCCAGGCCCCTCAGTGGCTCCACACGAGACCTGGCTCTCCAGCGCCTGCACCAGCCCCTTGCCCTTCTCTCAGCGCTCCAGCCCCTCACCGTCCTTGTAGCGAGAGGCCCAAAACTGACTCCCAGATTGGAGGCGCGGCCTCACCAGTGCCGAGCAGAGGCACAATCCCTGCCCAGCACCCCGCCAGGATGCCGCTGGCCTTCTCGCCCAGCCCTGGCTCACACTCACCCGCTGCCGAGCGGCACCCCCCCCCATCTCCCCAGCCACTCCGCCCCCCGCCTGCAGCGCCCCCCGGGGTCGCTGCGTCCCTACCTGCAGCCGCCGCGGCGCCTCCGCTGGGGCGGGGCCGCCTCAGCCCCGCCGCGGCTTGGAAGGGAACCGACTCCTCCGCGCCCTCTCCTGCGCCACCGCCGAGCGAGAGAAGCGGCTGGGCAGCCCCGGGAGGAGGCTCCCGCGCGTTCCCTCCCCCGCCCCACTCCGCTCCGGCCACTCCCGCTCCCTTCCTCCCGCGGCCTAAAATGGGAAAAGGGCCTCACACAAAATGGCGCCGGGAACCCTCCCGCCGCGCACGCGCCCCGCGCCGGCCCCCACCCCCCATCCCCACCGCGTCTCCAGGAGACGCCCCGCACCAATCACATCGCGCCGTCTCTTTTCCGGTCCCTGCCTCGCAGCCAATCACCGCGCGGGGAGCCACATCCGCATCCGTCTCTTTGCCAATCACCCGCGGTGGGAGGGGCGGACGGCCGCTGACTTCACTTCAACCTCCGCCAATCCAGCTCCCGAGGAACCAATCAGAAGTCTCGGCGGAGCTGCCCGTGCCCCCGACGCCCAATCAGAGCGCGGCAGGGCCCCCGGGGCGTCAGGCGGCGGCCAATGGCAGAGGCCGTCGGACGGCCCCCCCCGCGCAACAGCTTGTTATTGGGCTGGGTGCGGGGCGGCGCCGCGCTGCGCTCAGCCCAGCGGCTCGCGGGGCCGCCCTCGGCGCGGAGGGGCCGGGCGGCTGCGGGGCCGGGCGGCTGCGGGGGCAGCCCGAGTGCGCAGGTAGGGGGGGGGCAGGCGGCAAGGGGCGGGTGGGGGGCTTCGATCAGCCGCAACTCCCACGCTGTCCCGGGGGCGGGAGGGGGCACGGGGGCTCCCACTTTCCCCACTCCCCCCTCCCCACCCCCCTTACACCCCCTCCACTCCCCCCTCCCCACCCGCCGTGCACCCCCTCCACTCTCTCTCCACGTTCCTCTCCCCACCCCCTTTCTCCCCTCTCTCGCCCCTTCCTCTCTTCCCACTCCCTTTCGCCCCCCCTTCCCGTTTTCTCTCACTTTCCCCCCTCCTTTCTTTTCCCTCCCTCCCCCTTTCCTCCCTTTTTCTCCCTTTCTACCCTCTTTCTCTCCTCTTCCCCCATTCCTGCCTTTTCCTCCTCTTTTCCTGCCTTTTCTCCCCCCTTTCCCCCGATTCCTAGTGTTCCCCCTCTTTTTCCCCTCCTTTCCTTCTCTTTCCTCCCCCTTTCATGCTTGCCCCCCTTTCTTACCACTTTACCCTCTCATACCTACCTTTTCCCCCTTTTCCCACCCCTTCCCCGCTCCTTTCCCCCGTTCCTGCCTTTTCACCCATTCTTCCCTCCTTTTCTCCCGTTTCCTCCCTTCCTGCCTTGTGCCCACCTTTTGCCCCCTTTTCTACCCCCTTCCCCCCCCAATTCCTCCCCCTTTCCTGCCTTTCCCCAGTCTCTCCTCTTTCCCCCCGCATTCCTACACTTTACCTCCCTTCTTACGTTTTTCCCTCCTTCTCTCCCCTTTCCCCCGTTATTCCTCCGTTTTCCCCTCTTTCCCCCGCTTCCTCCCCTTTCCTTCCCCTTCTCCCCCCTCTTTCCCCTCCCATTTCTCCCTTTTCCCTCAGCGCGGGACCTGAACTCCTTTCCCCGGCGGACCCCCCTGCCCATTCCCCATCTCCGGGCTGCGGACTGCCCAGGCACCCCCCCAGCCTCTCTTCCCTCCCAGTCCTCGGCCCCCCAGCCCTGGACCAGTGGCTGCCTGGGGGAACCCCCACCTTCCTCATTCCCCCCATCCCTGGGCCAGGGGATCCCCAGCTCTCCCTATCCTCATTCCCCTCATCCCTCGGCCGGGGGCTGCCTGGGGACCCCTCCCCTCCCTCCCCATCCTCAGGTCTGCCCCCCAGCTCTCCCCATCCTCAGGTCTGCCCCCCAGCTCTCCCCATCCTCAGCCCCCCCCATCTTCAGCCCGTGGCTGCCTGGGGTACCCCTTCCCCCACACACCTTCCAGCTCTCCCCTTCCCTTTGCCTGCAGAAAGTTGGGAGGGGGCAGGGAAGACGAAGGGGGCCCCGCGGCCCCCCACCCCAGCCCGGAGCTGCTTCTCCTGGGCTGCCCTCTCTCTGCAATGGAGACCTGACATGCCAGGCGCGAAGCTGTGGTCCCGATCCTGGTCCTGGTCCCAGTCCTGATCCCCCCACTGGGCTGGGACAGGCGGCAGCTCCCGCCCTGTGCTCTGCAGGGAGACCCCCGCTCCCCTTACACCCCCTCTTGTTTTGCAGCGTTTTCCTGTGTGACGAGAAGAAGCCTTTGAGCTGGAATCCCTGGAATAACCTTTGAAGATGAAGGTAGGCAAAGCTCGGGCCTGGGAGTGACCCCGCTCTCCTTCCTGGCTGCTGCTGGATTGTCATCCTGACCCAGCAGGGTCTGAGGGGTTGCTGCTTTGGATCCTAGTGCTGCTCCCCAGCCAGGATCCAGTAAGACCCAGCTAGGCTCTTATTGTAGCACCCTGAAAATTCCCAGTGCCTTTAAGCTGTTGTCCTTCGGGCTTCTCTCTTGAAACGCTTCCTCTCTCAGCAGCCGCTGTCGCAAGTTTGTGAAACCACAGCTTTTGTCCCTCCGTAGCTGTTGCCGGTTGTTTTTTTGCAGTACAAAGGCTTAAAAATTGCAGGATAATTCTCCAAGGAGAGAAAAACCTCTCTTTGCTTTCAGAGTTTGAGTAATAATAACATATTTTGTAAAGAAAAATAACAGAAAAGCAACTATTTAATATTCTGTGCTGGTTTTCTGTCTTAGACTGTTTGAGCGTGGTAGTTTTTTTCTTGTTTATCAGTTACTAAAAGCACAATGAAGTTCAGATTAAGGAAAACACGATAAGAAATTGTTCTGTCTCTTAAAATGCGTAAGTGATTAAGCTTTGGTAAAGGCATTTCAGGAAAGAAAAGTACTGGTTACCAGCTGTTTGAAAGGTTACAGGAAATTTCTCTAGAGGTCTCCTTTTAGCCAGCAGGAATGAAAATTCCTATATATAGGATGTTATAGACTTAATTGTAAGGGTTGAGATGATAAGTCTCAAATGTTTTAAACAATCTATGTCAGTTGATTGGTCATAGTGAAAAAAGTACCAGTCTTTTATACCACCTTTTTACAGTCAAAATAATTTCCTTTTGTATGCTGTATGGGAATTACCGAAATTAATAGTCACTGCTTTATGTCATTACTGTTTTTATAAGTAGATGCTTCAAATATCCGTTCAATACTCTAAAAGATATTTCTGGGAGAGTAATTAGACTGACAAAATTGGGGATGAGGGTCAACATCACTTGTAGAACAAAACTTGCTGGAACTTGTTTGTTGGTTTATTTTTTTCCTGTCAAAGAACAGTCTGATTGCAATTTCCAGTACAGACGTTGTTTGTCCCTTAAAAGTCAACAGGTCTGAAAGTTTAGATGTAAAATTAAGTGTAGAATGATGTAGCTGTGAAAATAAATAAGTAAAGTTTGTTCTGTTTCGTTTCTTAGGCAGCCGATGAGCCTGCCTACCTGACAGTGGGGACTGATGTCAGTGCCAAGTACCGAGGTGCCTTCTGTGAGGCAAAGATCAAGACGGTGAAAAGGCTTGTGAAAGTGAAGGTAGCGTACCATGGTTGTCACTGATTTTATGTGTGGGAAGGACTGTCAGAGGAGATCCTACTCTTGAAGATTAGGAAATGCTCATCACCTCGCTGTACGAGTTTTAAAGAACACTTGAGTGTTGTTTTTTGTGTTTTGGTGTTGAGTTTGGAGTGGGTTTTGTTTGTTTTTTGTTCTTTTTTTGGGGTGTGGTTGGTCTTTTTATTTTTTTAAGAGGATGCTAGAACAAGTATGAGCTTTCCAATTACCTATTCCTGCTACTTCTCCTGATCATGGTTGTCTTCTGTTTGTGAATGCATCGGCTTCACAGCAATCAGTTTGATGTCACAAATAAAAGATTAAGGCTTTACATGAGTAATAAGGCGTAAGAACAACCTCTTCAAAAGGAAAACTTCCATTTCCTTCTAGCTGACATTTTCGGTTTTGTAGCTTGGAACTTAAGAGGCAATGCCAAAATAAATCAACACGAGAGCACAAAGATATGGCATTAATCAGTTTCTTAGAACAAATTTTAGAAATGTCCAGGATAACATTTGTTAAGATTTGAGCATCTTGCTGCTGCTTCTAAAACGGTGTGCTGCGGTTCTACATGTGTGTAGGACATCACATTCATCCACATTCACAGGCCTTATGCCAAAGCAGAAAGTCAGTATTTTGGTGTTGTAGTGCTGTTGTTAATGCTGGTGTGGGAAAACAGGAATAGCACATAGTTCAGTAAAAGTTAGGAATTCAAAGTAAATATAAAAATTGTTCTGATTTGTTTGGTTAAGATCTTCGCACTTCCTACTTTCTTGTCTACTGTCCAGGATATGTAAATAAGGCATTAGTGACCCAAAACCTCCTTAACAAACAAGAGATGAAAGCTTCTTTTTATAACTACACTAAGTTTCCATGTGCTTTAATGCTTAGATCAAGTAGAACAAGCTATCAGCCTCTTCAGTTACATATGTAGATGGTATCACTTTATCAGAGTGCTTTTCCTGATTAGAAAAAACTCCACAATTCAGATCTCTGAGTTTTTTCCCGTGTTCTTAATGAGCACTTTTAGAAATTTGTGGTGTTTTTTGGAATCTGTGTTCCTGAGAACCTCTGAGCATGTCACCCTTCCTGTTTTGACATCTTTGATTTTGTGTCTGTTTCTCTGGTCTGATAGAGTATTTTGATTGTAATAGGTGTGAGATTCTGTTTCTTGTTGGAATATACTTTATTACTTCATGATAAGATGTGGAAGTATATGAGGTTTCCATGACTTGGTGGAAATTCCTGTCACTGTATGTCAATTATAATATTACAATTGGAGTTGTAACAAGCTAGGCCTGATACTGTAATTAAGAGTGTGTAGGCACACCCCAGCACGCTTGCCAAGAGTGCAGAAAGTCCAGCAGTCTTTTCCTGAGTAGCAGGACAACCTGTATTCATCTCAACACCGACGTAAAACTTTAAATAAAAATTGCATAAACTGCTTTATTAACCTGAACGTGTGTTAATACCAACATTATTTTAGCGTGCCACTGGTGTTGTGTTTATAAATACAGGTACAGTGCAGACTGTGGTTTATAATTCAGGGAACAAGAAAACTGAGTACCTTTATAGGTGGGAAGGAAGCTCCTTCAACTTTGGATTCCTGAAAAGAAACAGGAATTTTGGATTTTGTTGTTGCTAGAATACCATAGGTATTTTTGCAGTGAAGCAGTTAACAGTGTTGTCATCCAAATATTCATCTTTTATGTTTCTAAACTGAGTCTCTGCAAACTCAGGGATTCAAATTGTATAGGCTCACGTTCGCTCTGTCTCATCAGCATTACCTTCTCCGACATAGGATTTTAAATGAAGAAGTAGAGTTTGCTCAGACTGTAACTGGACCTTATTTTCATTATACTTGCAGTGATTCACAGCTTTGCCATAAAAACTTTCTCTTGCTCAAGGCAGCAAGAATGGTGGTATTGTGGCCAGTTTGGTGATTTTTTTGATAGATAATTAAGAAAGAGAGCTTTTTATTTTGGTTGTAGTTCAGTACTCAATGTGTTGTTAATAAAGTTGGAGTAGAGAGAGAGAACAAACCTGCTTAATCTTCTGATCTGGAAGCCCAGTTTCAGGTATGCCCTGGATTGCATCAGTATCCAAACTCTCATTACAATGTGTTTTCTTTGCCTTGGAAAGGCTGATGTTTGATTTACGCTGATCTTTAATTATGATGTTCCAGATTAAATATTAAGTGTGATGCTCCGGCCTTCCTGTGAGGCATCTGTGCTCAGTGTTTTCTGTTCAATAGCGTTCAACTCCATTGGATTGAAAAATATTTTCCAAATCATGAGTATTACTATTATAAATTCAAGTTCTTGTGGTTTTGTATGCTATTAAAAATATATCTCTCTATATAAATATTTATGAATAATCTTTCAGGTGGTCCTGAAGGGGGATAACTCAACTCAATTAGTGCAGGATGACCAAGTGAAAGGACCTCTAAGAGTATGTATATTCCATGCTTTTTTTTTTTGTAATCACAGAATTGATTTGTAAAATTCTAAATTTTGGTGCTATTTATGTGGGTAGCTGTTCTACAGAATTTAAATCAATAGGAGAGGGCTTGTTGCTTGAGATCAGATTGATTCTGAGTAGTTAGTCTTAACTCTTGTAGATTTTAGAGGACATTTATGCTTCTCCAAGTGTTATATTTTATATGCAAACACTTTTGCACCCATGGCATTTTTTGTATCTTCTTATAAGATACAAAACTTACAGGTAATGAAACTTTGAAATGTTCTTATAAGTAATGGAGAACTTGATCAGAAAGTTAAATTCAAGCCTGTTAGACAACAGTAAATAGCATTGCTCTAACTGCATTTTAAAATAGTTGATGTATTTATATAAAAATGTGTTGGTTTGTGTTTTTATACATAACAGTTGGCTGCTAAAATGCAAAGCTGCTCTATAAAGCACTGACGGCAAATAGAGGTCATTAGAGATGATCATATCTTTTGTGTTTTCTCTACAGGAACAACAATATACGTTGTAGGCTGCTTCTGAAATTCTGTTTTAGCTATCAGTATAACAATGTTTAAAGTATAAGAAGTAGTCATTGCAATACACATCAGTAAAAAGTAATAATTACCTTGAATGCTTGAATATTTATTTCCAATTAGCCTACTGTTATTTCTTGTGATGCTGTAAGTCGTGCTGGAATTAGATATTCCAAGTTTTGTACTGCTTTACAGTCTACTTGCAGTTAAGCCTTTGTTCTCACCAGCTAAGTAACTAAATTTTATGAAGTAACATTTAGTTAAAATGAGTGTTGTTGGAAGAATTAATGCATACATGTGTGTTTTTCCATTACATGAGCTTGGGGTTGCGTGTAACCTTGAGAATACTCCCTTTTTGCAGGTTGGGGCAATGGTTGAAACTAAAATGCCTGATGGATCCTTTCAAGAAGCTGTTATCAGCAAGTTGACGGATGCCAGTTGGTATACTGTAGGTGAGCAGCCCATGCTTTCATTTGCGGTCTCTGATCTTTGAACAGTGTATTTCTACTTATAGCTAATAACGTAAGTAATTCTACCCTCTGTTGTAAGATCTGAGATAGATTTTGGAGGGGACGTTTTAAAGTCTTCCAGGTCTTACTTCCATTTAAAATAGCACAATAATATTCTGATATTCAGGGAGCAAAGGTTGCTATAAAGGCAACTGCAAGGCTGAACAATCAAGTTTTATTTGGTTCAACTTAGGTGTACTGTTGCCATTTTCACTCACTGGAATTCAGAATAAATTTTGCACATTTAACCTCGTAGTTGCACTTCCAGCTGAAAACTTGTGGTGTGTCATGAATGAAATTCAACCCTTCTTTCACTCTATGCAGTCTTGTATGCTAGGAAAACACTGGAAGTCCCAGTGCGTGTTCTGAAGTCTTTCCCCTGCTTTGTGTAGATTTGAGGGCTGTGTTTTGTAAAAGTAAACTATTTTTAAAAAGAAGAAAGTTGAAAGTGAAAAGAGGGGAAATTAATTTATAACATGAATAACTTTGCTTTAAAATACCTTTCAAGTATTGGTTATATGTAAAGTGAAATAGAAAAGTGCTTTGCCTCTCACCTTGGAGGCTCGTGCACTTTTCAGTCATTGAAATAGAAACCTCAGAATGCAGGGTCAGCGAAACCTCAGTGTTGAACAAGAATTCATTGCAAGGTAAATTTCTTTATTTTGAATAATGAGAATTGCTCATTCTGATCTCTAGATTTTTCTGAAACAGCTTTAACAGTAGAATGACAAACCCAGCAATGTTCAAGTAATACTAGATAAGCAAATAAAAACCCGCAGTATTTGAATCAAAGCGCTTTGCAAGCACCAGCCCTTTTTTGCACAACTCTTTGATAGCAGAGAAGCGTTGTATTTGCTAATAGCATGGAGAGAACGTGCTTCTTACTCACTGCCTTGTATACCAAATGTATTCAGCTTCACTTCATATCCTCCAATACGCTCTACAGGAGTCCTGTATCACATGAAGTGTCAATTATTTTGATTCATTAATTCCTTTTTTTTAAGACAGAAAGCTGATGTTCAGAGTAATCCAACTTTTACGTTGCCATAAGTGAGGTTATATGATCTTTGGTAGGATCAGAGTAAAGCTTTCACTGCAAATAGTTTGGAAGGATTTGTCCCTTGATGATGATGATTGTTATTATTGCGTGCTTTAGATGTGAGCCAATTGATTTACCAGTTGACAAAACTCACTGCTCTTCTGTTTTTCTTCAAGATTATAATACTGCTGCAAAACTGTGAATTTAGCAGTAAAAATGTAGTGTATGTTGGGTCAGGGAGGAGAGGCAGAATTGTTCTGGAGTGCAGATCTGCTTGGTTTAGTATCATTATCTGGTATATTCACTGAAGAGCACTGGGCCTTCAGCTTTGCTTTATATTGACTTAGAGGTTCACCATTCTGATACAGAGGAGCTTTTTCATGCTTTATGAATTAGCATTTCCATTTTGAAACCCACTTATTTTAATTTTAAAGTAACATTTTAGGCTAAGTCTATGTGAATTAGGACCAATAAGACTTAAATCAGTAAACCAACCCTACACGTTCCTGCTTCAGTGATTGAAAAAAGGCTTTAAAATACTAATTGGTATAAGGAGAAAAAAAACATTTGTTTACATATCACAGGTGAACTCTAAACTCCCTATTTTGGGGTCAGTTTTTTCTGTTTTGTTACTGTGAGTACAATGCTCTGCATTGTATTATAGCGGGCAGTTGTTTGGATTTAAGAAGTTGTTGAACTGTCCACAGTAACATAACAGA
The DNA here is from genome assembly GCA_033556795.1 of Tapera naevia. Lineage (NCBI taxonomy): Eukaryota > Metazoa > Chordata > Aves > Cuculiformes > Neomorphidae > Tapera > Tapera naevia. The sequence goes on along the minus strand of JAUMJJ010000157.1, from coordinate 5,914,406 downwards.
TAAATCGTGCGTGCTGTGTTTTTTACTTTATACATTCTTTAAAGCACATTTCCTCAGAAACTTGAACCAATGGATTAATTTATTATTGCAATTTTCTTTCCTGAAGAAATATTTTTGAGAGGCAGAACAGAAAACAGAAACTTGTGTGTTTTCCGTATGCAAATGTATTAAGACTGCTAGGATTTTGTAAAAATTAAGAGTTGGGGGTGTGTGGGTGACCTAAATGATCTTAGGGTAAGTTAATGTGCAGGGCTGTAGTAGGGCAGGTAGAGGGTATGTACCTATGACTGTGAAAATACAGTTGTAACACGTTGAAATTGTATTTAGGTCTTTTGAACATTTTTGTGTGCTGTATGTGGCTGCCTGCTCATTGGTGTTGTGTTGAAAGCACAGGTGACACTGACCAAAGTAAGCAGATCATGGAGTTTGTGTCTTAAAGAACAATTATTTTACTTTGAAAATGGGGGAAACCTGCTAGTTTGAGTACAGAAACAATGCAGTGTGAAAAATAAACTTGCTGCTTCCAGCATATTTTTGGAAAAGGTTTTGGGTGGATGTTAGGTGTAGGTTTATATTGCTGTCATCAGAGTTGAATTGGTTCCTTAGCAGTCTTATTGACTGATTCAGTCAAAGCCAAAGAGTTGAGAGGGAGAGGATTAAACAGCCTTCAAGTTTCCAGAATGTCTTCCTGAATGTGATTGGGCCCGAGGTGGAAAGCACGAGGGAAAGTCTGTGTTTCAGTAGCATGTGCTTTTCCAGTGCTATTTATTTTCTGTGTTAGGTGGCATCTCTTTCTTGGTGCTCTAAAAGTAGATTGAAATGGCTGTGGAAACTGGCAAACATTTTCAAAGTGCTAAGTACAAATATGTAAAAAATCCACCAAAACAAACTGCATGCGTGTCTAGTGAGAAGGAATGATGTTCACCTTTCCAAAGCAGGTTCTCTATTTCAGATAGGTATCTAAAGAAGGAAAACAGTCAGTTGAAACAACTTCGCTTTGTTCCGCCAGAGGAACGAGAAGAAATGCTGTGTTGAATTTGCTGTAGTAGGCTACATAATGGAAGAGCCACAGAGATGATCCATTAGTCTGTTTTAACCGTATCTCTTATGTATCAGTGGTGTTCAGATCCCCAAATAAATAAGGATTCATTTTCATTGTAGCTGCCAGGGAATCACTTTTTTTACGTAATTGTTGTGTGACTGTAGCCATTTGGTCGCGTTGAAATTTCCAGCTGTGATTTGGAAATACTTTTGAAATTACCTTTGAAATTGAGCTTTTCAGCGCAAGTGGGTGAAGAAACAAAAGCTGTTTGGAGTGAAAGTTTAACAATGTCTGGAAAATGCCGCTGCACAAGTTGGCCCTCTCATCTGCTTGATTGCATCTGAAGTAGGATGACAGTAATAGCGGTTTAAGTTCTTTGGGTAGCAAGTGGCTCAGTTGGATGAAATGCAATTATTTAAAATGAACTTACTTAATTTACAAATTTTCGAGTGCTGCATTGATGTTTTTGAAGTGCTGAATATATTGGTAGGTGATAATTGCATAGCATTAGGATGGTCTTTCAGATCTGTGTTCAGCTGAGCTGTGTTTGAGTTGTGGCTGGCTTAGAGAACCATCCACCTGTTAACTTGTAAAATGCTTCAGGTAAATACTGAAATAATGGCTGAAGTGACTGAAAAAAAGGATAACACAACCCAGGCCATGTCACAGAGTACATAGCTGTATTTTCCTTCTTTTGCTTTCTCTGGAGTCTTAGGAGCATTAGCAGAATTTCAAAAACCAGAAATCCTTATGGGCATGTTCTTTAAGACAGCAATTTTGTGTCAGTTCTGCACAGAACAAGGAGCGAGGTGATGTCTGTATAAAGTGAGAAATAGTATTTCAATTGAGAAGCATCCAAAAAGCTGCTGTTAGAATGGCCTTTTTTTATTGCCCCATGAATATCAAAAGTCTCTTCTTTCTGTTTTTGACAAAACTCAGGTCACTAATCTGTGTGTGCTTAGATCTCTTGCTAAAGTCTTTGTAAATCTACAACTTTAAACAAAGAAAATACAGATCAAATACATTGAGCCTTGTATTTTGCTAGATAAATAATGTGAAAATTTTTCTGAAGACAGAAAGAGAAAACAGGTATTAACTTTCAGTAGTTTGTCCTCTGAAATGAATAGGAAATATGTAGAAGACAACCAAAACAGTGAGAGGCACTTGTGGTTTCTAGCAGACCTTGCTGTCAGCAGTAGGGCTTTATATGCTGTTAGTTTGAAAGGGCACATGAATCTTTATATTCTGAGAGTTACAGCTTTCAAGCTTTATCTGGTACTTCTATGTAAGAGGAGGCATCTTTTTTCCTTTTAAAATTTACTCTGGAATGGCAGAATGTTTTAACATAAATAGTAAAGAATTTATGTTTCTCATTCTTTTCAACACTGCGTGAGTCTACAAAGCCAACAGAGTTTTTCCTTTTTGGCTTTAATATGGTGCTGTAAAGCAATGTCACCCGACTTGGGCTGTGTTGGAAGCCAGGCACCACTTCTGGGACACCTCTGGGGGCCCCGTAGCCCTGCTCGTGCTGCTCCCTGGCCTGGTAGCTGTCTCCTCTCATGCAGTCCCTGTAGCAGGGAGTGTCGAGAGACCGTATGCTGAGAGGAGTTGGAGTGCTCGTCCTTGTGCAAGTGAAGCTTTGGGGAGCCCACTTGAGTTGTTCTGGGCGTGGTGTGGTCTCATGCACCAGTTGCATCACTCTGGGGAACTGCATTTAGGAGGGTACACGACAGAAATAAAATGTATCAAATATTTGGTTCTAGTCTTCTTTCATATTGGATTTTGGAAATTTCAGCTCATAATTCTGAGAATTTATCAGAAAATGAACCAGCAGAGATGTCTGAGGACTTCCAGGAGAAGAGTTGCTAGCAAGAGCCATTTGTAGTTACGTTTTCCTATTTTTAAAAGAAGTTTTCCTCTTCTGATGCTGTGTGGAGATGTATCTATGCTAACAGGAAAAATCAAATTGCTGCTCCACTACAGCTTTAAGCTCCTGACATGTCTTATTCCTGCGTGAAGGATGATAAAAGCTGTCAGTGCTGCCACAGTCAGTTGATTTCATCCATGGCAGATGCTGGTTGCTTTGTCTCTTTGTAACTTCAACAGCACATGTTTTGTAGTATGTGCAAGGCACTGGTCACGTTCTTGTGGCTGGTTTGACCAGTTCTTTCCAGCATCCTGTTGAGTTGAACATCACAGAAGCATCACCTCATCTTCAGGCTGTGCATGTGTCATCCAGGAATCCAAAACCATGAGTGTGACAGGGAAGTTGTCCAATTGTCTTTACTTTGCTGGTGCGTTCTGACCCACCATAAATTTGTTCTTTTTATCTTGTTGCTTCTGTGGATTTTGAGGAAAGCCTGTATTTGCCTGGAGTCCTGCCATGGTATGGATCATTTAAGTGCACCTTGGGCATAGAAACTGTGCAACAGCTGTGCTGGTTGCTTTCTGAAGAGCCTAGGACCATGTTTTGCACTCACGTGTGTTTAGGCAACATGCAGGTAGAGGAGCAGATGTGATAGGGATATTAAGTGAACCTTGTTAGATATCAACTGGATGGAGACTTCTGTTATAAAGCCACCTTTGTTACAGTGTGGAGTGTTAAAAAACATAAAAAAATTGTGTACAAAAAATACCATCCGGAAAGCAAGGAGTAGGAGTTTTTTCTCTAATCTCTTCATATGTAACAATAGTGACGTTACTGGAACATCTCAGGAAAAGCAGTTTCAGACAGGAGGGTTTTGTTTGGAAGGTGACAGTCTTCTGTGAGCAGGCTCAAAGGTTGCACTTGTGTGTTTTCAGTGATATTTCATATACATTTCTGTAAGGAACTGAACCTCATTTAAAATGATTTTTCTTTTTAAAAAACCAGTTGTATCGTCTCTCCAGCAGCACAACCCACTGTGGTACCTTGCTCCTAAGCCCTCTTACAGTGATGATGGGTAGGTAGTACAGTCCTTGTCTGCAAGGTCATTCAATAAGTATTGTGTGACTCTTGGTACTTTCTGTATTATTTCCACAGCTGAAAAGCAAAGCTCTGCAAAACTTACGCACGTCAATCGAGGCAGCTCTGATATCTCACCAATTACTGCTTTGTCAGGCAGCTTCTGAAAATAATTAGGTGTGCCCAGTGACATATGGAGTAGTTTTTACTTTTTGGTGTGGATTTTAATTGTCGTGGTAGATTTAAAAGTTTCTGAATGGGATGGAGAACGAGAAAAAGATGTTTACCTGCTGTGCAGTATAGACTCTCTCCTCATGACAGCAACCATACTGTAACCTGTTGGATTTGAACTCAGCATGCAGATAAAGCTGTGATGGTTGCTTTTCCTGTTTCTTTGTCTATTACAGGACTGCCTTGTTCTGGTAACACTGGCTCTGTGTGTAAGTAATATCGTAACTATGTTGAGGATGTTATTGCTGGTGCTCTGCTGTGTTCTCCTTTTTCTTTCCTTTTTTTATTTTGAAGATCTCAGGGATATTTATAAACAAGATGTCATTAAATTGATCTCCAGTATTTGTGGCAAAATTCTTCACAGTTCCTAAAAATTATTTTGATTAGCCAATGAGTTTATATAAGTAAATGAGAACTTATGTTGAGACTGCACTCACTCTGCCACAGCCTCCTTTCAGGCAGCCGTGGACAGCAATGAGGTCTCCCCTCAGTCTCCTCTTCTCCAGGCTAAATAACCCCAGTTCCCTCAGCCATTCCTCCATAGGACTTGTTCTCCAGCCCCTTCACCAGCCTCGTCGCGCTTCTCTGGACGCGCTCCAGCCCCTCAATGTCCTTCTTGTACTGAGGGGCCCAGAAGTGAACACAGCACTCGAGGTGTGGCCTCACCAGTGCTGAGCACAGGGACACAGTCACCTCCCTGGTTTAGTACGTTTGTGCATTTTTGTTAATGGCAGGGTGCGGGAGATGCCCTTTCGTCAGTAGTGAGTTAAAAGTTGCACTGCTTAATGCATTTTTGAGTTACTCAACTTTTAGTCGAGAATATTTTTCTAACTTTTAGGATATATTGCATTAATTCCTACTGAGAAGCTTTTTTTTTTCTTTTTCTGTCGTAGATCTGTCTTGCCCAGGGGAAAAAAAATTAATTTTGTTTCTTTCCTGGTATCATAGACAAGGTTGGGGTGCAGAAAAATTCTGAAAACTTACATTGTATTTCTCTGTATGGAACCTGTTGAACTCTGTTCCTGAGAGTAGGACAAACATTGTAACAGAGACTGTTCCTCCCGGTTGTGCTGCTTAGTCATCTTTTTCCCGTTCTGTCAGTGTTTGTCAGCATATTTGGAAGAAAGGCCCCTGTCCAGCAGAAACGTTGCTCTTCCTTCTGTCGTTCCTGCCTCGTTACACTGACTCCCATCCACTGCTGTTCAGGTTTCTGGCCAGTGGGCATCGTTCCCTCTCCAGAGGTGTTTACTAAAGTAGTCAGCCTGTACTCTGTTTCCCCACCAACTATGTGCCCACCACAGCATTAGGCATTGATGGCACTTAAGGGCTTCTGCTTTTCCGTGCTTGTTTCTTTGGAAGGATGGGATTGTAAGTTCTGCTTCTATGATAAATATTGTGGTGCTGTAAAGACATCTTTTATAACTACATTACACGTGTAGGGGGGAATATCTCCCTCTTGCCTGCTGCTGTTTCCTTCCCTCCCTAAAGCAGCTGATACTGTTCAGTCAAATCATTTGTTATGGAGTAGAACCTCTGGAATTTCTGCTGTTGGAGAATTTGGAGTTGTAACCTGCTTAAGGAATGATGAAGTAATTAATACAAGTTATTCAACACTAATTTAACCATTTTTAATTTGTCTATTTGTTAGTAATGGGGCATTTTAACTAGAATCAAAGTCTTGCTTCTGGATGAAGTTAAAAAGGGGAAAGATTTTCTGGTTTGAGTGTGTCAAGTTGTGACACGGCTGCTATTGTATCAAACTATCACATAGCCAAAAACGTGCCATCTGCCCTGCTGTTTATATTTATGAAATCCTTAAAAGCAAGAGGGAAACCACAAGGCCTGCTTAGTTTAAGAAACATTCATGTTTTTAAACGTGCTGAGGCTATCGGTGTGTGTTTCTGATTACTCTTTCAGTGAGGCACAAACAAGTATTTTCCGTGGAAGAGAAGCAAGTTTAAAGTAGCTACAATTACAAAAGTTTTAATGCATTGTGATTAATTTAAGAGACTTCTTTCTTAGACTCACTTTAGTAATTGACGTAATGAGTATTTTTATATGAAAAATGGTGCTGTCCTATCTGCATTGATGCTTTAAAAAATGATCACTAATTTAGCTAAGGAAACATTTCTTTTGATACTGTTCTGTCACATATTTTGCTGTATTGCAGAGATTGTCTTACTCCCCGTTGTGCAGCTGTGCTCTCCATTGTGGGTGCTTTTGCACAGACTCAGAACATAAATCATTGTGGAATGAGCAGAAAAATTCTTATATATCTAAAAACTCTTGGTTGGTCAAAGAAAATTTCAATTGAACCTTGAAGCAATTAAATGACTTTGAAAGACCAAAAATATTAGTGCCTTATGGTTTTACCCTTATGGTCCTTCTACATCTGCCACTGCCAGTCCCCATCAGACATAAAATTAAATACAACTATCACTTCTCTATTAATCACTTCTTGTAATTGAGGGAAGCAGAATATCTTACAGTTCTTATTTGTCATATTTTCCTTTTGTGTCCTAATTTGAGTAGAGTTTTTTATGTTGTGCTGATTTGTTTTATTTAACAGTCAGTGTTTATAAGATATTTATCTTTTAGAAATGAAAAATGGTATATGTCATCTGGTTTATGACTGATTGTTGATTTCTTCCTCTATTATACCAGTTCTAATTAAATAGGTAGAGCTTTCAAAATTGGGGATAAACAAGAGTGATTTTTCCTTTATTGTCAAGTGTTGGGTTCTGTTTGCTTTTACAAAGTTATCTGTTGCCATTCACCAGCCATTTGTTCCCTAAAATGGTTATTTGTGAAAGACGAGCATTTTGGTTTTAGAACTGGATGTGTTTGACAAAGGGTGATGATCGTAATCTGCTTTTAAGTCTCTTCAGAACGATGAGAAACAACACAGGCTGTAGGGTACACAGAGCTTTTAAAAAAACCCAAAAATCTCAACCAGCCAAACCACCCTAAAACTTAAAACCATGTCAATGAAATATTGTTACTGAAGTGTACATGCTAGGAGTAGGTATTGAAACTTGAAATTCAGAGGGGTGTCATGGATATTTTTTTACTAAAGTAAACCTATGACAGAACTGAACATCAAAATTATTTTGAGAGCTCTGGTGTTTGCACGTGGCTTATCAGTGGGTACCATGCAGAGGGGAAGAGTTGATCTTTTGTTTTCCCAGTTAATGGGAAGTGTCATGGTGATGACTTCCTTAGGCTGTAAGCTGAATGAGAAGATTTTGAGAGTTGGGGTTGATGGGTCTTACTGGTGTTTACATTTCAAAAGTTTTGAAAATATCACTAACTCGTATAGATAATTAGGCATGTAGGTGTCTGCCAGTCTTAAAATACTAAGGGTTTGGAGGGGGAAAATTAGTTGCTTTGTGTGTATGAGTATTATAAGCTATTAAGACAGGTTCAGAAGTAGAACTGCCACAGAAGGTATCTCTGCTCTGGAGGAACCTAAAAGCTTTCATATAAAGATGAATTAAATTTGTATTTCTACCTTTTTATAAAGTTATTGCAGGCTGTGGTTTAAATCTAATATTATGAGAATGTGACTGTTCTGTTTAGTTATTTGACAAATAAAATGCGCTTCTCTTGCTGCAATCGATCTGTACTTTTGCTATATATATATTTGATCTTCATGCTAACTCAGTTTTAATAGAAGTATGCCAGAATTATCATACTGATATGCACAACACTCTTGATTCTTCTCCCCCTCCCTTTTTTTAAGTTCACTACTGGTTCAAGTAGTTTAAATAGAGAGTAGTGTTCTGCACTTTGACCTGCACAAATAAACTTTAACCTTACTGGAATGTCAGACTGCAGCCACTGAGTCTCTGCTCTTTGCAAAGGGCCTTTCACATGGCTCAGGGTGTCTGAACCATTGGGAGAGAACCAGGAACTTCGCTTTCCTTCTCTTTGGGCAAGTTTTCATGGAAAGGTTTTATTTAAACTGACTGAAGAGCAGGTCTTTCTCAGGCAAAGCCTGCAAAAGCCTTATAATGTTCTAGTCTTCCTTGGGTGTTCTGATGGAAATGGATGAACTCCCCTGTCACTCATACCTGAGTTTTAGGAGAGCAGGATGTCTACTGAGTATTCCTTATAAATGGGTCAGACTTAGTTGTGGATTTCCAGTGCTCCCAGTCCATCGATAGCTCAGTATTGACAGTGAAGCAAAAACTGTCACACAACTGGTTTTCTTTCCATTCATGTGTCTTTCTTTGGGGTTGCTTGTAGCAAGAGAAAGGATTAAAAGGTAGCCTAAGCAATGAATAAATGAATAAAGTGAAAAAAAACCCAAAACCAAACAAAACCTTAAGATCCTTAGATAACAGTAGCTGGTGTGCAGCCAGTAGCTATGGTTTGAAATGTGCAGTGAATTGATAAGAAGGATGTCTAAATTAGATAGAGACTGTTGCATCCAAAGACCTTACTTTACACTGGCTTCAATCTCTGTAAAAATGTTATCTCTTCCTAGATTGCATCTTGAATACCGATCTCATTTTTGCTTCTGAATGAAAGAAAAGGCAGATCTTGGAAGTCGTGTTTTAGAGAATATTGTGAATTGTGGGATAAGTAGTAGACTTGTTTTGTCAGCTTGGGAAAGAGATCTGATCATATTGTGCTAATGTGTTTTCTTGGCTTCCTACTAGTTTTTGATGATGGTGATGAAAGGACCCTGAGACGGACTTCGTTATGCTTGAAGGGAGAAAGGCACTTTGCAGAAAGCGAGGTAAGATAATGATGGATGGCAATGAAGACTAAGGAGTTGATTCATTATTTTTATAGTAATAAGAAATGACAAACTAATTTTGTTTCGTGTTTTTCCATATAGACACTTGATCAGCTGCCACTGACCAATCCAGAGCACTTTGGAACTCCAGTTATTGGGAAGAAATCTAATAGAGGACGAAGATCATCACTTCCTATGTGAGTTTGATGGTGCTCTGTTGCTTTCCTTTCCTTTAGTGCCCTTTGCTGGGACCAAAGTAGAACTATTGAAGCTGTAATTGTTTGAAACTTCTATTTTGTGAGTTGTATGCATTCTTTATGAGCTTGAGTAATTCAGTTCATGCAAACATGTTCATATGTTAGCAGTGTTATGTAATTGATGGGGTTTTTGCTTTTAAATTTCTGGGGTAGAGACCATTTCTCTTTTTCATGTGTGTGCACAATCGAATCCTGATTCATGCCTCCAATCCCAACTCGATGCTGTTGTAAAATACTACTGCTTGGGAAGAATTTCTGCAAAAATCCTTTTACTAAGTAAGTGCACTTAAGTATTAAGTGTATTTCAAGCAATTTCAGCTCTTAAAATTGTAATTTTGTTTTTGAAGCTTTGCAGAGCAGGAGGAAAGATCTGATTGTAAGCTGTATTTGCTTTCAAATGTTGACTTTGGATGACAGTGTTAAAATACTGTATATTTTAATAATTTAGTACTGAAGATGAGAAGGAGGAAGAAAGTAGTGAAGAAGAGGATGAAGATAAAAGGCGTCTCAATGATGAATTGCTTGGCAAAGTTGTGAGCGTGGCTTGTAATTCTGAGAAGGCAGACTGGTATCCAGCTCTGGTAAGTTGCTTAAGATGTTAATATCTCTGGTGTTGTACTACTGTCTATTTAGACAAGAGTGTCATCTAACTTGTTACTTGTACTGCTTGTACAGCAGTTTTCCTGGGTAGGATGGTTTGCACGCTTCGCAGCCTTTACAGAAGACTTGTGAATATAGTCAGGCTAAGCTCTGCTGCCCATATTTGCAGAAAATACAAATATCCTACAGTGTCTGTGGAAAGTAGGAGAGCAAAGAGTAATGTGTATGTGTAAGCTGCAGTTTTATTGCTTTGAAGTCTTTCAAAACTGCACACAAAATGATAGGTATGTAACAATCCTTGTCCTCTAAAAATGCGATACTTTGGGACTTGCGCTCCCAGGCAATTTAAGAACAACTGGATGCACAAATTCTAATCACAGTGGAATTTTTATCTTTTTGTATTGAATGATTACCTTTTTCCTTAGACTTTTCAATTTCATGAAATGCTGTTTTCTTTCCTGCATGCTTTTACACAAATGGCCACTCTACTGGCAGTAGAGACTGGTTATTATTTTTATTCGGCTGTCAATATAGGATGCCCTGCTCATTGCAATTGTTGGTAATAAATGTATATCAAATAAATTCAAGTACAAGTAAACTCATCCTGTAAAGGTAGACTCTTTGCACGTTCTTTATACACACAGAAAAGTTTGGGGACACACACTAGAAGTCACTTTCTTTAGTAAACATTTTTGGTGTTGTCAGACGAGCTAAATACCCATCTTCTATCACCCCTCATAGAGGTGTTTGTTTAAAAAAAAATTATTTCAACCATTAAACAGGCAGGTTTGGTTCACTAATTATTGCATATTTTATTTACTTAACTGTATATTCCATAGTCCTTTATTTTGAGTCTTTAGGGTTGGCTGGAAGGAGCTTAGCTTTTACAATCTTCTGACTTTGTTTAACATTTTATTTCACCACTTAATCCAGGATCAAAAAGTAACAAACTACAGAGGACAGTTATTTTCCCTTCCTTGAGAGAACAGTATGGTATAACACAGGGTGAATTGTAGGGTTGGTTGGCACTGGCTTACCTGGCTGTGTGTATCTCAGTTTAAAATGTGAAATGCAGTATTGTTGTACGTGTTCTGATTGCTATGTATCCCTTCCCTTATGACATATTTTAACTTAGCGTGGTTCTAACTAGGGGATTAAGTTACTGGACATCAGGTACCTGTTCTGTTCTCTGCTACCTGAGAAATGGCAGTGCCTTATCTTGATTTTTGGGGTAAAACTTCTGATTCTTCTGAATGGGGCGGCACAGCTTTCATGGAGTCCTTATAGATCCAGGAGTTCAGACGTTTTCTGTGTGTACATGGCTTGGAGCAAAATGTGAACTTGTTCTGTCTGTGGTAATAAAAATACTGCAGATGTGTTTTTATCACCTTTTTTAGACTTAGAGATGATACTGCTGTGGAAGATGCGCTGGATTCCATGCCGGATTCCATGCTGACTTATGAGAGCCACACCTTAAAAAAACCCGACCTACTACTAACCTCTCAGTTTAAATGGCAAAGATCAGAAGCTGGTATGAAATAAGTGTGTCTCTGACTTTTTAAATAGATGCTGTAAACGGGTTTTGTATGAACAAGAGAGAAAAAAATAGCAGAATGAATAAACAGGATCTCATGACGTCAGCACAGTAGAGTATTTTTTGAGTTTAGAAAAGAAATCACAGACTTTACTGACTTGTATATAACAAGTACAGTTAATAGTTTGAAGGTAAACTGTTTTTTGAAACTTGTCACTGTTGGCCTCAGGAATATAAACTAGAGTAGCTTTCTCAGAATTGGAAACTGCAAGAGACGAAACAGGAAAACAGCAGTTTCCCTGCTGTCCATCTTTCTTTCCTTTCAACATCAGTTGTTTTTTTTTTTCTTAAAAGAAGTGTTTTATTTGAAACTTCAGGTTGTGTCTCCCAGCTGTAACGATGATGTCACGGTGAAAAAGGACCAGTGTTTAGTTCGATCCTTTGCAGATTCCAAATTGTAAGTAAAAGCTTACTTTCATTAGATGTGTGTGGGAGAAAAATGCAATGCTAATTGTATGTTGCTTCTGAAGATATTGTTTCCTCCAAAAGGAAAGGGTACGGGTTTTGTGTTGGGGGTTGTACACGTTTATCACTCATAGTCCGTTCCCAGCCAACTTTGGTGCTTACCTTGTGTGTACTGATAGTGTGCATTGGGTTAGTAAAGTGTCTGCTGTTTCTTCATTTTGAAAAAATCAAGAACTTCAAAGAAAAACAGGTGCAAACAATTCAGATGATTCCTGTTCTTTGAAGTGTGAGGTTTGGTTCTGATTATTTCCCTTAATGTCTTAATTATGATGTTCTTACGGGTGTCTGTGGTAGTGGTTCGAATATCTGATTGACTCTTTCCCTTCAGTGCCCAGATGGCCGTGGCTGTTCAAATGGCAAAGTTTGGAATTGTTCGGTCCACTTTTTTAAAATTAAAAAGTGACTGTAAAATAATTCTTTGATTAAAATTTTTACAGAACCTGAAATAAAGGAAGGTCCTCTTAGTCCATGCCCCGAAGGGACAAGAGGATGACAGAGATGTGTGTCTTAAGGGATAATATATTCAAAAGAATTTCTTTTTCTTTTTATTTCTCTTCATCTTTACTTCTAATGCATCTGTCTCAACGTATTGTAACTAAAACTTCCTTGCCAGAGGCCAGCTGTCACCCCTCTTTCTTTCAAAGTGAACAGTTTGTGATTTTTAATAGCTGTGATTATGAGTAGGATGCGAATATTTGATTACTGAAATGTATTTCAAGTAACTGAAGACTTCATTTTGGCCTCTTAATGTAGACACGTATCATCAGCCTTCTAGATAAGGTAGAACGTTATTGGAAAAGCATGCAGACCTGTTCTGTTTTACTTTTTCCCCCTTAGTATTATGGCTTTAACTTCAGAAAGTGGTGGCCTCCAGTCCCTGAGGTTTTGCTCCAGTTTTTCTGAAATTATGAAAGAAGAAAATAAAATCTTGTTATAACTCACTTGTAAGGCTTTCCTTGCAGGTTGGTTAGCATTTCTGTTGTAGTACTTGAGTTACTGGGTATTCAGTATAACCTTAGAACAGAGCAACTTCCATGTATTTTTGCTGTGAGAACACTTTTATAATTTAAAAGTAGAAATCAACTATTTCTCAATTCAGACGCATGAATTTGGCTTCACTGTTGTTCCATGCTAGTTGAAATGTTTTTTTTTTTTTAAATAGAGGGCTTTTTTCTTTCTTCTTAGCTAGATTGCTGTGAAATACTTCCAATTTAGAATTCTTCCTTTGCAGTTTTGTGCAGGTTAAATGTTTAAAATACAGAATCTTTTTATACTTAATTGTTTAATTGCAAGGGTTGTTTTAGTAGCTGAATATCAAAGAAAGACTGGAGGCTTACTCTGGTTTTGAAACTTGTGTTAGGACCTATAATAACAATGCCTTATGCTATTATTTGCTGTAAAGAGCCTTGAAGGAGAACGATAAATCTTGAAAATTTTAAAAATTGCTGTTTTACTAAGTCAAATTCATGCTTTGTTGTGATTTAAAAATAACAATAGAACCTTAATCTTTTTCAGTTACTCAGTAGCAAGAAAAGACATTAAAGAACTAGATGCTCAAAACTTACCAAAATCTGAGGCCTCTCCTAAAAAAGGTAAATTAGAATAAATTCTAGGTGTTTGAGAAAAGTAATCTCATACAATAGTTCTTTTAACTTCTGCAGATAAATGCTGGCCTGTTGATTTCTGATTATTGCTCTGGATATTTTGCAAACGATTTTAGATGTCATAAATTGGAGAAACTTTGGGTATAGCTACCTTATTATTAAAATAAGACTTAGTAGATGTGCTGATTACTTGATTTTTTATCCACTCCAAATTCATGGAAAATTAATAGAATATTTTCAAGGTAGAGTATTTGAAGTGTTGCTGAAGAATGGAATGTATGCTTACCTCTCCTAAAACCAAAGTTCTGTGCTATTGCTTAAAATTCTCTGGTTTTTTTACATTAAAAATACCCAGATAGCAATGTGTAAGGATTATTAGAACAGACTGCCTTTGATTAGTGTTTTATTTAAATTGCAATTACAGAACTTGATTTCTGGATGCATTGGTGATGTGACTACAATAATCCATCTTTTTAGCCTCCGTAAAAGGCCATATGCTCACTGTAATGTAAATAATTCTTAAATTTTTAGTGTTTTTTCTCCCAATCAGATCTCAAACTAGAAAATCTGTTGAGGGAAAATATTTAAAATATCTCATAAAACAACAAAACGCCCACGCAACAACTTCCTTCGGTTTGAGTAAAGATGTGAAACAGCTACTTAACAAAGGTTGAACGTGATACCCACGAATGAGAGCTTGAATGGATTTTGATTGATTTGTGTAATTCTTAATGATTTCTCATATAGTTTCTTCTTAATAACTGCATCAGAGTAGAACAACTTTAGAACAGCCAAGAAAATAATCAGATGCCAGGTTTAAGAGAAATTCGAGACAGGGGATTTTTTTTTTCTCATGCAGAACGTGAGTTGTGACATTGCATGAAGGAATATTGTGGAACCAAAGGTACTAATGATTTCAGAAAGGGTTTAGACAGGTTTCTGGAAGTGACTATCAGCATCTGTTAAAAACTGGTGCCTTTTCTTCTCCCAGACTATGCATCATGCAATATTTCCCTCTTTTGGGTATTCTTCTGATTCCTGTTTATTGAAGTTTTCTTTATTGTGTCTAGGGGGTCATGTTTTGGGGTTGTTTTTTTTTCATTCTAAACTTTTAGAATATGAAGGTATTTTAAAAAGTGCAAAATCAGTCCTGGTACTTGATCTGACTGTGATGGGCTTGCTTTTTAAATATCTTTATTATAGTGTTTGTCTCTTTCAGACAGAAACAAAACAGCTCACGGTTGCTCAGAATGTATGTGGATAGATGTAGGTGCCTGTCTTTGGTACTGTTCACATACATCAGCCCTAGCAGAGTTCATGGGGCCCTGTGCCTAGGAAACAGTGGGATGCTGTGTTTGGGATGGATGTTATCAACTCTCAACTCATTGAGTTGCCAATACTTGATTTTAGAAAAGCTGAATTATCTGTTTTATTACTTCTTAATTACTTTTTTAATTATTTGTAATTTATAAAGTGAAAAGGAAATTAAAAATGTTTTGTGGCTGTGAATACTGTGGGTGAGGTAAACCCAGGACCCTTTCCTCTGTAGGGCTACAGGAGGCAAACACGTTTCTCAGCACAAAGGGTGTTCCTCGGATCTGGAAAATGGACATAAGTGAAATTCTGGAATCCTCTAGCAGTGATGAGGAAGATGGAGGTGCTGCAGAAACTGATGGAGAGGAAGAAAAGAAAGAAGAGAAGACTGAAGAAGTAGTGGTAAGCATGAACAGTTTCAGTCATTCTTCAAAGATAATTGAATAACTTGTGTGCCCAAATATCCTGCGCTTCCCAACATTTTACGCTCAGACTTGGCTTACTAATTTCAATGTCTTTTTGGACCTGCTCACCTTCCCTTTTAGACTGGATATAAGGAGGAAATTTTTTACAGTGAGTGTGGTGAAACACTAGTCCAGGTTGCCTGGGGGAGGTGGTGGAGGCCCCAATCCCTGGAAGCACTCAAGGTCAAGTTGGATGGGGCTTGGAGCAACCTGATTGAGTTGAAGATGCCGCTGCTTCTGCCGGGGTGTTGGGCTGGACTGGCTTAAAAGTTACTTTCAACCCAAAGCATTCTATTGTTCTATGTTACCAGTCATCTGTAAATGGTATTTATCAGCAGTGACAGATTGTCTTGTTATCCAGTGCAGAAAATGGAGAGAAACCTCAGAAATGAGGAATTCAAGGCAGAGAAGAGTGATTGAGAGAATCTGAGTCTAAAGAGAGGCATAAACAAAATGCCTCTGGAGAGACATAACAAAAAATGGATGCTGAGCCTGTTAGTGATACAGCCTTGAATGAAAGTGACTTTGTATTTTCTTTTGTACTTTATATGTGGCTTAAATAAAAAGTAGCTTGTTTCACAGTAGTTGGGTTTACAAAAGACAAACTAAAGGATTAAGGGAAAAGTATGAGGCTGACTGGCAATGTGAGGTGATGCCCAGTGCCTCGTCCAGAGGTGTGGTACCTCCAATGCTGTTTAAGCACACATCAAGAGTTAGAATCATAGAATGGGTTGGATTGGAAGGGACCATGAAGGTCATCTACTCCAACCGCCCTGCAGTGAGCAGGGACATCCTCACTTCAGTCAGGTTACTCAGAGCCCCGTCCAACCTGACCTTGAATGTTTCCAAGGGATGGGGCCTCCGCCACCTCTCTGGGCAACCTGTGCCAGTGTTTCACCAGCCTCAGTGAAACAAAAATTCTTCCTAATATCTAGTCTAAAGTTCTCCTCTTTCAGTTTAAAATTGTTACCCCTAAAATTGCCTCAGCAAGGGCTGGGTTTATTGGCACCAGAGAAGGGCAGCAAAGCTGTTGAAGGGTCTGGAGCACAAGCCTCATGAGGAGCGACTGAGGGAACTGGGGCTCTTTAGCCTGGAGAAAAAGCTGAGGGGAGACCTTATCACTGTCTACAACTGCCTGAAAGGAGGTTGTGGTGAGATGGGTGCTGGTCTGTTCTCCCAAGTAGCAAGTGATAGGATGAGAGGAAATGCCTTCAAGTTGTACTGGAGGTGGGGGGCGGGGGGGGGGGTGTTAGATTAGACATCAGGAAAGATTTCTTCACCAATAGGTTTCTCGTCTGCCCAGGGAGGTGGTGGAGTCCCCATCCCTGGAGGTGTTTAACAGGTGGGTAGGTGAAATGCTCAGGGATCTGGTTTAGTAATAAACAGGTACTGTTAGAGTCACTCTCAAGTAATTCTGTGATTCTATGAGCGTGATGGGGATGGCCTTTCTGTCAGTAATTTGTGTTTCTGCATGGAACACTTGGAGCAGCTCAAAGTGAGCCAATTTCTTCATGTCATCAAAGCTGGATTTACAGATTTTCCTGTTACTTCCTATATTTACAGCTTCTCCTGTCGTTTCTGTTGCCTGTTTTTAACCTATTTAGAAGGGTTGGGGCAGGGGATTGTGCTTGGTTGTGGGATACGTGTGGTTTCCTCTTGCCGTATGCTGTCCCCGGCGCACTGGGAAGTGCCGGTTCCCTGATCCAGCATTCCCCAGTGTGGATTCCCTGGCGCTTCCCGCCGGGAAGCTGCGGAATGGCCGCTGTGCCCCACGTTGCCAAGGCAGCAGGATGGATGGATGGATGGATGGCTGGCTGGGCGGGGAGCGCATGCGCGGGGCTGGACCACCGGCTGGGGCAGCACTGCCAGATGCTCTGGAAGGGGCTGGCGCTTCCCTGCCCTGCCCTGCCATGCCTGGGCTTTTAAACCCTTCTCTTTTTTTTTTTTTTTTTTCAAATGAGGGAGAATGTAAGTAATGCCATATAACTGTGGATGCTGCACAGGGAGAGAGAGAGAGAGAGAGACAGCAGATCTTTGGGAGTCAGACTGGAATATGTCCAGGCAGTGAGCAGATTAGGTAGGAAGGAAGTAAAAGCGTTTCCCATTTGAAAGAATGCAGCTCCTAGGTAAGGATTCCGTGTTTTAATCCGTGCTGTGAATGTGGTGTGGTTTGGGTTTCTGGTCTGAGATCTGGCTGGCAGAGCGTGCAGCCAGGGCAGATCCTTCCAGGTGGGGAAAAAGGACAATAAGGATCTGGGTTTAGGTGTGGATTTTATGCCTTGGTAATAGCGTTCTGGAAAACGGTGTAGATGTCTGTGTGAGAATAACGTGTGATGAGACAAATGCAAGGATAAATGCATGCAGAAGGCGAAACCCTCTGGGTTTTCCCCTCTGTTTGCAGGCTGAACCGGCCACATTTTGCAGGGTGTGAGCTGTTGCAGTCTGCATCGCTCTGTTTGCATTGACATCGGTTAATATCACAGGCCGTCAGTCACTCCAAATTGAGGATTGCTATACTGGCTTTTTAGTATCCATTTTTAATTTCATTTTTCATGGCTATTGCATAGAAGTGCTGTGTATTTCAAACAAAGAAGGGGGAGGTGGGAATCTGGATGTTTTTTTTAAAAAAAAGACATTTCTGTAAAAGAAACAGAGGTTATTTTTAAATAATAATCTAAATGGAGAGTAGTGAGGCAAGGGGTTCCAGGCAGATAGATGTGCTGGTAGGAGAAGCTGTAGAATCCATTATTTCCAGGTGACAAGTAGACTTGTGAAAATTAGGTGAGCATCTTCATGCTTGAAACATGAGGCTAGATATTAATCTCTTTAGATTATGTCAGAGCAGAACTGTCATTCCAGCTGTTTAAATCTAATTCCTGATTCCACTGTTACTATACATGTTCTTATTTTAATTGTGGGCCGTGCTAGATATTGCAATTAGAGAGCATTTAGGGAATTTATCATAATTTCTTTTTTCTTTTCCCTTAGAAAGGCATCAAAACCGGTTGCAGAGAGAATCGACAAGTGAATGACACTGGCTTGCCTTTATTTGACTACAAATGTTGAATTACTCAGATTTTGCATTAACATTTTGTGGAGTTTCTCCTTTATTAATCAAGGTCAAAAGTAGCTTCTGTCCATCCTCTGTCAGAATATTCTCACTGGGCCTTTTGTTTTAGAACTGTAAATCGTTATATTGCTGGAGATGAGAGGGAGTTTTCTTGAAATTATCTGTGTCTTCCCTCCACCCCCATCTTCTGAAATGCAGAACAGCTTCCCTGTCAAGGCCTGGCCAGCTGCTGGCCAGCCACGCTGGGCCTTTATTAAAT
The DNA here is from genome assembly GCA_033556795.1 of Tapera naevia. NCBI lineage: Eukaryota > Metazoa > Chordata > Aves > Cuculiformes > Neomorphidae > Tapera > Tapera naevia. The sequence continues at coordinate 5,895,818 of JAUMJJ010000157.1, read as the reverse complement.
CTATCAGATGGTCACAGGCCTTCGTTTAATGTGTAATGACAGGAGAAAGTCAGCCAGAAGAGCCTGATTCTGGGAATGGAAAGGATCCTGTTTTTCTGAAGTAGGATCTTTTATAATGGTAATGGAGCAGAGAGGTTGACTGTGGCTTGTGATAATAGATCCTACCATGTTTTCAGTAGCTGGGTTAAAATATAACTTTGTTTTGACAGTGACTGTCTTTCTAATTGTGCTGCCTTCCATGACATCTTGAGAGTGTGGTATGATTGGCACAACAAGATTTCCAGGCTTTATGTGGTTGTTCTTTGATGGCCTTTATGAGCTAAGGAATAGGAACCAATATGGTGGTGGTGAGATCACAGAATTGTTTAGGTTGAAAAAAAGCTTTAAGATCATCAAGTTCAGCGATGAGATGCTAATCCTCCTTGTAGGTAGTAACCCACTTGTGTGGTCCTGAACTTGGCTATGAAGGAGGAAAATGTGGAAGTTGCTCGTCATTGACTTTAACAGGGATTGTGTTACACTGAGTTGCTCAGCATTGTTTGATTTTTGGCAATAATTGCAATATAAGGTGGAACTCAGGATTACTTTTCATTCACAATGTGAGGTTTGAGTCACAGAGCGGATGACATCGCTTGGGTCACAAAAAAGTGTGAAAAAAATCAGGAGATACTCTAGGTACTATAGAAAAAATACCAAATGAAAGTTTAAAGAATAACAGAAGTGGTTTGAATCCAGATAAAATTGTATATATTGCCTTTGGTTCTTATCCAGTTTTCAACATGTCAGAATAAGAGAATTAATTGTGTTTTGAGGATACATTTGGCAGTCGAAGAATGCACTGCGGCTAAAAGAGAGGAGAAAGGCTGAACTCCAGATTCTCCACATAGTAATAGAAACATTTGGAACGTTACCTGATTTTTATTAAAAATCATATTATATACTGCTCTATTTGGTTGTATTTAAGCTGTTCTGCCGGGGAAGAAATGATGCCTATTTGTTTCTCGGGATTAAATAGTCAAATACTCCCCATTATACAAGGGAATGTGTAGGCAACATTTGGGTTTGCCTCTCGGTCTCCCCGTAGGCCATTCAGATTGCAAAAGGAATGATTTTATCATGCAGCTATTTGAAATATATTTTCAGAACGTAATAGATACATTGACATAAGATGAGAGTAGAAAATAAGGAATTTGTTCTTTAGAGTTTGAATTTGGCACATTTTAAAATTATACCTATATGTAATATATAATTATATATAATATGTATTATATATATAATATAATACCAAAACTGGAAAAATATATTTCCATCTTACCTGTAGAACTGGTTATGACACCATCTTTGAGAGACTCTTCCAACTTACCTGTATTACTTTAACAGCAGTTCCTTGCTGTTTCACTTTCCCCCTCAATAACTGAACATGCAAAAAATGTTCAGAATGAAATTCTAGCTGGCTGCTCTTTGTGCCTCTCATTGAAGAAAGAGTTGTGGCACCTCTAGGTGTGTGCTTAAGGGGAATCTTCTATTAGTCTTCTTTTTGACAGCCATCTGAAGGATAAACATGTAGTATGTTTAATAATGTGCATTCATTTAAGTTTTTAGGGTTCTTGCATCACAACAGCATCAAGAAACATAGGTCAGAGTTGCTTTACATTGTTAAGCAGGGAAAATGCCAGAATCCTTTTCCAGTGTACCTATTGTGCAAATAAGCAAGGATTTCCATTCTCTTGATAAGGCATTACCATACATTTTATTAGCACTAAGTTCATAAAGGAAAGATAAGTGTATGAAATCCATGATGTGTTTTAGGAGGCTTGAAATTCCTAGAAATGATCAGTAGTCATCTATTCAAATATTTACAGTTTGCTTCAAAGTAGTTCGTGTTTCCTATGGCATCCTCTCTGATTGACTTGGGAGACCATGTGAAATGATACCTGAATTGTCCATTTCTATTGCAACCTATGTGGGGTTTAAAACAACATTGAAAAAGCTGACTCTAAAAATTAAATACTGGAATACAGTAATTTCAAAGGTAATGAAGTGTGGGATCCAGAAACAAGTGGTTTATTTACGTATAAGGAGCTGTCATGTGTAATATGCAGAATAACCTTTAAAAAGCAGCTAAATATTGATTAGCTGATCATCCCTTTCAAGCACACATTCATTTGTAGGAGTTTTGGCTACTGTGTTGCATGGCCATGCACAAATTTTCTTCACAAAGACTTCCCTGCTCACAATTCTGTGCTAACAGACATTCTCAGAATATTCCTCAGAGGAGCAAAGAAGTTGTGAACTGAGGCACGAGAGTGAGTCGTTGTTGAGGATGGTTGAAATCCTGGTTCCTGTTGGTAGAAATTGACATTTTAAGACCACTCTCATCTCCACATGCTGTAAAGCTGTTAACCTGTTGCCATCGATTTAATTCTTTAATTTCCATAATTAGTGTTCAAACTCAGCATCAAAAGTAAACGTTCAAGAGATGAAAACGCATTTAATACTCTGAAGCAACAAAATTACGCTAACTCTAATACTTGGCAGTTTATCTTGATCTGTACTCCTCTGAACTCCAAATCCTGTAGGCATTGTTCTCCCTCTTTGCTTGTATTTCTGTCACAGAAGAGTTTATGGTGTTGTCAGTCTGTTAATAACATGAAGGGAAGATCTGTCCCTGGTACCTCGGCCCTGTATCGATCCTGTGTACAGTGTACGTGCTCGAAGGGAAGGATTCATTCTTTGTTTTCTAAAGTCAACTATTTCATCCTTTGTGCTCCCACTCAGCTCTACAGATTAGCATCCACAGGAGCTTCAACATCTTTCTGTAGAGTAAAGGATGATTCAGGATAACAGAGCTCTATTCTGGCTTGAAATCATGCTGAAGATAGAGGCAAAACTCATGGTGAAAACTTGAGCTTGGAACCAAATGAGGGAAAGCCACTTATGAGTTTTCTACAAGTTTCTGTGGGTTTATGTTGTGCTTATTTGCTGGTTCATGTTCTCAAAATAATTGTACACAATACTTGAGCACTGTTAGTATTACATGGAAGCCAATAAGAAATTGGGTTGGGAAAGGATTCTGTCCCTTGCACAGAGACGCTGTGCTCATCACAGAGACGCTGTGCTCATCACTGATCTCATTGTGACGCTGTCTAAGTGACCTCAGAAAGGAGGGGAAAAAACCCTCAAACCTCAACTTTTTAATTGTAAGCAAAAATGGGCATCTTGGAGATCCCCTTTTTTTTAGGGTAATGAAATTCAGCCTATTGCCCTGAAACAAAAAAAGTTCTTATGTTGCATTTCGTTACAAGTATTTGATAAACAGAAAGGTCTCAGTTTTGAATTCCTTGCCATTCAAAAAATTCATATTGTTTTGCCTCTGACTTGGACTTATCTTTAGCTACAATCTCCCTTTCTTAGAATATCTGTTTAGGGAGAAAAATGAAATGGAGAGACGGAAAAATGAAATGAAATGGAAAAACGAAATGGAGAGAGTTTTCTTAAATCTCTTAAGAAGACTAATTTTGAACAATTATCGCTGTGAGCTTCGTTATGCCCAGTCTAAAATGGGCAAAAGTGTCTGTTTAGGAGAAGTGAGTTTTGGAGGGCAGCATTACCTCAGTGCCTGCTGGAAGGAGGTGCTGGGAGTTCTACCACTCCAGTCGCTCACTGATGGTGACTGGAGGTTGTGGCATGAAGGTTTCTCAGGTGTTTTTTTCACTTCAGGTGCAGACTTGAGGTTACTGGTACAGCAGCTTAAATAATGGTTGATGTATTTAAAATAAAACTCTAACTTGAAACAGTAGACACTCCTTGAAATTCACTGTGGCCAGCTTCAAGTAGATGAGTGTGATAAAAAATGACCTCTTACGAAAATCCATGTATTTTACTGCATAAACATATCCATGAAGGAATGGTCTTTCTCATTTTGGCTAGTAGCAAAAAAAAGGTGTTGAACTATCTGCTACGCGATTTATTCCTTGGTGACAGTTATTCAGGGTTTGTTAACATCACCTCTCAGAAGGATTTGATGTCTGCTCTCGTGCTGGTACCATGATTCAGGCTTTCCTTGTCAAAGGAATGGCAACCTAGCTCGTACACCATCAGCACAGAGAAGTGGTGCAGGATTCAGAGTGTCTCTCACAGGCAGGTGAATGTTACAGTCAGGTTTTATGCCCTTTTCCTGTAAGTATGTAAAAGCTTTTCATCTTTCCTTTTTCCTTTTATTCAGCTGAAAAGATTTGGTATCAGTGAAACAGTTAACATTCTGTCTGCAAGAGTGCTATTTCTAACCTACGTTTCTGCTGTCCTGACCTACAGTTCTGGTTTGGCATTACGCCCATGTAAGAGAAATGGATTGAATTCAGCTTTTCAGAAAAAAGGATATTTACCATTATTAGATATATTTTTGTTTGCATAGTTTGAATGTGTTGCCTTTAATCACTAAACATTACAGTATGTGGTAGAAGGTTCTCGATCTTGAAGTTGGTTTGCAGTCTAAACGGAGAGAAAAAAGCTGTGGTTTCTATAGCAATAATTCATTTGTTATCCTGGAGGAACATAATTCTATAGATAACTGTTTATACAATCCTATAATTTGCAGCATGAGCAAATGGTAACTGATGCCGTACAATGTTGTGATTATTCATTTAATTTCCTCAAATTATTTCTTAAGACAAAAATAGGTAAATAAGAAGCAGATATTGTCTCTGCCTGATTGTAGGTGATCGCTATTGGGCTCTGAAGCTCAGAATTCAGTGAAGCAGGCAGGGCTGAATTAATTCTGATGCTGGGCAGGTTGCTTTCTGGTTAACAAGGCAGGAGCTTATACATTTACATTTCCCTGCCTGTCTTCCTGCCTTTTGAGCTTAAAGTTTACAGAATGCAGGGACAACTGAAATTGAATTTGCTATTCTGGTTTCCTTCTGGAACTGCTTGTGACTTTTCTGTTATTTTCAATAATGTAATGATAAGATTTTTTGACACGTACTGTATGTCTTTCCTTCAAGACAGCTGCGGTTTTCCGTGTGCAAACTGCCTTACCAGCAATCCCCATGATTGCCAGACTGGCAGGAAGAAAGTGGCACATGTAAAGCATTGCAGGGAGGAGATTTTTTTTTTTCCTTCCCCCTGGTCTTTGCTAGCATCTCAGAATTCCATGAAGTATCTGTAGACATGTAAAAATTATTTCTCTCCCCCCAATAAACTTACTTTATTTCCAAGGTTTCTTCTTGAATAAAATAAAATCTTTATGGTAAGCACTCCACAGTGTGAAATAAAGTTTGTAAGTGTTTATCTCTATGAGGACTTAAGCTGCAAAAATAAACCCAAGGAATTTATAATAATAAATTGTGGAAATGTCTGTTCAGGGAATTATGGAAGCAACTGTGAAAGTGTTTCCAAATACGAGCTGAAATCAAGCATTGTGGCTTAATCACAAAATGAAGATTGTCTGAAGCATCAAGCACAGGAATGGTTGGAGAAGGAATTGTTCTGTGTAGTTGGGGTAAGGAAGATGAGTTAAAAACTGAAAAGCCTAGAGCTCCTGTGAACTGCTTCAGTCTTGTACACACCAGACCTTTTCTGTATCAGAGCAGTACGTTACGTGTATTAGAGAGCCACATTTACATTCTTTCTGTCAGAGGTTGAGGCTTTTCCTGATCTCTGTTTTCTTTTTCCCCTCCCGAGGTGTGCACTGGAGTCTCCTGAGGAAGTTTTGGTTTCTGCATATTTCACCATGGTATGGGTGCAGGGCCAGATGGGAAGTAGTTTGGGTTTAGTTCTTGCTGTCAGGCTTTTGTACAAATAAACTGTTACTTTGCATATTTTGTGTTTTCATTATGACTGCATTTGTTTTCACAGCCTGAGGAAGAGCTTGATCCTGAAGAGAGGGACAACTTCCTCCAACAGCTTTACAAGTTTATGGAAGACAGAGGTAACACTGAAATTCTTTCTTTTTTTTTTGCTTGTTTATTTTATATATATATTTAAAAATATATAGCCCTCTTTTTAAAGGCTTTTATAATTGCTTTTAAATGTAATGGAAGTTATCACAGGCATATTTCTACGTCAGTGAAAAAGGATAACAGCCATTGTGGTGCAAGGAAAAACTCTTCCACCCATTTTCACATGTGGCAGATCTGCACCAGCACTTGGAAGCACAACACGCAAAGGAAACTGAAATCCTCCCGGAGGTGTTTTGGTTTTGTTTTGCTTTCACAAAACCTTTTTTATGTTAACAATCCCTGTTAAATAAGCTCTTGGTTGATTTCTTGTTGTGACAGTCATGGCTGAGAATTCTGCTGCTGTTGATCTCAGGCTGGAACCTGAGGAGGCTATTCAAGGATGGTGAAATTCATCCAGCAGAGCATGGGAGGTGCTGTCTTCAAGTCTCCTTGCAGAAGTGTCTTAATTGTGCGCAAATGTTGCAGTGAGATTCATCTGAAGAGACAACTTAAGAGATTCTACTTTGTCCAGTAGCTAGAACAAGAAAATAGCATATTTTAAGTGTTTTTCTTCACATAATTAGGTGAGACTGTTGTAAATCAGCATAGTTAAAAGTGCTGGCACAAGATATGTATTGGAAGTGCCTGTGCTATGTACAGGGAGAGAGCAGGGTGTACCTGCTGACCTGGGAGAACTAGTGTTGCATAAACCATTCGTTGCAGTTGTGATGAGACTGGCATTGAAATGGAAGGTTTGCTGTTCCTTGGCTGCACACACATCCCATCTTTTTTTTTTTTCTTTTGTTGCTGTTGTTTTTGGTTTTTTTAGTGTATTTATACCTGTTTTATCTTATAGAGTATGGTTGGTTTATTCATTTTATTCATGAGTTCACTAATTCAATTTGAATATTTTAGATATTAATCCTGCAATTACATTGATAGATTAAAAATGCAACTACTTTTTTTTTCCCCCTTGTTTTCCCCCTTGACAAAGGTTAGTTGAGTGGTGTTTCTGTAGCAGCATATCATACAGCAAATGTTCATGTACTTGAATTTGAAATAACCAGAGCTAGGAAGAGTAAAATGCAAAGTGTGTGTAGTATTTGAAGCTTTCCACCTTTCTTTTTTCCCTTTCAAAATACAAAGTTTTCTTGAATTTTTAAACTGGGGTAAGAAAGCAGATTACCTTTGTAAAAGAAGCTCTGCATCCGTATTAACGAGGTCTGTTCCAGGCCACAGAATCTTAAAAGAACTGTTCCAAGTCTGTTCAGTATTGCTAGCACTTATCACAGGTTTAGAAATAGATCAGGTATTATAGCACAGTGTACTGGAGTTCATCCAGTATCATTTTGAGGCCTCCCGTTTCTACCCAGTGTTTCTGGAGAATAACCTGCCTCCGGGGAATAAGAACCTATGTTATGGGGGGAAAAAAATCCCTACCCTTCTGGACTTATCCAAATTTTATTTCTTTTCTAGTAGCCTCATTCTTGCTCCTATTCTGTTTTTCTCCTTCCTCACTCCTTTTCTTAAGCACTCTTAAGACTACAAACCAAGTTGGGATCATGTCAGGGACTTACAGAAGCAAGAAAAGGTTTGTGTGTTGAATTTGAGGGTTCCGTCCAGAAAGCATTCTTTAAGCTCAAATATCATAAAATAATAGAATGGTTTGGGTTGGAAAGGGCCTTAAAGAACATATTGTTCCAACTCCTCTGCCATGGGCAGGGACACCTCCCTCTGGATCAGGCTGCTCAAAGCCCCATCCAGCCTGGCCTTGAACACCTCCAGGGATGGGGCAGCCACAGCTTCTCTGGGTAACCTGTGCCAGGGCCTTCCCACCCTCACAGGAAAAAAATTCTTCCTAATATCTCATCTAAATCTCTTCTCTTTCAACATTGTCAACTGAGCAATGTATAAGACTATTTCAGGACTGGATCTTTCCCCATGCCTATCTACTTCTTTTTTTTTTCCCCTCTGTCCTCCCAGCAAGATTTCTGTTCCCACCAGATTTGTTCTACATTCTGTTCTCTCAGTATGAATGTTTTGATGCCTGTAATCATGACAGTATTCCCAATGTCCTATAAAATTATTTTAATGATTCCAAATATAATTGCATGAAGGTGAAGGAAGATGAGAAGCATTAGGGATGAGGTTTGATGCTCTTCCTTGCTGGGAGGAAAACTGTCTACGTACACAGCCACTTGCCCCAAGTCACTTCTGGTTTCTCCTTTTACGGTTAATTATTGTTCTTTGTATCATTGCCAGTTATCCAATATGAGTTCTTTCTTTTCCTCAGAACTGTCCTAAATATTCATGTCCTATTAGAGCTTTGTGCTTTTTCACATTCTGACAATTTGCCTGTGTATCTTTTTTTCTAATCCAACATTTCTGCTTCTTCCATGTTCCTTTCAGACCGCAGTGCTTTGAGTTAAGGTCTTCGCACGTTGCTATATTCCAGCATTCACCAGGCATCCTGTAGAGCTTGCAGTGATCCTGGCTGTGCCCTCTGCTCAAGAGGAGAGCAGTGGGATACAGGCATTTGGATAAGGGTTACTGCACAAATCTGAAAAGGAGGTAGAGAAATCACAGTTACCCAGCAGGTGGTTCCCAGGGTGATAACAAACCACCCAGAAATGTGTGATGCATTTGAAAGAGGATGCAGCCTTGACTGGTGGTTGTAGCATTTCTTGGAACTATTAAATAAAGATTTTAAAATGTAGAAAAGCATGAATAATTAAACGGAATGGAAGAAGTGGTTTGCTGTTCTTTGTGATAACTCCTTATTTCTGGTTTGGTTTTGTTTAGGTACTCCTATCAATAAACCACCAGTTCTGGGCTACAAGGACCTCAACCTCTTCAAACTCTTTAGGCTGGTGTATCAGCAGGGTGGGTGCGACAATGTAAGTGATGGATGCTTCCTGAGCTAAATATTTCTGTTCATTCTTAAAGGCTGTAGCTCGTTGCTGTATTAGATATCATTCCTTAATGTTCTCAGCAAAACCTTTAAACTTCTTTTTTCCTTTTCCAAAAGATCGAGAGCGGTGCTATATGGAAGCAAATTTATATGGACCTTGGCATTCCTATTTTGAACTCAGCTGCTTCCTACAATGTAAAAACTGCTTATAGAAAGTAAGTGCTCATATTGTATAATGGTTAAAATAGTTTCCCTTTTTATTACTAGCTGCACAATACTCAAGCAATTTTTTCATAGTTTAGTAAAACAGAAGTTGACATTCTTCAGTTAATGAAGGGTTCTGAGCATTTTCCAGCGCTGAGGATGGAAACGGTGGAGGAAAGGAGTGAGTGCTTGGGGCTACATAAGTTCCTGTTGCTATAATACGTCAGAATTCTGCTCATTTCCTTATCAAGAAGCATTCACTTTCGGCATGTGATGGTGCCAATTTAGAGCACAACAATATTCCTAAAAAAAACTTTGGCAAATTCAGCTTTGCAGTTTATGGTGATTAACGAGAATGGGCTCTGTCTTCAGTGTATAGATGCTGTGTGCAGTGAGGAGAATTTGATACCAGTTTCTTCAGCGTGTTTCAGTTTGCATATTAAAATATCATCTTTGTGGAATCTGTAGAATTTAGGGTATAACTGCCTTCATTGCTATGGTGAATGTAACAGCATTAAGTAGTAAAATCACTGCTTGTAGTGAAAAAATGCAGAAAAGTTTTATTCTGACCCCTGGTTTTCGGTTGTGTTTTAACTTTTGAAATGGAAACCTTTTAGTAATGACATTTCCCAAATTAATTTTCTAAATAAAAATTATTTAGTATTTTGTTATTTATTTATCTTCCTGAAAGTATGACAAGAAAAAATTGGGCTTTTTGAGTAAAAGGGAAGAATGAGGTTCTCTTGACTGAAACCTAAGGAAATTTGGCTGATTGAATAGGGGTGACTAATGACTCACCTCATGTTAATGTTGATGAAGATGAATAATATTCAGACTGTCTGCAGTGGGATTTGAACTGAGCACTTAATTAAGGTCTGTATTTTACAGAGAAGAGTACTTGTCATAAAAAGACTAATTGGTAAATAGGTACTAGGTTACTGTTACACTGGGAATAATTGTGTTGCTTGGACATGTGATAGTATGTTGTAACTTGCAGATTTATTCTTTGAGGAATAATCTAGTTCATATTTCTCTCACCTGTAACTGGATTAAAGTGTGTGCACAGGCAGCTACCAGAGAACAAGTTTGTTACCATGCAGAAACTTGTTTCTATGCCCATGTTCTAATGCCAGGCTGCTTCTTAGCTGTCATTATGCATTTGCAAAACAGTGTATGTGTTCTTAGGATTTGCTGTCATGAGTTCTTAATTGGATTAGGATGAAGTTAAAGTTGTGGGAAGTACCTGTGTGTGTTCTTTCTCACCATTTGTATAATTATTTCACTTCAAAATCTTCTCTGGCTTTTTATATTTTGTTTATTTGGATTTGTTTTGTGGTGGGGTGGTTTTCCCCTGAAGTTACTACTCCTCTTGTTTCTCTGTGAGCAGGAAAACAGGTTTCATGCACTTTAATAAACAGAAAATAATACATTAAATATTGTATCTATAGGTATCTTTATGGTTTTGAAGAGTACTGCCGTTCTGCAAACATTCAGTTCAGGACCATCCATCACAATGAACCAAAAGTGGTAGAAGACATTCAGAAACACGTGGAACCAATGGAGGAAAGTGTGAAAGAGGAACCAAAAATGCCCCCAACAGAAGTTAAAAAAGAAGCAGAAGAAAATGATTCCAGCAGTGAGAGTGAAAAAGAAGAGATAGAGCTGAGATCCCCAAGGGTAAGAGGTTTGAACTGATTTTCTATTTAGCACCTAACAAAACCCCTTTGTACAGTGAACAGTTTACATAATGAGTTTTCCCTTGCGCAGCGATTGTACATTCGACCTGGTGCACTTGGACAAGTGTAGGACAGGGTTCTGTGAATGCAGAGCTGCTTTTATCCATCAGTGACGTTCGACCTGTGAATAGAATCGCTTCTGATTTCTTTATAGTCTGAACCATCCATGGGATTTGCTCAGGCTGTGTTGGCTGTCAAACATGCTTCAGTTCAGGGATGGCTGGAGACCTGCTGGGAGCTGTGTAACATCAAAACAGTGAAACTCAGCAAGTCAGCCTTGGTTGTGGGTGAGAATTTCCACAGCCACATGGAATCTGGAGCTTTCTGGCAGGAAGCAGGAATATGAAGGGACTGCTACAGCTTTAAGTTGGTTTCTTTGAGTTGGTTTTCATCACAATATCTCTTCTTTTAATAAAAGCAACACTGCAGTTTTACAGAGTAGACCATAGTAGAGGGAGGGACACTTGAAGTTGTGTCTTCCTTTGTCTTTTAATGCTGTAGAGGTGAGGGTTGTATTAGCTCCAGAGATAAAACGGAACAGCTAGCAAATACTGAGCCTGATGGAGAATACAAGAATACTTTCAAGGTATTTGAATATGACTCTGTAGCAAGCCAGTTAATTCTGTTAAAAGGACATTTTGTGTTCATAAGTAGATTGTGATTACTGAGTGACAAGGAAATGCTGCTTTTTAAATTTTTCAAGTTGCAAAGGATTCTGTTCAACCAAATTCAGTTCTATTAAAGTGCTCCTTGCAAACTGGCTTTTCAAGCAAGTACACGGTCTTTTAAATTAATAGATTAGAAGACACAGAGTGAACACAAGTTTAGATTTGTGTTGCGTATTGTATTTCTGTCTTACTGCAAGTGGTTTTTTCCAAGCCTTAATGTATAAGCCTTAATGAACTTCCTAGCGTGACATGAGATTTGGTGTTGGTTTCTTGAGAGGAAAAAGAAAAGGAAGAATTTTTTTCTTCTCTTTTATCATTGGCTGCCAATGTTAATTTTTTAATAATAAATATTACTTGGTTATGTAGTCTTATTCCGTTATTAATCCAGTTACCAGACATCTATTTGTGAATGATTATTTTTGAAGTCCATGAAGATGATCCAAAGGCTGGAGCACCTCCCATATGAGGACAGGCTGAGAGAGTTGGGCTTGTTCAGCCTGGAGAAGAGAAGGCTGGGGAGGGCCTTTTTAACAAGGGCTTGTAGTGATAAGATGAGGGGGAATGGCTTTAAATTGGGAGGGGGAAGACTTAGATTAGGCATTAGGAAGAAGTTCTCCACGATGAGGGTGGTGACACACTGGCACAGGTCACCCAGGGAAATTGTGGGTGTCCCCTGCATGGAGGTGTTCAAGGCCAGGTTGGATGGGGCTCTGAGCAGCCTGATGGCAGTGGGAGGTGTCCCTGCCCGTGGCAGGGGGGTTGGAACTGGATGGACTTTAAGATCCCTTCCAACCCAAACCATTCTATGATTCTATGATACTACTGTGAATTTTAGTTTTACAGCGCCTTCATTACTGTTGTCTTTTTATGGTTTTCTGATAATTAATCTTACATGTACAATGTATTTTAAATGTTCTGGTTATAAAGCCATGACCCTATCAGGAAGTCTTTTAATACTAAAACAATAAACTTGTACTGCGTCCCCAAGAACCAGGTGCAGATAGTCCCAGGCAGCAATTGTCCAGCTACTCAAAGTACCTTTTGCAAATGCAATACTTAAATTTTTTACCAAAGCTGACAAATTTCTGTTCTGTTCAACAAGTGGCTATTGGGGTCAAAGAGATTGAAAGGAAGGTGCCTTCTCTCAGTAGTCCCATACAAGCACTTTAATTAATGCTATTGCAGTATCTGAGCGAGGCATTTTGACCCTTTCTGTCAGAACAAAGACCTTAGAGGTCCAGAAGTTAATCAGGAGCTCATCCGATTTATTCCAAACCAAGCACAATGGCTTTATTTTGCTTTTTTTCCCCCCTGTTAACAAGTCTTTAAGCTGTTATCTTAAGGTTTTAGAATATTTTGGGTTTTGCTTTTATCTCCAGCTTTTCTTCTGCACAGGAATAGTGTGCTTCACTTTCTGCTGAGATTTGGAGAGGCAATGCAGATAACAGTTGACAAGAGTCTTTAAACTGATTTCATTTCTGTTCTAGGGACGACGAAGACCTGCCCGTGATGCAGCCCTTGCTAAAAAAGATATCGAAGAGGATAAAACACAAGACAAATTAAAAGATAGTAACAAAGAAAACAAAGATATAGAGGAAACACCTGAAAATGCAGAAAAGAAAGAAAACGAAACTCCGCTAGGGAGAAAAAGTACACCAAAGCAAAAAGAGAAAAAAATCAAAAAACAGGAGGATTCTGACAGAGAGTCTGATGAAGAGGAGGAGAGGCAGAGGGAGAGGTAAACATTATTGTGTCACTTTCTTATACATATGTTCGTATCACGATGGAGCTTGTACTCCAAGCAGAAGCACTCACACAGTTGGAGATCTTGCAAACTAAAATGTGGAAAGCAGGGAATAAATTCCCTTAACCAGACAAAAAAAAGCTTTTATTTTGGACTTGTAGAATGTGCTCTACTTCATGGAAGAATTTTTTTCTGATAGATGCCAGGCAGTATTTGTCACTTCCATTTTCTTGAAGATCTTGCCAAGGCTGTGATACCCACCACTGTGATAAAACACCAGGTGGACTAAGCTGTAAGTTCCAGACACTGTGTGGATGGTGAGCAGCTGTTTGGGCAGATTCTCTGGGCAGTTGAAGTATAAATGGAAAGGAGAAGCCCTTCTTCTCCCATGATTTTGTTTATTGATGGCTGGTGAACCTACAGTTTGCTGGCTTTTATTGTTAGGCAGACAGGAAGGGGATCAGCTGATAAGGTGAAAGAGAAGGAAAGAGAGGGAGTTTGAATGAAGCCCAGAGGAGATGATGGAGACACATGGAAAGGCAAAGGGAAAACAGCATCCAGGCACTAAGCTTGACAAGTTGAATTCAATTTGTAGTCGTGGTCACAGTGGAGTTGTGTCCAGGTGACTCATTTATTTACCAGAGTAGACCTCCTCTTAGCTACCTGTGCCTGTGGTCAAGGGCAGTGTATGACCTCTTTAAGCTGACTTTCCTACCTTTTTTTTCTTTTCCACGTGGTGAACTGTTGTGAAAGCAGCTGATACCTAATAAAGCCTGATAGGGATATTGCTCAGTTTCTTCTAAAGAGCTCTGAGGAGTTGGAAAAACACAGTTATTTTAAAGAAGGTGTCACTGTGCAGTCCAAAAAATAATCGTGCCGTGCAGCACCGCATTCAGAAATGCCTCAAGTGAAGTGCAGTGTGGGTGTGCAGCAGGTCACAGGGGTGTGTCAGGTGAGTAAAGCACAGAAGGGCTTTCCTGGTGCTTGTCCTCTTTCTTTTGTTTCCCACAATAAGACAGTTCATCTTTCACTGAAAGCTAACAAATATATTTAATTAAAAGCAAGGCAAACCCATAGTCTTTTTCAGTATTTACAGAGTACAGAGGGACCTGGACAGACTGGAGAGCTGGGCTGATTCTAATGGGATGATGTTTAATATGTCCAAATGTCGGGTACTTCATTTTGGACACAACAATCCCATGCAGAGCTACAGACTGGGGACAGAGTGGCTGGAGAGGAGTCAGGCAGAAAGGGACCTGGGAGTGCTGGTGGACAGGAAGCTCAACATGAGCCAGCAGTGTGCCCAGGTGGCCAAGAAGGCCAATGGCATCCTGGCCTGCATCAGGAATAGTGTGGCCAGCAGGACCAGAGGAGTTATCGTCCCCCTGTACTCGGCACTGGTCAGGCCTCACCTTGAATATTGTGTCCAGTTCTGGGCCCCCCAATTTGGGAAAGATGTCAGGATGCTGGAGTGTGTTCAGAGAAGGGCAACGAAGATGGTGAAGGGGCTGGAGCACAAGCCCTACGAGGAGCGACTGAGGGAGTTGGGGCTGTTTAGTCTGGAGAAGAGGAGGCTCAGGGGAGACCTCATTGCTCTCTACAACTCCCTAAAAGGAGGTTGTAGTCGGGCAGGGGTTGGTCTCTTCTCTCAGGTGACCAGTGGCAGAACCAGAGGGCATGGACTTAAGCTTCATCAGGGAAAGTTTAGACTTGATACGAGGAAGAAATTCTTCACCGAAAGGGTGATTGGCCATTGGAATGGGCTGCCCAGGGAGGGGGTGGAGTCACCGACCCTGGAGGTGTTTAAAGGGAGATTGGATGAGGCACTGAGTGCCATGGTTTAGATGATGGGTTGGTGTTAGTGTTAGGTTATAGGTTGGACTTGATGATCTCGGAGGTCCTTTCCAACCTTGTGATACTGTGATACTTTCTTGGTGACTTTTTTTGTAGTTAAACTTCTACATTATGCTAAATTGACCCTAAAATAGGGAGATAGGTATGGGTAAAAATAGGTTAGATTGTAATTCTTCAAATTATGTTTAAGTAGAATATTAGATATAGCTATAGTAAGATGTAGGTATAGCACATAAGAGCTCTGCAGGGGCTTTTAATCTTGGTTGAACAGTGTTGCAATCAACGTTTTTTTAAATAGAAGAATTGTACTTATATCCATGAGAAGATCATTATGATGACAATACAAGATTCTGTGAACTGTTAGTAACTGTAGCCCATTAAGCAAACTGCAGATTTATTTTTAAGTAGTGTGTCAAAATTGAGTCTCTTTTAAAAACTGAAGTTAATTCTTCCTGTCTTATTTAGGAGCCAAACACTTGAGTTGACTTATTCCTTTTTCTGTATGCTCAAAATATTAATATTAAAAATAATCTTTAGGCTTTGAGGTGGTTGTACAACTAATAAATGGAGTTTAACGTGTAATATGATCTTTCTAGGTGTTTCTGGCACTTACTCGTGTTCTGTCTTAGTCCTGGTCTTGATTTACAAGCTGTGTGCAAGGCAACTTCAGAGGCAGGATGCAGAAAATGAAAATTAAATTCTTGCAGCCTTTTGCTTTTGTAGTAGCTTGGCTGTGCTAGTTAAACTTGAAACACTGTTTATCACTAATTAGTGGGCATTTTAAATGTGCTTCACTGCAGGGAGGAAATTGAGAACAAAGGAGAATCAGAAGGTGAGGAGGATGAGGAGGATGCAGAACCCTGCCTGACTGGAACCAAAGTGAAAGTAAAATATGGACGTGGAAAGACTCAAAAGATTTATGAAGCCAGTATTAAAAGCACAGAAATTGATGACGGAGAAGTTTTATATTTAGTTCATTACTACGGTTGGAATGTCAGGTGAGGATAACAAATTGCCTTTCATTTCTTTCTTAACAGGATGATTTGCAAAAGAATTTTGGTTTTTAAGAAAACAAAGGGAAAAGAAAATGAGTAACGTGGCTTGAAATTGAATTATGAGCATGCTAACAGGGTCTGACTTTGTTATGCACTTGTGTTCATGATGTGATGCTATTGCATTGAAATCTCAGAATATCCTTACTTATATTTTCCCAAGTTTCCCTCTGGCTTAACGTGAGTGATCCAATGTCATCCTGGCCTGTTTCAGAAAAAATGTGGCCAGCAGGACCAGGGAAGTGATTGTGTCCTTATACTCAGCTGTGGTGAGGCTGCATTTCAAAACTTGTTGTTCAGCTTTGAGCCCCTCACTACAAGAAGGATGTTGAGCGCATCCAGAGAAGGGCAATGGAGCTGATGAAGGAGCTGGAGAACAAACCTTACGCGAGGTGGCTGAGGGCACTGGGGTGTTTTAGCCTGGAGAAAAGGAGGCTGAGGGAACACCTCATTGCTCCACACAGCTCCATGAGAAGAGGTTGTAGGAAGATGTGTGTTGGTCTGTTCTCCCAAATGAGAAGTGATAGCATGAGAGGAAATGACCTCAGGTTGCACCAGGGATATCAGATGGGGTATCAGGAAGAACTTCTTCACCGAAAAGGTTACCAGGCACTGGGAAGAGGCTGCCCAGGGAAATGGTAGAGTCCCCATCCCTGGAGATATTCAAAAGAGGGGTAGACAAGGTGCTTGGGGATCTGGTTTAGTAGCGCACAGGTGCGGTTGGACTTGATAATCTCTTTTCCAACCAAATGGTTCTGTGATTCTGTGATCCGCCTTCCTCAAAGAAATGTCCCTGTGTTTGTTGTGTCAGTTGGCATTAGCACTGTCAGGAGTTTTTGCTTAAGGGAGTCATCAATAATGGTGTAGACAGCTAAGATGAAGTGTATCGAACATCGAAATTTTGGTAGCAACACTTATTTTGTATTGAACGTTACCCCTGATGACAAAGAACAGTTGTTACAGGGAGGGAGGGTGGGAGAGGGCGACGCAATGAAGAGCCACAGGAAGAAATCATCAAATGCTTCTCTCAAGCAGCCATCCTTTATATTCAGTGCTGCTGTGGAAATGGCTTTTTTATTGTTCTTAAGAGCATTGTGATTATGTAGATGAAAATATAACAAAATTGATCATTTTTAGAAACAGGACACTTTTGGAACATCTCGGGTTATATGCCAAATCCATGCATTTCCAAGTGAAGTAAATAAATGTCTTTATGTTGTCACATAAAGTTGGGGGGTGGGGGATCTCCCCTGAGTATTTACCGGTGTCCTTTTACCTTATTAATATCTCAGGAGATTTTGAGGAGCATGAGAAGTGTATTTGTGCTTTTTCTCATCCAGTTCATTGTTATAATTTGAAAAACTTCACCTTTTTTAAAGAAAAGGTTTATTTTACTTTTGAGGTGTGGTGTGGGGAAAACTGCCTTTTGTATGTGATGTGAAATAACTGGCAAACTTGATTGCTGATTCAGTCCCCTCAGTTTCCTCAGTTCCAGTGCTTTGCTAGCAAGAGGAAGGGAAGTTTTCATCTCTATTCCCCCATCCCATAAATTTTTCTATGGGTTAGAAATTTAATTAATCTTTCTAATGCCAGATACTGTATATGTTTGTAAATGTATGCTCTGCTTTCTACCTCTTCTTAATAAATATTTTCTGTAATTCAGTCTCTTAAGCCTCATATTGCAAACAGCTTCTTTCTACATAATAATAAAAACAGGCTGTTATTTGCTTTTAGATACGATGAATGGGTCAAAGCTGATCGGATTATCTGGCCTGTGGACAAAGGAGGACCAAAGAGAAAACAGAAGAAAAAAGCAAAAGTAATGGTTATTTCAATAAGTTTCTTGTGGTGCAATATTTACTACTATCATGCTTTTTTTTTTTTTCATTTTAAAAACATTTACTTGGTCCACAATCTACTTTTCTAATGGAAGCATTGAACAAAAGGAGAAAAGGTTTGATGATCAGCAGTGAAACATATTAATAAAAATTCATTTTTCCCCCTCAGAACAAAGAAGACAGTGAAAAGGAGGAGAAGAAGGATGAGGAGAAACAAAAATCAAAGCGCGGGCGGCCACCTCTGAAATCTACTCTTCCATCAAACACCTCTTGCAGTTTGCCCAAAACGCCCAATAGTGAAGGTAAATCAGGAGCCAGGAGTGCACGGAACAACTTGTCAGATTCCTCACCATTACCAAATGGAACAGAAGGTACATCTGGTGCACTCGTGTTCTGGCGTGGAGGTGCTTGTGAACAGTGGTCTAACGCGGTGCATTGGTCTGACAGCTTCAGCCAGCACAGCTCAGCTTTAGAGTCCTCCTGAACCAGTCAGTGTACAGTCCTTGGTCAAGGATTTACTCTATAAAAATTCTTTTAATTTTGATTTTAGTAAGACCTCGCAGGCAGATGAAACGTAGCTCAGGAACGTTTGATTCTGATATCCTCTGATAGGGATCTCAGTCCTATGCTTGGTTTTGAGGTTTCTTCAGTACCTTTTCAAAAAGAGGTTTGGTTTTTATTTTTGACCTTTTTTTCCCTCCATTTTTTTTTTCTCCTTGTGAATTTTATTGAGGAATTAGTTGAGCGGGTGTTGCTGAGGGAGCAGTTTGCTCACATAAGAGCTTTGGCGTGGAAATGACTGTGCAAGTCATTCCATATGCTTTAGCCACAGCCTTTCAGTCCTAATCTTGCACAGACCAAATCTAGTGGTGTAATGATAGTCTTTAAATCCTGAGCCTCAGTACTGCACCATCCAACAGAGTTCTTAATTATATACAAATGGCAGCAATATTTTTAGTATTTCTAAGCCTCTCTGGACAAGAACGGAAGTGAAATCACTGTCTCCTTTTAGTACAGGTCCCTGAATAATGTTCTGGTAATGTAGCAATGCTTGCTCTGTCTGTGGTGCATGCTTTGTACAGTAGTTTAGTAATGAAATGTCCAGCCTGTGGTGTAGAAGGGCTTGGGGTTTTGGTTTTGGGGTGGTTTTTTTCCATTTTGGGGGTACGTGGTGGGGAAGGAGTCTTGTTTTTTGTTGTGTAATATCAAGTGGAGGCGGCAATATCCACAGGTTTGATACCAGATCATTGGAATCTGTAAACCTATTTTTGCTACTATAAACTGTAGGTTTTTATATTGGCTTATTTGGGAAATAGCAGTAGTAGAATCATAGAATATCTGACATTGGAAGGGACCCATAAGGGTCATTGAGTCCCAACTCCCTACTCCTCACAGGACTACGTAAACCAGATCTTATGACTAAGAGCATCGTCCACACATTCCTCGAACTCCAAGAGTATTTTTGCTGTTGTAATTTCTTAGAAATTTTGAATAAAAATAAGAATGTAACGTCTGCTGAATAACACAGGAAAATAAATTGTGCTGTAATTGATGATTTACCATGCTGTTTCCTTCTTTTTAAAAATCTTTGCAGACTCTGGCTCATCTGACAGTGAAGCAGATGAGTCGTCTGAAAAGAATTTGAATGAAGAATTTTCTCCTGAATCTTCAGAACTGGAAAAAAGTGAAAAAGTACAGGATGAAAAGCTAGATGAAGAAAACCCAAAGATTCCTCATACGTTGAAAGAAAATGACAGGACTCAAGTACAGCCATTAGAAACGCTGAAACTGGAAGTTGAGGAAAGTGAAAACATTGTTCAGATTTTTGGAAATAAAACAGAACAAATAGAAGAAATCAAAAAAGAAGCTGAAAAATCACCTAAAGGAAAAGGGAGAAGGAGCAAGACAAAAGATACCTGTTTAGAGAATGCAAAGATTTCACCGGGAAGCCAAGAAGAGGTGGCAAATGAACCGCTTGCAGAACCTGAAAGATTAGATGTGTCTTCCTTGGACTGCAAAGAGATTTCCAGCACTACTGAAAGTGAAACAGAACTTTCTACAAGAGATAAGAAGCTTTTGAAAAGGAAAACTTTGGAACAGGCATCGCCTGAGAAGAGAAATCGAAGGGAGAGTGAGATGGAAGTGCCAAATATCGTATCTGAAGAGAGGACCAATGAATGTACTGGAGCAGAGGAATGTAGAGGGCTGAACGCTGAAGAGTCCCTCAGAACTGAAAATGAGGAAATGCCATCTCTGGTGGCAGAATCAGTTCAACACGGTCAGGAGCTGAGGAGCGAGAACTTTGAACGTCCATCTGAGGAAAATGAGAATGTTCCCTTGAAAGATGAGGATGATGCAATGCCTCAGATTGGTCCTGAAACTTTGCTGTGCCATGAAGTAGACTTGGATGACTTGGATGAGAAGGAGAAGAGCAGCAATGAAGACACGATATCAGAGAAGCCAGAGCCCAATGCTTCAAATCCAAATCCATCTGCCTTACCCCCTGCTGTCCAACCCAGCTTCTCAGTGGCTTCTCCTCTGACTCTGAGTCAGGATGAGTCCCGTAGTATCAAGAGCGAAAGCGACATGACCATTGAAGTCGACAGCGTGGCGGAAGAGTCTCAGGAAGGTCCCTGTGAAAGCGAGGCTGCCAATGGCTTTGAAGCCAGTACTACATCAAGCAATTGTAGCGTGGCCACGCAAGAGAGAGAGATGGGAGAGAAAGGTGAGCATTTCTTGGGAAAAGCCATTCCCTGCTGTAATGATTCCTGAAGTTGTCTTTAAGTCTGGTGTTACTCTGTTCAAAATTGCTGGTTTGTTTTGTCTTCTGATTTTAAATCCCTTTGCTTCTGTTAGTCACAGAAATATTCAAGGTGCCTTTTTTTCTTCTTCTCATTTAGGTCAGAAGAGACCCAGTGACAGCAACAGCGGAACGCTGGCCAAGAAACAAAAGCGTACTCCAAAGCGAACAAGTGCTGCAGCCAAAAATGAAAAGAATGGAACAGGTACATTCCTGGGGAGGGAGGCAGGAGAAGGTTCTGCTATCCTGTAAACACACGTAAAGGCCCGCTGTTATCACTGTTGCAAATTATTTCTGTGGCTGGGACTTCCTCATCAGGATTTTTGTTATTATTCATCGTGAGAATGGGCTGTTAACTGGAGAGAACTTACCAGCTGCATGGTAGGAAGTGTTACTGGGAAATCTCTTGGCTATTTTTAATTACTTCATTTAGAAGACCTTTTAATAATTGTTTATATCAACAGTTAACTAAATATTTACCATTATGCTGATTTTTATTGATGGGGTTGGCTGTAAATTTGGGAGAGGAGAGTACTTTTCTGGATAGCAGGGGTGCCAAACTCACAGCCCCCAGGCCGAATCCATCCCTCCACATTGTTTTATCCAGGCCAGGACCTTGTTTCTTCCTGGTGGCAGTGCTGAGCTCCTTGTCCTTATGCTCCTGCCATTGCACTACTCATGTGTGCAGCGCGCGACACACGTTACGCTGCGGGAGCAGGAGAACAGCGGGAGCTCTGAGTTTGACACCCCTGCTGTATAGAGACATCTCCTTTGAAGTCTTACAACAGCTGTTTCTCATGGGGAAGAAGTACATTTGTGAAGTATGGAGAAAACATTTGATTCTAAAGAATAACTTTTCAGTGAAAAATCATGTGTGTTCTCATGTCAAGTTTGTGACTTTTTCAGTTTGCTGTAGAAACCTTGATTTTGTGTTTCTGTAGCTCATTTTTGGTGATCGTTGTTTTGAATGAATCTCAGTACATTTGGGCCCTGTGATAGCGCTGTTACAATTTTTAAATATCCAACTAAAATATTCAGACATATTTAACCTGCATGTGTAAAACTTTTCAATTATTCATCGAATCATAGAGTGGTTTGGGTTGGAAGGGACCTTAAAGATCATCCAGTTCCCTCCGCCCTGCCATGGGGAGGGACACCTCCCACTGCATCAGATCACTCAAGGTCTCATCCAGCCTGGCCTTGAACACCTCCAGGCATGGGACATCCGCAATGTCATGGGGCAGCCTGTGCCAGTGCCTTGCCTCCCACACAGGAGAGCATTTCTTCCTGATTTCTAATCTAAATTTCCCCTCTTATCAGCTTAAAACCATTCCCCCTCGTCCTATCCCTGCATTCTTGATCCCCTCCCCACCTTTCCTGTAGCCACTTTCAGAACCGGAAGGCTGCTGTAAGGTTTCCCTGGAACCTTTTCTGCTCTAGGCCAAACAAACCCAAATTATTGTGGGAATCTAAAATATTTGTATGTATTAGCTTAACATTTTCTGTTACGCAGTAAAGCTGTATGTTAAATACTTTTAGTCTTGTTTCAGAACTGTTCCTTTAGGTGTTTAAAGCAATTTGGTAAATATACACAATCGTGTACTACCTATCTTTATTAATACAGTTTTAATCTTTAAAAAAGTGTCTACCTTATCTTAGAGTCCCAAAATATGGGACTTAAGGTACTTTATTAGCTCTAATATTCTTATTTTAATAAGCTTCTTTATTGCTACTGTGAAAAATATGACTCTTACTTTTTAACTCAAGGCCTGGTCAGCCCTTGACATCTGCACTAAGCATTGGTACACGTGAGAGTTCAGCTCTATATTTATCTCACATCATGTCTGATAAGCTTACACACTGACTCTGGTATTGGTTTTCCTTGTGTGCATTCTGGGATCTTCTGGGCAAGAAGCAGTTTTTTCTTAATTCTTTCTGACTACAACTGCAGGTTTTGAATTGTCAAATGCCTTTTTTTTTTTTTTTGAAGTCCAAATAAATTTCTCTTGCTGCAGGACAAAGTAGTGACAGCGAAGACCTTCCTGTCCTGGACAGTTCGAGTAAATGTACTCCTGTAAAACACATAAATGTAACCAAGCCACAGAAGCTTTCTCGATCACCTGCAAGAGTGATTTCACCTCACATCAAAGATGGAGAGAAGGACAAACACAGAGAGAAGCACCACCACCAGAATTCTTCACCTAGAGTGTACAAATGGAATTTTCAGCTCAGTAAGAATTCTTTAAGTGACTTGATTAGAGGGAATTTACGAGACAATCCATTCTGAAATAAAAATGTGCAAATTTGGGGATTCAGAATTAGGTTTAGGCCTTTTATGGTGTCGTTATGGAAGTGCGTTATCTTTGATGCTGTGTCTTCTTTATTCTTGAGAACTGCATTCGCTTGTTTAAAATCACCTTGATGATGCTGTTTTTTTCTTCTCACTTTTAAGATGAGTTGGACAATATGAGCAGCACCGAGAGAATCTCCTTCTTACAAGAAAAACTACAGGAAATACGAAAATACTACATGTCCTTGAAGTCAGAAGTAGCAACCATAGACAGGAGAAGAAAAAGGTTAAAAAAGAAAGACAGAGAAGGTAAGATTCAGCTTTGCTTTATGCTTCCCACAATAAGTTAATTTTGTTGAAAATAAGTAATTCAAAGCAATTGGAGTACCTAACAAAAACAGGTTGTGCAGGGAGGTTGTGGCTGCCCCCTCCCTGGAGGTGTTCAGGACCAGGTTGGATGGAGTCCTGAGCAACCTGGTCTAGTGGAGGTGTCCCTGCCCATGACAGAGGGGTTGGACCTGGATAGTCTTTAAGGTCCCTCCTAACCCAAACCGTTCTATTATTCTATGAAAAGCATTCACTATTTTAGTCTGAGTTTCTAACACACAGTTATACCTAGTGCAAGCTCAGTCTGAGTTTCCATTCAGCGTAATGACTTATCTGATTGATCTTTTCAGTTGGTTTGTGGTGTGGAAAGGGCAAGGTTACTCATACAGATAATGTGATTATAGCAGTGAAAGCAATTGACAAAAAATCCTTATCTGTTCTCTGTGACTGTGCCGCTCATAGAATTGTAGAATGCTTTGAATTGGAAAGGACCTTTACAGGTCATCCAGTCCAACCCCCCTGCAGGAGCAGGGATATCTTGTAACTCGGTCAGGTTGCTCAGAGCCCCATTCAACATAACCTTGAATGTTTCCAGGGATGGGGCCACCACCACCTCCCTGGGCAACCTGTGCCAGTGCCTTATCACCCTCACTGTAAAAAATGTCTTCCCTACATCCAGTCTAAATCTCCCCTCCCTTAATTTAAAACCATTACTCCTTGTCCTATCACAACAGGCATAGTTAAGAAGTCCCTCCCCGGCTTTCCTGTAGCCCCTTTAAGTACTGGAGGGCTGCTGTAGGGTCTCTCTGCATCCTTCTCTTCTCCAGGCTGAACCACCCAAACAGCCTGTCTCAACTACTTTGAGGTCTTTCAAATAACCTCATAGAATTGTTTGGTTGTAAAAGATCTTTGAGATCATGGAGTCCAACTGTACCTGTCCACTACTAAAGCAGATCTCTGAGCACCTTGTCTACCCATCTTTTAAGCACTTCAAGGGACAGTGACTCCCTCACCTGCCCGAGCAGTTGTTCCAGTGTTCTGATACCCTTTTGGTGAGAAATTTTTCTTGAAATCTAGCGTGAACCTCTCCTGGTGCAACTTCAGGCCATTTCCTCTTGTCCCATTGCTTGTTCCTTGGGAGAAGAGACCAGGATCCACCTCATTACAACCTCCTTTCAGGCAGTTGTAGGCAGTAAGGTCTCCCCTCAGGCTCCTTTTGTCCAGGCTAAACAGCCCCAGTTCCCTCAGCTGCCTCTCACAAGCCTTGTTCTCCAACCCCTTCTCCAGCTCTGTTGCACTCCAGCACCTCAATGTCCCTCTTTTAGTGAGGGGCCCAAAACTGAACACAGCATTCGAGGTGCAGCCTAAATACAGGGACACAATCACTTCCCTGCTTCTGGTGACCGCTTGGTCCTCATAACCCAGGACACCTTCATTCTGCCATGTACTCGATAACCCGATGCTGATCTGTTTTGTATATTCAGTGTCTCATACAGGAGCATCCATGTCATCTGCATCATCAGACACTGGAATGAGTCCATCGTCGTCTTCTCCTCCGCAGAACGTGCTCGCAGTAGAATGCAGGTGATACACATTTCTCTGCCTTGCCAGCAACTTGCTGCCATGGACATAAATCCTGAAATTCAGCCGCAGAAAGCACTCAACTGGTTTGCCATCGCCAAGTCTCTTCTGTACACACTTCCACTGCTGGACTGTACCTGTTCTCCCCTCCTACCCTGCTCTTTGGTTTTATTTACTGTTCTGAGAAATTAAGCTCATTGGTAACTGAAGGTTTGTAGGCACAACGCGAAACGCTTGTCATTGTGTTTGCTTCTGTTTTGGTTTTGGGTTTTTTGGGTTTTTTTGTGAACGCAGAGAAAGGGCACTTATCAAATTTGAAAAGTTATTGTCCAATGAAGCATTCAGGTGTTCTAGGGAGATGTCAGCAAAGCGAGTGCACCGAGCAGACATCAGCGTTACCGAAGAGAACCGAGTACCTGCTGCACTTGCGCCGAGCCGTGCGTCACCGCGTGGTGAGTAGTTCCTCTCTGTGGAAGCACTTGTGATACAGAACTGCCAAAGTTATATGTTCAGCGATGTGCCCAGTTTTAAAGGTGTAAATGGGACAAAATAAATTGTGAAAGGAAGTGTAGTTGACTGAAAACTACAGTTGTAATAAGTCTTCCACTTTTTATAGGATTTTTGAGCACACAGTTATGCAAATATTTTAATGTTTATTAATGTTTACAGTGGAATTGTGAATAGGTTTTCAGTGGACTATCTTATCCCTTGACAAAAATATTTTGTCTTTTTTCTATGTAATTTCAGAGTTTTTATTTTGTTACAAAAAGACGAAAAATGAAATATATAACAACAGTGAATTTATTTAACAAGATTTCTAAAGCTGAAATTTTTTGTGTAAAATAAGGTATCTTGCAACTTGTTAAATATATTTATTCAGACATTGGATGTTGTATTTTTATGTATTTTTTAAAATATTAATAAAATTGGAAAAAAAAAAAAATTCTAGGTTAGTTCACTCTTTCGATAGAACATGCTCACCAGTGATGGCTCTTATGGGGGTTTCATCCAGTAGCTGCCCACGTGGATCTGTCAGCGGGCAGCTGGGTGTAAACCATGACTGTATTTGGAAACTTTGGCAGTCCTAGTACTTAACTTTGTTTTGAGGAACAAAATTTATTGGGTTGCCCTTAAGATAACTTTGTCACAAGTTCTTACCGTTTGCTGTACTGCCGAATGAATTTATATCTCCCAAAGTTGAGATGCAACGATAAAGTAAAGCAACTGTGTATGCTTTGTCTGTGGATTGTCCCACGGGCAGATACAGTTTGTAAATAACTCTTCCAAAACTCTGTATTTAAAGCAGTTTGCATATACATTATGTATAAAAGTGATTTTTTTATTGATTTTTTTATTCATGTTTGTACATTGAGAGGGGTTCTTAACTCCTTTTCTGTGTTTAATATACTGTAGAGTAATAACATAGATGCTCTAGACTGTATATCAGGATATTCTGGTTCACACGGCAGAAGTTCAGAACAGAACACTAGTGATGGTGTAGCATTACTAAAATTGATGTTTCTTGAAATTTCATTTTACATTTGTCAACTTGTGATTCCAATTCCTTCCATTTTCGCAGAAAATTAAAGAAAAAGTACTCTTGTAAATGCACTTTTTCTGTCTTTTCTTAAGCAAAGCAGAACTATTTCGATGTAAGATAAATATGGAGCTCTCTAGACAGCATTAATAAAGGCCATGTTTTAAACATAGGCTTCACATTCTATTTTTATTTAAGTGATTGTTCTTGTAAATGTCTGGACTTAACCTAGATAGGAAAATTAATCTCCATAAATTGTTGTAAATATTTTTTTTCAGAGCTAACTTTTACTGTTAGTCTTATAATAACTACAAATAAAAAGCAATCCTCGTAACACGGGTCACAGTTTCTCAGATTATCTTCCATATTTAATATTTGCAGAGGTGAATGTTAAATTTGGTGAAATAATAGGATTAACTGCATCTTTCTCAGGTATGTAACCTCTGTGAGAGCTCTTAAACAGGCATATGCACATATGGACGGGTGAGCTCTGTGCCATCTGTCCTTCAGGATGGATGCTCACTGTTCCCTCACAGCTTGTCACTTGGGAGGCTTTAAAATATTGATGGAAGACTGGATGTGTGGGTCCACAGAAATCCATTCTAACAGGTGATTGCCTCTTGTCACAGAGAAATCTCTACCTTCCTTCCTTTGTCTTTCCACCACCTAGTGCCCCTCAGACAGACAGACAGACACACACACACCCCCCCAGTGAGGGCTGACATCCGTAGTCTGGCAAAACACTAAACCTGCACAAACTGGTGGGCATTGTGCCAAGCCACTGGCAAGGCCTCCTAGCTTTATCTCTCTGGCAAGGAGCATATTGATCAGCCAGATCTTTCTGGAGATGTTTAAAGTAGTTTCTTAGGACATTTAAAAATATCATAGGGCAAAGAAGATTAAGGATATAATGTGGGAGCATCCTGTTAGAGAGGTGAATCAACAAGAAAAATAGGTGTTTTATTTCTGACTTTACTCTAATTACCTTATTTCTATTTTGTTGACAAAAAATAAATTCTGAAATGCCTTCCAGTGCCCTGAATGAAATTTAATGCTGTTTAGGACACAGTAATTATAGTGAACTGGGATTTTTTTGATAGGAGATTAGGTATCATGTTTGCCAGAGCCAACAAAAATAAAGCACCCTGTTGGCAGTCATCATGCTGTTCTCTTGCCTTCTAATCTTTTACTAAAATGATATGTTCTTTCAGCTTAGGAAGGAGGTAAAAAATATAAAGATTATGGGATCAAACACTGTTAGAAGTGTTAAAAAGAACAGGGCTGTAAGCGAATTCAGACTCTCCCCCACCTCCTGCCATTGATATAAAGAACTGTTTGGTTTCTGGCAGGTTTATTATTTTTGTATTATTAATAGCATGTGTCTGAAAGTTGGAAACCACTTGGAACATTGGTGTGCAAGGACATAAGGTAAGAAAAGGTTAATTTCCATACTTGTTTTACTTCCAGCTACAAGTGTACTAATGAGGTCTAATTTTCTCTCTTGGTATAAGTTTAGCAACACCCAGTTAAATCTCTGCTTGTTCCTGGCTCCTCCGTCAGCTTCCTTCTGTCTGAGAAACCCTCTCTTGCTTAATCAGTTTGCACAGACCAGGCAGGAACAGCAAAGACTGCAGAACAATGAGAACCAGCCATTATTTCAACAGAGGTGACACAGCTCTAGAGCAGTAATTAGTGGAAGAACAGAGTAACAAGGGCAGACACGAGTGCTTATCTTCATGAGGCACGATGTGTCTGTGCTTCCTGGGGAGAGCAAAGACCTGTTACTGGAAGGACAGCAGGAGGAGGCAGAAGGTGAAGGAACAACTTATCTGCTGTTTGTGGCATTTTTCACAAGTTCTACTTGAATCTGATATTTAAAGGTGCAGTATTAGAATAATTTAGGCAGAAATGTTTAAAACAAAAAGGCAAACAGAATTACCCAGGATGGCTCTGATGGGGAGATGGAAATGAAATGTGAGGGTTGTCAGCTCCTATGTCTCACTCGGACCATCTGCTCTTGAGAGAGACTCCTCTCCCCAGATGTGTTTGACAAACAGATGGAATTTCATATATTAGGAAGAAATGATGTCCTGTGAGGGTGGGGAGGCCCTGGCACGGGTTGCCCAGAGCAGTGGTGGCTGCCCCATCCCTGGAGGTGTTCAAGGCCAGGTTGGATGGGGCTTTGATCCAGTGGGAGGTGTCCCTGCCCATGGCAGGGGGTTGGAATTGGATGGGCTTTAAGGTCCCTTGCAACCCAAACCATCCTGTGGTTCTGTGAATATTCTCATAAACTGTTTTTTTCTGCAATAAAAATACCCTTGGATGGCTGAAGTGGCCAAATGGGTTTTCTGGGCAGTGTTTCCTGGAATTCTTTTCGAGCAGTGAGTCTGGGAAATGCCGTGGTTGTTCTTTTTAAGCAAAGAGCACATTTGGCTTGAGCGCTTGACACAAATCTGACGGCTGAGCCTGGAGACAAATTTACAAGCTGAAACAAAAGGTGAGTCTGTTAACACAAATATGTTCAGCTGTTTGCTTCACTGTGCAGTAAAATCTTGGTTATTTTTACTTCTCTGTACTTAGTATTTTATTATTTGCTGCAACATGCAGGATAAAGGCTACCTCTGGAGATGTAAGGAACATAATAAAACAGTGGAACCAGTGGGGATCTTGGCAGGGACTGACTCACTGTAATTCCAGGGCTTAGGAAAAAAGATGTTTTATAATCAGCTCACACTATTAAGTTATTGCCCTTAAATTTTGACAAAATCTGTCATTCTACCGTGTTATCTTCTACCAAACGGGATGATTTTTAAGAGGTTTATGGGAGTGTTTAAAATTATTCACCATTATTAACTACCAGTAAATCACTGGTATTTTTTGAGGTTTTTTTTGTTTGCTTTGGAAATCTGCAATTTCTCCAAATTCCAGAAGCATTTTTTAATCTCATTCATTGCTTTGGAGGAATATGTAAATTCAATTTTTTGTATTACAGTGTTGTTGGTCTGAACATGTGCTTGTTTTACTGCAGCCAAGCAGTGGATTTAGTGATTAGTCACAGCCCAGTGACAGATACTGCATCGTCATTTAAAGACAGCCAAAACGATAAGGCACTTGGATTATGAAAGCAGACTGTTTCTCACCCCTTCTAAGAACATGGTTTTCCTGGCTTCCTCTTTGTTTGGAATTATCTCAGCCCTATTTTTGTTGCAGTTCCTGCTTCTTGTTTTCAGAGATCCTACTTTCTCTTTCAGGGCAGGGCTGTGCTGCTTGGCTCTGCTTCAGGCCCCAGCTCCCTGCTATTTCATAGACTCTCAGAATGGTTTGAGTTGGAAGGGACCTTAAAGCCCATCCAGTTCCGACCCCCTGCCATGGGCAGGGACACCTCCCACTGGATCAGGATGCTCAAAGCCTCATCCAGCCTGGCCTTGAACACCTCCAGGGATGGGGCAGCCACCACTTCTCTGGGCAACCAGTGCCAGGGCCTCCCCCCCCTCACAAGAAAACATTTCTTCCTAAAATCTCAACTAAATCTCCCTTCTCTCAGCTTAAAAATGCTCTGCCTCCTCCTGCTCCTGCACACTCTGATCAAGAGCCCCTCCCCAGCTTTCCTGGAGCCCCTTTCAGCACTGGGAGGCTGCTCTAAGGTCTCCAGGCTGAACAACCCCAGCTCTCTCAGCCTGTCCTGATTGCAGAGGTGCTGTAGCCCCTGATCCTCTTTGTGGCCTCCTTGGGACGCACTGTTTTTACATGAGTTTACTTGCTTTATTTACATGAGTTGGTACTGTTTTGCTGTTCCTATACCAAAAGTTTTCATAGGTAGAAAAAGCATCTGTTTTATGACACATGGGTTTAATTACAAAGCACGAGGCTCTCATGGAAACACTGTGATGCTCACTTTCTCTCTATTTCATTGTTTACAGCAAAGCAAATCAGCGCAAGAGCATGAAAACCTACAGGCTTTCAGTGTTTGCTGAACTCTCCCTCCTGACCTTGCTGGTGAGAGATCCAGGTATCCTTACTGGCACCATCTCTCTCTTTCCCTGCTCCTAGAGCAGGGCTGTCAAACTCAGGGCTCCCATCATTCTCCTGCTCCCGCAGCATAACGCGCGTCACTCGCTGCACATGTGCCCAGCGCTGGCAGGAGCATAAGGACAAGGAGCTCAGTGCTGCCAGGTAGAAACAAGGTGCTGGGCCAGATAAAACAAAGTGGAGGGACGGATTTGGCCCATGGGCTGTCAGTTTGACACCCCTGGCTTAGAGTAACCCCACAGCATTTCCATTCCAGCCACATCAGCGTCCAGAGAAGAGCAACGAGGCTGGTGAAGGGGCTGGAGAACAAGTCCTGTGAGGAGTGGCAGAGGGAACTGGGGTTGTTTAGCCTGGAGAAGAGGAGACTGAGGGGAGACCTCATCACTGTCTACAACTGCCTGAAAGGAGGTTGTGGCGAGGTGGGTGTTGGTCTCTTCTCGCAAGTGACAGGTGATAGGACAAGAGGGAATGGCCATAAGTTGTGCTGGGGAGGTTCAGATTTAGACATCAGGAAAAATTTCTTGACTGAAAGGGTGGTCGAGCACTGGAACAGCTGCCCAGGGAAGTGGTGGAGTCACCATCCCTGGAGGTGTTTAAAAGGTGGGTTGATGAGTTTCTGAGGGACATGGTTTAGTAAGGAGACAGGTACGGTTGGACTTGATGTTCTCAGAGGTCTTTTCCAACCAGATGATTCTTTGATTCAGCTGTTTCTAAACCACTCCTCACCTAATCCCTTGCATGGGTACAGCCTGACCCAATTTGCTGCGATCCTGCCAGCTCTGCCCGTTACGTAAGGAGGGGTAAGATGTGGAATTTGTGTGAAATACTTCGTTATATTGCACAACGGTGGATTTTTTCCTTATTACCAAGCTACTTGTTTACATGCGTGCACAGCTTTAAACTGTACCTCTTGATG
The DNA here is from genome assembly GCA_033556795.1 of Tapera naevia. NCBI lineage: Eukaryota > Metazoa > Chordata > Aves > Cuculiformes > Neomorphidae > Tapera > Tapera naevia. Next base: position 5,864,392 of record JAUMJJ010000157.1, on the reverse strand, counting down.
CTCATTCGTATCCTGAAAATTACTTCCCTTAAGAATGGGGAAGGTTTAAAGCTGTTTAAAAGAAGAAAAAAATAAAAGGGTCAACAGAAATCTACCCTGAAAAGGGGAGAATAGATGAGATATTAGGAAGATATTTCTTCCTGTAAGGATGGTGAGACACTGGCACAGGTTGCCCAGAGAAGTCATGGATGCCCCTTCCTTGGAGGTGTTCAAGGCCAGGTTGGATGGGGCTTTGAGCAACCTGAACCAGTGGGAGGTGTCCCTGACCATGGCAGGGGGTTGGAACTGGATGGGCTTTAAAGGCCTTTCCAACCCAAACCATTCCATGATTCTATGACAGAAAGACCTCCAAATCCATAACTCCTACTGCTTGCACTGCATCCCACCATGGGATGACGGTGTGCCACCCCAGCAGTTCCTTCATGGAGCTCTCACTCCTTTTTATAGTCAAGTCCCCGATCACCTGCATCAGGTTGGGTCTTATTTCCTGCCCTCCTCACTCTATCTCATTTCAGGCCCTGTCACGGCGCTGGCTCCTTCCCACCCCTGTCCTCTCCTGCCATGGCCACACCCAGGGTCACCTCTGTCACCTGCTGCCAGCTGCTGCATTTCTCCTCCTGCAGTGAGACAGCCTCCTTACTCCTCCTGAAGGCAATGAAGCCCGTGGGGTTTCTCTTTCCTCCCACCTCCCCCAGCTGGAGGTCCCCAGGCGTGAGGGCCGTGCTATGAGGACCCAACCCTCTGCCTCTCTACCACCTCGCTGAACCCTTGCTTAGGACTGAAATGGAGAGTTGGGGGGAGCTTGGAGATGGCAGGCTGTGACCTTTCACCTCAGCGGCCACCCCAGGCCAAGCCAAGCCTCCACACTGCCTGCTGAGAGAAGGGACCTTCTTTGGGTTGTCCAATGAACAGGACCTGGGAGAGGATTGTGATGGGACTAAAGTCCCATAGCTCCTCTCCTCAGCCTCCATGATGTCCACAGTGGATCTGAGCCCACTGTGGGGCACAGAGGTGCTTCCTCCCACAGATCTAAGCAGGCCCCACCACAAAACCATGGTAGGAGAGGCAGCCAGCAGCCCCTCTCCCACCTCCATGGAGGCTGGAACGTCCTGTGCTGCCAAGGAGGATGAAAACCCTCTTCTCTCATCTGAGATTCAGACCAGGGTCCCCAGGCAGCAGCAGCACAAACTCAACGTGTGCTCCAGCAAGAGAGGGGAAAGAAGTCTCTAATTCCAAAGCCTAGAAAGGGCAGGATCTGTGGAATACAGAAATAGCCACCAACTGGATTTGGACTTTGCAATTTAGATAAGCTCCCCTTCGTGTTACATAAACAAGTGATGATATGTCAAGTATTCTACCTTAAATATTTACAGAGTGAGTCCAGCTCCCTCAGCGCTGCTCTCGCTATCCCTCAGGTTAGAGGAGAGTTAGTCTTGGAATGAAAAATCCCAAGTAGCCAGGGGCCATTCCAGCATTGAAAGTGGAGACTTTTTTTTTTCCTGAGTGATTTAGCATCTTTCAGTTACCTCTGTTTTTGTAACGTGAGAAATCCAGACTTGGCCATCATTTTACAGTCCTGAACTGTGAATGCTTGAAGGTCAAATGTCCCCTGTTGCGTTTACAGAAGGAACGTAACACCAAAATGCTGAGGAGCAGGAAATTAAGGTAAAACATAATTAATACTAATATTTAGCAGAAGTTTAGCTTTATTTAAGAATTCTTTTAACGCTGCCTTCTTGAAATTCAGGGTGCAAGCACAGTGCCTGTTGGTGGACTGAGGTTAATGGACTTGCAGAGATTTGAAGTAGATTCTTCGAATGCTTCCTAAGTTCAGTGATAGAAAATGGTGGGAAAAAGAGCTGTTGCTTAAACTTCACTTCTCAGAGTTAGGTATTTGAGTACCAAAGAATCACAGAATGGTTTGGGTTGGAAGGGACCTTAAAGCCCTTCCAGTTCCAATCCCCTTGTCTTGGGCAGGGACACCTCCCACCAGATCAGGTTGCTCACAGCCCCATCCAACCTGGCCTTGAACACCTCCAGGGATGGGGCAGCCACGATTTTTCACCTGTGCCAGTGCCTCGTCACCCTCACAAGAGAACATTTCTTCCTAAGATCTAATCTAAATCTCCTCTCTTTCAGCTTCAAACCATTCTCCCTCATCCTGTCCCTGCACTCCCTGATGAAGAGCCCCTCCCCATCTTTCAAGATACAACCTCTCAGTGGAGCCAGTCCTACTTCTAGGATTGCAGGGAATGATTGCACATCTTGAGGGAAATCTGCCTAATTTTATCTTAGAATTTATTGTGAGTTCCCACTATCAATCATCTGAGTTTAGATTTTGAGCTTCTTCATTTTGCTTCAGATACCCTGAGCCCCTTCCCAGCTTCTGTGCAGCCCCCTTTAAGCACTGGAAGACTAAGGTCTCCCTGGAGAGACCTCTTCTCTCCAGGCTGAACAACCCCAACTCTCTCAGCCTGTCCTCCTATGGGAGGTGCTCCAGCCCTCAGATCATCTTTGTGGGCTCATCTGGACTTGCTCCAACTGATCCTTGTCCTTCCAATGTCCAGCTGAAGAATGCCTGCTTGTGCTGAAATCACAGCCCCAATCTGTCTCTGGGCAGTAGTATTTATCACACACTTGGTTACAGACAATTGCAGCTGCATCCTTTCCCTGCCTTCCAACACAGAGCTCGGTGGTTGAAGGTCCCAGCAGGGGGGGATTTACAGAAATTAGGACTTTGCTCCTATCCTTGGGAGAACTCACAGAACCTCTATTATAATCTTCCAGATGGTTGATCTGATCACCCTGGCAGTGCTGCTGATGGCCGGGGCATTCTGGAGCAAGGCTCTCACTTGACCCTTCCTGCTGAAACCGGTCTCTTTTCTGTGGGCTGACTGCAACTGCACACTTTCCCAGACAAAGTTCAGACACTTACCTTGGAAGGACCTGTGCTCCTGTCTCTGCTGCAGTGAACAACCCCTCCAAGTGGATGTCTCCACGGTAGCCTGGCTTCATCAAGGCAGGCTGCGTTCCTGTTGCCTTCTCTGCCCTCCAGCTCTTTTTCCTGGTGTTCTCACTTCTCCTTCCTCAGCAGCGCTCCGGTTTTCACCCTTTGCTCCTCCTTCCAACAGAACTGGTTCCACTCCTGCCCCTGACCTAACGCACCCCACTTGCTCTCCACACACCGTACCTTAGATACCATTGCCCTTCAGTTCAGGTTCAGGGTCTAAGCTCATTTTTTATTCTGATTTTGGCTGTGCATTTCATTATGCCACACAAACTTGAAGAACTTGAGGAATGGTGAACACTCCAGATGAAGCCATGTCATGGAGGTCAGAATACTCCTCTAGGACAGAAAACACAAGGCCTGGCCTGCCTTTGCAGATCTTTCCATCCCTCACAGTGGATGTGGATCCAGACACTTTAGGAATACTGATTCTCCCACTTGCAGTCAAGTGTCTCTGAGAACTGGTTGCTGGGAGATCTTGCTCCAAGGAGCGAAGAGCACAGTATCACAGTATCACAGTATCATAAGGTTGGAAAGGACCTCTGAGATCATCAAGTCCAACCTATAACCTAACACTAACACCAACCATCATCTAGACCATGGCACTCAGTGCCTCATCCAGTCTCCCTTTAAACACCTCCAGGGTAGGTGACTCCACCACCTTCCTGGGCAGCCCATTCCAATGGCCAATCACCCTTTCAGTGAAGAATTTTTTCCTCACATCAAGTCTAAACTTTCCCTGACGAAGCTTAAGTCCATGCCCTCTGGTTCTGCCACTGGTCACCTGAGAGAAGAGACCAACCCCTGCCCGACTACAACCTCCTTTTAGGTAGTTGTAGAGAGCAATGAGGTCTCCCCTGAGCCTCCTCTTCTCCAGGCTAAACAGCCCCAATTCCCTCAGTCGCTCCTCATAGGGCTTGTGCTCCAGCCCCCTCACCATCTTCGTTGCCCTCCTCTGAACACATTCCAGTATCCTAACATCTTTCCCATACTGAGGGGCCCAGAATTGGACACAATATTCAAGGTGAGGCCTGACCAGTGCCAAGTACAGGGGGACAATAACTTCTCTGGTCCTGCTTACTACACTATTCCTGATGCAGGCCAGGATTCCATTAGCCTTCTTGGCCACCTGGGCACACTGCTGGCTCATGTTGAGCTTCCTGTCCACCAGCACTCCCAGGTCCTTTTCTACCTGACTACTCTCTAGCCACTCTGTCCCCAGTCTGTAGCTCTGCATGGGATTGTTGTGTCCAAAATGAAGTACCCGACATTTGGACTTATTAAACATCATCCCATTAGAATCGGCCCAGCTCTCCAATCTGTCCAGGTCCCTCTGTAGGGCCATCCTACCCTCTAGCAGATCAACTCTTCCTCCCAGCTTGGTATCATCTGTAAATTTGCTGATGATGGACTCAATCCCCTCATCCAAATCGTCAATAAAGATATTAAACAGGACGGGACCCAATACCGATCCCTGGGGGACACCACTGGTGACCGGCCGCCAACTGGATGAAACACCATTCACCATCACTCTTTGGGCTCGGCCATCCAGCCAATTCCTAACCCAGCACAGAGTGCTCCCATCTAGGCCACGAGCTGCCAGCTTCCCCAGGAGTCTACTGTGGGAGACAGTGTCAAAGGCCTTACTGAAGTCCAGGTATACCACATCCACAGCCTTCCTCTCATCCACCAGGCGAGTCACATGGTCGTAAAAGGAGATCAGGTTGGTCAGGCAGGACCTACCCCTCCTAAACCCATGCTGGCTGGGCCTGATTTCTTGACCGTTCTGCAGGTGGTGCATGATTTCACCCAGGATTATCTTCTCCATGATTTTACCTGGGACCGAGGTCAGGCTGACAGGTCTGTAATTACCTGGATCATCCTTACGGCCCTTCTTGTGGATGGGCGTCACATTGGCCAACTTCCAGTCTTCCGGGACCTCTCCAGTGAGCCAGGACTGCTGAAAGATGATGGAGAGCGGCTTAGCAAGCTCATCCGCCAGCTCTCTCAGCACCCTAGGATGGATCCCATCCGGCCCCATAGACTTATGAGGGTCCAAGCGGCTCAGCAGGTCTCTAACCTCCTCCTCATGGATTGCAGGAGGGCCATATTTCACCCTGCTCACATCAACCACTTCAGAGGGCCAACTGTCAAGCGAGCTGACATCCTTGTTGTTAAAAACTGAAGCAAAGAAGGCATTAAGTACCTCAGCCTTCTCTGCATCTCTGGTTACTATATTTCCCTCCACATCCAACAAGGAGTGGAGGTCGCTGCCGCCCTTCTTTCTGCCATTGATATATTTATAAAAACTCTTCTTATTGTCCTTAACAGAAGTGGCCAATTTGAGCTCATGTTGCAGCTGCAACATGAACAATACCTGCTGACAGACCATGAGCAGGAGACACTGACATACATTGTCCTGGATCATTCTCAGCCCAGGAAGCCCCTTGAGGCCTGTTTTCTAAACAACAGGATTGGAGCCAGCACTGGCAGAGGCTGCCCAGGGAAGCAGTTGTGTCACCATCCCTGGAGGTGTTTAAAAGATGGTTAGAGGAGGTGCTCAGAGATCTGGTTGAGTAGTGGACAGGTACAGCTGGACTCAATGTTCTCAAAGGTCTTTACCAACCAAATGATTTTATGATTCTATGATCAGGATCACTCTAACGTATCCAGGAAGCAAAGGAAAGTTGAGGCTTAGCAAAGCAAGTTACCTTGTAAGAAGATTTTCCCTGCTGCTTTCTGATTCAGTTGCATGGGTACACTTTATTTCCAGGATAAAGTTATTTGTATCATCTTTCTTCTGAAAGATGTAGGAAGATCACAATGTTTTGAGGGAAATAGAGCTGGGAATCATAGAATGACTTGATTGGAAAAGACCTTTAAGACCGAGTCCAACCGTCCCTGTCCACTACTCAGCCAGATCCCTGAGCACCTCTTCTACCCCTCTTTTAAACACCTCCAGGGATGGGGATGCCACCACCTCCCTGGGCAGCCTCTGCCAATGCCCCAGAACCCTTTCAGTGAAGACATTTTTCCTGATATCCAATCTGAACCTCCCTGGCACAACTTGAGGCCATTTCCTCTCATCCTGCCACCTGTCACTTGCCAGAAGAGACCAACACCCACCTCACCACAACCTCCTTTCAGGCAGCTGTAGACAGTGATGAGGTCTCCCCTCATCCTCTTCTTCTCTAGGCTAAACAACCCCAGTTCCCTCTGCCACTCCTCACAGGACTTGTTCTCCAGCCCCTTCCCCAGCTCTGTTCCCTCCTCTGGACATGCACCAGCCCCTCAATGTCCTTCTTGTCGTGAGGGGCCCAGAACTGAACCGAGGATGTGAGGTGCAGTCTCAGCCAGCACCGAGTACAGGGGACAATCCATTCCCTGGTCCTGCTGGCCAAGCTGTTTCTGATACAGGCCAAGATGCCATTGGCTTTCTGAGCCACTTGGTGTTTCCAAGAGAGTGAGCCAGGGTCTCCATCTTTATCTGCATCTTTGTGGAATAGCTACTATCCACCCAGCACTCATACTTCCAGCAACTCCTCATCCCAGCTATTTGTTCAGTGAGCGTGGGAGAGGCGACATCCAATTAGTTTTCAAGAATATGGGTTTTCCTTGGATAACAGTGGGTTAAGGCAGCCTTAAACCAGAGTAAAAGGAAACTGGGGAACCTGAAAGTAATTTATTAACCAATTCCCTCTAACACTTGCTTCACCTTTAGCACAATAAATCTATCTTAACAAATATTTAAACATCTTCCTACCCCCAAATCCCCAAACACTGAAACACAAAGGAAAATTGGGATTATTTTCAGCCCCCTGACTTCAGCCCCAGTGAGCTTTGCCCAAGAGACCCAAACATCCTCCAGTCCCATCACTTAAACTCTTCCATCCTTTTTCCAAGCAGCTATTCTCTTTCCACACTAAGCCACAGTGGAAAATGGGATAATTTCAATCAAGCATTGATTTAAAATGTTTAACAAAATGACTGCTTTTAAGAAAGCCCTAAATTTTACTAGGGATATATTATTACTAATTGGCCATAAGATTTGCTGCCTAATTGTAGTGAACAATCTAGACATTATTAGCCTGTTATTCCTTTGAAAAACCAGGAAAGTGGAGATTTGCTGCCTTATTTGGGCTCTTTTTTAGCCTCTTTTTTTTAGAGTGAGCTAAGAGCCATCTCCAAGGTAACAAAGCACAGGCTGCACAGCAAAGAGCTGCGATATTGCTGGTACAAAATACACGTAAATGAGACATTTGGAACATAGGAATTTCTTCCAACACTGAAAGGCACACGAACAGATTTCCGTGGAGACCTGGGGCAGCTGTGATCAGCAGCAAGCAGAGCAGTGGAAGTGGCAGGCACAGTGTGCTGCAGGCAGGGCCTAGGAACCCACAGCCTGGGCAGCCGAGAGCCGGCGTGGTAAAGAAAAGACACAGGCAGGAAACGGTTCTGTCAAAATGCTGCTGGAAATGAAAAGCTGCAGAGAAAGAAGGTAACAACAAAAAAGCACGTGGGGAGGCTTCCTGTCATTTCTGTTCCTTCTTGTTGCCTTCCTACCCTACAGCAAAACCTGGCAACTGATGTGAAATAGCTTCATTTTAGTCTTTATCACTTGAAATCTCAAAATTGGTACCGTGATCCTGATGTTCAGTTCCTACTGTATTTTATCAGCTGGAACTGAAAGATGGGGCTGTTGTTCTGCTGCACTGACAATCTGACTGTAGGGTTCCAGCTACCAAGACCCTTTCAAAACTTTGGTGTTTTCTCTAAACCAAAACCATAACATCAAAACAGCTGCTTCCACAAACTCCTCTAAACTCATCCAGCAGCAAAGATATCACTGTTTTATACCAACCTTGTACTTTCTCCTGACATTCACACAATGAAAGGAGAAAACTTCTTCACTCTGAGGTTGCCCAGAGAAGTCGTGGCTGCCCCATCCCTGGAGGTGTTCAAGACCAGGCTGGATGGGGCTTTAAGCAACCTGATCCAGTGGGAGGTGTCCTTGCCCATGGCAGGGGCAGTTGGAACTGGATGTGTTTTTACAGTCCCTTCCAACCCAAACTATTCTATGATTCTATGAAAATAGCCAGCAAGCTCAGTGCTGGGAGTGCATCAAGCTTGGATCAGGCAGAGAAGCCAGGTTTGGAAAACCGTGGGTTCCCTGAGGGAAACAGGGAGTGCCCAGGAGTTGCCTCGGGCACAGGTGCCACTAATGACACACTGGTGTCCCTTGTCAGTGACCTGGTGAAGCATGAAGCAAGCATAGCCTAGGGAGAAGCTGGCAGAGCACCCCTGCCTGCCTGATCTCATTAGTGACAGCAGCTGTGTGCCATTTATAACCACCCTGGGCTCCAGCTCTAATCATCACCATCCCGCACTCCAGGAGAGCCAGAATCAGCACAAGGCTCCGTGAGGGTGGCTCAATGGAATTTCTTCCCAATTTAAGAGAAATAACACAAATTCCAAATCCCCAGCTGCTGAAACAAAGTCACAAAATCTGTTATCTATCAGCAACTTAATGCAACAATGAATGAACAGGATTTCACAGTGGCTGAGGAATGAGACCACAGCAACAAAACACTGCTCTGGAGCAGTGTCCTAAAAATGTATCTGTAGAAAGAACAGACATACAAGTGTACAGTTCCCATTTATTTTACCTGAATTAAATAAAAAAAGTGTATTTCCCATCTTACACTTTTTTTCCATCTGACCCAGTCCTAGCAGAAAGGAAGCACCACCCTCCCACCACCCCTGAAACCGAAACACCCCGGTCTGTGGGCCCTGGAAAAGTTTGTGACAGTTATTACTCCGCTGCAGAGTGAACAGGACCTCAGCAACAGACTCTGCTGGTCCAGCATTACTTCTTGTTTAACCCTCCATGGTTTCCACTGTCTGAGCAGCATCTGGAACTCTCTTCGGAGTTGCCGGACGAACATCCTGACAGTAGAAAATCCACAGTGTGTTCTTGCCCAATGGACACTGGCACTGCTGGTAAGATCTGAGCAGAGTGCACCTGGCTAACGAGGCTGGCCAAGCAGTCCTGCTTTAGCTGCCAGAGCTTCATTCTGCTGTATGTGGTATTCCTGGAACCTCATGGAGATCCTCTGCGTCATCTTTAAATACTTCTGTAGGCAGTGCTCTGAGCACGTCATCTGCAGGAAGAGCGGAACAGAAGGCTTCAAGCAGCAATTAAAGCACTTCCTCAAACAGGACCCAAAATAGCAGCATGTACAGGGATAAGGGATTCGGTGACTACACCTCGCATCCTGTTAAGCCTCAAGATGAGGCCCTGACTCTGCACAACCTCTCTGACAAAGAGAGTTTTTGAGGGATGTCTGAAACACCTTCTAATATTCATTCTCATACAGAAGTCTTCATGGAAAACAGATCTAGAAGATATTACCATTTCATCCTTGGACTCCTTATGTGACACTGAAGTACAGACAGCATTTTATTTCACAATAAATGCTTAATCTATCGAATTATTATCTTTTTAAATTTGTTTACAAACACACTATTTTTGACAGCCAAATATGGTCTACTGTGTGCTACCTCAGTTTAACCTTTTTTTTGACCTAGTTCCTATTAGCTCTCCCAGTCATCTTGTTCTTGCTGGTTTTCCCTGGTTAACCTTCACAAAAGCAGCCAGAATACCTCTCAAGTCCCATCAGTCAGCTGGACAGGGAAAGAAACACCAGGGCCTATTCCACACATGGTATTAGTTTTTAAATTTAGAAGGGTTTTTTTGTCTTTCTTTAAGGGTAGAGAGTTACCAGATATATTTCTGGGCAGTGGTTCTACCAATTGGGTATTCTGTATCATGGTTCTAAACCTTGTAAAGAGTTACAAATCAAAATAGAAAGGATAGACAACCATTTTGCAGGATTACTGGAAAACCAGAAATTGCCTTGGTTCTTGCTCAGGTTAAAGGGGTGTGAAAAGCATCAGGGCTGAAAATGAACAAGACAACCCCCCTCCCCATGCAGCTATGCCCACCACGTGTCCTGCTCTCTCCTTGTCCTGGCATCAGCTACAGCAAAACCTGTTAAGCAGGAGTGAAATCTGACTAAGAAACAAATTCTGGAACTACCCCAAGCCGTGTCTCCCAGAGGGTGTGGTATTTGTGATAACGGTGCCTGGGGAAGTCTGGACTTGCAGTGCAGAACTGCTGTAGGAAAAGAGGTCAGAAGCTGCTTTTTCAAATGTAAAATCCCAAAGGAGATTCATGGAGGTATTCATCTTCATTATTTAACAAGAAACTACAACTTTAGATTTCAACAGGATGCTGGGGTACATCAAGAAGGGCATCACCAGCAGAGATAAAGAAATCGTTATCCCACTCTACTCAGGGCTTGTCAGGCTGCTCCCAGTTTTGGTCCCCACTACACAAAAAAGATGCAGCCAGGCTGGAGACAGAGCAAAGAAGGGCCATGAAGATAATCAGAGGACTGGGAAACCTTCCATACAAAATAGGGCTGAGAGAGAACTGGGTTCATTCAGCCTTGAGAACAGAAGGCTTAGGGAAGACCTCATTAGCATGTACCAGTACATAAGGGGACTCTGCCAAGAGGATGGAGACACATGGAAAAGACAATGGGTATAAGTTGCTCCTGGGGAGATTCCAATTGAATTCCAGAAGAAAACTTTTCACCATGTGAACAGGTAAACTTTGGGATAAACTCCTCAGGGAAGTGGTGGATTCCTCTACACTGGACACTTTTAAGGCTCAGCTTGACAGGGTTCTGGGCCATCTCATTTAAACTATAGATCACCTAAAAGGTTGGACGAGATGATCACTGAGGTCCCTTCCAACCTGGCATTCTGTGATGTTCATGCCAGATCAGACTCATGGTCCATCTATACCAGTGTCCTGTTTCCAGCAGGGGCCAGAGCCAGATGCTCTGCAAGAAACACCATAATGGATCATTATGGAATAAACTTCCCACAAGAAAGTTTCTTCCTAGTCTCCATCGTTAACAGATGGCTCCCGTACCACTGCACACGGCTCCTTTGTGGATCACACAAACAAAAAGAAAGCAGATCAGAATCTAAGAATATTTCTTGGATCTAAGTTATCTTTAATTCCCATCCAATGAACATTCTTTGGTTTTGGATCCCAGGTCTTTAATGAAAGACTATACAAACTGTTATTTTAAAAAATAAATTCTAGTAATGCTTTGGGTAGCAGAAGAAAGAAGGACAATCCCCCACTGGATATCAAACACCATTCCAGAAAGGTAGAGAGGTTGTGCCACTAACACTTCTACCAGTTCTGTTAACAATACTCCTTGTATTGTTCAAACAACTCAAAATGAGTCAAAGACACTAACAAGACCTTATCCAGAATAATTAACACCTCCAGTAGTCAATAAAAATTCCACTAATGCAGACAAGATCAGAGAAACAAGGAATCTGTCTTGGGAAGCAAAGAGAGCTTTGTTTAGCATAGCAGAACAAAAGCTGAAGAGAGACATGATTTTTGCTTGTGCTGAGGAGTTAAGCTTCAAGCAGGCAGAAAATGCTCAAAAACAATGGTTAGTTTAAAACTCGAGGGTTTTTTGCCCCTGCCAGCAGAGTCAAGCAAGGGTTATTGGACTTTTAACCAACAAAATCATAAGATTCTGAAACAGGCTCTCAACGGGAGAGGAGAGGCAAAAACCATGCAACTAATCTTAACGTTTTTTGCAGATGACTGTGATGGAGCTCCCTGCAATGCAGAGAAGTGGATTTAGCAGCCAGAGCTTTGGAGGCCTATGTTCCTGTGATTCACTACAACGCAGGGAATGTGAGTAGGTAAACAAGTGTTTCAGTAGGGTTCTGCCTTCAAAGAACGAGATGCAGGCTGCAGGGGGGCAACTTTCACGTCCACAAAGATACCACCCGTCAGAAGCTGAGGCACAAGAACATCCCCTGATTGCTCAGAGAATGAAACACAGAATTGCAAAGAGCAGCCAATACTCCCAGTGAGATCAGGAAGATTCCCTCTGTGTGTACACACTGAAAAGATGACAATGACAAAGCCTCAAGAGGTCCTAGCCTATAGTTTGTCTGTAACTGATGATCTAAAAGTGTTTGGGCTGCTTTGTTAGGTTGGTTTCTTTTTATAAAGAGACTGTTAGGGTGCAAAGAAGTATTGTCATCACCTTTGTACACACTCAAGAGAAGCAAAACTACGTGACTCACCTCCTTTCTCACTTGGAAGGTAAGTCCCAAGCACCTGTACTCCACTAGAGACTTGCTAACTAGCTTTTTAGCTCATTGAAAGATCAAAATTTGCTAAGTTGCTTCTGAAATTTGAATGCTACACAGCAATGCAAGGCAGCTGAGGGAACTGGGGTTGTTTAGTCTGGAGAAAAGGAGGCTGAGGGGCAACCGTATCACTCTCTACAGCTGCCTGAAAGGAGGTTGTAATGAGGTGAGCGTTGGTCTATTCTCCCAAGTAACAACTGTCAGGAGAAGAGGAAATGGCCTCAAGTTGTGCCAGGGAGGTTTAGACTGGATATAAGGAAAAATTTCTTCACTGCAAGGGTTCTCAGACACTGGAAAAGCTGTTCAGAGAGGTGGTGGGGTCCCCATCCCTGGAGGTGTGTAAAAGACAGGTAGGTGACATACTTGGGGATCTGGTTTAAGAGTGGACAGGTATGGTTGGACTCAATTATCTCAAAGGTCTTTTCCAACCAAACAGTTCTGTGATTCTATAATTGTACAACATAGGGTCATTAAAAGCACAGGAAACATTACCAACCTCTTCTGGTTGAACCTCTCTGCTAGTGAAATCCTTTACACAATCCAGGAAGCAGTTTTCTGTAAGTTTATTGTATGTTCCCAGAAACTCCTTGAACTATAAATAAAATTGAACAGACAATGAGCATTAAGAAAAATGAACATCACTTTTCTTACACACCGCTGCGTGGGCCACCTGGTGACACTAACACTTAAAGGACAAGTCATTACACAAATTTACTCTTTATCAAAGATTTCAGCATGGATACTATGCTGTCTCTGTCGACAGGCAAATAAATGTTCAAGGCCAGGTTGGATGAGGCTCTGAGCACCTCCAGTGGGAGGTGTCCCTGCCCATGGCAGGGGGGTTGGAACCAAATGGGTTTTAAGGTCCCTTCCAACCCAACCCATTCTATGAAATTTTGGTTGCTACAGAACCTGCTCTTAATGCAGGTAACTCAAACTTTCAGCCCTTTTCCATGCTCTACACTTTCACTCTATGAGAAAATGTAATATAAGATCCTCAAAGCCACCACTCATGAATATTCAGCATCTTACCTGCTTGATCTGATCAGATTCCGATATTTGTCCAGCCATATTCCACTGCCTGTGGCTCACTCACCTATTCTGAAGATAAAAGGAGAGTTTCATAAATAGGAACTGCAACATTTTACAACAGAATAGAATTCTGTATGTTCTGGAAGTGTGCCTGGTTTCTACATAGCTGCATTGACACCAAACACTTAAACTAGAGCAAACATTCTGATTATTGAACATAGTGAATCAAATGCAAGAAAACATAAAAGAGTGAGAAGGGCCTTGCAGGAAGTGGAACAGACAAAGAATGAACAGCCATGGAGCCAAGAATTTAAGCAAGTATTGTAAAAGAAGACTCACATTCCTAATCCAACACAGCAAAGAAGTTAAGGCTTGAAAGCATCCCTGGAGGTTTCCTAGAATACTGAAAGGAAGTGTTCCTTCCCCCTTAATTTACATATTACCCAAGACCTATCACAAGTGACAATGCAAGCTGATATCACACATTGACCAGAACAAGATCCTTCAGTTTAATTTGCATCAACTTGTGGAAGAACACTTAGCACTGATGTGTAATGACTGGGTGAAAAAAGTTCATTTAGCCCTTTAGCAAGGGCTGCTTATAATTAATCTTGTATTATGAGTTGCCAAGTTTTGTACAAGACATTCATGTTTTAGAAAGCTTAAACTATTCCATTCTCTCGGTGCAGGGAGGGGAAAGGGTAAGCACGCCTTTGGAACAAGAACAAAATGACATTCATAATTATTTCTACAACAGAAACAAAAGTAAGCAACTAAAAACAGCACCGAGGCGCTCTCAAAGGCACGCAGTCTCCCTACACCCCCTCCCGGCAGCAGAGTGATTATAACATCTGCCTCTTCCCATGGCACTTATCACTACACAGGAAGTCAGTTCAGAGGTGGGAGGTAAAGAGCACATGTGAATCTTAGATTCAGGATGCAAACCCCTACATGCAGTAATTCCTCATGGGCACATAGGTCACACCTACGGAGAACCTACACGATGTGGTTGCTCAGAGGCACCAAGGCGTTACTCAGGTTAATGTAAACCTCTAACTGGTGACAGGAGGAGTGGACAGGACTATCACATGGGATAACAACTCCTGAAAATGCATGGCAACTCCACTCTCTCATGTTCCAGCCTGTTAGAAGAAACATCAGTGACAATTCTATAAAGTCAGCTTAAGTTGATTACTAAAGAGCTACAAAACACAGAGGACGGGAAAGACTTTTGTCCTCTCCCAAGCACAGAAAGCCAAAAGCTTCAACTGTCAGAGCCATTCTCTCACACTCAGTATTGCTTCATAATGCTTGTTGGTAACAAACCCCATCTTTTGTTCTCCTGTGAGGAGTTTGGCAAGCTTAAAATGACAGTTTTACTGAACTGCGGTTCCACAAAGCTTTCACACTTGCACTTAGGAAACAGCTTTGATGTAAATCAGCACAATGCACCCTCTGATTTCAAGTGTCTGAAACACTTCTCCCTCTACAGGTGTTTTACACTTTCAACACAGCAGGCAGTGGAATTACACAGCTCTGCTGCAGCTCCTCAGCAGCTCTAAATTACAGGCAGTTCCTTAACATCTAAAACCAGCCTCCTGCACGTGCCCAGAAATGTGTCTGTCTGTTTTTTCCATAAAGTGTTAGATGAATAATTCCTAGTTTCCTCATTGTTTGTCCCCTTTCCCTCCAGCTTGTGAAACAAGCAGAAAAAAGTGACTGAAGAACCTGTCATGGGGCTTGGCACATCGACCACCACACTGCATCTCACACAGCTGCTCAAACAACATCAGAGCTGAGCCTCTGCAGCCTGGAGTTCTTTCCTCTGTGATTTGAAAATTCGATCTTGCACTTTTACACACGTCACACTACAGGAAGCAGATATCTCTGAATGAACCTCTGCAACAAGGACCACATGGTCTGGACGTGCTGGTTCACCAGGGAAGCAGCAGCAGCTGGGAAGTGTCCCTTATTGAACGGCCCTGGAGCTCTTCCAAATGTGTTTTGATGTTCTGAAGAGACATTCTTTTAAGATAAGGCTCTCTGAGACAAATCAGCAGTTAAGGATAACTGAAGGTTGTGATTTCTTATAGTTTGGCATACTGGGTTTTCCATCCTCTTTCCAAAGATAATAAAGTCAAACTATTTTCTATGCAAGATCCATCCCAGCTCACAGCCCTGTTTTAGAATCTGGAAAATGCTCCTGGTATTTCCTTCTGCTGTGGGTGCCACTTCCATTGTTACAGAAACATGGAATCACTGCAGAGTGATGTTTTCAAAAAGGTAAAGCTCCTTTACTAAATAAAACCAGCATCCAGGTTAAGGATTCCTAGCTAACCTCGGTCAATCATTTATCTGCTTCTGCTGCAGGAGGAGCAGGAAACAGAACTATGGAGGTCACAGCTCTTCTAAAGCTTCTTATGTGTGGGAACACAGCTTCTTCACCTGTATCTCCAGATCTTTGGAAGCAAAGGGCTCACAAATACAATTCCTACCATCTAATACCTGGAATAGAGCTTTTGATTACTAGAACCACACTGTCAGTTGGCTGAAAAGCCTGCCTCCACTTCACAGCCTGGAGCTCCAACAGGTAAAACAAGCATTGTAAACTACATCAGCGTTAAAAAAAACCCTCCTCACTGTAACCAACATCAGTGTCTGTTACCCAACCTTGAGTCAATAGAACTCTTTCCCATGGAAACCAAACAAGCCTTGTGTTTTATTTTTTCCACCTTTTTGTGAGGAACTACATTTTACTGGGGGAAAGGGCTATGGAAGTACACCACAAATCCACCTCCCTTGTTACCCCAATTAACAATCCTAGTTAGATGTAGGTACGTAGAATTGTCTTTCAAACCTTTGCTACCAATTGCACACACAGAACACCATGCAATTGTTTCTGCACGTGCATTAAAAATGACAAAGAAGAATAAAAACATCAAGTCAAAGAAACACGTCAAGACAAAGCAGCCACAGCTTGCAGAAAAAGGTTTTTTTAATCCTTGGGAATTACTAGGCTAGAACTTGATTGACATCAGATTAAAAAAAAACCTCATTGATGTAAAGAGCTCTTTTACTGAAGCTAATCAAACTAAAAACACATATGAAACCAGCATGCTGCTGAAGCAATCACGTAAAATGTGGGGCAAGAGGCAATTTAACACCAAACTCCTGCATGCCTGAGCAGCCAATCCCAGCTCTTCCCACTCCTGGAGTGGGCTCAGCTGCCCTCCCTCAGGCTGGTGCTTGCCATATGGTTATACAGAAGTTTTCTCCTCGCTCTGCACACCCCAGATGCAGATGTTGGGATGAGATAAGGTCTGTGGTTGGGTAACAAACTGTACCTGGAGCACAGGTTACTATTGCACGTGAACTCACAGCCCTGCTCTGGAGGAAGATAGGCTGATGGTAGAAAAGACCTCCTAACGCCAAAGACAAATTAACACACGAGGGCTGGAACCAGACACCTCTAGGGCATCTTTGAATGACTGAGTATAAGGAAGGGCCTCTGCCCTGACAGAAAACACTTAAATTAAGCCTGCCTGATACCTATGACACAGAGAGATCAAACCTGAGCTGGAGAAAACACACTTTCATAGAATGGTATGGGTTGGAAGGGATCTTAAAGCCCATCCAGTTCCAACCCCACTGCCATGGGCAGGGACACCTCCCACTACATCAGTTTGCTCAAAGCCCCATCCAGCCTGGCCTTGAACACCTGCAGGGAGGGGGCATCCATGATTTCTCTGGACCAGTGCCTCATCAGACTCATTGTGAAGAATTTCTTCCAAATCTCTAATCTAAATCTTCTCCCTTCCAATTTAAAGCCATTCCCCCCCCCAATTCTATCACTCCACGTCCTTGTTAAAAATCCCTCCTCAGCTCTCCTGTATCCCCTTCACGTACTGCAAGGCTGCTCTAAGGTGTCCCCAGAGCCTTCTCTTCTCCAAGCTGAACAACCCCAACTCTCTCAGCCTGTCCTCATAGCAGCCCTCGGATCATCTTCGTGGCCTCCTCTGAACCTGTTCCAACAGTTCCATATCCTTCTTATGTTCCTGTTTAAGCTAAATTAAGCCTGGCTGATACCTGTGGCACAGAGAGAACAAACCTCGAGCTGGGGAACTGGACACAGGACTCCCGGTGGGAAATTTCACCCAGGTTTGTTTTTTCCCCACTTCTTCCAGCACCCGATTCCAAGGGCACCTTGAGGATTTTCCCTACCTCGAGAGACCCTCGCTTGATTCCGGCCCGGCTACAGGCTGAGGCGGGGACACAGAATCCTCCCTCCCCGTATCCCAGAGAGTAAAAATCTAAGGAAACGCCCGGAATGGGATGGGTTTTCCTCATCCCCGGGGCCCTCCCTGCCCGGTGGCAGCTGCACGTGGCGCCTGGCCCGACCCCGGCCCCGGCCCGCAAGGCCGCGGCTCCGCGCCTGGGTGCGATAGAAAGGGAGGCCGGGATGAGGCCGGGATGAGGCCGGGCCGCCCGGCGCGGCCCCGGAGGCCCGAACTCACCCGCTCCGCCGCGTGCAGCGCCCTCACCGCGTCCCCCCTCCCCGCTACCGGAACCAACCGCGCCGCGCTGGGAGGTGGGGTGGGGAGGTTTCCCCCCGGACGCCGTTTCGGGGCGCACCGCGCGGGGCTGGGGCCGCGTTTCGTTCCGGGCGCCGCTGGGGGCGCCCCGTGTGCAGCGCTATTACCGCCCCCCCCAGTACCCCCCGGGCGGCTTTGGCGGGTGCACCGGGGCCGGGCTCTCTGTCTGCCCGGGCCTGTCCGTCCCCTCGAGTCCATGGATTGTCCAGCCCCTCCGGCCCTTGGGATACCTTCTGTCTGTCCGTCTCGGCCCTTTCTGTCTGTCTCAGCCCCTTCTGGCCCTTTCAGTCGTTCTGTCCGTCCAGGCCGGACCCCTCTGTCTGTTCGGTTCCCTCGGTTCGGCCCCTCTGTCCCTCCGGGCCCTTTGACTGTCCGAGCCCCTTCTGTCCGTTTGGGTCCCCTCTGCCTATCCAGGCCCTCTGTCCAGGCCAGGCAGTCTCTGTCTGTCCGGGCCCCCTCTTTCTGTCCAGGCCGGCCCCCCTCTGTCTGTCCGGCCCCCCTCTGTCTGCCCAGGCCCCCTCTGTCTGCTCAGGCAAGACCCCCTCTGTCTGTCCGGGCCCCCTCTGTCTGTCCAGGCCGGGCTCCCTCTGTCTGTTCGGGCCCCCTCCCTCTGTCCAGGCCCCATCTGTCTGCCCAGGCCGGGCCCCCTCTGCCTGTCCGGGCCCCATCTGTCTGTCCAGGCCGGGCTCCCTCTCTCCGTCCAGGCCACCTCTGTATGCCCAGGCCGGGCCACCTCTGTCCATCTGGACTCTTTGACTTCCAAGCCCCCTCTGTCCGTCTAGGCACCCCTGTCTGTCAGGGCCGCACTCCCTCTGTCTGTCTGGGTCTCTCAGTCCAGCCCCTCTGTCTGCCTGGGCCAGGCTCCTCTGGGCACTGTAGAGGGCAGCCATACCTGGGTCCAGCTGGGGAACGGCTCTTGCAGCCTTCAGGCCGCTTTCCCTGTGCGAGGGCAGCAGTTGCTGGAGTGTCTGGCCCGAAGAGGCAGCCTCTGTATTGAGGTGCCACTTTTGGAGTGGCTGCTTTGTCAGGACACTGCTTTTGGACTCCAGAGCTGCCTGATGATATCCTCATGGAAGCAAAAAGCAGCTCCAGCCTCAGCCAGGACTCACTCGCCAGTCTCACGGCAAGTGATGTCCTCATTCACTCCACTGGTGTCCACAGGGAGAAGCCCCTGGATGCTGTTGGCCGTAAGAAGAAAGTGACAATCGCTGTCAAGAAGCTGCGTGAAGTGACCTCTCCCAACTGGGCAGCTGGTGCAGCTTTGGTTGACGACAGAACACCCTGTGTGACCCCAGGCATGTTGGCTTCCAACCAAGGAGCACCCCACAGATCCTCCCACAGCGTGGCACCAGGTGTGGGATTTACCATGAGTGGGTACTTGGCTTAGGTGTGACTGTGTAGTGCCTTCAGTTGTGTAGTAGTTGTGTAACGAAGGAGCTTTTGTATGCTGGGACTGCCAGTATCAGCACTCTTTCAAGTCATAGAATCATAGAATGTTTTGGGTCGGAAGGAACTTTAAAGATCATCCAGTTCCAACCCCCTGCCTTGGACAGGGACACCTCCCACTGGATGAAGTTGCTCAAAGCCCCAGCCAGCCTGGCCTTGAACACCACCAGGGATGGGACATCCACAGCATGTCTGGGCAGCCTGTGCCAGTGTGTGTTTGTTCGTTTGTTTTCCCAGACTTTGTTTTGCACGGGAAAAGCGACTTGTGCAGGGTGAGGTGATCAGTCAGGGCAGAACTCCAGTCTTGCCTTCAGATTCCTTGTCCATAATTATTATGCAGCTCTCACCTTCATGAGAAAAATCACGACTATCGTGATATTTCACAAAAGCACTGGGCAGGAAGGTTTTGTGCAGCATCAGAAGATAAAACAATGTGCGCTGCAGGGGCCTAAAGAAGAACGTGACCAAAACTGGTGTATTTCCAGTCTGTCACTGTTCTTAATGTGGTTTGTAGCTCATCTTTTTAGGCACCAAATGCTTTTTTTCAAATTTATGCCCAAAGCCTAGTCTGCAAGAGAATCTGTGCCTAATAGAATATTGCTTCTGCTAACAAACAGCGCTGACTATTCCCAATATTTGGACTTTGTCTTTTCATGGAATTTGGTGAATTATTTTGTGGTTTTGCATTGGAATCATAGAATCATTTGGTTGAAAACGACTTCTGATATCAAGTCCAACTGTACCTGTCCACTTACTAAACCATGATTCTGAGAAGCTCATCTGCCTGCCTTTTAAACCCCTCCAGGGATGGCGACTCCACCACCTCCCTGGGCAGCTGTTCCAAAGCCTGATCAACCTTTCACTGAAGAATTTTTTCCTGATCTCTAATCTGACCCTACCCTGGCAAAACTTGCAGCCATTTCCTCTTGTCCTATCACCTGTCACTTGCGAGAAATTACCTCACTACAACCTCTTCTCAGGTAGTTGTAGACAGAAAAGTGAGTGAAATTCTTTTAAACACTTCTTTTTTTTGTACTTCTTTAAAGATTATTTTTTCTGGAGAGCTTGAGCTGGTAGATGTACAGCTATATCTTTAACAAGCTTGCCTTTGTAAATAAGTGTTTATTGGAGATTTGGAAGGTAGTGAATATTAAATGTTGGAAGTGGGCATTCTGAGAAAGTCATTTAGCTCTGGTATTTTTATATTTGCAGAGTTTTTGCAGGTTTTATGGAGCAGTATGAGTTTCAGAGCTGGTCAGTAAAACAGCTGTTCAAAAAACTCTTAGGAAAAAACAAGTGTCCCTGCTAACCACCATAACTTTAGATTTTACTTGTTACAGCTGTTTTCTTACCTTCTAGTCTTGGAAAACAAACAAACAAACCCCACTCCTCATAAACCCCAAATGCCTGACACAACCAACGTACACAGATGCTGCCTGTACTGATGAAGTGCAAGCAGATGAGTGAACAAAGTGACAAAAGAAATTGCATACTTTTCTGTAACTTTAAAAAACTGTTTGTAGTAGTATTAGGTAAATAATTTGAAGTCTTTTTTTATTTAATAGAATGAGACTGTAGTGATGTACTGTGTACTCTTCAAATTCAAAACTGACAGAATCTGTGCTGTTTATCTAGTCAGATAGAATGTTCCTTTTGTTTTTTTTCCAAAGTGTGTATTAAATACAGTCTTTGGAGTTTGAGGGGGATTTTAGTCTTTTTGGGGGTCAAGGTTCAAACAGCTTCAATAATGTTGTATTTGTAGTGTTAGGATAACTCTTGACATACTAAAACGTGTCCCATCCTCAGTGTTCTCCTTCTGTAAGATATTTTGCCATGTAATTGTCTCTTTAGATGGATAACTGTTGACATTCCTATGATCTTTAGATTTGAAATCGAGCCAGACATATTCTGTCCTTTTTAGATACTCTCTTTTCCAGTGACTTTTTCCTATTGTAAAACAAAGTCTATAATCCAGGCTCACAGAATTTATTAGTGTTTGTAAGCTTCATCTTGATGGTTGTGGTCATTTGTGTTCTGAAAGTCATTAGATATTCGAAGTTACAGGCAGATGAAAGGCTGGGATTTGCGTTAGTCAAGGTATACTGAAAATACATTCAGAAATCTTTATGACTGCAGTAAATCTGCTTTTATTTCAGGAGTGCCGAGTCCTAAAGGACATCCAGAACATCTGCTTTCAGTAAAAAATTCTACAGAGCCCACGTTTTTATCACAAATGGTAAGCAAAGTCACTGTTGCTTCCTGCAATCCTTGACTGAGAGAACAGTGTTTTTCTCAAAACATCATAGCTTCTGTAAAAGCACAGCAGATCTTTGTCACTGCTTCTGCACAGTAACTGTGCTGCTGCTTTCCTCCTTGAGTTGCTGCTGATGTGACATTAATGCTTAAGTGCTGGGAGGGGCTTTGTTTACCTGTTGCATAGTAAATGCAAGGTGTGTTTTTAAATTGTAGCCTGTTCCTTTCTTTGTAAAGGGGGTTGCGCATGGTGCAACATTCGTTAGGAGAACCTAGAACTTCTTGTAGATTATTTTTTCTCTTTATATCATTGATAATGAACTGGACATCAGTTTATACCATTAAAAGGTTGGTTTCCTTGTGATTTGTTTACTGTATCTTGCATACAGTGGAGACTTGTCTCCAAGGCATCAATTCTGTGATAAGCATGTGTGAGGATAAAATTAACCTATGCTTTGAAAGGCTTTGATGAGGAGAGGCTGAGTGAGCTCAGTCTGTTCAGCCTGGAGAAGAGAAAATTGAGAGGGGACCTTATCAATGCTTATCAATATCTAAAGGGTGGATGTCAAGAGGATGGGGCCAAACTCTTCTCAGTGGTGCCTAGCAACAAAGGGCAACGGGCACAAACTGGAGCACAGAAAGTTCCACCTGAACATGAGGAAAAACTTCTTTCCTCTGAGGATGATGGAGCACTGGAACAGGCTGCCCAGGGAGGGTGTGGAGTCTCCTTCTTTGGAGATATTCAAATCCTGCCTGGATGTGTTCCTGTGCAACCCATTCAAGGTGAACCCTCTGTAGCATGGGGGTTGGACTCGATCTCCAGAGCTTACTTCAAACCCTGATCATTCTGTTGTTGCAGCAAAGTCTCTGCATGGCTCAAAGGAAGCCTCATGAGTTGAACAAAAATCTCAGAGTGATGGTGGATTACTGTACCATCAAATAAGGTTAAGTAATAAATTTTACATTCCTGAGTTGCCTTTAAGATGCCTTGCAGGCTTTGATTATGCATGCATTGCACTTGAAGAAAATCCAGCTCCATCCCTTTGGGTCTGCAGTTGCTTGTGCTTAATTCTATGTCTATGGGCAATCCTGAATTGATTGACATTAGCAGCTTCTATGAACTTAAACCTGTGTAGTTTCACTACTACTTCTTTGTCCATAAATGAGACAAATACACACTTAATCAGCACTTAGAATACTTTTAATTTGAATTGTGTTTCTAGTTTTTTTGTCACTAAACTGTCGTATGAGTTCTTGCTTACAAAGTCCAGATGGTTCTGTGGTAGAGGTCTTAACATCTTTTGTTCCAAGGCCTTGTGTTAGCGTGTGGAGATACATTTGTGTATTCATCAATTTATCTGCTTCTAAACTTTTGGTTACTGGTACCAGAGGCTTTGATGTGTGCTTTCCTGATCTTCTTGTTCTGAAGGATTACTCTAGAGAAGCTGCAGTACAAGAAGATCCTTCTCTGCTACTGGAAGAGCACAGACCTAAAGGCAAGACACATTAATATACTTCTACAACCCTTGTTTTTCTAATGAAACTGATTAATTAGAGAAAAAGGGAGTTTTAATTTTATCTTCAACAGAAATTTTTCAGTGAAAATATTCAACGGTTTCTTTGATAAATAAAACTAAGAATGGTGACTTTAAACTTTGCAAGTTTTACTTCAGTCGTGCTAGCATTACGCTAGCATAGGTAGCTCTTGTTATTCACTGAGAGGGACTTCTGCCAGTGCACCAGAAAGCTGATGTTCCTTTTGCTCATCCAACTATTTGTGTCTCTGAGTAGAGAGTTTGGGACACCACCACCACCCCACACACCTTCTTTAGATGCATTTTTCCATTGTGAGTCGTTGTAGTACAAATGTGTATTTTTTCTGTAAGCAACCTACACCATAAAAAAGTATATTTTTAATCCTGAAGAATCTAAGAGATCACGTTAACAATGCCTTTTCCTTTAATCTGCCAAGTCAGTTTCAGTCAGATGTGGGGAAGTAAAGATCTTTTAAAGAAGACATGTGTCTCCAAGTTTCTTGGATATCTGTTGCTGTGTAGAGGAAAGAAACACAAATCAATACCCCTTTTTAAAGCCAAAAAGCAATACTTCAGTTACCTCTGCTGTGCTCAGAGGGGCAGCAGCTGGCTGGCTTATCAGCTGTTGGTAATGAGCAGCAGTGAAACAGCAACCCAGCCACATCTTGGGTTGTTACCTCTGCCCAGTGAACAGTGGATGAAGGAGAACCTGCAATCCTGTTAAGAGAATCTGTTGCAATTTGTGATGCTTGCAGAAAAATAGTCATATCACAGTATTATTTTTTTTTTAATTAATTTTTTTCAAGTTAGAATTTGCGGAGTTTTATTGGTCGGGTTGTCTAAACTCAAGTTACCATTTATGTGGCATTTTCTCCCAGATTTTATGAAGGTAAGGTATTGTCATTTCACAGCATACCAAAATTTTATTGATTCAATAACATTCAGTATTAGATAAAATTGTGTTGAATGGAGCCTGCCCTTAGTCTCATCATGATTTATCTGCTACTTTGTGAAGGGAAACAATTTGTTACTGCAGTTCATAATGTTGTTTGTGCAGGCAACGGAGTCTTCACAGCAAAATTATACATTATTGAAGTAACTCTTTGTTAAAATGGACCTGTTGTCTCAATTAACCCAACAAAGTATGTTTTATGTCCTTCTCCACAGGTGATGTTTTTATTTCTCAATATGCTGCAGGCCAGAGAAAGGCTTTGGGAACAGTGTTAAAGCAAAAGTAAGTAAATGTTATTAGTGTCTCATCTGTTCTGTTTCTGTATAGCTATGCTACTATACTACTTCTTCAGTTTCTGCCAAAATGCCTACCTGTTTAGGAAGAGTATTCTTTATTGTTATCTGTTAGTATTCTTTTTCTGCCTATGAAATTGTTTTCAGTTTATCATTTGGAACTCACTGGAGTGTCTTATTTTATATGTGTTTGGTAATGCCTTTAGACTGTTTGAATTAATAATTTAATGATACAAGAGTCAGACAAGGTCTGCTCTGATAGAGCCATATAATATTTCTAAAGACAGAGACACATATTGGTTATCCATAGGCTGGAAATCTTGAAGATCAGAAATTTGGTTGTGTTTTGCTACCGGTACATTGAACTTGGCAAAATACAGCCTTTAAACCTATTCTTTGTTGCGGTTGCAGTCATCGCAGGGAAATGCCTTTTGTATTAGCATCTGCAACATAATCCTGAGAAAATTTTTGTTTCATGCTAAAAGATGACAATAAACTTGTTTCTTTGCTCTCAAGAGCTTCAAGGAGAAATGCTTATATAAGTAGTGATGTCAATGCTGCATGTGGGAAACCATTTGCTTGGAGGGTATATGAGGAAAACAGTGTTATTTACAGGTACTTTCTTATGTTTGTAGAACTCAAAATACTCTGGTGCGTAAGGAGGTGAAGGTACAGCTCTTAGGAAATGCCTCCACAGAAAAAAAAGAAAGTGTTGGTGAGGAGACCAAGTCAGCACACAGGGAAGCTGATTCTGCAACAACCATCGCAGCAGCAACTGCTGCTGCCATTGCTACTACAGCTCCACTTCTTAAAGTAAGTAGTTTGTGGCGATATTGGTTCTTTTTCCACTTAAAATAGTAGGTGCTGAAATTGTTGGGATTAGGGCCAGGGAGATCAAATGTGTCTTTGTGCTGTTGTCTGTCCGTTAGTAATCTCAGACTTACTGACTAATGTACCACGGAGAGCTAATTTGAGTGTCACTAAGTGGGCAAATGGATGGAGACCATTTCATTTATGTTTTAGGATAATTTCCTAGTATTGCTAAACCACCAAACATCAGGGCTAAGTAGTATTTCTTTTGGGAAGCATGTCTTTCCATGCTGAAGAGAAGGATGTTGTATTCTCTTCGTGCTTGCACATCTTTTGCACTAAGATTTTTTTCCCTTTCTTTTATTCCCCGCTCCCCACCCCTTACAGGTTCAAAATGATTTGGAAGCAAAAGTTAACTCAGTTTCAGCATTACTTAATAAACTACAGGAGACAGACAGACAACTGCAGCGTGTTGCTGAACAACAAACAAATACGAAGACTCAACAAGAGAAACCCCACTGTCATGAAAGAGTCAGTGAGCTTGAAAAACAAATGAATGTTTTCATGATGCAACGGATTCAGCATTTGGAGAAGTTACAGGAACAACAAGTGAATATTCAGGTATCTAAGTTAATAATGCAACAGCTTTAGCTTAATCATTGCTTCTGTAACTCAGTGACAATGTTGTAATAATTTGGATTATATCTTGATATTAGAAAGAAAGAAAGATCCAGTAGCCAGCACGTGAGCTCAGAGCTTTTTGGGGAAAGTTTCATTTCTGCTTCTGTCCCAGCTATCTTCTCCCCTCCACCTATAATTTTTGTGTCTTTGGGAGGCAAGAGAAAAAATTGTGAGATGCTGTCATTCCCATTAAGAAATTGTGTAGACATTTGTTAATTGAATTAATTATTCATTGTTAATTGAATTAATAAGTTCATTAATAAGTACCCATTCAGACTAAACATCTAAGAACAGTTCTTCTTTGGAGAGTCTTCCAGGGTTTTTCAAAAGGTAGAATAATGTCCAAGTGTGTCTGTGTTCCAAGCTTGTTGTAAATTACTTTTCTCTCGAATAGCTTATCAAAATCCAATTAATATAATTGCATGGCAAGTATTCATGTTTAGAATTTCACTTGGGAAACTAATGCATATGTCAAAAGTACTTTATAATCTTGTCTGTCAGTCTCGTCTCCTCAGCTCTGCAATCAGCACTGGTGGCTTCCAGCAGATTCATGTCCCTTCC
This sequence comes from Tapera naevia, assembly GCA_033556795.1. Taxonomy (NCBI): domain Eukaryota; kingdom Metazoa; phylum Chordata; class Aves; order Cuculiformes; family Neomorphidae; genus Tapera; species Tapera naevia. The sequence continues at coordinate 5,837,972 of JAUMJJ010000157.1, read as the reverse complement.
TCCAACCTCCTGACACAACAATCTGAGAAGCCCGAACAGCGATTGCTTCCAAACGAAGTGCCTTCATGTCGAAGGGGTTTATTTCCTCCCAGTGGTCCATTTGCCCAAGGTGAAGACAAATTCTTAGTATATTATTTCCAGTGTTAGTTTTGCATGAATGTTGTTTCCATTAATGTTGGACTGTACATCACATCAGTAAATGAGGAGTAAACATTTCTTCCATATAATTGATTTTATTGCCTAGTAACATATGCCACTTATTCTGTAAATGTTCCAGTTTAACTTAGAGTTTGCTGTTTATTGACTGCTTGGTCTGTACCAAGAGAGGCCTCGACTTAATTTAAAATCATCTTTCTGAGAATTAATCTATGTGAAAGCTTGAAATAAACCATATGGTTGGGGAGTGGTGAGGTTGATCCCTTTATAATAGCACTTGTAAGCATGAAACTTTCTTGCCATTTTCTTTTTTAACTAGTTCTGTAATCTTCTGAATTTTTGTAAAAAATTCATAATGTTGGCGTGATTTTTTTTTTCCTAGGTTTGTTTTTTCCTGAACAAAATTGTTAACATTTAAATAATGTTCATTTTTTCCCCCTAAAGCTTATTCAAACCAATTCCAAAGTTGTGGCATTAATACACAAGAATTTCTTCTAAATACACCAGTTCCTCGGAGATGTGCTCCAGAACCTGTATCAAAAGATGTGAAAATATCAAAAAAAGACAAACCTGCTACAGAAAAGGAAAATATTCCCAAATCCACAAATGAAGGTATGGTGAGTAAACCACTCCTGCACATGAATAGTATGACCTGGGAAATGCTTTGTATTCTAAAATACTGGCTTGCTGGCACTTAAGCACGTATATTCAGAATATTTGAAAGTATGTTTGTGAAGTGTTAATATTGTGAATAAGCTTCTCTTAACTAATTAAAGTCTTGATGACGGTACTGATCTAACCTATTGCATCTTGACATGATTGCTCACTGAAATGTTTTCTCAGATGAAAAATGGAGTGACCTTTCATTGTCAGGCTTAAGGAGGGTTATATAGAATAACAAAGAACTCGGGATCTACTCAATAACTTAGTCATTAGCGTTGGTTGAATGGAATTTTTTCCACAAAAATGTGCAGTCATAGGGTCTATAGGCCACTGTAACGAAAATGGCGTGTAGAGCAAAGGAAGTAATTTTCTTTTACTGCTGATCAGTTTAGTGGCACAAACCTCAGTTTTGAAGATTTGAAAAATCATACAATCTTCTGGTTGGAAAACACCTTTGAGATCATTGAGTCCAACCTCATCCATTATCTGCTGAACCATGTCCCTCAAAAACTCATCTATCTGTTTTTTGAACACCTCCAGGGATGGTGACTCAACCACCTCCCTGTGCAGCTGTTCCAGTGCCTGACCACCCTTTCCGTGAAGAAATTCTTCCTAATACCCAGTCTGAACCTCCCCTGGCGCAACTTATGGCCATTTCCCCTTGTCCTATCACCTGTCACTTGAGAGAAGAAATCAACACTCACTCTGCCACAGCCTCCTTTCAGGCAGCCATAGGCAGTGATGAGGTCTCCCCTCAGCCTCCTCTTCTCCAAGCTAAACAACCCCACTTCCCTCAGCTGCCTCTCATAAGGCTTGTTCTCCAGCTTTCTCTGGATGTGCTCCAACACCTCAATGTCCCTCTTGTACTGGGGGGCCCAGAACTGAACACAGAACTTCAGGTGTGGCCTCACCAGTGCTGAGTACAGGGGCAAAATCACCTCCTTGGTCCTGCTGGCCACACTGTTTCTGACACAGGCCAAGATGCCATCTTGGTCACCTGTGCACACTGCTGGCTCATGTTCAGCCAGTTGTCAACCAACACCCCCAGGTCCCTCTCCTCCAGGCAGCTCTCCAGCCACTCTTCCCCAAGCCTGTAACGCTCCATGGGGTTGTTGTGTCCCAAGTGCAGGACTCTGCCTTTGGTCTTGTTAAACCTCATCCCGTTGGTCTCATCCCATCAATCCAGTCTGTTCAGATCTCTTTGCAGGGCCTCCCTTCCTTCAAGCAGATCAACACTGCCACCCAGCTTGGTGTCATCTGCAAACTTGCTCAGGGTGCACTCGATCCTCCATCTTTCTTTAACTGGTTGTGTTGAGAATTGCTTGAGGTGCTAAGACTGAGAAAGAACATTTAAAAGATCCAGCTGTTGTACTCTGTCATGGACAAAATGCATGTTTGTGTTTTCATCAGATCCTTCTTCGGCTGCTGCTTCTATCTCTTTTTTTGCAAAGCTGTCACATATTCCTATTGTTTCCTGGGTCCATGAATAAATGAAACGAGGCAAAAGAAGAAGAGCAAATATGCAACATTATAGACAAAATATTTCTCTGTCACTAACTGCTGTCACAGTTCTACTCATTTGTTTTCTGACTTCTCTAATGTAAAACAGTCATAGTAAAATAGATTAATGAGAGGGGATTTGTGTGACTTGTCTTATCTGAAATAAATCATAGAACAGTTAGAGTTGGAAGGGGCTTTCAAGATCATCCAGTTCCAACCCCCTTCCATGGGCAGGGACACCTCCCTCTGGATCAGGCTGTTCAAAGCCCCATCCAGCCTGGTCTTGAACACCTCCAGGAATGAGGCAGCCATGACTTCTGTGGGCAACCTGTGCCAGGGCCTCAACACCCTCGCAGGAAAACATTTTTTTCTAAGATCTCATTTAAATCTCCCCTCTTTTAGCTTAAAACGGTTCCCCCTTGTCCTATTCCTGCAGTCCCTATATTTTAAAATCTAAAAATTATTCTTACTTTCCATGATGAGTGTTATGTAATGGTGAAATATCTTGAAAGGAAAATAAATATATAGAACAAACTTGCTTTTTTTTCTGCTGTAGGTGAAGGGAGATTTCTTGACCATATTTTGAATTCTCAAGAAATGCCACTGTGGCAAACTGAGCCTTCCAAGAAGGCAGCGTTAAATACTGACAAAATGGACTGGAATTCTGAGAGAGACAGGTAAATAAACAGAACGATCCATAATTGAGAAAGATTTTTTTGTTTGTTTTAATGAAGTTGAGAAAGGTGTGTTAGATATCGATGGCGTAACAGGCTCTCTGGTATGGTCCTTGAGTCTAACAAAGTGGTGCTTGGAGTAAAACCCTGGAGCACTGATATTTCTATGCTACTTCAGTATTTCTGTTGTGCTGAAGGTAGAAGAAAGCTCGTTGCTAAAGATAATGCATAAGACCTTTCTCAGAGGTCAGCAAAGCTTGCTAAAGACAGCGCACAAGATCTTTCTCGGGTCAACAGGTGTTGCTTGGAGTGCTTTTCTGTCATCAGGGTGTGTTTCTTGTATTGCAGCACCTTGTGGAGTAGGCTCAGGGAGCCAGTCATCCAGGCATTTTGCTAAAGGGGAATTGCCTTGGTCAGCGAGACTCCAAGCTGCCTCCTGCTGAGAGCTGCATAAAAACATTTGGTAGGGAAGGAGCAGCATCAGCCCACCAGTTTATAAGCTTTAGGTTGGGTAAGGAAATGTTCTTAGCTGTCCACTCTCTAACATATTTTACCCAGGCAATAGTTTGATGTTGTAATTTCACTAATAGAATGAGAAACAGCGACATAGATGCTGTCTTATTTATGATAGTATAGATAAAGATATTAATTGCTTCAAATGGAAAGGTGTCCAAAGTTTAGATGTTGCTCTGTTAGAGCTGGATTTTTGATGTAGTTTCACTGGTCAGAATACAAGGGTACTGCTCAAGGTGATAAGTGGTAAAGAGGGAAACCCCAATAATCTGTCTTTAACCTCAGTTGAAAAAAACCAATTCCGATATAGATAAAGGTTTGCTATTCTTACACTTTAATTTTGTACTCAAAGTTGGCTGCTTTCTTGGGCTAGATGAGAAGCTATGAGACTTTAATCAAGAGCGTTTCTCCCATCAGGCCTACTGCTTTGCAGAGAGACTCATTCCCTGCTTTTGAAAGCTCCTTCCAAAACTACAATTCAATTGAGAAAACGGTGAAAAGAGCAGATGATTTACTTCAAGATCTTGGCCAGATGAGAAGAGAAATGCGTGACATGCTACAGGTAAAGTCCACTCTGTCAGAATGACCAGGAGTCTGAAGAAGGGGAATACAAAGTGTAGAGAAAAATGTGGAGCTCTGGTATCAGTAAAAACATTGTCCTTGCTTCTACCTCTGTAAAAAGACTGACATTTGGCTACAATTACTTGAAATACCGTGGTCTTCATTTGTGGAAGGGTTTTGAGCCTGAATAGTGAAGGCTCAAGGAGTGTGCAATGTGCTAGACCGTAGAGGCTTTTACTGCTGTTGTACCAAACATAAAACTGATTAAAAAAGGGGGAAAAAACCCATTTTATTTATTTGCCTATTATAAGGTTTTAGATATTTTCTGTGCCTGTTTTCTGCTGGATTTCCCCTTTGGTACTAGAGCTACAGAGCTGATGTGACAGTCCCATTTGGGAAAGAACAGTGTTCTGCTCACGTGTAGTCCACTTTAGGGATGATTTCAGCTGCTTCCTTTCTTATTTTGCTATTTCTTTTTGTAAAGAGTGCTATTTCTGAAGAATTACTTGGTATATATCATTGGGTTATTTCTCATGCTAATGGTTTTGTAGCTTTAGTGCTAAAATGGTTCTATTCTGGCAACATCTAACTTGTCTCTGGCTTTCAGAAATTGAGGCTTTTATCCGTTTGTTAACCTGTTCCATATGGACACATGGACGTTTAGCCTGTCTGCCATGGTCTTTGTTCTTGTAAATAGAAGTAGTGAGAAAGAAGAAATACTTGAAAATTCAGAAGTTTGTGAGTTGTTTTGGAGCAGAATAGCTTTAATTCTGTTGACTGATTTCTATGGTAGAAGGATTCAGCTTGCCTATTTCCCTGAAAGTTCTGTGTTATGTGCCAGGTATTTGTTGCTGCATCTTTAGAAAATTTAACTTCATCTGTCATCAACTGATGCATTTGTATCATATATTTTATAAAGTATTAGTGGATTGCACATTTAACTCCTCTTATCAGTAAGAAAACCAGTGCCATGTGCCCCGTTCATGTTGCAATATTTGCTTACCACTATTGCTAAAAACTTATGTTGAAGAAGACACCTTAGCATAGGCAGCACAGGACGGGAGAAGGAATGGCAGGTGAGAAAACCACAGCTGACATAAATGGATTCAAATATCATAGAATAGTTTGGGTTGGAAGGATCCTTAAAGCTCACCCAGTTCCAACGCCCTGCCATGGGCAGGGACACCTCCCACTGGATCAGATTGCTCAAAACTCATCCAACCTGGCCTTGAACACATCAGGGATGGGGCAGCCACCACTTCTCTGGGCAACAATGTTCTTCAAGCTATTGTTTTCTCTCTCATGAAGATGATCAATAGGAGGACAGAGATGATGACATTAGCAAATGTGGAGTTGAGCTAATTGGATCGTTGTTGTCTTCTCATCATTAACAGATATGTTGAGTGAGAAAATAACCATTTGGGGTAAATGACCGCTAGCTTTGTCATACAGGCAAATGAAAAACCTGGAATGACTGAGATTGAACAGAAGGGGGTGCTGTAATCCTAAAGAACTGTACAGCAAGATTTAGTAGTTCACAAAGAATTCCTACCGCCAATTTAGACTGATCAAGTATCTATTCTAGATTTTACCTTGACAGATCTGTCTTTAAATAAGTTTCAACAGCTCTTCTTCTCTCTTTTTAGGAAGCAAGTTCATGGAAATCAGGCATGAGTGATCTTATTAAGGTATACTTTGAAATTTTGTGTTTTGTTTTGGTTAAATACTGTAATACTGAACTGGGTTTGAATACGCTTGCAATGAGATAACACTACAGTAACTCTTGCGTGCCTATACATTTTGAAAAAGTTGCTATTATGTGCAGATTACAAAGTAATATTTAACTTGTTCTTTGACTTGTCTTATTCAATCTTGAAGAGGTTTCTTGAGGGAATAATATGGAAGTCTGGCAGAAAGCTGTACTGGGCATGGTCTGGACTGCTAATACAATCACCATGTCATAGTATAGCCATGGTGGCAAATCTATGTCATTTTACAGTTGAAAGTGTATCTGCATTTCTTACATTTTCTCATAAATTACAGCTGTATTATTGAGCTAGGATTCATCAAATTTAATTTTAAAATGAAAATCCATATCAAATTGGTTAATAATCTGTTGTATTGTCCTTTTTTCACCAAGCAAACCCAAAATCTTGATATCAGTGTGTTGATTTCGGTTTCATGTCCATTGTGCTTTGGCAGTGCACCTGTTAAAACATAACTTGGGTTTAATTCTGATTTGATAGAAGATTTGATGCATTTGATAAAAAAAATAGTGCCTTAAAGCCAAAACTGATTTTTGATCCATGAGATTTTTTGCAGTTCATGCTTTCAGAGTCTACTCAAGTTTGAGTATTTTGTTTTTGTTTTGGCATTTAGTTTTCTTTACATACATTTATCACTTTTTACATTTTTTTTGCTTCCTCTCTGGAAAGAGCAGCCCTCTGCTTGGGGACCTCTGGGTTTCATCCAGAGTGTGAGAATAGAAGTGAGAGCTATAGTCGTATGGCTCCTTGTTTCCCATGTACTTGTGTCCCTTCCTTTTGTATTTAACAGCTAATATATGCTTGATTTTTATCTCTGTAGAAGAGTTCTGAAAGCCGCTTCACTGTTTCTTCTGAAAAGTAAAATACAGTGAGAGTGGAGAGGATCATGGTGCTGTTGAGGTGTTTATTTGTTGTTGTTTTTAAAACCTATGTATATTGCTTGGTGTTTCTTGAGATAAATTGATGCCAAATGAGTGCATGTATTTGGAGGACTTTGGTTTTTGATTGTTCTTTTCATTATACTTAAGTAGTGCTACATAGAGATTTGCATGTAATACTTCATGTATCTAATTGCCATCTTTTCACATGCTTATTTGCTTCATTAGCATTGCCTCTCATACATTCCATCATTTAGCACTTGAGAGCTTTTAGATGTCTTTCCATTTGCTTGACTTTTAGCTGTATTTGCAACATACTGAATGTTCTTGAGTAATTGAAGTTGATTATAGTACACACGGATGGTATTTCATATGCTGAGCCTTAATCTGATAATGGATCAATAGGAATTCTGATCAGTGTGTAGAAAATTCAAATTACAATCTCTGATTAAAAGCTGGTAGTTCTGTTTCAATTTTAGGCAAAACCCCCTGCTGTTGCATCTGATATTATTGAACATCATCAGCGCAATAAACCATCCATCCTTCAAAATGTTAAAGTGCCAAAATCGATACTGAGGAGAGCTGAAAGGATTCTGAGAGGAGTTCAAAGCAATAAAAAAATCCTTGAAGAAAACTTGGAAGCCGTTACTCACGCGAAAGATGAGGACTCCATGTACACTTTAATTAATGCCTTGTCTACGAACAGGTTTGACTCTATTGTTCAGTGCTTTGTGTGACTGCTCACTGTACCTGCTTGCCTTTTATCGCCTCTCTTTCAATGTTTTTAATTCCATGCATTGAAACACTGGTGCAGTCCCCTGCAAAAAATATTTGTTGACTCTTCTAGCAATCCTGGAATGATTGACCTTATTGCCCTCTACAGTTCCCTGAAAGGAGGTTGTGGAGAGGGTGGTTGTTGGTCTCTTGTCCTATCGCTTGTTACTTGGGAGGAGAGAAAATGGCCTCCAGCTGCACCAGGGAGGTTTAGATTGGATATTAGGAAAAATTTCTTTACTGAAGGAGTGGTGACGCATTGGAACCGGCTGCCCAGGGCAGTGGTGGAGTTGCCATTCCTGGAGGTATTAAAAACATACAGATGTGGCATTTTGGGACATGATTTAGTGGGCACGCTGGTGTTAGGTTGACAATTGGACTGTATGATCTTAGAGGTCTTTTCCAACCTTAATGACTCTGTGATTATATGTTTCTCTTGAATCTCAAGTAATTTTTGACCCTTCTGATATGAACTGAATTTTTGGCCCTTCTGATATGAACTGAATTTTTTCTCAGGTACATGGTACTACTTGGTATCCTCAGTACTTGAGAACTTAAATCTAAATTCTGAGACTGTCATCTGGACGAGCAGCTCTGCTGTCACAACAAGAAGGCATTTAGCTTTTTATAGATGAATTTGCATACAGAGGAAAATTAAACAGTAATTTCATAATTCTGAACAGAAGAGGTTTCATTAACCTATAAATGTTAAAGAATTGGTCATCCTACAGCAGATCTGTGGCTTCTGAACTTTTGCTTAATTTTGTTAAATACTCCTTCTTGAATTGTAATGAAAGGTTTCCTGTTAAAATGCTCTTATTAAAAGCTGTTGTCTTCATGTAAAGACTTTCCTCATGTGTGTTATCTGCGATCATTATCTTTTAGATGAAGTGGTAATTTTTGTCATCTTCTTTTTGTCTTTTGAGTTGGAATTTTTTTTGTTGCTTTGTTTTTTTCGGTTTTTGATCAAAATAGGAGCAGACACACAGCTGCCACTTATTTATAGATGTTAGTAATAATGTTAGTGTGTACCAGGATGGGGTGAGATGGGGTTTGCAGGTGGCATAATGTAAGAACAGATTGAGGTTTGGAAAACTCAGATAGGGCTTAGTGCCTTTTGGAGACCATAGAAGTACTTAATCCCACTGTCTCTGTGTTCTGGGTTTCTCTTTTTATAGTGTTTGTAGGTCACTTCTTTCCCAGGAACAAATCTGTGCAATTTAAGAAGCACTGACCTGAAATAGTTCTTTCTTCTATTTCAGAGATGTATTTGAAGAGATTCGTATCAAAAAGACCGTGGACGAGTGGATTAAGGCAATCAGTGCAGAAATCCAGGTATGGGCTGGAAAAAATGAGTTCAGGTTTGTGCATTATATTTTTCCACCTTTGTTCTTTCATATCAATGGTTAAACATGATTCACTCACGACTGGAGAACATGAGAAAAGTACTTATTACTAGCATGCAACATGCTATCTTAAAATATTTACCTCTATTTTAAAACTTCAGTTGCTTAATGAAGGTCACAGGTCACAATTGCTGGCTAACATGAAAAACAGGCCACTTGTCAGAACTTCAAAGTTATCCACAGACTCTTCTGATAGCCTTGAAGATAAAATCTTTTTATTATGTTTTATGTTATATCTTTAGGCTGAAATGGCAAAAAATGATTCAGAGCAAGTGAAATATGATCAAAAGATCCCGTGGATCAAGAGAGCCCAAAACTTCAAGGCTATGAAGACCAATAAAGAAATTAAAGCAAAAACTCAGAAAATCCAAGGATGCCTGACAAAGAAATCTTTATCTGCAGCAAAGCCGTTGCAGAAGCAACCAGAAGATAACAGAACCAAACAGAAGTTTAGAACTTATTTTGCTTCTGGAAGTTTGCAGGGGAAAGAAGAAGGGGCAGATGTGAGTTCTCAAGTAGTCGGTTTCGTTTTTGGTGTTGTCTGCTGTGCTGTAGATTGCAATATTTGTGTGAAAAAGTGTATGTGTCACTGTGATAGTTTTAACTGGGAGGTAGTCCTGTGGATTTCTGTTGTCAGAATTGTCCTTGTTTGTACGTGCTCTAGCAGCCTACCCTAATTATATATAAAAATGTAGAATTAATTGAATTTGTCATATCCAGGGCTTGCTGTTCTATTCAGCTGTTAGCAAGCTTCTTGTATGTATTCTGTGTGCATAATTTTCATGTGTGTTCGTAGTATGTGCTGTTTGTTGCACAACTTTTTTTTCCTCTAGACTTTTGCAATGCTCTTGATGTGTTCCAATTTTCACACACAAGGAATTATAAACTACTTTTTGTGTGTATGTGTGAGACAGGGACCTGTGCGTGGAAGCGCGGTGGTACAAAACGAAGACTATCTGTGCCAAGTTTATGGGAAACCAGTTTACCAGGGCCATCGTAGCACGCTTAAAAAAGCACCCTATCTGAGATTCAACTCTCCTTCTCCCAAATCTAAACTTCAGAGACTCAAGGTGATAGAGAGTGTTAGAGGTAAGTAATTTTTTTTTATGTGAACAAGGTGTTCCTTCACATTTTTTTTGTACTAGGAATTCCTTGTATAAATGAAACTATTTAAAAGTAGTTCACCTGCTCTTCAATTTAAAGCTTAAGCACCTGCAGTAGGATTAAAGATGCTTTTTTCAAAACTGAAAAATACTGGTAAGTTTTCAGATTTGCAGAGTGTGTATCTCACTTATTTTAGATTGTCAGATTCACTCCTGTTTCTAAATCGGTATTAATATTTAATAAACATATTAAAATATATTTATTGTTTTCTAAGTCTTAAACAGTTGAATTGCTGGAAGTAATGATGTTAGCACCTGAAAGCTTACTGTATTGAAAAACTAGCTCAACTTTTGATGATGGGGAGAGGCTCTTTCATAGGGAGGGAGTACAGGGACAGGATGATGGGGAAAGTTTTAAGCTGGAAGAGGGAAGATTTACATGACGTGTTAGGAAGGAATGTTTTCCCGTGAGGTTGGTGAGGCCCTGGCACAGGTTGCCCAGGAAAGTCATGGATGCCCCCTCCCTGGAAGCGTTCAAGGCCAGGTTGGATGTGGCTTTGGGCAACCTGACCCAGTGGGAGGTGTCCCTGCCCGTGGCAGGGGGGTGGAACTGAATGGGCTTTAAGGTCCCTTCCAACCCAAACCATTCTGTGATTCTGTAATTCTATGATAAAGGTTACCGAGATGAACTCTTTGTGTCGCGTTTATCCAGTCGTGTCATTTAAATGGTTGATTGATTCAGAGTTGAGAAATCTACTGAGATTTTAAAAACTAAGGAATCTTGGTATTTTTTTCACACCTCTAACGCATGAATTGAAATATGAAAAATTAAGTTGATGCATGTGAAGATGACATCTATGAGCTTGAAAATATTGAAAGTCATGTTAATCAGAGCCACCGGTTCAGTTCACTAAATGCAGGTAACTATTCTTTTTTTTTAGTCAGGACAGAATTAAATGTGGAGCATAACTTTTTGTAGTAAATTGCTATAGTTATTTGATTGATAAAGATTATTAGTTGATTAATAATGAATTATATTCATCTTTTTTTAGGCAAAGTGTTAAGATCAGAAAATTCTGAATTTTAAACTTATTAAAAATGCGTAAAAATAATAAAAAGTGAAACTATATGATAATCTGACATAAGATAAAGTTTATCTACATTTATCTGAGTTAGCAGACAGTTTGCTCTAGTGAAATTCATTCATTCATTGAAAATAATATGTCATTTGTTAAGGAAATAATTACAAGATACAAAGACAAAGCATGATCAAAGTTGATTATTTTCTCATTTCTGAAATAAATCAAATTCGTAACGCAGTCTAGTTTTAAACCAGCCCACCCTGTCAGTGGTGGTAATTCTTTCCATGTCCTGTCTCAAATAGGAGTAATGAAACAGAAGAAAAAGGGAAAAGTACCAACCAGCATATTTATGTGAAATAAGCATTGTGTGTATGTGACACTCCTGAGATGTTTATAAAAGCTGTGGAAAACTGTTTTCTGTCAGGATTAAAAATAGATACATTGATATTGATCTTTGTAGAACTTTTATGGGATCACAAGTGCTGTTCAAGGGCTCAGTCTTTGTCTTATTTCTGTTTAAAAAATGTTTTTAAGACTAGACCAGTTCAAGGTGTTTATGTTGGAGATATGGAAAGTGTAGGATTGTATCTGATGTATTTGAGTTAGAACCTTTTGCTCTAAATTTTCTTACAGTTCTTATGTTCTTGGGATTTTCTTAGTAATTTTTGTTGTCTTTCACAGCTCATTAACTGTTTGAATTTTAGATTTGTCTGTTTTAATTGGATCTGCCTTACTTCCTAGTTATCTTTTCAAAACTTACTGATTCTTAATACAGAAACTAAGATTAATCTTTTATTGATCTGCCAAAACCCTAATGTGTGGGATTATGAGGAGATTTAGATGTCATTGCTGCTGTTACTTTTAATAACTAGAAATGCATGTCATGAAGGATGAAGTTTAGTCAAAGACATTTCCAAAGCAGTTGCACTTTACTCTTTTCATTACGATTAAAGCTATGGGAGGAAAGTTCATCCTTGTCTGTATATGTGTGGAAAAGAAATAAGTCAAGATGCCAGCTGCTTTTGTTAGAAGTTGTTTTACACGTTGTAAGGAATGGGGGATTGGAAAAACATAGAATCCTAGAACCATTAAGGTTGTAAAAGACCTCTAAGTTCATCCAGTCCAACCATCAGCCCAACACCACCGTGCCCGCTAAACCATGCCCCGAAGTACCACTTCTACATGTTTTTTGAACCCCTCCAGGGATGGCGACTCCACTACTTCTCTGGGCAGCCTGTTCCAATGCTTCACCACTTCAGTGAAGTGGTTTTCAGTAGCATCAAATGCTGGAGTTAGGAGCCAGTCCCTGAAATATTTTACTCAGGCTTTCTGTTTTTGCCCAGGAGCCATGTAAAATTGTACTGACGGTCTAGAAAGGTGATGTTTCTGAGAGATGGCCCTGTCACGGTGTGTACTTCACTTAGAACACCTTTTAAAAGCTGTGCCTTACAGAATCAGAGGATCATGGAATCCTTTGGGTTGGAAAAGGCCCTTAAGTTCATTGAGTCCAACCGTTAGCCTCACACTACCAAGTCACCACCAAACCATTTTCATAAGCACCACATCTACACAGCTTTTTAATCCCTTCAGGGATGGGGATTTCACCACTTCACTGGGCAGCCAATGCTTCACAGTCCTTACTGTGAAGGGATTTTTTCCTAATAAAACGTAAGTGGACTGCAGATAAAAAAAACCTGAGCAACAAGGGCTGCTTATTCTTCTCATTACTAGAGAGAGTGAGCAAATTGTGTGATAAAAGATAATGATGGAGAAAAAGAGTGTGTTAACTGTAAGAGGCAGTTAAAGTGGTAGAGGGCACAACTGAGTTAATAGGATGAGCATCAGTGGAAAAATATTAGTTGGCTTACATCTGTGCTTCTTGAGCTTACACTGTTGTTACCCATACAGGGAACATATCCTTGATGAAGTCTTAACTGTCATGTTTAAAAAATGGTGTCCAGGTTTTTATTATAGCTGTCAAAATGTTATATTCAGTGTGAAATAGAAGAGATTCACATGAGAAGGCAGTCCCTTGATGAGACTATGTTTTTAGGCCATTAAAATGTAAGGTATAATATATATAGTATATCTTTGAAGCACTGCTGTGGTTTGGGGTTTTTTTGACATTATGATGCACATCCACAGTGGCAAATCCTCAAAAGAGTACAAGAATCTGTTGTGAAGCTTCATGTGGTCTTTATGCTATTTCCTGGCACATTTCCTACCTGTGCTCTGGAACCCAGCTGTGATCCATGAATAAAAAGTGTTATTGATAGAAAGTATTTGCAATTCCTATAAACCTTTTGGAGAAGGTGGATTATAGTCCTGGCAAAGGTTTATAGGACTTTTCCAAACTTACTTTATTTTTAAAAGGTGAGAACTTGGTATATGAAAACTACTGGTCTTGTTGCTTATGTATTTTATTTGACCTCTCTTGAAACAATTCTTCTTTTCATGAAGAATGCTGATATACTAATTTGAAGGACCATAGAATCATAGAATGTCCTGAGTTGGAAGGGACCGGCAAGGATCATCAAGTCCAGCTCATGTCCCTGCATAGGACAACCCCAGCATTCACACTGTGGGTCTGAGGGTGTTGTCCAAACGCTTCTGGAATATTGTCAGGCTTGGCACCATGACTGCTTCCCTGGGTGCTGTTCCAGTGCTCCACCACCCTCTGGGTGAAGAGCCTTTTCGGAATGTCCAAACTAACCCTCCCTTGGCACATCATCTTGCCTTTCCCTCAGGTCTTATGGCTGGTCACCAGAGAGAAGAGCTCAGTGCCTGCTCCTCCTACTTCCATTGTGAGGAAGCAGTAAACTGTGATGAGTTCCTCCTTCAGTTTCCTCTTCTCCAGGCTGAACAGACCCAGTGACTTCAGCCGCTCCTCATACTCTCTAGGCCCGTCACCAACCTTGTGATCTCCTCTGGACTGAATATATCATTCACTGGATATGTCACAATGATATATCACTCTTTTAGACTACTGCTTGAGCTGCACACCTTTAATTTAGTTTATTCTGTACAGACTTTTTTGAATAAAATCTGTGCTAGTAAGCACTTAAGTGTAGCAATACCAAGATACCGTGACCGCTAAGGTTTGGACTGAGAACAGACACTTCTTTAAAAAATATTTAATCAGCAGTTCTGCTTTTGCTGAGTCCTAAATGACATTTTTCTTCTGTATTTATTGGGCTCTTGTCCTTTATTGAAGATCACAACCTTTCCAGGGAGGCCAATTTCATCATTCCAGAAATAATACCTCATAAAGAGGCAAAAATGTGCCCCTTCCCTCCCAATCTAATTATAATAAAAAGGTCATTTGGTAGTACCAGTTTTCTACCAGGAAGCTGTTTAATTCAGTAGTGTCAGTGAAATATAAAGGTACAGGTTGCATGTGGTTGTAATAAGCTTTTGTGCTTGAGCTTGTTTTTTTGTTGGAGGTGAATGGAAATGAAAACCGTGTACTGGATCCATGCTGCATTCAATCTTCCAGAACTGCTGCGTGTGACAAATATGGTTTAAAAGCTATTTGCTTGAAAACGGAATGAACTCTGGATAGCCTTTACCCAAAGTGATTCTCTTCCAAGTCATTAAGTCATACTAGGGCTGTACAGCGAGGCGTGTGTTTGTAATAATAAAGCCTCCATAAAATTCCTCCTTGATTTCAAATGCAGTTACAGAAAAGTTATGTGTTTGTCTCTATCTTGATGGTAAATAAAGACGCCCCCTTGTATTCTTATCTAAGGGAAAAAGGAAGAATATGGATATTTTTTTGCATTTCAGTTACAGGAATTGCACTCCATTTAATGTGTCCTGCTTCCACATTTTCTGATTTTAATGGCTTTAGACTGTTGGCATTACTTATCTTACAGGAAGAGTCTCTCCAGGCTGAGGGAGTTGGGGTTGTTCAGCCTGGAGAAGAGAAAGCTCTGGGGAGACCTTAGAGCAGCCTTGCAGTACTCGAAGAGGCTACAGGAAAGCTGGGGAGGGGCCCTTTATCAGGGAGTGCAGGGATGGGATGAGGTGGAATAGTTTTCAGCTGAGAGAGGGGATATTGAAATGAGATCTTAGGAAGAAATTATTCCATGTGAGGGTGGTGAGGCCCTGGCACAGGGAAGTCGTGGCTGCTTGTTTCCTGGGGCCAAGTTGGATGAGGCTTTGAGCAACCTGATCCAGTGGGAGGTGTCCCTGCCCATGGCAGGGGGTTGCAACTGGATGGGCTTTAAGGTCTCTTCCAAACCATTCTATGATTCTATAGACAGTTGGTCAAGCTGCTTGGTGTTTCTGCTTTCTTACATCTTGCCCATAAAATGGAAAAGTAATACCTCTGTGTTTCACATGGTTCTCGTGAAGAGAAAATAGCTCGATGTTTTTAATGGCTGCTGATAAAGCAGGAAAGTTTAAGTAATAAAATTAGAAACAGATCTGTCCTCCTCTATAGTAGGAGTGTAAATAAAATGAAATGAAGTTGAATGAGCACTTTAAAGCACCAGATTCTTAAAAAAAGAAAGTCTTGCTCGCATTAGGCACGGTTCATTCTTTCCTTCATGCATCTGCACCCACAGATTCCCCTTCCTGGCCTTGATGTACCAGGTGATAAAGGCTTAAAAAATATTGGAAGTAGTTGGCCTTGGGTTTGATTGGCTGGAAAATCCAGTCTTATTAACTGACTCTATTTTGGGAGAGAAGTCCGTTGAGCTTGTTTTAAATTAGTGTTAGAATAGGGATGTTTATTTAAGACCGAAATGGCCATCTGGAGAGTCTCTTTTCAGTCATTTTATAACTCTTGCAGCCATTTTCTTTGCAAATAAACTGTAGTGAGTAATGCTTGGTTTCTTATGGGAAGTTAGGAAAAAATCCAACTAACACTTTTATGAGTGAGAGAGCATTTGTAAAAAAAGCTGGAGTTGTTTTCTTGCATAATTTGAACTGATAAGTATATGTAAAACACTGGAGTTTTAAAATTCATTTTAATTAAGTGTCTCATTTCTGCCCAGTGCAAATAAACTTTTCAGGGGGAAATGAAAAGTTGAAAGCAATTAGAATGAGGTGCTGTGTGTGTACAGTACTTAATCATTCTTACTGTGAGAACCTTGTTTTTACAAGTTGGTGGTGTTACAGATATGTTGCCAGTGTCTGCTTTTACTCAAAAGCCCAAAGCCGGAGGTGGCTGTTGGATCATGCAATATGACCTCTTCTCAGTCACAAGCTGCTGGACTCTTATCTATTTATTTTACTGAGTCCAGTAATTTGTCTTTGACTAAAGAATAATTTTTCTGTGCTTTGCAGAAAGGCACATGGTCATCATGACAATGCCCTCAGCCACATGGTGTGAGTGTTGGAGTTGTCCTAAGCAGGGATAAGAGTTGGACTCAATGATCCTTGTGGGTCCCTTCCAGCTCAGGTGATTCTGTGATTAATAGATATCAGAAATTCGGCCCTTAATTACTTCTTCCTATGGCTTGATACCTTATGGTTCACATGTAAATGGGACACTTCAAATTCAGTTTCTAATTCATACAAGCATTTGGTGTCAGTTTACGGCTACTTCAGTTTCCAGGTGACTTTCCTAACAAAATGGAAGTGACCTTTTAATGTCCAATCTATTTTAAAATTTACAGAGATGCAGAATTAGAACCAAATACAGCATTATCATATCTAGAAATCTTCTCCTGCTCCACTTCACTGATATCTGTCGAGACATCTGAGGATTATACTCATTGTTTTTGACCACAGCATTACATTGTGATTTCTCATTGCATTGCTTATCCAACCTGCCCTTAAAGTCTTTTCCAGAGACACTTAGTTCTGACCTGTATTTTCTCACTGAAAAGTTATGACTTGCTGTTCTTGTTTCTAGGTTTATAACCCATAATTCATGTGCACAAAAATACCACTCCTTGGCTGATTTGCCTTAATTGCTTACCTGCATGTGTTGAAAGTCACATTATCAATCTTTATTATCTCTAGCTTCTATAATTATTGACTTTTATTCTTCAGTTAAGTTAGGAACGAATTAAGCTTGAACAGAGCTAAAAAGTGCTTGTTACCATGTGTTAACTGACTGATAATGCAGAAAGGGTGATGACCAGGAGCAACAGAGGAGTAAGATGACACTTTTAGCTGCAGTAAAGATAGGTAGTTGGTTACCAATATGATTCTTTCCAGGTTTGTTTTCCTAATGTCTGCAGAATAGCAGTAGAAACACTTCTGTTTGGTTCACAATTATTGACTCCTTTTTGGGAGTGTTGCAGGCAGTTTTTATTTATTTAGGTTAAAGTTAATGATTTCTGTAATAATATCAATTGTTTGCAAAGATTATAGGTGGAATAAGACCTTGCATGACTTCATAGTGAGAAATAAAACGTTGCAATAAATATTCTCCTCTGTTATATGCTTAGGCATTGCTATATAGAAATTAATTTTTGGTGGCTGTTTAACAATACATTTTGAAAACTGGACCAGAAAATCAGGTGCTTCCTTTATGTTGCAAGTTAAGACTTAGGGGTATTAGTTATGGCTTTATTTTCCAGTATCAGTGAGTTGTTAAACCAGGAATTTGTAGATTATACCTGTTCCTTGGAGTATGTGCTAGTCTATGGCTGGAGGCAAACTGCACATTTATATTCCAGTGAACAACAGATCAGAGTCTGGCTACATTCTATAACCTGTGTGTTTGTTATGCTAGGTTTGCATGCTGTTCCGATGCAGCATTTCAAACCTAAATCATCTTAGCTGTTGAATTGCACATTTTACTGCAGCCCACTATCTTCTTTGTGTCCTTTCTTTCATGTTTCTGTGCCTTTATTTGCTAGATTCAGATGCTCAAAATTTGTAACTAACTCCTTCATTGCTGTTGATACTGAGATATCTAACAGCACTTTTAGATCCCACCCTTGCTCCCTCCATCCCACAGCAAAAATTTACAGTTGTTGCAGTAGAAGGGCTTAATGCAGTCTGTGACGTTGCTGGGTTTGTATGTGTGTTGATGATGTATGGTTTATCTGTTCTTGTTTCAGGTACAAAGGTAAAGTCAGCAAAAACACAGACTTGTTCTTGCACACAGAAGGTGGTAACCAGCCGTAAGAACCAGCATCCTTTATATGCACTTGCTCAGGAAAATCAGTATCTCTTTAGTCCAAGTGGAGATTTGCCGGCTGACTGCGGTCCGCTTGAAGGCCATCTCATTCCTATGGCTATTCCACTAGGTAGGAGCAAATAACCTATAGAAGGGATGTGTGAAGGTTAATTACTGCTGCTTCATGGGAGTAGCATCTTAAGTCAGTGATCACGCATGGAATACTGCGTCCAGCTCTGGAGTTCTCCGCATGGGAAAGACATGGACCTGTTGGAGCAGGTCCAGAGGAGGCCACAACGATGATCAAAGGCCTGGGATACCTCCCAACAATGATCAAAGGCCTGGGATACCTCCCCTGAGAAGAGAGGCTGAGAGAGTTGGGGTTGTTCAGCCTAGAGAAGAGAAGACTCCTAGGAGACCTTATTGTAGCCTTTCGATACTTAACAGAGGCTTATAAGAAAGATGAGGAAAATCTTTGTAGCAGGGCCTGTAGCAACAGAACAAGGGATGATGGATTTAAACTAAAAGAGAAGTAGTTTAGGCTAGATATTAGGAAGAAACACTTTTCACTGAGGATGGTGAAACACTGGCCCAGGTTGCCTAGGAAGGTGATGGATATCCCAACCCTGGAAACATTCAAGGTCAGATTGAATTGGGCCCTGAGCAACCTTATTGAGGATGTTCCTGCTCACTGCAGGGAGATTGGATTGTATGACCTTCAACCCCACGCAATCCATTCTGAGATTCTATGATTCTATAACTTGCTGTGGTCTATGAGATATGCAACTACCCTTCTCATGGGAAATCTACATGGAAGAACAGTTTAAAATGTTCCGGTTCTTCTCATTCTTCACACTGAATGTCTGGCGACACCTGACAGAGCAAGTATTTGCTTAGTTGTACCTTCTTTGGTGCACTTTCTGTTTCTAGGGTTCTTGTTTTGGCTTGATATCCATGTAACCAGGAACTGAATCATTGGTCCTTGGATTCAGCATTTATGATGACTTTAGCCCAAAAGTTGCAGTAGAATTGTGCCAAACACACAAAATAATTCACTGTCATGTTTTCTGTATTCTTGAACCTTCTATAGAATGTTTATATAGGCCCTTTTTTTTCAGGAAGATTTAGCATTTTATTGGCATTTATAGAAAAAAATTATTAAAAAGGGTGTCTCAAAAATTTGTGGGATGCTATAAAAGGGTAACAGTATTTTGAGTATATAGTTAAGAAAATGTGAGGTGGGAAACATGGTATGGAGTTTTTGAAGAGCAAGTACAATGTAGTTATTCTCGTTTTCAGCAGTAGGTGTCACTGCAGTCAAGAGAAGGGAATCATTTTAAAACATGGCAATGTTCAGTATACAGTTTCTGCTGTAATTAATTCTGAAGCACTATATTTCAGCTACTGTTAACAGGGGACTTTTTAATTAGCCTGTAATTGCATACAGTCTGTCTCATGCGAAACAGAGACATCCAGAATTTAATTGTAATTAATTTGCTGACTTTGGAGATTTATATATATCTTTAATATTTTTAAACTGTCCTTAGGTCAAACCCAAGTTAGCAAGATCTTGCTGCAGCCTGCTGGAGTGGTTATAGGTAAACCACACCCCATTACACTTACAAGCTCTCTTCCTCAAGCACCACCAAAACCACCACTCGAGATTAAAAAGCCGAACATAGCTGTAGTAGAGATGAGATCAGAGAAGAAGGATCCACCTCAACTGTCTGTGCAGGTGTGTGTCAAGAAGGATGATTGTTTCTTTATTTTAATGAATAATAACTAAAGACAGTCTCATTCATCAGTGACTTGCTTTGGCACAGTAGATGGTTTTCAGGAAGCATTAGAAACGCATAGGATGGAGGGACCAAAAAGCTGTCGTGCTATCCTAACATTTTCATTCATATCTTAACAATTATCTTTATTATTTAACCAAAATAGAAAACTGCTTCTTCCATAACAAGAGGAACTGGCTTCAAGTTGTGCCAGGGGAGGTTCAGATTAGATATCGGGAAAAATTTCTTCACCACAAGGGTTCTCAGGCACTGGAAGAGGCCACCCAGGGATGTGGTGGAGTCCCCATCCCTGGAGGTGTTTAGCAGACAGTCAGACGAGATAGTTAAGGATATGGTTTAGTAGTGGACAGGTCCATTTGGACTCTGTGATCTCAAAGATCTTTTCCAGCCAAGCAGTTCTATGATTCCGTAAGTCACCTACGCAGGGTGTTTGTGAAAGAGTTATATGTCAGATTTTCTTCTTTTAAAATGAGATTTTTAAGCCAGAACAAACTTTGAGTAAAAAAATTACTGAAAGTTAAAGTATATCCGTTTTCTTGGATGAATGCTTTAGCCTTTTTCTGACTCAAACATGATAGTCAACCTGAGGATTTCCCTCCTGATTAATCAGTTGTTGCAGTTCTTACCCAGTGGGCTGGTTTGTTGTTTTTTTTGAATTTTTCACTTGAGTCCGTTGTCAAGGGAGTCAATGTTTCTTACATGTTCATTATTTTGAATTCAGATTGTTGAGAATATACACACTCCTACACACACCTTTCAGATACAAGTGAGTCATGGAACTTGAAGTTAAACAGAGGTGGAGTATGTGACTTGTTCCCTTGCTGTAGCACTGTTTTCCACCCACATGGATTTTACTCTTAGTTCACCCAGTTCTTAAATGTTTAAGGTGATTTCTTAATGATTTTTTCCCCCGAATGTATGAAACAAGCATTTAACTTTTTGTTCTTTAAAAAAAAGAACAAAAATGTAATGGACATTGCTTTATTACAAACTATATTGTAATAAAAGCATCCTTTTATTTTACCCGACCAGATGTATGACAACAAAAAACTGATAACCAGCCCACACTGTGGCTTGTAGGGCACTTTGGTGTAGCTCATTTGCAAGTCAAACACAGATCTGCTCTGTAAATAGTTATGGGTATATTCATCTTTTGTCACATGCCAGGCAAAGTGTCAGGGAATTAGAGAGCACGAGAAACCAGGGACTGCAGGAGCAGGGGTTCATTTTTGTGCATTGCTGTATTTTATTTTTTAGAACAAAGTTATTATCAGATGGAGGTGTGACCAAAGAAGGTCAGTGAAGTTCAGTGGCTCATTTACAAGTAGAGAAAAGAATCTAAAAAATTGGGTGATAGTACTTGAGCTATTACATAGATTTTCAATTTGTGCTTTTTTCTGTTCTAGGTGCTACCAAGTGTAAATATTGACAGTGTTTCAGATGACAGTGTCCTTCCAGGCTCCGAACCTGCACTTCTTCCTGTTGATGCTGTAGTACAGGTATTGATTGGTCTAAATGTCTGTTGATTCAAATTTGTTGGAAAGAGAATATGTTAAATTACTACAAAGTGAGTAATCTTCTCGTTTTCTAGAGAAATTAGGCAGTTCCAGGAAAAATTATTCTGAAGAATTTATAATGTGAGGTATTTTTTTAAAAAAATGAAATGTTGCAGCACAATGCCGCTCTTCCAAGTTTAAATGATCACCATAGCAAAGCCCTAAGAAGAAGTGTTTCTCTGCCTGTTAAGAGTTATAATCCCTGTTGTCCCATGTCGATTTTATCTATACTGGCATGAGGACTGAGCGTGTTCTTCATTCCTGTCTGCTCCTTGACTGTACTTGAGTGGTTAGTGGCACATATGTGTAGCGTATTCACTGACTGGTCTGCTCTGCTGTCTTTCCATATAGCTCTTTAGGAGTGTTTTTAATCTAATCTAAGCAGTAATGAAAGGTTTTATGCAACTTAAAGAGTAATTGCTGTGTGCTGAATGGTAAGGTTGGAAACCAGGGCATGTGTTTACAGGACAGCATGTTGTTTCTTTCAGTAGGATTTTGTCCTGAGTGTTGCACAGGCTGGTCAGTGTGATGGCACGGTGCTGTGGGGATTATATTTGTAGCTGTTTGTACCTTCTGTTTACCCTGTGTGTGAGCTGCTATTCTGACTTAAGGAGTTGGGTCTTCCAAAGTTCTGTACTCAAAATATTCGTTAAATAGGACAGAGACCGTGGACTGAAATAGTGATTATGTATTAAAAATGATATTATTAAGTAACCCTGTAGAACTCGCACAGAAGTAAGTTACTTAGTACACAAGAGTCTAGAAGTCTTTTATGTTTTACAGCCTGGTTTCTTCAACCAAGCTGGGCTCTTCAACGAAATTACAAATGATAGGATGAGAGGAAATGGCCTCAAGTTGCACCAGGGGAAGCTTAGATTGGATATTAGGAAAAATTTCTTCACTGTAAGAGTGATGAAGTGTTGAAATGGGCTGCCCAGGGCAGGGGTGGCATCTCCATCCCTGGAGGGGTTCAAAAAGCTTGTAGCTGTGGCACTTCAGGACCTGGCTTAGTAGGCACAGTGGTATTGGGCTGATGGTTGGACGTGATGATCTTGGAGGTCTTTTCCAAACTGAATGATTCTAGTATTTGATTCTATACTTTGTCTTACAGACTTTCTAGTAAAATTTACCAGTGTTGCCCTAGAACTTTTCATGGTGAGATATTCCATTAGATTTGGTAACAGCAGGTTTTATTTGCCAGCATACAAGAAAGACTTCTAATAGTGTCTCATTATCCTGTATCCTGAACTCTTACAGTGGGCAAAGCATTTTTTTTCTGATTTCAGGCTGTTGACAATGAGTGGTGATTTAATTGCATTCTTGTAATGAAGTTTTTCTGCTAATGCTTATTTTTTCCACCTAATATGAAATACCTCACAATTTCAATCTCTCTTTATTAGACTCCAGAAGATGTACATAGTGAGGAAGATGACACGAAGCTTCCAGGAACCAATTTCATTGATGTTATTGATGTCATGAAGGTAATTAAAAGGAAAGGTCACCTTTGCCATGTAAACATTTTTATATTTCCTTTATATTATTCTGTCATGCTGAACACACAATTTACAAAATTAGTTTGCTTTACTAGCAATGTTAGTAATCCAGATTTTGAGCAACAGTGAACTGTTTACGGTGCTATAAACAATATTATAAATTACTGTGTATTATTAAATAAAGAACCTTTGAAGAATTACAATGAAAAACTAAAGTTAGCTTTTATTTGGATGTGTTAGAATCCACTAGAAATAAAACTAGTACTCTAAAATCAGCAGTGATTATAGCACTTTGGTTTCACAGTTTGAAGCTCTGAATGTAATACAAATATAAGATGCTCTTACAGATTTTGAGCTAATGTATTTAAAGTGTGAAAGTATTTTCTGAGGGTTCCCTTTTAGAAAATTTTAGTGTAGAGCAATTTGTTTATGTTTTTGAGGTCGTAAATGGCTTCAGG
Organism: Tapera naevia; assembly: GCA_033556795.1. Taxonomy (NCBI): domain Eukaryota; kingdom Metazoa; phylum Chordata; class Aves; order Cuculiformes; family Neomorphidae; genus Tapera; species Tapera naevia. The sequence continues at coordinate 5,814,512 of JAUMJJ010000157.1, read as the reverse complement.
AAAATATCTGATTTCAGTCAAAAATTATAGAACTAAAAAAACCCAGGCAAGTTGTGGGTGTGAGTATCTGTGTACAGTGTGTGCAGCTCATCTTATGGATCCCATTAAGAGTTGACAAGGTTTTGCTTTTGTAGAATCATAGAATGGTTTGTGTCAGAAGGAACCTTAATGCCCATTCGGTTCCATCCTCTCTGCCATGGGCAGGGACACCTCCCACTGGATCAGGTTGCTCAAAGCCCCATCCAACCTGGCCTTGAACACCATTTTGCTGGATGCCTTGTTAGTGTGTCTGTGTACGTTTAACACTGTTATTTCTTGATTATGATAACGTGGGTTTATTGTAATTACTCTTCTGCAGTTCAGTTTTTTTAGGCAGCAAGTCCTTTGCTGACCTCTTGTCAGTCAGAATTGCAGCTGACAAGTGCTCAAGGTTGGTGATCCAAGCTGTGTTTCACATCTTCATGTGAAAAGCACCAGCAGAAACCCAATAGTAGCTGGAAAAGGCTGCCTTTGAATGCAGCAAGATGCTGCTGCCCTGCTGTCGTGTAGTATCTTGCCTCTGTGGAAAGCTACAGCTTCTATCTCCTGCTGCATTTAGGACTCAGTAAATACCAGAAGCTTGAAATTGCCATTTTGGCTTTCTCTTGAAGTGCCTTTTCCTCAAGCTTCATTCCAGTGAACTGGATTACCTGTGTGTATATCAAAATCCACCCAAAGCTGTATTGTTTTTACCTGTTCTGTGTGTGCCTGATCCCAGGATTGCTTCAATACATTAAATAATACATTAAATATGTACATTAAATATTGATATTAATATTAAATATAGCCTATAGATCACGATGCTAGATTTATTTTTTAAATTAATTCATTATTTAACATTATCAGTTAGTTAAAATAGTCCTAAATGGGTGGTTTACTTATCAAAAGTTGAAAAATGTTTTATTCATTTTTAGTTTCAAAATTACCTTATGTTATTGGAGAGGAGGAGTTAAATCTGTTTTGACAACGTTGTTCTATTAGCACAAAAAAGCTTTATTTTATAAAAATAAATAGGAATGCAATCTAAGAAATCAGTTTGTGAACTAACCAAAAAAATGCTGCAATGTTAAATTTTTTATATGTGAATAATACTTATTCTTCTTTTCTTTTTTTCATTTTTCTCCTGGATTGTTTTTATCTCTTCTTTTCTTTTGGCAACAGGAGATATTTTAACCACAATATCAAAAATGTTCCAAGTGAAACATGTGTTTGGCCTACGACCACGCAATGTTCTTAAAAATGTGCAAGACAAACACAATGTAGAAGCATAAAGTCAACCTCTGGAGTGGCAGGGATATTTAAGACATCAAAAGGAAGCAAAGTTATCATAAAACAGGCTTCAGGTTCAGGAAAAAAATATGCATAGAATGCTATACAGGAAAATAACTTATTGTTGTTTTTCCCCTACACGCCTGTTATTGTGAAAACTTAATTCTGTTAGAACTGAAGAGGATCAGTATTTGTGTGAAATAGCCTTATTTATTTATTTATTTGTTTGTTTGTTTGTTTATTTATTTATTTATTTTCTTCCCTGGTGGATATTGCACCTGGCCCGGGTGTTTCCTTCTCCTAGGATTTGCTTTACCTTTTCTACTAGAAGATACCTATTTAACAGATACTTAAGAGCTGAAATGCAAGTTGTTAGTGCTGGTATCTCGATAGGCAGGGCTGCCCAGCTGCCTGCTCCCAGGTCCAGCCAGCAGTGAGGCTGATTGTGTGTTGCCAACACACGTACACACACACACACACGTGCAGTACACGTACACATGTGTGTACACGAGTGGCTGCACGGATCAGCACTTGAACAGCACCAGTGTGCTGGTCCTGCTCCACTTTCTGGCAGTTCAGCATGGGGGTTTGGGTATAGAATCACAGAATGGTTTGAATTGGAAGGGACCTTATTGATCATCCAGTTCAAAATCCCCCTCCTGGCCTTGAATGCTGCCACAGATGAGGCATCCACAGCTTCTCCAGGCAATCTGTTCCAGTGTCTCATCACCCTCATCATGAAGAATTTCTTCCTCATGCCTAATCTAAATATTCCCCCTTCCAATTTAAAGCCATTCTCCCCATCCTATCACTACTTACCCTTGGAAAAAGCCCCACCCTAGCTTTCCTGTAGCCTCTTTCAGTACTGGAAGGCAGCTATAAGCTGTCTGGAGCCTTCTCTTCTCCAGGCTGAACAACCCTTACTCTCTCAGCCTGCCCTCGTAGCAGAGGTGCTCCAACCCCCTGATCATCTTTGTGGCATCCTCTGGACCCGTTCCAACAGTTTCATATCCTTCTTATGTTGGGGATTCCAGAACTGGACACAATACTCCAGGTGGGGTCTCACGAGAATAGAGCAGAAGGGGAGAATCGCCTCTCACCCTGCAGGCCACGATGCTTTGGATGCAGCCCAGGACATGGTTGTCCTTCTGGGTTGTGAGTGCATGTTGCTGGCTCAGGTTGAGCTTCTCATCAATCAGTACTCCCAAATCCTTCTCTGCAGGGCTGTTACCAATTGCATTGTCCCCCATCCTGTATTGAAACTATATGTGCTTGTGTGTATGTCTCTCCACGCAGTGTGGCTCTCCCCAGAGTCTGGCGTTAGACACTTGGTCTGCCTGGTCCTCGATCCTTGCCCTCCTCAGTGCTGGCACTTGGACGTGCAATTCCCTGAAAGCTCCTTGCTCAGGAAAATAGTTGGAAATGGCATTTATTGATGAAGCAGGACAGACCACACTGATCAGGCACAGGGTGAGGCCAGGCAAGCTTGCTGACCAGCCACTTGTTTACATGCAGCCCACCCCTTTTGTCCCCTTATCCCTCTTTTTTTGCACAGGTGTATCTCTCCACTCCACCTTGGTCCTTTCTTTTCCACACCTTCCCCATCCACATCACATAAAAAGTTTACCATCCCAAAATACATCTTCCTGCTTCCCATAATAAGTCATTGTGTCATCACCTCATCCAAATACACCTGCCCAGCCTTAAGAAGGTGCTGTGGAGAGTCATTCCATGGATTCATCTTGCTGGGATTCGCTCCTAGATGCTGGTGCCAAGCGTGATAGCCCTGGGAGTAAATCGTGTCGGGATGCTCAGTCATTGTGTTGGGTTCCTCTCCCTCCTGCCATCATTCTTCTGCACTCTGTTGTGTAGATAGAGACAAAACTTATATCACATAACCTAACAGTGATTTGTTGTAGCAGTTTTGTGGATCAGCACAACGTGTCCCAACTGGTGAAATACAAGCCCTTGCAATGGAAAGAGTTGATACGCATTGTTCTCCCATTGCTGCCTTGTCTTCTAAAGATCCAGAGCTCCATCTGCCAAAATAGTTGAATTAGGTGCTTTTATTTCACAGTAACAAAATTGATGGAATTGTAGAATGGTTTGGGTTGGAAGGGACCTTAAAGCCCATGCAGTTCCAACCCCCTTTCCGTGGGCAGGGACACCTCCCACTGGATCAGGTTGCTCAAAACCCCGGCCAACCTGGCCTTGAACACTTGCAGGGATGGGGCAGCCACAACTTTTCTGGGCAACCTGTGCCAGTGCTTCACCATCCTCACAGGAAAATGTATCTTCTAATGTCTAATCTAAGTCTCCCCTCTTTCAACTTAAAACCATTCCCCCTCATTCTATCACTGCACTCCCTGATCAAGAACCCCTTCACAGTTTTCCTGTAGCCCCTTTCAGTACTGGAAGGCTGCTGTAGAGTCTTACATATGGAATAAAGCAGAAAGGCTGTTACAGCTTTAATTTATACACCTCTCTATTTTTGATCAACAAAATAGGTTCAGACTTTCTGAACAGAAGAGGTTTCGTGAGGCAGGCCCTTGCATAAACTCTCCCTTAATCCAGAGTGAGAGCCTTGCTCAGCTAACCTGAGCCCAAAAGGGACTCTCAGCTTTATTGTGTCTACTGTCCCTCTCTGATGCCAGTCACATCTGCCTTTAACAATGCCTTTAACAAAATTACTAGGAATGAAGATTACAGATTTTGCTCTCTCTGAACATACCCAAATTGCAAGGTGGGGACTGTTTGCTCAGAATTTTTGCTTCTGTTTTAACACCACAAAATGCAAAACCTGTGGAGATTAAACACATTTTCCTCAGTTCTGGTTTCCCATAGGTGCTCTCTGGGGAAGTGATTTTTTTATATGCATAACTCTTCAGACAAAAGATCACGGGTGGCACCTGTGGCACAGCCTGACCTTGCCTGGGAAACTGCTTTAGAGATCAGTCAAGAGGAAATCCGTGGCTAGGTTTGAGAGCTTTAATAAAAGGCTATGTGTGTTTGGTAGTGGAACAAATTTAATCTATACCACCTAATAATTTCAAACATTCTTTTAATTATCTAAATGTAATTTGGGAAATAGAATTTCAGCTTGATACTTTACGATAAAGAACTGTGATTAATATTCCAGTCACATCTCAAAGACTTTCCAATTTATGCCGTATTTTGATTGGGAGTCATGATAGATATTTTCAACCATCTCCAGGGAGTTAAAATGCAGAATTGAATGCAGGATTGATCTACAAAGTGATATATGTTCAAGTTCAATCTCTGTAATTAAATACTGGCTCTTATATTTTTTTTTTATTTCAGCAGAGATTATATATCACCTCAAAATGAAAATGATTTTCCTTTGGATTTGTGCACTGTTAAATGTAAAATATTTTTGCACATAATTCAGAAATGCAGGAGGACTGTAAAAGTTTGTCAGAAGTTACTGAATATCTGTAAGATTTATTGTATGGACTTGGTTTATTTAATCCAGATGTTTGTATTTTGCATACTTTCAGAAAAGATTATATTAAATAGGCAACATCAAAGAAAATTTATGGAGTAATGCAGTCAGAAGAAAATGCATAAAGAAACCCTAGACAAAGACATCTTTGCATTTGCTGTCAGGATGAATTATGGTTATGAATACATACAAGGCTTATCACCTTGTAGGCATCCAATGCCTTTCTGAGTTTAACTTTACTGTCTTCTTTCTGTGCCTAGAGCAGTTTAGAGGTCTTTGTTTGTCACTCACACGTGCATATTCTGTTTTGCCTGCTTTGTAAGTCACCGGTTTTCTTTGAAAAATTATAACTATTTAAAGATCCATAAAGATCCTGCTTTCCAGTAGCTCTTTGTTGTAATATCCATCACGGGCCTATCTATTCAGTTTTAAAGTATGTTCAGGTAGGAGAAAAGTGTGAATGCTGGGTTTGGGAAGGAGACAGGAAAATAATACTGCCTTTTTCTTTTTGCCCCTTACTCTGTTCTTTCTGATTTTAAGCTTGTTCTTTCATTCATAGAAAATATACAGTGTGAGGGGTTTTTTAATGGGTTAAAAGTAAATTTATTTTATTTAAGGGAAAAGAAGACTTTTTTTTCCTTTCACTGTGTTGGAGATTAATCTTAGTAAATGTAGATTTACAGTGAGCTCTTTTATGCAATGTCACATGCTTCTTACTGGAAATTTAGGGCTCAGCTCTTCATCTTGTTTTGGCATGCCAAATTTTCTTCTTAGAGAATCATATTGCTATTAGAGACATTTGTTTTTAATACTGTGAGTGAAGGATGTGGGCTCTCTTCCATCAGGAGACATTTCTAAAGTGTTACATTATGACATGATGGGTTCGGTGACTGCTTTTGGGGACTTAACGTTGTGTGTGCTTGAGGGGGGAAAGAGGGTGGCATCCTTGGAAACAGTCAAACATTATAATGTGTCCTGAGTAACTTCCATAACTTTCGAAATAGCACATTAAGTTAAATTCAAAGTGGTTTGGAGGATCTTTTGAAACGCCTTTTAACTTTCAGCAGCTAAAGACAGTGAAGGTACAAACATACCTGTAACAAGTGTAACCTATTAATATTTTGTCTTCAGTGCTGGCAGCTTCATTAGAATTTTGACTGACTACATACTTGTTAACTTTTGAGAAGGTGTCTTTTCAGAGAGAAGACTTTAAAGTAAAAATTCAGTTTCTAAAAAAAACCCCAACAAACAATAACCAAACCAAAAAAACCCAAACCTAATAAGCGACTGTAGAAAGTTACCTTTTTTTAAAGTAGGAGCGTTTCTGGATTATGTGTTTAAAAAAGCCTGATTTATGTCACAAGTAAATTTCTCAAGTATTAGCATTACCATTGGCTCCCTGCCCTGTGCAGCACAGGCAGGAAATATGAGCCAAATCGTGTTTTACTTAGCAGTTCCTATAGGCTTATACCTCTCCGGATTTATGATTTGCTAAGTTTAGAATTGTATCAATTAACTACAACATAGGAAAGAGGGAGAATGTGGTTTGTGTGCCATGACACATCTACAAATGTTTCTCAAAGAAAAATATCTGACAGTTACCTCAATGACATTGCCTTTCAGAAACGTACCTTAACTCAATTTAATACTTATTTATTAGGATCAGGAAGAGGACGGAGATGAAATTCCAGAATTCTCTGAGCCCCTGCTGGAGCTTACTGGACAGTTTAAAGTTGCCTCGCCAAAATACAATGGTCCTTTGTTTCCTCCAGTGGCTTCTGCTCCTCAGCAGTCTTCTGATGTTTTGGATGAACTAATTCAAAGGAGAGAAACCATAGAAAACAGGGTTATAAATTGGTGAGTTGTTGTATAACAAGTGATGAGAGAAAATATGTGGAAGGAGGAATGACTCCATAAGAATACTTTCTTCTCCTCCCTTCCTTTCCCTTCTCTTTCCTTTGAGCTGCCTTTCATTTTTTGTCAAGATAGCTCTTTTGTATACTTAGAGGTGTCTTGGTGATAGTTAAACAGGTTTTATTCTGCTAGGGTGGAGCAGGAAATAATGGCCAGAATCATCAGTGAGATGTACCCAGTTCAGAAAGAAACAGTGCCAAATGTGAGCACCTCAGATAGTGAAGATGGCAAGACTGTAACCTCTGACATTGGTAAGTAGGAGTTACTGCTCTGAGCAGATGGATTACCTTAATTTTCAGCTAATTTTAATAAGCTTTCTAGGTAGCTGTTGCCTGAACCTAAGAGTGGATAATGCTGAACCAGTGAAGTTGCAAAATGCAAAAGTGTGTGCTTTAATTTTATGTTGAGACAGAGCAAACGTCATAAGGCACTGAAATAAATTACATAAAGTTAAAAAAAAAAAAAACCACATAAAACACACTGCTGTGCAAATCACCTTCTGTTTTGGCCATCTAAATCAGGTTTGGCTTTTTGCTAAGCCTGTAATGTTTGTGTGCCTTTCTTTTGTTAATAGATGTGCCAAAAATTACCTCCCTTATGAACAATTGAGAATGGGAGACAAATGCATTTCTCCTGTGTTATTGTTACCCTTCATTGCTGCCTTCTTTAATGATACTGGATTGCTTATCTACTGTTGTTCCTTTATCTCTAAAATGAAACATTCACTTTTTGCAAAGCAGCGTTTAAAAGTTTGTGGTGAATAAGGTGAGTGGCTGCAGTACCTTATACACGTTTTAAGAAGTGAGACCTCGATGCATGCTTTGTGTTTCTTCTTTTTCAGTTGAAGTTGCAGGTGGTGGAGGAATTCAGCTTTTTGTCAATGCTGGTGTGCCCGTGGACTCTGAAATGATAAGTCATTTTGTAAGTGAAGCTCTCAGTGAGACAATTGCGACTATGCTGGGTAGCAAGCAGGCTGAGAAAGCAGTTCCTGCTACAGATGCACTTCCAAGTACAACGATTATGACTGTAAGAGCCCATTTTATTTAAGCTTCTCTTCTGAAGTTCTAAGAGATCATTAGAATCGTGTTATGGTTTGGGTTGGAAGGGATCTTAAAGCCCATCCAGTCCCAACCCCCTGCCATGGGCAGGGACACCTTCTACTGGATCAGGTTACTCAAACCCCCATCCAACCTGGCCTTGAACGCCTCAAGGGATTCTTTGTGGCCTGATAGTTCAACTATGTGCAAGACAAAGATGACAGAAAAAGAATAATGAACTAAATATGCATGATTTGCATATTTTTAATTATTTCTTACTACATCCCAACAAGTAACGAGATTAAACCTCTTTCACTTTAAAAAAAATGGAAAAGAAAGTAAGAATTAATTCCTTTTGGCTGCATGAGAAGTGTCTTATTTATTTGTTTACTTTAGGCCTGGGCACAAAACTGATTTATAAGGGAAGAACTTGGTAATTATTTTCCTGTTGCCAAAAGATAGCTTGTGAGCTTTTCAACAAAACTAGCTATGCTACCTTCTTATGAAGAAATGAATTATAAAGAAACTAATTTTTTCATATAAGAAAAAGAAAGCTGAGAGCGATGTTATTTTTGGTCTTATGGGCTTGCAGCCATTCTTTAATATCTGTAAAAATGAGCATTAATTCTTTCCAAATCTTGAGTTCATTAGTTTTCAGTAAACTCTTAAATGATCAGTAGAGCTTCCTGTAATACCAGATAATTTTCTCTGTTCCCTTTGATAATCTAAGGACAGCTGGCTCCTTTTTTGATAACCATATGGCTGTGCTGTGGTCTGGTGTTGTATAATATCGTTGGGATGAATGTGACATTCTGCACTTAGAAATCTCACAGTACGAAGTTGTTGAAAGTGAGATCACTTATTCTATTCTGCTACAGTTCGTATAGACTGAAATACCACCTAATGCCTGCTGGAAGTGACCAACGGATTGTTCTAAAGTCAGGAGTAATCATTCCAGAGCTCAAGGCTTAAATACAGCCATCCTGCATCTAAGGAGCTCTTCCTCACTCTGTTACAGATGGAATATGATGTTGAAGAGGATAGTTCTTTGTAGTTTGTTCATCTGATACTTAGAAACCTCTTCTAATAAGCATTCTGCATTTACTAATGGCCCTCTTAAGCTTTCTTGTTTCCATACCAGCTTCAACTGAAGTGTCTTTAGGCTGAAATGGTTGTTTTCTCCTTATTACAGCATCACAGCATCACAAGGTTGGAAAGGACCCCTGAGATCATCAAGTCCAACCTATAACCCAACACTAACACCAACACTAACACCAACCATCATCTCCCTTTAAACCCCTCCAGGGTGTTTTAAACAGTCTCCCCTTAAACACCTCCAGGGTCTGTGACTCCACCCCCTCCCTGGGCAGCCCATTCCAATGGCCAATCACCCTTTCAGTGAAGAACTTTTTCCTCACATCAAGCCTAAACTTTCCCTGATGAAGCTTGAGTCCATGCCCTCTGGTTCTGTCACTGGTCACCTGAGAGAAGAGACCAATCCCTGCCCGACTACAACCTCCTTTTAGGGAGTTGTAGAGAGCAATGAGGTCTCCCCTGAGCCTCCTCTTCTCCAGACTAAACAGCCCCAACTCCCTCAGTCGCTCCTCGTAGGGCTTGTGCTCCAGCCCCCTCACCATCTTTGTTGCCCTCCTCTGAACACACTCCAGTATCATAACATCTTTCCAAAACTGGGGGGCCCAGAACTGGACACAATATTCAAGATGAGGCCTGACCAGTGCCGAGTACAGGGGGACAATAACTTCTCTGGTCCTGCTCACTACACTATTCTGATGCCATTGGCCTTCTTGGCCACCTGGGCACACTGCTGGCTCATGTTGAGCTTCCTGCTCAACAGCACTCCCAGGTCCCTTTCTGCCTGACTACTCTCCAGCCACTCTGTCCCCAGTCTGTAGCTCTGCATGGGATTGTTGTGTCCAAAATGAAGTACCTGACATTTAGACTTATTAAACATCATCCCATTAGAAACAGCTAATAACAGGTTATTATATATATTCATTTCCACACTTCATGAGGTTAGTTTTGCCCTTTTTGGCCTTTGTTCAATTAGACTAAGTAAAGTAATCATTTCTATGTGTACTATTTTTCGACTCTTGCTGATGGGCAGCACTTTTACGTTTTCCAGTTTAGATTGGCCTTGACCAGACCACGGGTAACATTAATGTGCAAATAGATGTTCTTAACAATAATTTAGTATGCAGGATGAGGTTTCCTCACTGCCTTGTGCTGTAGTACTGATACTCACCTGCCTTTATTGGAATTTCAGATAGCTAATTATGTTTTTAAGTCTTCCCACATTTGTGGCTAATAGTTATCCCTTGGATAACTTGTGTATTCCAAGTTTTTTGTTCTCCTGTTTTCATTTCTGCTCAGCTGCTTGCAGCAGTTCTTGACTATGTAATTTATGCATTCTTATCTGTCCTTCTTAGTGTCAAGTTTCCTACCTAGAACTTCAGCTGCCCAGTTACCAAATTCTTTGGTGTTCATAATGTCGCACAGTTGTGTGGGAACTGCCAATTGTGTTAACATGTTCTGCTTTCCATAAGAGTTTTTAATGAAAATAATCAGTCTTAGTATTTATTCTTCAGAAACTAGTGTGGAAGTCTTCTTTAGACCAACTGTCTTGTTTTCTTTATGAAATGCTTGAGAACAGGGCTTGAAAAAACCTGCAAAGTCCATCATATTCCTCCACAGCACACCAAAGGACATCTGTCATACTTGTTTGTCAGAATTATCTCCATCGGTGTCATTTTTTAAAGAACATCTATATTTGGTTTATGTGTCAAGGTTTTGGTAGCAGGGGGCTGCAGGGGTGGCTTCTGTGAGAAGCTGCCAGAAGCTTCCCCCGTGTCTGACGCAGCCAATGCCAACCACTGGCCAAAGCCAGGCCCATCAGTGGCAGTGGAAGTGCCTCTGGAATAATGTGTTGAGGAAGGGAAAAAATGCCTGCATGACAGCAATTGCAGCTGGAGAGAAGAGTGAGAATGTGTGACAGCAGCAACTCTGCAGCCACCAAGGTCAGTGGAAAAGGAAGGGAAGGAGGTGCTCCAGGCACCGTAGTGCAGATTCCCCTACAGCCCACCGTGAAGACCATAGTGAAGCAGGCTGTGCCCCTGCAGCCCATGGAGGTCCCTGGTAGAGCAGATATCTACCTGCTGCCTGCAGAAGACCCCACACTGGAGCAGGTGGATGTTCCCCAAAGGAGGATGTGACCCCGTGGGAAGCCTGTGCTGGAGCAGGCTCCTGGCAGGACCTTTGGACGAGTGGAGAGAGGAGCCCAGGCTGGTTTGCTGGCAGAACCTATGACCCCATGGGGACTGAGGCTGAAGCAGTCTGTTCCTGAAGCACTGAACCCCTGTGGAGGGGAACCATGCTGGAGCAGTTCCTGAAGAACTGTAGCCTGTGGGAAGGACTCAGGTTGCAGAAGCCCATGGAGGACTGTCGCCTGTGGAAGGTGCCTGCTGGAGCAGGGGAAGAGTGTGAGGAGTCCTCCCCTGGAGGAGGAAGCAGCTGTAGAGACAACATGTGGTGAACTGACCACAACCCCCATTCCTTGTCCCCCTGTGCCGCTGCAGGGGAGGAGGGAGAGAATTTAGGAGTAAAATTAAGACCGGGAAGAAGAGAAGGATGGGGGAAGATGTTTTAAGGTTTACTTTTTATTTCTTGTTACCCTTCTCTGATTTGATTGGTGATAACTGAAACTGAATTCCTTAAGTCGAGTCTGTTTTTTCCAGTGACAGTAATTGGTGAATGATCTCTCCCTGTCCTTATCTCGACCCACGGGCCTTTTGTTATATTTTCTTTCCCCTTTCCAGCTGAGGAGGGGAGTGATGGAGTGACTTGTTGGGCACCTGGCAACCAACCAGGGTCAGCCCAGCACAACATCACAACTCTGTGTGTGCTTATTTTAGTCTCTTGCTCTCTTGGCTATTGCTTTGTTTGTAGTCTTTTATTTGGCTAATTCTCTTACCGTAAAATTATGATACTGACTCAATTTTTCTTTCATAACATTGTATCAAGTGTGTTATTGAAATTCATATGATCTTATAATTCATATTTATACTGGGCATTAGGAAGCCTTTCTTTACCAAGAGGGTGATCAAATACTGGCACAGGCATCCTAGAGGTGATTGATGCCCCAAGTCTGTCAGTATTTAAGGGGCATTTGGAGAAAGCCCTTAACCTCTTGCTTTAACTCAGGCCTGAAGTGGTCAGGCAGTTGAACTAGATGATCGTTGTAGGTCCCTTCCAACTGAAATGTCTATTCTATACATAATTATTTTCAAATGTAATCATTCTAATGCCTAATTTAATCTTTTTTTAGTTTATTTTGCCCTGACCATTTAGCGTGTTGCAACTACATGTTGAGAAGGAAGAGTGAGATGCAAGAAGCGTTGTATCTAAGCAACAGCTGTTCCTGTTCTGTGATAACCTGCCTTTCTCTCCCCTCCTCAGATATCTCTGAGAATGCTTTTAAGATAGGAATTTTGTGTCAGGATAATGATTGTGGTTACGATTTTTGTTCCCTCAGGAGTCTCTTGTGCCTACTCCATTGCCAACACCCCAGGCCACACCGCCACAAACTCCACCTTCAGAAACAGAATTGCCTCCAGTCAAAACTCCAGAGTCTTCCCTGTCTTTTACAGAAATGAGTGGAGATGTTCAAGAACATGAAAAAATTAAAGAAACAGGTAGTGAAAATAATACTTGTAGTTTAGAAGTAGCAAATATACTTTAATCTACTACCTTTAATTTTCCTCTTCAAAGACATCTTATCTCTCTGGATAAATATTCTTGAGGCTGTAATTCAAGTGGGAACTCATGTATTACAAAAATTATGGGTTAATTCATATGAAAAGCAAACATCATCTATTTGGTAACAGTTCTGTTTTCAGACTTAAAGCACATTTTTATGGTCTGTTTAATTTCTACCCCACCACACTTTTTCACATCAGAAAAATAGCTGTCTTGCTCCTTCCTATGTTCCTAATGTTAATGAAACCAAATTTATGCTGTCCAAGTAAAGCAGCTTAGTTTTTAAAATGGAGAGCAGTCTCCCTTATTAAAGCAAGTAAGCAATTGAGGTTTTATTCTAAGTCCTTCAGATGCCAACAGTGTACTTAAAAGAAACTGGTCTTAATCTAGCATGGTCTCCATAACTATCAAAAGATATCAAAAATATTACAAGTGCTTAGTGGAACAGACTAGCTCTCTGTGTGAAATTTACTTCCTGCTTCCTTTTCTGATCCGAACTTTGGCTTCAAACATGCAGGAGTTGAGATTCAAGCTGTCAGGAATCGTGTTGGCACGCCTGTGGTTACTCCTGTCAATACACCTCCTAGAACAACCACACCAAGCCCTCCCATCTTCGAAGCTGCAAAAGTGGGAAGTCCAAAGCCTCCAAACCCATGGGGTGATGCAGAACTTCCTCTGGAAGAAGAGAAACCAAGTCCCGTAGCTGAAGAACCATTCTGTCCCAAGCCTGTGTGAGTTGAACAGGCTGTACGGTTTTCTCAAAAAGAATGTATTATTTCTACCTACATATATCCTTAAAAAGTCAGTACAGAAATTATCAATGTGTATATCAGGAGGCATTGAGATAAGTCAGGGTTCTTTTTTTGGATTGCTTGGTTTATATTTTGGAGAAGAATGTGAAATCAGGACCTTTCTCAGAATTTATTGGTCCTTATTGTTACGTTGTACTTAGTAAACTGCTGTTGTTACACCTGCCAGTAATGAATGTAGCAACAATGAAATATTGTATTATTAGCATTTTACTTTTTCTGTTACCTCAGTGGGGATATATGTGGTAATTTTTAGTTATAACCAGATATTTATTAATCATAGAATGGTTTGGGTTGGAAGGGACCTTAAAGATCACCCACTTCTAACCCCTTGTCATGGGCAGGGACACCTCCCTGACACTGGATCAGGTTGCTCAGAGTCTCATAATGTTATTTCACCTTGCTGATTCTCAACTTGTTCTGCAAAATGCTGTGCTCTTTCATTTGAAAACATACTTGCAAATTAATTTCTTTTCAGTATTGAATTAAGACTTCAGCCTACATTGTTCAATGCATTTTGGTGTATTCACAATGCATACTCTTGCATTTTAGTGAGATGTCAGTGGCCAAAGATGAGGAGCCAGAGGACTTGGTTTTCCCATCTCAGCAGTCGGCAGCAAGGCCCTTGGAATCGCTTCCTTGCGATGCACAGGTTCCATCACCTGCGCCCACGCTTAGTTCTGGGCAGTCCACGCAGGAAAGCAGCCTTACCCTCACAGAATCAGAAACTGCAGACAGACCCATCTCAGAAGGGGAGGTTCTCTTCAGCTACGGACAGGTGGTGGCTGCCAGAGGTAACTAACCAGGCAAATGTGTGGGAATTGGTATCTGGATTATTTTTTTTCTCTTTACAAACTTCCCTTCCAGTTTACTGAAGTTACATTTCATCCAGTTTCTGATACAGCTGCAAACATTAACGTGATCCTTGACTTTCAGTTCATTTTGGATTTAAGAGGATTTATTACTCTTTTTCTTATCTCTGAACAAAATGTTTCTGCTGACTAATAAAAAAAGATTAAATATACTCTTTGGTCGTAAGATCAGCTTGCAAAAGAGTTCCAATTATTTTCCACAGTTACCATGTCTTACTAAGTTTTTATTGAAAGCAAAGTATAAGAGCGATTTCCTTGGAAGCTGAAAATATGTCTTTATACATCCGGTAGCAGGAACTTTCAACTTCACTAAAACACTTTGTTGCAATTATTAATGAATGTGGCCTTGGCTTTATTTCATATAACTTACATGTTTTTTAGTGTTTGTAACTTAAAATATTTTTCAGCCTTAGCAGAAGGAGGACTGTCTTTCCCAAACCTTGCTGAGAGCTTAACGAATACTTTACGAGATGCCAATGAAATGGTAAGGAAATGTTACACAAGGAAATGGAGTTAATGTGGTATTTCTGCCTTGAGCACCTTGAAAAATTGGATGTGCTTTAAGCATTTTCCCTCATAAACTTTTCAAATTTATGCTTTTAAACTGTACACTTACAAAGTGTAAAGAATGTTACTGGCAAAGAATGTTAGACTTTCAGAGCTGCAAAGAAGAAAACCCCATTATGCAAACTAGTATGTATTTAAAAAAATGGAATTATTTATATACTTCTGTAGGTGAGAGATAGCTAATATGCTTTTTTCATCTCTATTGTTTTTAGTTTTAAGACAACTTAAACAGAGTAGAACACTGTTGTGCTCTGAGCTGTTTCTGCTTTGAGCCATTCTTTAATTGCTTGTATGCTTAAATTATTGAAGTAGGTTAGCAAAGGCTGTAGTTGGTTACAGCTGCTTAAAACTTCAGTATAATTCTTTCTCTGACATCTGCTTTAGCCCATTGTCCTGGAAGCCTCCCAAATGAAGATATTCTCTATTCCCTTTCTTATTTTTCCCTCAAATACCTGGACTTTGTGTAATGCCTCTGACTTCGTGTAATGCCTCCTGGTAGAACATAGCTGTCATATGGATGATACTATCAGGTAGAGTAATGCTGTGCTCAAACCAAGCTGTTTTCTTTATGAAAGGATTAAAAAAAAGAGATAGTGAAATTGTAATAGTATTGATTGGAAGGGACCTCCAGGGGGATTTCTAGAACCTTCCTGGACTGCATGCACAATGCTGCATCGCCCTTCTGGAAGGTGTACTGATGTTTGAGATCCGCCGTGAGGATGAAGTCCTGCAATCATCAGACTTCTATTAATGTTTTATATAACAGATGTTCTGCTCTGAGGCAGATCCTCCCCACAACATCCCCAGTTTTCTTCTTCCCTGTGGGTCTGACACGGACCACCAATAAGCACATGGTGGTCTGTGAACACAAGGAATGATTTAACCTGGGACTGAAAACTGGCTGAGCTACTGGGCTGAAGGGATTGTGATCAGTAGCACAAAGTCCAGCTGGATACCAGCCACCAGTGCTGCATGCCAGGAATCAACACCAGCACCAGTGCTGTTTAATATATCCAGTAGTGTCATAGATGATGGGACAGATCACATCATCAGCAAGTTTGCAGGTTATACAAAGCTGGTGGATATGCCAGAGGTTTGTGCACCATTAATAGGGACCTCACTGGGCTCATTAAATGGGCTGACAGGAATCTCACTAAGTTCAACAAACGGGAATGCCACGTCCTGCACCTGAGGAGGAGCAACCTCATACACAGTACAGGCTGGGAGGTGACCACCTGGCAGAAAAGAACCTGGGAATCCTGGTGAACAAGTTGAACATGGGCCCTTGTGGCAAAGAAGGCCACTGTCATCCTTTGCTGCACTGGGAAGAGCATTGCCAGCAGGTCAAGGGGAAGGAAGACCACTTCCCCTGTACTGGTGAGGTAGCATTTGTAGTGTTATGTCCAATTATGAGCTCTCCAGTACAAGAAAGATAAGGATCTCCTGGAGTGAATCCAGCAAAGGGCTATAAAAATCATTTAGGGATTGGTACATCTATCATATGAGGAAAGGCTGAGAGAGCTTGGATTGTTTAACCTGGAAAAAAAAAAAGGCTCAGGGGGAATCTTATCAATGTGTGTAAATACTTGATGGGAAGGGGTAAGGAAGACAGAGCCAGACTCTTCTCAGTGGAGCCCAGTGAAAAAAACAGGAAGCACTGGACACAGATTGAAATTCAGGAAATTCCTTTGAGACATAAGAAATGTTTTTACTGTACGGGTGGCCAAACACTGGAAGAGATGCTGCCTCGTGCAGTTGGGTTGGACTAGACAGTCTCCAGAGGTCCCTTCCAACCTCAGTGATGCAAAGTTTAAACGTCCTAGAGTAGAAGCCCTCTTTTCTTCTCCCTGCCTGTCCTTCTTAAACATGGATGGGATCTTGAGCAGCCTGGTCCGGTGGGAGGTGTCCCTGCCCATGGCAGAGGGGCTGGCACTGGATGATCTTTAAGGTCCCTTCCAACCCAAACCATTCTGTGATTCCATGATTCTTACCTGTACAGGGCATACTCCCCTTGTGCAAACTTTTCCTTTGAATATCCATTATTTCATTCACATTCCTACAAAAAAACACAGTTTGGATCATGTATTATGTGGCTTTTGTTTCTTTATTTTAGGATTATGATCCTCCCAGTGAAGGGCAAGTGGTGAGAAGACTGGATAAAGGCTATCACAGGGATCCTGTCCTGACTCTTTTAGACAAATTAAATCAAGTGCCTGTTGCTGCACAGGAAAGAACCTACCAGTTGGAGGTAACTTGCAGTCCTGTCCATCTGATACAGTAGTTTTGAAGTGATACTTCCCTACTCAGAAGTACATAAAGTATTTCAAGCTTTTCCTTCTGATTGGCTATAGGACAGGTTCATGCACTTCATTCCCTGCTGGAAGAGATCCCAGTTCTTTTGGCTGTGTTCAGTGTTTTTAAAAAGTTTTACACAAGAAGGTTAAGTGTTCTTGTAAACGAGTTTGCTTACAGGAAAGCTGGGGAGGGGCTCTCTATCAGGGAGTGCAGGGATAGGACAAGAATCCTTTGAAGCTGAAAGAGGGAAGATTTAGATAAGGTCTTAGGAAGAAATGTTTTCCTGTGAGGGTGGGGAGGCCCTGGCCCAGGTTGCCCAGAGAAGTGATGGTTGCCCCATCCCTGGAGGTGTTCAAAGCCAGGTTGGATGGAACTTTGAGCACCCTGATCTGGTGGAAGCTGTTATAACTTCCTTCCAACCCAAACCATTCCATGATTCTAAGTTACCTACATACTGTGACATGCAGCTGGTTTTCAAGGTGTGTGTTGTGTGACTGTTTCAGCACAGCAGCTTTGTGCAGTCATTTTGAACAGCAGGGAAATTTTCTGTCAATTCAGCAATATAAGTGGCATGTTTAGAAGAACGAGTTCACTGCACTTAACAGCCACATAAGTGTTTTAGGGGCGTATGAAGAGTAACTCAGCAAATGTTTACGTGCACTCTTGCACAGGTTGTTGATATGATCTTGGAACAAAACCTCAAAATGTTCATATTCAGTTGGCAGAAAAACCTGACTAACAGAAAAATATAACTATCTGCATCACAAAGGACAAAAGGAATTCTTTATCATGCATCTAAGTCTTTTCTATGTGGAAAAGAGTAATTTGGACATCTATTCTAACTGACAGAACTGGAGGAATGTTTAAAGGAAATGAACTATGAATACTGCAGTATGGTTCATGAACACCTTTATTTACAGAGGATCTTGCTTTTTGTGATTTTATTGGTGCATATGCAGTTTCTTCCTTCTGTCTTGGTCAGTTTAGCCTAAATAATTACTTACTTCACTCACCACCTTAACTGTTCCATTGTCTGTCTTTATTTTACTTAATGAGCTCTGGTGCATGGACTTAGTGAAAAGCTTTCCACAGTGTCAGCTCTGACTCTGACTGTAATTGTAGTGACATTTTCTCAACAGCACTACCAATTACAAATGAATCTCTAATTTGCTTTTTCCCTTTCCCATAGTCATGCACCGCTCAGTCTGCTCACGCTAATAAATCCCCCCCCAGATTCTGGCAAGGTGTGTGCAAGCACACCTTCTTGTTTATAGGAGAAAGATTATTCTCCTAGATATTACTAGTATTGCCTTGCAACAATACTGTACATGTGTATATATGTGTATTCTACCTGTTTTCCTGCAGAGAAGCGAGCTGTTTTTTCTCTACAAGTTTGAAATTCAGAATTGAGAGAACC
Organism: Tapera naevia; assembly: GCA_033556795.1. NCBI lineage: Eukaryota > Metazoa > Chordata > Aves > Cuculiformes > Neomorphidae > Tapera > Tapera naevia. Next base: position 5,796,057 of record JAUMJJ010000157.1, on the reverse strand, counting down.
ATCCCTATTTTAAGAGCCATCCAAACCTACTTAAAAATTGAACTTCTTATCTGACATGCTATATAAAAAAGTCAATAGCTTTTAGATGTTTCCAATGTTACAGTAAACATTAAAGGCTTAATGTGCTAAAAATATAACTCAGGTTCTGATCATGGTGAGATACTACTAACAAAATAATTGATGTTGTTTGGCTGTAATTGAGTCTTTTCTGTCCAGTACTGATAAACGTCAGTCTTGCTTTCAAATTGATGATATGTCTTCAGTTTCTATTTTCTTTTATCAATACTAATAGTATAGATTTAACTTTATGTATGCTGTGGGTGTTGATCTAAGTAGGTATCAATGCCTGCTTTTGGAGGAAACATATTGGGTTTATCTGCACCTGCTGTTCTGATGTTGCTGTTCTATGTAGGATTCTCTTGCTAGTGCTGGGGAGCTAAGTGAAGGTCAAGCACCGAGGCTGACCAAAGCAGCAGAGAGAATCCTGATGGGACACTCAGTTTATATGGACCATCCAACTGCTCAGACTTCTGAGAACAGACCACACCAGGGCTTCCGTTCTTCGTCACCAGGGCAGCTTGTCCAAATTGGAGGTACAATTAGACCATTACGTCTTATCTGTGTTTATATGGATTCTAGGTTTTTTTCTCTAATGGAATCTGAAATAATTTCAGAGATTACATTCAATATCCAATATTAAAAATTTGCTGGTTGTTGCTGCAACAAAATTATTAGCACTCGTGTTCTGAGATTTGGATTTAATACAAGCTGTGTCTTTACTCTTCTTTGTCTGTAATATTCTGCAATTTGAACACAAATCATGCCAAGTACGTGCTTGCTGATACAAAAGTTGGCTTGTAAAGTATGCATTTTATTCTTCTAAGTCAAATTCAGTTCTCAAACCAGTTAGTCTGAACATTCTTCAAGTCAGTTTCCATAGGACAGGTTCAAGTTCAGGCTACTTCTCTCTGTCCCCTTACACAGCACTCTTCCTTGTTTTTTTTATCACTGCACTAAGGTGATACTGCAGTGTCTCATAACTGGTATTATATTTTAGCTTCATGTATTCCATACCAATATGGAGATCCTTTTTTCCCATATGGGTAGCTGAGGCACACACATAATGGATTGTACAAGGTAGTGCAGGGATAAGTTGCTGTGATAACTTTTATTTTCAGTTGAAACTAATATTGTAATCAATGGCCCATCCTTCCTTGGCCTTATCTTTTATCCTGGTTTCTGGGCCTACAGGAGGGCTGGGGAAATGGAATGGTTTTAAGCTAAAAGAGAAGAGATTTAGATTAGATTTTAGGAAGAAATTTTTTACTGTAAGGGAAGTGAGGCACTGGAACAGGTTGGATGAGGCTTTGAGCAACCTGATCCAGAGGAAGGTGTCCCTGCCCATGGGAGGGGAGTTGGAACTGGGTGATCTTTAAGGTCCCTTCCAACCAAAACCATTCTATGATTCTGTGATTCTCTTTTGTTATCTGGAAATGTACTTCTACACTAGCTTAATTAAACTGCTGCAAGCATGTAGAAACTCTTTGTTTTATTGACTGTGATTTTAAGTATGATTAGACTAAACTGAAGTAATTATTAAGATGTTACAACACAAATGTGTTTGCACTGATTCATCAAAAGTTGCGTACACTAAAGTGGTCAAACAGCTGGTTTTCTGTCCTTTTAATTATCACATCTATGAATTTGACAAGAGAAGCAGATCTCACGTTATCAACCCTTGACCAGTAGGAAGTGAATTAAAATGGCATGCATTCAACGTGGCAAAAGTCATCTTGGAGAAATGAGAGCATTTGCTTAGTTCTGAACTGATTCACATTTGACCTGCCTATGCGGCAAGTAAACTTTTTAAGCTAACTTACCTAATGTTTTGGACTATCAGCTTGAAAATACACTCTGGTAATACATTATATGTTATCACACTTCTACTTGAAAGTAGTTTATTGAATGTTGTTTGGAGATTGATTACTTTAGACTCCCTGACAAAGAACATTTGTCTGGGTCACTTGTTCAAAGCAGTATTGTTAGAGGACAGTCAGCAAAAACAACACTGTGATGTGGGAATAAATTAACGATCCAGATCAATCATAGAATGATCTGGGTTGGAAGGGACCTTAAAGGTCATCCAATCCCAAGCCCCCTGCCATGGGCAGGGACACCTCCCACTAGAGGAGGCTACTCAAGACCCCATCCAGCCTGGCCCTGAACACTTCCAGGGAGGAGGAATGCACAGCCTTCCTGGGCAACCTGGTCCAGTGTCTCACCACCCTTATTGTGAAGAATTTCTTCCTAATGTCTAATCTAAATCTCCCCCTTCCAGTTTAAAGCCGTTCCCCATCGTCCTGTCACTCCAGGCCCTTTTAAAAACCCCTCCCCAGCTTTCCTGTAGCCCTATTTCAGCACCTGAAGGCTGCTCTTAAGGTCTCCCTAGAGTCTTTTCTTCCCCAGGCTGAACAACCCCAGCTCTCTTAGCTTGTCCTCATAGCAGCCCTGTGATCTGTTTACTGTAAATCTCTAATGATGCTCAGACCATATAGAGAGTTAGAAGATGCACGTTAATGGAGAACCTGTCTGCTAGGGATGATTCCTCCTTACACAGATTGTCCATAGCTGTATCTGGAATGTTTGTATCTCCTCTATATATACTTTTAAAATTTATTTAATTTAATTTAGGATGCCCTTGTTCTGTCCTGTAAGTATATAACACTTTTCAAAACCAGCTCGTGCCTGTGCTGATAGTCTAGAAGCACTGTGCTTCCCTAGTAGTCTCTGTAAAAATTGTAATATTGTTTCTGTTGTAGTATTTATTTTTTTTAGAGAACACAAGTGCCCTGGACTAACTGCCATAGGGCAATGCCCTGTGCTTTTACATCATTGTAATCATCCCAGGTTGAGTTCTGTTGCATTCTAATGATTTTCCGTTTAGCTTCCCTCCCTTCACCTCTGAACACTCAGTACAGTGTTCACTGACATTGCTAAGGAAACAACACTGTATAAAAGCTAGGATCTACTTTCAAGGCAAGAGTGCTTTTGTATCAGGGACGAACACAAAATCTTCTTTCCAAGTCCTTTTGATAGCAGAGTTGGTACTGAATAGGAAACAATCTGTTCCTGGGGGAAAGGTGGAAGCGAGGAAGGAATGATCTGTGATCGTTTCGACTTTTCTTTCAAATCTTTTGTATCCTCCCTCCACTGTTAGGTGAGATCAAATGTCCTGCAGCCTATTGCAAGTCAGGGCTGAGTGCTGTTTCCTGATAGCCCCAACAATTACAACACAGGTCCATCATTGTATATCAAAATTATTTTTAGGAGTAAAATTAAATAATTGTTAAAACAATGGGTGTAAAAGTTCATATAATTCAGGGTTTGCATCTCTGTATATATAACCTTATAGTGAATACTCAGTTTCTCTCTCAGAATGATATAACTTTAAGAATTCTGGGCATTGTGTGTCTCTGGGTATCTTCAATATTGCGACCAGTTTCTATTTGTATGATGGAAACACCATGTCTGTTTGTAGGATGGAGGCGGTGTTGCTTATGTGGGTATATAGCAACGTCTTGGTGATCAGTCTTTCATTTATAAATCCTTCTTTTCAGTACTTAAAGTTATGAATATAAAAACCAACATGCAAATGAAATGTGGCACATGTAGTCCTAAAGTGAACAATAATTACAGTTAAATAAGCAATGATTATACTTAGTTAGGATTAAAATTCATTCTTTGGCTCTGTATGATAGCAGAAGGCTAAAGTTAGTTCATGAGCTGGCAGTACATTTCTCATAAAAATGCTTTACACACTTGCAGGCTGCAAAAGCATGATAAATACTGCACTATACAGCAAATTATCCCTTTAAAAAAGACTATATAGAGATTTCTTTTCATTCACACAACAGTGAAACATTTTCATGAAGAAGCCTTTCCAATCTCTTTCTAATATGCATGATAAAACTCATTAAGCATATAATGGCATGATACTACACAGCTTTGAAGCTGTCATAAATGCTTGCTGCGTTGGAAATCTATACATGATAAAACTGATTTATTTTTTTCAATTTCCACAGGCATGTATTTCTAATTTCTTTTTTCTTCACAAGAACAATTTAAGGGATATACAATGACCCACATAAGGAGGAAATAATTCTCTTTAACATTGCATGTCTCGTTGTTGAATCTTGAAAGGCTACATATCCTGCCACATGAGTTGATTGTGAGAATCATAGAATCATAGACTCTTCCGGCTGAAAAAGACCTTTGAGATCATCAAGTCCAACTGCACCCATCATCCGCTAAGCCATGTCCCTCAAAAACTCATCTATCCTTTTTTTAAACACCTCCAGGGATGGTGATTCAACCACCTCCCTGGGCAGCTGTTCCAGTGCCTGACCACTTTTCTTCTGGTAAAGAAAATCTTCCTAATATCCAGTCTGAGCTGTGAGAGTGCTACTCCAGCTAATTGAGGACTTTTTTTTCTTTTTGTTTTTGGTCTCTCAGCAGAAATTCTTGGAGATGCAGATACAAGTTATGGTCCAATGCTTATGACTGGACTGGAACAGCGACCAGTTTCAGATGCTGTTCTGCAAGCAGAGCAGCCAAGCTGCAGAGCGACATCTCTCTCTGAGGATCTGTCCCAGGTAAACTCAAAGGATCTTTTCCATGACTGGTCAGAAAGTAAAAACTGAAACCTAGGAAAATAACCTTTCCTCCTTCGCTATGGTGACCGACATCGCAGAAGTGGGGCATTTGAAGTGACACGTTCAGCTGAGAAACTGAAGTCAAAAGTACGTGCTTGTAATAAAAATGATGGGTTTACTCTGACGGAATCGTGACAATATGCTAGGCTCAGACCTTGTCTTTTACCTTTTCTTTACCTCCTCACAGCTCATTGGTTTCACAGGAGCTAATACAGTACATACTCAGTTCAGATAGGGCATTCCGATTCAGGGACACCGTGCTTCAAACACGGAAGAATAACATGGATATATGGCAGAGGAAGCAACAACAGAGGTTTGACCTCGACAGTTGTAACTCAGTGATTCAGCAATTCAGGAGCTCCAGTTTTCCTTGTAAGAGCAGGGTTGGAAAGGTGGTAATCATGAAGTACCACAGAATACTTGAAGGTAGAGGAAGATCCTATTGGTCTCTGCGTGAAAGCTATAGGGTTAATCCATTGCTGCTTTATAGTACGTGCTGTTACCTGGAGATGATGGTTTACTTGCTAAGTAAAGATACATTCAAATAATGAGTGACAAAATCTAAAAACGAGGTGACAGATTGCTCTTTAATATGTTAAGCTTCACAGTGTGTTTAAAATAATAATATACTGAAAGTAATAACCATGATTGCTATGTTCATGGATGCAGTCTGTCCTTCCCTGATGTTCTGTGTTAAAAATAACCTCAGGCATCTTATATTGACTTGGCTTTGCTTTTGTACACTTTATACATATTGTGCTATTGGTCTGAGTTGTTCTTAAATATATCATCTGAAGTGATGTGTTGTATCTTCAAAGAGGATTTTAAATGTTATACTTCTTCCACTTTGAGATCACCAGAACATATTATTCCTGGGAGTTGTTGTTCACAGGCAAGACTGGATTCTCTTGGGGTGATGTGTGTATCCTTGTATCGTTTCACTAGCCAAAAGTTAAAGGGACGGAGAGGATAAAACATGTTTCCATCTTTTAGCACCATTAGCTGTGATAAAGAGCACAGTGATACCTGCATCTCATGCTTTGGAGAATTAGCTGATGAGGTTAGGATTGATTTTTGTTTGCCTGGGTACAGACAAATGATAATATACTGTGTATAAGATTACCCACATACGTAGTCTTACCTATGATGGCCTTACCTTAATGTAAGTTGATCTGACACTGTCTTTCACATAAAATATACAGATAGTTATGTATTATCTTTAATATGCAGATAGTTACGTATTATCTTATCTTTAGAAACTTCTTGCAGCTGAACTCTAACCACAGGGCTTTATTTGTGTGCTTGGCATGTAAAACTCGCCTTCCCTCCAAACCAAACAAGCAAACCCCCAAACTTTGTGTGTGTGGTTTTGTTTTATTTGTTTATCTCCCTCAAACAAAATAATCTCTTCCTGTACATGGTTGTTCTTCACATGAGACTCTAAATCACTATTTATAACTGGCTAAATTTTTATCATTTTTCATGAATCATAGAGTCACAGAATCTACCGGTTGGAAAAGACCTTTGAGGCTGAGTCCAGCCGCACCCATCGTCTGCTAAACCATGTCCTTCAAAAACTTGTCTACCTGTTTTTAAAACACCTCCAGGGATGGTGACTCAACCACCTCCCTGGGTGGCTGTTCCAGTGCCTGACCACCCTTTTGGTGAAGAAATTCTTCCTAACATCCAGTCTGAACCTTCCCTGGCGCAGCTTACGGCCATTTCCCCTTGTCCTGTCACCTGTCACTTGAGAGAAGAGAACACTTGCTCTCCCACAGCCCCTTCTCAGGCAACCGTAGACAGTGATGAGGTCTCCCCTCAGCCTCCTCTTCTCCAAACTAAACAACCCCAGTTCCCTCAGCCGTTCCTCATAGGACTTATTCTCCAGCCCCTTCACCAGCCTTGTTGCCCTTCTCTGAACACGCTCCAGCACCTCAATGATGTGATCATATCTATATGATGTGTTCATATCTATAAATGATAACCACAGTAAACATCTGTCCTGGGTGGGGCAAAGCTGTGCTCCGTAAGATAGATACTCTACAACATCTGTTCATCCTTCTCTATGAAAAACCCAAACAACCCTGTACGAGTTGATCTGAAAGCTTGTTTTGACAGCATCTATCTACCATTTAACAATGATGAACCTTCTTAGTTTCAATTAAGGAAGGCATCTGTATTCAGATCTGTGACTGGATCTGTTTTGTCACCTGCCTGTGGGAAACAGTTTTTTTGATAACATAATATCAACAAAGAGAGAACAAGAGTTACTTAGGCTTTCAGAATTATTCATTCTGTGCAGCGTTCGAGGTGATAATCACTTTGAACTTCTTAAATTGTTTCCTCCTGAGTTAGTCACTGACTTTCACATCAGTTGTTTCACATCTTGTTTTTCATCTCTAGGCAGTGCTTTGCCTTCATTGAAATGAAACTGTATCAGCTATGTACAAAGCAAGAAGACTAAGGAGCAAAACTAGGCTTTTCATGGTGTTTCTTGAGAGGTTGGAGAACATACATGGTATTTCCAATGGCATCCAGCTGGGCCTTGGGTTTGGTAGTTCTTTGTTCTGATTTAACTGGGAACAATCCTCCTGAACATTAGGACTTTTTATGGTAAACCTTGTGTGGTTTCTATAATATGTCTGAACAGAACCTTTATTTTGGAGAGGTTGTGGGCAGCAGTGTAGAGCTACCATGTGTGCTCCCTTGCATGGGTGTGCAGATCAGGTTCTGACCAACAGAAGGAGCTTTGTGTCTCCATGTAGGGCAGGAGCAAATGCTTTCTTTTAGTCATGAAGAGTGAAGTCTGTGTGGTCACTCGCTCCGTAACTAATGGCTTAAGTCATACAGGAATTTACTTATCTACTCAGATTCTTTGGCTGCTCCTCCATTGCTGCCATTGGGTTTTTGTGAGATTTATATATGCTTTTGGCCACTGTTAGAATGCCAGACTGAATGCATCTTCTGTGTGACCCCTTCTGTCCATTCTTGTGCAACAATAAAAGAATTAACTGTTATTTGTGGCCACTTTGCCCCTGTGCTCTTAGCTCTAAGAAGCAAGAGGTGACTAGGAGGAATTTGGGCTCTGCCTACTCTAGATAAATCATTTTGATCCTGGGAGGGACATGAATGCTGAAAGTCATATTTGTGTGGCTAAACGGTAAATCTAAATAATTTGACATCCCAAGTGCATTGTTAGAATCTTTGAAAATCACAACATTGCAAAATATTTTCATAATGTTCTTATGTAAGTATGAATGTTTTTACACAATCAGCATTTTTCAAGTGGGATCGTCTCTTTGGTATTCTCGTTAGCTTTCATTTTTAGTATTTCAAAAGACATGTTTTTTTAATCTTCCAGGAATGCATAATTTGAGGTTATGAATCTATGTTATCTCTCAATTTCTCTTTGCACCTCAGTTCAGTTTAAACTGGTTTTGGGTTTGTCTTATTAAAAATCTAAACCAAAACAACACTTCAGGGGACTCATGAGTATATTGTTATGCTGCTTACATTCAATGTTCTGTAATCACATTTCAATCAATCACATTTTCATGAGACTTTCCTGCTTTCAGAAAATCATCTCAGCTCTTTCTTGTCATCAGCTTTAAAAGGCAAACAGGGTTGGTCAACGTAACAGTGTGAAGAGGTGCCCGAGTTAACGTCAATCCTAATTGCTCTTTCCATGCACACAGTGCCTTGTGGCTTGATCTCAGGTGCACGCATGTTCACAGTTGTCAACTTACACTCCTTGCTGGTGGTGTTGTGTTGGTGCTGGTTAGAGATGACCTGCTATCTGCTAGTGTAGGACTCTATATTTTGTTTACTGGGGAGTGTAAGCAGATGCATTTCTTCTTTTCACCTGTATTTTGTTTCATTTGTGGCCTCCACAATAGCAAAGAGTTTCTCTTACAGAACCTAAACATACTTTCCTTTTCTTCCTTTTTAGTTTTTGAGGAGCAAAATACCCCTGGTACTTTGTCATCGGATTTTCAAGAGAATACACATGGCATTGGAGCTCAGGGCATATATTTTTCCCAGAAGTCACACAGCAATTCTGTCCATAGGCTCCAAATGCTGTGTGGTGTGTGAACACTTAGGAACTTTCTCATCTTCCTCCTTCTTTAAGAATCTTCATTTAAAAACTTGTATTCATCTATGGAATCAACAGAATAACTGATGAAATCTAATTTGTCTGTCTTTGAGAATACTTAAGTCTTCTAGGTCTCCATGACTCTGTTTTGCACTTATCATGCTTTCTGTCTACATGGAATCATGGAATGGTTTGAGTTGGAAGAGACCTTAAAGATCATCCAGTTCCAACCCTTCTATCATGGGCAGGGACACCTCCCACTGGATCAGGTTGCTCAAGGCCCCATCCAGCCTGTCCTTGAACACCTCCAGGGATGGGGCAGCCACGACTTCTCTGGGCAACCAGTGCCAGGGCCTCAACACCCTCACAGGAAAACATTTCTTTGTAATGTCTAATCTTAATATCCCCTCTTTCATCTTAAAGCCGTTCCCCTTGTCCTATCTGTGCACTGCCTGATAGAGAGCCCAACTCCAGCTTTCTTGTAGGTCCTGGAAGGCGGCAGTAAGGACTCCCCAGAGACCTTATTCCCCCATATAATATGTCCTTGGGCCACAATTCCTGTTCCTGTTAACACAAAAGCTATCAAGTGTTCTTAACAAATGTGATGTCTCCCTTTTAAACATGCAGAACATTTATTGCTTCTAAGAAAACATTTCCCTATAGGCATTGTTGCAGAACTAGGTCCAGAAGAGCATTTCAGGAAGAGCGGAAAATGGTTTTAAAAATATGGTCAAGGAAATAAATTTTATACTTGGCATGGGTTTTCCAACCTGTGTGCTGAAATTTTTATTTTTTGTTTCCCTTTCAACTTTTTCTTTTTACTCATGAGGATAATACCTAGAGAGAACTCCTGGGTGTTGATAAAAGCCAGAGAAACCATATGTTCTTTCTGCCACATGCTTTGAGTAGAAACTGAGGTCTCCTGTGTCTTCAGGTCTTAATGGCACTTTGCCATACTGACTGCTCCCGGGATGTTCATCTAGAGGAAACATCACTGCAATAGGCTAATTCTGATCTGAATTCTTTTGAAGTCAAGAGGAAGGAGAACAAGTGCATATCCTTTCATGAATCTTTAAAAACCTCTATGGATGTTTCTTGAAGCTCCACACAATTTTACTGTGCTTTTACATCAAAAGTCAGATTTGTAATATGATTTTAATGTATGATGTGTAGGAGGAAAGCCGAGGAGCTGCACGAGCTGGGACTGTGAGACCCCAAGTTATTCATGTGAGGAACACGTCTGAAGAGATGCAACGAGAAGGTAAACCAATGTCATTAGGGAACCATAGTTCTTTCATTTAAACACATCACTTTTAAATGTTGTTGTATACTGATGTGTAATAAAGTTCTGAGGGTTTAAAATTTTGTTGTCATTAATACCGAATTCCCCAAATTTCCAGATGTTTATATATAGTGTGTAGAAATCTGTCTACACAGGTATAATATTGTTGGGGTGCAAGGCAAGGATTGGAAATACATCTATATGTAAATCATAGAATCTTTGCAATTAAGCATTTATTTAAATTTTTATTTGCCAAGTGCATTGCAATGTGTGTGTTACATTGTCAACTGAATCTTAATTGCTTTACAGAACGCTGTTCAGCAAAAAAATATTCATAATGTAGTGATAGATGGATGTGGCTCATACGTGTGAGGAAACGTAGGATCACTAGAGGAGAACTGAAGGATAAAACAAAGTTAACATTATGCAAATGAGAAAAAATAGAGATTTTCAGTGTTAAAATGGCCTGGTTTGCAGTGGGTTCGAGCTAATGTGTAACAGATAGTGATTTTCTTTTGTGGAGGAGGCTGTCTATTATCTATGCATAACTGTGCTATTTTTGGAGAACACTTAACAGTGTTTGTTAAAAGTGTTAAGGATATTGTGTGAAAAGGAGAGAATATTCTTTGTAGTTCAAGTCAATGTTGGAATAATATAAACTGTGCACATTACTGCCACATTTAATTGTTTTAGCAGATAATAAGTTTGTGGAGGTGGTAGAGTGGAATATACAGCACTTTTAATCTTGCGCGCTAAGAACAGGAATTGAAAAACCTTTGTGTCTACAATAAATGCAATTATCATTGCTCCACCCTAGTATAGACAAATTCTTTCTTTGAGCCCTTTTAAAAATAATTCTTTGAATTTCTTCCATTTTTTTTTTAACACGTCTGATCAAATTATAATTCTGATGGAACTGTTTTGTTTTAACTATTTATAAGTGGTAAAAAAAGCCCTAGGCCAATGTTATTCGTGGTGGGATGTGGAAGCTAATTTGAAAACCATGGTTTACATATAAAGAAAGTTATGAATAATGTAAAACTTAACTACTATGGACAATTAAAGGAAAAGCTTAGAGAACTGAAGTGGTGCATGGTAGTGCATGTATCTGTTCTACTATAGGGATGTTTTTCAACATATGGTTTTAAAGTGGGTAAATAAAGAATTTATTAAAAAGTGGGAGTTAATTCTTTTAGTTAATATTGGTGGAAAATACTGCAACAATATTTTCTAATAGGAGAAAAGATATTTTTCCTCTGCTGTTCAGAAAATCCCAGTTGCCTCAGGAAAGTGAATTTCCAGTAAGTTGAGTATGACCTCTAAATCACCAAAAAGGAAATTATGTGCCTTGCAGGATCAACTTGTTCCCGACTTTAAAAGCAGTTTTCCTTCATAGTAGCTATAGGAATCTTCCTTTTCTTCTTCTTCTTCTTCTTCCCCAGCGCTTCATACTAAACATCAGAAGAAGGCGGAAAGGGGGATACTTTTCTTGACACTGTACTTCATGCTTTTATACCTCAGCTTCGTCTTAAAGTGTTAACAAGACAGCGCTTCCAGCTTGTATCTCCAAGTAGGGTGTTAGAAAGAGCTGGAAATGGAGTAAAATATTTTATATCCAATCTATTTCTTTCTGGAATATTTATGTTAAAATAGTTTACCCATGCTGTAAAAGAAGGTATTTTCCAGATTTAGTTTTAGATGAGATATTAGGAAGAAATGTTTTCCTGTGAGGGTGGTGAGGCCCTGGCACAGGTTGCCCAGAGATGTAGTGGAGGCCCCATTGCTGGAGGTGTTCAAGGTCAGGCTGGATGAGGCTTTGAGTACCCTGATCCAGAGGGAGGTGTCTCTGCCCATGGCAGGGGGTTTGGAACTGGATGAGTTTAGACATTCCTTCCAACCCAAACCATTCTATTATTCTGTGTCTGTGTGGCGGATGAAAAATATGTGACCACGAGATGGCAGCAGTCAGTTTTCCTTGTGAGGAACCAAAACGAGATGATTTATTATACCAGGATAATTTAAATCTGATTCAAGGTATACATATTTAATGAGCCAATAAAAATCTAGAGGATTTGCGAATGGAAGCAACTGTCTGTCAGTTTTAACCAGAAGGTTGTGTCTCTGTAAGCTTCACCACATTGAACTACCATCAGTAAAATGTTGAGGGTAAAAATTAATAAGAATCAGTTGGAAGAGAAATGAAAACTGGCAACATGATAAGCATACGTGGATTTAAGTAAATACAAGGTTTGAAAATTAAGCACATCTGTCACTGTAAGTTCAAAGCAGCCTGTTTTTAAAAACTTCATGTCAAATGGTTGCTGTTACTGAGATAGCAAGGGACAATGAGCACTTGCCTGGAAATGGAGAAGCATTTCAGAGGTGGGGATCGTTTAAGGGTTTTTTCTAGAGTTTAAAGGGTTAGTGGTTGTGTTGGTGGTGGAACTTAAAAAATCTGGAACCTTGAAATGAAGTGTGAATTCAGGGTGTCGGGAGAAAAGGAAAATTGTTTTTGACTCAGATTTGGCTGTAAAAAAAGCCTTTTTGATTTAATTGATAAGTACATGACAAGATGTGATTCATCTTTTGTCTGTGGTCATAAATATAGACACGATAGAGCTTTCTTTTGTTGTTTAAGAAGTTTTTGTGGTCTGCAGTGAACATGTGTTTTTACTGAAAGGAAGTTGATTGATGTCTTCTAATGAAAGCTGAAGTTCAGTAGGACTGTTAAAATATCATGTCTGAAAGGGTAATGTCTCCTGAAAGTTATAACTGAAAATAAAGCCTGAGCATATTATTAATTGAAATGCGTGCCTTCTCTAGACGTAGAGGAGACAGTGGTTTGAAAACATATATTTGTAGTATATAATATACATGAATCTATATTTTTGGCTTTGTAATACCCTTTAATCTTTGTACCATTCCTTCGTATATCTTCATAAATTTAATGAGATAATAATTGTTGCGGTTGGTGAATGCACATATTTCCAGAATACAGGCATTTTCAGACTCACATGAACGTGATTCAGAATTTTTAAATGAAAATTAAAGAACAGGTGGTGATGCTTGACTGCAAAATGTTTTTAAACTTCAATTCGAGCAGCTCAGAACCAAGAGTTAGATGTATTTTCACTTAATTATTTTTCTACAGCACAGACTCTCAAAATAGAGAGCACAACTTCATGATAGTAATTCCTTTTTATCTCCAACTAGTGAGTTATATTCAGGCAGCCGTAAGTACATGGGAAAGTAATATTGGGACACTAAGCAATTGGCTTTGTTACCACAGAGAGATTGCACAATTGCTTATGGGAGGAGATGATCTGTGCAATAAATTAAAGAGAGGGCAAAAAGCCTGTAAAACAGTCTGTATAAAAAATAAAGCTTCAGGAGTCCCTGCTCGGTATTGAAAATGAGCTACTTCTCTGTTCACGTTGGCATTATGCTGTACTGAAAACTGTAATATTAAAAATATGGATATAACTAAATACTTTTTTGCCTCTCTTCTTCAGCCAGAGATCACTCTGTGTTAGGTTTTTGGGTTATTTTTTCTTAAAACTATTGTGGCATGAGGCAAATCTCTAACAGATGCTTCAAGGAAGGAAGAAGATTAGGATAAGGCTAAAGGTCTTTATTTTGTTTCTTGGAACTGGAACTGTTTTGGTCAAACTCAACAACTATTCTACTGAAAGTTTACTTTCTCCTTAATATCCTCCTGTTTCTTTTTTTGGACTGAATTTCTCTAAAGGCTTTTGCTAAAGACTGTCCATACTGCCCTGAAAATAGCAGCTAGTGAAGTAAAACAGAGCTGCTCTGTCACACTGTAGAGGGTATCAGTTCAGCCTGAAAGGTAGGAATAGTTTGTGTAGCCTCCATTACTCCTTGAGTGTGACTGATTTCTGAGAGAAGGTCTTTCAAATCATAGAATCATGAAATCATAAAGGTTGGAAAAGAATTCTAAGCTCATCAAGTCCAATCCTCAGCCCAACCCCACTGTGCCTACTAAACCATTTCCTAAAGTGCTACGTCTACACGTTTTTTGAACACCTCCAGGGATGGAGACTCCACCACTGCCCTGGGCAGCCTCTTCCAATGCTTCACCACACTTTCAATGAAGTAATTTTTCCTAATATGCAACCTAAACCTCCCTGGTGCAACTGGTGGCCATTTCCTCTTGTATTTTCACTTGTTATTTTGGAGAAGAGACCAACACTCACCTTGCTACAGCTTCTTTACAGAGTTGTAGAGAGCCTCCTCTTCTCCAGGCTAAACAATCCCAGTTCCCTCAGCCACTCCTCATAAGACTTGTGCTCCAGTCTTATTGAAGTAATGATGTCACTTAGCTATAGTTATGACATTTTTCAAGCAAATGTCCTGTTAGAAGTTTTTTCAGTAATTTTTTTTTTCATGTAATTTTTTCAGTGCTTCTTCAGAACTCTTCTGGTCTGTTATGACTCTGGTTTTCCTACACAGTTACCTCCCTGTGATATCCAGTGGACATAATTCTGTTAATATATTTTACATTCAGCCAGGTGGAGATGCAAAGCTGAGTTTCCCACAGAAACTCCGTCTTTTCTGTACGCAGTTTTGACTCTTATGTGCTCTAAGTGGTTTAGAACACTAATTCTCCAAGAGTTTTTCATTTGCTTTTTCTGCACAAATGACCATAGCAGTTACACGATAGCCCATGCACTAGAAAACATGTGTCTGGTAATAATGCATTTTGTATATTATTCCCGCACAAAATCCTCAGTACCCACACTTGAGATTTTCTAATTTGTATTACTATAAGTCAAAATTTGCCTGTGTTGCAATACATTTGGAACAGGAGTTTTGAATTATTTGTCTTTTGCAAATATTATTTATCTGCTCAGAAGTTCCATTTTTATCTATGGTTGCTTCTTTTCCCACTGAGTTACTCCGGTTATTTTTCAGAAAAAAAATTACATTGATTATTTTCATAGCTTAAGGCAAAATCTTGTATTGAATTGTTGTTGTTGACAGTGATGTCCTTCTCTGGGTGTGTTCTGCTGCTTCACATTTGGGTCCTGAGAAACTGAGGACCAGGAGACTCTTCATATCCTTGCACCTATTCCCAAAATATCCCTTTCTAGGAGATGATCCTCTGGTCTCCTACAGGTTTCTTTCCCTTGTTTCTGTGTGCAAAAGGCATGAACAATAGGAACTGCTAACACGTTCAGAGAGCAGGTGAAGCACAGATCTCCCTGGTATGTTTTTTAGACTTCTAAAATGTCATTTGATTTAAATCATAGAATCAGAGAACAGTTTGGATTGGAAAGAATCTTTAAAGCCCAGCCAGTCCAACCTCCCTGCAGGAGCACAGACATCTTCAACTCGATCAAGTTGTTCTGAGCCCCAACCAGCATAACCTTGAATGCTTCCAGCGATGAGGCCTCCACCACCTCCCCTGGGCAACAGGTTTCACTTCTCACCCTCATTGTAAAAAGTCTCCCTTATATCCAGTCTAAATCTCCCCTCCCTTAGTTTAAAACCATTCCTTCTTGTCCTGTCACAACAGGCCTTGCTAAAAAGAGATATCTGAATTAACTGAAATCCAAGTAATAGATGGAGTAATGAAAAATCAAAAATCAGTATATACCTAGAGAAAACTGTACCCAGCGGGCTCATGTTGCCTCATAGCGTGAAGGTTTCTTACTGGCTGACATGCTCTGGTAGAATTCATTCTCCTCTGGAGTCCAGCTCCACACCATGTATCACCTAGGCCTTTTCTTACTTATCTACATGCATCAGGTTTTTCACTTGACAATTCTCTTCACCTTCCAAGAGGTTGAGAGTTAGTTCTTCTCTTACTCGTGTCCCCTCAAATGGCACAAGGGATACAGTGCCTTCTCACTGCAGCAGTATGGTCAACACCTTTCTTCTGACCTTATGCTGAGGCTTTTGATGTGGGAGGTATGTGCAAAGGCAGAAAACTTACCCAATTGGCTTTCCCCTGGTACCTGTACAGACAATGCTTTACACCCATCATGAAATCTGCACAGCTTTGTAGATGCTCAAGTTTCCCTTGTACAGTCCACGTGAGAATCAACTTCTGCCCTGGTATGGTAGATCTTTGGAGAGAAGGTATTTTGAACTTTTGATACAGTAGAAAGAATGCAGCAGGAAACCTTCCAGTGTGGGCTTAAGGAGTGTTTCTGCTTAGAATTGTTAAGTTCAGGAGGTGATGCTGGCATCCATAGCCCCATCGGGAGGAGCTGAAAGCAGTCTCAGTTGCTTCTTTCTCCCTTTTGATCAGCTCCTTGCATTTAAAGTGCACTTATTTTGCTGAGAGTCAGGGTGTGTTCCTGTACCAAGACCCTCCTTTGGGCTGTACACAGTAGCAGGGATTTTCACTGAAATTCCAGCACCAGTTGGGTTTTTTTCCAAGGAAAGGGAAAGAAAAACTTATTCAAACTGACATGATCATTATTTAAAGGATTACTTCCTGTGGAGACTGTCAAATACTTGGATTTTTACTTGTCTTTTTTCAGACTTACTAGGGCTCAAGCTAAATGCCCAGAAATCTCATCTGATTCCCTTCTCAAGCCTAGATTTTAAAGGATTTCAGGTGATCTAATCCAATAACCTATGGCATCCCTCAGAATGCGTTTTACATATCATAAACCTAAAGTTCAGGGCAGTGGCAAAATTAAGAAACCTGGTATTCACTTGTACATGGGGGTTGTAATGTGCAAATAATGAGGGACTGTTGAGCCGGCAATGTGCACCCACAGCCTAGAAGGCCAGTCATATCCTGGGCTGTATCAAAAGCAGCGTGGCCAGCAGGGTAGGGAGAGGATTCTGCCCCTCTGCTCTGGTGACACCTCGCCCGGAGGTCTGCATCCAGCTCTGGAGTCCTCAGCATAGGAAGGACATGGATCTGTTGGAGTAAGTCCAGAGGAGGCCACAAGTATGATCAGAGGCCTGGAGCACCTCTGCTATGAGGACAGGCTGAGAGAGTTGGGGTTGTTCAGCCTGGAGAAGAGAGGGCTGTGGAGAGACCTTAGAGCAGCCAGGGGGCCTCCATGAAAACTGAGGGGGGGCTCATTATCAGGGAGTGCAGGGATAGGATGAGGTGGAACAGATTTAAGCTGAAAGAGGGGAGATTTAGATAAGATAATGGAAAGGAATGTTTTGCTGTGAAGGTGGTGAGGCCCTGGCACAGGTTGCCCAGAGAAGTCATGGTTGTTCCATCCCTGGAGGTGTTCAAGGCCAGGCTGGATGAAGTTTTGAGCACCCTTATCCTAGTGGAAGGTGTCCCTGCCCGTGGCAGGGAGATTGAAACTGGATGATCTTTAAGGTCACTTCCAACCCAAACCATTCTATGATTTTTATTACTAGTGTCTTTTTCACACTGGTGAAAACAAACTGAAAACCTATGGTACTGCTGCATCAAGCATCTAATATACCTTCTGGAGTTTGTGTGTCCTTTTTGGCTCAAAATATCATGTGGTGCCCAGTACGGGTGCCTCTGAGCGTCAGCTGTCTGTATCATGTCATGGAGACACCAGCGTATCTTCTGAGTATCTTCTGTTCTTAAGTGTATCTTAATAATGTAAAGGATTTTATTTCCAAGTTTATTAGTCTTTAAAAAATTTCGATTCCTAATTGCATTTGCTTTTTAAACACATGTGACTACTTGCTGGAACCAAAGTGGTCCAGTCTGCCAGGCAGATCTGCTAAGCTGCATGTGGCACCATTGCCTCATCCAAGCAATGCAAATCTATCCGTACTTTCCCTTTTTTGTCCCCTTTAGGCCAGTTTGGGTTTGTTGGAATTTTTTGATGGTTGGTTGGTTTTATACTGGTTTTTTTTTGTTTGGTTTGTTTTGGGTTTTTTGTAGCTTGTGTCTCTAGTGGCCAAGCATATTCTAAGCAGAATTCTCATGAAGATGAGGATGCCTCTTGCTGCCGCATAAGAAGTTGGAAATGTACTAGCTGAGAGCCCTAAATTGCTATTTCCCTTTTGGCAGGCTGCTTTTGATCTTTTACCAGTTCCAGTTTCCAGCTGTATAAATCCACCTATTGTCTGCCTGTCTGGGGGCCAAGCTAGAATGTGACGCTTTTTCTTTTGTGTAGGATTCTCACGTGGTGGTGAATCAGCTGGAGTTGCTGTGTGTTGTGAGCAGGGTATGGTCTTGATAGCAAGTATTAAATACAGTCTTCGATCCCCTGGACACTAACACACTCCTTGCCAGACTATCCCAATTGTTGTGCCAAAGCAGTCTTTCTCACAGCCTGTGTAGGATTCGTAAACACACTTGGATCTGACTGGAGCAGCTTTGTATTGTGTATTATGATTTGTATGCACTTTTACAAACTTACAGTAATTGCTGTTGCCTTCATTGTAAAGAGCAAAAAATAAACACACACAATAAACCCCCTAAATGGGCACTGATCCCACTGGCACTGGTCTTGAGTAACGCTGAATAAAAGCAGATGGTAGCGAGCTGACTAGGCTGACCTGCTTTCCCCTTTCATGCAAACATTGCTTATATAAATGGGGGACACACACAAAACATTAATGGGCTTGGGCAAGCCACCTAAGGACAGAGGCTCCCCACGTACTTAATGCTTACATCAGCCCCAGGGCTGTTTCCAGTTAGCTCTTCTCTGAAGGGAGAAGTTTCTCACAAATTAGTGGTTCCACAGCTCTGAGCCCATGGTTTAGTAAGAAAGAACTGATGTGCATCTCGAAAGTAAGCGGTGTTTGGCTGTTCTGTGGCCTGTGTGTTGTGTTAGGTCATGGAGAATGATCAGAAAAGTCTCTCCTGAACCTGTTGCTCATTTGTATGGATATAATTGGGTCTGAAGTCCCTTTGCACGTCATCTTCTGTCATAAAGTAGTAAAAAGGCATTCAGCTTTTATGGGCTTGTACTACTTTAATTCACTTGCCTATTCATTAGCAGTGATGGCAAAGGGATTTAAATTGAGATTACCAGTTGTTCAAAATGATTGGCCTCAGTATGTCATTGTAATGAGAAGTATTGTAAGAAACAGTGTTGTCTTTTTCTTACTCAGCAGAGCATTGGGTTGGAGTTACTACCTCCAGGAGAATGCTACAACCTCTGCCAGAGGTTACAGCCTAAAAAAGGCAGTGTGCTTAAAACAGTGAGTGTTGATCTCTTCTCTCAAGTGACGAGTGATAGGCCACAAGTTGCAAGAGGGTAGGTTCAGACTGGATATTAGGAAGAATTTCTTCACTGAAAGGGTGGTCAGGCACTGACAGAGGTGCCCAGGGAGGGGGCTCAGTCCCCATCCCTGGAGGTGTTTAAAAGGTAGGTGGATGAACTTCTTAGGGCCATGGTTTAGCAGTGTACAGGTACGGTTGGACTTGATGATCTCAAAGGTCTTTTCCAACCAGATGATTCTATGATTCTAAGATGTGCTTCCAATCCTCAGTCACTATCGTTTTCAGCCTGGTACATGGGTGCCAGCTAAGCTGGAGTCAGGAGCCATTCCAGCTGTCTCAGGCAGACCAATTCTGTTAGGTCAGTCGGCAGATGTGCTGTGGGATCTTTTAGGATGGCCATCCTTGCTTGGATTAACAGTCAAATATTTAAATAGGCCTCTTATCTCACATTTCTTTTTTAGTGTTAAAGTTGCAGTTCTTTTGAAAAGCTTCAGTGTCAGGCAGGGAAATCTTGATGCCTTTGGGTGCTGGCAACGCGTTGTGTGGATACTGTGTGGTGACAGGTGTAGACAAGGGGTTTACAAACACATATTTCAACTTGGAGAAAAACACATAGCACAACAATAGGAGAAATGTAGGCTGCCTGTCTTCAGTATGTGCAGAGTTTGTTTTTTTGTTTTCCGGTTGTCAGGGAAGGCAGATGTTGCCCTTTATAATTCGGTGGCTTGTGCACATCTGAGAGCAGCACAATGGAAGGAACACTTTCTGCTTTCCCCTCTGTGGTGGTTTTGGTGATCCTTGGGCAGAGACAGCTGGACACCCTTCAGCTCTACCTGTTGTTAAGGGCTTTCAGTTCTGCTTTTTAAAGTGCTGCATAAAAACTGGAAGGAGCCAGCTGGTTGTGTGGGAGTGGCTGGGGAGAAGAGAAATTACTAAGATAGAAGTGTGTATGCAGAGCAGAGGTAGCTTAATGTGAGTGATGAATAACCCACAGTTTCTGACTGTCTGCCCCCAAACCCTCTTTTACAAAGGGGATGGGTGACTTATGAAAGCTGTAATTCTCAGCCATTAAACTTTTTTCTTTTTTAATGCTTTGTAGTTTTTTGTGTTGATGGCAGAGGCAGGGCATAACTGTAAGTTTATTAATAAAACCTAACTAGCCAATAAAGACAGATATTTGGATGATTCGTGCAACAGTCAAATTATAATGTTATTATTATAATTTTATTACATATTATATTGGGAGCAGGCTTGACTTACCAGCAGCTTTCATGCTCTAGAACAGTGTTGTTGCTGAAGTACTTTATTTGCTTATTTTTCTAGATACTTTAGGAGTAAACTGATCTACTTTATGCACTGAAGAGATGCCAGGTTTTTCCAGCACCACCTTCTCAACACAGTGATACAAATATAATTAAATATAAATATATGTTTCCAGTGCCCACGTGATTAATTTTTTAAGACTTGGAGCCCAGGAATAAGGCAACAGCATGGCGTAAATGTTATCTAGGATGTCTTCCAAATGAAGAATACAATATAAATAATGGAAATGCTACTCTCATAATATGCTGGTTTTGAGAAATGCAGTCTGCTAAAGTAGCTTTCTTGAAAATAGGGTGAGGATTGGTGAACAAAGATTAAAGTTTTCATGCGTGACCTGTTGCTCGTTGCTGAGGTTGCACAGGGGACAGCATTTTGTAAGAGTGTTGAATAACTTGCAAATGTTAAACTTGGCTAAAATGCTTTTCATCTTCCATAAACTAATTTTGTAAGTAATATACAACAAATCCTCATCTCTGAAAAAGCAGTTGCAAATGTGCTTTTGGTGACTGCGCTTGCAAGGAACAGTAATAAATGATGGAGATGGGTTAAGTCTTGTCTGAAAGGAGCAGTAATAGATGATGGAGATGGGTTAAATCTTGTCTGTGGACTACTGTGTTCTGGTTTTTGTCACGAATGCTTTCATTCTGGGGAAAAAAACTCTACACCTAGAAAAACTGGATTTGGATTTAGAACCTTTGTATCTGCGTTGTCATTCTTCTCTAATCTGAAACTTATATTTTGCTTTTAAAGGAGGAAGAGCTATTTTTAAGCATGGTTCTAAACAACCTGAAAGTTCTTGAGTGTGACGCAAAATATGTAGCAGTTCTCTAAAACCTGTTTTTTCCCCCCAGTGCTTTGGCCAAGGGGAGTTAACAGTTTCTTTTTGTGTACTGCATGCAATTTTAATACAAAATACTAAATCATCAACCATATGCAAGCAGTGAAAACGTGTATCTCAGCTTTTCTGGGTCTGGTAGAATTACATTTATGTTTTGGCTCAAAATTATGCATTCAAAGTGGGTTAGACTTAAATATGGGGTGATCTGCTGACCATCCTAACTCAGGTTGTTACAGTAAAGTAATAATCTCAGGGTTGCATATTGTGGCCTTGTTTTATGCCCTGTACATATTGCAAGAGTTGGGCAAAGCTTTATTTGTTTAAAGACAGCATAACAGCTGCAGGTTTTGTCCTTGCCAGGCTGTTGTATCTTCAGTAAAAGTAAAAAGCATGGAATTTGCTGGCAGTTGCTTAATTTCTGTGTGTTTTAAGTTTGTTTTTATAATCCCAAAACCATAATTACAGATCTTGAGATTTATTTTTTTTTTAATTTACTGAACTCCTGCCATTGTGCCCCGTTACATAAATCAAAATAATAAATGGGAAGTATTTACTAGTTTGACTTAGTGTAAATACACAATTAACTTCCTAGAAGCGCGTGTTGCTTCTTTCAGTAATTGAACCCGCTCGTGGAGACAGGCGAGCAGGGAGATTACACAGGGAACGCTTGTTTCTGAAGATGCAGCTTCCTTCCTGATTAAAAAAAGAGAGAGAGAGAGAAAAGAAAGGGGGGAGCAGTTTCCTGTTGGAGTCCTTGCTTGAACAGAGGCAGCCAGGCAGTCATTCCTCCCCCTGCTCCAGCTGGCCTTTCCGTGCTGTCCTTTGTGGAGGCGTTCTCTGACGAATGATGTCCAACACCGTTTTTACAAGAGCAATTGGGGTTTGCTTGTACAGGCAGAGCTGGGATTTAAAGAGGTGTTTGCTCCTCTCATCTGCTTTTAAATGCCAATATCTCTGAGGTGGCGGTTTGATAAAGGCTGTTCTGTTCCCAAGATTCCTCATCTTCCATAACAAAAACAGCTTAATGAAGAGACTCAACCCAAAATTTCAGTTACACATAAAACATGTGTTCTGACCTTGATATATATGATGTGAAAAATGAATAATAGCAGCCCTGCAGGCAAAATCTTCTCTGCCATGATGTGACAACCCACCCCTTCATTGGAGGTTTCAGGAATTTGGCTGCGCTTTTGGAAATAAGCCTCATGATTCTGCTGGAGAGATGTTTGAGCAACAGACAGAGTGCAGCACACAACGGCTTTGTTTGAGTGTTGGCTCTGTGCTCATGGCAGGAAACTGAAGTAAAACCTTGCTGTTCTACCTACAATATGTGGTGGGTGTTCTGAATGCAGCCAAGACAGCCTTTTAGTCTTTTTCTAATAGTAAAACCGTGCTCACAGGCTTGAGAACCACAGCAGCTAAAAGCTAGAACCACTTAAGATGACAATTAGAGCTCAACTCTATACTTCCTTAATTAAGTAGGCTTTTGTTTTTTTTCTACTTTAAGGCCAAACTCCCTTGCTCTGTGTGTCCAGTGTGGGATGTTAAATGAGAAGCATACATTCAGTTCTTTGACCGGGCTGCTTTTTGCAGGTCAGCATGGAAAGTGAAGCACCTATTAAGATGAGTAGACTGCATCGTAGGTCCAAGTGATGAGTTTAGGATGTGTTTACATCATGCAACACTGCTAGCTTGGAAATCCGTGAACTGACCATCAGGAAGTCTCCAGAAGCCATGAAGCCCGGGGGTATTTGAGTTGTTCAACCTGGAGAAGAGAAGGCTCTGGGGAGGCCTTACAGCAGTACTGAAAGGGGCTTCAGGAAAGCTGGGGAGGGGCTCTTTATCAGGGAGTGCAGGGACAGGACAAGAGGGAACGGTTTTAAGCTGAGAGAGGGGGGATTTAGATGAGATCTTAGGAAGAATAATGTTTTGCTATGTGGGTGGTGCAGCCCTGGCACAGGTTGTCCAAAGAAGTCGTGGCTGCCCCGTCCCTGGAGGTGTTCAAGGCTGGGTTGGCAGGGATTTGAGCACCCTGATCCATCCACTGGGAGGTGTCTCTGCCCATGGCAGAGAACTGGATGGGCTTTAAGGTCCCTTCCAACCCAAAACATTCTGTGATTCTATGTGTGTTGATGTGCTAAAGATGTTGGGTTCCAGGATGGTGCTATTTCATAAGGCATCTGGGCTATGTCCATGCCACTGCATTTTGTAGACATACTTGCTCGGGTACCCGAGTATGTGACTGTCTTTCAGAGTGTGCCATCTGACTGTTCACACTCGTGTAGAGCACTGTAGTGCAGAGCCTGCCAGAGGGAATATCATGAAGTATATGAAACGAAAGTTCAGATGTTTTTAGTCTGAGAGTGAAATTGCAGAAGGCCCTTAGAGGTCTGCCTTATTGTGCAATCTCTGTAAGTAATTTGTAATCAAAATACCTTTGCACATGTCACTTTCTTATTTCCTGTAATAAAACAGCAAGAGCAATTAAGATTTTGGACCGTAATCTTCCACAAGCTTCTAAAAATGAATGGGTTGGGGATTTTTTTGAGTTGTGGCTGAAATAGCCAATTTTCAAATTTTTGATTGTGTCAAAAAAAGAGTTGGGTAATAGTTATTTTAGCAGATTTTTAGTAGCCTGAGAAACAAAACTGTTAGGTGGTGAATAAAATAATTAAGTAAGAAAAAAATTATGAAAGAAACCAGAAGAACTCTTCACGAAACTGGAAGACATCTGTACTCTGGTAACCCAGCCTGTGACCCACTGGGCTTTATGCATTTCAAATCAAAAAGAATCACTAAATATACTGCCATATGCATGCAAATATGTCTAATAACACACTGGGTGCTATGTTGTTCTGACACGGTTCAGAAAGTTGTCTGTGGTCTTGGCATTCTGCGGGAAACATTAGGTTAATAAAGCTGCCTTTGTCATATAATTTCTTCCTTGTTTAAGTAGGTGTGTGAAGGCTGGTGCTACATAAATGAATTACACGGAAGACTTTGGAGGAAGAGGGGGCTTGTAAACGAGACTGAAATTAATGAATATAAGAATTAGAAATCAAAACTTTATGTTTAGTCTGAGGAGAAACAATTCCTTAAACCGTAACCACATGGCTGTTTCTTGTTTGCATCAACTCTGGTTGACTGTTATTGTCTTCTGTTAATTCTCTGGGGCAGTGGCCTGACTTTGTTGAATGAGCCAATTGTTTTCCTTTGTGTTGCCCATCAAGTAAGTCCCCATCTGGTTTGTATCAGACTGTTTTCACAGCCAACAACTGCTGCCTTTTCTATATCCTGACACTTAAGGGCCCCATGCTATCAAAGCATTGCTGTGATAGCCTGTCTGGCTGGGCCCATACAGCTGTGCCTTGCAGCTTGAAACTATTACCCAAGTAATGGTAACTTAGAACTTGAACTGGCTCTTATTCCCATCGGTGTCGTGTGTACAGTGAACAGAATACATTTTTGTTGAACTCTGTGTTCAACAAAAAATTCTTTAAAGCACTCATTTTAGTTTATATCATTGGTTAGGTTTTATTTTCCAGCAGCTTCCTGTATCTAGAGGCAGCTTTGTGTTCTTCTAAAACATTAATGAGTACAAGATGAACAATATTTATTTAAGGCACTGCTGTTATTACTTACTTTTATAGTACATTAAAGCTCAATAAGTGAAAATTAAACAAGCAAATGATTCTTAAAGAGGATTTTTCTTATCAGATTTAGAATACAAGTCCAGGAAACTTTCCGTGCATGATAAACCTTGGTTGTGTGAATAATGCTGCACCTTGGCTGCTCTGCCGCTTACGTTCCAAGTAGCTATCTAAAAATACTGAGCAATGGACAGTAAGTCTGCATTGACCTCTTTATTTCCCCTCTGAAGGAACAGGGAAGAATTGGATAACTGTGTAACCTGGGCAATAAAACTATATTACAGTTTGCATTGTAGAATCACCAAGAGGCCACAGGCGCGATCCAAGCTCCTTTCTGCCAGGCTTCTTATATGACATGAGACAGCCCTGTTCCAAGATACCTTGCATCACGTGCATTCTCTCTCTCCAAGATTAAAAAAAAACAACATTGTACCAAATAACACTGACATTCAAATGTTGTCTTGTATAAAGAAAGATGATCTTAAAGCATTTGTTCTCTTCTGCTCTTGTGTCGGCCGTGTAACTCACAGCAACTGAGTAATGACGAGGGAAAACACATTCCCCAAACTGTGTATGTAATGAATTTTAAGTGCATACTGGACTCAATTCTTTCATGATACTTACAAGAGAGAGAGAAGGGAAATAATGGGTAGCATTTTTACAATTTCTGGTCTTACTGTGAGCGTGTGGAAGGAACTGCTAGAAAGCAGATTGATTTATCTAGTGCTTGCAGAGTAAGCATCCCTGAACTTGCGAGGGCATGTGTGTGTCTGTAATGTGAATGAATTTCCTTCAAGTGAAATACTGGGGAGCTGTTAAATTCCATGAGACACATGAGATAAGGTTTTCTTGCCTTTGTGCTTTTCATACTGACACTGCGTGTCATTGTGGCAGATCAGGATTGTGCTAAATAATTGGGTTTATGTCATTGTCAGGGATATGGAGGGTTTTCAAAAGCTGCTTTTTAAAGGAGCTTTCCATGATTGCTTTTCTTATGAACCCTATATAACTTCTAAATTCAGGAGGTGCAGTCAGAGCTCTAGAGTGGTGAATAAAGCCAGGCATCTGTGCCGTTCACCTGCACAAGTTGTGTCCCATCACTGCACAGTAGCCCACACCTCTGCAAGGAAGCTGCTCCCACACATGCCGACTGGATTTCCCTACATGCTCCTTTGCAGTGCAGATTTCCCTGTACTGTGGCCAGGAATGTTTAAACCCAGCCAATTGATAAATGAATTTCATTCAAGCTGCTTGCAAGCTGTATTAATCGTTTGGTGGCCCAAAGCAATGAAGAAAGCTATTGATGAACTAAGTGCAAACTAGGTTTGACAACAACAGCTTGAACGGGGAAGAGTGAATGTCGAAGAGCTGTGATGCTTTCTAAAAAAAGTTGTCAGTAGATACCAGAAGGTATTATCACCATCAATGAACACAGCCAGCATTCAGAATTTCAGCTTGTGTGTTTGTGTGCATAGCTGAGAATCATAGAATGCTTTGAGTTGGAAGGGACCTTTTCTGGTTTTCAAGTCCCATTCCCCTGCTGGAGTAGGGACATCCTTAACTCGACCAGGATGCTCAGAGCCCCATCCAACCTGACCCTGAATGTTTCCAGGGATAGGACCTCCACCACTTCCCTGGGCAACCTGTGCTAGTGTTTCAGCACCCTCATTGTAAAAAGTTTGTTCTTTATATCCAGTCTAAATTTCCCCTCCGTTATTTTAAAACCATTCCTCCTTGTCCTGTCACAACAAGCCTTGCTAAAAGGTCTGCCCCCATCTTTTCTACAGGACCCCTTAAAATGTTGGAAGGCCTCTGTAACGTCTCCCTGGGGCTTTCTCTTCTCCAGGCTGAGCAAATCCAAGTCTCTCAGCCTGAACTTGTAGGTGAGGTGCTCCAGCCCTCAGATTTTTTTCGTGACATTTCAGAGGTAAAGAATTTCTGTGCAATGAGAACCTAATGTAAACATGTATGTTTAGTGTCTTGGAAGGCATTGCTGGACTGCTGCCTGAAGATTTGCGTAGAGCAGTTCCTGGGTTGCTAACAACAGTTGCAGTTTCACTGTTACTGCTGAGGAACCGTTGGTCAGTAGTGAAATCTTGAAGAGGAACAGTGTTGCTGGAAGCAGTTTGCAGTCTTTTATAGCCAGTAACAAAGCTAGAGGTGTGTGTCATATTTAAATCAGTACCCATCTGCGTGAAAGAGAGGTGAGAAGGTGGTGTAGTGTCCTCAATGTGTAGCATAGATGTAGAGCAGTAGGCTTCTGCAGTTCACTTATTGTTTCTGTTTAGAGCTCAGATTCACCTGAGCATTGCAAAGGAATTTTGATTTTACTCTTTCCTTTGTAATAGACCAAGGTGTAAAAGGTCTGTACATGGTGGGGGGCTTGGAACTGGATGATCTTTAAGGTCCCTTCTGAACCAAATCATTCTGTGATTATTGGTTGGTTTATTTTTTTTACAAGGGGGAATACTTGTCTCTATTGCACAGAGTTTAAACATTTTAGATTTTAACAAACTTTAAAAGAGCACAGGATAAAGCATAAAACTCTCAGACCTTTGCAAGTCTCTGGCCCTGGGCATTGATTTCTAGAGGCAGTTTTACTTCCTATCACACTGGGTACTCATTTTAGGAGAAGGTTTAGATGGTCCTTGGCAGAATAGCAATTGGATGCTTAGATAATGTCTCTTAGCAGATCTTCCAGTAAAGACATTTGATGTTTTCCTTATTTCAACATATCTTTACCTATGTAGTCTACAACAGTATTCTTTCTGAGCAAGTAGAAAAATGGCCTTTCCTCTCCAAACTTCCTGGAATTGCTTATTCCTAATACATTTTTCCAAGTTAATTGATACAAACAAACGACAAGACCTTTAGTGGCCATCTTCTGCTGTTTAACAAATGGCTTGAGAGCAGGTCTTCTTAACACATTTGTTAATATATGTGCTGGAAATGTGTGTAGGGATGTCCTGGTGCTCATTAGAATGCATTGTTGGAAAATGCCAATGGTACGGACTGGTTTTGTTCTGTCTTGTTATGTTTTTTCCTGGGGAAAACATTCATAATCTCCCTTTTAAAAGGTGTAATTACAAAAATTGAATAATTGCGTTGTAGGTATAAGCATTTTAGTGTGCCAGATCTTTATGATGGAAGTACAGTAACAGAAGTCTTGGCAACTGTTCCCTTATGGAGAATCCCATGACTTTGGAAGTGAAAATCACCCAATGAAATGAATAGGGTTGTGAATATTTAAGTGTTCAGAAGAGAGAAATATAGCTATTTTTTCTGGTTATCTAGAAAGGCACTTGTTATTTGAACAGCTTTTTTTCTTC
Source organism: Tapera naevia (assembly GCA_033556795.1). Classification (NCBI taxonomy): domain Eukaryota; kingdom Metazoa; phylum Chordata; class Aves; order Cuculiformes; family Neomorphidae; genus Tapera; species Tapera naevia. The sequence continues at coordinate 5,767,676 of JAUMJJ010000157.1, read as the reverse complement.
TGAGCATATCTTCTTTAATTTTTCTTTAATAAGAATGCATTTAGTGGCTCCATTACATGTGAAAACTGACTTGCACTGAGAAAATCCTGCCCTGCAGCCCTGCCCTTCAGGCAGTGTGGTACAGAACGTTTTCTGTTTTCTTTTGATGCCCATCCCTTGGCTTTCATTCACATCTGGGTGCCAATTGCTGCCATGGCTAGAGGGAATGTAACCTCTTTGCCCAGGAGATCCTCATGTCTGTTTGAGGTAGAGCTTATCAAGGACTCCAATCACACTGCTAAGTGTTAGAAAGTATAATAGTCACATAGCCAAAGAGTTAATGGGGCTGGATAGCGTGTGGTGCTTAGTAAGCATATGCTGTGCAAGCATCGTCGCAGATAACATGCTCTGTCTTGAGCTGCAACATACTGAACCTGTCTGATAAGTGAAGATTGGCATATGTGCATCCTAAGTGATAGGGACAGCCACGCATCAAAGGCTGCATAGGAGCAGCATGTTGGGATAATTGTTGGTAATTTCACTTCTTGGGCCAAAATATGAAGGCAGGAGTGGACTCCAGAGTAACGAGTCCAGAGGAGGCTACGAAAATGACCAGAGGGCTGGAGCTCCTCCCAGATGAGGACAGGCTGAGAGAGATGGGGTTGTTCAGCCTGGAGAAGAGAAGGCTCTGGGGAGACCTTAGAGCAGCCTTCAGGTACTGAAAGGGGCTCCAGGAAAGCTGGGGAGGGGCTCTTGATCAGGAGTGCAGGGACGGGATGAGGAGAACAGTTTTAAGCTGAAAGAGGGGAGATTAAAATGAGATCTTAGGAAGAAATGCTTTCCTGTAAGGGTGGGGTGAGGCACTGCACAGGTTGCCCACAGAAGTCGTGGATGCTGCATAACTAGAGGTGTGCAAGGCCAAGTCGAATGGGGCTTTGCAACCTGATCCAGTGGGAGGTGTCCCTGCCCATGGCAGGGAGTTAGAACTGGATGGGCTTTAAGGTCACTTCCAGCCCAAATCATTGATTCTGTGTGTGCTGTCCAGTGCACTAACTTGCAAGATAACATCATTTGATTATGGGAACTCCTCACTGGACACCCATCTTCTTCTTAAGCGTGAACTGCAAAGACGTTAATTTGAAAACCCACTGCAATCCTAATTTATTATCACACATCATGAATTTGTTTATTCAACTTTAATTGCTTGTATAAATTGTGTTTTAATTATTTTTAAAATAAGAACAGGCCATTTAACTTTTAAGAATACAAATAATGCTTTGCTTTTCTCTTTTACTTACCACTCCCCATGTAGGCGATGAATGCTGTTAAGTCTAGCTCTATGATACAATCCAGATAAGCTGAGGCAGTATTGCTGCAATTAATATTATTAAGATCATAAAATAATTGATTGGTTTGGGTTGAAAGAGACCTTAAAACCCATCCAGTTACAAACCCCTGCCACGGGCAGGGACACCTCCCACGGGATCAGGTCGCTCAAAGCCCCATCCAGCCTGTCCTTGAACACCTTCAGGGATGGGGCAGCCATAGCTTCTCTGGGCAACCTGTGCCAGGGCCTCACCACCCTCACAGGAAAACATTTCTTCCTAATATCTTATCTAAATCTCCCGTCTTTCAGCTTCAAACCATTCTCCTTTCTCCTATTCCTGCACTCCCTGATAAAGAGCCCCTCTATCCACCTTTCAAGATACAAAGTCTCAGTGGAGCCAGTCCTACTGCTAGGATTATAGGGAATGATTGCACATCTTGAGGGAAGTCTGCACAATTTTATCTTAGAATTTATTTCGAGTTCCCACTATCAATCATCTGAGTTTAGTTTTCTTGAGCTTCTTTATTTTGTTTCAGATACTGGCATTAAAATGTCTTTTGGATCCCCAAACATGAGGATATGAATAACAGAGCTGAATATGAATAACAGAGCTGAATATATTACACAAGTGTACTTTTAAAATTACCTTCCTGTCCGGTTGTCTGTTAGATTTTACAGAAAATGAGAAGATGATTGGTATGTCCTTGATATTTAGTTTTACTGAATAAATAAAACATTAATTACACAATTAGATATGCAGGTTTTAATTATCACTTGTCAGATTCTTCTGATTCCACCAGCTGTTTACTTAGGTTGCCTCTTGTGGATGGAGAGATTACTCCTCCCCCCAGCCTGTGCACAAGATATGCATTTTCCTGGTGTTTTTCAAAGGCTCTTACCTAGTAATAAACCAACTCCTTCTCCTTTTCACTTTTAAATAAAAGCTGCTGCTCCAAGGTTTACTGCAGACCCTTCATCTCAGTTCTCCTCAAGAAAATAGTTGCAGTCAAGAAACAGCAGTGCTTAGAAGTTAAGAAAAAGATTGTTTCTATCTAATTGCAGATCTAAAAATCACAGGCATCTGTACAGAAAATAACTTTTAATATCTCTTCTTAGAAGTAATGATTATTGTAGTTATTTGGAAAGATCATTACACATTTTAGAATGAGTCCAGAGGAGACTATGAGGATGATCTGAGGATTGGAGCACCTCCCATTATGAGGACAGGCTGAGAGAGTTGGGGTTGTTCAGCCTGGAGAAGAGAAAGCTCCAGAGAGCTCTTAGAGCAGCCTCCCAGTGCTAAAAGGGGCTACAGGAAAGCTGGGGAGGGGCTCTTGATCAGGGAGTGCAGGGGCAGAAGGAGATGGAGTGGTTTTAAGCTGAAAGAGGGGAGATTTATTTGAGATACTAGGAAGAAATATTTTCCTTTGAGGGTGGTGAGGCCCTGGCATGGGTTGCCCAGAGAAGTCATGGATGCCCCATTCCTGGATGTGTTCAAGGCCAGGCTGGATGTGGCTTTGAGCAACCTGATCCGGTGGGAGGTGTCCCTGCCCATGGCAGGGGGGTTGGAACTGGATGATCCTTAAGGTCCCTTCCCACCCAAGCCATTCTATGATTCTGTGGTGATCTTTTGGAAGTGTTTTGCTGGGAAACCACTGCAAGAGTAGCCAGGACATTAGTTTGTTCAGCAATGAGATATTCTACAGAACAAAACATGCCAGATCTAAAGAAGCAGAGTAGATTTTAGGCACCAAAAGCAAATATTTATTTAGTAAACTCTCCAATCTCTTTCCTAGATGTTTTTGGAGCTGCTTTCTGTCTGCCCGTCCCTGCTGGTCTCTGCATTATGATTTGGAAAAATCTGGTTCTAGTTTATTTGATGTATTTCTAGGTTTTGTTCTGTTTAGTGTTGCTATTGGTGGGAATATGGAATGTTTTGGAAAACCACTGAACCTTGAACTCAGACTTGAGAGGAAGAAAAATAGTTTTCAAATATTCTGCATTTAAAATTTTTTTAGCTGCTTAGCCGGGGTCCCACCTCCCTTTACTGACTCGGGATCTGAGTTTATTTTCTTTTCAGAAATATTTATAGCTAGGATATACATCGGGGTTTAAAGAAACAAACAAAAAAAAAGAAGTACGTGTGTATGCATGTTTATTTTCTGTGTGCTTGTATGCAGAGTTTCTGTAAGTGCATTACACCACGTGAGGATGGAATTTGCCAAGTTTAGGTCAAGGCTTGAACTGAACTCATACTGTAGAGTTTTCTGTCTCCACTGGTGTCTGTGGTCCACTTATGGAGGTTTATGAGTTGGCTGAAGCCATTGAGAATGAAACTTGTGTTTTTTCAGCTCAAGCAGTAGACTCGTGCTTTTAGATCCAGACATTTTTGGCTCAGGTCCTACAGATGTCAGTCCCTTTCTGTAAAGCAACTGAAGTGTTTTAATTGTAAATCTATCCCTTTCATGTAACTCAGCCCTAGAAATCTGGCCTAAGTTTGCCTGGAGTCTTTTCTGTTTGTCATGAAACCAGCTAAGTTAGGGGCGGTCTGTTTTTGAGTTACAGAAACAGAGCTGCATGCGTTTGCAGAGCATCTTGTTCTTGCTTTCTGTGTTTCACCCCAGTGCAAGGCAGCAGTCTGACCTGCAGCCAGGGGCCCTGTGCTTAGCAAAGCATTTACACAATGAGAACAGAGTCCTGAAAAGCACACGTGCTTAAAGATTTTTGCTTCATTTCTAGGAGACCCGAGAGGACACCTTTTCCACAATAACATAAATATGTCTTCCAGTACTTAAAGTGGGCTGATAGAAAAGCTGAGGAGGGGCTATTTATCAGGGAGTACAGGAACAGGATGAGGGGAAATGGTTTTAAGCTGAAGATTTGAATTAGATATTTGGAAGAATTGTTTTTCCTTTGAGGGTGGTGAGGAACTCGCACAGGTTGCCCAGAAAAGTCGTGGCTGCCCCACCCCTGGAGGTGTTCAAGGCCAGGTTGGATGGGGCTTTGAGCCCCCTGATCCAGTGGGAAGTGTCCATGCCCTTGGCAGGGGTTTGGAACTGAATGGTCCCTTCCAATCCAAACGATTCTATGATTCAGTCATTCAAGGTAGTCATGGGCCAGGGCTAGAAAAGTGTAGGAGCTGTCATTTCTAATGGCAAATAATTTAATCCAAATTATTGGATTGTTTGAGAAGCTATTGATGTTCCTGCTTATTCCTGAGAATGTTGTTTTCTCTACCACCTTGAGGCCACTTGACTGGTTCCTTACCATACCAACTTGCAACTTTATAAGCCATTAAATTCCAGAAGCATCTAATTATGGAGCTGATACGCTGGATACGTTCAGACATGAGTCTGAACTGGAAATATTGAACTTTATAATTAGTAACGTGCCTGACATTGGAGAGTGTTTTCTCCTTTCAATGTAGCCTTCAGAACAGTTTACATCAAAATACGCCTGTTTCTTATCAGTTTATGTTAGCCCAGCAAGGGATAATTTTGTTTTTGCTGAAAATGCTGCTCCTTGGGTTGGTATATGTGGTTTCTTGCCTGTACAACCACGTATGGAAATGAGTGAGTTTTTCTTTGGTACCCTACAGATATCCATGAAGATGTGGATCGGACACACACTGGCACAAATGCACATCTCACATCTTTACTTTCAGGTAAGTGGAGCACGTAAGTGTTTCTAATGCTACTGGTTCTGCTGCCTTTGGGCTTGTAGGTATTCTCCTACTTTACAGTCATTACTGTACAGAATTTCTGACAACCCTGCCTGCTGATGGTCTTTTAAACTATATCACAGAATCATAGAATGGTGGGAGTTCAAAGGGACCTTAAAACCCCTCCAGATCCACCCCCTGTCGTGGGCAGGGACACCTCCCACTGGATCAGGTTGCTCAAAGCCCCATCCAACCTGGCCTTGGACACATCCAGAAATGGGACAGCCACGACCTCTCTGGGCAACCCATGCCAGGGCCTCCCCACCCTCACAGGAAAGAATTTCTTCTAGTATCCAATCTAAATCTCTCCTCTTCCAGCTAAAAACCATTAACCCTCATCCTGTCCCTGTACTCCCTGATAAAGAGCCCCTCCCAGCTTTCCTGTAGCCTCCTTTTAAGTACTGGAAGGCTGCTATAAGGCCTCCCCAGAACCTTCTCTTCCTTAGGCTGAACAATCCCAACTCTGTAGATCTTTCTTTGTAGAAAGCAAAAAGTAAAATGGGGGAATGACACGGGAAAAAAAAAACCACCTTCAATGAAGATTTTAAGATGCTGAGTTACAGATCTGCAGGTGCTGTGCTGTCCTCAGTGCTCTGAACACTTGAGATAATGCCATCTGGAGGAAGTTATTTGTTGGGAGAGGACAGTTTTAAACTTTGAAGTCAGTAATAAACAAAGTGAGGCAGCTGGAATCTGGCAAAAGAAGAAACAAGCCGTTCATATCAACCCATGCTATTAGAGGAATGAGAACACTATGCTGGAGTTGTTTTACGTATGTTTGGAAGTTTATTCTTGCTCTAGAAGTTAGCTGCTTCAGTTGTTACCTTAGAGAGTAGAAAGGGGGTTGCTGGGGAGTGATGTTTGGTTTTAAATTTTAGGAAGTAATATACAGATAATTACAGTAATTGTGGTTCTGGTTTTATTCTGAAACAATAACCTGGATCCTGATCCTTCCAACCCTTCCCTACTTATTGTCTTGAAGATAGCTTTTTTTTACTTAGTAGATATGGGTCTGGTTTACCTCCAGATAGATTAGAAATAGTTTTATTTAATCTATGCATGGTGCCTTGAAGGAGTTAAAGCACATGGTTCTTATTTGGCTCAAAAGTCAGACTTGTTTAGTCTTTTTATTTTGCCAAATAGAGAAATTTAAAAAGCAAGATTTAAACATTTTTCTTTGTTCTTATTGTTGCCATATGGTATGAGTAACCAAACCTCCCTTCAGTGTGTTTTAATTCCTTTTCCATTTGGCACACGTTCACGATCTGCTTGTATATAGAGTACTCTGTGTGTGACGGTACCTCTTAGAGAAAAACTCCCTTCACAGGTCACCGGATGGTTGACACACCATTAATTTTTATGCTTCTGTTAAACATAGATCTGGAAATTTAGTACTGTACATGAATTTGTTATAGATTGCCAAGAACAGGAAAAATCTCTAATCTAAAATATGACCTTTTCCATCAGTGGGTCACCAAGATGTTTTCAGTTGCTGTTGAGTTCCTACCAGTCAAGGACCCTTACACACTTATTAAGAGTGTCAGTTTTCACAGTTTATATGAATGTATTCTGTTAGATGGTGACAATGGATTTGGAGAGCTGGAGGTCGCCTCAGGTTGCACATTCCATTTATTGGATTTTAACAAGGGAAATTTTTATAAATACATCTAAGTGCATGATTACAAAATTGTATTGAGTGCTTCCAGAGCCTCTAAAGAGGCTGTGACGATTACTTGCCTTCCTGCTCAGCACTGCTTTGTAAATGGAGGAATTTTCCATTCCACTTTGATGGCATATCAAAAGAGTATAAGCACTGTTAAAATTGGCATTATTTGTGGCAGTGAAGAGCTCAGTGTTTAAGAGGAAACCATCTTAGTCTTGGTTATGAGCTGTTCTGTGATGGGGGAAGGAATAAAATTGAATTCCGCATTGTTAAAGAAGGGGCTGGCCAAGCACTATCCCCGGTGTACAGCAGAGAGAGGCATCAGTAAATAACATGTATGTGAGCAGGAATACAAACATTGAAGCCTATGTGTTTGTGTGTTTATTCACATCCCCATCCCTATATGTATACATGGATGTGTTTTGTGCACTGTGCATGCACGAGGTTAGGTTAAGCAAAAGGTAATAATGATAAGGCACATGCAAGAGTAATTCAGTAGCTGTACCTTTGGGCCAACATAGAGTTTCAGAACTAGCAGCTTTCTGTCCTGGAAAGTTACAGTCATGGAGCAGCAGAATCTCCCATGTAGCTGAAATAGGATATCCATAAGTTTTTTTACAGTTAACATGGTGAAAATCCAGGTTCTGTGTTTTCTGTGTGCATCTAACAAAGTAAAAGACTTCGGATTTCTGTCTTTAAAATAAAGGAAAACATTTTTAAGTTTATCTTTAAGCTTGTCTTACCAGGTCCTGAGTTACCTAAATATCCTTAAACTCTTCTGTTGAGCAAGTAGATGGAATTATTCTTTTAATTTTTATGGCCTTTTAGCATTTTATATCTATCATAAAACTGAACTACAGTACATCTGTAAAATGTATTAGAGTATGTGTTAGGAAGAATGTAGACTAATATGATACTTTCTTTCAGCACCCCAGAATCAAATACTTGGGAACTTACTACAGAGCCTTGGGATAAGGGAATATGTATTTTTCACCTCTATTTTTTCTTTTCTCCTTTTTTTTAACAAACCTGAAAACAGCTGTTGAAACAATGACATCATGGAATGTGACATGACTGTGGAAATTAATAACAAAGTCAGCCTTTGAAAGCATCAAACTACATAGAGTGTCAGAGAGTTGCTTTAGTGTCTCGGATGATTTACAGAGTTTCCTCGGGCATTAGACGTTCATGTCTTTATTGTGTGTCACCTTCACATCTAACCAAATAAACACTTTGCCTTTCTTCAGTTCCCCTTCTGAATAACCTGTTTTTATCACGCAAACATGGCTACAGACTAAGCTTGTGGAAATACGTCTGGAAAAGCAAAACACATCTATTGGTTGCACATCTTTGTGGTGTTACCATAGATGTGCTATTGAATTTTGTTCAGAAGATGTGGGATTTCTTGTGTCTTCTTGCTGCTCATACATTTGATTTGCTCAGGCTAATGCAAACCCAAACTTTGGTAGCTATGCTTTGTAGAGGGACCTGGGGGTTCCAGTCGAGGGCAAGTTGAACATGAGCCAACAGTGTGCCCTGGCATCCAAGAGGGCCAACCGTGTCCTGGGGTGCATCAAGGACAGCATCTCCAGCTGATTGAGGGAGGGGATTGTCCTGCTCTACTCTGCACTGGTGTGGCCCCACCTCCAGTACTGGGTGCAGTTTGGGCACCACAGGATGAAAAGGATCTAAAGCTACTGGAGACTGTCCAGAGGAGGCCACAGGAATGGTGAAGGGTTTACAGGGGAAGTCATATGAGGAGCACTGAAGTCACTTTGCGCGTTCAGCCTGGAGGAGACTGAGAGGGGGTCTTGTAGCTGTTTGCTGCCTTCTCGCAAGGGAAGGAGGTGAAACAGGTGCTGATCTCTCCTCTCTTGCAGACTATGCCAGGACTAGAGGGAATGGCAGGAAGATGTGCCAGGGGAGGTTTGGATTGGATGCTAGGAAGAGGTTCTTCCCCCCAGGGGTGGTGGAGCACTGGAACAGTTCCTCAGGGAAGCAGTCTGCCAGTATTCAAGAAGCATTTGGACAATGCCCTTGGTCACAGGGTGTGAATATTGGGAGTGTCCTATGCAAGGATAGGAGTTGGACTTGATGATCCTTTTGGGTCCCTTCCAAATCGGGAATTCTATGATTCTATGACTTGGACTGGGGGTGATGAAGCCTGTCCAGCTAGTGAGGATGCTCTGGTGCAGCTGAGGGTGTTGGTTCTTGCGAACCAAGACGAAGAAGCGACGTGTTGGTTTCCTTGGACCCAAAATCCAGTCTCCTTGTTACCTCTCCAAAGCCCTGCCTTTCTGAGCAGCAGGAGTCTTGGCTGGCACAGGGTTCTCCACGTCCTGGCTTTTCTGTCTTTGGCCTCGTTTGTGTTTGACTTCCTAGGCTGTTGGCTGCTGTTCCAGCGTGAAAAACACCAGATGAAATTTTATTTTAGCAGTGGGTTCTTGTTGTTTTAATTAGCCGTTTGAAGCATGCTTTGCTACAAATGAGATGAAAGCAGATTACTAGCACAGTGACATACTAGATAATTAACTGGGATGAGAGAAAGCCTAACTTCTTGCTTTTATTGGGAGAACAGTGTTTTAATTACCTAGTCTATCACAGAGGAAGGGAGAATTGTTGCAGCTTATTGGAATTAGAACAAACTCCAAGAGACCCTTTGCTGTTGTACTCAGACTCATATGGTTGTTTTACTTGAGCTGCTGCACTTAAAATAAATGTCCCGAGGACAACTGAAATCTCAAAATGCTTTTTCTGTAGTTCTGTGACTGTGGCACCATTCATCCAATGCCCTTTCTCCTGTCTTCCTTCACTCTGTGTCTGTAGCCTGGTTCATCTTCTGCTCCTCCTTCTCTGTGAATTGATTCATCTTGTGTCCTGCTTCTGGCTCCATGGTAACTCTTGCCCATGACTATTCTCCCTTCTCATCCCTGGTACCTGGCTGCAGGTTGTGTTTTCCATCCCTCTGGTGGTTCCCAGACAGGGTCAGCTTCCAGCACTGATCTGTCATGGCTATATAGCAGACAGTGCTGCTGGAAACTCTGAGGGACACGTCCCCCTCTCTTGCAGGGGCTGCTGGGGTCGTGACTGCGCTGTGGGAGGGCTCATCCCTCTCCTAGGACATCCCACGTTGTGCAGGGTCGGAATGGAAGCAGCAAGGTGCCACCTTGGGCTTGCTGGAAGTCCTTGTAAAGTCCTGCAAGTCACATCTCCAAAGGGAGGCTGTGTACATGTTCTCTGTAAGAGGAAGAAAGAAGTGAGATAAACCGCAAAGGAGTAGAAAGAAGGACCCTTATTGAGTCAGGGAAATGGGCTGAAGACAGGGAAGAGCTAAAACAACTTCTCACTTGTGTTTTGGGCAGCTGAAGCATTGATAGAGTTTTTCTCTGCAGGACTTGTAATCAATGGCTTCAATTTGAATTGCTTTGCTTTTTATTATTGTATATATATATGTGGTATTGAGCAGCAGGAATGCTTTCTAGATGTTTGATGCAAACAGACATACAGAACAAATATACCTGGAGTCTTGCATCCAGCTCTGTGACCCTCAGCACCGAAAGGACATGGATCTGTTGGAAGAAGTCCAGAGGAGGCCACAAAGAGCTGGAGCAACTCCCAGATGAGGACAGGCTGAGAGAGATGGGGTTGTTTATCCTGGGGACACCTTCCAGTACTGAAAGGCGCTACAGGAAAGCTGGGGAGGACTTCTTATCAGGAAGTGCAGGGATAGGATGAGGGGTGGTGGTTTTAAACAAAGAAAGGTAGATTTAGGCTGGATATAAGGAAGAAAATTTTTACAATGAGGGTTGTAAAACATAGCACTGATTGCCCAGGGAGAAGATGGAGTCCCCATCGCTGGAAACATGCAAGGTGATGTTGGATGGGGCTCTGAGCAACCTGACCTAGTTGAAAATATCCCTTTCTGGTGCAGAGGGGTTGGACTGGATGACCTGTAAAAGGTCTGTTCCAACCCAAAGCATTCTTTGATTCTGTGATACACTTATAGATGGAATTTAGAAATACTGTTAATATCCGTGGATCTCATTTCATTTCTATGGAAAACACCAGTATACATACTTGAAATTATTCCAGGCCTACTGGAGATTTTATATCACAGTATCACAGTATCATAAGGATGGAAAGGACCTCTGAGATCATCAAGTCCAACCTATAACCTAACACTAACACCAACCATCATCTAGACCATGGCACTCAGTGCCTCATCCAGTCTCCCTTTAAACACCTCCAGGGTCGGTGACTCCACCCCCTCCCTGGGCAGCCCATTCCAATGACCAATCACCCTTTCAGTGAAGAATTTTTTCCTCACATCAAGTCTAAACTTTCCCTGACGAAGCTTAAGTCCATGCCCTCTGGTTCTGCCACTGGTCACCTGAGAGAAGAGACCAACCCCTGCCCGACTACAACCTCCTTTTAGGGAGTTGTAGAGAGCAATGAGGTCTCCCCTGAGCCTCCTCTTCTCCAGGCTAAACAGCCCCAACTCCCTCAGTCGCTCCTCATAGGGCTTGTGCTCCAGCCCCCTCACCATCTTCGTTGCCCTCCTCTGAACACATTCCAGTATCCTAACATCTTTCCCATACTGAGGGGCCCAGAACTGGACACAATATGTGCACCTGTGTGTGTGAGTGGTTTATCTGTGTGTAAATACATCCCAGTCTGTATATACACAGGAACTCATCCCTTTGATACCAGATAAAGAGAGCTCTGATGGCTGAAACAGCGCTCTCCAAAACACCTCAAACTGGGGACAGTAGGGGTGTCTCTGTCTTTTTTATTTCCGTGGAGTGATGGAAAATGGAGATGATTTCAGTAGTAGTTTTCAGAGACAGCAAATAATGTCTTTTATTCTGCTTTTTGTTTTTTTTTTTTTAGGAGAGGATGCTGTGCCACATTTAAATTCACATGTTTCTGGGGCAAAGCTGTCGGTGAAGCTGCCTTCCATGCATACAGATAACCAGAGTATGAGCAGTTTACGTGGAGACTCAGATTCTTCAGGGACAGATACTTTTTAAAGTTTATGGCCTTTCATGACAGGTGCTGTTTGAAAATTTTGTCACTGGTACATTTGTCTGCCTAGTGTGATAGTCTGTTTTATCAAAGTACTGGTCTTTTAGTACTGGTTATTTTCTACTATTTTTCTTACAATTTTGTTATGATTATAAATTTAGGCAATGATTCTGTTTGTGAAGTTATCAAATATTTTTAAGCAAATAAAATACATTTTTTTTCAGAATTGTTGTGAGTTTAAGTCAACAAAGGTGAAGGGAATTTGACTGTTTATTGTTTGGAAATGTTTAGTACTAAATTCCATGGCAAAGGTCTGCCTCCCTGATGGAAAAAATGCTTGGCTCAATATAATGTTACTACTCTCAAAATGTAAATTCAGAGGAAAATATATTTGAAACCACAGTTTGCAAGAAAGTTGTGTTCCTGGATGTTTTCAAGTCTGGTTCATCCTTAGAAGTCTGTTATCACAAGACAGTAATTAAAAATTGTTTATAAAAAAGACCATTAGCATTTGTGTTGTTAATATGGGGAGTTTCTCAGTTTAGAATTACAGGAATTTTTCAGCATTTTGATGTTTATTTTTTTGAAATACATCTGAAGGAGAGATTGTGTGGGTAAGGTTATTTGTTTACATTTTTTAATGTAAATTCTTCCTAATTGCTGCAGTCTTAGCCTTTCAGATGCCAAATAACCCCTAGTCCCCCTCTCAGGGATCACTCAATTTTTTATTGCCTCAGTCAGGACAACGTGGTTGCTCCCGCAGTGGCTGGGGAGGAAGGTAGGATCACCTGCCCCAAGCAGCATGCAAGCAAAATTAAAAGAGAAATTCAGACGTTCCAGTAGGAAGACCAGGAAAGGAGATCTTCTCCAAGCAACACAACAACCCCATGCAGTGTTACAGGCTTGGGGAGGAGTGGCTGGAAAGCTGCCTGCAGGAGAAGGACCTGGTTGGTTGGTTGACAGCAGCTGAATGTGAGCTTGCAGTGTGCCCAGGTGGCCAAGAAGTCCAGTGGAGTCTTGGCCTGTATCAAAAACAGTGTGGCCAGCAGGACCAGGGAGGTGACTGTGTCCCTGTACTCGGCACTGGTGAGGCCACACCTCGAGTGCTGTGCTCAGTTCTGGGCCCCTCAGTACAAGAAGGACATTGAGGGGTTGGAGCGCGTCCAGAGAAGGGCAATGAGGCTGGTGAAGGGGCTGGAGAACAAGTCCTGCAAGGAACAGCTGAGGGAACTGGGGTTGTTTAGTTTGGAGAAGAGGAGGCTGAAGGGAGACCTCATCACTGTCTACAACTGCCTGAAAGGAGGCTGTGGTAAGTTGGATGTTGGTCTCTTCTCACAAGTGACAGGTGACAAGGATGAGAGGAAATGGCCTCAAATTGTGCCAAGGAAGGTTCAGGTTGGATATGAGGAAAAATTTCTTCATTGAAAGGGTAGCCAGGTGCTGGCAGAGGCTGCCCAGGGAGGTGGTTGAGTCCCCACCCCTGGAGGTGTTTAAAAGTTGGGTAGATGAGTTTCTGAGGGATATGGTTTAGTAAGGAGACAGGTATGGTTGGACTGGATGATCTCAGAGACCTTTTCCAACCAGTTGATTCTATGATTCAGGGCAAACATCATTTTTGCTCTGTTCCTCATCAGGTCGGAGCTTTTCATAGGATATCTGTGGAAAACAGGAGGTACTGTGGCACTTTCAAAGACATGGGAGTGAAGGTATCTCTCAAAAATTAGTAATAAATGCTTCTTTTTGGGTGACTTGTACCGTGGTTTGACACTGGTGCATATAATTTCATCTGCACAGCTTCACTGCATCGCTTAATGAGAGGCACTTTTTTGTTGCAGATACTCATAACTGTGAACTGTTCCCATTTCTCTTATTTTATGGTGCCTGCACTGATTTCATCTCCCTGTAATAGAGAAAGATTGCAGTTTTATTTTGATCTCATTGACCACAAGGTTCAGTTGATTTGCTGCAGAATCTGCAAGGGTGAATGGAAGAGGAGAGCTTCAACCGTTCAAGGTCAGTGATATCCAGAGGATTCAATTTGAAGGGGATCTTTTTAGAGTGTCATAGAGTTGATTTCAGACAGGTGTGTAAATAGAGGCTTTGGGTGGGGGGTAAAAGCATGGTAGGGCTTGTATAAAATGCAGCATCACTTTAAAAAAAAGCAAAGGTACAAAGAAGACAGCATTGCTGGAGCTGTATGAACATTGTCCCCAGTGGTGAGGCTGCTTCTACACGTTCTTACACTGCGACAGGCAGCACAGGAGAGCATCTGCAAGGTCATGCTGGTGCTGCTGTCTGTGGAACTGCACTGAAGATCAGACTATTGACACCATTGCTTTAGAACCAGCAGCCTTTTCAGGGATAAAGGGAGGTGATTCTCCCCCTCTACTCAGCTCTTGTGAGACGCCGCCTCGAGTATTGTGTCCAGTTCTGGAATTCCCAACATGAGAGGGATATGGAACTGTTGGAATGGGTCCAGCTACGAAGATGCTCAGAGGGCTGGAGCACCTCTGCTATGAGGACAGGCTGAGAGAGTTGGGGTGGTTGTTCAGTCTGGAGAAGAGAAGGCACAGGAGAGACCTTAGAGCAGCCTTCAGGTACTGAAAGGGACTGCAGCAAAGCTGGGGCAAGTAGCAATAGGACAAGGCAGCATGGCTTTAAATTGGAAGGACGGAGATTTAGATTGGACATTAGGAAGAAATTCTTCACAATGAGGTTGTGGAGGTGCTGGCACAGGTTGCCCAGAAAAGTTGTAACTGCCCCATCCCTGGAAGTGTTCAAGGCCAGGTTGGATGGGGCCTTGATCAGCCTGGTCTAGTGAGAGGTGTCCCTGCCCCTGGCAGGGGGTGGAACTGGCTGATCTTTAAGGTCCCTTCCAACTCAGACCATTCTATGACTCTGTGTTCTTTTATCCTGCAGGAGGTTGCTACAGGAGGGCGTCAAGAGGTTGCACTGGAACAGCTGAGGGGACAGCAAAATGCAGGGCAAGAGCTTCTTAAAGCAGGTTTCTTTCAAGAGAAGACCGTCATGAAATGGAATTCCACATGCTCTGTCAATCTGGTAGGTTTTTTAGGATGTTGTTACATAATTTAGGTCCCCTTTGTTGCAGTGTAAAAAGCAAGTGAGCTGTACTGTTCTTGTGCCCAGAGATTGAGAACGTGCAGGCACCTGAGACACTAAGGGTGAGACAGGAGACAGCAGATGGACACACAGGCAAGAGGTTGCACAGGAAAGGATGAGACAGCTCTGGCTGGTGGGATAGACAGTTGTCTCCTCACACCAGGAAAATAACTGTCAGGTTTTACTGTCTGCAGTGCTGAGCATCACACATTTTCCTCTAATTCTCTTATTTTCCTCTTCTTGGGAACAACTGCATTTAAAACAAAGGTGTTGTCACTATCATTGACTGAATCCTGAAGAAACGAGCCGTCTTTTTAGGAAAATAAGTCACAAAACCATCAGTGAAGACTATTTTCAATCAAAACTCCCCACAGTTACGTTCTCTCCCAACTCAATGTGACTGATCTTTTTGGAAGCTTCTGGAAGCCTGGCACTGTCCTTCCAAGCTCTGTTGCTGGTGGGAATTATGCTGTGGCAGTGGGATGCGCTAACTGATCATCACCACTGCAGCCTTCATTGTTCCCATTCAAAGAGAGGTTTGGAGAGGTGAAAAAAGTGCAAACTTCACTTTGCCTTCCCCAAAGCTTCCACAAAACAAAGTAAACAAAAGGGGACCTCTGTAAATCTGGCACCAGGTGCTTAGATTGTGTTACAAGTATTTATATATTCTTAGAAAGAGCCAAAGGCTGTGTTGGGAGGTGAGGGGGTTTGCTTTAGTTTTAATCAGAGACTTCATTTTTCCATTGAAATGGGGGGGAGAAGTATCTTCTAGAAATTTATCTATTCCTTACTTTTGGATTCAGTCTTGTGTTTCAGATTCCTGTAAATAGTTTTCCGGAGTTTGAAATGGTAAGCACATGTTCTGTGAACACAGCCAAGCTGTGATAAGGAATTTGTCTCTCTGCCTCTCCAAGTTCCATTTTGTTTCTATGGCTTTTATTATTGAAAATGCGCATTTCTCATGGGCACTCTCAGAACTGAAACAGCATGATTTGCAAGCTTGCTAAATGGATTTCTTCCAAGCAAGTCGTTGGGGTATGTCATCAAAGCTTAACAGCATCAAAAAGAATTCCATCCAGGAAAAGTATTAAAAAGCCACCTCTATACAGCTATATTTTTCAGTTAATTCTCAGCAGCAGAGAGGTAGGGGGCAAGGGTATGTTATTGGATTTCAGAATTTTAGTTTGGAAACCAAAACCCTGGTTTTATATTTTGGTTCAGCTGAATTCCTGGTGAAGCTTGCTCTTTCCTTACATTAGGAAAGCAGTAGAACAGTGATATTTATTAATGGATTTGACTTGCAGCGTAGGAAAGTATCACAGTATCACAAGGTTGGAAAAGACTTTTGAGATCATCGAGTCCAACCTATGACCCAACACCAACACCTACTCGTCATCTAAACCATGGCACTAAGTGCCTCATCCAGTCTGTTTTTAAACACCTCCAGGGACTCCACCTCCCTGGGCAGCCCATTCCAATGACCAATCACCCTTTCAGTGAAGAATTTTTTTCCTCATATCAAGCCTAAACCTCCCCTGACAAAATTTGAGACCATGTCCTCTTGTTCTGTCACTGGTCGCCTGAGAGAAGAGACCAACCCCTTCCTGCCTACAGCCTCCTTTTAGGTAGTTGTAGAGAGCAATGAGGTCTCCCCTGAGCCTCCTCTTCTCCAGGCTAAACAACCCCAGCTCCCTCAGTCACTCCTCGTAGGGCTTGTGCTCCAGCCCCTTCACCATCTTCGTTGCTCTCCTCTGAACACTCTCCAGCATCTCAACATCTCCCTTAAACTGAGGGGCCCAGAACTGGACACTGTACTCGAGGTGCAGCCTGACCAGTGCTGAGTATAAGGGGATGATAACTTCTCTGGTCCTGCTGACCACACCATTCCTGATGCAGTGCAAATGTGCAAAACTGAAATGTCAGAAGTGTTTCTGTTTGCAGAGCATCTTTTTTTTCTGGCTTTGGTGAGTAAGTTCTGGCTGTTTGGAAGTGAGGTGCTCAAAAGCCAGGGTTTTTTTTCTCCTTCCCATCCTTGCAGAAAAAAGAGAAATGCTGTATGTGGGGGTGGTGACAGTCATAGAATAGAATCACAGAATGGTTTGGGTTGGAAGAGACCTTAAAGCCCATTCAGTTCCAACCCCCCTGCCATGGGCATGGACACTTCCCACTGGATCAGGTTGCTCAAAGCCTCATCCAACTTGGCCTTGAACACCTCCAGGGATGGGGCATCCATAAGGTCTCTGGGCAGCAGGGACATCGTGGCATTCCTGGCACAAGCTCTTGCGACAGGACTCCAGCCATAAGCTAGGAGGTAATTTGTCTGGTTCCAGTATCACTCCCCCCCTGTTCAGCTGAGTTATCTTAATTTTCAGTATAGGAAGCAGAAAATTTCATGTGCACAATTAATCTTATCTGTATTGTGGGAAATTGGATAAAGCAAGTTTTTCGCCATTCGTAGGTCAGTGATGGAAGTTGTTGAAATTAGCTGCTAAAAACATCTGCTAACTTTCCAAGGTGCTTTAGGATAATGTTTCTGTCCTGACTGTGTGAAGATGTATGTGCCAACTTCCTTCCTGTGAGTTAAGGACTCATGTTTAAAATTACACATGTGCAAAAATTTGCTGGATCCCAGTCTGAAATGCAGCCATAGAAGAGCTGGAACCCTGCAGCTGCTTAACAGCTCGCTGTTAACACTTGACAGAGAGTTTAAGAGAGAAAGGCAAGAGGGTTGCATCCTATGGAACTGATACAACGTCATAAGTTCATCCTTTCCATAGGTGTCCAGCAGCATTTGGGGGGGGTGCTGAAAGCTATCGTATAGTTGTTGTGATACTGGTACCAGTTGGCAGAAGTTTTCCTATGGAGCTCTCTTTTTTATCTTCCCTTCTTCTGCTGCACTTCTGATTTAGATACTCTCTTTAAAAATTGTATCTAAAACTTTCATTATTGTGATTCTATGTCCACGCGTCCCCCAACCTTCCAGGACTTGAATGGGATTTTGCTTCTTTGGTCCAGCGAATGCATCCAGATCACCTATCCCAGTCTTGATGTTGTGGCATCTTTCTGCCAGGTGAGAGAGCTGCAACAGAAGCTTCTTCCAGGAATCTCACTCTGGTAATGTGGCCAGCTGAGCAGAGGCCCTGGCCCTGGGCTCTACTCCTGTGACAGCAATAATACAAATCCACAATCCTGTGTCCATGTTTACAGCTTTGGTTATAGTTTGGGTAGAAGGTGAGACCCACTTTTGCCTTCTGCTCTCATCCTCTGCCATGAGAGGTGAGTGCAGAAAGCAGACTCCGGGGTTCAGGGGTTAGGTTCTGGTTCAGGGGTTATTTTTCTTCCTTATACATTACTTCATATTTAAGTTAGAAACAAGCTAAGAGAAAAGTTAAATCAGAGTGTAATCAGGAGCCTGTGAGGCATCTTGTTTGTGGAGGTTGTTTGCCAATACTTCCAGTTCAAAAAAGAGCTGTTTTGGGAAGAGGTGCTTTTTCATCCTTCTGTAGAACTTGCTTGGGGCAGAGAAATGTTTTTCTTAGACTTCACCCCCCAGGCCCATAGGTCTCTCAGGCTGATAGAACCTGCTCTGAAGCTGTTTGAGTATCTCGAAGGGTTATGTGAAGACCATTGAAACAGGCTGCCCAGGGAAGTGGTTGAGTTTCCTTCCCTGGAGGTATTCAAAAAGCATGTAGATGTGGCACCTTGGGACATGGTTTAGTAGGC
Source organism: Tapera naevia (assembly GCA_033556795.1). Classification (NCBI taxonomy): domain Eukaryota; kingdom Metazoa; phylum Chordata; class Aves; order Cuculiformes; family Neomorphidae; genus Tapera; species Tapera naevia. The sequence goes on along the minus strand of JAUMJJ010000157.1, from coordinate 5,749,118 downwards.
ACAGCCATGTTGGGCTTAAGGTTGGACTGAATTATCTTAGAGGTCTTTTCCATTAGGACAGGATGATCTTAGAGGTCTTTTCCAAGCTTAATGATTCTGTGGTTCTGTGATAATAAATGGCTTGAACTAAAAGCCAGCAGGGGTCACCATCCCTGGAGGTGTTTAAAAAATGGGTAGATGAGTTTTTGAAGGACATGGTTTAGCAGCAAATGAGTACGGTTGGACTCAATGATCTCCAAGGTCTTTTCCAACTGGAAGATTCTCTGATTCTTGTCAATGCAGTTGCCATTGCATGTCTAGGACAATTCTCAGAAAAATAGTAATAGTTGGGAAAAAGACATGCAAAAATCAGTCACCTGAAGAGTTGAGCAGGTGCTTAGCAAATAATTTTAATAAAACTCAAAAGACTAAAACCAACTGGAAAGTTTTGATCTTGCTACTGCTGTCTACTTTGCTGATGAGCTGGAAGCCCAGGCAGCAGCTGGGGGGAGAATCAGGGAACAGTTTGGGTTGGAAGGGACATTTCCAGGTCATCTAGTCCAAACCTCCTGCAGGAGCAGGGACATCTTTAATTTGATCAGGTTGCTCAGAGTCCCATCCACCCTGACCTTGAATGTTCCTAAGTCATGGGACCTCCACCACCACCCCAGGCAGCCTGTGCCAGTGCCTCACCACCTTCATTGTAAAAAATGTCTTCTGTATATCCAGTCTAAATCTCCCCTCCCTTAGTTTGAAACCACTACTTCTTGTCGTGTTACAACAGGCCTTGCTGATATTCGGGAGGTTTGGAAGGAAAGCAATGACTTGGTGCTGGCAGCGGGCAGAACACTGCCAGCAGTGCTGGTTTTCATGCCTCCTGCCCCAGGCAGGCAGGGCAGTGGCTCTGACTCTTCAGGCCCTCTCTTGGCTCTGTTTTTTCCTGGCAATTAGGTTTGCTAATGTTTCATTTTGCCTTGAACTGGCTGCAAGCAGACCCCCTGTGCAGGGAGGTGCTGTGGTCATATTCATAGAATCTTAGAACCACACAAGGTCAAGGGACCCAAAAGGCTCATCGAGTCCAACGCCTATCCCTACACAGGACACTCCCAACATTCACACCCTGTGACTGAGGGCATTGTCCAAATGCTTCTTGAATACTGGCAGACTCGGTGCGTGACTGCTTCCCTGGGGAGCTGTTCCAGTGCTCCACCACCCGTGGGGGGAAGAACCTCTTCCTAGCATCCAATCTAACCCTCCCCTGGCACATCTTCCTGCCATTCCCTCTAGTCCTGGCGTAGTTTGCAAGAGAGAAGAGATCAGCACCTGTGTTTCACCTTGTGAGAAGGCAACAAACAGCTATGAGATCCCCTCTCAGTCTCCTCTTCTCCAGGATGAACAGAACAAGTGACTTCAACAACTCCTCGTATGACTTTCCCTCTAAACCCTTCACCAGACTTGTGGCCTCTTCTGGATGCTTTCCAGTAGTTTGACGTCCTTTTTATACTGTGGTCCTTTTTATTGGTAGGGTAATTCCCTGCTCTACCACCCCAGCACACCGATTTCCTACACCCAGCTGAAAAAATGTTCCCTGGTTGTTTTACTTACCCTGCAGCCTGTTGTCACCTGCATAGCTGACTGTTTGATCACCATGTAAAAATCCAGCCACTGAAACGATGACTTAAAGCTTATTTTTAATGGGTTCTATGAGAAGCTTTCTTGCAGTGACTGGGGATTTTGCTGAGTGAGTGGCATTCTGTCATTTCCCCCACCCCTTCTTTTTTTCCTGACAGTCTTGGAAATTGTGCTTTTCCTGCCTGATGTGCCCTTGGAGAAGGGCATTCAGCATCCTGCCACTGTCACAGAAATACTGTGCTGCAGTCTTGGCTCCTTCCCTGCTGCGTTCCGTTAATCAGCACCTATGGCAAAGCAGTGGGCACTGAGCCATGGATCAAACCTGGTACTTGCTGTGAAACCCAGCATCTGCTTAAATAGCACTTACATCTGTTAATGTCAATTATTTAATGCAGCTCTCTAGGCAGTGCGGTGCCAGGTGCTGTAGCACAAGGGATTCCTCTGGCTTTGCAGCTCAAGACTGAAGAGGATTTCCTATTCTGTGCTCGGGCTGCTGTGCCATTGCCTCTTTCAATGTCAGACTTCGAAGAACTGATTTAGTTTTGCTTTGTTCTGTCTACCCAGGTCAATTATCTAAAGCCATCTTTGCAGTAAGTGTTTTCTTTTTAAAAACAATTACATTCTTGCCTCCTCTGGTTTTGATCAGGATGTTTTTCAGGACAGGGAATGCCAGTGGTTTTGTTTAGGTTCTTATAGACCTTTATTGGGACAACAGTGGCTGGTTTCTATGAGTCCTGCTGAAACCAGGAGGTGCAGAGGTTTGAGATGGAGAACACACCAAAAAGAGGCATCCTATAGGAAACAAAGAGCAGGACTGTGAATCAGAGGGTGTCAGATCCCTCTTTAATGCTTGTAGCAACAGTTTTGCATCTTTCTGTGGTACTGTTTGATAAGTAAAGATCCTTCAGGGAGGAACTTTTTTTATTCTGCATTGGTCCAGGAAGAAACAGCAAAGAACCATAGAATCATAGAATGGTTTGGGTTGGAAGGGGCCTTAAAGACTATCCAGTTCCAACCCCCTGCCATGGGCAGGGACACCTCCCACGGGATGAGGTTGCTCAAAGCCCCATCCAACCTGGCCTTGAACACCTCCAGGGATGGGGCAGCCATGACTTCTCTGGGCAACCTGCGCCAGGGCCTCACCACCTTCACAGTCAAAAATTTCTTGCTAATATCTGATCTGAATCTCCTCTCTTTCAGCTTAAAACCATTACCCCCCATCCTGTCCCTGTACTCCCTAATAAATAACCCCTTTCCAGATTTCCTATAGGCCCCCTTCATTTGAAAACAACTTTTTAAAAGAGTATTCAAAAAATTCAGAGCTCCTGATCTACAACTTTCCTGTAGCCCCTTTCAGTACAGGAAGGCTGCTATAAAGCCTCTGCAGTGCGTTCTCTTCTCCAGGCTGAACAACCCCAACTCTCTCAGCCTGGACTGTTCATCCCTGCGCTACCTGGGCTATTTTTGTTGTTATCTTAATTGCTTCATTCTCACAACCCACACTCAATCTTCTGAGAAAGTCAGAGCCTTGAACTTCATTCCAGGATCTTGAGGAAATCTTGCATGTCCCTGCCACTTCCCAGCCTCCCTCATCTATGAGAACAAACCCTATCTCTCCCTGCCCGATGTGCTCTGAGTTTCCTCAGGGATTATCTAAACAGAGCCCACATGATCCATTTCTCTCAGCCCCTCTATAAATGGGAAAGCATAAATCATGGGTCCCGAGAAATAAACACAACTGGCAAGCTGTTATTTTTCTCTGACTGAAGTAACACTGGTTCTTTAATCTGCCGCCTCCTGGAAGCATGTCTGTTCAGAGAAAGTACAACCATTACAATGTATACACAATGTTCCTCTGCCACTTCTCCTTGCGAGCTATAATGGGAACCCTATGCCAGAAACACTGAGAGAAACAAAGCCAAGTGAATACCTCTTACTGTTTTCACTTCTCTTCTTCGACTTGGCTTTGAAACCAGAAAGCATTCCTGCTTGGAAAGGAAAGGAACTGCCGGCTAAGAAAGAGAAAATCCTAACCGTGAAATTCCGGTGCAGCTCGATTTTCAGACTTGTGACTTTCATTCAAGCATCTTGTTATTGTTGGGGGTTTGTTGGGGCATCATTAGTTCTGAAAATATTCTTTGTGGATTGAGGAAAGGGTAAGTTTTTGCTGTAACGAAAACAACTCGGAGCTGAACACTTCAAAATGCTTCAAAAACTGGAGATGTTTTTACAGTTCAACCTCGTCTGGAGTTCATTTAAAATAATCATGTTTACACGGAGGTGAATTAGTGTGCTGAGCTCTGCCAATGCCTCACTGTAGTTAAAAGTACACAGCCAAGAATTATAGCCCTGGTATTTCAGTACTGCACTTTCAGGTCTGCGCAAGAACCCAGAGTCAGAAAGGCCAGTCCAAGGGAGTGTTGTGGAGCCAAAATCACTTTAATCAGTGATGATTAAGTCAGTGATGGGCCTCTCGGTACAAGAAGGACGTTAAGATGCTGGAGTGTGTCCAAAGGAGGGCAACAAAGCTGGTGAAAGGTCTGGAGCACAAGTCTTATAAGGAGCGGCTGAGGGAACTGGGATTGTTTATCTTGGAGATGAGGAGGCTGAGGGGAGACCTCATCACTGTCTATGGCTGCCTGAAAGGAGGCTGTGGCGAGGTGGATGTTTGTCTCTTCTCCCAAGTGACAGGTGATAGGAGAGAGGAAACGGCCTCAAGTTGTGCCAGGGGAGGTTTAGTTTGGATATTACAAAAAATTTCTTCACTGAAAGAGTGGTGAAACATTGGGACAGGCTGCCCAGGGCAGTGGTGGAGTCTCCATCCCTGGAGATGTTTAAAAAACCTGCAGACATGACACTTAGGAACATGGTTTAGTAGGCAGGGTAGTGTGGGGCTGACGGTGGGACTGGATGATCTTAGAGGTCTTTTCCAACATTAATGACTCTATGATTCTATGAACCTTATATGATTATTACAGAAGGAATAAGTGCTGGGTCCATGCTTTGCATTTTACTACAAAACAACTATTTTTGTGTATGCAAAAAACTATTTCTGTGTACTGCTGCGTCCCTGCTGAGGGTCAGATGTAGTTTGTTGGGCAATGAAGATGTCCATAGCTCTGCTTGCCCTCTGCACCTCCTTATGGCTTTTGGAATAGGCACTGTAGGATGTGAGTCATCTCCGATCTTGGAGCCACCTCCTTTAGGGTAAGGTGAGTTTCCCTGGATAACAAGGAGTGGGGGTGGTAGAGATGAACCCAACCCAATGGTCATTTTCCAGAAGCACTGCTGACTTAAGAACCTCCAAAAGATCAGGCCTCATCTTCCAAATTTTCTTTGTGCAGTGTTAGCTGCTAAATGTGTATTTGGAGTTAGCAGTGACCTGGATGGGTTCCTGTGAAGCTTTTGCTGTTCTGCCCTTCAGTTCTGCTACTCCCATTTTAAGGGCTGTCTGCTTGAGAGTAAGAAATACTTATGAAGGGAGTTTTGCATCCAATACGCATATATAATACCTGGGAATGTCTCTGGCACGTCTGTGCGGTGCGGTCCTTCCAGGAGCCTGAGAAAACATTTCTCTCACTAAAATTTTGAGCAGCAGGATTATTCTCAGCTAAGGTCTGTGAGCAATTGCAGAGAGCAAAGCTTTTCAGTTTTGCTTTGATGATCAAAAATGCAGTTGCCTTGAGTGTCGGCTGATATGAGAAGGGGCTGTGTTTCAGGCAGCCTCTGCTGGTTTTAGTTAATTGAAGCTTGTGGTTGTTGCAAGCCCTCTCCTGACCCTCAGCTCATCCCCTATCTCTGTCTGCCGCTATCTCAGCCTGTTCTTGAAGATGCTCTTCCTGCTCAGCTTGGTCCTGGCAGCTTGGACCTCTCCTTGCCAGGCTGTGTGTCAGCGGGGGCATGTGGCCTGGCAGCTGCTCCATGCTGGAAACTCAGTTGTTGCTGACTTCCTTGCGTTACTGCACCCTGGGCTGGCCAGGTCACGTCAGCCATGGGGCTGCCAGCTTGGGCTTTGCTCAGCCACCCACGTCACTGTCTGTGTGCACCCCAAAGAGAAAGGGAGATAGAAGGAAAAAGGCTGAGGACAAGAAGCAAGGTTATAAATCACCCCTATCAGGGTGCAGAGCAGACAGGGACAAGCAGGGGATGTGTGTTGGCAGCAGAAGGGCTCTGCACTGGGTGCTTGCTCGTTCTGGTCTGGATCTGTGTGGCCTGGAGATGGATTTCTCTGAGTGGGACTAGGCTGGAGGAATCTCAACAAGATCAAAGGGAGATAATTTTATTAGAGCAGCCCACAAGTTGCTTTTTTTTGTTGCTTTTTTTTGTGGCTATTGTTGCCACTTCATGTAGAGGAACAAATTCTTAGCTGAGATAAGTCAGCATGTAGCTCCATTGACATTTATGGCACTGCAGCCATTTACTGCATCTTGTGATTTACTGGGTCTGCATTAGCACCCTGCACAGGTGTTTCCCATGCTGTGTCTGCAAACGACTGGAGTCACAACCATGGGTCTGTGGCCCTCAGTTGGGTGTTTGCAATATTCTCCAGTACATCTTTGGTTTAAGACTTAATAATTACACTGCCTCGTATTCCACGGTAAAATTGGTGTGTTGACAGCAGCCTGTGCTTGAAAAAATATGAACACTGCTGCTCTAAATATTCCTTGCTAATTAATTAGCTTTTAATTTCTGTAGATGAGGATGGTTTGGTTTGGAAGGGACAATAAAACTTATCCAGTTCCAACACCCCTGCCATGGGCAGGGACACCTCCCACTGCATCAGGTTGCTCAAAACCCCATCCAGCCTGGGCTTGAACACCTCCAGGGATGGGGGCAGCCACCACTTCTCTGGGCAACCTGTGCCAGGGCCTCCACACTCTCATAGTAAAAAAACTTCTTCCTAACATATCATCTAAATCTCCCCTCTTTCAGCTTAAAAGCCTGGAAAAAAAAGCTTCTCCTTACTTTATTTTTTGTTACTTGCAGATCTGGGGAAGCTATTTCCCAGCAGCTTTGCCCAGGGATTTGTTTCTCCAGATAACAAATCTTGGGACTGGCAGCTGAACCCAGACACACTGCCATTTTAATGAACTGTAAATTTAGAGCTTCTTAGCACACTTGGAAAAAGCATAAATCACAGGTTACTTCTGTGTTCTTTCTTTTTTTTGTTTCAAAAGTGAACAAGTAGCCAACCATTAGGTTTCTTTCAACGGTGACAGGCTAATTGTTTCAAAATGGGGCCGGGTAAGACGTTGAGCACTGCGATGTGGGATCTGCTGGAACATCTGTTCCTCAAGAATGCTGTGTAGGAACATCACTTCCAAACAGAGATAAGCCGGTTCAAACAGGATATGAAGGAACCTCACAAAGCTGAGAAAATTACTGTCGTGACAGCTGTAAAACCAAAAACCTCTTGGAAATGCAGCCTGGGAATGCTGCTCTTAAACAGAAGCAGAGAAAAAATGAAGCGGGTTTTGGCGCTGCGTCGTGAGTCCTCTGGCAAAGCCTTTGCTGCCGTTATAATGTTCCTTCCCGGGTCCTGTCTGCAAGAGGTTTTCACGGACTGCAAGATGGCTTAGAAGGCCAGTTCTCACAGAAGATAATTAACTGGAAATTCAGGTGATTTTCAGCAAATGCAAGGCAGTTATCTTAGATTTTATTTTTCTTGCGCTGTGGGCATCTGCTGGCGGCTCCCACCAGCAACACAACACAAAACCAGATGGATGCAGGACAGCTGTTAAGCTTCACCTGTTATTTTTACAGCTATTTCTGTATCTTGCTAAATACCTTTTTTAGGGGGAAAAGTTGTTTTGCTTTTTTTTTTTTTTTCCCCAAAGGTGTAATGGGAATTTTTAGCTGTGATACTTAACTTTTGCACGGCAAAAGAAAAAGAACAGTGCCCAGCTATTGTACAGTTTAAGGGGTGCAAAGCTGAACTCTTGAAGCAAGGAATAAATACTAATAAAGGTAACATGCACATTCCTGATGCAGCCCAAGTACCTGATCAAATGCTGTTTTGCTGTGACTTTGTTCCTGGGAGTATTTGAATATTTGCTTCTACTTTAAAATTGACACAGTATCTGCACAAAATGGAAAATGTAAATGTGCAAAGGTTTTGAGCAACTTGAAAGCAGCTCTGAAAGGAGCAGTGCCAGGGACGGGCTTAGAAATGTGAAAGTACTTTGGATTACTGCACTCAAGCCTGAATTTCACAAGATATTTAAAACACATGCCTGCATTTGAGCATATGAATGTACCAGCTTCAATGAAACTCTTCTCTTGGGTAAATTTAGGCATAGGCTCAGATGTCTCACCGAATGAGAAACGTAGAAGGACTCTCTGTACTTCCTCCTCAGAGCCCAAATAGTAACAACTCCAAGAAAATCCCAGTTGAGTAAGTAAAGCAGATGAGTGCAAAGAACACCGTGATAAATCCTTTACCAGTTCTTAAATCTTGCTGATCTTTAATCTGATAACTCTTCCTCCCTCAGACAAACTGATGGGTATAGTATTCCCTCTCTCAGATCACATGCTGGTAGGCATAGAGCTGTTTTGTGCTGTGTCTCAGGGCAGCAATCCTACACAGAAATTAGGATTTTGGGTTGTTAAATTAGAAATAAACAGTTCTTAAGTTGCCTCTCATTAATACTATTATTTAAAAGAAAGCTTTCTTGCTCAGCCAGGAAATGCTTCTTTAGAGGTACTGTTGCAGCAAAGCCAGTTTACACACGGATGCTCACAGCAAAGATGAAATAAAATCATTTCTCCTGCCACTCCCTGTCCTCTCCTGCTGCCCTGGCTGAGGGATTTGCTCCAGATGGCAGCGACAGGAGGGAGCACTCTGTGCCAGGCTACAAGGAGGGAGGTGTGCTCCACTCCCTGTGCACCCCTCAAAGGCAATGTCCGGAGGATGAACAGCCAAAGCTCCACCACCAGCTGCTTCAGCCAAGTTGAGAAATAGCTGCAAAAGGACCTGCTGCTCCTGTTTCCCTGCTGGCTTCGTCTGGTCCTCCCCTGCGTCCTTCAGGTATCACCGGAGGTGAACAAGTACGGTTGAAAATCCCTGGGTTTGTGCTTTGTCAGAGAATGAAGCAAACCATCCTTTTCCCCACCCAGTGCACCCGTGGCTCCCTCATTGCCCATTGGATCAGCACCACGGGGATCTGTCCTGCCGCACAGCACCCTGCATGGCAGGGCTGGCAGCCAGCCTGGCTCCGAGCCTCAGTGGCAATCAGAGAATATGGAATGGTTTGGGTTGGAAAGGACCTTAAAGCTCATCCAGTTCCAACCCCCCTGCCGTAGGCAGGGACACCTCCCACTGGATCAGCTTGCTCAAAGCCTTGTCCAACCTGGTCCCCTCCAGGGACAGGGCATCCATAATTTCTGTGGACAACCTGTGCCAGTGCCTCATCACCCTAACAGGCAAAAATTTCTTCCTAATATCTCATCTAAATCTCCTCTTTCAGCTTAAAACTGTTCACCCTTGTTCTATCACTGCACTCCCTGATAAAGAGCCCCTTCCAAGCTTTCCTGTAGCCCCCCTCCATTTGAAACCAGCTTTTTAAAAGAGTATTTTAAATTTCAGAGCTCCTGATCGAAGATACCAGAGATGTGAGGGATCAGGTTAGCACAGCAGCTCCCAGATAAGCCGCCTGCATCCTGTTGAGATGTACAGTGGCTCCAGGAGCTGATGGCTATCTGAGGATGACACCAGCTCTCAGTTGGGGTGTGGGCAGGAGTATCCAAAAGTAATAGAGGGGTTGAAAAGCGAAGCCGCTCTATCGATTTCCACTGGGAGAGGCCAAGGACAGGAAGGCGGCTGCCAACGCTGGCAGCTTGGCAAAGCCAGCGTGGGAAAGGCGAGGCAGCCACGAGGCTCTGCTCCTTTGCCTGCTGTGGATGAGAAGGCAACTGGCTGTGGAAATAATCAGAGGGAACCATTAGGAGAGTTTTAAATAGAGCAGTTCCCCAGATGTGGTAACTCTCCCGCCAACTGGAGAACTAAGGCTGTCCTGCAAACTGTGCTTTATGGAGAGCTGAAGCCAATGCTGTATTGTCATTACTTTTCAGCCTGGATACCTGTGGAGCAATAAATACTCACAAGGCCATGGTTAGGTGACCAGCTCAGCCCAATTTACTGCTTGTTTCTCACGAGCTTCTGGAGTAGGGGAGCTTCATGCAGAGCCCGCTCCCAGTGCCTTGTTTTTGTGAAAAAGATTTCAGAGAAGCCACAGCTGATGCAGCCCAAAAGCACTGATCCAGGAGCTTTGTGTAAATGCTGATTTAAAACTTTTTATTTGGTTATGCGTTAATAAAAGCAAAACAGAGCTGCTGTGTGGAGTGTCAGGTGTTGACTTCCCTTGTGTAAAAGCTCAGGAACTGTAATTAAGTCCAGACTTGGAGGACATCCCTCCTTCAGGGGTGAGAGCTACTGGCACAAAGACCTGTGTTAGTGCTTTCATATATGTCTTTTCTAGTATATTATGGGGCTCTCTCTGCTGTCCACTATCCAAGCACGTAGTGATTTAAGTGCTTTGATTTTTATGTTAGGTTCTTCCTCACACAGTGAGGAGATAAGAGCAGCCTTGATTCCAACCCTGTAGCCTGGCCACGTTTTCTAAGTGCTGCTTTGAACCCAGTCCACTGATGGTTTGCAAAGCTCTTTCTAAGCGGCCAGGCTCAGGGCTGCTCACACATCCCTATCGATCCGCTCACATGTCCAGCTGAGTTCATTTGGCTACCCTGGCTATTCTGTTGATCCCCACATTAATCTGCCTGCAGACTCCTCTTGCAGCCACTTTGCAGCTCCTCAGCAGCTTTGCCTGGAGCAGGAATGTATTTTTTCATCATTCTGCTAAGTTTACATGAGGCGGATTTACAGAACTGCCAACACCTGCGATCTTCCCAGGCTGCAGCAGAGCTGTTGCTACCTTGAAGTGAAAACCCAAGGCTGAATTTGTTTTCCTTTGTTTGCCTGATTGGCTCAGCACTGTGGTTGGTATTAATTGCTTTTGTGCTGGTCCTTGATTTCTAGGTCTCTCTGTCATTATGCTGTCTCCTATGAAACATGGGAATATCACACTTACTTTGGAAGTCACCAACAACTCGGGAAGGGTGTGAGTGTAACCAAACACATTTCCCACCTTCAGGAGCAGTGAGACTGCTGAACTGCCTGCCTTTTGTTAAGCATGTGAGCTGCTGTATAAATCGTATTTATTGTGTTTATATCTCTAAAGAGAGCCAGGAAAGAAAGATTTCTGCCTCCATCATGCTGCGGATGCAGGTGCTTTGTCTGGTTCACAGGGAATAATTTGAAAGGGGCTGTCCTTGACTTGTCCTCTGCCAGTCCTCACTCCTGAACAAAGAGAGAGATGCCTGCTCCTCCAAAAGAAGCATTTTTAAGGCTATGAAGCTATTAAAAAAAAGAAAAGGAAAACACTGGCAGAAATTTTGCAGAACCTCTAATGACGCAGTTGTGACCTGTGATGGAAAAATGCCCTTGGGCAGCTCTTTTGAAGCTTCTGCCACTGCTTAACTTCTGGCAATGTTTACCTTTAATCAGGCCAGTGGCAGTGCAGCCATGTCTGCACGGAGCTCCCTGACCTGCCTTGGATCCTTTGCAGAATGGGAAGTAAACAAAGTCCATTACTTTTCTTTGTAACTCTTCCATTTGCTCTTGGCAAACGTGTGCCAGCAAGAGAAAGCGAAACCTTTGGGGACACAACCAGTGATGACGGCACAATTGATCCTGTGCCTGCATCTGCTGCTAAACTGAGACTTTTGAAGCCATCTTTCAGTGGAAGTGTCGTTGTGTAGCCCCAGCCCAGCTTGATTGGCAGCTACGTGCAAGCAGTTGTGAACCCAATTCCTTTCCCACCCCTCCCCAAGGAAAGGGGAAAGAGAAGTGAGAGAAAAAGACTCGTGGGTGGGATGTGGTGACAATATGGTCCTAGGCTGAGGCACTTCATTAGGGGCAGGGTGTCACCTAAGCTACTTCATTTTGAAGGGTTTGGTGAATGTTTTGAGTCCTTTACTCCAACACTATCACAGGTTTTAGCATTTTAAAATACTATTCTTTTAGCATGGTGCAGTGTCCGTCAAAGATTTTTCTTAGCTTAATTCACTCATCCACATCTATGGCAGAACTTTCCTGTTCCCAGGATGGAGATGCTGGGCTCAAATTTTGCTGCTCTTCGTAAGGTAATATCAAAACCCTGGTGCTCCAGGTTGGTCTCTTTCCAAACCCTGTCTGTCAATAGATGGGTTGCCACATTGTTCCCTGTAAAACACTTGTACCAAAATCCTCTGTCAGGCTGAATGAGGCTTGCAAATGCCAGGATTGGAGACCCCACTTCCAGCAAGTAAGGAAGTCTTCCAAAACAGTGGAGAACTTTAAGACTTTAAACCTGACTTTGAAATGTCTTCCAATTCAGGACAAAAGAGGAAGAGGCTTGAGGTAGAAGGGCAATCATAGAATCATAGAATGGTTCAGGTTGAAAGGAATCTTAAAGCCCATCCAGTTCCAACCCCCTGCCATGGGCAGGGACACCTCCCACTGGATCAGGATGCTCAAAGCCCCATCCAACCTGGCCTTGAACACCTCCAGGGATGGGGCAGCCACCACTTCTCTGGGCAACCTGTGCCAGGGCCTCACCACCTTCACATAGAAAATATTTCTTCCAAAGATCTCATCTAAATCTCCCCTCTTTCAGCTTAAAACCATTCCACTCCATCTTATCACCGCACTCCCTGATAAAGAGCCCCTCCCCAGCTTTCCTGTAGCCCCCTTTAAATACTGATGTGGGATCATGCCCTTCGATATCCACGTCTTAGGGAGTCTCAGCACCACCTATATATAGATATACATGGAACTGCTTACATAAATATGTGTGTGTGTGTGATATATGGCAATCAGCCTGTCTGCAGGCAGCTGCAGAAATGGGCAGCCCGTCTCTCCCCTGGGGTGGAAAAATGAGCCAGACTGCTGAGAAAAGTGAGGGTTATTGAAGTCAACTAAGAAAATTAAGAAGGAAAAAAAGGATTGATCTACAGCTGGGGGCACAAACCCTTCTTCTCTTTTTTTTTTTTTTTTTTTTCTCCCATTTCCCCACCTTTCTCTCTTCCTAATTAAGCTCTTGCCCATTCTTGCTGCCAATTTTCTTTCCCACAGCCTGTTGCGCTTCTCCAGTGCCTGGGAACCTCCTGCAAAGCCTGTGCATGGCTGAGGCAGGAGAGTGATGAGTTTGTCAGTGCTGCTGGCTCCCTGCAAAGCATCGCTGTCGGTGAGGGAGTCGGCTGCAGAAAAAAACACCAGTTGCAGTTATTTCTTGAGCCCCAATCCCTCCCTCGTTTCCCTCCCACAACTGTTCACATAAATCTCACCTCCTGCTCACAGACAGTGCCTGTCTCCTCTCACTGCCCCCCTCCTGCACCTCCAGCTGGCCCAGAAAGGGAGATGACAATCAGCAGGGCTGGAGCTCCCACTGTTTCGGGATGCAATATCAGACAGTAAATTTGGATGCAATTGACTGAATAGATCCTGGAGAGCTGCAGAATGGAGCTGCAATGTTGGAACTGAAGTTGCCTATAATAACTATAACAAAGCTGGGAGCATCTGTAACCCCTGCCCCATTCCCAGCAGGGATTCCCTTTGGCAAAGGGCCCCAGCAGAGATGCTGGGTGCTAGGGGAAGCATCCTCTGGGCAGGCTTGGGGACACAGAGAAATGCTCCAAAGCTCTTTAAAAACAAATGCTGCTTCCTGCATGGGTTTGAAACAAGTGGTTTGTTTTTTTTTTTTGCTTGGGGGCTATTTCCCTGCCTTGCCTTCCTGTGTGACACAGCATTGCCTGCTCTGGCAGCCAGACAAGGAGGAGTTTTGATGAGTATGGGGGCTTGCAGCTGGCAGAGGGGTTGCCAGGCTGTTGGGGCACTTGTTCCCAAAACAGGAGAGGGAGAAGCATCAGCCCTAGCCCAGATGTCAGCTCAGAACTTCCTTATCAGGGGCTTAAACAAAAGTTTTTATACAAAACTTGTGTTTTCATGCGATCATAGAATTGTTAAGGCTGGAAAAGACCTCTAAGATCATCAAGTCCAGCTGTCAGGCCAACAACACCGTACCTGCTAAACCATGTCCCAAAGTGCCACATCTACACACCTTTTGAAGACCTCTAGGGGTGGTGACTCCACTGCTTCCCTGGGCAGCCTCTGCCAGTGCTTCACCACTCTTTCAGTAAAGAAGTTTTTCCTAATATCCAATTTCTTCCCTGGCACAACGTGGGGCCATTTCCTTTCATCCTGTCACTTGTTACTTGGGAGAAGAGTCCAACATCCTTGCAATGGAAGGATTTTTGTGTAATAAGAAATATAATAACTGTAAACTTCTTTTTTCTCTGCTCCTCCATCCAGAAAAAGTTCATGAAATCTAATTTTGAGAATGAGATTGTGGGGAAATGGTGTCTAAGCAATACACGTGTTTTTAATGCTCTGAGGGTTCATCGCAACAAGTACCTTATGTACTCTGTTCTATTTATAAGGAGGAGAAGTGCTTTCCTCGTTGTGGTTGCCTTGAGTTTGCCCCAGCAGTTAAGGACAGTCGTTGGAGAAACCCCTTTTTTAAAATCCTTGTCTGTACTTAGAACAAGACAGTATTTCTCCTGCTGAATTTATTTTCAAAACAAAACCAGGCAAGGGTGCAGCCGAGTTACTGGGGGTCTCATCCTACCTTATAATTATCAGTTTTCTTTCAGAACTATTCATTACCTTCCCTTTTTTTAGGGCACTTTCTCTCCAGTGCTATTGGCTCAGCATCATCAGGCCTGTCCGCAAGACCAATGTCACATTTTTCTTCTGGTCCCTGAAATTTAATCTCGGGCTCAGACGGGGCATTAACAACCACCTGTGTGTGGGGGACACATGACCTTCATTTTATTGCAGTGTGGGGGGGAAATGCCTCACATGCTTCTGGGTTACATGGATCACCCATCAGATCTATTATTAAAGATACTCCTTGCCACCAAGCTCATTAAGAAATACATTCCTCAGTGCCTTCTTGCTCGGCCCTGCCTATTTTCAAATGGAATCTTTTAATTTCAGTGAATCTTTAATTCGATTCTGTCTCCTTTCGTGCTCCCTATAAAGAGTTATTCCCCGGGTTCCTTAGGATGAGGAATTATTTGATCAGGTTTAAGTGCAGATGTGTAACCATGGAATTGATCTCATTTTGTTGACGTGGCTGAGGGATTTTATTGCCTGCTTGTAGCAGGGATGTGTAATCATAAAAGAGCGAGAGGGTGGGAAGTCCTGGGGTTTCTCAGCCCGCACTGCTCATCTCCAATGGATTTAGCACATGGGGCAGTAAAGGGAAGGGCTCACCACTGGGCTGCTTTCCTTGCTTTCTCCAGGGGATGCTTCATTTTCAGCTGTGCATTTTTTTTTTGTGCTAGAGCTCTCCATGCAACAGGATACTGGGAGGAAGGGGGAGCAGGGGGAGAGTGTTTAGCAACAAGAAGTAAGCTATGGGAACACTTTGGAGGAGGGATTAATGGCTACTTTTAGGTCCTGATCCTCTTTCTATGAAGTAAATGGCCACAGGGCTGTGTCATTTGTTGTTTGTTGCAGGAGGAATGAACTGAGTCGGGGAGTAGAGCCCAGCTGGAGTGTGGTGAAAGGCTCTGTCCTGGTGGGCTTTTGGTTTTGACTACAGGTTCAATATCCAGCTGGTGAGCATGTTGAATAATCCGCACGGCTGTGATGCCACTGCAATTAAACACACGTGGCTGCAAGCCTGAGCTGGGCAAAGCATGTCTGGTCCAGGCAAACCATCAGCAGACCTCAGTGTGATGTGATAGGGACAAAATCCCTTTCCTGCCCAGACCACAGCACCTTCCTGCGAACTCTTTCTTGTCTAACAGCGGAGATGAAGGAGGTGGTTATAGCTGATAAATGGGAAATGCTGTATGTTCTCTTCCTTCCCCTTGCAGGGCTCTCCTAGACATCTCTTAACCACAACTCCATGTTCATCAAACTGCTGTACAGAAGCATCTTCCCTGCTTCTCATCACCTCTGGACAAATGGCACAGCAAAGAGCCTTACTCTGTTCCCACAGCCCTGCAGATAATGGTGTATGAGCTCTCGATTTACATTGCTGGAGGTGAGATCCTGGGCCCCAACCACGCTTATCCAAAGCAATTTCCTCTCAAATCCACGGAGTCGTAGAATAGTTTGGGTTGGAAGGGACCTTAAAGATCACCCAGTTCCAACCTCCCTGCCATGGGCAGGGACACCTTTCATTAGATCAAGCTGCTCCAAGACAAACGTAATCTCAGCTCCAGGCTGCCCCAGGGTGAGATGGTGCCTATGCAGCAACCCCAGCCTGCTCCTATTTCCAAAATGCTGGAGACTTTCCTTAAAATCTCCTCTATGGGGTGTTTTCTCCAAGAAACGCTGCTGGGGTGTGGGACCCTGGAGACATGACCAGCAATAAGATGCCTTTAAACAGCCCCCAGCCCAATGGGTGCTGCCTGTAATACTTCCCCATGATTTCTCCATCCTTCACAGCTGACAGATGCCACCCTCTCCCCACTCCCTCCCCGCCAGGTGGTGCAATGTGTTTTGGGAGCAATCCCCTTTCAGTAAACAGCGTGCCCTTGTTGCATCTGGTCCCTCTCCCTCAGGAGGCCGACCCTTTGCACCCCTGTGCCGGCACAGCTGGTGTCTGGGGGTTGCCACAGGTCTGCTGTGCCACTGTAGCTCTGTCTGAGGGCCCTAGCTTGTGGCATGAGCTGTGTCACTTGGTCCCTGTCACCGCTTGCTGCAAGGTCTGTGCTCACATTTCGCATCAGGGTTCAGTGCTGGGTCCAGTCCTGGTCAATATCTTTATTAATGACCTGGATGAAGGGATCGAGTGGACCCTTAGCAAGTTTGCAGATGACACCAAGCTGGGTGGCAGTGTTGATCTGCTTGAAGGAAGGGAGGCCCTGCAAAGAGATCTGAACAGACTGGATTGATGGGATGAGACCAACGGGATGAGGTTTAACAAGACCAAAGGCAGAGTCCTGCACTTGGGGCACAACAACCCCATGGAGCGTTACAGGCTTGGGGAAGAGTGGCTGGAGAGCTGCCTGGAGGAGAGGGACCTGGGGGTGTTGGTTGACAACCGGATGAGTATGAGCCAGCATTGTGCACAGGTGGCCAAGAAGGCCAATGGCATCTTGGCCTGTATCAGAAACAATGTGGCCAGCAGGACAAGGGATTGTGCCCCTCTACTCGGCACTGGTGAGGTGACACCTTGAGTGCTGTGTTCAGTTCTGGGCCCCTCAGTACAAGGATATTGAAGTGTTGGAGCGCATCCAGAGAAGGGCAACGAGGCTGGTGAAGGGGCTGGAGAACAAGTCCTATGCTGAGGAGTGGCTGAGGGAACTGGGGTTGTTTAGCTTGGAGAAGAGGAGGCTGAGGGGAGACCTCATCACTGTCTACAACTGCCTGAAAGGGGGATGTGGGAGAGCGAGCGTTGATCTCTTCTCTCAAGTCACAGATGACAGGATGAGGGGAAATGGCCATAAGTTGTGCCAGGGGGAGGTTCAGACTGGGTATTAGGAAGAATTTATTCACAGAAAGGGTGGTCAGACACTGGAACAGCTGCCCAGGGAAGTGGTTGAGTCACCATCCCTGGAGGTGTTTAAAACATGGGTAGATGAGTTTTTAAGGAACATGGTTTAGCAGATGATGGGTGCGGTTGGACTCGATGATCGCAAAGGTCTTTTCCAGCCAGAAGATTCTATGATTCTATGATCAGGTAGAAGGGCTCTGTGGATGATGGCTGTGCTGGGCTGTGGGTAAGGGCTTCACGTTTCAGGCACTGAACTAGCCTGAAAACTCCCTTTCACTGGCATCAGCACATGTTACTAGTGGGATAAACCACCATAACCCGCCTCAGCCTAGCGGAGCTGTGCAAGGGGATGGACTTCCCAGAAGGTGGCTGTGACTACTCCCCATAGGAGTGCACCCACCCCCAACCCCTAGGCACCAGCAAAGCTCCTGGGTGATCCCTGCATCTCCCAGCTCCTTGAGAAGACTTGTGACCAGGCTGCAATCTTTCAGTCTTTCAATCCCCAGCTCTCCAGGAGCAGCCATGGGGTGCTGACAAGTCCCAGTGGCCTGAGCCCCCCAACTCGCCAGGGTGCCAGGGATTAGCAGTGGGAGGACATGGTGGGATTGCTCCCAAGAGACATGGAACATATCATTTTGGGAGAATTAAACCAGCTCTAAACCCCAGGTCTGGTTTTGTGCATGAATCTCATGAAAACCTTCATCTGCTGAAGCACTTATTTCCCATCCAGGGTGGGTGGACAACACAGTGGAAAAAACTGTAGCTTTTGTGCTGCTGAATCCGAATCACCCTCTGTGTTTAAGAGCTTGGCTACTATAAACACTGTGGTGAATCCTGGTTAACCCATGCCTGGGGGCTCTAGGAGCCCTGGCATCCAAAATGTGCACACAAATGTGCCAGTCTTTGCTCTGGGGAATGGGAAGGTGGAGGTGTTCTGGACTACTTGGATGCAATCGATACAGATAAAACCAGCACCACCATTCCCAACCTGATTTTATACCTCCTTTCCTCTCCCCTTCCACTTTCCTCTCCAAATGTTTTATGGATTATGCACCTCCTGCCAAAAGAAATCATTTTTTAGTTTGAAATCATACTATATTTTGGTCTGTAAAGATGGTAAATGAATGATTTAAAAGTCTGAGTCATTAAAACTGTCCAGGAGAACCTAATGAGTATTATTTACTGTGCTTCCCAGCTCAGCTAAAATCCAACTTTTTCTTCTCCTTTTCCTATACTTTTCTTTTTAAATCAGCAGCCAAAATTGTCTGGAAAGCATTCCTTGCTAGAGACAAACTGGATCAGTAAGTGGAAATGTCAGTTTTTAAGCATCTCCACCACTGCTTTGAAGTAAATTCATTTTTTTATTTGATTGCTTTAATTCAAAAGCTTTATCTTCTAGGCTATCTCTTGGAAAAAGGGAATTTAGTGGCTGTAGCTAGCACTAAAAAAAAAAAAAAAGAAGCTGCCAAATCCTGGTCTTTTGATGCTGTCTCTTCAGAAGGCTGCCTAGGTGGGCTGGTTCCTGGGCTCCTGCTCCGGCTGAGCAGCACTGCTGAGCTGAATGCAGTTACTCCCTTTCCTGTGATGCTGCAGAGGTCAGAATAGGACCCCTTCTCTTTAATTTCTGTTTGTGTTGCTGAGCTTAGCCTTGGAAATGGAAATCTGACTTGAAAAGAACCTACTTGCGATTAGAGGCTGTGAAAAAAAAATAATCTAATGAGTTGCTGCTTTTAATTCCACATCTGAAAGGCAATCTATTACTGTCTTTTATCACTTCTGTCTCCTATTAGAGAAGCAATGTCATGCTGGGACTCTTTCAACACCCAGGCAGTTAATATACATTATAATTATTGCCTAATGTATGAATAGCCTGGTGTGCCCGAGTTCTCTGTTCATTTTTACTCAGCTCCTGGAAAGCCTTGTGCAATACGTTAGCAGGGCTGCAGTGAGGATCTCATGAGATTGATGAAGGTTTTATTTTAAATTATTTATTATTTGCATTGTGCTGTCGCCTCAGAGGCTCTTTTTGAGATCAAATGCAGAATACTCACATAGGAAGAGAGGATTCCTGCCCCTGAGAGGTTATAGAGAGATAGGTAAAGGAGGGAAAGGAAGGGGAGCAGCCCCAAGAGATCAGTGGGGATGGTACTGAAGACATCCGCTGGCTGTGAGTTTGAGAGGTCTGGGTTTATGGTGAACTTTCCCAGCACTGTTAAAAAACAAAAAGGAAAAAAAAAGATGACATTTTAAAAGGGCAAACCTTCCCAAAGTTTCATTTCAAGCAGATAAAAAATATTCTTTCCCGTTGATTTATAAAGCTATTCCCATTTTCAGGCTATTTAGCCACTTTAAAAGAAAAAGTAGAAGCAAAAGGTTAGTATTTTCAAAGCAACGTGGTCTGCGTGCTGGCTGTCAAAGCAAAACCTCCCCCCACGCTCACAGAGGGATTTGGTTACACCCTGGGTCCCCCAGCTGTGGTCGTGCACTCAGGACCAGCAAGGGGTTGCTGCTCAGTGCCCCGACCGGCGAGGGACTCGGCCGTTAAACCCCAACCCCTCCATGACCCGGCACGTGGGTTTTCAGACAAGCCAGAAGCTCACAGCGGGTTGTGAAAATCCTTTATTCCTCACCACATGTTGGGGACAGGCTGATGCAGTGATGTATTTTCAGCACAGCAATGAGCACTGGGCAGCATGGCACAGCTTTATCACTTGAGCCTTCATTTGAACCTTCTCTCAGGATTATTTGCAAACTCTTGTTTCTCCCTTTTCCCGATGGCAGCTTCCCTGAGGATCATCTGCACCCAAGGACAATGTAAATCCCAGACCTGGTTGGTAAATATCCCTAGCAACAACCACCACTGGGAGATCGAAGTCTGAGTTGTTCCTTCCACCCCACGGAAAGATCATCTCTGCCAGGAGCCTGCATTGGTCGCAACACCAGGGCCAGTTGGAGAAGCCCAAACCCACAGAATAAATTATTTGCCCCCTTCTAAAACTCTTAGAGTGCTGTCAATTATTTACAAGCCTTAACACTTACAGCCACGCGGACCCAAGGATAGAAAGGCATTAAAATTCCACTTGATGCTCACCAGGCCTGACTAATAAAATAATGTCCAACAAGGACATCAATTAGCCGCCGATTCACTAATGCTTTGCAAGGCTAATGACAGCTGGAGCGAGGAATTTGAAACCCAAGTCATTTCTCCAGCCTGCACCAGGGTGCCAGGGATAAAAGGTTAGTCATGTGTACCAAATGCAGCGTGAGCTCCTCCATTATTTATGTGTGTCAAACAGACAAGGAACGTTTCAATGCCGGCAGTCACTCTATGGTAATTTGTATTATATAAACAGATATAATCTGGTCATTAATACAAAGAATTCTGAGTGAGCTGACAGTAATGAATCTGGAGTATATTATTCCATTACTTGTTCCCTTGCTAAATAACAATCTGCATTAGTAAGAACTGATATACTGTAGCCAGCAGCACCCAGAGCATGGTGGGGTTCATAGTGGATGCAAGGTACATAGCTTTCCTCTTTCCTTTTTGTCCTAAAGTTTTTGGCCAGATCCTATCTATAAACTGATGGGGTTTAGACTCCTCTTTCGCCAGACCAGGTCTCT
This sequence comes from Tapera naevia, assembly GCA_033556795.1. Taxonomy (NCBI): domain Eukaryota; kingdom Metazoa; phylum Chordata; class Aves; order Cuculiformes; family Neomorphidae; genus Tapera; species Tapera naevia. The sequence continues at coordinate 5,728,275 of JAUMJJ010000157.1, read as the reverse complement.
TCTGTTTACTGGCTCAGGACTGCTCACGTTGCATCAATCACTGCTTGGCACCGCACGCCCCACATCTCTGGCTCTGGTAAGCTGGGTTGGGCTGATTGGCTTTCCTGTTCCTTCCCACCACTTGGGAGAATGCTTTCATTAATAGTTAATAACTGAGAGTTTTTTTTTGTAGTGGGGTAACGGGCGTTTTCTGGGAAAGTGGAGTTGGGTGTGTATGGACATCAATTTAGAGTCTTGTCTCACCACAGCTGCACAAATACAGCAGCTCTGTGCCATTCTCCCTAGTTGTGCTTCTCTCAAGAGACACTGGAGGCTGAAGATACCAGCTGGTTCATGCCCCTGCATGTGTACCTTGAATGAGTGAAGTGGCTCAGTTATTGACTGTTGGACCAACTGTGGCCCACTGGATGAGTTTACATGGGCTGCTTTCCATGCAGCTGCAGCATAAATGGGGACAGCTTTGGGGGTCAACAGCAGGAGGGCCACCATCACACAGCAGCATCCCCATTCTGAAAAGTGGATCTGGCTAGCAGCAGCAGGACAGTTGTCACTAGGGGCCCAGCCAGGCAGGTGGGGGCCAGAATGGTGCCTTGTCCTCAAAGCGAGCCTGGTCACATGCTCATTGAGCTGTCCTGGGGTTCACCCTTCCTCTGGAGTTGTCTCCATCAGTAAAAAGTTTCAATGACTAACTCTGCGTTTCCGGGCATCTCTGAGGACGTTTTGGGAGCTCCTTGGCAGGCTTCAGCTCCACTAAAGAGCAGGGAAGAGGCTGAGGATTATCTGTGTGGAGTTTATAAACCAGCTTTACAATAAACAAGCTCTGTTAAGAAAGCCAGATGAAGTGGGTTTGGGAGTGTCCAGCTGGAAAGGCAGATGCTTGATCCCACAGTGAGTCCCAAATCTGGCATCTGTAGGGGAGTGTCATCAAGATCCTGTCCCACCCAATGCCCTGGTCCTTCTTGCTGCTCTGAGGGCAGTGTCCAGCAACAACAGCACAGGCTCCTCATGAGTTTTAATCTCCAAGATCCAGGAGGCAAACCCGACGGTTCCTTAGGAGGACAGGAAAGATCTGTTTGCCAATGGCACAATTGGCTCATATCTCCTGATGGAGATATGGAACAGTTTTACCGTAAGGCTACTCCCAGTGTTTTAGAGGTTGCATTACCCATTCTTACCTAATACATTTTTCGCCACACCTCTGCACAGAAAGTCCCAGCGTTGCTTGTGTCAACAAAGCAGCAATAGGAAATTTCAAGGTAAAAGCCCAACATAGACAGTTCTGCCTGTCTGCAGGTTGTACAAACCCTTTTACTTAAAAATGTCTATCCTCTGATCACCCTGGTTACCTCTGGAGTGAAAAGTATCATCAACCCCTTATGTACGTAACCTTACCATCTGGCCATTCTGAGAAGACACACACCAAAAATATTGCATTTGTTTTACTGCCTTTTTTGCAGGTTATTGCCTCTGCAAGGAAAACCAGAAGTTTCCCTGTATTTGGTTGCTCAGGTTGCTCAAAATCTCATCCAACCTGGTGTTGAATGCCTCAAGGGATGGGACAGCCACAACTTCTCTGGACAACCTGTGCCAGTGCCTCACCACCCTCAAACATCATGGACGATCTATAAATCCTACCTTCTAATTTCTATTCACTACCATCAGCTTCCCCTTTCCTCCATTTGTTTCATAAAACATATTTGTATCCTTTTGATGAAGAAGGAATTCTTTTAACTGGTATAACAATCTGAGTTTTTGAATTGTGGCTTTCGGTCAATATAGAGAAATGTTCTTCACTATTCCCCTACTAAGATTCTTGGGGTTTTTTTCTGTTTAAATTCTTTCTGCAAATTTATTTGGCTCATGATTGTTTTCAGGTTTGTAAGAGCAGCCTGGGAGAGCAGCAAGACAATATCTTACTGGGTTTGATTTTATTCTGTCTGCACGTAACAAATGTTTTCAAGTGGCAATCACTTCCTACCTAAGCTACTGTGTGTTTTCAGTCCTGTGATCAAATTCTCTGTATCTGCCAAAAAAAAGGTCTGATATACAATTCTCCCCCGTTGGATGTGTGAGTTCTTTTGAGATAGGAAATAATCACCATCATCTTTACAAACACAGGGGCTGTTTCAGCGCTGGAGGCAGCTTTCCTGCAAAATGCACTTCATTTGAAGTTTTCCTGTGACAATCTGGCCTTTTTCCCCTCCTTGCTTTTGGCAGCTGCTCAGGGAGATGTTCAGATGGTTCACAGGTTTGATTTTGTGCTCCACTGCAGATGCTGGTTGGCCTATTTTGTTCTTTCTGTTTTAGGTGATTGAGCCATCATTTTTCAGATTAATTTACTACTCAGTCCAATAACCTAAATGTTTGTGATCCTATTTCTAACAGTTCTTCATCTTGTCCCCACTTCAGTCTTCCTAAAAGCCATGATTTTAACACTCCAGTCAGCTTCCCAACAGGTTTCCATCCCTCCAGCTAGGCCAAACTTTTGCCTGTACAACAGTGATTCTTGTCTACTAGCCAGGACCTGCCTTTCATGGACAGGTGATGAAAGAATTTCTTTCTACCTCCTTCAGTGCTTTGATTTATTTTGTTCTCAGCACCTTCATTATGTGCTAAATGAGTTTCCATTTGTTCCCTCTTTGCACTTTTCCCTTTTGTTGTCAGTTTAACACCTCCCTGCCTGTCTTTTTCCCTTAGAAAATTGATTTCCAATTTGGGAAGGAAGCTACCAAAATCCTCCAAATCCTCTTGTGGAGAGGCGAGATAAGTGCTTTGTAAATAACAACCTCCTTGCCATTTCCGTTGTCAGCTTTCCCACTGAACATCTTCTGATTTCATAGAATCATAGAATGGTTTGGGTTGGAAGGGACCTTAAAGGTTACTCAGTTCCAGAAAGAGTTCTCCCCTCTTTCAGCTTAAAACCATTCCCCCTGGTCCTGTCCCTGCACTCCCTGATCAAGAGCCCCTCCCCAGCTTTCCTGGAGCCCCTTTCAGTACTGGGAGGCTGATCTAAGGTCTCCTTGGAGCCTTCTCTTCTCCAGGCTGAACAACCCCAACTCCCTCAGCCTGTTCTCCTGTGGGAGGTGCTCCAGCCCTTGGATCATCTTGTGGCCTCCTCTGGACAGGTCCACGTCTTTCCTATGCTGAGGACTCCAGAAGACTCCAGAACTGAATGCAAGACTCCAGGTGAGGTCTCACCAGAGCAGAGTGAATGGGCAGAAGGCCCTGCCCTGCCCTGCTGGTCGCACTGCTTTGGATGCAGCCCAAGATACAGTTTTTCTTCATTTACAAGAGAGGAGGGATGTCTGAAAGATCCTTTGGGCACCTTCTCAGTATGTTTTCAAGTGATGTGGCCTAGAAAACAAGAGAGGGGATGTGATTTAGGGACATTGTTGCAGGCAGTGAGCTGCAGCTGGACTCCTGTCTCAGTAGTGTACCTGCTGAAGCCATCACAAGGTAGCTATGGCTTTCTTTTGGAAAGCTGGTTCGGTTTGTGAAAATAGCAGGAGGGAAAAAAGAGAAAAAGATTAAGCTAGAGAGGGGATAAGAATCTGCAGTAAGGAGAGGGAGTGAGTCAAAAAAAAGATTGATGTCCCTTGGTCACTAAGGAACCCCAGCTCCAGTTCTTCCAATAACTCAGGACCCAGCCATCTTTCTGGGACAACCAAAAATCCTCTTTGGAGGCAGGCTGGATTTATTTAGTTTTTATATATAATTGAAATGCAATTAATTTCACTGTATTTGTGCTGTCACCTCTGTCCCAGTTGTGCCCTGTGCATAGGGTGTGAGTCCTACCATCCCCTCGGCTGCACTTCATCACCTGTAAGTGGAGGGAGAGATTTTGTTGTTTTCACACTAAGAACTTAAAGACAGTGGGGAACTCCTCATGACACCGAGTTTCTCATTGTCTTTTTTTTTTTTTTTTTTCTCTAGAAAGTAATTTCCTCTCTTTCGGGTGGGAAGGATAACATGGGATGATCCCATTGATTTTGACTGCCATTCAGAAAAATCCTTCCTCTCCCTCCCAGACCTAAGCATCTGTAAGCATCCTACTCATCAACAAACACTCCAGCAGATGCAAAGCATCCCTTGGAAACCACGGTGAGAGCTGCTCGCATGCGTAGAAGCTCCACTGAACTGGGGCCTCTCTAAACAAGGAGAGACCATTAGTTTTGGCTCATTAGCTTAACCGAGATGACTATTAAATCCCACTCCTCCCGCCACTTTCTGTAAAATAAACTTAGAAATGAGCCATCTTTGCAGCTGTGACTGGTAATAAATCCAATTAATTTCCATGCCTTTAGTGTTAATATATGCTTTAAACATGTCAGCTCTGCCTTTTTTGCTTCCTTCATGGAAAAGCTTGTCTCAGAGATTTCCTTTTAATTAGAATGGGCATTTGCTCCTTTGTGGATGTATTCCTCCAGGAAGCCACTTACTGAGATGCAGCATCTTCAGTCCCAGAGAATAATGTTAGGATTTGTTTGTGGTTTTTTTAAATGCATATGACAATTAGTATCACAACAAATTCATATTTCCCCTGTTAATTTAAGGGTTAAGGAAAAAAAACCTCCGCTTGGTTCTGTGAAGATGTCACCAAACAAACAAAGCAGAAACCAAAGGCACAGATGCACTTCTCTTTGAAATCTGCATAGTAATTAGTGTTTACCTCCTTCCTCCTTCATTGATGACTCCAATACAAAGGGTACAGTAAACAGCTGTGTGGGATTCATGGTCAGATCCATTAGCAGAATCAAGTATCTCAGCAGTGTGGAAGTCTCATGCCAGTCATTTAAGACTGGATAACAGCTGAGAAGAAAACCACACGGGTCACAGCTCTGTGGCCAAGTCTTTTAGAAAGTATTGCTTTTAAGCTCTTCTTGATTACAGGGAGATCACGGCCCCAGCACAGATGGAAGGGCAAAGTGCTCCGGTGAAGCCTTTGAAAGTTTATCAGGCCTTGTGCTCCAAAAAGTGCCCGTAGGTGCCTTGTATCTGTATGTCAAAGAGCACAGCCCACTCAAAACAGAAGTCCGAGTCCAGGGGAGGTTCAGATTAGACATCAGGAAAAATTTCTTCACTGAAAGGGTTTTCAGGCACTGGCACAGCTGCCCAGGGAGGTGGTTGAATCACCATCCCTGGAAGTGTTTAAAGATGGGTAGATGGGGTGCCCAGGTATGTGGTTTAGTAGTGGCCAGGTATGGTTGGACCTGATCTCTGAGGTATTTTCCAACCAAATGATTCTATAATTCAGTTGTTCTATGACTACTGGTGCAGACCTCAAGGCACCATGTGCTCTGTAGGTAGAAGATGAAGCTGAAACTTGAGTCCTGTGAAGAAGCAACTTTTAATTGTATCACATTCAAGAGAAAATTGGCCCGGAAGCTAAATTTACGTGAACAAACTCTGCTACTGACCTCCTTTCCTCCTCTTGATGCCCTATGACTAACCTTTCTTCTCCACCTTTACAAATAACACAATCTCCCAGCTTCATTTTCTGAGATTTCCCAGAGCACTGTGGATGCTTTTGTTTCTATCTCTCGTGTTACATCCAGGAATGGCTATTTCTCCTTGCAAAGGTTATCTACGTTTGAAGCCTCCTCCTCACAGACAGAATCATAAGGTCTCTGATGAGGAACAGCAGGTCTTTGTGCATTCTCAGTGCATGAGGCTGTAAATCCTCTGAGGGTGACCAGGGAAACTGAGCTTGCTGCCCTCATAAATTTCCCAGAGTGGTTACTGCAGCCATAGTGTGCTCTCCGAGGTTTGCAGGTTTCCAATGGTCCCTATAATTGTAGGATAGAAAATAAGCCAGCTTATAGACAAAGGAACAGGAATGAAAGATATTTTTTGTCACTTTAGTTAAAAGGTACCCTGGATAAGCTCCTGTGAGTGGTTGGGACAGACAGGAGAGTGTAATAGCCTTTGGAGCTTTTCCTCTTCTTCTTGGCTAAGCCATTGTTGATCATCTAGACATTGTACATTAAGCTGAAACTGCTGGCAAAACTTCTGCTGTGGTAGACTTGGGGTTGCACCCACATTTAAAGTTGGTGCACCCACTTGAATGTGACTGGTGATCTGGGTAGTGATGAGGAAGGTCTGAGAAGATTAATGCAATCCAGCCAGCACCCTGTGGTCTGAATGTGGTTCTTGGGCTGGATTCATCCTCTCCCCACTTTTTATCTCACTCTGACTTCACAGCATGATGGAAGAGGACAGGAAATGGCCTCTAGGGCAGTGAGAAACACCCATAACCCTTGTTATTGTCCTTCTGGACAGTGTGGCCCTTTCAAATACGCTGTGGTTCGTGCCTTCCTATACCTGGCCGTGAAAGATAAAGCTCTTGCCTCATCACAATGATGCAGGGTGCTGTGTTTGTCTCTTGCAATGCAGTGGGGTAATTTTGAGAGCTCATTGTTGCACCAGGATCTCATCCATTTGCAAAAGCTGAGAGATTATCTGCCAAGCCAATGCACCTCTGTGTCCCGAGAGGTGGCTGACAGCACCGCTTACCAGTGACATGGCTGAGCCCAGCCAAGCATGACAGGCTCTGAAAGTGCTGCTGGGCTGCAAGTTCTCATTGATTTATTACTTTTTTCCTTCAAGTTTTCCAAGTCTAGTCTTTCCCAGGAGGAATCCCGGTTTAACTGTGTCATCCAGTGGTGTGAAGGAGCCTGATCTTGTGGCAGTAGCACCAGATGGTGATTAGTAATATTCACATGCACATGCCAGCTCTGTTCTCATCTCTGTGTCTTGGTGTGAGCAGGTCTCCCCATCTCTGCCTACAGCTTGGTAAGATGAGACATTTACTGCAGCTTCTTTATCTGCCACCCAAATGAAGGATGCTTAGTGTCTCCAGCCAATCTACTTCTGTTCGGAGCAGGTTATAGTGGAAAGCCAATTAACAGGGCAGGTTTAAGGTAGATATTGCCCACAGGGCAGTTGTCATGCCTGTCTCTCCTCATTACCAGTCTCACGTTCTGTCTTTGTGCCAGGCTCCCCTTGAGTCTAGCTGCCTGGGAAGGACAAGAGCTATTTCTCTGTATTACCAGTCCCCAGCAGCAGTGAAGGGAAGCCTGAGTGAACTGTTCCTTCCAGCTGCTCTGACTTTCCTGCTGTTCTCACTATCATCATCAGCAAGGAAGGGCCCACTGGTTTTCTGGGCCTCTTGTTGCTCAAAGAGACAACCTCCTCATGGACCTTACAGCCCTTGGCTGGATGCTCCTTCATCCTCTTGTCCTTCTGGCAATCATTTAATAAGAAAGCCCTCCAGTGATGCTCTTCCCAGCAGGCCCATGATGCACCTATTTAAATTCTGCATTTTCTTTTCAACCAGGATCATTTTCTTCCTCCTTCAGACAACTGGGAATGCGGATTGGAGGGCTCTCACATCTTCCTGCTGTCTTAGATGTCTGAGTACCACTTTCTCTGCTTGCTCAGACAACTGGCAGTCTATTTGGTTTCAGTTTCCCTGGAACAAGCCTAGTCTTTTATTTCATAACTTTATCCTGCCCTTCCATCAGCCCAGGAGCTCCTGTGCCAAAGCAAGAGAGGAGAAGAGTACAGCTCCAAGCACTGCAATGTGACTGGCACTGGTGTGAGACAGGAGTCGGGCTCATATTTGCCCACATGGCCCAGATGTTGTTGGTTTGATTTCTTTATTTGTTCTACTTTTCTTCTGATGCCTGCTGCTTCGCTTTGAAGGATCTCAGCATTCGTTATAAGCAAATAAAAATTCACAACAGAAAAAAAAAGAAGGTGCTGGAGGAAGCAGTGGCATTTGAAATGTGCACAAAGCAATGAGATGATGTTTGTCTCGTTCCTGAAAGCTTGAAACAACAGCCCGGAGGCAGATAGAGGCTCTCGCTCTTGGCTGTCAGTCCCTTTCCTTGGCTCACAGCACGCCAGACTTGCTCCCTTTGCACTTTCCCTCTGCAACCTCTAAGTGAACGCTCTATGGCATTTTAATAATAACCAAAGGCTGAGGATTTCACATGACTCTGGGAGTTGGGCTACAGAGCTGGGCTGTGGCTGGCTTAAATTTTTGGAAAAGCAGCTAAAATAGAGGAGCTCTGCAAATCCCACAGGTTCCCAGGCTTAGCAGCTGTACACTCTGCACTGAGGTGGTGACTCAGTTTTGCATCTCAGTTAGGTGGAGTTGAGGAAAGTATCATCAATTTAAACCTTGCACAGAAACACAGTTTAACAGCTCCCTGCCTGCAGTTCAATCTCTTTAATGAACATAAGCATAGATCAGAGTGAGGCGCAAGCTGAAAAATTCAGATCCCCATCCAAAACATGAATGTGCCAGCATTTGGGTGTGTAGGCTTGGAGCTGGAGTCTGACTCACTTGCAAATAGAGACCCTTTGCAAAACACAGATCAAGGTTAAAATTCCTGTCCCTCCTCCAAAATTAAATAAAGGTTGAAGAAATTTTGAAAACTCAGTGTTTTGGTTCTGGGCCATCTAAAAGGAGTGAAGTATGTGCTTAAGTGCTTTGTTGAATAGGAAGAGACTTGAGCATGTGCTTAATGTTATTAAGTGCTTAGCTGTTTTTGTTGAATCAGGGCCCCTGGCTTTTAAAGTCAATACCAACCCCTTAGGCTGCATCTGAAAGGATTTGGTAAAGAAGTTGCATCCAGATCCTGCTGGATGTTTGACTGCTGAGCTCTGCATTCCTGCTTTGAAGGCTTGTTCCTCTAAATCTGCTCTCACTGCTATTCCAAATCATCTAAATGACTTGTCCCTTGCCACCAGGTGATTATGCAAGAAAGCACTGGGAGTTTAACATCCACCCTGATACAACTCCTGAAGAAGTTCAGGTGTCCTGCTGCCTCCACTTGTGCTCTCAAGGCAGCACAGTAATACTGGGATGTCAAACTGTGACACTGCTTTGCAGGCCCACTGCAGGACTTCTGATGTCCTCCTTAGGTGGCTTCTGTGCAATCCCTTGTAAGCAGCTTCTCCTTGTTGTGAGAGCGCTTGGAGTCGGTTTGGTCAAAAGGAGCAGCTGAGCATGACCTAAGCTGGTTTCCCGTAGGTGACGTGGGTTAGGGAGTGATCACAGGAACACAGCTGGCTGATCCATCTCCAGCAGCAGGGAACAGAGAGCAGCTGCGGGCAGTGAACTTCTCAGCCAACGCAGATGGTGCTGGAAAAGAGGTGTCCCCAAAAAAATCTGCAATGAGAAGGTGAGTATGAACTTCAACGCCTGAAACAGTGTTTTGGTGGCACAAGAGCTGGAACTGGCAAGCAGCTCTTGAGAGAAATGAGGCTCCAGAAAGAAGTGGGGAAAACAGCAACTTCTGCTTTACAGGTAAAAAGAGAGACCAGGATGGAAATAGATGGAAAACTTATGCACAGATGCAAGGCTTGAAATGAAATACATTATGCATGAGACTAACAGTTGGAGTCTGAGAACCACTTGGAGGTAATCATCTGAAAAGTGGGAATGGTTCTGGGCAACAATTTGAGCCCATTGCAGAGGTTACCAGAAATCAGGCTTCCTTTTAAAGGAAACACTAAGTTAGAAGCGCAGATCTGGAGTGGCCTTCTCTGGACAAGCCAGATGCAGCCCTCCCTTGGCTGTGTCCTCTCCCAGGCCTGGAGGGACAGGGGGGCTGGCTGCTGAGCTGGTCCTGGGACAGGGCGGGCAGTGCCGTTCTGTGACTAAAAGTGCCATGTGAGGGAGAGGCTTCGATTTACAGTGCCAACATCTTTTGAAACCAAATAATTTCCCCAGGGCTGCCTTACTGTTGCAGGCTATAAAAAAAATGTTCCTATCTGCAAATCACATTGTATCAGAAATGGTGTGGCTAGAAGGAATAGAGAAGTGATTGTCTCCCTGTGCTCAGTGCTGGTGAGGCCACACATTGAATCCTGTGTTCAGTTTTGGGCCCCTTCAGCACAGAAGGACATTGAAGGGCTGGAGCATGTCCAGAGAAGGGAATGAAGCTGGTGAAGGGGCTGGAGAACAAGAGTTATGAAGATCAACTGAGGAAACTGGGGTTGTTTAGTCTGGCGAAAAGGAGGCTGAGGGGAGATCTTATTGCTCCCTGCAATTGCCTCAAAGTAGGTTGTAGTGAGGTGAGTGTTGGTCTCTTCTCCCAAGCAACTGGTGATAAGATGAGAGGAAGTGGCCTCAAGTTGTGCAAGGGGAGGTTTAGATGGGATATTAGGAAAACTTCACCAGAAGGGTTATCAAACTTTAGAACAGGCTGCCCAAGGAAGTGGTGGAGTCACAATCCCTGAAGGTATTTAGAAGACCTGTATATGTGGCACTTAGGGATGTGGTTTAGTAGTGGACTTGGCATTGTTAGGTTAGTGGTTGGACTCAATCTTAAAGGCCCTTTCCAGCCTAACTAATTCTGTGGTTCCGTGATTCTATCTGATGCTAATACAGCAAAGGGTAATGCAAAGAAGCAGCATCTCCTGAATCAATCAGCTGTGAGATTCAGATTGAAGTTTTGGGCCAATAATTTCTGGAAATTGAAATGTCGTCCTTTTCTCTTGTAGATTTACAGTTGCCTGGGTTGATGGAAAGTGTGTTGTTCCAGGACAAAGCCTTCATTAATGAAGATTAAAAAGAGGTATCTCCTCTTAAGCCAACATCAATAAAAGGCTCAATGCTTAAAAAATGATGGAACAATGAAACCAACAAAGGTTCAGGTACCACTGCAAGTCAGTTTGCACCTGGATTCAAGGCCAGCCTTTCACGTGTGGCAGTTTCTTCACTCAGGTTTTAATGTAAGGCTCTGCTGCTTCTGGCTGGCAGAGAATCAGTTTAGCTGCCGATTAAAAGGGGCTAAACCAGCACAGGCTCAGAGACTGACAGCAAGTCCCTCTGGAGCTCTACCTGTTCCGATGCAGAGCCTGCTGTTTATGCTCTGTGAGCTCTGTGACTGCACACCTGACCCTCCAAGTTTTATGGGACTCACTGATGCAAAGCCTGGAACCAGTGACACCTCCCTTTCTCCAGGCACGTGCCTCAAGCAACAGGAAGAGGTCTGTGTTTGTTCTCCCTAGCACAGTGGAAGGGGAATTATTTCAGGCAGAGAGATCTATGTTGGGTTTTTTTTTCCAGTGGTTCCTCGACTTGTTGTTACACACTAAATGAAACTTGCTCCTGTTAACTCGCTGAGTATGGAAAACCAACAGGGAGACAACATGTGGAGATGAAGCTGAAAAGCTAGAATAAGTTCTTAAATGCAAAATTAAATTCTTAGATCCAAAGAATAGGAGGAAGAGATAGCGAGAGCCAGGTGATGCACTGAGGACCACCTAGCAAACGGATGCTACAACAAAGTCCTTTGAATCTTGTTCCTTTACACATGACATCTAGTTTAAACACAGAGCCCAAACGATAGGGGATGGTAAGGCAGGCAAAATGATTCAGCTAGAAAGAAAAGGTTGGAATGTATAAGCCTGTCTGGGACAAAACATTTGGGCTGTGCTGCTGTCACTACTACTGTACCCTCATCGCTGATGGTACATTAACTGGCAAGGTTAGTCCTGGTGGGGGGGGAAAGTGTCCATACAGGCTGAAAGAGTGCTATACTACTGCATGACAAGAGAGCTGTTGCTGTACTTAATTATAGTAGCAAGGTTACCATGGTTTTGCAGTGTCCCCAAAGCAGAGCTGGGCCCCTCACTGCAGTAGAGGGAGAAAGAGGGGCTGGTGGTGAGACCCACTGTGCCCTTTCTCCTCTTGGCAGAGACCTGGAGTAGAGTGGGGCTGCTGGACATGTGTGGCTGAGATGGGTACACAGATGGGCTTCTCCTGGGGGAGCAGAGGGTTTTAGCAAATGAAGGAGCAAAGAAGGGCTCAGCAGCACAAGCTGCAGCCACCATGGGTAGGTCTCTGAAGGCTACATCAAGAGTATTGGTGATGGCAGGAGGAAAGGAACTCTGTGTAGCCAAGCACAGGTACGATGGGATGCACCCTTTCCGCTAAGGAAGGATGTGCGCTTCTGTAGGGAAACTGAGTGCTGAAGCCAGTGGTAGGGATGGGTCTGGCTTTTGCATGGACTTGTTTTACTGGAGTGGCTGCCATTGGAGCCTACATTAATGTAGGACCTGAAGAACATGAGCTCTTGCTCAATGCATTGTTCTCCCTTGAATGGTCTTTATCAGTCTTGACATATCCATAACTAACCTTTTGTCAAAGACATCTTACAATGGAGACGCTTTCTCCTCCTCAGGCTGTTCCAGTTCCTTCTGTTGGGATTTTTTTTCCCAGGCTGTGTAAACCTCAAGCTGTGATTTAAGCCCATCATTTCTATTCTTTCACTCCCAGTGGCTCATTATTCACAATTTAATAGATATTCTTCTTCAAAGGCCATGCTGATGAGGGCAGTTCCCAGCCTGATGTGCTGAGATGAACACTGGCAGCGTGGCTGCAAGAAGGCACTGAACTAAGCAGATGCCCGTGTCACCAAAGCTGAGACATTCTTAAATGTAAATATGAAACCCAGGCCAGGACAAGAAAAGGAGTCAAAGTACAAGAACATCAGACATAATTCTGTAAGGATGAATCAAAAGTAATTGCAGCAGAACTCAACTGACATCATCTGCCTGATGATGAGGGAGAAAGAAAAAAAAGTGGGAAAGAAAGTGTCACTTGGAGTAGCCCAGCTCTGACTTCATCTGAACAGTGTCCATGAGCCTGAGGAGGGAATGTAATTCCCACCAATTAGCATTAGGACATGATGTATTAGGTGATTTGCTAAAATGCTGGTAAAGTTTCTTTACAATGAACAACAAAAGGGGTAGCTTCAAGCTCTGCTTCTTGTCAACTGTGAACATACTGAGTGACACTGGTTTGTTTAACTCCATATTCCCCTTCCCCGTATCGTCCTTATCAGACCCTCTCTTATCCTTAAAACAGAGATAAAGATGGAGCTGAACTTTCCCGGCTTTCCACCCTTTCCATCTAATTCTCTCTCATATCTTCCCCAATCTAGGGTCTAGAAGCAAGCTTTGCATCTTCTTTACCAGTTTGACTCCCGACACAGGCAACAGGCATTGCTGGAGCAGTGCTGTGATACCTCACTGGGCTCGGGGCTCACCACTCCTCCGGAGCTTCTGCACTGCTCTGACTCCTTTGCTGAAGAGAAGTGGGTCTTTCATGGCCTTGGGGAGCACCACACCATGAGGCAGCAAGGGGTGATTCAAAATCAGTCCTTTTCCTGACTCAACAGATGGGCTGCTGCCTGCAAAAAGGAAATGAATGTCTATGCATGACAGGAATGTCTGGAGAAGCTCTAATGTCACTTCCCCACAAGCAGCTGTCTTCTGCCTCCTCTTCCATGGCCCCCTGGGTGACTTCTTATTTTGCAAACAGCCCATCCTTCCTTCCATATTCCCTCTGGATGGAGCTTTTTGCTGGAGGGTTTCCTGCTCCTCTCTCTTCATTCCTGTGCAGCTCTGCCTTCTCAGTCGTGCCAGTGCAACTGCTCACGCTTAAAATGGGATTGCTGAAATATCTGGGTTAACAGAAATGAAGGAAGAGGTTATTTTTTATAACTGAGGTCAGGATAGCAATCTGTTTTCCAGCCATGGTCTCTGCACAGCTGGTGGGACAATGATCTGCTGCAGAGGAAAAGCTAAACATAGGAAATGTCCAAACTGACAATCAGGAGCAGGGAAAGGCACAGCATCACTGTCCTCCCCACTCCCAGTGTGTGTTCCTCTCTTGTACATCAGATCAGGGGAGTTACATCATTGCAGTTGTCCCACGGGAAAAGTCTGTCCCTAAACGTGACACATAGGCAGTGGCACTGGGGAGAGCACAGTCAGACCAGATTAGAGTAAGGAGAACCTGGACCCTTGAGGGATCTAATCAAGTTGTCAGTGGTCTCTAATGTAGCAGTCACAAGCAGTTTTTGCCACAGCAATACAAATGTGGTAATGTTTTGACAGGCTGGGGCAGTGCTTCTTATTTGAATATCATGAGTTTGTATTAAAGATCCTATTCCATGTTTAAGGAATTTGGCCTCTGCATCTTGTTGACAGCATAGAAATGCTTCAATGCTGTACAAAAGCAAGGAAATGAATGTAGGCTGAAGGAGTCCAAGAAGAGTAAAAATGGATCATAGATATGCTGCATTTACCTATCGCCCAGAGAAAATGGTTTTGTTTGATAAAAAATGAAAACACAACCAGGATATTTTGCTTCAGTTTAGGTTATTTGCTAGAACTGGTTTTGGTTAGTAACGAGTACAAGGTTCACTTGTAATAATAATGTAACCATGGCAATATGATAACACAAACTGATGTCAGTCAGATTAGCCGATAAGATTTATACCCTATTATATTATCCAATGCAATTAAGAAATGCTTAGAAAAGTAACATTAAAATAGATTAAAATAAAGTATCAGAGGCGTAGTGACAGCTGTGGGTCTCAAGCATAGTCCCCAGATGGACGTTTCCAGATAAAGTAGCACCTTGTCTCTGAAGGACTGGGTTACAACAAGCATGGAAAGCAATTGCTTTTGTTTTACAAATGGGGAATTGAAACGTTCCTCTAATTTCTGCAATTTCCTGCACTCATTTTAGGTGACTGGTCAGAAACGAACCTAGGAAAAGTAACAAGTGTTAATTGACCTCATTTAATCTGAACTGAATTTAACGATCGGCGGGGTGGAAGAGGAAAAGACAAATGTGTGCATTAGGATGTAGGGGTGCACTCCTGATGGGAAGGAAATGAATGGTGAGATGAGGGTCAGAAACTCTTGCTCCTTGCCTACAGGTTTTGGATTCACTGCCCATCATGCCAATCATTACTTTCTCAAGGCTTCTTTTGTATTACCAGTGACAGCAACTGCTGCTTCTTTTCTTGTAAGCTCTGTGAGGCAGAGACCATGTCTTTCATCCTTATGTATGAAATGTGAAGAGAACATAGCATTTCTACCACTTAATAATCATAATTGTAAGAGATGAGCCAGGATAATCATAAAAGATGATCCATTTCATAACTGCCTCTGTACCAGACAGAACTACACCTCTCATAACATCCTAGCAACAGAGCTCCTCGATCATTGTCTCTTCTCCTTCTCTGCAGATTACTCACTGCCTCCCTCCTTGCAGCTTCCATGTTCCAGTTAAGGATGGGGAATCTGGGATTATTTGTTTTTGGATAATTTAATCTGCCTGCCTCAGTGAAGGAATAGCAACTTTACAAAGGAGTGTCAGAGCAAGTCTTTCAGCTGTTGCCACAAGCTATGAGAGGAATGGAAGGCAGTTTTGGACTGGCAGGTTTTTTTTTCTCATGTGAGGGTCCTGTTACTTAGCCCTTGCTAAGAGTTTTGAGGTGTTTGGTTTGCCGAGATAGAGGCCTCCAAAGGTTGTCCAGTCAGAGCTAATCTGAGGACTGGGGCCTCTCTCTTATCTGAGACGTTTCTCACTGGGATGATCGACTGCAGTGTAACTGAGAGGGGAGAAATCAGTCTTAGTCTCTTGTGCTTAAAATATCTGCTTTACTTGAGGACAATACCTAGCAAAAGCATCTTTTTTACATCTTCTCATCTTATTGTCCTTTTCCTGTTCTTTTATCTGTACTCCTTCCACCTATGGCCAGGCATTTGCCTCTTTATTTTGTTTTCTGAGAAGTGTCTTTCTGAGTAAATGAAAGGAACTGTACTTTTGCTCATTCTCTTTGGCCTTTCTGCTGCCTTCCCATCCTTTCCAGGCTCTCCCTCCCTTTGTCTCTATGACCTACACTCTGCCGAGCTGGATCCTAGTTCTTGCATAATCTTCCATGGCCCTCCTCTCACTCCTGGCATATTATAGTTCACTGCTTTTTTGTCCTTCTATTATTTACATTATTTGACATTTCTTGCTGGCTGTTCACTCCCCTATCGCCTTCTCCCGTGCTGTCCAGCTTCCTAATTCCCACTGCTTTTCCGGCACCTTGTTATTCCCCCATCTATGGAGCGAAACCTGAGTTCCTCTTCTTCAGATTCCCTTTTCTTTCCTCTTTGCTGATTCCAGCCAAGCTGTGAGTCTGGTTCAGTCAAAGATGCATTCTCCTCTCCATGTGATGTAGACAGTTGACTGTTTTGGCAGTTCTTGTGTTCCCTTCCTGCCTGGAACGGATGCACTGTGAAGGTTGAACACAGAAATGTCAGCAGAGAGCACAGGAGACTTATAGCATCTTATAAACTTCAGAGTGGAAAAAGTGATTTGGGGAGGGGGGAATCAGACCAAAATCTACCAAATTATAAGTGGCAAATAAAGAAATCTGAACATTAAGACAGATTTTATTTAGGAACTTATTTTTGATGCAACATCAACATCGCACAGGGCACGACAACACAGGAACAGTTAAAATAGGTTTGCATAAATATTGCATGATGCTTTGTGTACAAATGCACACAGGGCACAGAGCTACATGGAAAATCTGGGTACAAAGGGTGAAGAAAAATGTGGGAGCTTTCTGCTTCCATATCTGGAAAGCTTCTGCTACCTACTTGGGAAAGGAGCTATGCATTGCAACACAGCTTTCAGCATAAACATGCTCATAGGTGCTGCATGCCCAGCAGGAGAGAAAGCCATGGAGCAGGTTTTCAGGCCAGCAGTGGTGGTCTGCAGGTTGTGGGGCAGGGAAAAACCCCACTTCAGGGACTTTTATGGGCCCAGACATAAAATAAACAGAGAGACACTGGTCCAGTATAGGACTTGGGATTTAGTTCTAGTTTTGCTTAGCAACCTCAGTCAATTCTTTGCCCTTGGGGCATCCCTTGTCCTTTCAGTGTTTGTCAATTCTCTCTATGGCTGCAATTTCATGGTCTCTTGAATCTGGCAGGAGTGACATTGCTCCCCAAAGAATCGACCCTGCCTTCTCTGGCTGCTTATTCTTGTGCTGCCTCACTCCCCTGTTTTTGCTGGCACATACAACTACATCTCCATCAGCAGCCAGGACAGCACAGCAGGCACGGATTTACCGAGCACTACAGCTATACTGAGGACCAGCGATGGGACTGCTTCAAGTGCACCTTCTTTTGCTTTTCTTTAAACCCAAAACAATTAATTTTTTTTCTCAATCCCTCTTCAATGTGAATCGCAGCATGGGGGCCCAGAACAATCTAGAGGGTTGATTCAAGAAGGCACTCCTAACCCAAACTAGAATGCTAAAATAGCTGCACTGTGCTGACACGGCTGTGTGGTGAACCAAGTCTGGGAAGAGATCAAAAGCAACAAGAAATAGAGCTAGTTTCAGCTTTGACCATCCTCTGAGTTGATGTGTGTGGCCTTACCTACACTTCAGCCAGAACTTGGGAGGGACCGACAACTGCTTAAAAGCTGCAGGAACAAAGTGAATCTCCTTTTTAGAAAGCACATACATTGGTTTAAAATGGCTGTGAAACAATGATGTGTGCCAGCTGCAGGCTCTTGGAACAAGGACCAGCGTCTAGAAAGGATTAAGTAAGCACACCAATGCAATATGGTGCCTACTGCCAACAGCATGGGAATGGAGAGATGAATTTCATCTGAGACCTCTCAGTACCACAAATACTCATCATTTTCTGAGGAATAGAGGGAGAACAGGAAAGAGCATTTCATTATGCTTACAATGCCCATGAGAACCGCTATACGGCAGGCTCACAGCTTTCCAAACAAACCCCATATTGTGAAGGGCTCCTTCAATGCTTTCTTCTACCTCTTCCATTCCTCCCTGGCCCTCCCTCTTAAAACATGTCTGGAACCCAATTTTTGCTCTGTTTTGATACTAACATTTTCCTCTTATTTTCAGCATCAGCATTTCCCCCTCCTTCCTTTCTACCATGTGCCCACTGAAAACCTAATAGCAGAGTCCTTACTGCAACTGCTCTACATGGTGTTATGAAGATCATTATGGCTTTTTCAGCTGGTGGACTCAAATAGGCTTTGAAGCAACACCTCATTGGTGCTTTGATCCTCGTGCCTATACCGCAGTCAGAACCTTTCCCTACTCTCTCCTTACACTTTCATGTCTTCATGCCAGGATGTTTTGTTCTCAGTAGCAGGAAACCCTCCAGCTAAAAGCTCCATGCAAAGGAAATGTGGAAGGAAGGATGGACTGTAGCATCATTCAAGGAGGCTGTAGCAAGCTAGACATTGGTCTCTTCTTGCAAGTAACAAGTGATAGGACAAGGGAAAAGATGTTTGGCAAAGGTGTTCAGAAAACTTGTGAATGTGGCACTTTTGGACATGGTTTAGTGGGCATGTTGATATTGTGTTGATGGTTGGACTTGATCTTAGAGGTCTTTTCCAACCTTAATGATTCTATGATTTGACGAGAGGAAATGGCCTCAAGTTGTGCCAGGGAAGGTTTAGTTTGGGTATTAGGAAAAATTTCTTTACTGAAAGAGTTGTGAAACATTGGAACAAGCTGCCCAGGGAAGTGGTGGATTCTTCATCCCTGGAGGTGTTCACGTGTGTAGTCATGGCACTTTGGGACATGGATTAGTAGGCACGGTGGAGTTGGGATGATGGTTGGACTGGATGGACTTAGATGTCTTTTCCAACCTTAGTGTTTCTATGATTCTGTAATCATTTATGCTTCTATTTTGGATGTGTTGGGCTGTATAAGCAACACGGCACACCCGTGCAGTGCCAATGGCCCATGACAATCACAAAGTCATAGAATGGTTTGGATTGGAAGGGACCTTAAAGATCACTCAGTTGCAATCCCCCTGCTACAGGCAGGGACACCTCCCACTAGTCCAGGATGCTCAAAGCCCCATTCAACCTGGCCTTGAACACTTCCAGGGAGAGGTCTTCCAAAACTTCCCTGGGCGACCTGCGACAGTGCCTCACCACCTTCATTGTGAAGAACTTCTTCTTCATGTCTAATCTAAATCTTCCCCCTTCCAATTTAAAGCCATTCCCCTTTGTCCTATCACTACAAGCCCTTGTAAAAAGTCCCGACTCAGCTTTCCTGCAGCCCCTTCAGGTACTCGGAGGCTGTTATGACATCTCCCTGGAACTTTCTCTTCTCCAGGCTGAATAACCCCAACTCTCTCAGCCTGTCCTCATAGCAGAGGTGCTCCAGCCCTCTGATCATCTTTGTAGCCCCCTCTGGACCCCTTTCCCACAGTTCCATATCTTTCTTGTATAGGAGATTACAGAACACATGGCTCCACGACGATGCCAGAAATCATCGTCGGAGTTTTTGGAGAGGTCAGTGGTTCACACGCTTGTGTACCCAACTATCCCGCACCCCTCCAGGCTCCGGGTGGGAGGAGGAGGAGGAGGAAGAGGAGGCAGAGGAGAAGGACGAGGACTAGGAGGAGGAGAAGGACGAGGAGGGGGAGGAGGAAGGCGACTTCGGGCGGTGAGAGGAGGAGGAGGAGGGAAGGGGCAGGCGGTGGGCGGGCGCGGGGCGGTGGCAGCCGGGGAGGGAACCGGGCTCCCCGCAGCCCCATTCGCGATCGGCGGCTGCAGGGATCGTTCGGCAGCGCTTTGCGCCCCCCCGGGCAGGGCTGTCACCCCCTCCCCGGCCATGAAGCCGAGCCCCGCGGCGGGGCCGGGGGCGCCGCGGGACAAGGGCGAAGCGGAGGCGGAGCGGCAGCGCACCCGGGAGCGGCTGGAAGCCACGCTAGCCGGGCTGGGCGAGCTGGAATACCTGCGGCAGAGGCAGGAGCTGCTGGTCAAGAGCCTCCTGCTGCAGCGGCCGGCGGCAGCGCTGCCCGGGGCGCAGGGAGGGCGCGGGAATGCGCCGGGAGAGGGGCCGGCGTCGCGCAGCCTGGAGGAGAAGTTCCTGGAGGAGAACATCCTCCTCCTGCGGAGGCAGCTGGTGAGCGGGGGGCGGCCGGGGGAAGGCGGGAGGGTGACCCCGGGGATGCGGGATAGTGCAGTGGGGGGATGCGGGCTCCTGTCCCCGGGGATGCGGGTACCGCTGGGGATGCCGGCTCTTGTCGCCAGGGATGCGGGTACCACTAGGGATGTGTGTACCACTGGGGATGCGGGTACCACCGAGGATGTGGGTACCACCGAGGGTGCGGGCTGGAGTCGCGGGGGATGCGGACTCTTGTCCCCAGAGATGCAGGCGGGTGCCGCCGGGGATTCGGGCTCTTGTCGCCAGGGATGTGGGTACCGCCAGAGATGAGGGTACTGCCGGGGATGCGGGCTTCTGTCGCCGGGAATGCGGGCTTCTGTCCGCAGAGATGAGGGTTTCTGTCGCCAGAGATGCAGGCACTGCTGAGGATGAGGGTGTGTGTCTCCGGGGATGCCGGTACCGCTAGGGATGCGGGTACCGCCGGGGATGCGGGCTCCTGTCGCGGTCCTCGCGGGGTGATGTGACCGGCGGGTGGCTCTCTGTGGAGGAACGGGTCTGGGGACAGCGGCAGCTTCCCGAGGGATGCCTGTTCCTACCGCTGTCACAGCGTCCCGACCACCCGCCCGGGCGTGCAGGTGAGGCTGCCGGGGACCGATCCGTGGGCGAAGCGGTGATGAGGATTTTTGAGGGCGTTTTGCCCGTGGCTGCACTGTTCCCCTTTGGTTTCCAGAGCCGGGCCGGCGGTCCAACTTCCATTCAAGGCAAGAGAGGCGCTGCCGTTGCCATGAATGGAAGTTGGGAGCGAGCTCCTTGGGTCGCAACCACGAGAGGAGGTAACGAACGTTCCTGCACAGGCAGGATCAGGCCCCTTAAAATAAGGGATCCTTTTGTTGAAGGACGCGCTTTGTAGCTGTTGTGGGAAGAGATGGAGGACGGCATAAAGCAGCAGATCATTTTTCAATGAAAATAGCGTACAGCTGTGCCTGGCGGTCTTTGTGCATGGCTCAGCATTTGCTTGCACCCAGGGAGAAGTTGAATTTTGTGATTTATTTGTCTGATTTCTTCTTCCCCCATCTCTCCCCCTCTTTTTTTTTTTTTCTTGTTAGCCTTTTGGTGCTGTTAATTTAGGATTATTTCATTCTTTAAAAGATAAAAATAAATGATTTTGCTGCTGAGAAGGGGCTGGCTGCCAAAGACCCATAGTGAATGACCAAGAAATCATTATTTGGAGCTCACCCCCCAAAAAACCCATGGATTTGTGGTAGCATTTTAATTTGTGCACTTGACATTGCAGATTGGAACCAGATTGCGGTGCTTGCTGGGGGAGGGGGGACACTGGTGGCGCAGTGAGTTACTGCTTGAAGCCATCAGCTCTGCCAGCTTGGCTTCCAGCCAGCTTCTGGCTCCTGTCAGAAACGTGGGAGAAGACTTGGGATCACCCCTTTGGTTCTCCACTTACGATGTTACATGCCAGCACATCTTCAAACAGCCTCACTAATACTATTAGCATTTGCTTTCCCTTTGCCCGAGGACTGGGCCACCCCAGGGGAAAGGTTGTCCTGGATTTAATGGGTTTAGAACTAGTCCAGTTATGAGCATCAAAACTCTTTTCAATGAGCGTATCAGAGCACCGCTGGGCACTGATCAAATGATGCACTTGACAAAAAGAGATAAACCTTCCTCCTGCCTCTCCCACTTTCCCCAAAGCCAGAACAATTAAAGAGTATGATGCTGAACAGATGATGGATAAGCAACATTATAACACACACAGGGAAACTGATTGCATTGACCGTGGGTTAATGAGTGCCTTACAAAATCATTTCTTATTGCTTATTTTGTGCCATCAAATTACCTTCATAAATAGCCTTAAAATTCATCTCATAGCAATTTTTATACAATTATAATGGGAAAAGAGGAAGAATTACTCTTCCTTCCTGCTGCTCTGCAAAACTAATAAAAGGGCCATGATCCCATCCCTGGGAATCTCGCTGCTTATGTGGTAGACTATAAGCTCATGATGTGCAGTAGAAAAAGGCGGTTCCCACACTACAGGCACTTGTTGGCAGAGCTGTTCCATCCCATTGTGTGAGCAGATGTGCTGTTTGGCTAACATCACGGTGGTGGTGACCGTTCCCTGTTCCACTGGCAGGGCGGTCCTTTCACTGAAGCTGCCCATTTCATGTGCACAGGTCTCGTTTGGCCGCATCATACAATACAGCTTTGTTGTTACAGCTGTGTTACAGCTTGTTTGTTGTCTTGTTTTCCAGAACTGCTTGAGGAGGAGGGATGCTGGCCTACTAAATCAGTTACAAGAGCTAGATAAGCAAATAAGCGATCTCCGCCTGGATGTGGAAAAAACGACAGATGAACACCTTGAGACAGACAGTCGTCCAAGTTCAGGTAGGGTCAATAATCATCAAAATGGAGCCTTCTTTGGTACCTGGAAATTAAGCTGGCTGTAACTTCCAGTGCTACAACTGTAAATGTCTATAGCGCATTCACACTCTGATAATTAATGCCTACTAGCAAAGTTCGCCTACCACTGGAATGGCTGCTGTTTGTAGACAACATATTCAGAGGAGCATTTCAAGCTTAATTGGATTTTTAGTGTTTGGGGCATTTTTTTTTCAAGGCCACCCACGAATTAATTCAAAAAGTTCTAATTCACCTGGTTATTAAGAAAGAAACTGCCGGAAATGATGTTGAAAGGAAGGAACACCAACAGGAGAATGATGTCAAAATTGATCTTACAGCCAGAAGGGAACATTGAATCGAACGATTTGATCCCACATATATTGAATTTCATCCCATTCTAACTGTGTTGAAGCCAGTAAGTGGTATTTAACTATGGGGAACCTTTCCTAGAGGCATCTAAACTTGTTCTGAAGACACTGAAAAGTGGAAAATCCACCAACTTGCAATCGTTAAAACCACTGCTAATTTCTAATCTGAATTTGACTTGTTCCAGTGCTGATTTTTTTATGTTTTTCTCCCATAGACTAAGTTCTTTTTTAGTATTCAGCTTTTTCTCCTCTTGGGGGTGCTCTATAGTATTATTCCTGACCTTTTTTGATGAGCTAAACAGGTCAAATTCATTAAATTACTTGTTTTAAGGCATTTTTCCAAGCTCTTAAATAGCTTTATGGCCATTTTCCAGTTTTTCAGCTTTACTGGAGTCAAGGACTAGGTACACTGTTCCAGTGTCTTTCTTACCAGTGCTGTATAGACTGCTGAAGTCATTTCCCTACTGCTATTCATTAGTCTCTTTGTACATCCAACAATCTCATTAGCCTTTTTTTTTTGCCATATCATTAAGCTTGATTGAGCTGCTTTTCCACACTGACTAAGTCCTTTTCAGGATTGTTGTTTTCCAGAATGTATCCCCATTCTCTAGGCATGATCTGCATTCCTTATTTTTAACTGTATGATTTAAATTTTGATTATGGCATGTCGTACTTTTCTTGACTAGTTCCAGTTTACCGGGAAATAAAATTTCTTTGTCTGTATATTATTTACCTTTTTTATTCTTTCACGTCATCCATGAATATTATAGTTACCTCCAGAAATTTGATGAAAAAATGGGTAGCATTGGGCCCAACACTTGGTAAAAGTTTTTGTAGTCGAGTAATAGCTGGAGAGTCTGTCTTGAAAGTGTATTACACTATTAAATGAACGAGCTGTCAAACACAGCCTGGATCCTTATTGCTTAAATCTGAAAAACCACTGTAAAGGTTAAACCCCCAGCTCCTGTAAAGATTAAAAAAGGCACAAAATTTCATATGATAAGTGAAGTTCTTTTTTTTTGCTTTTAAGTGCTTTTCTTTTAAATGACATCGCTCATAGCAATAAGAATGTTACTAAGTTTTGCACTGTTTTTTATGTGACTGAATGAAGTCCCACAACTGATTGCAATGGAGAAGCCAACATAAACATGAGCTTGACTGCCTAGCTAGGGACACAAATGGTAAATTTGTGTAGACATAACTAATATAAATCCAAACTCTTATTTTTATAGGGTTTTATGAGCTGAGTGATGGAGCTTCTGGATCGCTCTCCAATTCATCTAACTCTGTCTTCAGTGAGTGTTTATCCAGTTGCCATTCTAGCACTTGCTTTTGCAGCCCTTTGGAGGCAACACTGAATATCTCAGATGGACGCCCTAAATCTGCAGGTATAGTAAAAGCAGGTCGAGTACATCACACTCCAGGAGGTGGCTTTGGCTTTGGAAATACTGCCTCAGGAGTGTCTGGGTTGGATTAACCCTTCTTCCTTTCATTTGACATATTATGCTCTGAAAAGATTCCAGTGCCTGTCACGTACATGGGTCATGAGGCAGGACTGTGTGACCTCCACTAGTCCAGCCTTACAAGTGAATATGTTACCCTAAACACATGAAAATAACAAGTGAAAAAGACAGCTGCTCTACCCAGTAGAGGGCAGTGGTATCTATACACTGAAACACATTAGCTGGCTAATTTATCATCATTTCCTTTAGAAAAGCATTTTTGCTAAAGAGCAATAATGAAAAGATACCTGAACAGCCATGTCCTCATTAAGGTGACAGAGTGAGGAGCTAGCTTCCAGGTTTTAGGAGGTCAGGATACAGGTCAGGTCTGTTTGTAGCAGTTATTTTGTGAGTTCTGGTGGTCCTCAGCCCCTGGGTGACCATGCCGAGGTGTGTCATAGAGTCATGGAATTGTTAAGGTTGGAAAAGACCTCTCAGCTCATCAAGTCCAGCCATCAAGACAATACTACCGTGCCTATGAAATTATGTCCCAAAGCACCACACCTACACATTTTTTGAACACCTCCAGGGCTGGTGACTCCACCACTGCCCTGGGCAGGCTGTTCGAATGCTTCACCACTCTTTCGGGAAAAAATTTTTGCCTTATATCAAATCTGAACCTTCCCTGTTGCAACTTAAGGCCATTTTGTCTTGTCCTATCACTTGTTATCTGGGAGAAGAGACCAGCACCTACCTTGCTACAGCCTCTTCTTAGGTAGTTGTAGAGACCACTAAGGTTACCCTGTGTCTTGCATTTATGTGGTATAGACAAAGAGACATCAGGAACAGGGAGAAAGTATTTTGGCAGAGAGCTGTTGAATTTCCTTTGACACTAGGCTGAAGATGCAAGCCTTAATTTGTGGGATGGTTAAATAGGAAGGCCTCCTCTTGTCTGTTGTCTAAAAAGGACACTTTAGTAGGACTTCTGTGATCAAGTGTTTTTGGTTGCAGACATACTAATTCAAACGCATTAGTTCATTCTGGGTTGTGGAGGATGCTTCTAACCAAAGTATTTCCAATTTCCATTCTACTCTTTAAGGTTAACTTGTAGTGATTTGTTGTGAATCAAGGACAAAATAATTCACGTTCTTCTAACTGTGAAGTGGGAAAGCACAGCCTGGGATGCATTCATTCTGAGATGCTGAGAAGTCCTCTAAGTTATCCTTTGAGCAGCTTGAGGTAATTTAATGCTCCCTGTTGTAAGGTATATGTGATCTTCATCAGCTATACATAAAAAGAAAAACATACACAAGGATTTCCAGCAGATTGCACTGTTTTTTTTCTGTATACATAACAGGCCCCATAAACTCTCATTACTCACACGGTCTCACTTTTAGAGCTGAAATTTCACAAACTGGCACGCACCAAAGAAGTTTTTTTGGCAACATTTCCTGTGTCTGACATAGTATTTAGGAAATGTGGGAAAACTGTGAGGTGATCTGGAGGGAGTTCCTGTTCCTAACTTCATTATTTTTCCTCTCCTGCCCACACAGGAACATTGTCTCTATCAGCTAATTTCTTCAAAGTCTGTGAGACCTCTTTTGAAATAAGCTTTAGATAAGTGGTGAGCACTGAGCATTCAAATTAGAGTAGCCTAGCTGAAGTTTCTAGCCCAAGGGTAGAAAACAGGACTGACAGTGATCTGGAAGGATCATTTAGATTGTACCTCTACCCAAGAAGACGAGGCTAAAATAAGCTTAAGAAAATAATAATCTTAGGTGCTTGGATTGAAGACCTGCTCCTAAGGTTGCTTACCTCCCAAGTAAGTGCCTTAGCCATTAAATCTGACTCATGCATCCTGAAATGCACTGGATTTCTCTTACAGAACTCTCTCCGCAGAACCAAGGCTAGGATGTCAGCTGGATTGACCTGCACTCATTGTACTTGTGTGGAAAGATGAGCTTGCTTTCCATTCTTTGGGCCTGTCATTACTCAGAAGAAGCATCTGTTATTTTTATTAGCATTATTATGATTATAAAATAATTATGATGATAGTAATAGTAGTAAGGATAATAATAACAACAAAATCAAATCTGGATTTTTTTTTTGACCCAAGATAATGTTAGAAGAAAATAGAAGTGAAACGTGTCAATAATCTAAAAGAGTTAATTGAACTCCTGCCTGCATTTATTATGTTTCCCTTTGAATTTAGCGAAGTAAAATCTAAAACTCTTATGTGCTGAGGCCCACAGTGAGTTTTAGAGGTGCCATAGTGAAAAAACAGAAGAGACCCTTACAGACTTGTGGGTCGATTGGAAGTAAAATAGCAAGATCTTGGCAACCTAGGCACAGGTTTGAAACCAAAGTAAATATTCTCATTAGGACTGTGCTTTTAACCACATAGTCATATTGTGGCAAATCCTACATCAATGCAGTTACAAAGAGACCCGCAGAAGGACAGTGCTGCTTTTATATTGCTTGAGCTGTATCCCTGGGTGCAAGGTTTCTGATGTTTGAACAGCACTGTTTTAGTTATAACGTTACATTTTATGTATAGATGGGACCAATGTCCTTGGTGGCACATGAAAAACATAGCAGAACTGTCCCTGGCAGGCTCTCTAAACTCGTTCTAAAATGCCTTTCAGATCTCATAGGCTGGATGGACTATAATAAGGAAGGCCAGCATGAGGACCAGATGCCAGGCTCTGTTTGTCGCTCTTTGTCCACACCGCACTCAAATTCCCTCGATGTCGTTGCAGATGTACATCCAAAATACCAGTGCGATCTGGTGTCTAAAAACGGGAATGATGTCTACCGGTACCCCAGCCCACTCCACGCGGTAGCTGTGCAGAGTCCCATGTTTCTTCTCCCTGTGACTGAAAACCCCCAGCAAGAAGAGGAGAGGCTTGGTTGCGATATTAGCGACGTTTGCGCTGGATCCGAAACGGACTCGGGAAAATCTGCCAATGCCTTTCTCCCACAAGGCTCCTGGCCAGCACCGTGCCCTCCCACCAGCAAGAGGATAGATGGTTACATCTTAAGCCTAGTTCAGAAAAAGACTCATGCGGTAAGGACTAACAAACCCAGGACAAGTCTCAATGCTGATCCCACCAAAGGGATCTTAAGGCATGGAAGCATGTGCGTCAGGCAGCCTGCAGGGGTGGTGGCTCACAGTAATGTTGTGAACCTGAAGAGCTCCAAGCAAGCATCCTTGCCTTCTGGTGGGACCACTGCTCTGGACCACACAGCACCTTCCCCATTAAAGCAGAGGTCAAGGGAGCCAGCTGCCGAGCAGCTGGAGAGTAGGAAGGCAGCTTTGCCAGCGGCTTTCCCAGCTGGTACAGCAAGTGAACATCAGAGTAAGCATCTGCCACGGAACATCAAACCAGCACCAACAGAGCTCAACCGCAATACAGTGGCCACAACAGGGGACATCCCTAAGGAGAATGGCCAGCTCTTTGCTGCATCTCCCAAAGAAAGCCCAGGGAAGCGTGTGGTGCTGCAGCCGGAGAACAGGGTCAGTCAGCCTCCCAAAAAAGTACTGTTGAAGAACAGCTTGCAACCAGCTCGTTCCTCGTCACCTGCTGTCGAAGAGAGGCCCTCACTGGATTTCAAAAGCGAGGGCTCTTCCTCCCAGAGCTTGGATGATGGGTTGATGGTGAATGCCCAGTACATACCGGCCCAGCAGCAAAGTGTGAAGCTTCACAAAGGCACCCGAAATATCAAGATTTTGAAAAGCTCCGCACTGAAACACAGGTCCCACCTTGCCAATGGGCTGGAAAATGGTTCACAAGCCTTGCGGGAGAAAGCCAAGCCAGTCGGCAAGAAGTGCCGCTTTCCTGATGAGTTGGATACAAATAAGAAACTGAAAAAGCCCTCCTCACGGGGGAAGAGAGGCAGTGGCTTGCAGCCAGAGTCAGGCCTCCAGAGTCGGCAGGCTGGGCTGCACAAATCCTCCATCCGATCCCACGGGCATGGCCGAGAGGTTGTGGTGGCCAAGCCTAAACACAAGCGGGCTGACTACCGCCGGTGGAAGTCCTCAGCGGAGATTTCCTACGAGGAGGCTCTACGGAGGGCGAGGAGGAACCGGCGGGAAGGTGTAGGTGTCTACTCGCAAGTCCCCCTGCCCTACGTCAGCCCCTACGCCTACGTGGCCAGCGACTCGGAGTACTCGGCAGAGTGCGAGTCCTTGTTCCACTCCACTGTGGTGGACACGAGCGAGGACGAGCAGAGCAACTACACAACAAACTGCTTTGGAGACAGCGAGTCGAGCCTGAGTGAGGTGGAGTTCGTGGGGGAGAGCACAACCACCAGTGACTCTGATGAGAGTGGGGGCCTTATTTGGTCTCAGTTTGTTCAGACGCTCCCCATCCAAACGGTCACGGCGCCGGAGCTGCATGAAAATGCGGCGAAGGCCTTTGTCAAAATCAAAGCTTCCCATAACCTCAAGAAGAAAATCCTCCGCTTTCGGTCAGGCTCCCTGAAGCTCATGACGACCGTCTAGTGAGGTGACTTGGTGGAATGTATCTGCTTCTGCTTTCAGAAGGAAGGTGCTTTTGTGTACATATTTCCACAGATTTTTTTTTTTTATATATATACAAATATTTAAAACTCAAGGTAAATTATGTCACTTGTCTTCAGAACTTGGGTGGATACTAGTGCCTTTTATGTGGAAATAAAAGACCATTATGCTCATTTAAAAAAATAGTACTGCCATACTGCCATTTCAGTGGTGAACATCCCCCAGTACATGGTATCAGAAGGCTTTGGAAGAAGGATAATATTTCTGGAAATGGATCTGCCTTTTTTTCCATTTCTTATAGAGGGGGTCTTATAGAGGATATTGACACCTTAAGGCCATAAGTTTCTAGGAAATAAGGGGAAGGGAGTGTGGGTGGTCTTCATGTTTTTGCTTGTCCTTCTCTGCTGCTTCTGTTGCCACATCTTGAACTTCTTCTTCCCAACAGTCTGGCCTGTTTTCTTTTTCCTTTTCTTATTTATTCTTTTCTTGAAACTCACCCCTATCCTCCCCCAGCCTTATCCCACGAAGAAAGGGCTCCTGTTCAATCTGTCTTTAAGGTTAAGTCGCCTTCTCTGGAATGCACTCTGCTCTGATCTCCTGGGAGTCCTGCTCCAGGCGGCAGTGGTGTTCAGAGTAAACTGTTGGAGCAGCTGATCCAGGTTTAGTAACTTCAGTATATTGTGTAAAACTGCTTTTGAAAAAGAAAAAAAAACATATGCATGTCAGGTGCATGAGTATCAGTAGTTTTTAATATTTCTGTTGATGTCCAATTTACTGTACATCATCAATGGCTGTTTTTATATATAGCTCATTGTGTAAATTAATATAACACATCGTATGCTGTAATAAACAGTCTGTTTTAATACTTTTTTAAAGCTTGTTACATTGGTGCAGATCCAGTGAATGGTTTTATGTTGGCATTGTCACCACTGGTGACAATGATGTCTCTTTGATGTGCCCTGTTAATGATCCCTGCATTTAACCATGCAGGAAATGGAGCAAATACAAAATGCTGTTGTGGACGTGACTTTGTGCTTTGACGGAACTGGATTGTCATGGCTCCTCTTGTTCTTCCCATAACTTGCATTTTTTTAAGGGCAAAGTGGGATTTAAGAGTTCAGAAGCATCTTCAGATTGTTGCTTATGGGCAGCTCACGTTGTGGAGCAGATGGAAATGTAAGATTAATCCTCCTCACTGTCAAGGTGCTTCCAGACTTTGGTTGGTACAACACAGGGGCAGATGGTAGGTTTCTGTAACCAAGTAAATCTGTGTAACGCAACAGGTGTCCCTCTGAAATGTCCAGTAGACAAATCCCCAAAAGCTGTCTGCTCTGGGAGCTGGGCTGGGTAGAGGAGAGCGTGGACTTGCTGTCCCTGATACCCTCTTTATTTGTGGTAACTGACTGTATCACAACCCTGACAAGGTTATGGGAAGAAGTGATGGTTGTGCCACCCACTGGTCTCTGCCTCAGTCTCTTTCTTCTCATGGGACTGGAGGTGAGTCCCTGCCATCAAAGGAGAAGGACGCTAACCATAAGCAGCGCTGCTTCCCTTTGCAGCAACAGCTTTGAAGCTGTCTGGTGGGAAGGATGGAGGTTTATGGTGCCATCATGTCTGATGGAGCAGGCCCAGAGGATGAGTGGTTTCTGCAGGTTCATCTTGTGTTCTGGCATCCATGGAGCGGTGGTCGTAGGACTGGTGTGGATGCTGTGAGTGGCACGAATGTCAGGGATGTGTGTGTGCAGCCTATCCATTCCATGGCAAGATCTGCTGAGCAGACATCTTCTTTTATGGTTCCTCTGTGTCCTTCCTGCTGTCACCCACCTGAAAGGCAGAGTAGTTTTCATCTCAGATTTCCTTGCATTGCAAATGTAGGAAGGAGAGATCCACCCAGAATTAAATGTCTCTGGGCACAGCATCCAAGACTGTAGTAACACTTTTTTAAGTGGCAGATTTCATTTTTTTAATCTGCAGTGTAGTAAATCCAGATCTGTAAAATGTGCCTCGTTATTTTTCTTTCCTTTTTTGAATAGAGGACCATAATTTTCTGTAAAAGAAAGTGCAGTATGGTCACAAGGCTCTGGATTTAGTGACCTGAAAACTTCTTGCACTTCCATGATTACAGGAAAAGCTGTAACTCACCATATCTGGTTGTAACTTCTCCATTGCTTTACACATGGAAAGGCAGCTTTTATATATGTGTGTATATGTATAAATAATGTAAATCTGTGTGTGTATAAACATTTTATATATTGATATAGAACAATTCATCCAGAAATTACAGAACAATGGCTGCCACTGCAGAGAGGGGAGAGAACCAATGTTTGTTATTACACATGGCATTACTAAGGCTAACCAGCAGCTTAATGCATTCCCGTAAATAACTGATTGGTGTTCTATCAAAGGGAATGTCAAGAAGCTTTTCGAAGTTTCTTTCCTGGAATAGCTCTTAATCATGCTACATAATCTCCCTTTGAGAGAGAAAAACACGTGCCAATCCCTGTAAATCTCCTCAAAGGCACAGAAAAGTAGCAGGGAGGATCTTTAGACGTGCACTCTGTCTCTGGCTGTAAAGGAGCTGCTGGTGGGAAGAAAAACCAATGGGTTTTTAATTGCAGTGCTATAGCAGATTGGCTCATACCAGGTAAGGGAAGCTCATTTTCAAAAGTGAGCTGCTGAATAGGGTTTTTTTCAGAATTGAGTGGAAAGAAAAGAAAATAACCACCTAAATATCACTGAGACTGTATCAGCTGCAACCAGTGTATTCTGTAGTACTCTTGCTCAATAGCTTAATACTGGACAGGGAAATGGGCTGATGCTATCTCCATCTTAGTGCATCCGAGTCTTTTCAGCGTGGGGAAGGAATTTTCCTTTTCTTGTGTGATTTAGGTAAGCATCCAGAATCCTTTAAATAGGCTTATTTTTTTTCTTTCTAGCCACCCCACCTCCTTCTTTTTTAAAAAGTAAATATTTTACAGTGCTGGAAAAGTACTTGATATGGTCTCAATACCCAATACACGATCTGTCCTCTTGTTATGATTTAGGAAACACATCTAAGTAAGTTTTTGCAACGTTAGGTTGAAAAACATCAGCTAAATCTTGGAGACCAGTTAAATATCTGGCACTTCTTTAAGTTACCTGGCTTTCCAGCTCCACAGCATTGAGTCCTTGCCAGGGTATTTTTCATAATGTTCACTTTTTAATTATCTCCAGCTGACATGGGAACATTTCACTTCATTGCACTGGACCCTGTTTCAAGGTGGGGGCAGGTTGTGGCAGGGAGATTTGGGGTTAACTGTTCCTGTGCTCCTTATGTAACTGAATGCAGGAAAGTACAGAAGCAGATGCTTAACATAAAGAACAAGATCAGGCCCTGTTAGGTGTATTCCTTGGGATTCTGGTTAAATAGTGTTGCTGCACATCACTGCCAGTGGAGGAATCTCTCCCAGTGTAGGAACCAGCATTGTGCACACTATGAGGTGCTGTCATTTGAAAGGGAATGGGAGTGTCACTGGGCTGTCTGCCTTCCAGCAGGCTTTTTGGGTCTGTCTTCTGCTCCCTAACTCACCGTGGGTCAGTGGATGACAAAGCAAGCTGTGTCTGGTGTGTGCAGGGTTAGAGAGAGGCCCTGGCACTGTGCCTAGATGTCCTGACTGTGTGGGGCCCCTGTTGTGTACACCACGCTTATTGTGAGAAATTCTGTGTGGTACAAGGACTTGGACAGATGGATCTGAAGGAAGGTGGCAATGGAGAGCCCCATAGATCGAGTAGTCTGATCCTGATAAATCTGTATCTCCAGGAGAGGCTGAAAGAAAAGGTGTTTCGATGCCTAGCTGGGTAAGTTGGACTGGGCAAAACAGAGTTGTCTGAGGGACTCTGCCTCATTTATTCCAGTACTCTTTAAATGCTCAAGGGCACTTGCTGAGGTGCTTTAACCAGCTGGCCAAGTTCTGCAAAAGCCTTACAGTGACAAGTGATATGTTCCTGTCCCCCAAGTCTGTTTTTTGCCTTCCATACCACAATACCACTTGCAGAGAGCCTGTAGGTCCCAGCTCTTTGCAGCTTACCCTGTCCTGGGGCTTCAGAAGATCCACCCCTTACAAGTGTTCTAGTTGTATTCTGGTTTGAGGTTCTTCCAGAATGAGGACTGAGAATGGATTCTCACAAAAGAATCCTGTGCGTTTAGTCATTCCAATTCTATCTGATCATTGGCTCTCAGAAAGGCCCGATGCTCCTCAGGTGGCAGTCAGCAAAGCCATCCCTGAGGGACCTGCATCCCTGTCTTCCACAAAGGACAGCAAAGGCTTTTATTTGCTATGATGGCCACTCAGCAGATGACTCCTCATGCTGGGCATGGCTCTCCCTCAGCATGTGATTTGTCTTGCAGAGGAAAATAAGGTCATGAATATTTTGAGGAAACTGAAACAGCTAAAGACATTTTTAATAGCTAACTTCAGCGTCCAGTATGTAGCTTTGGAGTAGCCATTACATACAGGTGAGCTGCTAGTACAGAAAACAGAACCATTCTCAACTCTCTGAAATGTCATGGAATCACAAAATGGTTTGGGTTGGAAGGGACCTTAAAGTCCATCCAGTTCCAGCCCCCTGTCTATAGGCAGGGACATCTTCCACTGGATCAGGGTGTTCAAAGCCCCATCCAACCTGGCCTTGAACACCTTCAGGGATGGGGCAGCCACCACTTCTCTGGGCAACATGTGCCAGTGCCTCACCACCCTCACAGGAAAATATTTCATCCTATTATCTTGTCTAAATTTCTCCTCTTTCAACCTAAAACCACCCCCCAATCCCCATCCCATCCCTGCACTCCCTGATAAAGGGCCCCTCCCCAGCTTTCCTGAAATCCCTCTTTAAGTCCCAGAATAAGTAGTGTCCTGTGCACAATGCAGAGAGGATACACAGACTGTGAACCAGTGGGGACCATTCATAAACCCCAAGCCTATCTTTCAAATTTGCTTTTCTCTTGAGTTTTTCTGAACCTCCAAGGAATTGTGTTGAGACTCCTTGTATGGCATGATGTTTCTTTCTTTAATTAAACTTTATAGATGGAGCACTGTAGTGAGAAACAATTGCTCTGGGGTTTAAAAAGTCCCACAAGCTGGAATGAGGGGAGACATATGGAAACAAAGGGGAGATCATTTAAAAGGGATAATAAAAGTGCTTTTTTACACAGCAGGGAATTTGCTGCCACAGGAAATATTGAGGTAGATATAATATCAGCAAGTTCAAAGGGGTTAGAGAAGGTAAGGAAGTATGTGTGTTCTACCATACACAGTCAATGACTGTGGGTGCTAGAAGTGTGAGGTGAGTGAACTGCAATCAGTGGCCAGGCTTGTGTGTTCCCCATAAAGATTGTCTTTTCCTGCAACTGCTGAAGCAAGGTTAGCTGGAGGAGATGTACCACCACGCTGCCCCAGCAGACCATTTCCTGTATTCTTACAGTCTTGGTGTAGCTGATGGGGGTTGTCTATGCAATTGAATTTCCTTGCTCTTTATTAGCCTTTTATCCTCCCAACTGCAGCTGAAGACAAGTTTCGCATTGCTTTGCAAAGAATTTTGCTTTGCACGCTTGGCTGCATTTATTCAAACTGTTGTCATGCATTGCTGATCACTCTTGTCCTATGGCAGACTAATGTCATCCACCTTTTTCACATGGACAGTCTGTGCCAAAGTCCTCTGTTTTGGTGACCATCATCCCCCTATAATGCAGACACTGTTATGGATGTAATTGATGCCTTATTCTACCATGGGAGCCACTATTTGGCAGCAATTTCATGTACTACTGTTGTTTCTAAACGATAGGAAAAGTTGATGGCCTCCAAACTAAACGAATCATCCCAGGGACAAAGTGCATCTACTGCATTCTGCCTTGGCATTTTGCTGTCCTTGGAGATTTTTGGTTCTTCATCTCACAGAGCAGTCTGGAAGTGAGTCTCGTGGCAGTCCCCATTTACCGTGTGTTGGTTTGGACAGCAGAGCAGTTTCACTCCAGGGGCACAGCAAATGTGCTTCTACCTGGACAGGGACATCGTGGTCTGAACAAGTGATGGCTCCCTAGAATAGTTTCTTGTCAAAATATGTGGACAAGTTTGGTCCAAATGACATCAGGGACAGAACTTAATCTAAGCTGAAGTAAACACTATATTGTACTTGTGGGGACCTCAGTTTGGATCTGCTCCTTTTGTACTGAATGACTTGTTGATGTAAACAGAGCCCTTCTCTCAATGAATGGCCTTTGTTTCCATGCTGTATTCCTTTATGATCAATAAAGAATATTAACATTAATAACTTTATTTCACTGAGCCAAGCTCTGAGGATCTGGCTTTTGTTATTTTTAAAGGAGTCCTGGCAACTAAGATTTTCATGACCAACAATTCTGAAGGAAACCCTAGGTGATTTGCATTCTGAGCTCATGATGGTTTTGCAAGCAAATGAAGTATTTTCCCTCCCCCCAAACATTTCAAGTCTTCTGTGGTCAAGGGCAGGACACTGGAAAACTTGCAGCCTATTGCAAAACATGTTCGCTGTGTCTCCTTGCCCTCTGTGAGCCTCATGTCTTCACAAATGGGATTTTCATGAGGAAGAGGGGAAACATGAGTTACAGGGAGGAGAGGGACCTAATCAATCTTAATAGTACTTAATGTACTCATGCAGTAAGTGTTTAAGCATGTGATTAAGCCCATTCTTACTCAGTGAAGCATTTCAGCGCACACTTTGGGTACTTTGTGGTTGGGGTGAACTAAGCACATGCTCAGGAATGCTGGTGGATCAAGGTCTCTAAGCTTGTCTTTGGAAGCATCCTATGTCTGTTTGTACAAGCTGTCCCAATGACTTCTCTTGGTTAATGTTGGAAGGACTTCCCACTCTCCCTTAAAAGTCAGACCCTATATGGTGAAACTTGATTCAAACTATTAATCTGGACTTGGGAGAAGCAGTATCTTGAGTCCATGCTTTAAGCAGTAATAGAAAAAGTGCTTTTATAGGAACAGATGCATTTGTTATTTGTTGTATTTGAGGACAGTGAGCTAAAAATGCTTAGAGATATGTAAGAGTGAATGTGCTTGTGCTATGGGTCAATAGCAGGACTTTGTGTAAACCCTGTGAATGGTACTTGGGAAGAGACAGAATGACCCTTTCTATATTCTTTTGCCTCCCTTGGATGTCTAGGTGGAGCTGTGAGAATGATGCAGGCAGGGAGGGCAAGGCACAGACACCAAATCTGTA
Organism: Tapera naevia; assembly: GCA_033556795.1. NCBI lineage: Eukaryota > Metazoa > Chordata > Aves > Cuculiformes > Neomorphidae > Tapera > Tapera naevia. Next base: position 5,692,526 of record JAUMJJ010000157.1, on the reverse strand, counting down.
GGGCCTGGAGCACCACCTATTAATGCACCCAGTTAATTTTATTTGAATCCCAGTTTCAGGCAGTGGGATCATGGAGCTGTTGAAGCAGGTCCAGAGGAGGGCCAGGGAAATGATCCAAGGGCTGCAGCACCTCACCTATGACAACAGGCTGAGAGAGTTGAGCTTGTTCAGCCTGGAGAAGAGAAGGCTCTGGGGACATCTTAGAGCAACATTCCAGTACTGAAAGGGGGCCTATAGGAAAGCTGGGGACAGACTTTTAAGCAATGCCTATTGTGACAGGACAAGGAGGAATGGTACTAAAATAAGGGAGGGGAGATTTAGACTGCATATAATGAAGAATTGTGTACAATGAGGGTCATGAAACATCGGGAAAGGTTGCAAAGGGAAGTAGTGAATGTCCCGTCCCTGGAAATATTCAAGGTCAGGTTGAATGGGGCTCTGAGCAACCTAATCTAGTTAAAGATATCCCTGTTCCTGCAGGAGGTTTGGACTATATGACCTGTAAAGTGTGATTCCAACCCAAAGCATTCTGTGATTCTATGATGGGTGGAGCAGTGGGATCTCCGGGCTACCCAGAGCTGGAGAACAAAGGTAGAAAGCATAGAGGGGAGTAACTTTGCAAGCAAAGCTACAGTTTGACTGAGCAAACAGTAGAGGCAAGGGGAGGGTTAACAGTTTGTCTTCTCTTCCCAGGCACATTATTTACAGTGGGTTTGTTTCCTTTTGGAAGGGCCCACTATAAAAGGAGACTTTCCCAGCGTTTCTGCAGGTTACACCTATATTGCATTACGGTTTTCTTTCCTGGCCTCTTGACTGGCAGGATTTCCAGAATATGCTCTTCTCTTGGGAAGGTGAACTCAGGAAAGAGTAGGAGTTCGCTAAAAATCCAGAGCTTTGGAAGGGAAAATCATGGGATAGCCTTTTCTTCCTAGACATAAGGTCAGTCCTCATAGAATGGTGGAACTACAGAATCATCTGGTTGGAAAAGATCATCAAGTCCAACCTTACCTGTCCACTACTAAACCATGTCCCTGAGAAATTCCTCTACCCATCTTTTAAACAGCTCCAGGGACATTGACTCCAGCACCTCCCTGGGCAGCCTATTCCAGTGCCTGACCACCCTTTTAGTGAAGGAATTTTTCCTAATATCTAGTTTGAACCTCCCCTGGTGCAACTTGTGGCCATTTCCTCTTGTCTTATCACCTGTCACTTGGAAGAGATCAACACCCACCTCACTACAACCTCCTTTCAGGCAGTTGTAGACAGTGATGAGGTCTCCCCTCAGTCCTCAAAGCTTCATCATGCTCAGTGTCTCCCAGTACAGGGCAAGGGCTGGGAAAGGAGTGGAAGAGAAAATACATTGGGTTTAGTGAGAACAGTCTGTAAATCCTGTTGGAGCAGCTTGCAAAGGCCATAGCTCCAACCACATGAGCAGCGCCTGCCTGTGTTGTGCAAGCAGCAATCTCACCCTGTGCCCAGTGAGGTCAAGGGCAGTGTTGACTATTGACCTGGATATCCCATCCTCTCCTATTGCTTAAGCTGCCTTCATGCCTCCAGGCCACAGCGACAGCACTTTCATCCTGGTAAGTGTTTCCTTTACTGCTTTTTCCTTTTTAATGAAATAAATTGTAGCTTGGCTTTAAAGCACAAGTGCTGAATGAAACTGAAGTTCTGGGTTGTTTCTTCTGTCAAACACCTCATGATAGTGTTTTCCTTGATGTTCTGTTGCTTGGAATGAAGGGAACTATCCCTTTCTCATCTGGAACATATCTGTTTTTTTGCAGAGGTCTTCTGAGTGGTTTGTATGAAACAACACATCGAGGCAATACACTGCTCTCTTCAACACTGTGCAGGCCACACTGAAGCAACTCTGTGTCTGCACAATCCACAGCTACCCCAAGGTATCCTTCTGACAGGGATATTGGAACTCAGGGGCTTGTGTCTGACTCATCCCACTTGAAGCCCATCAGTACTTAGGGTGAAGATGCTACTGCAGGAAGAGGAAGAAGCACACTCAGAACTGTTTATTATTACTGTTAAATGACAAGATCCCTTTCTTTCTCTTCCCTTCCCTCACCATGCAGATAGTGATCTCTCCTGTGGTTCCAGCTGCTTTCTTTTTCCCGTGTTGATCTACCCTAAGACTTACTGCTATTGAAGGATGGTGATAGCCCTGAGAGAGGCTTTTATTGCTGAGCCTTTTGATTCAGATCAGGTGTCTTCCCCTGGGCCTGTTGCAGATGCCCATTATTACCCTGGGTAGGTTGCTTGGGCTCATGTACATGGTGACATGGGTGCTCTGAGCCTTCCTTCCTTCCCTTTTCTTTGCCACTAAAGTGGTTTTTTCACTTTCATTCTCTGACCTGTTGACTCTCATCTGAAGTCATCCAGTTGTGGGGGTGTTCCTTATGACTTCAGAGCACAGCACTTATATCTTTGGTCTAAGAAAACTTTGTAGATCCATTACAAAAATATGAAAGAAGAAATGAATTTCATATTAAAAAAAAAGAGGCAAGTGGAGAGATGGGTTTTTTTCTGTTGTGTTTCCCCCTTTATTAAGTTCTCAACACAGGCATCATGATATGTACAGGAAACACAACAAAACAAGTGAAAATAATAAATCACCATCCCTACCGTATAACAGAGAGTCAATGCTTTTGCATAGGGGAAGGAAAAACGGCACTTTGTCTTGCCAAAGGATCCTTCATTGATATTACTCTGAAAACCCAATTAATTTATTGATCTACAATTAGGAGGGGTAGCAAAATGGACAAATGGGAGCTGTGAAGCTGGGTAAAACATAACTGGTCCTTATGCTAGAAAGTGATTCCTCTGGCTACTGGATCCACTCTTCTTCCTGTTGATTCATACTGAGACCATTTTCTCGGTGGTCACGGCTGCTTTGAGAAAGCACTTATGGTGCACTGATGAAAAGGCCAGTTTGTGAGTAAACATCCTAATAAGCTGGTCTTGACAGATGGTTTGTTGCTTAAGCCCCATGTAACCCTACAGCCAGTGTGGGTGTCTCCAGCAGATGTTTCCCAGGAGAACTTCCCCATAATGTGCTCAGGAGCTCTCAGCTTTCACATCAGTCCTGACTGCATCCCAAGGAGAAGCCTCAGTGCTTGCTCAACAAGTTGCAGGTACGCCTTTGTGAACAACACAGACCTCTGGAAATATGTTTCTCATAGTGCAGATAAAATTAGACTCTCAATGGAGCCTGTTGGTGACTGAGTACAATGCCCTAAGTCACACAGTGTGAATATTGGGAGTGTCCTGTGTAGGGAAAAGGGTTGGACTCGGTGATCCTTTTGGGTCCCTTCCAACTTGGGTAATTGTATGATTCTATGAACGGGGTAAGCAAAGGTGTCTCTGCACAGCTGTTGGTCTCTCCTCGTCTGTGGGAAATGAAAAAAGTCCAGCTTTACTTCAAGCAGGACAAGAAACCTCTCATATACTTGAAGTATCCCCTCAGACCCTTTTGTTTTAGTATTGCCTGATCTCAATCTTAAAAATCTTTTCCTCATATATTCCAGCTACTCACTGAAAAAATGTCATTTAGGCAGTGTTTTTTTCAACTGAATCTCTTCCTTTTCCCCCATTTCCTTTGTCTATGGGTCTGATGAACTCATCTGGGATCAGCCCACAATGCTGTAGTCAACTCTCAGTATCAGGTGCGTAGCCTTCAGGCAGATTGAGTATTTCCAGTAGAAGCTGATAGATAAATTACAGAGGTTTTACCTCTTTCTCTTTCCTTGGGGATCTGGTGGGACTGTAAGGTAGTCTGTATCACCTGCCTTCTGGACCAGGCAATTTAAGTTTGACTGATTTGTGTATCTACACAGTGTTTCTGGTGGGCTGTACAGGATTTCCAACTCTGCCTCTGATCTGAGAGCAGCTGAAACAGGACTGCTGTTGAGAGGGAAATGGCTACAGTTGCCCTGTGAGGGTGTCTGCTAGCAATGGCTTTAAAAAGACAATTCTGTTTTGGGAAGAAGTTTAGTTTTGGTGCAATTAGGCTCAGTTTCCTCTGAAACGGAGAAGAATGCAACCAGGTAGAAATTCTGCAAGAGGAAATAGTGCACCAGCTAGCACAATGGTTGTCTCAAAAGAGCCAATCTTCAGAGCGCCGAGGCTCTCAGCTTGTTTTATGGGCCCTCCATCTGTGGATGCTGTTGTGTTTCTTCCCTGAGACAGCCTAACATCTGGGACACTCCAAACAGAGAAATACGGGAGCAGTGAAATCCCCTCCTGCAAAGCAGCCTCCTTGGCAGCAGGCTGCCCCAGGGCCCTGGAAACCTGAACAGTGGAGGAACCAGATGGGTGACCAGGCAGGAAACTCAGCAGGTTTCTGATGTTTGGAGCCCTGTTCATGGGAACCTCGGCAAAATTGACTCACCTTGCTGAGATTTTGCTGAATTGGTGAATTCCTCTGAAATACTGTTTTGCCTGAAACCTTCTGAGTAGGTGCAGTATCTTCAGCTATCTTTTGAAGACAGAGACACTGCGTTCCCCTGTGCTTGCTGCATGGGTCTTCCGGGAGTTAAAGAAGCACTCGTCTTTGCTATTGAGCCCTCTGCCAGCATTCACACTCTTGAAGTGGTGTCGAAGAGGGAGAATACAGGAACTTGGCAGTGACAAGTGAAGGATGCTGGCAGGTTATTTGCATCCTTAAAAAATTATTGTGCTCTCCTCATTATACTACACCTCATCCACCTACTCCATCTTGTCCTGTAGACTATAAATTCTCTATATTAAATTAATTTCCCAAGTTCTCTATTTGTTTTCACAGCCTCTAGCTGATTTTCCTAGGTGTTACCCTAATATAAACAGTAATAAAGACTGCTCTGTCCTGCTGCAAACCACTTCTGAGGATGTTCCCTCTAATTCTCTTCCTTGTTTAGCGTTGTGTCATTAAAAGACATGAGGTGGTTAATTGGAGGCTTACAGCTTTTATGACTGATGCAAACCAATGTGTGTGTGTAATCGCTCACTGCAAATGCTCAGGTGAATGGTTTTAAAGAAAAGAGGGGAGGGCGCAGATGGTCGTGAGCAGAAGGTCGCCTGCAAAAGGTCACAGGAAAAGGTTAGTGATAGGATTGCCCTGAAGCTGGAAAAAAGAACCTAATACCTGGGCAAGTGGTGAAGGGCCTAGCTAGACCCTGGCTTTATTCCCTAAAAGGGGCTGCTGCTGCGGCAGAGACTCGTACATCAAAGCTCTCATAACAAAACATAGCAGAGATCAGTATCACCCAGCCTGTGGCACTGGCGGGAAATGGATTGGTTGACAAGTTGGAGGCCCTTTCTGGGCAGATGGCTGGGTAGGAGTCACTAACTGCTTGCAAAATCTCTGAGCGAGCCTTTAATCTGCCTCTGATACTGTATGTTTTAGTGAGCATCTAGATGTTTATCTCGGCTGCGTTAGTCACCAGGAGAATCTGCTCCCAACGTTTTCTCTTCCATACCTGGAACTGCAGGCTTCTTCCTCCACTTCTTGGGAGAGATGTAAGCTAAGCACATGGGCTTTTTGCAGTTCTAACAAGGAAACATAACATGGTTTTTTTTGGTTTTTTCTTGGTAATGCTCTGCAGTGCATATTTAGTGCTGTGACTTTGCCTATGCTCTGATAGACCTTCAGAGCCTAGTCTAGGGAGCCAGTGGTCTGAAAAGTCTTATCATGCTCCTAAATAAATAGTTCTGTCTTGAAGCCCATTAGAATAACAACTACAAAGCTGTGGTTCTCCAAACCTGATGTTAAATGCCTTGCAGTGCCAAAGATAAACAGGGTCAATCAATTATCCTTCCAGGGGCCATTTAATGGCAGTCCATGAATCAAGCTTGGCTTTCGAGGTCATTTTTATCTGCCTTGGGGAGTACAAGCTGACCAAATTGGGGTCTTGCTCTGCATGTGCAGGTTGAAGAATGCAAGGTTGGGTCTGACAGGGTGTGTTAATTAGGTGGAGCCTGTGTAAATATATCTGTTATGACGAGGTCTGCAAAGTGATGAGGCCTCAGCATGCAGGCTCTGGCCATGTCTGTTCTCCTACAAAGCCAATACTGCTATAGTGCATCTGCTGACTTGGTCAAACAACAGCTTGATGCTGCTTTTACTACTTTGCTTTTATATTTATGATGTGTCCTTTGTCTTCTTTTGACTATGCCGAAAAAGAGCTTAGCTCAGTAGGGAAACCAAACTCCCAGCAACGCCTGAAGAACACAGACGATTTAATAGTCTGAAATTTTGCTAATCCAGACAGTAACATGAGCTCAGGGTGTTCAGCTGAGGTCCCACTGTAACTTTGCACATCATCCAGAGAGATTTAGAGCCTACCAGGTCACAGGCTGTGTATGCAATTAAAAAGCTCCTTTCCCCAAGGAGTTCACAATGCAGAGACAAAATATTATCCTCCCAATTAGTTTATTGCAGCAGACTGGGGCACAGAAGTCAGATTATCCAGGGGCATGCTAAGACCATTCATGTGCCATTGAACTTGGAAAAGGCATTTTTCACAACATCTGTTTTCAATCAACGTGTCATCAATTCAGAGCTCCAGACCCATTTTCTGGGACTATTAAAGTACACAGCACTGACACGGGGTTGCAGCTGTAATCCAAACATGAGTATCCAAAGTCAGAGTCCTGCTACCTCTTGCCGGTGTTTGTGAAGAGAATGAGAATCTGGTGGCCGTGCTTTTCTGAATGCAGCTCCTTTTCCCATTGAGAAAGCCTCAGGCTGGTCCATCAGCTCCAGTTGTGCCATACACAGCTTGGTTATACGTGTGGTGGCTGGACAGACCTTAGCTGGGACTCGGTTTCCATGCATTGGAGAGGAGATTTGCTGCCAAGAATTATGGAAGTCTTTGCAAAATCTCTCTTCTGTATGAAGCAGGCTCCATTACCTCTGCATTTTGCTTTTAGCATTCCAACCACCTTCTTGTGCAAGCAACCAGTTGCGGTGGTGATTCTGCCAATATGGGAACGTGCTGAGAGGATCCTGGTTCATTTAAATGTGTGCAACCACAGCTCATGCCTTTACAGCATATGTTCAGTGAGGCAATGCCTTTATCTGCAATACTCAGCCTTTATCTAACATCTTTTCCTTCTAAAGCTTTTTTGAAACGCAGATTAAGTAATAACAACGGAGGATAATTGAGTGCATTTTTTCACAGTGACATAATGATACTTATCTATGGCTACTGAAAAGCAAGGATAACATACTATGTGAGTGCTGTATTATCTTGCTTCTGAAACAGACCAAGTTTGGCATTAGGGCTTAAGTAATTGAAATACGGCTCCTTGTACCCAAGTCTGTTTGTTTCTAATAAAGCCTAATACATCTTTCCAATGGCCATTGCAATGTCAGCAGCACTGACATGATTGTTGACTCTTTGCAACCTGTGAGGCTGGTGGTGTATTGAGTGTGGAGATCATACCATGTAAGAATTGCATCTGATGTGTCTCCTGTTACATGAGAGAAAAACTCACCTCATCGTGAGAGGAGTTGACCCTGGGGATCACCGTTTGTAATGTGTATTAATTTTTTTGGATGTCAGGGGCGATGCAGTTCTGAGTGTGCTCTGCTTAGCATCACCATGGCTTTTGTGGATAACTAATTATAACACTCTTGTGAGCAGACCTTACAAACCCACTGGGTGATTTTATTTGCGTTGGAGACCTGGTGGAATAAAAAGACAGATTGGTGTGGGGAAGCAAACTGGACTCCCCTTGAATACTACTGAGAAAGGAGGAAATTGTAAATTAGTATCCCCTCCAAACCCTCAGGCACATTGGTCTATTCCACAGTGAAACAGCCTGTGCATCTTCCAGAAAAACTGGAGGATCAATGGGAAAACAGATTTAAATTGACTTCCTACCCGAAGTGGTATTTTAGTCCCTCTTGCATTTGTTCAGGCAGAACACGATGGTGTGTCCCTGGATAATTTTCCACTTGCCTGTTTTGAATATCAGATGGAATCATTTAGCTGGTGAACTGGAATGGTGCCAAATCTTGAAGGAGTCTTTTCTCCTGAGTTCTGCTGGTTTTGTAACTACTTAGAATTATCCAAGCATGCTCTGTGGCTGGCACAGGGTAAATGCTGAGCAACACAACATGAGTCGACTCTTCATATGTCAACACAATTCCATAGTTAATGTCAAGGAACAAGCTCCTAGAGCTTATTTAAGTGTAATTCACAGGTTTTCAGAGAGCCAGAAGGGTATTTGATATTGTACAAACCCACAAAATGACACTGGCCCATTATCAAGGTCATTTCAGAAACTGAAAAGATTGTTCTTGCTGGGTTTCTGTTCAGTGTACCTCAGTGTGCATGAAAATGGTATTGCTGAATGTGATTGAAAACTTCTTATTCTCTTAAGCATCCTCTAATAGGGTGGAAGTGGAAGTAAATTCAGCCGGGTTACGTGGTGCCTTGAAGTGACTGAATCTATTAAATATTTAGCTGTATATATACACACATTGGATAACTGGAATACTGATGTTAGGACTCCTGCTTGACTCATCTATTCATTCCTTGTGCTCTTTGATTGGCATTAATCCTGAAGAAAGAGGTGGTGCTGGCAACTGTTTCCCCTAGGAAAATGAGTAGGATCAGTCCCATTCTCACATGTGGTTGGTATCTCTATAGTGCAGGAATTTGTTAGCTTAAAGCTTCTCTCTAAATGGGTGACAACTCTTCCCTGATAAGCTGTGGCTGCACTGCAAGTGAGACCTCAGACACCAAATAAACAGTGCTGGCATCAGATAATTCTGTTTAGAATGCTGTGGCCTTAGAAGTACCCTATCTTTTGAAATGCAGTGTTTTTTTCATGGGTTGTTTACATCTTCCTGCAGTGACTTTATGTCATCTTGTAGTTCTTCTGTGTCTATAAAAGTTAAACCCCTGAGCCTAGAAAGTATTTACAGGATATGGTTTCTTTTTCTGAAGCTTTTGGGAAACAACTTATCTATAATTCTCCCTCCTGCTCCTAAAAAGTCTGTTGGAGTGCCATTGGGCAAAAAAACCTTGCAGTCATTAGAGATGCAGAATTTCTGGAAAAGACTTCCCTTCATGGTGTGCTCTGAGAATGAATGTTGTGGTCAATAAGATAGTGTTGGGAAAAGACACAGCTGTTCTTGTGTTCCAAGTGCAAAGCCTTAGGTCACCTGACCTCAAAGTGTAATGGAGATTTCTCCTTGTTCCTTTTAAAATGTAGGCTGCCAACTGCCATTGCAAAGACCACAACCTTTTGTAGTTTGAGGGAAGACCTGTTATTCAGTCTGGAAACCTCTAAAGTTTAGGAAGATGTGAGCAAACAAGTCTCAGACTGGCTGTGTGAAATCAGAGTACGTCAAGTGTAGAAGAGAATGCACCAAAAAGCTGAGAGGGTTGAAACTGTTTATCTAAATTTCTTGCATGGCCCCTCTTATCAGAGCATCACAGCACCTCCCAGATGGTAATAATTCTATCTTCTTGCCAACACCCTCACAGGGTTCCTATCCCTATTTTACAGTTAGGAGACCCAAGTGCAGGCACTGAGTGATATGCCCAGTGGCATTTGGGGTTTCTGTGGCAGATCAAGGAATGAAGCTCAACTTTCCCATGCCCCAGGGTAATTCCTTAACCCCGTGGGATCCTCTTGGAAATGAACAGAGTGGCTTAGCAAAACACAAAAGCGTGTGGAAATAATGCTCAAACACATTATGGGGGAGCCCATCCTGGACTCCAAAAATATGAGCAGAGGCATTTGAGTCTTGGTCTTTTGGAGCAAGTAGACACTGCACAGTGAAGAGCTCAAGTTGGCTCTGGAATTAATTTAGCTGCATTGAACAACATTTATTAGTACAGATATAGTACCACACTGGCCAGGCTGTGCCACTTTGGGAGCTGAAATAATGTGCTTTGCACAAGCCTGGGTGTGTGGATCTTCCTACCCATGTAGAGCAACTGGGATTTCAGGCTGTCTCAATCACCTTGGGCCAGTGCTGCATCTTCTTGGCTGCTGGAAGGTCCATGGATTCTCCAGTGTGGTTTGCCCTGGCAAAGGCCCTATCCCAGGAAGTTGCTTTGTGAAAGCTCACTTCCAAGATGGATCTGGCAGTTTCAGCCTTTGACCTGCCAGTTGCCCATGAGTTACCCTGAGCTCTCGGTCCTCCCTTGCTATCCCATTTCCATTTCTTCATCACTGCTGTTCCCATTCCTACAGCTGCAGAATACCTTTATCCTAACAAAATGTTTTAGAATCACAAAAGCTTGGTGTAGGGGAATGAATAATACAGGGAGAAAGTGAATATTTAGTGGATCCAGGTTATTACCTAGCAGCTGCCTTCTTCATTCATCAATCATGTTTAAACTATTCAAATTTGCAGCACCTAATAAATCCTACTAAATAATGCCATGCCCATAGCTTGATTGCAATAACCCATCAGGGAATGTGTTTCAAAATGCCAACATTTCTCACTAGAAAACTAGTTCTTAGCATGAATGTTGGGATAACCTGTTTTTTTCAGATACTACTGGGTGTGTTAGATGCTGATTCTGAAATGATGACTGCACTTTCTTTCTTACTTTGCACTGTACCAATGTCCAAAGCCTCTTTAAGGAGGTCAAAGTAATGACATATAAACAGGCAGCCAGTCCCAGGCTGAAGCCCACAGCTTTGGTTAAAAGGGTAAGTGAGGTTTCAGGATGAAAGGAAGGTGAAGACAAGCACAGGAGGCAGCAATCTCCGTTGGCTGCCTGCCTGCTCCTCACTACTGTTCATGGTGGTTTCGCTGAACAGACGAACTGGTGTGCTGTCAGTTGGGAATGCTGCTCCTCAAAACCTTGGTTTCCAAGGCCTTGCTCTCCTGTGCACACTCAGCGAGTCTCTAGTATGAGCAAAAAAAAACCCTTTCATTGTCACTGCAAGGCAGGCAACACATCATGAAGTCCTCATCTAAGAAGATCCTAGATGAGTGTCTCATTTGCATGTCTAACAAAGCCTTGGGTAATCACCAAGAGGACGCTGGACTCAGTTAAAAGACTTGGATGATAGCACTAGGTATTTGGAAAGAGGCATCTGTGTACAGCGATTCCTTGATCTGCTTCATTTAGTTTGTGTCTTGCAAAAGGATGTTGCAGCAGCTTCACGACATCTCTGGAGATTCCAGACTTTTGTGGAGAGCTTGGGACCAGGAACTGGGAGGTCTGGGATACCCTACAAGCACTCTTCTGTAGCAGAAAAATGATATCAGGAGCACAAAGTCTTCCCTGGGCAGCAGCAGAAGGGAGGAATAATCAGAGGCTGCTCACACAGCGGAGCTCACCAAGGGAGATCCTGAGTCCAGATCCGGCTAATTGTACCAATTTTGCTATGCCATTATGCAAAGTCCTTTGAAGATTTCTTCTTGGTAAAGCCAGAGTTAAAGCAGGGAAGAGTCTAAATCTTGTTAGAGATTGTAAAGCAGTCAGAATGCGGGCTGTAGAATTATCTGTTTTCTAGAAAAGGAGAGTTGATTGAAAACCTGGTAAGGTGGGAGATGAAACTATTGGCTGTATGGTGAGTGATGCAGGAGAGGTGAACAGGCTTTAAGAACGTAAATGAAAATAAGGAAAGAAGTTGCATTAAGGTGTCTGGAGAATGGGGAGATGAGCAGAGTGCAATCCTTATACAGAGAGACTCCTTTTTCTGAAGTCCCACAAAATATATTTCCACCTGAAGCACAACAGTCCCTATTTCTCACCCCTCCCTACACCCCACCTCCCCTCTTTTTTTTAACCTTATGAATCATAGGGATGGTATTGCTTTTACTTGTTGTTGTGTATCACTGGTAACTCATGACATTATCCCAAGGTGACTGCCCACATCTGGGTCTGGTCATGCTCTGACTGTGGAGGTGACAGTGACGTGGCCAGGAAACACTCTGGGCTTAATTTCCTGCCATTCCCCCTCACTTGAGAGTGTCACATCCTCCAGGCTGATCAGTGGACCTCAGCACACAGTTAGCTTCACAGAGACGTCTTTCACACCTCAGGCCATCTATTTCCCCACCATATGCTTCTTGTTCTTACCTTTCCTGATAAAGAGGTCCCGAATTTCTCTGTCTACGTTTGTTCCCTCTCTGGCTATTGAGTACTGGGGACCACTGATGGGAGAAGTCCCATGGGGCCTGGAGGTTCTGGATCACTCCTCCTTTTAATTTTGATTTACATCTCTGCAGAATGGGTAGCATTTCCTAGGAATAGCAACACTCCTCCCTGAGCATCCCAGCCCTTTTAAAATAAAATAAAAAACTGAAATACTTTGGACAACACTTCATTTGTAAACACTGTAGCTTACATTTTCTTTCCACCATCCACTAAAATATTGACATTCTCTGTAATAGGACCTCCCTCTGCAAGTTTTCCAGACAATGTTGCACAAGGGAGTACCTGCACATTCTGCTGTTTGTGCTGAGTCTTCTCCACGAAGACTGAAAAGGCTTCCACTGAGCAGAAAGGTAGTGACTGTGCTGTGGATCCCCCTTTTCTCAGACAAATTCCTGTCCTTTCAGGGAGAATTCGGGGGGACTACAAGCATACATCAGAGATATTGTGGGTTCGCTTCCAGACCACCACAATAAAGCAAATATTGCAACAGAGTAAGTCACTTGAATTGTTTGGTTTTCCAGTGCATGTAAAAGTTATGTTTACACTGTACTGTAGTCTATTAAGAGTGCAATAGCATCATACCTAAAACACCAATGTAAATATGTTATTTAGAAATAATCTATTGCTAAAATGTGGCTCAATAGAAAACGCAATGTCTGTGAGGTGCAATAAAGCAGAGCACAATATAACAAGGTATGGCTGTACTCTGATTCAAGAGAGGCCCTCCTGGCACTGGGAATCCTCTATTTTCATTAGAGGTAAAAGTGATCATTTCCAGGGGGATCCTCCTCCCTGAACCAAAATTAATAAATAGCAGGGTACGAATACAAATTGCCCAGGAGTTGTTGAAAGACAACCGAACAAATGCCTTGAAATATCATAGAATCATAGAATTACCTGAGTTGGAAGGGACCCAAAAGATCATCGAGTCCGACTCCTGTCCCTACACAGGACACTCCCAATATTCACACTGTGTGACTGAGGCCATTGTCCGAATGCTCCTGGAACGCTGGCAGAGCAGGTGCTGCTACCGCTTCCCTGGGGAGTTGTTCCAGTGCTCCACCACCCACTGGGTGAAGAACCTCTTCCTAACATCCAAACTAACCCTCCCCAGCACATCTTCCTGCCATTCCCTCTAGTCCTAGCATAGGTTGCAAGAGAGATCAGCTGGTGGTCTCATTGTGTGGGATTGTGAGTTCAGCCGAGAGTGCACGTTGTTTTATTATGACATAGTTTGCCTGTGAGACACTTCAAAATCATTAAAGCTGACAATTTAGCCTGCTGATTGCACTTGCTGAGCTGCTGGTACGTGTGTGCTCGTGTTGCTGGACCAGCTGAGAGGGGGATGTAGTGCATCGCAATACCCTCCCACCCTCCCCACATATGAGAAAATTTTATCCTCATAGTCCATATTTTCTTGCTTCCTAAAGCATGTAGTTTAGAGGGAAGTTGCCATAACCCTGGCAGTTCAGGACCATTATAATTATTGTTGTGCAATTGTATAACATTATGTTATTTTAGTAATCAAACCTTAGGCAGCTTTTTTGCTACTGTTGCCTGAGAATAATCATAGGTCTGTATTCAAATGGGATGAATTTGGTTCTGGGTTGGTGCCTCATCCTGAGCTATTGCTGATTCTGTGCATTTGCTGCATGTGCACCACAGGGGTGTGTGAGACGGCTCTTTGTGGCAGACTGGCAGCCCTCTCTTACTCCAGGTGCTCTGTTTTTAACGAGTAGGGGGGTTTATTATTTTAGAAGAATGACTAGTTCATAACCTGTAATTGGCATTAATTCCTTTGAACGCTCTTGAGTGAGTTATAGCTGATTATTGCTGTCTGACCCTAGTTAAGTCCATTTCTAAACGCTTTGTGTGACTTTTTGTGTACAACAGAAAGGAATGCAGCTTTCCCCTAATTACATACTGGTAATGCAAGAGGAGACATTTCTAGTTCTGCTTCTGAAAATATTTCCTTTGAGCGCTGATGAGCCAGTGATAGCAGTAACCTCTGAAACCGTTTTGAAAAAGCGAGACAAGGCAGGAACTAACACAGTTTCATCACACGAAGCCTTGCATAGATTGTAGCAGCAATTGAGCCATCAGTAAGTCACCAGGGATAATAACTTTAAACTGCTCTGAATTTTAATAAGATTAAATTGTTTCAGGTCTTTGGAGCCTTTTCCAAGCCAGTGCTGTACAGTGGTCAGTAGCTCAGCCATCTCCATGCTGGGGAGCAAAGAACTGAGGATTCATGGGTTTAAACTGAAGAATCCCTGCAACAGTTTTATGTGCAATATACTGCCTTAGATGTATAGAAAAATTACCCCTGTGTAAGCAAGTCACATTTCCTAATCAGCTTTGCCTATCTGATTTTTTTACAGCCTTTGTTCTCAGCTCTTTAATTTTATTTAGATCTCCTGTCAGGACCATGAAGGCATTTCTTACTGTAGGTGCTGCAAACACAATGAATTTCTTAAAGAAGCGAGTTCAATTGTCAATACCACTTATTACAGTATTAGTTAAGGAGCTGTGAATAAATCAAAAGGATTAGCATTATCCTTCGGGTAGAATAGAGGAACAGAACATTATATAGCTCATCTATCATTGATGAACAGTATTTTTCCAGCCTTCCATTTATAGAAATGGAAATGGGTTTCCTGAAATTGTGTTCTTTTCTGTGAGTATGAACTGGTAACACAATTTTTACCATTTAATCATTAAAAACTCTGTTTAAATCCCCATTATATTTCCCTATAGGTAAATATCACTTTGTATTACTTATAGATATATTTGGGATGCTGTGTCAATGCATTTAGCACTTCTTGAGTTGAGCATTTCACTCGTGAATTATTCTCTCAAAAAATCAGAGGAAAGTAAAAGGATTTATGAGAATTTATTGCTGTTGTTGAGCTGTGCTATAGATACAAAGATAATTTTGCATTAGTTCCGGGCAGAGGGCATTCATGTGGACATTTATGGAACCTCAGCTGACCTGTGGCAACTGCTACTCATTAGAGAGCAGCAATATCACTGCGTGTACAGACCTACAACACAGTTGGGGGTGAATATATTATCATACAGTCAACCCCTGGTTCAGCTGATCAAAGAGGTTAGGAAATGACTTGATTGTGGTTTTGGAGCACCTGTGTAAGGAAGAAATTTCTAATAGGAGGTGATGCTTCATTCTAGCAGAAAAGGTTACAATGGAAATGAGAGTCAGCTTAATTAAAACTGGAGGATTCGGAGCAGAGAAGGCAGCTAACCTTGGAACAGTGATTCAAGGACAAGCTGGATTTTCCATCTTCTAAATCTTTATGTTGAGTCTGCATATTTCCCTGAGGATGGGTCACAGCTCAGTCACGAGTTATGGGCTTGAGGCAGAAACTCTGTTAAATGTTGTGCAGAAGGTCAGGTGAGACAGTTGTTAAGGTCTCCCTGGGCCCTTAAAATGTATTGATTCCAGTGAGAATTATTGCAGATTCACCGTAGCTGGGCTTGAACTTGGTGCAAACATTAATTGCCAAATACTGCATGTCCAAGATACCTTATAAATGAAAAAGTGAGATAGTAGTGTTGCCCTATGGATCATTTATAATGTGGCATATGATGTTGAAGTCTTATTCTTTAGCCTATATCATGTTGCTGTACAGCTTTGGGGTTAAGCCATGGTGGGACTCATAAGGACTTGGGTCCGTCACAGGCTTTGTGTTTGATCTGGGCTAAACTCTTCACTTTTGCTTTGTGTTGGTATTTGTTTTCTCAGTATCGAACATGAAGCACTCCTGCATCTTGCAACAGATAACTAACTGGATACAGTCCACAGCTCAAACCATTTCCAGTCTTTACATCTCCAGATCTTCTGGAAGGCAGTAAAAAAATCCTAGAAATGCATATTCAGTCCTGATTTTGAGAGCACAGAAGCTGGGCAGCTTTTATTGATTCTTGCTTTAATTTGCATAATCCCCACAGTACAATTCAATGATATTACACTCCCTGAAAGAGTGACATGAATGGCACATGAAATGTGCTTATTTCTTTAAACTGCCATTTAAAAATAACTTGTTGTTAGGACTGTGTCCAAAAAAACACAGGATTTAAAAATAACTCTCTGTTAATGAGAGTAGATTGGCAGTAGCAGTGCTATAGGTTAGATTTTGTGCGTGTGTGTGCATATGTGCTGTCCAAAAATCAGCCTCGGCTTTCTGTGTTGGCAGCAGAGATGTGGTGCCCTCAGTCCTATGTTGTTTTTCTCTATCTCTTGGAAACCCAAAGGTCTTTGGAGGCATCTTTGAAAGCTGCCTCAATAGGGGCTTTGAAAATCTGCACCCCAGCAAAATCCTCAAAGTGGAGGCTCTGCAGTTCCAAACATGTCCTGTCCATGGAGAAGGCTCTTTGCTTGCTGAATTGGTCCTGCTCTATACAGAAATATTAATGATGTCCTCAAAAAACAACCTTTCAGCTTACAGCACAGATGGAGCTAGGCTGAAAATGAATTTCAGCTTCCAAGTGACTTTATACAATCTCCTTGATTGACTTGCTGGTTTTAATACTGTAAATTGGGGGGAATTGCATGTAATACCTTCATGCTATCCTTGTCTGGAATGAAGCAGGAACATAATTTATGGGGATATTCTCATCTCAGCCTTTGAGGAATTAGCTTCAATTAATTCTGTTGGGAATTGCATTTGTCAGGTGTCAGAAAGCCATCAAGTTTTCTTTAGAAATGTTGGCTGCTGTATGTGCTTCTTTCTTTAGCTGTCGGAGGGGCTTTAGCAATGGATAAGGATTCAAAGCTTGGGAAGCGTGGATCTGGGTGACTAAGTTTCACAGGGTTAATGCCATGCATAGAAGATGGACAGGACTGTAGCTGAATGCATTTCAAGTTGTTATAATTTATAGTCCCCAAGCATGGGTGAGAGAGGGTTTGGGGACGGTACAGTAGCTTGTGAACCCAGAGCACGGAAAGAGCAAACACACCAGAAGATATAGGCTGTAAAAATAAGATCTCTCTGGATAAATCTTTATGACATCCATGAGAATTAAACAGGACATCAATTTGAGATGGAATGCAAGTCAGTCCTTCTAGATCTGAGATCTTCATGCTGCAGTTTGTGTGTCTGTGCTGCTGCCCAGTTTGAGGCCAGCTCTAGAGAAAGAGGGGTGATAAGTGAGTGGGAGTGGGGTCCCAGGAGTTCATGTGGTGCTGTGGCAGAGTTCAGCATGATGCTGTGTCACTCCTGGGTCCTGCTCAGCCTCAGGAGGCTTTGCTACCCTGTGATGGGCAACCACAGTGAGATGGTTAAGTCAGACCTTTTTAGGATGGGGAAAAAGAATGACTTTGGAGAAAGAACCCTTCTGGAAGAAGCACACCTGGCCTCCTTGCTGTTTGCAAGATGAGAGCATGCTGGGGAGCATTACTCCTTGTGGAGGCACAGTAGACTCAGATGGGAGAAGCTTGCTGTTGGATGAAACCTGACACCCGGCGTCTCTCGCCTGTGTGATGCTGCTTGTCAGACTTACCCAGATGGAAAGGATGCCCAGCCTGCCAGACTTCGTTAGACAGCTGTATCAGAATACATCACAGGAGAGCCATGAGGTTCAAACAGCCTGAGCTATGCCCCTGTGTCCCTATCAGATATCATTTCAAATCTGAGAAGAGCGAAGGGTGCTTATTTTCGCTCTTAGCACGCATTCTTCAGCACTCTCTTGATTTCTGTGTCAGTGGAGACAGAATCAGGCAAAGATGTCTGGTGCTTCTTGAAAACCAAAGATCCCCCCTCTGCCCTCGCGCCCTTGATAATCACTTCATTATCTACCAGCCGCTTGCCAGATCAGACACTGAAGTCATTTTGTAGCAGATGCTGGTAAACTGTTTCCCGGTGACGCATTTATATCTAAATGTCTAATTCTTTATCCACAGCTTATCCTAAAGATTAAAAAACAACCAAGCTAGATCTGAGAAAATCCAAACCAAGAATCCTAATCAGTTCTGTTGCTAAAAGTGCATTAGTATGGCACGAGAGAGAGCATGGCTTTCTTCCAGCAGATACAACAATCACAGCTCCTTTGGGCGGGGAATCTTTCTACTGCTGTGTATTGACACAAAGAAGCACTTAGCTTGATAATGCCTCCTGGCTGCTGCCATGATCTGAATATTAAGAACAAATTAAGGTGTAAGATTAAACTCTGGAAGTTGTTACCTGTTCACAGTGAGGCAGCAGTTGCTTCTTTAGATTTTTCACACCAAAATATTGGCTGTCAGCGCTCAAGAGTTTAAAAATAACATTAAGCATCTACCTTATGCAGGAAACAATTAGGATTTCAAGTCTCCTGTAATATTTCTGCTACAGAACTTCTAATCTGCAATTAAATCTGTCATGGACTGTAGTATAACTGACTGCAATCCCCATGATCTCTACCTTGTCAGGGTGGTTTGCTCATGCAGAGAGTTCAAAGCAGCACAGATACAGCAGCTCACATAAATGGAAAGCCAGCTCAAAGTCTCTCATGGTCACAAAAATCAAGAGGCTGGAGAAGCTGATGTTGCTGTCAGTCGCGAGTATTCTGCTGCTCGGGCTGGGCAGCCATCTGCGATGACCAACATTACAGCTGGGGTGGCCCGTGCTGTGCACTGTGACAGTGGTCACATCACTGAAGAAATATAAAAATCTGTCCTGATGTGGGAAATGGGAAAGAAGGCAGCAATTGCTTCAGTTCCCCAAAAGGGAAACCACTATTGAGGCTGAGTTAGAAGTGAATAAACTCTGTTTGCCTCCATGTACCCTTGTCATCAGTATTGACAGCCACAGTTTCAGGAGGACATGTGGCTGGGGTGAAAGAGGTGTATCTTGGGTTACAGACGGTGCTAGAATTGTAAAATCACAGAATTGTTCAGGTTGGAAAAGGCCTCTAAGATCGTCAAGTACTACCACTAAGAACAAAAATCTGGCTAAACATGCTGCCTTCATAAATTATGTCAGTGCTAAATGCAGCACAGTCAAACCTGTAGTCATTGTGGAACTGGGAGGAACCGAGAGAAATGAGCAATAGAGGAGATCAAGGCTTGCTTCAGTAATACTTAAGCTAAATAATGCGGCTAAAAATAACCTCTTTAATGAGATGGGGAAGTTGGAAAAAGCACAGAGAATTTTTGGTGGAAGGTCATACAAAGGATGAATTCTAGGAGGTGGCAGCAAAACCACTGGGTGATGGACTAGGTTTTATGTGCAGATGCCCTTTGCTGGGGAGAACATGAGCTGCAAGTCCTTCTCTGCTGAGCTCACTTAATCCTGCCCAGCAGGTTTATGTCCCCTTCTTGGCACTCGCCGATGGGTGCACGGTGATGAGTGGCAGGAATTCAGAGAATAGCACTGGCAACGTGCTGGGCCTGGAGGGACTGATTTATGTGGCAATGCTGACAGAGAGCTATGTGCATAGCTTAGCTAAGCACCAGTCTCGACATGGGATGAAGAGTAGGAGAGAGATTAGGCAAGAGCCTGCAGTCATTTGAAAGCCTGAAGTGCTGGTGAGGAAGTGGAGGTATTTTAGGTGGTGAGAGAGATAATGAAGAAAACAATGGTGTGGTAACAAAAAGTGAAAAGTGTGATGAAGACACATATGAAGGCATTAAATAGCCTATAAAGGGAATGTTTGGAGCCTCAAAGTTTGAAATCCAGATACTACAGTAGAAGTGTACTGTCAGGAATTATCCCATGATGAGGATAGAAAGAAATAAAGAAGTTTTCCCCTGTTTCTGTTTTGAAAGAGTGCCTTGCACATCCTATCCTACCAGGCAGTACCGGAGGATTGCTTGTTCTTAGCAGCTTTCTGATAATGCTGAGTGAAAGATTTTCCTTCCACAAATACTGAGGTGACTTGGAAAGAGATCTCCTCTATGTGAGTGACACATTGATAATGCTTCAGTTATGTTTTGACAGGCTGAGCTGGAGCACTGGCGACCTGAGCCTCCTCAGGGGTACTGTATCTAGATGGAGAGAACTTTCTTCCCAAATTCCTTTTGGAAACTTGATTGTTTTACTAAATATAGGGAACAAATTGCTACAAAACCATCAGCCACACGGCAGTTCAGCCTTTCTCCCAGCCACACAAATTTGCTGAGGCTACTGGAAATGAGCAGCTCAATTGGGAAATGCAGGAAATGTATCAATGTGTGGCTGGGCAGCAGCTTAGCAGATCTTGCCAAAATCCTTCTGGCTGCCTGGGCTTTTCCTCTGTATTTTCGGTGCTTTCATCTCCATTAACCTTTTATAACTCTGTCTGATTACTGCAGCTTTCCCACCATTTCCTACCAAAATTTCACTCTAACAGCTTTGTTATGGACAGCCAATATCCACATTGGTCATTGCAGGGTTGTTAACATCTAAGAGAGTGATTGAGATGGGATGGAGCTGTCTGCCTGCGATGCTGACTATTGAACTGCCACCACCCAGCTTGCCAGAAATGCCTGCTAGAGGGGAACAGGACCAGGAATGCATGTTAAAGGGGACAGGGCCACGTTAGCAGCAATCATCATATGAAATGCGCCTTGCTGGGTCTCCTAGATCTCTGATAACGTTGTGAGAAATTCAACAGCTTCTGGAACTCATCAAACCACTGCATACATTGCTAGCTTTGCTCCCTGTTTAAGAAGGTGCTTGTCAGCTTTTTTGAGCCTGGGTGTGGCTTTTTTGGGGTATAACTCAGAAATTTCCTTTGTCTAGCAGTTCACTAGGGAATTAAATTGTCATGGATCACATCTTTTTCATCACACGTGAACAAACCTGGAAGATTAATTATACTATCTTTTGTAAAATGCAGTATCCCAAGTGATTAGGGAAGAAATGAATCAAGAATATGAATTTAAGTACTTAAAAGCAACACAGCCATAGCTTGACTTGAAAGAAAGTAGCTGCCAAGAAAAACAGTAAGGCAAAAACGTGGAGAAGCGTCTCTGAGGCTGGGGGAGGGAAGAGAACTCGGGATGCTCCCAGAAGAGTGTTTAGACTGACCTGAGGCTCTGACACCTTCAGATGAGATTTAATCATCTTTCTTGCACCGAGCTGGATGAAACTCATGTGGAGTTTCTGTAAGGAAACAGTCTAAACTGGTTTTTGCAGTAGGTGGCATTTTATTTTCAGTTAGGACTCAAAAAATTCTTGCATGTTGGTGACTGCAGCTTTACAGCAACAGCTCAATGATTCTTTACTGGTGTTAAAGGGAAAAGAGGGCATCAACGTGTTGGGTTCAGGAATTTATGTAGCATATTTTGTCTTCTACTACCCCTGCTACACAACTTCTTGCACGCTTTTGTTCTTCCCTTGCATTTTACCGGCTCTGCAAGAGGAGAGGCAGTGAGGGGTGGTGAGGTGCTGTCATAAGCAGAGGCCTCCACATGGGAGGGGGAGCACTGAGTAAGGACCACAACAAATGATGAAACAAGGCCATATTCAGACCTATTATATCTTCAGGCTGATGCTGGAGCTTGTGGTTTTGGTCCAGTATGTGCTTGGTCTGTTTTTATAACTTTATCTCTTTTTCTGACCTCCTGCAAGGAAAAACCCTTGAAAGAGCATTAGAAATGGAAAAATGCTACAAAACATGGTCTTGCAAAAGTGTGCCAGCCTAGAGGTGGCACTGGGATGCTGGGGTTGGTAGTATGTCATGCTGCGAAGTACTGCTGGAGTCTCATAGTACCAGGCCCGAGTGCCCCTGGTCCATTTTCTTGCTACCACCATTTCACCAACAAATGAGCTTCTTCCAGCACCGACAGCACCTCTGCTTTGTGCATTATGGCCAGGCACTGACTTTGTTTTTTCCTGAACAAACTGCCACTGTTTGTCTAGAAAAAAGATGCAAACGTAGCACAGCCTGAGTGGGAGACTTAACTATCTCCAGATGTGTGCTGTGAGCAGGAGGGGAATGAACTGTTCCATGTGTCTGCTGGGGACGGGAAAGTGCCTGGGCTTAAACTGCAGTGAGGGACATCTAAGCTCAGGATAAGCTTTGAAGGGTGAAAAGGAGAGAAGTGCGGGAAGCAGTTACCCAGAAAGACTGGAATTTCAGCCAATGGATATTTTTAGCATTGAGTTGGGCAATAAGCTGTAATTTAACCCTGCCTTGGGGGCATGAACTAGGAGACCACTCGGCGTCCCTTATGGCCCCATTTGCTGTATTGTACTTATTTACTTGTGTTTATGTAACATTTAAAATCTCTTTCTGTTTTTTTTGAGCTTGTATCCGTTTCTGTGCACACACATACGAACAAGGCACAGGGAGTTCGCAGTGTGACCGGACATATATCAGAGTACTTATCAGTAACTATATGTAGATAAGGGAGTTATAAAGCCCTCATCTGAAAAGTTTCAAATGTCTTTCTATGAAAAGCAGCCACTGGGGAGAAGGACCGGCGGAAGTCCCATGTTCCCTTTCCTCCCCTCTCCCATTCTCATTTTCCCAGGGCTTATCTCACCCCGGCTCCAGGTCTGGTGGGACCCTTCTGAGAGCTGATATAACTCACAAGGATTGGAGAACACCAAACCCAGCAAGGGCTCAGGCACTCGCCTAGAGTTAATGATCTGAGATGGGTTGGGGAAGAGTCTGGTGAGCATCAGACCTGGGAGAGGGAGGAGTAGGCTGTCCAGCTGGAAAATGAAGGAGATGTGAGACGCTCCTAAGTCTTTCCTTGGCAAACCTCAGCAGTGAAAATGACTTACCCAAGACCACCGAAACTTGTGATGTGACTGAGTTTTTACCTATGTATTTTTCTCTCTGAACTGCGTTTTAGGAGGAAATAATGTCAGAAAACAGTGTTGTCTTTGGCTATTTCTACACCAGAAGGTCTGCTGCAGTTATCCTGTGCAGCTATTTGGACAGTTTATGTGAGCAGCCTGGGCAGGCTGTTCTCCTCTGTGAGGCTGCCCTGCTCGCCCCAGCAGTGCCTGCTGGCAGGTCTGTGCAGAGGTGCTGGCAGAGATGTTGTGAAGCACTTTGGGATGGAAATCATGATCTATAATTGTACCACATCAGCTTTCTTAAACACGGAGAACAAAAAGAAGAAAAGAGAAGAAAGAAATATTTTTCTTCCTCCTGGGAGGAGCTCTTATCTGATTTCTGAAGATCATTTAGTGTCTGTTCTATTTTTGTAGCTGGAAGTGCAGTCTGCAAATGAGCAAGCAATGGTGAGAACCTTCGAGAAATTCATTACGAAAGTAGGAGGCCAAAAGTTGAGCAGGGACATGGAAAGCAAATAACTGCATGCTTTGCAGCCTCTGAATTTGATCTCCCTCTCTGAAGTCCACCAGCCGTATGGCTCCTGAGCTCAGAGACAGCTGGGCTGGAGCAAACAGCCTTGACACAGAGATCTGCTAAGCAGGATAAAGTTACTTGAGCATCTTTGCCCCATTCCTGTCTAAGATGTCACACTGTCACACTTGTAGTCCACTATCAATTTTTAGGGCTTGGGTCCTTTATGGCCACCAACTGCAGATCAAAATTAACTCCTGGTCCTTTGGAAACTGATGGTGCTGAGCTGCAGAGTTCAACTTTTCACTACTTTTCTGCTCCTGCTTCCCACATTGGCCATCTGTATGCATCTGACCACTGTCCCTTAAGATGTCAGAGGGAAATAAGTCAGAGAAATGGACCCCTTTGCTGGTTCTCCAAAATGGTGAGGAGTGCTGTGATAAATCTGATATACAGGGCTGTTTCACTCCTGCTCGTTCAGAAAAAAAGGATGAGAGCTGCCAATTAGTTTTTTTCACACAGCATCTGAGAATCACGTGTTTGAAAATCGTGCAGAAGGTGGCGTTTGTTTTTTTTCCCTTTATTTTTTGGTAATGCACAATCCAAGCAATGATCTCTTGATGTATGACTGCTGACAAGTGCCCATCTGGTCCCCTGGAAGCCCATCTTTCTTGCTGCTTCTCCTCTAGCGTGTTAGATGGGGTGAAGCAGCGTCAGGCTGGCACCTGTGCCCGTGGTACAGCAGAGCAGCTCTGTCAGGTGTCTGCAGTGGGATGGGACACGAGATGCAAGATTGCATCTCTCCACAGATGGTTGTCATGCAACCGAGTCTGCTCATCTTTGCCGGTGTTGGAAATGTTGCTGTCTGCATTGCCTGTGCACGCAGGGAAGGGGGAGAAGAAAAATGACACTTCTGCAAAGGCAAGCATGTGTTCATCATGCACGTGAAAGCTGTGGCCCTGTCTTTACTGGGAATAGGAGATCTGTGCACTGCCAGCAGGGAAGAGGTTAAATGTTGAGAGCGTTTCTATTAAGCCAGAAACAGTTTGACCTCTGCCTGTTCTTTACTTCTAACTGAAATGGGGAGATTATGGCAAAGACTGTGTAGGCGTGTTCCTGGTATTTATTTTCCAAAAGATGGAAATATCATCTTCCTTGACCTTCAGTGGTTTTAGCAGTGGGAGCTGGAGCACTGTGTTCTTGGTGCACAGTGAGACCTGAAAACCCTCATCTTGGATTCCTCCTGATGGCTCTGCAGCCTCCTCTTGCTGCTGATGGCAGGGCAGGGTTTGCCATGATTATGGCAGAGAGGAAGCTGGGGCAGGGAGGCAAATCTTGCCGCATCTTGCTCTCCCACTGAAAGTGATTTATGGCATTTTGGGGGTCACGGAGAAACCAAAGTGTGCACATGCACCTTCCCTCTCTTTTTCTCTCTGTGTATATATAAATATATTTGAATGCTGCTACTGCTGGCTTCTGAATGCATTAATATTTATTTAGTTCTGGATTGATCCCACCCTAAATTTGCCTGAGGTGCCTCACTCTGCAGCACAGGCATCCTTGGGCTCCCTCTGTTGTTGATGAAGAAAAGCTCCAGCAGAAGGTGACTCAGTTCTCAGGCGAGTGCTCCAGTTAATTTGCTTCAGGCTTATTCTGTGCTGGTGAAGTAAATACAGGCAGCTGGGAAGGGTCTGGACCTATGAGTCCCATATGGCCATGAGCCTTGGCTGGACCCCTCTGCAGAGACACAGGGTAGGAAAGTGGACCTGCCCAAGGGAGCTTGCGAGCTGCTGGTGCGTCTGCCCGAACAGATGCAAAACTGGGAGGATCAGTTCAGGTTAGGGGAGAGGTAGAGAACCTTATGCTTGACTGGACCAGCTGCAGAAGGGTGAGGTCTTGAAACCACCCACCCTGTACTCCCAAGCCCTGTGACACCCTCTTGTATGTGGCTTCACAGAAAAGGGGTGTTAAAAGGAGGGTAGTGAGATGCAGAGGGTCCTGGGGTGACAACTCTGCACTAAGAATATGTCAGCCCAAGTCCAAGGAGTTGGTGGTGGGTCCACCCTGCAGCTGGTCAGGGAAAGGAGCTGGCATCTCTGAGAGTGAGGCGAAATGAAACAGTGAGGAGAGATGAGAGATAAGGCCAGGGCACACCTTGAGATGAAAGACATGTGGTTTGTGTTTGAGGAGTAGTGACGTTCCTTGGAGAGGAGGATTTATTTCTTCATTAACTTGGTGCCTGAACAAGTTTATCTTGAAACACTGAACAAGTGTCATTAATGTTTCCTTTGAGCAAATGAGGCTCTTTGATAGTGCCTACCCTCTTTTGACCTTTATTTTAATTTTGAATGCTACTAATTAACATTGATCGTTCACTCAGCCACTAAACTGGTTGTTCCTGCTAAATGCAAAGCAAATGCTTTGCTGTCAGGAGCAAAATGGGAACAGGCTTCTGTAGGGAAACTCCAAGGTTGTGGGACACCCTATGTAAGCCACGAACTGTTGTGTTCCAAGATCGGAATTTCCTCTCTGGTCCTTGGGGAGTTGTTGCGAATAACACATACCACAGGAAAGGAGAGGGAGCTCTCAGCAGTTGGCCTGCAGAGGCAGTGCCTGGACTCAGGACCATCTAAACCTAGGTATTTTCTTAATTTTATTCTGAACTGTCGGGTTTTCAGCTCCCTTGACAAGTGCTCATGGTGGTTACTGAAGAAGGTTACTGAAGGTTACTGAAGGTTACAGTTTTGCTCTGCTACCAGCCTCCTCCCTGTCACTGCTTGGAGTGCTGACCAAGGATCTCCTGCCTCTTCTCAAGGGCGATGACCCTCCATGCTCAGAGGAAGGTAGGAACGTTCATCTGCCCTGTGCAACGATCTCAGCCTGCTCTCCAGAGCAGACCTACCCACCAACCCCAACAAAATTCCTCAGACCTGTGCTTGGATATTGCCTTCGTCTGAGATGACTGAAATAGGGGCAGAGGAAAGGGGACTCGGTGTCAGAGGGTCTCTGTGGCCAAAAGAGCTGGGTTGGGTTTTTGGGAAGAGGAAGTAGTTTTACTGAGAGGAGACCAGAGCCAGGCTTTCCTTTCTCTGCACAAATCCTACCCTGGTGTTTTATCACTTGGAGAACTAACTTGATGATCTCAGAGGTCCTTTCCAACCTTGTGATACTGTGATACTGTGATCTCTTGATGTGAGAAGAGCTCCCTGGTGCACCTGTAATGGGACTAGTGGTGGTCTGAGGGAGGAAGTGCGCATTCACCCACATTTCCTACACAGGCTTAAGGGAAAAAATTCTGAGTTCCAGCTTGAAACCCTCCCTGTTTCATGAGCAACCACTGTGGCTAAGCAGACTGGGCAAGGAAAGGGGCTGGGGGTGTGGAGGTCAAATTCTTCCTCCAGGTGCAGAAGCACAATGTTTGGTACATCAGAGCCAGTGGGGTCAGTTGGGTGGTATCTGGAGACAGGGCTGAAGCCCCACTCTGGCCCAGTCCTTTGGGACTGGGAGCAACTTTATCAGGGCTTGTTTCTCCTCTGAGAAATGGGGCTACCAGATTTCCTTGCTCAGAGTCCTGGATCTGCACTACCAAGGTGCTTTTTATCTCTGGTCTGAGGGAGCCACGTGGGCTCATCCCATGAAGCACATGTGCCCACAGCTCCCTCCCAAAATGCTTAGCAGTTTTAACAGCTTTGGCCTCTTTCCTGGAAAGAAGAATTAAATGTGACTGAAGGCTTAGCAGTATCAGCAGCAGTATTGAGTGACAGGACCCATCTATTTTTGTCTAATAATGACTGCACTATCTAGCAGTTTGCCATCATTGTGGTTCCATGGTATTTCTAGCACAAGGAAGGAAAGATAAAACATCCACTGGCAGTGAATGTTGAGCCTGTAACAGCTTCCAAAGCAGCCAGCAGATATAAATATGACTTCCTAGTTTCCACACACCAAAAACTTCATGCAGCTAAATAAAATCTCTTCTTAAGCCCTCCCAGGGGTTTTTAGCACCCATGGAGCAATCCATTTTCCACAGCCCTGTGTCTGATAGATACTCATCCTACCTTTTGCTACTCCAACTCTGCCTGTAAGTCATGTGAGTCTGATTTTAAGCAAGGTAGTAAAGCAGATAGTTTAAATGTTTCGTTCAAGAGCTCCACCACATCACAGAGCAATGAATGAATCACATACATTCCTTTATCTGATGGCTTGTTTGTGTAAGAGGAGTGACACGCAGCAAGGAACTTGCTGTTGCAAGGAATTTGTGTTTACAGAAATCTCAAGATCACAGATTTGTTGTTTTTTCTTTTTTTAGCTATGCCATTCCTTGTATATAAAATCCTCATTGGGAGCTATTTAAAAACCGTCAGCATTCCAATAGTTTACAAACTGGAGCAGGGAAAGGGGTGGAAATACATGATTGCAAAGGGATGCAGTGTTTAGGGAGCTGATCTTATGGTTCTGCAAGAGATTTTTCATAAGTGGTTTTGTTTTTTTTTTAATGCAGAAACAAGGGTGTATGTTAAATGTTTATGAAGGTACCCATACCTAAGGACACCACCATCATATTATCTCTACTCCTTGCAAGAGTTAAACAATTTATTTTGCATTAAGAAGATGCCGCTGGCCTTGAATTGTGCAAGGGGTCTGAAGTTCTCTTCTCCTCACCCATGCTGCAACCAGGGGTAGAAGCCATCTGCAAAGTTCTGGCTATGAAAGCTCCAGGTGAGCACGAGGTCTGGTGTCTGACCACAAAAGGGCTTGTGTGAAGTGGCAACGGCAGGAATTTGGAACCCTTAATGTCGTTTCACCCCTGCGTTGCAGGAAAGTTTCTCTGGGCATCCCCTTGCTTCCCGGCTGATCTCAAACCACAACTTAACAACGCTGTTCCTCCTAATGAACACAACAGCAGTGGGAAGCCTCCAGCCCTGGGGCTTGCTTCCTTCATGGGTGAGGCTGACAGTGCAGATACCACAGATGGTCTGGAAAATCCCCTTTTACGGAGCAACTTGTCCTCCCCACAACTTGCTTGGGTGGTTTTTTTTGCAGCAGAGGGCCTCTGCTTCTGCATTAAGGGTGGAGAACGATGCCGGTTCCATCCCCCTTTTCAGGTGGTGTCCCATGAACTTGCTCAGAGGGCAATCCTGCCACAAGGAGCAGTTCCCTTCGCAAGCCTCATGCCAGGCACAGCCTAGTCCTGGGAAAACCTTTTGGCTTGCATGTTGCTAAAAGCTGGCCTGGAGCCTTTGTTTGCAGGATGCTGAAAACATCTGGTGCTCTGTGTGTGGGTTTCAGTTACGGTGGTGATAGTTTATCATCAGCTGCTTAACCCTACCTTACACTAGCATGTTCTACTGCCCCAGGTTACTCTGTTCACCAGGGTTGCTGCAGGGAAAATCACCTTGTGAACACAGATATCATTAAAGGCTTGTGTGTGGGGCAATATGCAACATCTGGGTTGCACTGAGAGGTTGTGCCTATTATTAACATCACAGTGGTGCTCAAGGCTCTGACTGGGATTGACATGCTTGGAGATGTGCAGGTACCTGGGAAAGAAATTTTGGAGTAACATAGGCAGTAGTTAGTTTGCAAAGGGATTTTGTGAGGGGTTTGTGTAATCTGTGAGCTGGTCACAGCCCTAGAGAGGTTTGCCTTGAGGTTTTTCTGAGCCAGGGTGGAGGTTACTCAAATGCCAATGAATGAATGAGTTTGCAGCAGGATGAGGTCTCTGTCTGCTCCCATTGCAAGACTCCTGACTTCCCTCAATGGACTGGGAAGGGGTGAGAAAGCAAAGATGCAAAAGTGACTTGGTTTCCTTGGAAGAGATCATTTTGGTGGTGAGCCAGTATGGTGACTTGTTGGACAGAACAGCTCAGTCAGTGCATTTCAGCCTTCACCCCTTTGAGGGTGGTTGGCGGGTTGGAAAAGAAATCAGATAGGAGGAGGCAGCAGGGAGCCCTTCCAGCAGTGGTGCAAGGGAAGTGGTCACAAGAGCAGGAGCAGTGAGGAGAAAAGAGGGAAGCAGTAAAAATGAAAAAGATAAGCTAAGTTATTCCTTGGATATTTTTGGGGCACACATTTGTGTGAGGGCCGAACCAGAGGCGCGCCCCAGCCGATGATTTGCACTGTGCTCTCTGACCTCTCCACTGGCTGCATCCGTCTCCACAATGTCTCCTGCAAGCTGTAGAGAAAAGAACCTATTTCATCCCAAGCAACAGGTGATTCATCTCTCAGCCTGGCTCTTCTCATGCCTCCCAAGCACCCCATCAGGAGCGTGGATTCAGCAAGATCAGGGGTCAGCCCATCCTCCTCCAGAACTGTCAACTCTTGTGCTGTGGTATCCAGCAGGAACACTAGAAGTGTTGCAACAGCCTGAGAGCAATTAGGGGTTAGGAGCCAAAGAATGTGCTCCCCACTGGATTGCTCTATGCTGGGGCAGGGTAGGCATTTATAAAAAACCCGGCTTGGGCGCGAACCCTTTGGTTACAATTGGAGGGGAGGGAAGCCTTGGAATATTGAAGGATATCCTAGATTTTCTATTTGCCTCACAAAACAAAAAAACAACCCTCTCCCATTGTGTTTCCACAGCTACTCAGATGTAAACACACAAATTCCAAGGTTATTTCTGATGGATTTCTTTAGTGCTCAGAACAGGCTCTTTGTGGTGAAGCATTTCTAGGGAAGGCTTGTTCCAACAGGAGTGCCCTTAACAGGGCTATTTACTGAGGCAAGGCCTTTAAATTACGAGGAGCTGTACTGAGTTGGAAAACACAAGGGCTTGTGATTTTGGGGACTAATCCACTTGTTCAAACTGTGGTGGGGAAGGCAGATATTCAGGGTCATTTTAAGGGCTGGAGCAGGTGGGTCGTAAATAGCCCACATACAACTGAGTCTAATTTTTCACTGAACAGGATGCTCCTGCAGATGTAACAATTAATCACAGTGATCATCGTTTCCATACATGAATTTCCAGATAAATTGAAATGATGGGTTCTTGTTTTTTTCAAGGAATAGAGTCAGAAATTCAATCTGAAGGCTTAACACTTAGTCAGTACTTCCCCAGAAACGGACAATACTGAAATAGAGAAATTATGATGTGGGAAACATCTCCTGGACTCGCAGTCTGAAGGTCGCAGCTGGGATTTCTTGGAAATATCTCTGCAGTTGCCATGGCATTTATTGCACTTACAAAAGGTCTTTCAGGTGATGCTCTTTGATGTTACAACTACTAAGTACAAAGAGAAGCAGGTTAATTGGGTTTCTTTTAAAGACAAAATACAAGAGGACCCAGGCTGATAGAGAGTTGTAGTATTTCCACAAAGAGGTTGCCAGCTGAGCATCTCAAAACCCACTTATACCACATGTGCCCTTGTGCACTGCTGCCTGAGCACTGACTTCCCAATTTGCTGTTGGCAGGTAGACAGAGAAGAAAATGCTGCAGAAGTCACTATTTTTCTCTACATATCTCCATGAAAACTATCTCAGAGGGGGCTGGTGGACCCTCCCAAGGGGAGGCAAACCTGAGGCTGAGTGTGAGCAGGCTTGGATGCCACCACATACTGTGTGCAAAAGGTTGGCTGTAGGGACAGATTGCTACCTTTGTGTGTTTACCATTGAAATGAGTTGGTCAGTGCTGGACTGTGTGCTTGGCAGACAGTCATCCTGGTCAGTGGCACCCAGATTAATGCTGTCTGCTATGTGTTATCATGACCTCGACTACCAGACCTGGCTGGTCGTGCCGCTCCAGTCCTCTGCCTTGCTCAGATGCCTGGCTTGGGCTCTGCACTAAGCCTATGGATCTTCAAAGCCACCTCCAGCATGCAGTTTGCATTGTCCGTTGGGATCTAGTGGGGATTGGAGTGAAACCAGCTGTGGGGTGTGTTCTTCTGCCACCTGGTTTTGTAGTACTCCTTCTCCTGAGAGAATTGCCTAGAGGCTGTGTGGCTTTCAGATGTGAGCTGCTTTGGCATGGTGGTCTGACTATCAAGAGGGACTGGTGATACTGGGAGGAAAGCAGTGTAGAGACATCCCTACTGCAAGGATTTCTTTGCGATCTGGGAGAAATTTTATTATTTTAATCCATAGTTCTTTTATCTGAACTATTCTGCATGCTCATAGAGTCCAGGCTTTGCTGATGAGGGGATGCTACAGGTCCAAGCCACAAGGGAGAAAAGATGCCACCCTCAGTCTTGGCATGAATTCTGAAGTCTGCTCCCAGTTAGAGAAAAGGCTGGTTTGCTTTCGTGAGTTTATTGCAGTCTTTTCGTAGTCTCCTCCTCTGTCAAACACTGACCTGCTCGGGGAGCGCCACTGTGCAGGAAGGAGCTGGAGGAAGGCTTGGACCATTCCTTGGGAGTTTCCTCATCCAGCCCACCCACTGCGACCTGTCAGTTTAATCTTGTCAGGTAACAATTGCCTTCCTCTGGGACTGATCACATCATGCAACCATGTGTCACCCAGGCAGGTAAGGATTTATTGGTGTGCTGGTCTCTCCAAGAGGCCATATTTTACAAGCCTGACTTAGGGAAAGGGGAGGAGAAATTTCTCTGCTCCCTCATTGTGAGCCCACCCACAGGAGCCCACAGCAAGGCAGGGGCAGAGGATCTGGATCCCATGCTGAAGGCACCTCCTCAGCTGGGTCCCCATCCCCAGAACTGGCATGGGAATCTGAGGAAAGGAAATTTGTGCCCAAGGTGTCTGCGCTGTCCTGAATCTCTTGGCCACACCTACACACTCACAGATATTTGAGGCTGCTCCTTGAATATTGTGTTCAGTGTGAGGCCCCACAGTAAAAGAAAGGCATTGAGCTGCTGGAGCGTGTGCAAAGAAGAGCAGCAAAACCTTTTGTGAAGGGTTTGGAGCACAAGTCATGAGGATTGACTGAGGGAACTGGGGCTGTTTAGTCTGGAGAATAGGAGGCTGAGGGGAGACCTTATCATTCTCTACAACTGCCTGAAAGGAGATTGTGGTGGGGCAGGTGTTGGTCTCTTCTTTTCTCCCAAATAACAAGCGATAGGACAAGAGGAAACAGCATCAAGTTGCACTAGGGGAGGTTTAAAATGGATATTAGGAAATATTACTTCATTGAAAGGGTTGTCAAGCACTGGAACAGGCTATCAGGGAAGCGGCAGGGTCCCCATCCCTGGAGGTATTTAAAAGATATGTAGATGTGGCACTTGGGGACATGGTTTAGTGGTAGAACTGGCAGTGTTAGGTTTATGATTGGACTCAAAGATCTTAAAGGTCTTTTCCAACCTAAATTGTTCTATGATTCTGTCAAGCCCTGCTCCTGGAGGGAATAGGTGTGCAGTCCTTATGAGCCCCTATTTGGCTTGCAGATGTGGAATTTTGGCCTGGCTATGAAATTCCAAGAAGCAGAAAAGCTGTAGTTAATCTTACAAAAACAAGGAGCTCTCATTACCATTTGCCCCATGCCATGTCTCTCCTGCTCTTCTGGGATGCAGCAGATGAACAAACATGTGCATGGAAAAACCTGGATATAAACCAGACCAATGCTGGTGAGTTAGCATGTGGAGTGAAGAGAGCAGTAAATAATCCCTACACAAAAATGGATTGTTGTGTTCTTTTTTATTTCTCTACATACCAGTGTTTTTCTTTAGAAGCCCAGTAATCACTTCCATGCTTGGGATTTTCCATCCTGCTGAGAGCCATCAGTTTTCATTAGCATATTAAGTGTCTGTTGAAATTAAAATTATCAGCAGTTAAAAGATGACCTGAATGATGAGATAAGATAAAAGCCTTCTAAGCAAAAACATTTTAGTGAATGAAATGAGATGGAGAAAGCTCCTATTTTTCTCCCAGGAGCATATGCAGGACTCTACTATATTTCTTCTTCTTTCCCTTTGCTGTTACTTGTCTTCTCATGGTGACCCTCACATCGCTTGGCTGCCACTAAATTCCTGATGGACATTTTCACAGCCATTAATTGAATATTGACACGTGACAAATGCAACACGGTGAAGCCATCCTGCCTTGCCCCTCCACCTGTTTCAAAGGAGAGAAGTGCAAGACGTGAAACATCTGATTACCAGAACAAAAGTAATCCCTCACACTGACTGAGAGGAGCCTTATGAGCAGTCTGCCAGGCTCCCACACGAGGGCCAGTTCCTCCACCACTGCCAAAGACATGGGAGGCCCTTTTGTGGCTTCTCTGGAGGTGAAAACTTTAAGGATGAGCAATTACATCCAATTGGTCCAGACCGCCTTCGTTGGCTTGGACCCGTGGGCAATGTTACTGAGCTGGCAGTGAACTTGCTGGTCATGTCAATGCTTGCCCTTCGCTGGCCTCAGTTTTAACTTGTTCAGTCCCTGTGGCCATGAGCAAGATCAGAGGGTTTTGCAGGCATGGCACATGCCAGAGCTGCTCTACCTCTGCACAGCCAGTGGCTAAGTGGGACCGTACGAGCTTCCCATGAGCTTGCCTTGATGCTGATAAGACCATGATTGCTACTGTTTAGTTTCTGTAGCTCTGGGTGTCCAGTTTGGATGCCTTCAGCCCAAATCTACAGCCTTTTGAGGTCATTCTGCACCTGCCAACTGGAAGAGGCTCCGATGTCTCTTTTGCAATGCTTGACACCTTTGATTGACTTTCTAACCTTTCACTCAAGACCATCTTTCCTCCAGTATTACAGGTCTTCCCTGAACCATTTGCAGCTTTTCAACTTTCTTTTTGAAGTGAGAACTCCAGGCACAGATATGTTTTTCCAGCAGCAAATGGTGAATGGGCTATTCACCCTCTTGGCACCTCACATATATCCATAGATGTCCCAGGACTCTGTTTGCTTTCTGGAATTCAGCAAGAAGAACTCTGGGAGCATCACCAGTCACCAACCAGGCTCACGTCGAGTGGTTCAGTGCAAATTAAACATTATTGTATTAAGTCTGACTGGGATGGAGTTAAGTCACTCCACCACAATTTCATTTCGATTGGTCTGGGGCTATGCTTTTTTTCTGGTGATGGTGTTCAAAGAAAAATTCCTCCAATCTGTTCTTCAGTTGTCGATTCTGGCTTTGAAATGATCCAAATTCAAAGAAAACCTC
Source organism: Tapera naevia (assembly GCA_033556795.1). Lineage (NCBI taxonomy): Eukaryota > Metazoa > Chordata > Aves > Cuculiformes > Neomorphidae > Tapera > Tapera naevia. Next base: position 5,658,102 of record JAUMJJ010000157.1, on the reverse strand, counting down.
ACACTGACTTTGGTGTGAGAAGAGCTCAGGTGACATGTTTGTGTCACCACACAATGCCACGGTTTGGAAATGCTGCGTTACATTACTGACCCTACAGCGTCTCTCTCAGCTTATGGGCAATGATATAGTCTGAGTTGAGTCTGAAACTTGATTAATGAGAACACACAGTACAGGAAAATGGCTTCAGCATTTGCAAGAAGACAGCCAGCCTCAGGCATTTTGTGGCTTTTGACAGCTGGGAGCCATGAATGTCTGTTGTCTCTTTTTTTTAAAAAAAGAAAAAAACTGCCATAGAATGAACACATTCAGCAAATGGGGGTGGGAGAAAAGGAAAGAAAACATTACTCCCGGCTGGGGTGAGAAAAATCAAGTCTATCAGTGAGATTGTCTCAGTGGTTAAAAGGCAGCTTCCTGAGTTTTGATGTTGGTGGGTTCATTCTCTGCATTCCTTCTTTCTTTCTTCTAAGCTGGTTAAATTCTTCTTTTTTGAGAGTCTTCTTTCAGGAAAGATATTAGAGCTATGCTGTAGACAGAATTTGCAGCCAAATTGCCCTATGAGCACAGTGGACAAACTAGGGTGGCTTGCAGGGAGCAGGGCACTCTCTGGTGAGCCCACAGAGGTGGGTAGGAATGAGACCCCCCTTTGAGACCCAGAGGAGCCATGTGGGGACAAAGCAAGAATTTGGGAGTACCAGATGCCCTACATGGGATGGAAGGATGACTTCTGACTTCCATCTGAAGGAGGGAGTCCATGGTATTTGTCATGCAGCTTTGTTGCTTCTGGTTGCCCACCCAGCCAGACAGATGCTGCTGCACTGGTTGCATCAGGTTGCTGGTCTTTGCAGTCAGAAATGTACGAAAAATTCATAAAGGGGCCTATAGGAAAGCCTATAGGAAAGCTGAGGAAGGGCTCTTTATCAGGGAAGGCAGGGACAGCACACAGGGGAATGGTTTTAAGCTGAAAGAGGGGAGATTTACATTATATAGTAAGAAGAAATTTTTTTCTTGTGAGGGTGGTGAGGCACTGGCACAGGTTGTCCAGAGAAGCCGTGCATGCCTTATCCCTGGAGGTGTTTGAGACCAGGTTGGAAGAGGCTTTGAGCAACCTGATCCAGTGGATTTGGAACTAGATGGGCTTTAAGGTCCTTTCCAACCCAAACCATTTTATGATTTTATGATTCTATGAAAAATAATTTATGAAATAAAAATATAGTTCTGGAAAATATGACACACAGCACACAGTGAATGTATTGTGAAGGTTGGAGCTGGCCAACAGATTGTGTGTTTGGCATGTCTGCTTTAAAATTAATCATGTGTTTGAATGATATCCTGATTGGGGATGCTTTCCTGAGCTTAGGACATAAAATGCAACCTTTGGGAAGTCTTCCTTAATCCAACAAATAAATCTATTGCAGACATATAAGTGTTTTCTGTTGTTTTTCGTGGAGCTCTTTATAGCTTTCAGATGGGACACTCCCAGCTTCCTCCAGAAATTTCACTTGCAGTGAATCAGCACTGAAAAATCCACGAAGAATATCAAGATGTTTAGAGCCCCAGATACAAAAGCCAAGAAGGACTAGTGATACTTAGTAGTAATTACATTTATTTCCTTTCCATAGGAAAGGATTGATTTCTGTTTTAAAGGGAGTGCACATCTTACAGAGCAGGCAACGTGACGAATGACCATATTAATAATATAGGATTTCTTGTCTCAGATGTGGGAATGGGCTACAGACTCTCCTCCTCCCCCTCTTCCCTTAAAAAAGGGGAAATAGAGGCTAATTTATAAAGATAGACTGTAGTGTGTGATGGTCCACAGGACTGATTGCTCTGTGCATGGATATTATATCTATTAGGTCTCAATAACACATCCCCAAGGTCCCTTATGTCCTAGCCTGGGGACAGGTCCTTCCGCTGCTGTGATTTTGTGCACCTCCCACAGCCACTGGTTCTTCCGGAATCTGAACACCCCTCCTTGAAGGTCTTCAATGCCTGTTCTGATTTTCAAGACCAGATGCTTCTCCAGGGTCTGTGAGACGTGTGTGTGGGATTGAAGGGAACAATCCCTTGACCCTGACAGCACTTGTGCCAGTGAAACCTTTACTGACTGCTCAGGAGCAGTAGAATAAAAGTGGGGCCAGAAGCTTTGCACAGTGAGTGGGAGGCAGAGGAGAGCTGGTAGGGCTGGGAGGGGGAGGCTGAAACTGTAATTTTCCTCCTCTGATCTGCCCTGCTTGTAAATAGCCATTTCCAGCACACCAGAGTGGTCTGCATATCTGATACATCAGCTGTATGCTGGCTCCCCCCAGGAGCAGGTTCAAAGTAAAGGCAACGCTTCATCAGAAAGCTAATTGAGGAACAGGGTCTGAAGTCTGGTTGCAGAAAAAAATGTTTTCTCCATCCTATTTGATTTTATTTCAGCTTGCCTGGAAAACTCAGGTCTGTGCATCCACGTGCCAGCTATGTTTGCTTTCCTATGGCACCGCACAGCGTGCTGCAAATTATCAAGACGATGCTCACGGCTGCACTTTCTTATTATCCTTTGGTTGCTAGTATTTAATATTTGTAATAACCTGTGTCATGTTTCCTGCAGTTGTAGCCGTGCGTTTCAGTGGCAGAAGCCAACATTGTTTAAAGGCGATATTTTCTTTTCCATTCTGAGAGGGAGATTTTACTGCTTATATATCAATATGATGGCTTGCAGTGTTCTGGCAAGCTGGAGAAAGGAGATAAGAATGAAAGAAATGCTACATTTCATGACCCAGTGGCTTATACTCTGCGTGCTTCACTGTGGACATCTCACATTTGCCAGAGAGGGTCTTCTATGCCCCTTAAAATATCCACATCTTTAATGTAAATGAATCAGAACCATTTTTTCATGGTTGGGTCATGCGACTTCTGGAGTCAGAGGGGATAACAGTGGATATATTGTATGTATGGATGAAAAGAGAGCCCCAACGCTGGAGCAGACACTTAGTACAGACAGATATATTGAGGAGGCAGCTAACTAGCCTCCTGTATTTTATTTCTTTCTTAAATTTGGTTTCTTTTCTGCATGCCCCTGAAATGAGAAGTAACTCGTGCAGGTCAGCAGGGTGGTGAGCCCAGGGTCGGGACCTGGATCTGTTCTCAGCACTGCTGCTGCCTTGTTGGGTGATTTTAGGTACACCTTTCCCATCTTTGTTTCTATTCTAGCTTTTCTCTCTTGTCCAGCCATACCGTAAGTGCTTTGGGGCAGGAATCATGAGTACCTGTGCGGTTGCTCAGTGCCTGGGGCCATGAGTTCACTCTCCTCTCCAGTATTTCTGTAATTTAATAATTATTGGAGTCCTGAGTCATGTCAGCAATGAATCGAGGGGTGGATGGGGTTAAGCTGTCTAAGGAAAAAAGGACAGGACTTGGAGGTGTCCTTCCTTACAGAACTGAGACTGCCTCTCCACCTCAAGCCAGGCTCACTGCGTACCCGTCGTGAAAGGGCAGGTTGGGTTAAATTTTGGATAGCTTCTCTGTGTGGTCAGGATGTTCCCCTATGACTGAGGATCTTGCCATTTGCCTTAGAGATGCTGTGTCAGTACTCAGTGCTATGGAGCAAAGCCAGAAACACAGCAGAGTGAAGGAGCACATCAGCCTCATCTCTCCTGGCTGGAGGTGGTATTTACAGGTCTTCTGCTGAACCACAGCATGGACCTTTTGCCTGCCCAAGGAGATGCCACAAGTTATGGAAATACAGGAAAATACGAATTTCAGACAAATTCCATCCTTGGAGGAGAAAGTGGTAGACCCCAATGGTTCAGACAAGCGGGTTGCTGTCTTGCTTCATATCCTACCCCACACCCTAAAGGGCTGCTGGTCTCCTGTAGTTCCCTGCGTGGCTTTCTGTGTTTTCAGAATCTTGCTAAGTCTCTTAAGAGCAAAGCATTTTTGCTCAAGGTCAGTGTGACAGCAGGAGAAGCTGTGTAAATGAGAGGCTTGCATAAAGAATGGGAAAGGTAGAGGCAGCCTGTAAAGGACTTTTTTTCCCCTGAGCAGCTCACTTGCATTTCACAAAGGAGACTTATCTGTGTCTGGGGTGATGAGCGTGGCAGGGCCAAATCCATGGGATATCTGGGGCCAGCTCTTTATGCCAGTAAGAGGCTCTGAATTATGCTGATGGCATTATGGAGCTGTATATGAATCCTCCTTATGCTCTCTGTGGATTTCATGCTATCAGTGTACGTGGCTGAGATGCACGTGCAGCTCCCCAGCATACTGATGAGCCCATGACATTAGTATTCAGCCCCAAAAGCCAGAACTCTTAGACGAGGAATAAGGGTGTGAAGGGGAGAACTGATAAATGATTAAGCTGTATTATAATATTGGCAGCGCTGACCCCGCTCCCTCGCAAAGAAGATTTGCCAAATACCAATTTACAGCCTCAGCACTGTAAATAAGTGACTGTGGAGGTTGTGTGGGTTTTGTGTGCTGAGTTTGTAACTGGGGAATTTACAGAGAGAGAAAGACACGGTTGACAAATGGCTGGAAAATAAGCAAACTGGGAGCTCCTCTGTCTGTCTGTACTCACATGGTTTCTGTTAGCAGGGTACACGAGAATCCTCTCCTACTTGGCACAATGCTTGGCACATAGATAACTTAAAATTAGGCTCAGATTTAGGTGGTTTTGTTGAACTGGGCCCTAACTACATGATCACATGTAGCACTTTGGGCTAAGTGTGCAAGGGGACTGCTGGCAGCTTGATGCATTCCAGATGTTTCAACTGAAGGTGGAATTGACTCTTTCGCCCTCTGAATTTGGTTAAAATCTCAGGGACTGTGGTTGCCCAAGGTGTTTGATAGAAGGGCAGGTGCAGTGCACAGACTGAAGGTAACTGTGCAGGAATGCTCTGCAGCTGTGGGAGCCACAAGCAGAATTCATGGGTAAATTAATTTAAACAGGTGAGCTACTTTGCTCTGGTTTGTAGCATTCAACCTTCCCTGCAGTCAGTGGTTTATTTAGACTGTGGATAAACAAAAGAAAAGCCCAGAGGCTAAACCAATGTAATGTTTTTTTTGTCTAGTTTTCAAACAGAGCTGATTTATCATGGGCACAAAAATATGAGTGAGTGGTTGTACTTTTTGAAAATAAAGACAACATTCTCAGTGAATGTGGCACATAACACAGCCAACTTTTTTTCCGAGCACTTTCTATCAGAACAACAGTGAGGAACAGCCTCAGTTTTTATGATTAGCTGAAAATGGTAGCGAACGTTTCCTTGACACCAGAGGCAAACGTGAAGCATCATGAATTAATATTTGCAAGGTGGCATTTTGAAGTCTCTGAACTCAGCAGACCCATAATAAACCAAGGAGAAGTGATCATTACTTTTGTTTGCAAAGCTCAGTGTAGGTAGTGGCTAGGGAGCGATCTCTAAAATTATCTAGTTGTGGTAGATGTAATTGGGGAGCAGGCAGGGGGTTTCCAATAGAGTGTATTTATTCCATGTTGATGAAGCAGGAGATGGAAAGAGAGACACCAGTGGTATTTATCACATCCAGTAGACATCTTTGACAGTGATCTGCACTATGGCAATTTTCTCTTGGCCAGGCGATTATTACTTGTCAGCACTGACTGTTGCCCAGAAGACCCCAGTTATCAATTACCTGAGGGCGTTCTCCCCAGCATTGATTATTTTATTAGCTCTCTCATGAATCATTCGTGTCAACCATCTGAGCCTTAGAGACCAGCCTCTGGTGGGTGTCTTTGAGCCAACACCAAGTCATCTACCACAGCTTCCCAGGAGTCAAGTGGTTCTCATGGGTAACTTTCCCCCTTGTGAGGATTCTGGAAGGAGTCCTTGCCCCTCTTCCTGCTACAAGATTCTCTTATCCACCTCATCTGGCTTCATTTTTGGAGCCACCATGGAAATGCCAGGTGGGAGGAGGAGAGTGTGACTGATCCACCACCCTGAAGAGGTGGCATGGTACATCTGAGCCTTAGTCTCCAATAGTAAACACCAGGCCCTGTTGTTTCCAGGGCCCCAAGAAAATAGATGGGTGCCACACAGGCAACTGCAGAAAATATTCTCCAGACTGTGGTTGTGCAATGGAGAGGGAAAGGGGAAAGGAGGGGAAAGGAAAGGAGGGGAAAGGAAAGGAGGGGAAAGGAAAGGAGGGGAAAGGAAAGGAGGGGAAAGGAAAGGAGGGGAAAGGAAAGGAGGGGAAAGGAAAGGAGGGGAAAGGAAAGGAGGGGAAAGGAAAGGAGGGGAAAGGAAAGGAGGGGAAAGGAAAGGAGGGGAAAGGAAAGGAGGGGAAAGGAAAGGAGGGGAAAGGAAAGGAGGGGAAAGGAAAGGAGGGGAAAGGAAAGGAGGGGAAAGGAAAGGAGGGGAAAGGAAAGGAGGGGAAAGGAAAGGAGGGGAAAGGAAAGGAGGGGAAAGGAAAGGAGGGGAAAGGAAAGGAGGGGAAAGGAAAGGAGGGGAAAGGAAAGGAGGGGAAAGGAAAGGAGGGGAAAGGAAAGGAGGGGAAAGGAAAGGAGGGGAAAGGAAAGGAGGGGAAAGGAAAGGAGGGGAAAGGAAAGGAGGGGAAAGGAAAGGAGGGGAAAGGAAAGGAGGGGAAAGGAAAGGAGGGGAAAGGAAAGGAAAGGAAAGGAAAGGAAAGGAAAGGAAAGGAAAGGAAAGGAAAGGAAAGGAAAGGAACAATTTATTCATTTTTGTTTAACGATGAGCAGTTCCTGTGGGGAGTGCTGAGCCAGCACAGGAGATGATTTGGAAGCAGTAGATGCAATTGCAGCAACATCTCTTGTTTTACAGTATTTTAACCAAGGGGTCTGCAGTAGCTCAGTGCCTCCGTGCTCAGTGTTGCCTCCTCCTAATCAGTGTCCTTGAGCATAAAGGCAGAAAAAAAGGACAAATACCACTGGATGAAACCATTCCCACCTGCTCCTAGCAGATCAGAGCTTGTTAATCTGCAATTGGGAAACACAAGAGCAATGCCATCACCTACAGACTGCGGGAGCTTCAGATGAAGACTTTGAAGAAGACATTCACTTGCTGAGCACACCCACCTCCTTTCAGGGTGGCAAACACCAGATCTTCAAACTATTTAAACCACCCTGCGCTGTTGTGGCTGTAGTGGTTCTGGGAATGATGGTACCAACTGCCCTGCCCACATGATGGTTGTGGAATAAGCCAGTACCTGGCACCAGCTCTGAGGAGCAGGCACCTGAAAGCAGCAAGTCGAGATGGGAGGTTTTTCAGTTTGCTTCAGACACTACAGTCAGCTTGTGCACATTTGGCTCCTCCTCAGTAAAATGCAGGTCTTCAGAGCAGTGAGAATAGATCCAACAGAGTGAAAATGTTTAAATACGGGAAAAAGAGAAAAACACAACTTAGGAGCCTGTCTAAAAAAACAATAACGACAAGGCAGGGAGGAAATGGGAAGCAGTGGAAGGTATGTTACACAGTGTGCAAGCCAACAAGCAATATCTGCAGGTCATCCATTCCTCTGAGCCTCCGGGGAGGACATAGGTCCTCGGGATATATTACATCAGTCTGTCTCCCCCCCAACCTCTATTATTTTGTCTCCAAATGCCCAACAGCAACAGTGACAAAAATAGTTTACAAAGGCTGCCAAGCCTTGTTTGAAGTAAAAAGTGCTCTGGCTGTTACTCCTCAAACTCAGTGCTGACCTTTCAGCTGCTCTGTCCCTCCCTGCTCCAATGGAGAGTTAGAAATGTTCATTATTAACAAGCACATTGCCAGCCCTACAAAGCCTTGGTTATTATTTTTATTTTGTTTCCTGAATGTGTTGCCTTTAAAGTGAGATTTTTTTTTGGTTTGAAATATTTCACACTTAATATTTCCCCTGGGGCTGAAGGGCTGTGGAAAGGGAGCAGCAGGGAAGTGCTGTAAGCAGCCTCTGAAGGGACAGGGATGCACCAACGGAGCACATTCAACTCCTTCGGTCATTTTTCATTTTGCAGAAGACAGACTCAACTGTCTACACTGAGGCAATTATCTTAATAAAGATAATTTCAGTTTTGCTGGGGTAATTGAAAAGAGCTCACAGAAAGCATGAGCATTTAGCAGTGACTAGTTTTTGCAATTGGATTCTAGGAGTATTTATTTACTTGTGGAGCATTGGGATGGGAGTAGCAAAGCAGAAAGCTCTGAGATGCAGTGGGTAATTCAGGAGAATAAATAGATATTATCCCTGCTTTGAATTGCAGCTGATTATCCAGCTTGTTGCTATGCTTGCTTCCCCTGCAGCTTTTTTCTTATTTTCTTTTTTCTTTTTTTTTCCCTAGGGATTTTGCTGACAGAGGAAACTACTGTCAGGCCTCCTTGGATGTCATACAGCCACGCTGGCTTGTACAGCAGTAATACAGATGGAGAGGACAACTTTCACTGCTGCACCAAGCAGGCTGGCTGGGCTCATCTGGCAGCACTGGAGATCTAATGAGACACCTTCAGAGTAATCACAGACCTAACAAAAGGCAGATGATCTCCCTCAAAATGTGCAGTCTTTGATGCCAACCAGGCCAGGTGTCAGGAACTGATGAACAGCATGAGGCACCTCTGTGACAATTGCCTGGTTTACTGCCTTCTCTGAAATTTTTGTTTTGTTTATGCCAAGGACACCACATTCTGTCCTGCAGATGGAATCATGAAATGTTTTGAGTTAGAAGGAACATTTACAGGTCATTTAGTCCACCTCCCTGCAAGAGGAGCCCAACCCAGGCTGACCTTGAATGTTTCCAGGGATGGGGCCTCCACCACCTCCCTGAGAATCTTGTGCTGGTGTTTCATCATCCACACTGTAAAAAATTTCTTCCTTATATCCAGTCTAAATCTCCCCTTCCTTAGTTTAAAACCATCACTTCTTGTCCTATCACAACAGGCCTTACTGAAAAGTCTGTCCCCATCTTTCCTACAGGCCCACAGAATCTTAATAAAATCTTCATGTCAACTTTTACCATGATCTGTTTGGATTTAGCCTAATTCCTCTCTTTAGAAGGACATGAGGTGGAGAGGGGTGCACTCTTGGTGTAGCAGACATAAAGAAAAAGAGACAGGTCCAGAGGCATGGTCCTACCTGCTCTCATCCAAGCCTTGAAGTTCCTCAGCTGTGGGAAGGTGTGACTTAAAAGGAACGACAAATGCCCAATATGGAGGTCTTCACTGACATCTACCAGGCTTGTTCTTTCCTTCCCATTCTTGGTGTCATGGTAGTGTTTGAAGTCCAGACCTACAAGATGATGCATCCTGTGCTGCTAAGAAAAATTTGATCAACACCTCTGCTCCAAAGAGCCTACATTTTGCCTCAGACAGACTGTGTGCAGGCTTGTGTGTAAGGCGTTTTTGTACATGGGACACCAAAGGAGGAAGAAACATCTTCAAAAGTATGCAGGCAGCTATGTGACCAATGGACCTAAAGTCTGCTGAACAGCCTAGCATCCCTTACTGTAACAGCCTGCAAGGCTGTCATCAGTATTTTCAGGTCCCTGATGAATCTAACAACCCAGCTAGGATGCTAAGTCACTACTGAAAAGGGGAATTAGGTTATTCAGTCACATCAAGGTTCCTGTTGCTTCATCTACCCAGCTAGCAGCCAAACATTCAGCTGAAGCAACTTCTCAGAGCTGACTGTGTGGCTCATGGACAGAGACACACAATTAGAAGGTGATTTTTCCTCTTCCCAGGATGGGTGTCCAGGTTAGGATAGACCCATTGCCTGTTAGAAAGGTTTGTCTCTACCCTTTGATTGCAAAAGAGCCTTCAAGACTTCAATCGTCCCTAGACTGGACGTCTAGTGTAAGGAGTGCAGTTTGTGGGTGGATACAACTAGATAAAATTTATTTCCTACATAGACACTGCAATATTTACCCTGTGTTTTCAAACAGTTTTGTATAAATAACACTGGAGAAAGACACAACCCAGGTCTGCAAGGCATTAGCACTCTCTGGCAAGCTGTACATTTCACACTGAAGACTGTCAGCAGCAAAGGCCAAGCCAGACCTTCAGATCTAAGCATGTTCAAGTTTTGGAAAAAAATTGGATCTGGAGGAGGATCTGAAGTTTCCTTCTGGCCTCTATCTTTACAAGGAGCCAAACCATCCTGTCCAGCACTGTTGAGCCTTTCAGAAGTTCCCTCTTTCAAATCCAGCTGCCATAGTCTTGGGTCCATGTCTGCTCTGGACAAGCTCCACATAAGTTGTTCCGGTCTCTTTCTGCTCTGTGAATGTGCAACACAGCAGTTGTGCATGGCTTTCCTGGACTGCTGCTTCTGTAGAGCCACCTTGGATTAAAGAGAGAATGGTGGTCTCCAGTATAGACTTGGATTATGCTCACAAAACGGATGTGGTGTAAAATGTCCATACAAAGATACAAGCTGGCAGAACTGCTCCAGCAATGTTAACAACTGCTTTGGGAGACACTGCATGTAGGGAATGGTCAGCTGATCAGATGCTCCTGTATTGCTCTGCCTTCACTAGTCACCACCCTTGAGCTAGGTAATGGTAACTGCATGTTTCACCTGCCCATGCCCAAGTAAAACATCTATATTTAAGCTGCTGCCATGAATTCATTTTCCTTGGCAGGGAACACTCAAATTGCATGATGACTACCAGCATTATCTTCTGAGGATGCTCCTGCTGTGTTCACCCTAACTATCCTCTTGAAGGATCCAAGTGATGCTCACTTTATCTGCAACTGTTTGTATGCACCATGAACCCTGAGGACAGTGCATGGATGTTTTCACCTGGAAACTCACATGCCAGATGTAGTAAGCAGTATCTTTCATGCAGGTTTTTGTGCTGATGTCGCCGCTTTTTCCATGGGCTCAGGTTTGCAACATCCTGAAAATCTTTCTCTCCCGTTTTTCCTGGTGTTGCTTTCAGGTTTTTGATTTGCTTCATTGCTACATTGGTCGAGCATTGGAACAAGTTGCCCAGAGAAATGGTAGAGCCACTGTCCCTGGAGGTGGTAAAAAAGCATGTAGATGTGGTACTTATGGACATGGTTTAGCAGGCATGGTGGTGTTTGGCTGATGGTTGGACTTGATGATCTTAGAGGTCTTTTCCAACCTTAATTATTCTATGATTCTATGATTCTGCAAGGGATCTTGCCTCACGCACCATGACAGACTCTGCACAAGCCCTGAATGTTGCTTGTGGCTAAGTTATCCCATGTGGCAAGACAATGATGCAGAAGTGTATGTGTTCTTGCAATTTCCATTGCCATTAGTAAATCCTCGCTGGGGAATCTCATATTTTTTTCCAAGTACTACAGGCTGACAGAAGGTGGGGAAGGCCTAGAGGGAAGGAAATAATTGTGTCCCTCATCATGAAAGGTCTGCAAGAATTGGTGGGGGGGAGAGCTGGGGAAGGTGGGTGGCTGTGATGCAGCTGGAGTCTGCCCAGGTGAGGAGATGGGACAGGTTTGTTGATTTATTGGGGTCTGAATGCAAGTTTTGCAACACTGATGCTGTGTCATGGGCAAGAAACCTGGCAGTCCTGGGCTGCTAGGCTGGCAGACGTGTCAAATAACATTGACACACACAAATGGATGCTCACACACATATACACTTCTTCAGCAAGGCTGTGTTGCTCATTTGAGCTCTAGTATAAGACCACAGAGGATTGCCTTATTTAGAGCCATGGGGCAAAGGACTTCATGGCATAACACGGATGTTTTGAGAAGCAGAGAAGAAAAGAGTGAATCTGCCTCCTATCCTGGACTTATGAAATACAACCATAACTGTATCTGTAACTTTAGACAGCTCAAATAGACTAAGGAAATTACAATGTGCTTCCACATGCTTTAAATCTAGGGATGGTCCTGTGTTCCCCTGTGCAAAACAAGAGTTGAATCCTTCTCCTTGTTGTTTTCCTTTAATTTAATATTCCCTGCAATAGGACTGTTCCTCGTAATGTGCCTAATGTAAAACACGCTCATTTGCTGACTGTGGCAGGAGTCTCTGGCTCAGGCTACCCTGCACGTCGCCGTGCAGTCTGATGCTGGGGAGAGTAATGACTCTGGGAAGTCTGACACTGAAATGCCATATTGGGAATATTTAGTGGGCAGGGTAAGGAAAATTAATTATTTTATTGCAGTTTTTCAGATCTCGGCTGTCTCAAACTGCAGAACGCTTGCTATTAGACTGGATGCTACAGGATGCTAATTTTTAGGAAATAAAAGTGGATCTTTTTCTAGATGGCTATGTTTGACTACAGACTGTATTTGTGTTCCTTTTCAATGAAGTCTAGACAAGTCTGCCCTGTGCTGAAAGCCTGGGCAATTGACTCCCAAACATAGGCTTGCAATCCCAAACAAGGTTTATTGGATGCACAAGAGAACACAACAGCATCCTGCTGGCAGGAGGGAAGCTCCTCTCTGGAAGTTGGAGGCCTGGTCCCCAGGGCAGAGGTTGGCCCTAGGAAGGACGAGCAGTATTTCCAGACTGGGTGGAATGAACTCATCAGTCATTGTCAATTTTTAATTGTTCTCCATGTTGTACTGTTAATCTTTTAATAGGGCATGATCCAAAACATGCTTCTTTGCTGTGGGTGGCATGTGTCCCTTGTCCCTGACTGTCTCTGCACAGACTGATGGGGGGGAAGGTCTGGGGACAGTCTGCCTTGTAAGGACATGTCAAAAATCTCTACTCCTCACTGGTGCTGAGCAGGATAAATATCCCCTGCTCCTGATGGGCAACGAATTGTGATGAAGGGACACATCCCCTTAGGCTGTGGTTTCACAACTAAATTAACAGCCTCTTAAAGAGCACCTTTCCAGCTGCTCACTTCTGCCCTTTTTTGTCCTGCTAGTGGATTGTGGAGATCATTCATTCAGGTGACAATCCCTCTCTTTTTTTTTTTTTCTCCTATATGAGGCTTCCCCCCCTCCACCAACCACAAGAGAAGAGCTGCATGACCACATGCCCTGCAGTGGGCAGAGCAGGAGAGCGCAGGATGAGGGACTCAGCTGAAGCAGCCCTGCATTGTGAGGCTACAGATTGAATGTCCTTTTTCTCTTCCTATTTATAGCAGGGTTGGATGATTCTCAGCCATTTCTGTAAAGAGTTCGTAGGTCTCCAGTGCTTGGATTTACAACCAGCTTGTGTTCAATGGAGCTGGATGCAGCCACAGTCTGAATGGTGAGAGGCTGAACAGCCACCAGTTTCAGTCCTGCAAGTGGGACTGTAGCCCTGCAACATCCCATGAAAACAAAGGTGAGCTTAAGACTCACAGAAGACTTTCAGTTAACATGGGACCCCTTTCTACACTTTGGTTTTAGATCTCTGAGGTAGAGTTGGTTCGGCTTTTCTGATTTTCTTTCCAGCGATATGCTTCTCAACAACTCAGGTAATCCCAGGATTCAGAGATTTAAGATATGCACTGAATCCATTTCTCTGCCAAAGCTGGTCTGGCGAGGCAAGGCAATGACTGGCAAGGACACAGGCAGAATTTCCTAGCCTCAAAGATGCTCCTGAAGCTAATTCACTTTGCAGCCAAGGCAGAAGACGGTAAGAGCACATTTGCCCAGTGGGTCCCCTTCTTTACACTTCATCAGAGTGGCTGCCATCAGCCAAAACACACACAGGGATTTCCAGGGACTAATAATAATGCTTTGTAATCCCCTCAGCTCTGTAGCCAGCATAATGTGTGCCACCACCAGGATGGGATGGGATGGGGTGGGATGGGAAGGGATGCGCAGTGGGTGTGTTTGTGTGTGTCCCAGCCTCGGCAGGGAACTGACTTCAAAGAGCCCACAAAGCTTAAGCAGGTCAGCAAGGAGCCAATGTGCTGTTATCCCAGCACGCTCTTATTAGGGAACTGATACCCTATTAATTATATCCTCATCTTGCCAGGCTTTCTTGGCTTCTACACCCTTCCTCTCCTGCCTGCCAGGCATTTCTGATCAGCAGAGAGACTTGGTCCTTTCATTTCTGCTCATCAAGTCTTCCCCTCCTTGTTAACTGCCTGACATTTGTTTGTTTGCTCCCTTAACTCCTTGTCTCTTTCCTGTGTGTCTGTCTCTGGTGGCCTCAGAGCTCTCCTCTCTGGGAGGCACCTGGTGGGTGTCAGAGTGCTGCTGCCTCTGAACACCCTACACTGCGTGCAGATCTGGCAGACAGCACGTAGCCACTCTCTCCTTAATCCCACTTTGCTCCTATCCTGAAGGTTTTGATTGAAGAGAGGTTTGCCCAAGAAGCGCTTATTTTGCTCAGATCATGTAACTGTGTGGCAGGCGTGGGAGAGAAGTTTTTGAGCACAGAAGCCTTTCCTTAGGTCTGAGAAAGAAATACTCATCTCTGAGCTGTGTAGCAGGTTGAGGAGGATGCTGGATTTCACTTCACGTGATGGGAAAAGGTTGGGGCTGTGAGCTGTGCAACTGCACACGGACACAGCCTTCCGCTTGCATAGCTGGGAATAGCAGAGCGAGTGTCCCCATGTCCCTTTTCTCCATTTGTGTCTGTACCATTCATTGGTATCCATCCAGCATCCTCTGAACAAGCAGAAGAAATACCAGCACAGATGCACAGAGACTAATGTGTTCCCATGGGAAGATCTTCCTGACCTGAGGCATTTGAGGCTTGTTAGCAGAGCCCTGGAAGCTGTGCTGCTGGCTTTGGTGGGCTGCTGGATGGTGCTCCAGCCCCAGGGGTCTAAATGTCCCCAAAATGTCCCCTTATCTCGTGCAGCAGGAGTACAGAGAAAGCGAGCTGCTATCTCACTGACCCCTGCTGGGACGACTCCCCTCCCTCTTCACTTTGGTATTTTTGTGCTGGAACAGCCCTGGCTTCTCTGCCCCAGCTTTTTGAACAGCCTAGCTGGGACTTAAGCCCTGTTCTTCCCAGAAAGTGTTGGGGAATCTTATCAATCTGCCATAATTATTTTCTTTTTCCTTCCCCTTTGAATTGCAATCAGCTGCTGACTGTGAAAACACAACAAGAGGCTCAAATCAGTCAGCCCTCAGTGTGTTCAAATTGGCACCAGTTTATTTGTTTTGGGGTTAAAGCCAGAGTGAGAAAGCAAGGCTTTGAGATGCTATTGGGATCACCTGGGAAAATACACATGCCTTTCATCTCACCCCCATCCCCAGTGGCCAGGAGAGCTCTCTGCCCCCAGCTGGGCTCCCAGCCCCCTTCTCCATTAATCAGCAGCAGAACCCTGGCTGTGCCTGAGGACAGGCACTTAGCAGTGGCCATATGACATGGAGTGAAAGTCCCTAAGGAACAGATGTTTCTCTTTCAAGGAGTGTGGGGGCTGGGGGAGGACGGCTGGACAAGGTACCAGATACCTTTTAGACTTTCTAAGTCGATGCTGGAAGCTGCTTCTCTTGATCAAGGCAGTAACACCTAGCCCCTGGCAATGCTCCAAGAGAGGAACTTGAATGCAGTAGTGCAGGGTCTTTATAAAACACTTTTAGTTTTTTTTTTCCCCTGCAGAACTGACATAGAATCATAGAATCACAGAATCGTAGAATGCTTTGGCTTGGAAGAGATCATCCAGTTCAAGCCCCTGCAGGAGCAGTGACATCTTTAACTCAATCAGGTTGCTCAGAGCCCTATCCAACCTGACCTTGAAACCTTTCCTGGCATGGGGCCTCCACCACCTCCCTGAGAAACCCGTGCCAGTGTTTCACCACCCTCACTGTAAAAAATGTCTTCCTTATATCTAGCCTAAATTTCCCCTCCCTTAGTTTAAAACCATCGTGCCTTGTCCTTTCACAACCGGCCTTGCTAAAAAGTCTGTCCCACCTTGTCTATAGGCCCCTTTTAAGTACTGGAAGCCCTCTACAAGGTCTCCCCACAGCCTTGTAATTGGAAGAATTTCTATTTATTGTTAAAATGCCCACAGACATGGAGGTTCTGCATAGAGCTCCTCAGGCAGTTCTTTTTAAGGGGAGTGAAAAATTTCATGCATCTTTCTGAGCCCATAAACCCAGTGATTCTCTCCCGTGTGTAAGAACTGAGGGCTGAACTTTTTGCAGTGGAAATAGCTCCACTGTCCCTGCACCCCAGCAGTATCACCACTGTTTGATTTTCTCCCACACCTGCCAGGTCCCTTGCTAGAAGATCATGGGAACAATTATTTGAATGAAGCTTAGGGGTTCCCATCAACCATTTCTCTGCTCCTTGCTGTCTTTTCTGCATACCGTGACAGACCCTTCCCCTGCTCCTCCAAGCCCTCAGCTTTTTCAGATTCCTTCAACTTCTTTCATCAAGCCTTTTCTCCCTTCTTTCCTTTGTTTTGTTCAGGATTGTACCAGTTTTCAGGACACATATGTGCTGCAGACCAGGGATTTGCCCTTACTGGATCCTTTTAGCCTGTATACACCATTGCTACTGAGTGACTGATAGGACTTCAGCCCAGCAGTAATGGATTTAAAGAGGGAGTTTTCATCTGGAGAGAAACATCTCAGGTTCTCACTCCACACATTTGTCAAACTGAGGGATGAAATGACCCCTCAGAAGAGGGCATCGAATGTTTATACAAAATCTCGCTGCCCAGCTGCAAGCTCAGCTCTTTTATCTGCGGCTCCGGTGTTGCATCCTGGAAGGTGTGATCCTGCAGGGTGCTGGGCACCTCTGGTCAGCGATGCTCTGACAATGTTGTCAGCTCTGTGTGGCTCATTGCCTTCAAACACATCACCTAAAACAGGGACCTGGATCTTTGAACATCTCAGAAATGAGGGGGTTTGTTACCAGGTTCTGATCTGATTTTCCATTTAAGAAGATTGGTCTATAGGTTCTGTTTTTCCCACTTAGCCTAAATCTAGTTACAGGCAGTTTGTTTTCTTGCCGCATGTTTTCATCATAACTGATACTGTTCCCTACAGGCCTTGAATAAGAATTTGATATTGACAGTTAAAATGCCTGATACAGGTGTCTTACAAGTTTAACTGAGGCTATAACATGTTTAATATGTGTTTGCCAGCAACTGGGTTTGGGATTTCTTTATTTTGCTTATTATCTTCCTTCTGTGTGAGCTCCAGTGGAACTGGTTGCGAAAAGCACTGCATAGTCAGGTTTTGTTGTGTGAGACACTCATGGTTCAAGGACTGTGGCAGATAGCAGTACTGCCAGCACTTCCCACCTGGCCACAGACCAGGGTGCTGGTCTTCTGAGCTGGCTTTAGAAACACAGAGTTGTTGGTTAACCCAGAAAGTCTGAATGGGGAAGGTGCAGGGTTTGGCCATAGTGTTTGGCAGGTTCCCATTGAGAAGGACAGCTTTTGGCTGGAGACCTGTTTGGTTTCAAAACACTTGTCTGAGGAAGAGGGCTAATGGGAGGGTCGTACTAAAAGAAGCAGCCTCTGAGATCCATTCGGAGTTATCTTCGTCTGGTTGAAAACTTTGTGTTACACTAATTAATCCAGATGGTCCAGTGCCCTAGTGGAGGGGTTCAGACCTCTTGCAGGAGCCCACAGAGCCCCACTGGCATTGGAAGCAATTCTTGTGCTGTGCTGTAGGATAGGGACTGACACTGGTGCTGTGACACTTCAGGGCTGCAGACAGAAACCAAACTTCATTAATTAGAAAACTAAGAACCAGCAAACCTCTTTTACGTACCCAGATGGTTGTGAGAATAGTCGCCTTATCCAGAGAAGGGTTGGGTGCCTCATGGCTTTGCCTCCTAACAGGACCCTTCCATAGCCCAGCCTCTCTGATTGGGAGCATTGGATTGCTCCTGCTCAGAGCATGCTGCCTTGTTATTCAGGTGAAGCTGCAGAGGAAATCCAGCAATCCTGAATTACTGCACCATGCTCAGGGATGCTTTTCCCTTCCCCACTGCCTTTAGCTCAAACTGGTGCTTGAACTGCTTGTTTTGGTAAATATAGGGCATAAAGCATACAAGCAACTGTCTGCAGCTGCAGGGAAGGTCATAAAAGAGAGGATTACACCCTTTCCAAATAGCAGCCTGCTTCCTACCTGCATGGGCTGCAAAGCCCTCTCAGGAGGCTGCGAAGACAGACGTGCATGGCTGGGAAAGTGAAGATGTGTTAAACGAACATCACAGTTCAAAAGCAAGGCTGGCTTTTGCTGGTGGAGCGGCCGGGGGAGCAGGATTGGGAAGCCACACCCTGTGTTTCTGCAGGGCTGTCTGAGTGGGGTCGTGGTGAGCTGGCAAGAGCAGGATGTTTGCTTGGACACAAAGCTCTGCAGAGGATCCTGGAGAGATTATCTGACCATCCTCTGAGTGTAAGGGGTCATGAATGGAGACCCATCTAGCTTGTACAATTGCTATAAGAGCTCAATGTTTTAAAAGTATTGAGCAATCAATTTTAATGTTGTCTTTATTGTGTCTTCTTTGGGTTTTCAGACTTGAGTTCCCAAATTAATGATCAAGATGAGGTACGAAAAAGAAGGTTTTCAAGGTAAAAGACCAAGCAAATAGATTGACTTTTGAAACTCTTGCATTGGTCTGTAATGCAACAAGCACTGCCTTTTAAGCAACATTTGCTTTGATTTACCATAATGAAAACCTAGCTCAGGGGGTGAAGATCAATATGGGGATGATCTGAGATCTCTCCATCTTATACATTATCTTCATGGCCCTTGTAGCACAGGTGAAATGCCTTCCAAGGACTCCCAGGGCATGGCAGGGGTGCTGTCCCCAGGAAAGGGTGAGGAACTGGGTACTGGAAGAGGCGCTTGCTCCAGACCACCAAGTAAATGCATGAACAAATCTGACAGAAGCTTTGAACTGGAAAACAGAAACCCAATGCTTGCAACATAACCCAGTGCCACCTGGCTGGATAAATGGTCTGTTGGGAGCAAATGGCACAGATTTTCTGCTCATGTCCAGCCTTTGGTGGTGCATTATTTTTCTGAGGAGAGATTATCAGCTGTCACTTTTTTGAGGGCAAGGACCTATCAGGAGCTCCAGACTGCGAGATGGGAATGTAGCCCAGAGCATTGGGCTGCCTTTGAGAGCTGCAACATGCACCCTGTCTCAAACAATGTCAAAATACGCCCTTTCAGCATCATCTGCAGCTTTTTCTTCTACCAGATTTGGCTCCTTGTCTTACAGACAGTCTCTGAACCACACCAAAACACCGTGATGGTATTGTGGTAACTACATGGTTGTGTTAAATCTGTGTTTTATATAAATGGGGTTTCCTCCAGCAGTTCATCCCTGAATTCAAATGAGGCAAAGCTTTCTCTGCACAACAACTACACATGACTGGTGGCCTCTGTTCAGTAGTTTTTCTGCTGCTGGTGGGGCAATGGGGCATGTGGCTGGTACAAGAAATGCTGCCTTTGAACAATATTTTGTTGTAGGGCTGTAAGAAGAATTTTACAGCAAATGCCCTGCTTTGCAGTTGGCTGGCTGCATTTTTTTGGCCTTCCCTCCTGTAATTACCACCTCCCCGTGTCAATATACCTGTTTAAGTGGCTTTTGAAGAACTTGTGTCTTCTTTAGTTAAGGGTAGAGCAGTGTTGTCTTAGACAGGGATGCTTCTAGAGGAACTCATTTTTATGCCAAGAAGCCCTGCCTCTGTGTACGCATCTCAAAGGCACCCAGTGGCTCGCAGCCCAAACACTATTACATAGGCATTACCATCCTTTGTGCTGCTGGGGTATTTGCAGGGGGCTTATCCCAGCCACTCTGCCTGCCTGCAATTGACCCTGCTAATGCAGGGAAATCTTAAGGGTTTCAAAGCCTGCCTCAGGTCCTTGAAGAACTCTTAGAATTCCTATCCTGTCTGCAGGGTGCTACTGGCTACCTACGAAATGGCCAGTCCCGTGCAGCCTTTTATTGTCTCCAAACCCCACTGCCAGCATCCTATCCATGCCCTGTGCGAGCGAGTTTGCTGCTGGGGAGCTTGCTTGGAGGGAAAATCCCTTCAAGGTAAGATTTACACTTCCCACCGACCTCTTCTGGAAAACAGTATAAAGAAAAAATGACAGCGGGATGATCCAGCTAGTCTTTCATCCCTAATGAGAGGCTCCTAATGAGAGCCTCCTCCTTCTGCCATGGAGCTGTGCCATTGTCCCTCTCTATATTGTAGTACAGCAAGAGACGAGAGGGGGAAAGATCATTTAGCACGTGAAAGGCACCTCTTGTATGGGGCTACATGCATGGCACAGTTCAGCCGGGGTGAGCAACCAGCTCCTGCCAAGCCATGATGTATGAGGCAGAAAGGTCAAAAGTTCTCCTTTACAATCAGCAAGAAAGGAGAAGGCAGACGATGGTCATTTAATTTGTGGGGTTTTCCCTCTACTTGTCAAGAGGAGTTTGGGCTGTAGTGATGGATGAGTCATCAATTAAAGTCAGACGGTTGGTCTTTTGTCTTGGTTCCTAAAGGGCCCAATTCAAGCCCTGGCCAAGTCGATGGGAGTCCATCCACCAATGCCAGCGGGTCCTCAATTGGAACTAGGAAAGTTGTGGAGTGGCTGGGTTCAACAGCCTGCCTTTCTCCATGCTCAGCATTGTGCCCCTTGGCTCTCTAGTTGCTGCTGTTGTTGGTCAGGACATTTCCAGAGCTGAGTCTTGCTAACATTTACCACCTATTACTTTTCTTTCCACGGTCCCTCTGCTTTGATGTGCTGCAGGAGCAAGAAGTGAGTTGTGTAGCGCAGCAGCTCCTTGCTCATGCCTTCCTGCTTATCTGACCACATATGCTGTTAATATTTCCTCTAAGGCACTCAGCTCCCATGATAACACTGCTCTATCAACAAAAAACCTTTAAATATTTTGCTGGGGAAAGGGAAATTTCCACAGTTTTATTGCAGTAAATGTGGCCCCTAATGGTCTAATCCTGCAGGACCTGCTCTGCAATCAGTTCACACGAGCAAAGGCTGTCTGGTGCCTAATGCTGTCCCGTGTTACTCATTGTATGTAGTGACCCAGGAAAATTGAGTCAAATTGGTAGGCATCACAACTCAGCTTGAGCATGAAGTCAGTGCTGACAGCAAGGGATGGCTCAGCCTCTCTGCTCGTGCCTGGCAGGGAGTCTTTGCTCTTAGGTGCTTCTAACAGCTTCATTCCACGTGCGGCTGAGACCTCAATGTGTGCACCAGACACTTCCTTCTCCCACGTTCTGGTGCCCAGATTTGCAGGCCAGAGAGATAGACCAGTGCTCTCTGCCCTGTAACCACATCTGTGCAATGTTGGAACTGGAACCACAAACAAGAGATCATAGCCTGGACTTACCTACTGCAGAGACCTGGGCTTGGCATAGACTTTCTGAGTTTAGTATAGAGAAAAGAAGAGAGAGCATGAGCTTTATTCCTTTGTTCTCCTGTATCAGCTCCAGCTGGGTTGAATGTGCTTCCAGCTAAATAACATGAGCGTGGTCAAGTAGTTCCCTACATGAAACACAAGCCTTATGAGGAGCTGCTGAGGGAACTGGGGTTGTTTTGTCTGGAGAAGAGGAGTCTGAGAAGAGACCTTATTTCTCTCTACAACTACTTGAAAGGAGGTTGTAGCAAGGTGAATGTTAGTTTCTTCTCACAAATAGCTAACAAGAGGACAAGAAGAAACGGGCTCAAGTTGTGCCAGATGAGGTTTAGATTGGATATTAGGGAGAAATTCTTTACTGAATGAGTGGTGAAGCATTGGAAGAGGCTGCCCAGGGAAGAGGAGGAGTCACCATCCCTGGAGGTATTCAAAAACTGTGTAGAGATGGCACTTTAGGACATGGTTTAGTAGACACGGTGGCATTGGTCTAGGGGTTGGACTTGATGATCTTAGAGGTCTTTTCCAATCTTAATGACTCTATGATTCTATGGAAAGTTGTAATTGGAAAACTGAACATATTGTCCACCATCACTGGTTTTGGTTGGCCCGAGTAAAGACATCTCCCTTTAATATGGATGCACAGACTGTTTTCCTTATGTTGTGCAGGCTGTGTTATGATTGCACCTCCTCAGTCTAGAAGGAGAGGTTGGGGACTATGTTGTTTTCTCACAGCACTCGCTGGAAAACCTTCACTGTCTGGTCAGAGTCTGCAGACACTGTCATATGGCTGGGTGCTCACAGACTGAATGGTTTGTATTGGCCTGGGATGAACAAACATTAGACTTGTCTCTGCTACATGTCTCCTCAAATATTTCCTCCAGTCTCTGCACTTTGCTGGCCCTGATCAGGACCTGGCATAAAATGCTATCAAAAACTATTACTTATGGGAGTGGAACAGAAGCTGGTTTTGTGTTTTGCAGTCAACCACTTTTCCTATAGTGAAAGTATTTTGGGACTCACCAACTAAAACGGTTTAGATAATGGTTAAATACATATGATAAATATTAAGAAGTATTGGCAAGTCCATGGAGACATGTTGTACCTAAGGCCAAGATGGCATTTGTAGTCCTCATGAACTACAGGTTAGCATTTACAGTCCTCATGTCTGGAATTGTTGTTTCTGGAATACTGCAGCTCCATGAGGATATTCTACTGCTAGTAAATGTATGTGCACGAGTATTTTATGCAAAGGACTCTAAGAAGTCCCAGAGCTGTATTTTCCAGGGTCCTGTTTCTTAACACTTGGGACGATGTCCGAGAGGTCAGAGGAACCCAGAACAGAACATGACCAGAAGAGTCCTGGAAGACTCTCTAGCTTTGGTGGCTGTTCAAGTCATGAGTGTTGTTTTTGGATGGTGATAAAGATTTAATAAATGCTGTAGCTGTAGAAAGCACCCTCACTGGAGAGTGTAACTCTCCATGTCAATATATGATTTACACTTCCAGCCTGCATGTATCCAGCCTGAATGACTCAGTCAATGGGGTGGGCAGATCCAGTGCTTACTTTGGCTGAATTGTTCCTCAAGTTTTGTTTAATTAGAACTCAGACCAGCTTCCTGGAGGTTGTGGGAACCTCATTAGCAGCACAAATAGAAACTTGAAGAGGCCAACTCAGTGGGAAAAGATTGCTTGGTACTTACCAAGAACTTAACCTCTTCAAGAGTCGTGTCTCTTAGGTACAGCAGAAGGATTTATGGCTGGAATACAAGGTCTCTTAACATCTTCCAAATGTTGGAAGGGTTCTTTTGCAATGTGAATTAAAATCTCTCAAAATAATAGACAAAATATTTTTGGCTCAACAGTCTCCAGTTATTGTGTCCTCTCTTGAATTGATTTTTAATTCTTGATATTTATCTCGATGATCTTCCACTATTTGGAGATGCTAATTGCTGCTTTGCTGTCCTCATTCTTGTCTTACTTGGCAATGTTAGCTTATATTTTATTATAATGTCAGTTTGTAACACTTCCAGGAACATTTTAACACTTAAGATGTCATAACAGGAATTTAGACACCCATCTCACATATAGACATCTAAATTTAGTTCACCTAATCTCAGATAACATCCCACATGTTGTGTCTTGAGAAGGTTTTAAAGAGCTCTCCGTATTAAGGCTAAGCAGGGTCTGCTTCAGGACAGTCATGGAAGAGAGCTGTAAAATACAGTTAGGGTGCTTGAATTGTTACTCAATAAATTCTTGTACTTATGTGTGTTTGTGAGAACTGGATGGAGTCTCCGGGGTGTGTTTTGCAGTTGTTCTGTTCTCTTTGATTTTGGTGCTGTGCCAAAGAGGCTAAAGGGACCCAGTTCTGTTGATCAGAACAAGACTAGGAGAGTCCTGGAAGAGCAGCTGATTGTTCATTTCCTATCCCCATCCTAGCCTCATGCTGGCAACATTGCCATATATTTCAGAGGAGAAATATGTGTCAGTCTATAAAAAAAACCCATATTTTTTCTACCCCAAAGGCATGATTATCCTCCTGCTTCTTTGTCCTCCTCAGATATGGAGAGGGAAAAACAGGATGCCTGTATCTACCTACTAAAACATTGTTTAAAAAGTCATGAGGATGAATTAGGTTGGTGGGCTTTTTATTTGTTAATTAAATGCATCCCACCCAATTGGGAAAGAAATCAAATCTCCAGTTAAAATAAAGGAAGATCAAATAAACATACTGTATGTTTTGAAAGACAATATTGTCAGTGGGAGGGGGATGGATCAGGGAAGAAAGGCCAAGCAGTATTTCTAGAGGAAAAACCTTCTTACAAGTCATGAAAAAGGCTTTTTGCTGCAATTTTCTCTTCTGGAATTATCTCAGGCTGAAAGATCTTTGGTCTCGTGTCGATGAAAGACAAAGCACAGGGACAAGACTTCTCAAATCCCTGTCATTATTGTGCCCAAGAAATAATCCTCTTTTGCTGAGTTGTTCTGAATCTTTCCTACTGCTGCCAATAAATGTAACTTATTGCAATGATGACAAAAAAATTTTTCCCAAGACCAAATATCCACTACAAAGAAAATGGTTTGCAAAAATAAAAGAGAAGGAGACTTGTCTTGGTTACAGAAAACCACTAAGTGCTTAGAGGAAAGATGGAGCACATTGTAGTCCTCGTTGCTTCCCACAGCCTCTGCTGCCCCTCAGGTAGGGACAGATCTTGCCTTCTCTGCAAAAAGAAGAAAAAACTGTCTCTGGGTTTTTTTCCGTGCTTATACTATTTGATTCCCTCCCGCATCTTATTTACAGGGTGCCTTTTGGGATCTGCACCAATGGTTATGGACCAACGCATGCCCCAGTTTGCCTGTGCAAATGGTGTCACCAAACCATGTTTCCTGATTTGTAACTACTTGAGGTCTTGCTCTGGCTCCTACTGGCTGGGATTTTGCTTGGGCTTGGTTTGCAAAATGGAACGGGTGGTGTGGCTTCACCAGCTGGATAAGTTCCCAATCTCAGTGGCATCAAGGCCATGCCAAGGATGTGGTTATAAACACTGCTTCTGCCTGTGAGCTCACTCCTGTAAAGGTGCATTTGCAGCTGGGATGCACTTGTTCTCTGCACTACTTTTCTCTTCATGGTAAAAGAGCATTGCCTTCTCCTAGCTCCACCAAGTCCCTCCTTTGATGTCTTATATAGGCCCAAACTAGTCTAGGCCTTCAGCCATCAACCTAGAAGGCAGATTTCAGGAATTCTGCACATAAATGGAGCTTCTCCACAGGTTTTAGCCACCTGCCCTGGAGCAGCCTTTGCCTGGGGGGACAAAACAGAAGGGAAAACAGAAGGGTTTGAAAGAAGTAGATTTGCTCTGCTTGGGTGATGCTGTGCAGGGGTGAGGTGTGCAGGGTGGTGGGTTAATAATAAAACATTTGCTGCCCATGGAGATGTCAGGTTGCCTGAAAATTCACCCTGGGAGCTTGATTTTAGAGAGGCAAGGAACAGCTGGAGGGTTATAGCTGGCTTTTCTAATGTTTGGAGTGGAAACCCTGATACCCACTAGATACAACAAAGACCTCTATTTATATTCATAAACATTAATAAACATTAATAAACATACGGCATAGACTCATGTGTTTGTGTAAACACACCTCTATATTTAACTAGCCAGGCATGTGGTCCAGAGCTTAATTTTCACACTTCTTTTATTTTACTTTTATCACTATCTTGAGCATAGATATTTCCACACAATTAATTGAAGGGACATATGCTTGCCAGCAGCCAAGTCTTAATCCCTTTTTTCCCTTTCACCATGTTTCTGATTATGCTGATGGAAAATCCTCTCTGTTTGACTCAGATTTGCGCTCACAGTGGATGCAATAGGAGCCAAATCTTCTCTTAGAAGTACAAAGATATTTGCTGAATGTCCTGTGGGGTCTCAAGTTTTTGCAGTAATAAACAAGTGTTTTGTTGGCTTCTGAGACTGATGTGAGCAGTTATCATAAACTTCAAGTGGAAACCAGCTCCTAAATCACATCTGTTAATCCAGAGCCTACTTTGGTAGGTTCTTGTATTCTTAAATGCAGCCCTCGTATTGCTGCATGCTTCAGATATGTGGCAAAAGACAGTCTTGGCTGACACTTACACATCTGGGCACTGCATTTTCTTTCATCTGCAGTGCCAATATATGTAGTTCCCTGCACAATGTAGCCTGATGTCAAGGTGTACGTGTGGCAGCTCATGGGAATATACGGCCAGGGACAATCCCCTTGCAGCACTCACACCCATTCTGAGCTACAAGTTGTGCAGGAGACGCAAATCCCAAGCAAAGACAAAATTAATAGAGGAGATCCAAATCCACAACCCATCCTGCATTGCTGCAGAGAGCACATAAACATCAATTTCAAATCCATGGAGTGGGATTGAATGCACAGTGCTCCTGCATCAAGATGTACAGACAGGTGCAGCCCACTGTGAGCATCCTTTGTGAGTCATGGCAGAGAGTAGTTTATGCTAAGCGCTAAACACTTTGCTGATCTTCCCAACCAAAGTCCCCAGAGCTCTAATCATTGCACTGATGGTGGAGGTGAAAAGACAGCAATTTTTACTCTGTGGGAAGGTTTGTTTTCCTGTGAATCACTTCCTACTATAAATCAGCTATAGGCAGCTGCATCCACTTGCTCCTTGGGATAGAAAAATATACCCTGCTGCTAGACAGCAACACAGGCGCCAAAACCATCACAGGATCAAAGGGCACTGCGATTTATCCCATGCGGAATCTAAACAACTCTGTCAGCTTGCCTGGACCATTTGTTTATTTTAGCTGGGGACAGCCATGTCCATGCAGGGTCGAATGATGGATCTATCATTAGCATCATTTGTCCCACGTCTGAGCTTACTCTGAATGTCCCTTTCATTCAGCATCCTGGTGGCTGGTACCAAATCTGCATAGAGAGCATTTCCTAAGAGCTCAGCAAGAGAAAACAGAGCTCTTGCCTGAGCTGGGGTCTGACCTAATCGGTTTGTTAGAGAGGGAAATGTTAATGTATCAGCTGCTCCTCCTTCTTTTTCTGACAAAGCCCAACCGAGAGTGTTGTTGTCCAGAAGTACCAATAGCTGGGGTTAATCTCAGTGGGGGAAAAGTATTTTGTTTCTTTTCTCCCCATCCAGACTTATCTGCAGATTACCATTTTGCAGTCTGTTCTCCTGTTTCCTTGCTGAGAGAGCCTGATACCTTCTCTGAATCTCTCCTGAACTTCTCAGAACTGTGGAGATTTTCTCTGAAAGCCCAGGGTGACTACCATGCTTGTCTGGAGAAGGTCAAACATCCTTCTGGGTTCTCAGGAGCAGACCTGCCAAGTCAAGTGATGTTTTGGGTTTCTTTTTCCCCTCCACTATGTAAACTGTACAGAGGGCATGAAAGGTTTGGCCTTTTCTCTGGGAGATTCAAGAAACAGTTGTTTTTTCTGATGTTATCTCTTCGGCACTCAGAGCAAGGATATTTCAAAGGACAGAGGAATGGGGTTGGGCTGTAAGAAGAAATAGATTTAACATCACAGTGTATCCTTGTCTCCCCAAGCCACCACTGCTGTCTTGCACAGTGTTGCTCTTTCATCACCACAGAAAACAGCCTGCAGCTTCTGCATATGGATAATACAGCAACCATCAAATTAGGTGACGTTAATTACACCATCTCTTCTTTCTTTTGGGGTGGTGGTATGTGTAGAGTAAAGCAAATGGTGCGTTTGTGAAAACCTGGGACTAGTTGGTGTTTGTTGCTGCTGCGTGGGTCCAGGTATTCACGGAGTCCAGCCCTGTGATTGCAGGCAGCGTTTCAAAACCCTCTGGTATCTGAGGGCTTCTGAAAATACCACCAAAGATACCTGTGTTAACTGACCTCTGAATGAATAGGAAGCCTGTTTAAAAATCCCCATGGCAGTCTCACAGGAAAACATCCCTCCACTTTGAAGCAGAAGGGCTGAAAGGACACTCTCTCTTGCACCTCCAACAGAGCATGTCTGTGTGCACAGAGAAGCATGGCAGGGGAGCTGTGGCAGTGCGGGTGCTTGGCTGTGGTTGCACCAGCCCGTGGGCTCCTAGTGCGTGGTGTCCCAGGTATTTCTGTGCTACTGCGTGTAAGTCATCTGCATCTGTCACAGACATTTGTCATGCATGGATGGAGAAGAGGACATCCATCATACATGGTCAGCCATCCCTCCACAGGAGCTGATTCTAAAATCTCCATTGACCACCACACAAAACAAGCCATCACGTGCTTTGCTACAGAGACTCCATATCTATTGAAGTTAGAGGCTGTGAGGCACTGATTGCCTTTGAAGTTCTAGATCCTATAGTTAGCAGAAGGGATGGCCCTGGATCTCAGGTGATCTGCCACACAGGTGTGCGATATGTACCCCAAGCATTTCTCATCCAGCCCTCCTTTGCTTCTTTCTTGGTTTCTCCTTGCAGGGAAGACCTGAGGCTGTGAGAGAAAGAGAGCTGAAGAATAACGGTAGCAAAGAGAGATAGAGGGAAGAAATTAATGGTATGGCAATCTTTTCTGGACATGTTTTTAAAATTGTAACTGCCATGCCTTAAACCATTTGGTCTGTGGCATTCAAAGCATCTTTTTTAGTTTGAGAAAGGAGTGTGGGTACAGGACAAGAGGTAGTTAAGGTAATAACAGTGGTCTGGGTTCCTTGGCAAACCAGACCTGTTTACACAGCATGCATTTGAACACCTTGTTCCAGTTTCAGAGAGCAGCAGAGGTCACTCATGCTAAATGAGCTATCATCTCCTGGAGACACTATGTTCATACTGCAGGATGTGGGGACAGTGACACAGATTGCCCTGCAGTGGAAGAGCTGGACTAGGTTGTGAAGTGGAAACCCCAGCTCCTTTTTCCATGCCCTTCAGAGCCAGCTTGGGCCATTGATCCCTGGAGAAAGGAGATA
This sequence comes from Tapera naevia, assembly GCA_033556795.1. Lineage (NCBI taxonomy): Eukaryota > Metazoa > Chordata > Aves > Cuculiformes > Neomorphidae > Tapera > Tapera naevia. The sequence goes on along the minus strand of JAUMJJ010000157.1, from coordinate 5,629,497 downwards.
CAGAAGTGACTTGAAGACTGAAGAATCATAAAATCATAGAATCATAGAATTACCTGAGTTGGAAGGGACCCAAAAGGATCATCGAGTCCAACTACTATCGCTGTATAGCACACTCCCAACATTCACACCCTGTGGCTGAGGGCATTGTCCAGATGCTTCTTGAATGCTGGCAAACTAAGGCTTAGAGAGCTCTATCAGTTTTCTTCACAGAAGGAAGATGGTGAGGTGAATTTATTATCCCTACAGCATCTCCTTCAAGAGAAATCTCTGGGTACCTCAAAGGAAGGACAGAACAAGGAGCTGTGGCTGACAGCAAACAGACACAAACCAAAACTAACCTGGACATTTGTCATGGTTGAGCAATTTGCCACTGGAACAACCAGTGAAAGAAATGGTCGATTCTTTTTCTCTTGAAGCATGTTTTCCCAGCAAACATAAGGCTTTGGGCTCACAGTGAGAGCAGAGAGAGGTGTAAGAGTCAGATGCTGCCAGGCAATCTCATGGTATCCTGTCCTTAGGGTCTTGGAATAGTTGATGTGAATAGGATTTTGAATAGTGAAAAACTGTCCAGCCTTTATATGCTTGGATGAACAGTTTTTGATCTGATGCACTCAAAATCTTAAATAAGAAATAGTGCCACATGGGCATCTCTCCATGTAATACTCATATTGTTAAGCCAGCTCTTTAAAAATTCAGCAAATGCATGTATTTCTAATAGGCATGTGATGTATAACATTTGCAAATGTTCTCACAGCTGGCCCTTCAAAGAAAGTTCCCTGTAGTGCTAACAGAATATTTTATTAATAGCTTCTATCTGAGTGTCTGGTGTTAGTGTGAAATAGGCATTATGGCCAAGATAATTTCCATTTCCTAAAGCACAGACATGGCAAAGCAGGGCTGTTCTTACTTGTAACCTCTTCTGATCATCATATCCACTGCAGGCTGCAAGGGTGCGTTATGTGTAAGGGAAAGGGCCTTTCTGCATCTGAGCGGAACATTTAGAGAAACAGAGGTGTAGAAATTCAATCTCATGCTGTTGAGGCAGAACAATAACATCAAAAATCCCAACTGTGCAGTGGGTCCAGAGTCAGTCATCTGATACAAATAAAACCCTGTATGCTGAGGCAGTGCCTCAATATTTGTCAGGGAGATGGTACTGAGGAGTGGTCATACTAAACTGCACTTTGCTAATACCCACCTGAAATCTCAAGAGCTCTAGTCTTTGCACAGAGCACAACACAGAAGAAAACAGCAATGCCAGGACCCTACTGGGAGGTGGGATCACTTGTTCCTGCTCTCCATCAGACATAGGTGCACCGTAGGGCTCAGAGAAGATCCCACTCTCCCCTTCAGGACCCGTTCAGGTTGCATGGGAGCTCTTTGGTGGTGGTGATGCAGAGGCAATGATTGTTTTGGACTCACTGGTTTACAGAAGTGCTGTGGCCTCTCCCTGGAGCCACCACCTTGTCTGGGAGGAACCGTCGGCATGGAGTGCCATCCACAAATGGTGTCTAAGAAGGGGAGCAGAGCTCTTGACTTGTTCAGAGGGAGAACAGATCTTCATTTTTGACTGAGGCTGTATTTTGACAGCAGTACTGCAATCCTCATTACTGTCTCTGCCTCTGCTTGCCCCTTAGGGTAATAAAATCTGCCCTATTTGAGAGTCAAATCTCTTGCTGCAGGAATTATGATACTTGCACATCTGGGCACTGTATTTTCTTTCATCTGCAATGCTGAGATATGCAGTTCCCTGCACATTGTAGCCTTGCTGTCAAGGTGTTTATATGTCAGAGTGGTGGAAATTTTGCAGTGGAGAGTGTGTGAACTGGGATGTGTGTGCTTATAATGTGGCGCAACGCCGGGAGGCAGCAGTTGAGGGGCCCCTGAGAGGTCATTGAGGGCTAAAAAAGCACAGCAATTATCATTCTGTAGAAACATGCCACATTTTTGTCATGGTGAGAGGTTCTCTGACAGAACCCTGCCCACATCACTTGCTGGTTTCCTAAGTTATCCGTTTCAGATCCCTCAGAGGGGGTTCACAGGTTCCCTTCCATCCTCAGATCACAAAAGGCTTGTTTCTCCAAAACCCACTTCTTCCTCTTGTCTGTGTCTCCAGCAACTGATAAGAAATGTGCTCCTGGGACAACCCTTAAACCTTAGTAACTGGGGTTCCCCTCTCTTAAACTTTGTCCTGCAGGATAATGTATTAAAAATAGGAGCAAACACATTAAAAACAGAACTGGAAGGTGGCTAACAAAAAGGCAGAACAAACCTTTACTGAACTTTAGTGGAGTTTATACGCATTGATTGTTACCAACTTTTTTTGCAGATGGACTCCCAGGTCTTAGCTTTCTGTTTAAGTAGAACATAAAAACAAACCAAGCCCAACTGCTACATGGGGAAACTGGTATGAGCAGGGACCTCTCCTCCATTTCTGGGAAAAAGAATGAGGTCCCGTGGGGTAGGCGTGGGGCTGTACTTAGCTCTCCAGCTGCTGACAGGATGTACTTGATGGTTTATCAAGCAATGGGAGGCTGGCCCCTCTCCCTACAATAAAATGTGAAATATTTTTAAATGTGCAATAATTTGGCCTTGCTCTGATCCTGACTCTGATAAGTCCTGTGCATGGTTTTTCAGCACTTTTAGGCAAGAGGGTCTATTCTGCCTCCTCTGTAGATGGCCATAGGGCAGGGAAAATGCCAGATGTTCCATCACTGGGGAGAGGAACAGTTGATGCATTTCTATATTTTTTTTCTGCATCTGATTCTTTTAATCAACTTTCATTGCTCCACGCCATAAAAAAATACTGCTGACTCCATGGATGAACCCAGATGTTTCTTTGTAACACCAACCAAGAGCTTCATAACAGATTGTTGGATGTTTGGAGGCTCGTGGACAGTGTTTTGGAATGAGTCTGAGAAAGCAAATGCCATTAGTCACATCTATGGTGCTAAGATAACCCAGAACGTTTTTTTAAATGCTTGTGTTAGTCACAGTCTGAATGCACCTTCATGTACCACGGGCTTGTTCATTAGTTGTGTCCCTGCAGTGATCACAAGGGTGAGGTGTATTGTGCACTATTTATATACAATTTTTCTCCTGCTGAAGAGGCTCCGTCACGGAGTGCTCCAAATGAAAGGATATTTGTGTGCCAGAAAGCAGCTCCATCGTGGCTAAATACAAGAGCCCTCAGATGATGGCAGACAGAGTGAGGAGTGCAATGAAATAATGAGAAAGCATTGAATGGCCAGAGGTCTTGGCACATGACTGGCCTTATTCATGCCTTTTTGTAGACATCTTAGTAAGGGACAGTGTCAGAAGGGAGCTGACACTGCTCACAGCGTAATTCTGGGGAGCACAAGGAGTGATTAAGAAGCTGAGGAAAAAAAGGAGAGGACTGAGTCATGAGGCCAAGGGAGAAAAGACTTGAAAATGAGGAGCACAGCTGACTGTTTCAAAGTAACTGGGAGGACGCAGTGGGAAAAACGGTCCTGAGAATGTGAATCATTCCTGGAGACAGAGACTGCAGGGTGGGAGCTGGACTGGAACTAATCTAGGGTGGAAATTTGAGGATCTCTGACAATGATTGTGATGAAGATCGGGTGAGAGATGAGAGAGAGGTGGTAGCTGAACAAGCAAGGAGAGATTCGGGATGGAGCACAAAGGGAAGGAGATGAAGAACCTGGCACTTAGGCCTCAGTGAGGTTTGGGTTCAGGGGCTGTGTCAGGGCTCAAAGTCCCAGGTGTGGGAAAGAGCAAGACAGGAAGAAACCTTAACGAGTTACACAGGGTTTGATGCAGCTGACCTTCTCTGATCCTGAAGCCACACAGCACTTGAAAAGGATAGTAGGGAAACCAGGTGCTGCAGGTGGATGTCAGAGCTCCCATAGGTCGTCATGAGGTCATAGAAACATACTGAGCTGGAAGGTCCCATCTGGCCCTTTTGCTACTTATAGAGTGAAAGAGGTTGGCATGTCTTTTCAAGTGCCAGGGGAGAGGTGATGTTGTGGCTGGCTCTAGCTGTCCTTGTAAACTTGCCACAAAGAAATCAGCCAAAGCCCTTCTCCAGCTTTTACAGCTACCACCTGTATCAGCATGAGAACTGATAGAAAAGTGTCACAGCCAGTTCTTCCACTGCCAAATGGCAAATGCTAGCACCATCAGCAAGACCTACCACGAGGAATCCCTTGGCAAAAAGCACTCAGGCTAATGCTGCACACATCCAGCATCTGCATGTCTGTGTGTGTCCCTGTGTCAGCCTGCAAATATTCTTGGCACGAGTGATCCTTCCCTTCCCCTGTGTCAGCTCCCCCGAGAGATCCAGTTTCCCACCCAGTGCAGAAGTAAGGAGGAGGAGCTGACCTTTGGTCAGGGCTGAGTAGGGAAGAGGAAATCTGGGGGTCAAGCCATTGGCCTCAGACGTGAGGAGGATTCTTACAGTCTAGGATCTGTGCATCCTTCCTCTCCTTTCCCCTTTCTAAGCTACAAATGGTCAGCTGGCAAGGCTGGGGTGCAAACTCAGAGCTATGTGTGTTGCCCATGTCCCTGTGCCCCTCTGGGCCATTTGTGCCTTGTGCCAACAGCTTGAGCCCTCTGTGGTGAGGATGGAGCTGGGGCTGTGGAGGGCACACATAATGCTGAGTCAGCGCCCTGCCTTCTCCCTGCTCTCTGCTTCCATCCCCCATGTGCTGTGGCATTGCTTCTGAATGCTGATGAGGAAATGACTGACCTCTCTCCAATCTATCAGATTCTGGGGGAGGGTTTGCTGAGGAGGAACTCAGCAACAGGGAGAGGAAGATGTTTCTTTCTGGTCTGCAGGACTGATGGGCACTTTTGTTCTCCTGAGAAGTCCTGGAATGACCTGCTCTGTCTCTCTTGTCGTTGAGATGAGCTATTTTTTCCGTGTGTCTATCCATCTGCTGCCACTCTGTCCATCTGTAGGTGGGAAGTGAGGGGGGATTTATCTCACCAAAAGCAAAAAAAAAAAAAAAGTAAGAAAGTTAAACATAAAATTTCCATTCTCTTTCTGGATACTCCACAAATTCTCCTTCTTCCCAGCCAATATAAAGAAAACACCCTCCTAGCTTTCTCTTGGCAAACAGACCAGTATGCCCTGATCAAACAAACAAGCTCTCAGTGGCTGTGCAGCTCTGTGGGTCTGTGGGGTTATGTCTCTGAGGCCAGTTTCTGAGATGCTCAGAAAATCTTGCTGTGGCCCCTGCCCTGAACGTTTCTGTTTCACACATGGACTTAGCTGTGGTTGATTCTGCTGTCTTGCTTGTTCCATTATGCTGACAGGCAGCTGTTGGTGCCATTGTAAGCACTGTGCCCTTTATGTGGTTCCAGGCCACCAGCCACATGCTGACCAGGTGGGACTTGCAATAGTGACTGAAGGGTGGTATGTCGTGAAGGGGCTCTGAGACAGGCTGTGCTGCATGAGGCAACACCCAGCAATGCACCCTCCTCACTCTTCCAGTTGCTTGCACGAATCCTTTTAGCATTGCTCTGCCTTTTCTCCTTTTTCTCCCATCACCTTGGAGTCATGCTTCCAATGCAGAAGTGTAGCGAGGCTTTTGTCTGATGTCTTAAATCCTGATCCATTGGGCAATGAGATTTGTTGAACAGCTAGTGGTGTGGAAACCGTGAAAGATGAGCTCCCCTTAAAAATCTTTCCCAGTCCAATCAGAAAACCCAATTCTTGAACCCCCTTCCACATTCAGGAACCCCTTTGTTGCAGGAAGGTCAACAGCTATTCCCCTCCTCAGTTATCCAAAGAATCAAGCAAAATGTGAGTCCTGAAAATGCCAGTTCACTAACCTTGCAGGTGGGTCTGCCTGAACGGCTGTCACCTTGCTCTGTCCCCGGGGGTGTGCGCAAAGCCAAGAGCCCTGGCTGCCACCCAGACCCATGGTGGGATGCCTGGGTAGCACCTTCTCAAGAACACTGCAGCTTTCTCCCACTCCCATTGCAGCTTTGTGTCTGTCTAATCCCCCTCCTCATGTTTCCAAAGCACTGACATGGACAGCAGTGGTGCGCAGGTAGAACTGTGATCTTAACTCCCTTCCCCAGTGCCTCTTCAAGAAACATCATCTTCTTTCCTCCTCTTTTTCATTCCCCCCACCCCTCCAAGGACTGCAAGCAAACATTCTGCTGCAAACTGCATTCCTGCTTGATCAGCTAACCAAGCAATAGCGTGCAAGAGCCCCCCAACAGGCCACTCTGTGACAGGAATCAGCCAGGTCTCATTTCTCAAGCCGTGTAGTTTGGTAACACTCTGCCTCTTGTGACCAGTCATCCTTGCTCAGCAATGGTGGGAATTTCCTTCAGTTTTTTATGGGCCTGTTCCTTCAGCTGGTGAGGAGATCATACAGCAGTGTGCTGAGCAGTGAAGAGAGGGATGGGCCGTTTTGTCACTTTTTCCATTATGAAATACCTTTCCCTCTTCTCCTTGGCCCTCCTTTCTCCCCCAAGGATTGTCACAAATTGACATGGAGTAGCACTGGGCTACACAGAGGCTTGATCTCATCCCTGTCTGAAGAAAAACCTGATGGGTTATTTTGAACAGTTACGCACATCTGAAAAATGTGAATGTGGTCTGCTGTGCAGTGAGCCATGAGCACACCAGAGACTTAGGGCTGAAAAGAGAAATACCTTTTAAATATTAAGTGGGAGGCAATTGACTGACCTCTTCCAGACAGATATATACGTGCTACATCTTGTCTTCAGCTGGGACCAGGGTCAAGCTGAGGCCTCTGCCTCCTCCAGCATCACTGGCTTTGGTTTTTGCTGACCCTTTAGGAAAGAGAGAGGATGTGCTCTACCTCCAGAACACCCTCAACTTCTTCCCTGGAACAGCCAGGTTCCAGCCTGAAATGTCAGCAGCAGTGCAGGAGGGGCTGAACACCCCAGGAGCTAGTGGGCTTCTGGTTGGGATGTGGTCCTGCTGTGAAGGGTTCATACAATCATAGAACACCCTGAGTTGGAAGGGACCCACAATGACCATCAAGTCCAACTCCTGTCTCTGCATAGGGCAAACACAAAATTGGCACCATGTGTTTGAAGGCATCGTCCAAATCCTTCTGGAATATTATCAGGCTTGACACCATGACTACTTACTACCCTGGGGAGCCGTTCCAGCACTCTAACACCCTCTGAGTGAAGCAATGGATGCTGATGTCTGTGGGAGCTTTATAAAGTTGTGGGTATCAGTGGTTAGAGCAGAAAATGGTGGTGACTGGGATGTAACTGCTTGTGTGCGTGTTTCCAGAGGGTGCTGTAGGATTTACAGGACCAAATGAGTAATTATTTGTTTGCCTTTTATTTTTTTAATTAGAGTTGCTTATGATTACAAGACAAAATTTACAACTCAGTGGAGACCAACACAAGTGCTTGGGACGTAGTGTGGTCACTTGGATCACCTTGTTCCTCTATCCGTCTTCTCCCCTTGATACACAGCCCAGTCCTGGCCTTTGGCACACAGTGTCTGGTCCATCCCCATGAACTCTTAGTAGTGTTGCCCTATCCCTTACTCACAGTGGCTGGGGCTCCTTTCTCCTCCTGCAAGCAGCACAAGGTCCCCAGAGAAGAGAATATGAGAACAGGCAGTGTCTGTTGCTGTGGATGTGGAAAGCTCTCTGCTTTCTCTGCTACAGCTCCCAGAGTCCTACCAGGTTGGTTTCAAAAGTGCAGGTGAGCCCAAAGCCACAATGGAAGCATTAGCAGGGTACTAAGATGTGTGCCACAGCTGCAATGTCTTGGTGAGCCCAAGGGTTGATGAATCACTTACACAACTTGCTATCTAGGCTCTTCTGGTATTTAGTTATGATAACTGTAAGGGTCCTTTTAAAAAAATAAGATTCTGCTCTTATCACAGAAGAGCCCGTTGCATGAGCCATTATTATCTGAGGTAGTGGTTGTTATATAGCAAAAGAGTAATCAACTAATCCAACATAATTTCTAGCATCTCATATGACTTCCAATCTCAGTTTAAATAATGCCACCAATGGAAAATCCCCTGCAGCTCTGGGGATGCAGTTCCACCATTTAAAACAAAACCGTGCCTCATTTCTAATCACAAATTGTTGTCAGCTGAACACGGCCTTGGCTGAAATCCAGCCTTGATTGTATTTACAGCTATTCAGTTGGAAGACTGTGGCATGAATTTACCTTTTCTCACTGGAGGATACTCATTACAGCCTGGCTCCCTCATTGCTGTGACTGCAATCAGTGCAGCCTTGTGTGTTCAGGCAGGCACAGTGGAGGACTCCTGCTTGTTTACACACCTCTCCTGTTGCCAGAGAAACCACTTTGCCTTTTACCAGTTTTGTGTACCACTTCCTATTTGGTGAGAATGACCCTTTTTGGAGCAGGTGCAACACTCCCAGATGAGGCAGAGCTCCTCTTCTCCCAGAATAGTCGTTACTGTTCCTATAACAGGCAGGTGGCTCAGAGGAGTGAGGAGTTTTTGAGCCCTGCATGGTGCATTTGGGATCTGGATAGCAAACATTTGTGCTGGTCCCAGTCCTTGGCAGCACACAAGGCTGCCTGCATGGAGCCTGAGTTGAAGGCAATCTGCTTTTAGGAGCCCATGAGTGTTTGAGTGTTGATCCCACTTGGAAAGAAGAGTTTGACAGTGAAAGAGTTAGAGGGAGGCCAGAAATGCTGATGAAGAGAGCCACATTTGGTAATGTCAGCAAAATGGTTCTGGGAACCCTGGCTGGGGACTGAGTTTGCCTTACTTCTAGGGAAGTGGGAGAACTGTGGTGGGGTCAGGAGAACGGAGGGAGAGAGGGGCTGGTGGAGAAGAATGGTAGGTTGGTCACAGTGCTGTGTGGTATGCGCCTCTTCAGACCTCACTTAGTGATCCTGGCCTTGCCTCAAAGAGCTTGGCATCACTGTAGCTGTAAGGGAACATCTGTCTGTCATGCCAGGTGTTATCATGGAGGCCAATGTTAAGAGTGGTTAGAACAGGAACCATAGAATGCAAGAGAAAGGACTTTCTTGACTTAGTGATACACTAACTATAAAGCACAAAGCTCTTTGGAGGCAAGATAAGAACTATTAAATGAGGAAGGATTTTCTTTATAGTGTGAACTATATTTTAATTATTCATTCCCCAGATAACATTTAATTGCTAAGATTTTCTCTGTAGCAACTGTTTGAGTTGGATCCAGGGCACTGGTGACAGCTTCTGCTTGATTAAGGCTACTTACCCTGTCTTTGCACAGCCCATCTAATTGGGAGTGCATTTGAAAATTGGGTGCCTGTGAATGGTCAATGGAGAAAAAATGTAGTTTTCTAAGCCGTAGCTGAGCTGTGGCAGTTGCCTATGCATATTAGACTGGATGATTTCAGAGCCCTTTTCCAACATTAATGATTCTGTTTTCCTCTGGTGTGTGGTGAGCAGAAGCTTTGGTGGTCTGAGATTTATATCCATGTAAAGAGATGCATCTTTTCCTGTATTTCTGCCAGCTAAAAGAGTGCTTCTGGACTCTGCTCTGCTACTGTGCAGTGGTTTGTGAAGATGAGGCTTAAGACTGGGAATGAATAGATCTGGGAAATGAAAATGTCCGTGGTTAATTTGTTGTCTGCCTGGAGGAAGTCTTCTGCACATAAAATGGTTCTGCTGCTATTGATTTTGGATGCCTGTGTTACTGGGGACTTCACCTTTCCTTGATGTGAGTGTCACAGTTTCATTTCCCAGCTGTATCACTTCACAGTGCAGTCAGAGCTGTAAGCTGCAGGTACAAGGGGAGAGCTGGCTTCTGGAGGGCTGGAATGCCCCAGCCTTTTGAAAGGCTGGGATGCCTCAATGTGTTTTTTTGATATGAAAGCAAGTTTCTGCAGAAGTCTAGTCTCCTGTATGAATAAATTAGAGAGAAATAAAACAGAGGAAAAAAAACTCTAAGACCTTCAAACTGGATAAATATCACTGTTCTATGTAGGGGCAAAAGAGAACATTGTGGAAGGACATGATCCTCTGGGAAACAGCACTCTTGTCTCCGTACAGATATGATGTGTGTCATGCAGACAGTGCAAAGTGTAGCCTGCTCTCAGGACAAAATGCTACTTTCTGTATTGTGGGGTGGAACTACTCTTTTCTTGACCTGCCCCATCTTTGGAAAGCTGTGGTACTTCTCAGCAGCTGTACCTTTAAACAGCAAACATTTTAGTTTCCAAGGTGTTGCATTAAGAGGTGGGCACTTGCAGGTGTTTCTCCCTGAAGGTCTTACACTTACATCAAACTCTGAATGAAGTTCTCTCTGTGGATGGAGACTCCTTTAAGTGATGAGGTGAAAGGGGGGTTGACTGACAGACTTGAAATATTTATAATGAATGCCTACGTCAGCATATAAGACTTTTTCCCCCCGTCTACTGCAAGATGCTACACAGTAAAATAGAACATATGTTAAATGGGCTGGAAGAATTAACTTCTTTCTTCTGACTGCTAGAGATCTATGCTATTTTGGGGCTTGACTTGAACTCAACCTGCCATAGATGTGGGGGACTTCTGTTACGGTCTGGCAAAAGCCTGTAGAATTATACTAATGTAAACCTCAAACTTCTGCATGTGTGGCCTGATTTGGCTGAAGCTGGAAGCAAAGAAAATTACTTCTCTCCTCGTACATTAATGAAAAAGCTCCTGTTCCCATCCCAAGAAGCCCATATTAGGAGCTCTGCTTGACACGTCTGGAGGTCTGGGCTGGGTGCATCTGTAGGAAAGAGGAGTTATTGAAGGGATGTCTGTGTCCTCGCATTGCTCCCATGGAAGGGCCTTGGGATTCAGCAGTCTTTGATTTCAGCAATCTGAGCCTGCCAGTGGACTCCTGTTAGCAAGAGCAGGGTTAGCAGAACTAAGATAGATACAATGTGAGGTTGGCTTGTTTAGGATGGAGTCAGTCTCCTGGAAGTAGTCAGTGCTGTTACCTTCATTTGTCTTTTGGTTCTTTCAAGCTGGCTTGCCCTCAGCATTCAACAGCAGCTCTCAGAAATTTAGTTTTTTGTGAAGGCTGGTACTGAGCTACTGAAGCAGCTGTATGCACATCTGTCTTGTTTGGGGAGGGAATGCAGAAAGGACTCCCATGGTACCCATTTGGAGAAAATATTTACTTACTTGTGAAGACAGCATACTTTTGTCAGCACAGCTTTGGGACACAACACTCACAGCTTCAGAATACAGATCCCTTGTGTGCAAGCTAATTTTCACAGAAATGTGGGAGCTTGGTGGTTGTGGTTGGTTGGGAGCCTATGTGGAACCAAATACACTTAAATAAAATATTTTAAATCTCACTGTAAGGAGTATCTCAATGGGACTGAACCCAGCGTGCATGCCTTTATAATAAATACAGAAGCACAAAGGCTGATGAAATGTAAAATAGCTTCCCTCTCCCTCCCACTCCTCTACACATCTGCCAGTGGCTACTGACGTGCTCTGGTGTAAGGACAGACTTTGGAAAATTAAGGCCATCTCCCCAAAGGAGGGGATGTCAGCACATGTTAGTGATGAAAATGGAAAATAAGGCATGGGGAGGGCAAGAGGTGCCCAGGTGATACCTTAACACCTTGTGGAGAGAATGGGTTGGTGAAAGCTCCTCTAGGAGGTTTTGAGGATGAAGTGGTGAGTCATAGGTCCTGAAACGAACATTTGAAACAAGTCTGCCAGGAGTGCCCTTCCCTTGGCTGTCCTTGCAGCATGGACCATGCTTTGCAAACCCTCTCAGTGCCACCACTTCATCAGTGCCCATGGCTTCTGTGGCCAACCACAGCACATGCCTACTGCCTGCCAGCAGGCAGCACCAGCCAGCTTTGACAGGGCTCAGTGTAATTCCAGGAAGTGTTCTTTTTTAGGCAGTTTTTCTCAGGGTGGTGTTAGGAGTTGTACCAAGGGAAAAAGAAACAGAAAATGTTCTCCAGGAGATCTGGCCACACCACAGTGGTCAACGCGTTGCAGTGACTTCATGCAGTCCTCTGGCAGTGTGGGTGGATAAGCTGCACGGGGAATATTTTAAACAAATGTAGCAGCTCCAGTTCCTTTTCACATGGGCTACTTTATTAAAATCTGACATATTCTTCTGTTAGTGTTTAACCCTTCACTCTCTGACCCTGGCTGAATGGTTCACAGCACAAGGAATGTATGGCTGCCATATAACAGGGAAGAGTTGGTATTCATGGTAATTAATGCCATGTGCAGGAGTGCATCTCAATGCACCTCCCATCCCTCTGTTGGAGTGCTCCAAAGGGTGGAGCATCTCAGCTCCAGGGAAATGTTGAGCTGAGTGGGACTGGTGAATGCCCTGATCTCTTCCACAGGGGCCAAATTATTGGCTTTGTTATGCAAGGAGACAGCTGAACTTGAACTTCCCCAGTGCAGCAGAGATCAAATCCACAACTGTGAAAGCTTGATCTCACACCAAATGATTTGGCTAGCATCTCCTGAACAATTTTGCATGCTCAGCAGGCAAAATGAGGGGGTGAATAAGGAGAATTTCAGCTCAAACAAGGGTTTGTTACTGCCTCTTGGCTTGTGCTGAATTCAGCTCCCATCATTTCCCTGTCTCCTCCTAAATTATAACTTGTCATGGCATTGCATGGAAGTAACTCAATTACTCATGATGATTTTTCCATGATGTTAAAGCCTGGATCATAGTCATAGAGACTTGCTGGGGTGATCTGGGGGTGATAAAGTGGAATAGAGGATTCACACATGTAGGACAGGTAAAGTGTGTCTCCTGGAAGGAACACTCAACTCCTACACAACTTGCATTAAATTCTGCACCCAGGCAGCACAGTGGGAAGAGTAACTTGTTGAAGTCGGTGCGGTTCTCACTGCTCACATGCAATGTATAGCAACTGTTTGCAGTCAATGCTTTTCCAAGTCTTGTTTGTCTCTACACTTTTGTTTTAAAACTCAAAAGGTGCTTCTTAGACCTTATAATCTCTGTAATAACATATGTCAATATAAAGACTACAGAGGACATAGATTCATTTTTTGGCAACAAAATACTCCTTTGACAGTGAGCATTGACATTCCGAACACCAATTCAAACTGTGTATGAATGATGTCCCAATTTAGACACAATTCTGTCTCCACAGTCTTCTGGAATGATGCTGCTGGAAAAATATTCCTGTGGCCACTGTTGTGCCAATGTTTTAATCCATCTTTTAATAAACTGTAACTGAAGAACATAGGGTGGAATTCATCAAATGATGTGTTGTACCTCACTGGGAAGCAGGATATTAGAGCCAAAACTGAAGGCAGCTGTTGCAACTGCTGCCTGTAATTCAGCCTCACCAAAATACTGTCTATTGTTATTTGTGCCTCGACACAGAAAGGATTTAGTTTAATATCAGTACTGGCAACTGTCATTGCTGAAGTTAGAACTCCAGAGTCAGTCAAGTGAGATCAACCCCTGCCAATCTGGGGAGGGGGAAAGGTGGCTGGAAAGTGCTCCCTTGATATACACAGCAGCTTTTGAAACACCATGCAATCCATGTTGATCATCTGTTCTTCATAGAAAGAAAGGGAAGAGTTGTTATGAGAGAATAATTAAACCAGCTGGAAAGAGCAAAGTGTTGGCAGACTGCAGCCTCTCTGCACAGACCACACAACAGCTTGCTATGATCAGCAGAAAGGGCCAAGAAGCCCTGGGGGAGAAGTGGGAGGGATGCTGGCCTAGTCTTGCAAGACCCTCCTCTCACTCTGCATCAGAACACAAACCCAACTGGGGCTGTGCTGATTCTCCTCACAGCTGAGGTGATCTCCAGCAACAGCGATGCTTAACTGAGGCTTCCAAGTTGCTTCCCCTAAACACAAGTTTTAATGAGGCAAATTCTTATTCTGTATTGGGGATTTTTTCACCATAATGGTTTCACATTGAAACAGGCATGATTTTCAGTCTTTGGAGATACTAAAAAATCAGCTAGAAAAATGCTCTGAGCAACCTGATCGAAGCTGGCTTTGCCCTGAGCAGGGACTGGGAACAGGCACCTCCAGAAATTGCCTTCAACCTCAATAGCTGTTCAATATCTATTTTAGTTAGATTTAGTTCTTGCTGGCTTCCAGGTATGATTCCAGGCTCTGGACAGCCAATATGAGACAAAACTCCAAATAAATTTTGGACATGACCTAATTATTTGAACAGGAGTCTTGTATCCATGTTGACCTGATTTTCAGCTCTTGGATTCCCCATTGCAAATTCAGCCTGCTTGGGAGCAACAGTGGCATTCTGCTTTGATGAGCTTCCTGCCTGGCTGGTGGCTGGTGATTTCCTTCTCCTCCTTGCCCTCTCCTGCCCAGGCTAATGAATGTTTTATACCTTGCACTGTTGCACTAGTGACAGCCAACAAAGGCTGTCTATTAAGAGAAGGAACAGAGCTTTCTCTGCAGAAACACAAATAACGCATCACTTTATCTTGAATGTCTCAAACTTAGCTATTTTCAGCCATTAGTTTAAGGATTATGATCAAATTCTTCATGAAACTCCTTATCACCTGCCCTACGTGCAAATAGCTGCCTGTGCTGTGTTGCCAGAGCATTGCTGATGTATGGACCTCAGAGCTTGCAGTGCCTCCAGCAAACTCCAGCTTTGGGAAGTCTGGGAGAATCAGCTCCAGTTTCCTTTCTAATTTTTCCAGATAAGTAGTAAATAATCTATTTCAGTTTCTCAGACCTCATGTGTTCCTCTAAGAAATTGTGAACTTCAGAAGAAAATAGCTCCAGCACTTAAAGTTCCCGCTGAAGAGGTGGGCAAAGGGAAAGTAGCCAAGGATGCCTCTCTTGGGATCCACAGTCAAAGGACAGAGTTGAGGGAGCCACCCAGAAAACTGAAGGGAAGGACTAGGTATTACATAGATTAGATTTCAGGACTGACTTTTGTATAAATAAGCATGGCAAGGACACTTGGGTTCTAGGTACTTTCTCTGCCTGTGGACCATGATGGTGAGTGCCAGGACACTGTCCTTAAGCACTTGGCCAGCAAAAACAAGAGTATGGGACTGACATTTGTAGAACTTGTGACTTGGAGAAAGACTGTGTGGAATAATGGGAAGTGGGTTGAGCACTATTTGTTTTATTATAGAATGAAGACATAGTACTTGATACCGAGTCTGAAGGAGACCAGTGGCGGAGCTCTGCAGTTAGAGAAGCATCTGTGCTCTCAGAAAGTATATAAAATGAAGAATATTTTCACTAGTTGAGTGCCTTTTGCATCCCTTAGATCTCCTAGCTTTATAAAAGTTCAGTCTTCATTGGCCTCTGGCTATCAAATAAGAGAAGCCATTTAAGTCAACTAGTATTACAAAAGCCCCTAAATCTCCTGGACTGAATCTTTTCTTGTGTGCTATATGATGTTGAGCCCAAGCATTTTCCAGTCTCCTAGAAAATGCCATCATCTCATATGCTGGCTATGCTGTTAAACCAGTATGTTTTACTCAGGAACTTAAACCATCTTACTTTTTATTATCAAAATCAGCTTCCAGAGAACGTATCATGCAGTCCTGCTCCTGAATGTCTCTTCCAAATCCTGTCTGCTGTCATGCTTAAGCTACTCAGTGATAATTTCGTGACTTCCTGTGAAGAGAGGGAAGAGTGTTTGAGTGCCGTGAAATGAGAGCTCTAATTTTATCTGGCAGGTATGGAGCATGCTGTGGTTTTCATTTAACCTTGCAAAGGAATGACCTGTGTGAATAATGGATTCAAGGGAAAGTTTTGAAAACTGAAAGAACAGAGGTTGTCGTGCTCATATTGGGACCATCTGGTTTCTGTGGCTAATAAGAAATGTTGTCACTGGTAACAAATTCATAGAGTGGGGGGAAGCGGGACTGCAAAACCTCGTGAGCATCCACCTTGTGTCAGCAGTTTGTTTGGCAGACAGTGTTGTGCAGGTATCAAAATGATGATGATGTCTCTTGTAGGCAGGTAACCTAAATAAACACCTTTCTGTCTGTGCTCAGCATCAGCCCAGCCAGCTGGGGAAGGTGCCATCATACACCCACCTCCTTTTGTTTCTCCAGCAGTATGAAAAGGCAGTAAATCTCATGAATATGACCACAAGATGTGGCTGTGTTGTGGGCTGGTTTTGCGTTGTGTTTTGGAGCTCGTGTGGGGCAGACACCAGAAACAGCTTCCCTTTTGAGGCTAAAGCAGTTGTGCTGGGCTACTAGAGCTGACACCACAGACTTTGTAAAATCAGAAACTTTGCTGATTCTTGAGCAACTCAGAGCTCAGTTGAGCACGCTTGGCTGTTTCACACCTGCATTGGAATCTGCTTGCCTTTTGTTGTTTAAGACAGTGCTGGTGAGCTGCTTGCTACTCCTTGGATCAAGTTGAGTAGCCCTGGACGCTGCCTTGCCTCACCTTGGAACAAGAAGACAAACCCCTGTATACAGGTAGCAACTGTGGTGATGATTTGTGGCAGCCCATTCCTCACTGCAGATTTTTCTTGATGCCAAACCGAGAGAAAGAATTTAGTTTCTTCTTATTGCTCCTTTGAGAAATCTCACCATAAAAAAAATAGAAAGAAAAAAGAAAAAGAAGGAAAAAATGGCAGTCTTGTGGGGGCCTCTTTGCTTCTTTTATTTGTTTTTTTTATTTGGAAGATTTAGTTGGAAACAAGAGTTTCTTTTAATACACTTAGCACTCAAGTGGTGCCTGCCAGTTACATCTCTCCAAAGCCGTCAGTCATTTTCCAAAACATAAGCTTTTACCTTTTCCCTTATGATTCTTCTTGTTATGGTCAATAAAAAATTAATTTGCAGAAAAGCTTTCTTATCTTCCACACATGCAGTAAAAAAATCCCCTAACAAAGCTACTGCTTGCATCTCTGGACTTTTAGTCTTGCAGCTACTGTGTCATTTGTAGTTGAGTATAATTTTACAATCCTCAACTCCCAGTGTATTGACTCTAATGTCATAAATATACCTATATTTCAGGTCATCGAGTGAAAAGCTACCATCTTGTCACCCTACAACAACATTTTTACACTGCACTGCTTCCCATCTGTTAATATCTCTTGTGAACTAACTGCTATAATAACCAAACTGTGCATTTTCTTAGGCCTGACTTTATCTGCATCTCCCAGGGGTTTTGAAGGAAGTGTCGTGTACTGTAGATACTCCTGGGCAACAGATAGAAGAGGTACTCCCTGGGCTGGGATCCCCAAGGTGGGCAGCAACTGGAAAAGTGCAGTCTCCAATGATTTTCAAAGGGGTTGTTGTTGCCCACATCTAATGCACAAGAGCTATTAACACATTGCTCCAAAAGCCTTGTCAGCATCTGCTTAATTTTGGGGCACTGTTGGATGCAAGAACATCTCTGATTTATGCTTGGTAGAAAATACCTGAATCCCAGTGGGATGCGAGGGGGTGAGCCGTGTGTGAGGGAGCTGGGGTTGTTTAGCCTGGAGAAGAGGAGTCTCAGGGGAGACCTTATTGCTCTCTATAACTACCTAAAAGGAGGTTGTAGGCAGGCAGGGGTTGGTCTCTTCTCTCAGGAGACCAGTGACAGAACAAGAGGACATGGTCTCAAGCTTTGTCAGGGGAGCTTTAGGCTTGATATTAGGAAAAAATTTTTCACTGAAAGGGTGATTGAGCATTGGAATGAGCTGCCCAGGGAGGTGGTGGAGTCATCGTCCCTGGAGGTGTTTAAAACCAGATTGGATGAGGTGCTTAGTGCCATGGTTTAAATGATGAGTGGGTGCTGGTGTTGGATCATAGATTGGACTCGATAATCTTGGAGGTGTTTTCCAGCCTTGTGATACTGTGATACTGTGACTCTGCTTTTCATGGCACACGGCACCCACCACCTATCCCAGCCCTGCATTCAAGGTGCAGCTCTCATCCAGTGCAATTCTTATTGCATAAATGCTAATTATTGAATACGGTCAGGCAGACAGCATGGCTCCAGACTACAAATCTCTTCAGGAGTCAAGCTCCCAGCCTCATAAACATGGAATCTGTCAAGCCAGAGGACGTAAGACCTCCAGGCCATTATTAGCCAATATGAAGCTTATAAAAGACTCTATAAACCAACTCATGATAAATAATTTCACAAGTACAGTTGTGGTGCTGTAGAGCTTGTTTAGAATTTAAAAGCTGCTGCAATGTGCTGCCAGGAGGATTAAATGCTATCACTGTGTTTCAGGCATTTTACAGTGTGCCAAAGGGGTATGTGTGTTTTTGTTTGTTTGTTTGGTGAGGAGTTAGTGTAAGAAGTGAGGAAAGCAGAGGAGATCCTACACATGCACAACATAAGCTGTAGCAGACTCTGGGGACCAGGGGATGCCCAATACTGTTGGACAACATTTAGAAAGTGACTTGGTCTTGTCATAATACCTATTTTTATATATTGTCTTTCAGCCAAAGCTCACAGGCTGGATGTCTTTAACATTGCATTAGGTGAAGGATTACCTGTGAGATAAACTTGCATGGTGAGCTGGGGGAAACTTGCAGCTGAACCTGGAGAGGTGCTGGCTGGTTCCTGGCTCCATCATCCTCTTCCCAGCAAGTGGAGAGTGATGCAGACCTTCATATCGGGTTTTAACCAGCAGCCTGTTATTTCTAGAGACTGAGGGAGTCTGAATGTAGCTTTATGGGAAGGAGCTGAGCCCCACAGCTGGCTGCACACCTACGTGTACACAGGTTAGCTGCAAAGAAGGAGGTGGCTTCAGTGGTACGTCCTTAGGTTTTGTCACTGCAGGCTCCTGGCAGCTGGAGTCTGAGTTAGATCCAAGGAGGAATATGGGCAAGTTGTACACTTTCTGTGACCCATCTCTCCTGGCTTTCTTGTTGCAGTATTTTGCTCTGCAGCCTTCAAGGCAGTAAGTTATTGTCTTCCAGAACAGTCTTCAAATATTGTCAATTATTTTCTTACGATGCGTGTTTTGTTTCCATGGTTATTAGAACCAGGTTTGCTTACAACCATTCTTCCTTGGCACAAAATGTTTCTTTTGGCTTTTAAACTTATGTATTTTTCTGGGCTCCTGCTCCAAGATAACAAATATTTTTAAAGGAAAACGTAACCAAGAGGTATGAAGCTCCCAGTTTAGAAACTGAGAGGTATAAAATCAACATGGCATTCTTCAGAAAATGAGAAGATGTTTGAGTCAGGCAGAGTCCAGCTCGTCATATGAAGCTGTTGTCCTTGGCAACCAGATAAATTTCTTTCCCCATTGAAAATGCCACTTTAGTTGATTGGTTTGTTTCAAACACCCAGCTCCTTGGAGGAAGACTCAGCTTGAAAAGCAGGAGTGGCGGATTCTGACCTACAGCTGGTGCAGAGGAGTAGGAGGGAACTAGGGAAAAAGCTGTTTCTCTTGTTGAATAAAACCATTGCTTATTATACAGCTCTGCTTGGACTTGTTCCAGATCCATCATAGTAAATGGAAAATCTTCACTTGACACAAATGGGAGCTGGCCCCAGCTCCAGGGATTAAATAGCATAGAGGGTCTCAGGTGGATCTTCACACAGGAACAAATCATACTCCTTTT
This sequence comes from Tapera naevia, assembly GCA_033556795.1. Taxonomy (NCBI): domain Eukaryota; kingdom Metazoa; phylum Chordata; class Aves; order Cuculiformes; family Neomorphidae; genus Tapera; species Tapera naevia. Next base: position 5,610,012 of record JAUMJJ010000157.1, on the reverse strand, counting down.
GAGCCAGTCCCTGCTTAGTTTATTTTACATTCTTGTCATTTATTGACAAATTCATGGGGTTTATGTGTTGCCTTGTGCTGCGTTGCTTGTGACCAGCTACAGTGGTAACAGTGGACCTCATCCAGCCAGTAACACCTGAGCTGTGGCTGCACCCCTAAGTTGATGCTGAACTCTCGGGGCACCAGCTGCAACATCCATGGGGACGTGTGTGAGCCGTACTCCTGGAATAGGGAGTTTAATTGTCCTTCAGACTAGAGTAAGATGCCAGCCTTTGGATGAAGTGATGCCTTTCTGCATGTTGCAGAAGATCCTGGTTGGTAATAATCATGTTTCTGTGAGCAGCTTGCTGTGAGTCACTGCAAGATGCCACCAGAGAAGGATCAGGGATTTTGTCTTTGCTTTTCTGCATTTGCTAGGCCTGGAAGCTCTCCTGGTGTAACTCCTGGGAGGTTCTACATCAATATTAAATAACAAAGAAGGATGTCACAGGTGTGGGAGAATATAGCTGTGAAATGGCTTCTTTTGAATGGAGCTGTAGAAGCAACAGCTCAGATTAGAGAAAATGGATTTAAGTGTTTTTTGATCTTCCTGAGGGAACTCCTTTCTGTAGGTTCTTCTTCCCTCCTGTTTCCCCATGTTTTCTTGCCCTTTAGAGTCTTATCTTTTTTTTGCCTTCAGTTAGGAAAGTTTTCTTTCTCTTGGCCCTCTACAATCAGCAGAGCTAAGATGAATATTTTGTTGTTCATTTTTCACGATGCAGGGCTGAGGCTGGGACCAAACATGCTCATGAGACCAGGAGAGCCTTCCCGAAGGCTCTGCCTCAAAGCTCATTGTGACTTTGACACCACAAGATTGGTTTCTATGCTCTTTCAGCATTTCCCTTTAATCCAAAATATCTCCTGGTAGGAGCCCAGAAGATCCTGGAGCCATCCATCTGTGACAATCTGCACGACCTGCCATGCCACACACTGAGCAATCAATGACTCTGCCAACATGATTGGTGCACAGGAAGATGATCCTTGGAGAGCTGTAAATACTGGTGACATCGGTTAGGAAATGGCAATGTGGCAAGCATGAGTGGCTAAGGAGGTTGCCCATAAAGCAAACGTCATGGTGCCCATAGCAGAGCATCAGCAGAAGACACAAGGGATCTGCTTCAAGCCAGGGAAATCTCTAGTGGTTGGTGATCCAGGGAGAATTCCTGGAGTGTCTGGTGGCATGAGAAAGGATGAGCGTGCCTGCCTGGACAGCAAGGGGTCATGAGAAGAGAAGAAAAACATCAGGATATTATATTAAAAGCACATCTGTGCACAGTCTGGAATGGTAAATACATTTTCAGACTCCTTTCATAAAGCTTCAGTGTTTAAAAGTGCTGATAAAGTGCATTCCAACGTCCTTAAAGTACTGCACTGTGCCACACACACGAGACAGTGTTTACATGAGAGACGGCCAGCGCTGCGATGAACAGTGAGAAGAATGGGCTTATATGTGTGAAGGGGAAGGATTTGTGGATTGTCACCAGAAAATGGGGTCCAGCTGGCTTGTGCTGTCCTGGCCCCCGAAACCCTGGGGCTTTTGATCACAGTGTGCCTGGGACAGGTTGTGAAACTCCTGGCACGGGAGGGAGGAACTGAGCAGTGCTCAGCATCCTTCACTGCTGCCTCATTTTGTATGGGCCCGCTGCGGTCCCTAATGGCAGTCCCCCTTTTTGAGAGAGGTGTTCACATATTTTTGTGGCTGTTGCTGCTCTCCATCCTGTGTTTTTCTTGTAGGTTTATTAACCCTCTTTGTGCCACTGAATTTCTGTTAGGCTCCTCTTGCTATTCCTTGGGGCTCCCTCACCTTGTGTGATCATGAGCCTTGAACTGGGGGTTATTGCTGTCAGAGGAGATAATTTCTCACAGAGGAGCACCCATTTTTCCCTCCATATAAGAAAAGTTTCCTATTAAGACTGTTCCTCAGAATATGAGGCCCTTTCAGAGCAGTTTGAAAAAGAGTTTTGAAAACAGTGTTTGTAACACAACGTATAAGGTGAAGATCGATGCTTTGGAAAGCAACTGTGGAGTTGGTGCAACACCTTCCTGAGGCTGGGCCATGTTCTGGCTTTAGTGGAAGCTGTGATTTATCACAAACCTAACAATTTGCAATACGAGGGTTGGGAAAGGGCTGCTGAGGAGTTTATCACTTGAGAAAATAGTTCAGATTTGAAATGCCTTGGACCACACAAAGCATTTCTTGCTGTTATTGTGCTGTGACTGCTTGGTTAAGCATTTTTTCGTCAAGTTGTTTAAAAATATCTGAGGCTGGAAGGAGAGAGAGCAATGGAGCTGAGGAAGGAGTTGAATTCAAGAAGGTGGCAAGAAGGAGAGGAGAAAGTGCCAGGTGTGAGGGGCAACATAGGAGATGGCCAAAACTGAAGAGGGGGAAGGCTGCAAAGGAAATGGAGTAATGTCTTGGTACTACCTCAGCAGCCAAGGAGGAAAGAATGAGCGAGGTTGTGAAGCCAGAACTCAGAGTCAAACAGAAGCCAAGAAGGCAGACTTTTCAGACACAGAAGATGGTGGGAACACAGTGGTTTCTTGTGACATAAGCTGCAAACGTGGTAGGCAAAACTTTAAATATCAGCGTACTTATGATGCTCAGTTTCCCAGGTCTTATGTAAGTGGATATAACTTCACAAGGGCTTGTAACTCTTCATGTCTTGCACTTCTGGAGCATACTTTCCTTGCTGCTGACATCTGTCATGCCACCTCACGTTCATGGTACCACCCTACCACCTGCCCAAATTCACTAACATTTCTGTTTCTATGAAATGTATGAATCATAACTTCCATGCCATGGCTCACCGCAATATGGTATTTCCAGAAATAGCATCCCGCAAGCCAAGAGACGTGATATGGCCCTTATGATGCTGGAGGCCCACAGTGCAGAGGGAGGGTAAAGAAAACATCCCACCCAACACTGCAGTGGGAGGTCAGCAAGCACTGTGTAGGGTCCAGCCCTTCATTTGGATTTTTTTGAATTTGTAAGGTGAAACTATCGGAATTTCAGTGCATGATGAGATTTGTAAATAAATACTCTATTGGTGAAATAATTGTCACACTACAAATACAGATCCACTGACACTTTAACCAAGGCTAATGAAGGAGAAGTGTTGTACCTGAAATACTGTTTGATATTTGAATGTAAGTTGCAGTGTTTCCTAGTAAAGTACTTTGCTCCCAGTGTAGATTTCTTCTAGGACTTACCAGTAAGTGCAGTATTCTTTTAACCGAATCTAACTTATCAATGTTTTATGGATGCATTCCTTATTTGAAACTATGCAAGGAACATCTCCTGAGGTTCAGAAAAGCCATCACAACTGTGCAGCTAGTGGCATATTTATAATTTATTCTTATTGTTTCGACTTCTTCCTCATCCATATGCTGTTGGTTTTACTCTCAGGTCAGGTCCTCTAACTATTTGCGAGTTATTTCCATGTGAAATGACCTTAGTTTATTCCTAATGCACACTGTTATTTTTGGTTAATCAGTCTCACAGGTACCCATTACAAGAAAAGCTATGTTTATATGAATATTGTCATGTAATTAAAAGGTCAGAGCCTTAGAGCAAAATTTGAGTCTAGGTGATATCAAAATAATGTACCTATCTAATCACCTGCAATGAGTATTTTGCATAAAATTGGTTCTGAAGTTACTATTTTCATGATGTTTTATCATGAAGACAAAGGATGATCTTTCTCTGCATGCAAGAAGTGTTATTTAGAGAAGTCACTCTGATTTATATAAGGTAAATACTTATTTAGGATCTCTCATTTCACTAATTACATCCATTTTTGTAAGCAAGTCTTCACCTAATACATTGCAGCGTCATAAACAAATATCTAATATCATTGTAGCCTATAACTGGAGTTTTACAGTCCAGACTTTCTGTTCTCCTATCTTATAAATGCTGGCTTGGGATAGTACCACCAGGGATGGATTTACCACACCAAATCCACCTGCCAAAACAATAAAGTGGAAAAAAACAGGTAGGAAAAAATGAAAGAGAAGGATCACTACTTTTCTTTCAATAGCTGCTTTTAACTCTCCTTACCTCCATCTACTTTTTTATTCTCCTAGCTTAAAAGCTGCATTATGTGGAGTTAGCCAGTAAAAGTTCCACATTTACCAGATGTTCAGCTGAGTAAAACTTGCAGTAAAGATTTTTGGAGGGCCACTCATTTACCCTCACAACATCTCCTTCCTGGAGAAACAGCCTTTCCCCTGCCATTCAAATCAAGGTCTTGTCTTGGTGCACATATTGATCAAATGCCAGCTGCAATTTCTGAAACTCCATAGAGTAATGAAAGAACTGACTGGGCAGGGAGGCAGCAGCATCTGAAGTCACTCTCATTTAATTCTGGCCAGATATTAATTAATAGACTACCATCACATTCATTTCATAAAATGGGCTCATAATAAACCATGAGAGAATCTCTTTAATGAAGATTTGTGGTCAACTTGAAATGCTTGGAATTTCTATAGCATTTGCAAATCTTTAGGAACAATTTGGAAACAAGGAAAGAGGCTGATGATAACTCTTCTTGTTGTCGCTGTCAGGGATGCTTCGACTGACATGTAAGCGAGTGGTATGGAACTCATAGAATAGTTTGTGTTGAAAGGGACCATAAAGATCATCCAGTTCCAGCCCCCTGTCACACCTTCAACTGGGTCAGGCTGCTTAAAGCCTCATCCAACCTGGTCTTGAACCACTTCAGGGATGAGGCATTCACAACTTCTCTGGGCAACCTGTTCCAGTGCCTCACTCTCCACACAGTAAAATCTTCTTCCTAATATCTAACCTGCCAGATTAGGTGCCAGGTAGGAAGCTCTGCTGGAACAATTTTTTCTGCATGAAGTATGGAGGTTTGTTTTTTGTGCTTTTAGTATGAAATTAATCCTCTTTTTCTCAGCACAGAGGTGACTTCAGAAGCCGGAGATGTAGCTTTGCCTTTTCCTCCGATGCCTTCATGCAGTGCAGTGTCATTTCCAATGAGGCTGGCCAAAGTTAGGATTATAGGTCCCCACCTAAGTGCTTCCTGTATGATTTTAGAAGTGCTGTTGCTTTGATTTTGACTTCTGCAAGAGAAATAATTTCCCATGTGCAGGAAGGAGTTCAGATACATAAGCCAGGGAGAATGGGCTCACGTGAAGGGCAGAGGATGGGCGAAGCACCAAGTCACTGGAGAACCCAAGTCCAGCTTCCCAAAGAGTGTCTGTCTCCTGTAAGCACTCAAATAACTGGGTGGCTCTGATCCTTAGGCTTCCAGATAACTACCTCCCACTGACCTCAACAAGGCAGAGACTTTTAGGTTACTATGGGGTGCAGGCAGTGCAAATCATGTAAAGTACCTTTACACTGCTCATTTGTATGAAATCTCAAAAGACAACCAGAGTCATTGAAGACTTCCCCGACTTGTTCAGATCCCTGGACAGCACACATGGCTGCTCCTGGGGGCTAGATAAGGGCTGCTTTGTTTGGAGTAGCCTTGCTTGATTTATTGCTTAGGCCTGATGATTTTGTGGGGCAGTGAACATTAGGTCTGTCTGCAGCTCCATCCCAATATGCTGTCAGACACAGTGCTGTCCATCTAACTTTAAAAGGACCTGGAAAAGAGACTGAAAATGCCCAGAAGGAAGTAACTGTTCTCCAACACTACAGATGCCAAAACAAAGCACAAGATCCACATGTGTTAAAACCTACTGCCTCCATGCCGTAACCTGCTGATAATGGAAGTGGGGAGAGTATGCAAATTGTGTCCTCATCAAGTATTTAGAAATAAAAATACAACAAGAACTCTGAAACCAGAGGAGCTTTTCCAGATTATACATTCTGTAATGTTTGTTTCCTAAAAAATCTGAATGTCTGTGCTTTCTGGAGTACTAGGCAGGAGGCCATATTCCTAACTGGTATCAATCAGTTACAGATCCATTTATTTGGATGGGCCAGATTTACCCCATCTGGACATTAATTTGTCATTCTGACAAGATTTAAATGCTCATTTTGACATGATCATGAGCTGAGGCTGCCAGCAGTTGTTACTTTCCTTGGCAAAGCTCTCCAGTACTAGCAGAAGCAATTTTTTCCATTTACAGCATATGCAGACACCACAGAGGGGTTTAGCTGCTGATTGTAATGATCTCACATATTTTGGTACCTCACCCTTTTACGAGAATGGTGTCTGGGATGTGGACAGATGGGCTCTGCCTCTCCTCTCCTTTGAATGTTTGAAGGACCTTCCAGGTCTTTCCCTGTAAAGTAATTTTGAGCCATGTCTCCTTTATTTGTCTTTTTCAATATTCCTCATTACCTACTGCTCACCTTGGGGCACCTTCAGGGCTTTCTTGTAAAAAATTTGATTTAGAAATAGAAATGGAAATAGAAATCAGTGGTTCTGTGATTACAACAAAGAAAGAATCTGTCCCAAAGGCTGGGTGGATGTGGTTTGACTCAAGCTCTTGATACAGAGTTGAAAATTAAAACCATTCTCTATTGATATCCCTTTGCAGGAGATATGTACAGGGAAAAGACTACCTGGACATCTTCCTAGAGATAAGGCTCATCAGGCAAGAAACACATGTGGTAATGATCTGGAAAAAGTAAGCATGCATTGCTAGCAAGGTGATAGCATATTTTCATTGAGAAAATTTAAACAAATAGATCAATAACCATGTTTTAAATGGAAGGGAGCAAAGTTTTCTGTGTAATGAGATTGAGGTTGATATTAAAGATAACCTTAAAAGTGACCTGAAACCAAATTAAATCCTTTCCCTAGTTGTGAGTTAGGCAGCAAAATAAACATTAAGTCAAAATGAAGTGAGAGAGTGATAATGAGTCTGTGGGTGCCGAGTTGCCACATTCATGAGAGGAGCCAATTTCAGACTTGAGTGCACTGAGGCTGATGGTGAGGGGCTAGAAACAAGGTAGAAAATCTCCAGATCAGAGCACAGAAAATGTTGCATTGCACATCCAGTAGCAATAGTGACTTTTGAGTGTGTCAGACTGGAGGAGGCAGACGAAGACTGAAGGTAATAGAAAAGACAGATCGATGTGTAAGAAGGGGAGAGGGAAGTGTTGGAGCCTATCAGTGTGACCCCAATTGTATGGATATAAATGAAAACTCAGAGACAAAAATAAAGCATGGAGGTAAATAGGAAATAGGAGAAAATACAGCCTGGTACTAACAAAGGCAGATTGTATTGTATTTATCGTTGATAAAATAATGGATTTTTCTAGACGTAGATTAGATCTATGGCATTTCCTAGCTGGATTCAGTGAAGTAATTGGTATAGTGCCTTTAAAAATTGACTAGGTGAGCTGACAGGGGCAGAATAATGCAAGAATTGGAGGTGAGGTGATGTAAAAACATCTAAAAGAGGGAACTAGTGGATTTTGCTAAAAGGACAATTTGAGGGGTGGGAAGAAATTGCTGGAGAAATAGCTCAAATGTTGGCCTTGAAACAAGCTCTAGTTCATTGTTAGTGAGCCTGTGATATTTTTGAGGGCAGGAACTGAGGAAATGTCCCTGACACAGAGTCCTGGAGTGTATTCTGGGAGGAACTGGATATCTTTAAAGAGGGAGGAAGAGTACTGGGATGAGACAACATGGGTGCCAATGTATGAGAGTTTCCACTGTAAGGGACAAGTTCGCTAGTTAGGATAGACAAGGAGAAAAGAGATACCTGGGGGTATCAGTGTGATTGCTTGGCAGGAGCTGATGCACCCTCCTTGAGCCATTGCCTTAAACAGCTGTACTGTCAGAGCTGGATATAGATGCTGATAAGACTATCTGAATATTCTCGATTCTTGTGCCAACTCTTGGAAGGCTTGGGGTGCAAGAAGTCAGCTCTGTCCTTTGGTAACAGTCCCCAGAGGGCTACAAGTGTGGAAGACAATGAATTCAGCTGCCAGGCCTAGTTCTGGAATAGAGACCTCCTTACATCAAAGGTGATTCTTGCAGTAGTTCTGCCTTTCCCAAGCTGACTAGAATAAATGAAAAAGAATTTTTAAAGAGTCTTTAAATTAAAAAAAAAAAAAAAAAAGAAGTGGTTTTTGCTTCTTTGTTTTGGAGTTTTTAGAATATATTTTTTTAAACTCCTTGATATAGCAGAAATGTAGTATATGACCTTGGGCACATTGGGAAAACCACTCCCAAGGTTTAAAGTGCCTCTCAGGAAGTCTAGACTGATTATTCCTTGCATAGAACACTTCCAGGCTACGTGTGCATGTTTTTTCTCAGATTTAACACTACTATTTTACAATTGCATGACAGTTCTAATCCTAAAGGATGCTGCAGCACTTCATCATATTTGTGTGCTGGTCCCACAGATTCTGACTGGAATCCCTCCAGCGTGATGTGCTCTCTGGATGGAGTATTGCCTACTAAGGACTGAACCCTGATGCAGCAAACGTTGTGTTATAACAGAAGGGAAGTTTTAAAATATTGCAAGTGGTCACTATTAATCACTATCATTATCAAATAAGACTTGCAAAATTATGATGATCATAACAATTATCAAGGAGTATTTATGGTGATGATGTTCCCTCTATTCCGTGAGAGGTGACTGTCTCAGTTTAAGGCTTGTGGGCATTGAACTCCTCAAGGTATGCTTCTTTGTTAATATTCATAGCTAAATCCACAACTGGGTGCACAACTGATTGATGAGTTGGGCTCAAAGAGTCATGGTGAATGGAGTTACATCAGGCTGAACCCAGTCAATAGCAGGGTCCCACAGGGATCTATCTTGGGACCAGTGCTCTTCAATATCTTCATAAATTACCTGGATGAAGGACTTGAAGGTTTACTGACAAAGTGTGCTGATGACGCAAAACTGGGGGGGAGCCGCCGACACTCTTGTGGGCAAAGAGGCCCTGCAGAGGGATATTAACAGATTGCAGAGCTGGACAATTGCCAGCTGCATGAAATTAAACAAGGGCAAATGCTGGGTTCTGCACCTGGGACACAGTAACCCTGGATACAAGGAGAGACTGCAGAGCGAGAGGCTGGGAGCAGCCCTGCAAAGAGTTACTTGGGGCTTCTGGTGGACAGCAAGTTGAACATGAGCCAACAGTGTACCTTGGCAGCTAAGAGGGCCAACCATGTCCTGGGGAGCATCAAGCACAGCATCTCCAGCTGATTGAGGGAGATTGTCCTGCTCCATTTTGTACTGGTGCGGCCCCACCTCCAGCACTGTGTGCAGTTTGGGCACCACAGGATGAAAAAGATCTAAAGTTACTGGAGAGTGTCCAGAGAAGGCCACAAGGCTGGTGAAGGGTTTACAGGGGAAGTCGTATGAGGAGAGGCTGAAGTCACTTGGTCTGGAGAGGAGGAGATTGAGAGAGGGTCTCTGTTCAACCTTGAGAAGAGGAGACTGAGAGGGGATATCGTAGCTGTTTACTGCGTTCTCAAAAGGGAAGGAGGTGAAACAGGTGCTGATTTTTCTCTCTTGTAACCCATGACAGGACTTGTGGTAATGGCAAGAAGATGTGCCAGGGGATGGTTAGATTGCGTGTTAGGAAGAGGTTCTTCCCCCAGTGGGTGGTGGAGGACTGGAATAGTTCCCCAGGGAAGTAGTCATGGCACCGAGTCTGCCAGTATTCAAGAAGAATTTGGACAAGGCCCTCAGTCACACAATGTCAATACTGAGTGTCCCATGTAGGAACAGGAGTTGGACTCGATGATCATTTTGGGTGCCTTCCAAGTCAGGAAATTCTGTGATTCTATGCTTCCAGAACTGGACACAATATCCAAGTGGGGTCTCACAAGAGCAGAGTAGAGGGGGAGAATCACCTCCCTTGGCCTACTGGCTGTGCTTCTTTTGATCAAGGTCAGTTCACGTTGAGCTTCTCATCAATCAACACCGCTAAATCCGTCTCCTCAGGGCGGCTCTAAATCACATTGTCTCCTTTCCTGTATTGATATCGTGGGGTTCCCCGAGCCAGGTGTAGGATGTTGCACTTGGCCTTGTTGAACCTCATGATATTCACACAGGCCCACTTCTCCAGCTTGTCCAGGTCCCTCTGGACTTCTGGTGTGGCCACTGCCCTACTCGGCTTGGTATCATCTGCAGACTTGCTGGGGATGCACTCAATCCCACTGTCTAAATCATTAATGACAACACAAAGTAGCACTGGTCCCTGTATGGACACCTGAGGGACACTGCTTGTCACGGGTCTCCATCTAGACATTGAGCTGTTGACCACTACTCTCTGAATCTCACCATCCAGCCAATTCCTTCTCCACTGTGCAGTCAACCCATCAAATCCATATGACTCCAGTTTAGAGAGAAGGATATTGCAGGGGAACAGTCTCAAAGACTTTACAAAAGTCCAGATAGATTACATCCATGGCCTTTCCTGAGCCCCTCAATGCGGTCACTCCACCATAGAAAGCCTCCAGATTGGTCAGGCAGGACTTGCCCTTGCAGAAGATACGTGGGCTGTCTCAACTCACCTCCCTGTCCATGTGCTTTGGCAAAGCTTCTAGGACAATCTATTCCATGATCTTCCCAGGCACAGAGTTGGCACAGGCTGTTGGGTCGGGTTTCCCCAGGGTCCTCCTTTCTATCCTTTTTATAAACGGGCACAAGGCTGCCCTTCTTCCAGTCACAAGGGACTTCTCCTGACTGCCATGACTTTTCAAATATTATGGAGAGTGGCATGGCAACGACATGAGCCAGTTCCCTCCAGACGCTGGGATGCATCTCGTCAGGTGCCATAGACTTGTATATGTTTAGGTTCCTCAGGTGGTCATGAACCCAATCTTCCCTTGCAGTTGGAGGGGCTATACCCCCTGGTCCCTGTCTTGTTTTTCCTTGATCCTGGAGGGATGAGAAGAAGACTGAAGCAAAAATATTGTAGAGCTCCTTAGCCTTCTCCTCATTTGCTGATGTGAGGTCACCTTTTTCATTCATCCATTGGAGGAGGCTTTCTTTAACCTTCCTTTTCTGGTTGACGTACCTATAGAAGCCCTTCTTGTTGTTCTTTGCTTCTCTTGCCAAGTTCAGCTACAGCTGTGCCTTGGCCTTCCTAACCCCATCCCTACAGAGCCGGGCTGCATCCCTATACGCTTCCTGGGTTCTCTGTCCCTGCTTGCACTGTCTGTGCAGTTCCCTCTTGTTTTTCAGTTTGACCAGCAGGTCTTGACTCAACCACACTGGTCTCTTCCCTTCCCTGCCTGATTTCCTACATCTGGGGACTGAGTGCTCTTGTGCTCTGTGGAAAGCATCCTCGAATATTTGCCAGCTCTGTACTGCTCCCTTGTCCCTGAGAACCATTTCCTAGAGGGTCCTTCTGGCTAACTCCCTGAAGAGCTGGAAGTTTGCTTTCCTGCAATTTAGGGTTCTTACCGCAACTCCTCACCTGTTCCCTATGCCTCAGAACCTTGAACTCCACCTGTGCATGATCGCTGCAGCCCAGGGTGCCTCTGATCTGACATCACTGATGAGCTCACTTGCACTGGTGACCATCACGTCCAGTATTGCATCCCCGTGGGTAGGGGTGCCTATTATCTGGGTTAAGAAATTACCATCTGTGCACTCTAGGAGTCTCTTGGATTGCCTACAGCTTGCTGTGCTGCTTTCCAGCAGATGTCAGGGTGGTTGAAGTGTCCCAGTAGGAAGAGAGCTTGCGAGCATGAAGACTGCTGTAGCTGGACGCCGAAGGCTTCATCGGCACACTCCCCTTGATCAGGTGGCCTGTAGTAGACATGGACTAGAAGATTCTTTTGGTTGACTTGGTCTTTTATTCTCACCCATAAGCTTTCAACTTGTGTTTTTCTTTTTCAGGGACAGCTCTTCATCTTCAATCAGTTTCCTTATATAGAGGACAATGCTTCTGCCCCTACTTCCCGGCCTTACCCTTCTGAAGAGCCTGTAGCCATCAAGAGCCACACTCCAGTCATGGGATTTGTCCCACCAAGTTTCAGTAACTGTGACGGGATCATAGCTTTCTAGCAGCACGGGGTTGTGTAGAGGCACTTGAGCCTGGCAGTTTGCCCTATTGCCTTCTTGGTGAAATAACCCTTATTTCTCTTGAGGTGTTCTATGGAGGATCCATTCTTCATTCCTACTGTCTCAGGAGCCCTCAGTTCATCTCCACAAGACTCCTTGGGAGCCAAAGGTAAACCAAGCCCTGGCAGCCCCACAGCATTGCTCTTGGGCGAACCCAGCAAGGTGTTGTGTTACCACTGAATAGAAACTACGGAGAGCAACACACAACATTACAGGCTTGGGGAAGAGTGACTAGAAAGCTGCCTGGTGGAACAGGATGTGGAGGTGTTGGTCAACAGCAGCTGGACATGAGCCAGCAGTGTTTCCAGGTGGCCAAGCATCCTGGCTTGTATCAGGAATGGCACGGGCAGCAGGAGCAGGAAAGTGATTGTGCCCCTCTACTCAGAACTGGTGAGGCCACATCGCAAATTCACTGTTCAGTTTTCTGCCCCTGTGTAAGCACAGAGTAAAAACCACAGAGTGAAATCAGTATAAAAGCCCAAACTCTTGAATACAATGTGAAATGAAGTTTTATTTATCCTATTAAAACAGGAAAGCTGACAGATGATTAGTAGTGATTACCAACAAGTTAACAAGACCAGCTTGAAATGCATCTAATCCTTACTGCAAGAGAATAAGGATAGTAATTAAGAAAGATCCATTACCATTGCCCTGTCATCACCATCCAGACCCGGGGAGCCCTGTTTTTTTTTGCCACAGAGATTTGGAGAGCCTACCCTGGACAATTGTGGGGAACCTATGCAGTGCATCCACTTATAGGTGGGATCTGCAGAGATTGCTCCAGAGGGTCCAACTTTTATATCATTAGATAAACAACTCACATCATTCTAAAATTGTGGGAATTCTGGTCTCAGCTTTTGGTTGCCCCCACCCTGGAGTGAGGCCAAAACTTCAGAAAGGAGGACCTTACTGCTCCCTGCAGCTACCTGAAAGGAGGTTGTAGTGAGGTAGGTATTGGTCTCTTCTCTGAAGCAGCTAGCGATAGGACGAGAGGAAATGTCCTCAAGTTGTGCCAGGGGATGTTTAGGTGGGGTATTGGGAAAATTTTTTTCCCTGAAAGAGTGGTGAAGCACTGGAACAGGCTGCCCAGGGCAGTGGTGGAGTCACCATCCCTGGAGGTGTTTACAAAACATGTAGATGTGACACTTTGGAACAGCACCTTAAGCACAGTGGTGTTGAGCTGATGGTTGGACGTGATTGGTCTTTTCCAACATTACTGAGTTTATGATCCTATGGCTCTATGCTGGACATGGAGGAGATGGTGCTCTATCAGCTGCGGGTGTTGCCCTCTGGGAAATCTCCGCCCACACCCTCTCATCACTCCTGGGAAGAGTCTCTTTGGAAGCAATGACCTGTCACAGGAACAGAGACCCTGCCATGGACAGCCCCTTCCCACCACCAGGATATACACCACCACCTGCCCATCAGTGTCACGAAGGCACCAAGAGCACGGCTGCTGTCCTCAAGCACCAAAGTCACACCAAGGGAGCCTATCCCTCCTCACAGCACGGGCTCTCAAGGAGCAAATCTTCCACGGCTCACAGCACCTCTGGGTTGCAAGGGCTTGGGAGGCTTCCATGTGCTTTGTAAAGGGAGCCCTGGGAGACCTGTCCTGCCACAGAGTCTGTACTTTGTGGGTGTTGGGGCGCAGGCTGCCCGGCACAGCTGAGCCTGGGGTGTCGAAAGGCGGAGTGGCCTCACTTCCAGTACTGGGTGCAGTTTTGGGAGCCACAGGATAAAAAGCATCTAAAGCTACTGGAGAGTGTCCAGAGGAGGCCACAAGGCTGGTGAAGAGGGGAGGTCATATGAGGAGCGGCTGAAGTTACTTGCTCTGTTCAGCCTGGAGAAGTGGAGACTTAGAGGGGATTTCATAGTTACTGCCTTCTCAAAACAGAAGGAGGTGAAACAAGTGCTGATCTCTTTTCTCTTGTGAACTATGATAGGGCTAGTGGTAATGACAGGGAGATGTGCCAGGGGAGGTTTAGATTGCATGTTAGGATGAGGTTTTTCACCCGCTGGGTGGTGGAGCACTGGAACAGCTCCCCAGGGAAGCAGTCTGCCAGTATTCAAGAAGTGTTTGGACAATGCCCTCAGTAACACGGTATGAATGTCGGGAATGTCCTATGTAGGGACAGGAGTTGATCATTATGTTTGTTTTGGGTGCTTTCCAACTCAGGTAATTCTTTAGTTATATGATTTTATAATACAGAAGCATGTTCTGTAATTCACTTCTTCTTTCCCCTTTCGGTATTCTCATGCCCAGTTTTACCTTTGCCACCACAGACAGAACTTTCTTAATCTTTCTTCCTTCTTCATTAAATTCACAGCTTTGGTAATTGTAGATACTGTGGAATCTGGCCCTGTTTTCCACTCTGCAGTCTTGCAAGGAAGCAACATCGTTTAAGCATCATACGTTTCTCGACAAAGTCAGGTTTCACATCCAACCTAAACAGTTGAATATTATTGAAAGGCTGAGCTCAGTGCAGAAATAACATCCCCTGCTTCCTCTCCCTGCATTGTATAACACGAGGAAGAAAGCTCTCAAACAGAGCAAGTTGCTGTGATCTTGAACAAGGGCTGCAGGGCTCGGGAAAAGCCTTTGTAGCACACTCATTATATTCGTAAGACAACAAGCATCCACCTGGACCACAAAGGAAGTGCAAACCCTGGTCTGGTTTCAATTCAGATGCTTTAACAACACAGACTAGGTTTGGTTCCTATTGTTGTCATACATAATTAATTTGACGTTTAAGTTTTAATGAGGGAATGCTATATGCCTCCAAGCTTCAGAACCCTCTGTTGACTCTATTATTTAATGTCTATTTAGCTTTTTCTCTTTTAGAGGCTTGGACTTCAGTCCCCACCTAATACAAATATTTTCTGGCAGAGTTAAATGTATTCAGCAGGGGGAGCAGAGGACAGGCTGGGTGGGGACAGGGGAGCTGGGCTGAGTATTCATTCTTCAAGCTGCACTGGTGGTACAGTGGTTATAAAAGACTAAGCCTGCAACTTCCTTGCTTAATAGACTGAGAGGTCTCTGTAGATGATGAGTAATGCTGCATGGAGCAGATGCCAAAATGGAACAGGAGCCCTGAGATGGCTTTTGTTGCAGTACCTTGTATCAATCAGAAATTATTATCCTCGTTGTGCTACGATGCTATCAGTTGGCTAAGGACAATGCTCTGAATCCTGGCACTTGGCATCCCAAATGGTTACAGACATCTGCATTGTGTCTGAATAATAGCAATTATATTGCTATGTGTGCATCTAGTGGGACCTTCATCAAAATCGGTACCATGCTCCTGCTATTCTCTCAGCCAGTGACAGGGCTTGCCTGGCCATGGGGCTGCTCAACCCAGGGGCTGAGTGTTCAGGTCATGTACCAACACCTTGGTACAAAACCAACCTGGAGAAGAGATGGCAGAAAGATGTGCAGACCTGTTGGGTGCCATGCTGAGGAAGTCTTTTCCGTTTACCTCTTGGGAGCGTAGCTTTTTCCTATACCTAGGAGAATAAAAAGAAAGAGTAAGTGGTTTGATGTTAAAAAAAAGTGCCATTTACAGATGGCAGCATTTTAAAGAGCTGCAGGGGCTTTTTAGCAGGGAGGCCAATGCAGCTACCAAAAGAGGAGGTTTAGACAGAAGTGATGGTCTACAAGTGTTTTCTCGATAAACTGAAGGATGAACATGTTATTAGGGATATAAGCAATAGGGTGTCTGTTTGTTATCTGGGACTAAATAAATAATTTCTGCAAGCTGATGCTTCTTGTGAAGTGACAAAAGCACCCAGATGTGGCATTTCCCTCCAAGCTGCAACACAGGATTTGCTGGAGAGAGGCTGTGCTTGGGTGAGATACAGCTCCCTAGCAAGAAAAGGATTATCCCTGCAGATTACAAGTAGGTCAACTAACAAAATAGCCCTTCCCTAAAAGATATTAGCCCTGGCAGGGCAGGTATGGAAATGCAAGATGTTGGGAATGCTTTTCTTCTGTATGCTCTTTTATTGGAGTGTGTGGATTGAATATGAGATTTGTGATCTCAGCATTTGTATGTTGATATAGGGAAGAGCTCCCTGAGATGGTGGTGAGCTTCTGCGTGGAGAGCTTTCTGAGAAGATGCAAAGTCAAAAATGATTGTTACAATCTGCAAAAAGTCAACTCATTCTAACAAAGACAAAACTCAGACTTTGGGTTACAGAAGGTAATCAGGGAAAAAAACCTTCAATTCTGCTTGCTTGGCGTGTGTGCTTGTTTAGTTTCTGCTGTGGAAAAAAGACTGATGAACATTACTTTAAATGCAGCTAATTAGATGTGGTCTTATGAAAAAATTATATTATGCTTTGCTGAAATCTTCATTCTGCCAACAATAGATCTGGTTGGATTGTATCAGGAGTACATAGCTAGCACATGGTTTACCAGCAGTGTTTTTGTTAGTTGTAGCTATTTGGCTGGAAAGCAGAAGGGCCCTTGTACCCTGAAAACAACGACCTTCCTGTAACCCCAGCTGACCAGATCTGCTACTGATGCGTAACAGCACTGCTGAAGAGTTAGGAAACTCAGTAACAGATGATTAAAAGGAACTACTTACCACACCAAATCTTGCCTTCCCCTCTGACCCTGGCAGCTAGAAAGAAGCAGGCATGGGGAATGATGTTTTTTTGTGCTCGGGTGTGTTTGTGGTGAAAGTGAAGAACTGTGAAGTCCACTTGAGCTGGAGTATAGTCCTGTTAAATGCTTTGATTCAAAAACAACAGAGGTTAGTGCACATCAGGTCAAATACCGCATCTTCTGTTCTCAGCTGGCCAAAGAATCCACTAAGTGAATGGCAGCTCCATTTCAGGGGACTGAAAGCAGAAAAAACTGTCCTTCCCAATGTGGTTCATGAACATGGGAGCAGTTGCCAGATGGGCAGAGGGGATGGTATCACTAGATGCCCGTATGTGGCCTCAGTGGGAGAGGGGTGAACATTTTATTCTTTGCAGCTTTTGCATGGCCATGCAGTGGGATGTGCACAGAAGAACATTTAGGAACAGCTGTGAAGTTCCTGCTACTATGAGTGCATGGAAGCAGGACAGCCTTTCCATTTTCCTGCTAGTTTCAGTAATATTTGCACTTTGTTATTGCTACTCTGTCATTGTGGGTTTGTCCTCCTGTAAAACAACGTGTCTCTTCTGTATTTTTAAGGCCCTTTTGTTTTTCAGCAGAAGGCAGTTATCTAGGTCTGTCTTCGAAATGTGGTTGTGAATTTAGGCATCAATAAAAGCTGTTGATTTTCTGTGAGTTGCCTGGGTTTCTTTGGCTTTGGAGGATCTGGTACTTTCTAGGGGGAGAGGAAGCTATTGGTTGCTAGATGTCTGAGAGCCTCTTGAAGTCATACCTCATCCTGCACCAGTTGTAATACTGAGAAAGACAAAAGTTGTGGTTTCTCCAAATGCTTGGGAGTTAGGAAATGACAGTTGAGGTTGTAATTTTAACCTTCCCAGTCCTCTGAGGAAGTGTTCAATTTTATTGGTCATGTGCTAAATAGAATTATTTGACCCCTAGATCATTTGCAGACTTGACTAAATCATCTTCATTCATATTTTCTCTCTAAAACTACCATTGCCCAAAGCCAAAGACTTCATCAGGAACTGCAGCTCCAAAAGTTAAGATACAGAAAATCTACATGTCTGGAAAGGCTTATTTATGGAGAACTGCAACTCTCTCACCCCAATAAAACCCTTTCAACTGCATGGCATAGCCATAATGAGTTAAGAGCTTGCTAATCTTCCTGATGTTTAGCCAGCTCTATCAGTGTTTGCAGTGCTGTCCTCTGATCTGATGGTGATGGTGGCAGATGGTATTTATTTAATTCTTCTTGTTCCAAGTGCACATGGAAGGCTTTTCACTGCCCAGGTGGAGAGAGGCACAGCAGGAGCCAGGATATCCTGCCAGGTTATGACTGTCAGGCATGGTAGGGTGAGAGGTCTGTAGACCCTATGTTTTACCCTCTCTTCCTCCAAGACTTCTCTGCTTTTAAAGTGTTGTTCAAGATTTGATCTGGTAAAACAATTAGGCTTAGAAATGAAAAGCTTTTTGGAGAGATTGGCTCTGAGGGGAAGGTAAAGGCTGGTCCAAGAGAGGAATGAGGTGAAGGGGGTGCAGCAAGGTCTCACAGAGGGCAGCAGGAATGCACAGGAGGGAGGGTAGCTTGCAGAATCATCTGCCAATGTGAATGATCTGTACTCATCTGGATTTCAACTTTTACATCTGTTATAAGGTGCTCAGCCCTGCATTATTTTTAGAAGCCCTGGACAGTTTTGCTTCTCTGGCCCTGTCACTGGCATTGTGCAGTGAATTGCTGCTCAGGGAGAACATCCCACCTATAAATGTCCAGGGGAGCATGTCAGGAGGGGGAGATTGTGTGTTTGTGTGTGTCTGTGAGTGTGAGTGGTGTGCGAGGGTGGGCATGAGAGAAAGGATTGGTGCCAGAGGAAGAAATGGGAGCCCATACTTCATCCTTCCTGATTGCAACCATGATTTCCATTAACAAGAATGTACAATGTTTCATTACATGGTTTGTTTAATCTAAACTTCACGTGTAACTTCCCTGCAGACAGGGAGAGTGAGTGGTTTGTTTTCCCAGTTACGCCCCAGTATGACACCGGAGCCCCTCTCAGAGACAACAAAGGGGCTACTCACCTACAGGAGCAGCTTGCTGGCTCTTCCTGGTGGAGGGGGGGTGCTGGAAACCTGGCTGGCAACAGCAGTCTTCTTCCATTTTCTGATGTCCTGCAGTACATATTCCACCTCCTGTACCAAACCTCAACTGCTGCCAGTGATGTCAGGTTCCTAAATAATAAATAAGGAGGTGAAGGGATGATATAGGAGTGCATAAAATCCAGCCTAAGACCACTAAAATGCATTCTGTGGGAACTAAAGTTGAACTGAGACTGGCCCTTCCCTGAGCTGGTGACAGAAACATCAGTGGGTCTGTGGTTTTCCACATTGTCCAACAACTATGCAGAAAGTGATTCTATCTCACCAGAAAATCTGTTGGGGCTTGTCAAATGAAGAAAACTCCTCTGAATAACCACTGCTTGATCTAAATCTCTGCTTCAGACATGACAGCTTCTTTCTAAACATGGAGAAAAATGGCTTTTGTACTTTTAGATTTCTCTTTCTTGGTTTGGATTAGGATCACACGCTACAGTACCCAAAATTAGAGCTAGAATGAGGAGCCTTGCATACTCATTTCTTGCTGAAATCAGGCCCCCATTAAGGGTCTTTAGCATTTTACTGATAATGCTTTTTTACCAGCAGAACTAGGCACGGGGCCTAAACATGTCCTTATTATACTCACTGGAAGTTTTGACGTGGATTTCAATGGCACCAGTAGTTTTTCCCAAAGAAATCCTGACTTTTTTTCCTGCTTTTCTTTACAGCTCAACCTTTCAACTGGTTTTACTCCTTTCCTTTGCGGGATCAGTAGCCCTAGCAAAGGACAAACAGAAATCATCCTCAAACCTGCCAACAGAGACAGATGAAGAATCAGTTTAGAGCCTATATCTAGAATTGCTTTCACAGTAAACTGACTGAGATCAGGAACCATTACACAGCAGCAAATTCCAGTCTGATCGCTAGCAAGTGCAAACGCAAAAGAGGAAAGTATCATACCTGGGCTTTGGCTCTGAATTTTGCCTTCCCAAATCTTCCAACAAAAATTCCTCATTAGAGATTTTTGTTCCTTAGAAGACATAAAGAAAATTTCTGATATTCAAGCTGGTTTTCTCACTTGTTTTCAAAATGAAAGCGTTATTTGAAACAGCTGGGCATGCAATTTTGGTTGGAAACAGGGCTGCACCCCTCTAACTCAGCTCTTTTTTTAATTCCTTAAATGCACCAGAAGACCCTCCAAGAGCTTTTCATCTTTGAAACTGCCTTATTACAACACAAAAATTACAAGCAGAAGAAAAAATATTTATTTATAAAAGACTAAACACTGAACTCATGGGTGAGATGTACAAATTAAAATCTCGAAAATTAATCTCCATCGTACCCTGTGAGTTCTAGCAGGCAGAATGTCCTCCTGTCGGTCACTGTGTGCATCCAAAAAACCCACCCTGGCACAAACTGTCCTTTTTAACCAGCCCTCCCCAGGGTAAGCAAGGAAGCGTTGATTCTTTTTGGTTGGATTCAGTCTCACTGATTAAAAGTATAATATCTGCTACAACCTGCCACACAGTTAAAACTTGGGAGAGGAGTGTGAGGGACATCTGTGACACCATGCAGGGTATGGAGTACAGCTCTTGCCTATGCATCATCTCTCCTACAGCATAGTCCAGTAGGTGTCTGGGAGGATGCCAGGGAGGTGCCAATCAACAAGGAGATATTTCTTTAGAGGGTGCATCAGAATGGGCACTCACTGCACCCTAAAACTGTAGAGGCTAAAGATTGTAAATGGATTGAAGTGGATAAACACATTCATGGGAGACAGAATCAATCGTGGCCATGATGGAGTCCAGGTACAAACAGGGAGATGCTCACCTGCTCAGCAGCAGAGAGGTCCATGAAATACCCTGAGATACCCTGGGGGAAGGCTCTTTGTCCATCCTTAATTTCTTATATGCTTCCCCAACACATCCGTGCTTCCACTGTGCTCCCTTATCCTCCCACCATGGGGACAAATAGGCATCTCTGTGAGATTGTCCTGCTTCCCTAATTCAATATCACTCTTTGAAGTACTGCCAGTGTCAGAGCTGGCTCCTCCCAAACCTTCTTTATGTCGTTGCACAAAATAAGTCCCTCTTCGCCAAGCGCAGCCCACAGTATTTCATCTTGCTTGAGGCAACAGATGAGAGAGTTTCCTCTTTCATGGCTTAGCTCAGATGCAGAGCCCACAGTGTTCCCTGGCAGATTATTAACCATGCTCATTTAATGGTATTGAGATGCAGATAAGATGTAATATATTATGTATTTTATTCCCCTCTCACTGTGGCTGAGAGTGTTTTTTAATGTCCAGGGCAGGTGTTTCTGTGTGATACCTGCTTAGTGGTATTTATGGTTATATTTATTCCAAGGCTGCAGTTAATGTCATTGTCCTCTGTTTCTTTACGCTCTGAGATTAAACTGCATGTCTGACACATCATTTATTCAATTATTAAAACGTCCTAATGAAGGTTAACAGCATAGTGTAGCACAGTTGTGCAGAACTGACACACCTAAATCTGTCAAGCATTGCGTTGGGGAAAGGCAGTGAACTGCATCTTCCAAAGTGCAGATGGAGCAGATGAAAAGTGCATGCAAAATAGTGCCAGAAACACATCCCTGAACACAGTCCTTCTGGGAACCAGAGCTAGAGAAATGGAAAAATAGCTATAATGGGTCTCCATGGCTCCAACTCCCAGGAAGCGATGAGCAGTAACATGGCATTTGGTGTTTCCCACTGTGCTTTGAAAGACCAGCTCCAGGGCAGGTGTTTCTCTGAGTGTGGCTGCTTAGGCTTTCCAGGGCTTTATGGGGGCACTGGGGCTCTGTATAGCCATGGGGAACCCTTCTGTAGCCATGCAGACAGAAGAAGAGTCCTGTCTCTTCAAGGCCTCGGAGGTAATGAAGGTGGCATAGGATGATCCCAGCAGGGTCTGAGATGATAATGTTGCGGTTTTTTTATTCCCTTGGTAAATACGAGTTGAAGCCTGGGAAAATACTAAGGGAATATATTGTCCTTTTACACAATATTTTTAAGGAACAAGTTAGGTCTCTTTGGGTTATCTACAGCTGACCTGCTACCTAATGCCTTGATCCTAAAGGCTAAACGTCTTGCTGGTTCAAGCCTACTTCACCAGAGCAAGGATATTTGTGTTTCACAGCAAATATCTACAACCATCATAAAATGCTTAAATGACAATTTTTCCCCCAGCCTTGGGTGACAGCCATTGGATTCATGTGTAGTGCGGGAAGTAAACAGAAGTGCTTCTTGCTCAGCATTTTGTTGCCAGTTACAGCTGCATTTATTGCCCAATGGTGCCATTCTTAATTGAATTGTTACCTTATAAATTTTTTTATCAACTCATTATGATATATTAATGACTTTGGAGCTGTAAAGGCTTTCCAACCCAGGATGTGTCAATACCCTTGGGAATTACTGCTGTATGAGCCAGTCTGAAAGATCCTCTGTAAATCAAGTAATGCTGTAACACTGCAGTTTGCACAGAGAGGGTTATTTAAGATTATACAGATGTCAGACACAGAAACCAAAGTCAGCAGCAAAGGTATTTCCCATCTTCTTCCAAAGGTGTTGCTGTGCCCTTTCCTCGTTCCATTAGATTTAATTAATTCATTAATTTCTCTTGAGATGAAATGCTTTGTCCCAAAGCTCAAGTTCTCATAATGTCCTCATGCAGTTCAATAGCCATTCATTGATCTACTTCATAGTCCTGCAAGCATTACTGCTGCCTACGAGTTCAGTGGTGGCCCTGCTGACATCACTACTCCCATCCCAAGAGGCAATTAATCACTCACTGCCTCATTCTCTCTAGTTCATTTACACACTGCAGTGGCAGAGCCCCGAGAAAGGTCGTGCAAAGAGAGAACGCTCCCGAGTATCACATTGGTATGGGCATTTATTTCTTCGCTGCACATCTGCAGATCACTGGCTTTCCAAAGACGCTGTTCTGGCTCAGATGGATGGAGAGGAAGACAGAGTTCTTCACCAGAATCTCACTTATCTTTCACTTTGTTCAGTCAGGTTTGGGAAACCATAAAATAGACCTTTCAAGCCTGTAAAGATCACCAGGGTAGAACGTTTACCCAGATTTAATGGGGAAGTAACATGAGTGTCAATGATGCAAAGGAAAGCTCTCTATCACCCTGGGTTAAGTTCCAAAGGCAACGCTCCATGACACTTCAAAAATATCAACAGTGGAGTGTGAATAAATATAATATATGGTCTTTGCCAATGCAAATGAAAAGCAATTATCCCAAATCGCAGCTTAATTTATAAGCAGTCAGTATAATTTGAGAAACTGAAATCCGATGTTGCTAAATCAAATTCCTGTAATTCCACTGGGCATTAAGCACATAATAAGATTACACTGTGCACTGAGCATGTCCTTGTTAAATCTGCTGGCTACTGCATTTTTATTGCTCTCCTGGGGGGTTATTGAGTTTACATTTCCAGTAAAAGGTAATGTTTTCACAGTGTCTTTGGTACACTGGCCACACAAGTCTGTCTGCAGCAGGCAGAATTGTTAAGCCATATAATTTGCTTACATCCCTTGGCAGCTCAATTGGAAAAAAAAAGGCAATTAAAAGACACCATGCAGTTGCATATAACCAAATTAAAAGTAATAATAATGAATCTACTGTACTGTAATCAGTTAGGAAAGGAAGCCATGCATAATGGGGAGGTTTAGCCATGAGACAGCTAAATTGATGAGCTCTCCTTTTTAGATTTGTTTTTGAATGCCTGAATAGTGGTGCTAATCTGACAGTATCTGCGATTCAGATACAAACATGACCTTGAGACTAGTTGCTCCCCAAACAATCAGGAAGAATAAGATTTCCTTGCAATAGGCTGTCTACAGTCTTGGAAAATGGATGAGAAGGCAGGGGGATAAAGGGAGGACAACAGGTAACTTGGATACCAGTCAGTGAAAGTCCCTGGGAGCAGCACAGAATTTCCTAAAAAAAACCTCAGAGATTAAATGTGCCATTTTAGAAGGAGGCAGAGAATGAAGAAACAAATTGCCTCCCAACAAAGCCCTGAAGGACAAAATATATGCAGCAGAGACACCGAAGAGCTGCTGTTGCCAGTGCACCCCGATTTGCACTCCGATGAGCTCTTAGCATGGACATCTTTGCAGGACCATCCTAGCTTTCATCTACAGTTGTGCTCTCCTGGTGTTTGATTCCCTCCTGTTCTCTAATAGGGTTTGGTTTAAACTTTTGGGCATAAAAGTCTCCTTGAAATTGCTTATCGCTAATCAGGATAATACCAGATAATCTTGATAGACACATTAATTTACATTTTAAGTCTTTGCCATTGTGGTTGGGACAGTTCTCAGAGCTGTGAATAGTGTAAAACTGTGAGCTGGGATCTGTCCTAAGAAGTAACATAATTTTATTCACTGGGAGCTTATAGCATTGCATAATCATCCTGTAATATTTATATCTCAGTGATTTTGCAGGGTCATCCTTTTTCACCTAGTAATTTCATCTTCCAGAACAATTTTACAGCCACAGTTTCAAGAACACCACCAAGTCTGCATTTGGGCACTTTGTTTTATAGTTGAATTTTGTAAGAAAAGAGCAGACCAGAGTGTTCTGGGAATCGAGAAAATTCTGATAAGAAGGACTTGTGATAGGACCCTGAGAACAGTGGAACCTGTAGTCACTTACAGAGCCCAAACCTTTTGCTTGAGACTAGGTCTGAATTACAAAGAGAGTCTTTCTCTGGCATGCTCTTATAGTTTCCAGCATCTGACTCTTGGAAGATTTCTTGCCTTGCTTGGAAAAAAAGAATTATAATATTTGTATATGATTTCTGATATATGTTGAAAAATTCCTGGATTGACATTTTCCTGTGTTACTTTTTGTTTTCTACACCCGTGGATACAGCATTACAGACCCAAACACATGTGAGGTCAAAGTCTCACTTGTGGGGCATCCTGTAGTTCACACCAGCCTGTGTGGAAAAATTGGTGGAGGATCACTGACTGCTGTAGCTCTCTGTGGGGACTTAGTTTGCTCTCAATTCAATGGTTTGCAATTTGGAGGGGTTTAATGTTTCTTAAATCCACAAGTCCTCTAGTTGTTCACCAGATATTCCTAATATTTCAGTGTCAAAGTCAAGGTTTACTTCAAAACTGCCTGGGCAGTTCTGGAAATTTCTGTTTGAAATGGTTGCAGGTGTCTCAGGGACAGATGCACCAAGGTACTAACCGAATAATTCCATTACTTGAGATTTATTGCTGGCAATAAACAAGGCTTTTTGGGTAGGCCTTAACTTGAGCTGATAGTAATTCAACAGAACTTTGGTATTGTTTTACCTGAGGGAAATCTAAACCATCGTGCCTTCCCATAAACTATCACAAAGATCATGGAGCAATGAGGATTAGGGTTAGGGTTACAAACGTGTTTATCTGTGTAAGGACAATTACGTCTTCTAGCTCTGTTACACAAGTATATTAAGACATCTACTTTGGAAGTCTTATTGGGAGGAGGAAAACCTTTACCCATAAACACCATGAGTGCTGTGTGTGCTATGCAGTTTGCCCCTTAAGTGCTGATAACATAATGGCATTGCCTGGATGGACTGGAACTGGCTTCTTGCTCTCTTTTCCACTGCAAAGACTAGGAGGTATCTGAGGAAGTAAGGAGAAACTCAGAGCAAACAAAAGGAGGTGCACCTTCCCACAACAGGTTGTTGCCTATGGAACAAACACAGCTGCTGGAACAACTGTGAATGCAGACACTAAACAAGTTTACGCAAGAGAAATCCACCCAGGGTTGCTAACTGCACAAGAACCGCATCTGTCTTGGGAAAATCTTGTGCTGAAAATGGCTGGAAGCTGCAAAATTATCTGTAACTGCTTCCCTGAGCTAGACTCATTCCTAGCCTCTTAGGTTAGGTTGATCTGTGATCTGATGGCTATGGTCGCTTTGATGGTTTGTTGTGCCACAACACCCTCCCGCATCTGGGCTATGGGAGCAGAAAACAATCCCTTCTTGTGCCCTCCACTGTCCCTGAGCCCTGATGTGCTGCATCTGATGTGTGGGATAAGAAGTGTGCAACTCTGTTCCATGACATCATGCATGGCATATCTCTCATCAGGAAAGAAGGTGCAAGGTGTGTGCTCAGGTAACACTGCCAGAAAAGTATCCAGAGGGAAGGCAGTTTTTAATGATGCCCCTAGTTCATCACCTTAGCCATAACTCAGTTTATTCCCGCTAGGGGCAGTGCTTTGCCTTTGAAAGAAACAAATGTATCCTTTCACGAGTATCTCACTCCAGTCTCTATTCCACTGAAGAAAGGTGACCCATCCCTGGAAACATTCAAGGACAGGCTGGTCAGGGCTCTGAGGAACCTGATCAAGTGGAAGATGTCCTGCTGCTGCAGGGGGGTTGGAGTAGGTGACCTTTCAAGGTCCCTTTCAAAACCAAACCATTTTTGCATCTCTTTTCATGCTGTAATCAATTAATTGCTTTATGGGATCCAGAGATCTCCAAGAAAGTGTCATAGATTGTGTCAGGGTGCACACAACTTGCACACAGACCTTTGATTCAGCTGTCAGACATAAAAAGAAGACAAAATGAGTTTAGCCAAAAAGCTCTGTAATGACACATGTGTGCAGCTGAAAGAAGCAATGGTAATTCAGCCAAAAGTGGAGATTATTTACAGCAGGGTCTGCATTCAAGTGTGCTTCATACTTTATTGCTAATTTATAATTTCTTTACCAGCTGTGCAATATAGCATGCAATGTCACTGCTCCCTGTTATGTTCCTGCCTAAATTTTGTCCACACTTCTGCCTTCCCAGAGCTCTCCTGAGACCAGGGCTGATGACCTAACTCTTGACATTGCCCAAGAGTAGGGGAGGTGGTCTTGAATACGGTCCAGGCACAAACATTTGGGGCGATATAGTGGAGTAAGAACATCGCCTGTATACTTTACCCCAGGTCTGGAGAAGTTGGAAACAGACTGGAGGCTGGGGAACAGGGACTGAAGCCAAGAAACACAGCTATCAAGGGAAAGCTGTTTCAAGCTGCAGACCAACTTGTACAACCCAGGAAGTAAATCCCCACCTCAAGGCTTGACAAAATTGTCCTAACAACACAGATGTTCTCCCTGGTCTATGTTTTCATCCTTCTTTCACCTTCAGCTTATTGACAGAGCTAATGTCCATCATATGCTGGTGCTCTTTCACTCTCTCCTACTGAGAAGGGCTGATGGTGGGCTTCAGGCTGCAGTTTGCGCTTAGGACAGCTGGCATGGAAGTGGTTAAATCTGCTGATGACACAGCTGGTTCTTTGCAGCTCAAGTAATTTTTACAGAAACCACAAGAGCCGACTGGCCGGCAGTGGGACAAGGAAATACATAAATATGTCCCTAAATTAAGAGGTGCTGCAGTCTGCTCTCCACTTGTTTTGGAGAGCTTGACGTTACTCTAGGAGTAGAGAGAGATGGAGAAGGGGATCCTTACTGCTTCCTAGTCTTCCAAGTGGGATTTTCCTGTATTTGCGTAAGCAACTTAAATGACTGAGTTAATGTTCAGCTCCTGCCAGGCCAGATGGGCCACACTTGCTCCCAAGGTTTTGGGTCTCCAGTGGGTGCACTTGTCAGAAATACTGGCAGAACACAGAGGCAGACCAAGAGACCTAGCAGTGCTGTTAACTGCTCCCATTTTTTTGCAGAGTCTCAGTTTTGGGGGTGAAAGTCAAAAAGAAAGCATGTATTTTCTGGCTTGTTGAATCACAGGGTTTCTGCTGGGCAAAGGGAGATGTCAAAACTCCTAGCCTTACAGCAGTGAGGAGGCTAAGGAATCACAGCAAACTGGAAGTTTGAAACAAAGTGTCTTCTTGTAATGAACTGTTTTCCCAGAAATTTTGTCTGCAGACTGGCTGGAGTCTGTACACAAACCTTGCCCGGTCACAGCACAGGTCACAAATCTCTGTCTGGGCTGCTTTAGCTCAGAGTTCAGAAATTAAACAGAACTATTTCTTCAGGGGGCTGAAATCCTAGACATAGAATCATAAAATTGTTAAGGTTGGAAAAGATTTCTAAAATCATCAAGGGCAACTATCAACACAATGCCACTGTGCCTACTAAACCATGTCATGAAGGGTCACATCTACACATTTTTTGAACACCTCCAGGAATCATGACTCCACCACTGCCCTGGGCAGCCTCTGCCAGTGCTTCACTACTCATTTGGTGAAGAATTTTTCCCTAATATTCAATCTAAACCTACCCTTGCACAACTTGAGGCCATTTTTTCTCATCCTATTGCTTGTTACTTAGGAGAAGAGACAAGTCCTGCTTTCCCAGGAGCCAAAGCTCATTTTACTGTAACCCATAGGCCTCATCAGGTGCTCTGCGTATTTATCACAGCATTTTGCAGCAACCTTTCCATCCCTGGCCAGGCTCTGTCCCGTCCTCCCAGAGACAGGGACAAGAGACAGTGCCTAGAGCCACGCCAGTGTAATTCGCTGCTGAGGACTTCTGTGGAGGTAGGAAACCCTCACTTCAGATGTGTGGTTTGGGGAGCTTGTGAGCATTCAGGCACCAGCCAGGCACTACCGCTGCAAATAATGTTTTTTCCCTTAAAGGTAGAAACTTGCAGGCCTCCCCTACGTATAACTAGGTAATTCGTGAACTTTGAACTCAGACAAATGGGTGCTGCTGACCTGGAAGCTCTGAATATGGGCACATTTGGACTCAGGTTTCGCTTTGCTGGGGGCCAGCAGAGCAGAAAGCACACCGTAATTTCAGTGTTTTCTGCTTCTGTCTCTGTTCCTGCAGCTCTATGGAGCTGATACCTCACACACTGAGCTCTAGTGTTCAGTAAGGTGTGATTCCTGTGGAAGTTGGGAGGTTTTGTTGTAAGTCTTGCCAATATAGCACAGGTTTATTTTGAAGTTTGGAACAGCAGATTGCAGCAGTATCCTGTACAAAGAATGAAAAACAGATCCCTGTACTATTGATTTACCTTAGAAGACATGAGGCTTTTTATATGATTGATAAAAATTACTGGGGAGATGAAGAAGCCTTACAAGTTATAAAATCCTGGTCCTGCTGTTGTTAAATTAGCTCTCCAAGTTAGAGATAGAGAGGGGGTCCTGCATTTACAGGCACCCCAGGAGTCTTGCGCACCCACCTTCTGCAGGAAGAGTATGTAGGAGTGAAACCCCCCACAGACAGATTTCAGTGTCTCCTGAAGACCTCTGCTGCTTTCTCCTATTCCATGTGTGGTTCTTTCTGGATACTTTCCTTGACATTTCCAGAGGCATTGGTTTGATTCCCTTCCACAGAGAAATTCCGCCCTAGTCATCAATACAGCCTGTCAGGACATCGTCTTTAAATCCTGGTGGACAGTTTTCAGGCCAATATATCCTGTTTGAATTTGTGGTTTTGTCCAGGCTCTCCTGCGTTTCACTCCTAGTAAGTACGAGGAGAAGGAGGATAATGTCTGGTATACCAATTACTAGTGCTCCAAACAACTGCTGAGGAAAGGAGGTGCAATCAGCATCAGGTATCTGTAGGCTACATCATTCCTGCTTGAGCCCACCTGTAGGCCAGTGCTTCTCTTTGATAACAAGGGAAGTTTTTCCCTTCGGCTCTTTGCAGAGCACTTGAATTTGCCCATATGAAACCTCCTAGGCCCAGGGCTTGCAGCTTTGTTTCCTGCCCTGTGTGTAGGTCCAGGCAGAGAATCCTAGAGCTGCCTCATTTCCTTCTGGTCCTATAACTCAGAGTTAGACACATAATGAATTCCATAGGCAGGAGATGGGGGGCACACATGCAACCTTTTTCAGAGGGAAGGATGCAATTCAAGAGGCATAGACTACCTTGGCTCTCAAAAGTCCTCTGTTACAGAGGAGTAATTTGTATTGAGATATGATTTAATGCAATCTCACATCTTCTATGTTTTCTGTTCTCTGTTTTCCCCTGCACTTCTCCATGCTAGGTTTGAGGATGAACCTCTGCATGGTCCCTGGGTTCTTCCAGTGCTGCTGGGCTGGTGTAAAGGCTCTCCTGCAGATGAGCGTGGGGCGCTTCCAGTTGCTCTCAGACAGTCTCCCCTCTTTCCAGCTTTACAGCTATTTCATGGGGGCCTGCGCAGGCTTGGTGCCCTTTGAGTCCATTTGCATCACCAGGCATCAAGAAACATGGTGAGCTGCTCTCTCCTGGGGACAAGTCCAGGGCAGTTGGAGGTGAGGTGAGAAGATGGGGAAAATCTGGTAGCCACCAGAAATCATGCTACTTCACTGTGCTTTCAGAGCAACCTGACAATGCTTAGCAATAAATACAATTGATATAAGGAGGTGCCAGGCTTCAGCAAGCTGCTCCCTGTCTGATGTGGACTACAATTGTTCCTGCTGAATCATGAGGCTGGTGCCACAAGGAGGAAGGCAAACCAGCACACAGTGAGATTAAACTGGTGGAAAAGGGGTAAAGTATAGCTGCAAAGGGGAGCTGGTTGTAGTTTAGGCCTCCTTAATGGTCCCGTGGCCTCCTTTGTATTTTGCTGTAATTAACTCATCCTCATGCTTGGCACTGACTATGGCTTCTGAGTCATCTGAGAGTCTCTCAGGAGTGCCATTGTGAGCTCCTGTCCCAAAGGGGACTCAGTCTTTGTTTTCCTTAGGTATGCGCAGAATGTGGTTCTGATGGTGCCTTGTGTTCCTGGAAGGAATGGATGATGTCTGTGTGATGACACCCATTGCACTTCCATTTGGTTTCTGAGGAGAGAGATGTTCTCCCTTTCTAGACTCGGAAAGGATATGGACTGGTGGCAGGGAGACACATCTTTGAGTCTATGAGAGTCCAACAGACCATTTCCAGGCATGCTGCATCTTGCTCAGCCTTTGGCCATGGACCAGGATCATGCACACATGTGCTTCACTGCTGTAGGATTCTCAAAGCTGCCTTGCAGATGTATGCAGGGGTGAACACTGCTGCATAATGCCATGCAAATACCTTCCCAGCACAAATTATCTTAAAGACTTTGGACAGTCAGTCTCCATGGCCAGATAATTGTTTGGCAGACTAACAGGTCTGCACTCAATTTTTCTACAAATACATCACCAAGCGAGAAGAGCTTAAGCTGGTGGAGAGTAGATTGACCTAAAATTAAAATGCACAGCAGTCAAAACCTTGCCTTTTTCCTGAAGATGATGAGATGATGAGTTGGATACTGCATCAAAGACACTAGATGTACCTAATAGTTTTTCTTTATCTTCTGCTCTTTGTTATTCTTTGCAAGACACTCACTCTTAATTAATATTGCTTTAAAAACTTAGGATCACTCTTTCCAGGTGGTACATAAATAGTTTGGGACCAAATGACAACAGAAATACTTCCGCAAAGTTGAACTCAAACTTCATGCAGGCTTAGCCCAACCTTGTCATAGGGGTTGGATCCATAGGATGTGAAACACCTGTATTTTGCCTGTAGAAATCTCTGTTGCAATTTGGAGGAACAGATCTCTGTTGGGAAGGGATGAACCAGAGGGGTGAAGGGACAGTCAGGACCAGCTGGCTATGATGCTCCTTGCTGCCTCCCAGGTGTGTGATTGGCTCCCCATGTCTCTAAACATCAGTTGCTCCTCCTTCCTCACACACCCAGTCCCCAAAACCTCCTGGGTTGCAGAAAACTGAGATGGAGTTAACCACTAAGCATGCACAAAATGGTCCTGTTTTCTCAGCAGGATCATCCCCTGGTTTCTGGTTGAGATTTACCACTGGAGTTGCTGCTATGCTGTTCAACCAGCAGGACAGCTGCTATTGATTTTTGTTCCGTGCCCATTGCTAGAGATGGTGCAGGTGGGAAACTCTGAAAGGAGACATAAACAATAAAATAAGAAAAGCTATAGTGGTGGAGTGAACAACCAGCAGTCTGGCATTTACTGTGAAGCAGAGTTTAACAGATAATTTTTCAACTCAAAGACAGTTTTGCTACAGAAAATGTTGGGCCTGCTTTTGCTGTTACTTATGCAAGTGGAATTTGGAAGCAGTCCTGGGCCAGTGGAGAAAGTGGGATCAGAGTCAGTCCTCATGCTTTTCTTGTACCTTTTCTCCTGCCACAGCGACAGCTGTCACTGCCAAATACTCAGGTTAACAATGGCTCTGCCAATCAATTAGCAATCCCAATCAATTGCTTAGCAATTAGGTTTTTTAAATCAAGATTTTTTTTCTTCAGAGGAATGAACTAAATTCTCTTTCTCACTATTCAGATAGATTTACTGAATGCAAGACAGTTTGAAGGGGAGGGAGGCCCAAGTGAAGGTTTGTTTAACATAATATTAATGCATAGTATAAGGCAAAAGGTTTGCCATCTACCCTGGAACTAAATTACATGTTCCTTCTCTCCTGTCCAGCACGTTTTATTTGGTAGGTACTGCACAATGCTCTGCAAGAACAAGGTCATGTGTCAGGGGCATGGCCAGGAGAAAGGGACATGCCATTTCTGAGACAGGGGAATCCAGCATGTCCCTCTCTGCATGGTCTGGGTGCTGGTGCTCACCAGAGTTGCAGGTCCTGTCTTGGACCCCACCAGAATAGCCACAAGCTGTAGATGAGACCTTTGGTTTCCTTGGATCAACACAGTGTTTAGGATCAACACAGAGTTTCCTATGCGTTCTCACAGCTGTACAGTGCTGGGAACAACCCACTCGCAGTTTCCAGTTACCCTTTGATAGCCTTCACTTTAGTGAATAGCAAAAATGGAAGAGTTATATCTAGAGCTGAGCAGGCTGTGCACAGAGTGAGGAACTGATGTGAAATATATTTTGGGAACAGCAGTTGAAAACCTGGAGTGAATAGGAGGGAGAACTGGAACCAGGAAACCCGAAGCCTCTCTCCACTAGTGCAGTGGACTTCAGACCAGGTCATATTAAACATCAGACAGAGTTCAGTTTCCCCAGCACCTTGTGCAGATCCAGTGGTTTCTCCCCACCTGCACAGACAATGTGGCTCCGGAAAATTTGCCCAGACCTCCTGCCTTCGAAAAGCTGCAGACAGCATCAGGAAACTCTTGTCCCTCCCGGTTTGCTCTCCAAGCAAGGAGCATTTACCAGTCAATTTGCCCATGGTGCAGATGTCTGTCTGGAACAATAATGACATTTACCAAAGGGGAATAGAAATTGTCACTGGGGGACTGCAAATAATGAAGCCAATGCCTTTTATTGACGCACGTGGAAGCTATTTAATTTGGGATGTTGGCTGTCAGAAAATAGAGCTCTTTTGTGGCGGTTTTCTCAGTGAAGCAATATTGTGCTTAATTTCAAGGTTCGTGCTCGCATTTAAAAGTGAGCTATTCACAGCCTTTAGTTTTGGATTTTCTTCATAGCAATAACATATCAATTCAACATGCATCTAAGGGTCTAATATGTTTCTGCTTGCAAACTATGATGATTTCTGCCAAGGATTTCTTGCTAAGAAATTACATAAGCATTTTCATTTTATTTGCCTTCACATGCAGCTGCAAGCCAAGCGCTTAAACCTGTACCCTTGGGGTCTTTCAGACCCCAAAGTCTGATTTAAATGTGCTTCCCATTTAGAAGATGAAACTTAGTTTTCCTGGGTTTTCTTATGTGCTTAAAAGGATACCTCTTTGCCACCTTGTTGTGCAGTCAGCCAAGAGGACCAAGATCCCTCAGAGAGGGTGATATCTAAAGTTGTGCATCACACATTTAAAGACTGGGAAAACAGTTCCTGTTAGGATAGGATGCAGGCACAGACCTCCTTGCCCCACTAAGATATACCGACTCTGTTTAACTCACACAAGAACCTAAGGAGTCTCTAGCACCCCAAAAACCAGGTGATGAAACTGCACAGTGCAGTAGAAGAGGTTTGCACAGGTCAGCTTTGCTCCTGGCCCCAGCTCCCACAGCAGCTGAGAGGTGCCACTTTGCATCCACACTTTCCCATTGGGAACTGGAAAAAAATGGTTAGTTCTACTTGTGTAGTATGGGGATACCACTGGGATACTGATCAATTTGGAAGGCAGATCTTGTCAGAAGATCTCTGCTACCTGGCAAAGCAGCTTGCTGGGACTGGTCCAGCAGCAGCTCTGCACTGCAGGGATGCCCATGGCCTCAGCAGAGCCACCTCTGGGATTAAAGCCCTCACAACAGGCTTTAATAACAATTGCCTCTCCCAAAGTTATGTATGGATTAGGGCTTATCCCACTGCTTCATTAAGGAATAGGACCAGGGGCAACCTTGGAGGTCACTGAATCCTGTCTCCTGCCACTGCAGGTAGACGTGCCGTCTAATTCCTTTATTATTGTCTAAGGGCAGAAGCGAGCAGCAGCAGGGACCTGAGCCTTTGCAGCCTGTCAGCCCTGGAGATGTTGCTGGGAAAAGCCCATGGCCCTTTTACTTGACATCTGTTGGGGTTACATCCATCTCAGGCCACGTCTGCTGGGATGGTGCAGCCTGGGAGGAGGCAGCCTGGCTTATTAATTTCAAGTGCGCTTGAGATGCTGTAGTATGAAAAGCTATCGTCACGAAAGTGCTCAGCAGCATGTAATCAGTGCTCAGCCTTACAAAGGCACCTCTGTTGTGCTCAGACTTCTCCAAAGGCCAGTTACAATCTACATTATTTATGTAGAAAAGTGTTATTAGCTGAGTTTCCTTTACTTTTTTTTCATGGAAGGACTTTAAGGGAGTTCTTTGTAAGGAGCACTCAGAGACTCTGGGACTTTCTCTGTTTCCTGGTGGGACTGGATTTTTTATTTATTTACATTTTTTTTACTGAATATTTCAAATACCAGGAAGTGATGTAACATTAAAGCCAAGCCAGTCAATGCATAATCGAGGCACCAGCTTAGCTGGTGTAAAGAACTTGGGAACTTTAAGGCTTTGCCTTTTAACAGCCTCCAGAACAACCTGGGCACATATTAATGCTCAGAAAAGGCAATTAAAAGTGAAAATGTCTGACAGCTTTGATGGCACAGGGTTGGGTTTGTAATGAATCAGACCTAGAAAAAGATACCAAAAAAAAGGGCCTTCCTACTTATTTCTAAAAAGAGGAAGAGCTTGAGGCTCAATTGTATGTTGCAGAAATCAGTGTAATAGCTGTGTCTATGCCTTGGGTTTGTAGAGCAGAGTGGTTTCAGTAGATTTCCCCCGCTCGTGCCAGGCTGGGCATAGATCCTTCTGCACGGCGAATGATTGTCCTGGCAGCAACTCATTGCAGACAAATGACAGAAAATGGGCCAACCTGCCAGTTTTGGGGTAATTTGGAGCAGGTCCAGGACTGATCCGCTTGGACTCAACAATTCTTTAAAGCATGTTCTTGCACTAACAAGGAGATACCTGCAAACTGTCGTTTTGGAAGTGGGTGATCTTGCAGAAGCCATGACTAAAAGAAAGCAGGTGGTTAGGGGCTGCTCTGAACAGCACTGATCTTGGTGCATGCCTCGATTCATCAGGCATTTGGAATAAATGACGGTAAGAATGGGGCATTGAATTCACCATCAGACTAATGTCATCGCAGGATGGTGGTGCTTCACTTCTTGAGGTGCAGCCTAGTCTTCAAAAAGGCCAAATGTAAGGTCATGCACCTGGGTCAGGGTAATCCCAAG
The DNA here is from genome assembly GCA_033556795.1 of Tapera naevia. NCBI lineage: Eukaryota > Metazoa > Chordata > Aves > Cuculiformes > Neomorphidae > Tapera > Tapera naevia. Next base: position 5,574,673 of record JAUMJJ010000157.1, on the reverse strand, counting down.
CGCAATTAAAGGCTGGGCAGAGAATGGATTGAGAGCAGCCCTGAAGAGAAGGGCATGGGATGCTTGCGGATGAGAAGCTCAATATGAGCCAGCAATGCACACTTGCAACCCAGAAAGCCAAATGTATCCTGGGCTGCATCCAAAGCAGTGGGACGAACAGTGCAAGGGAGGTGGTACTGCCCCTCTACTCTTGTGAGACCACTCCTGGAGTCCTGTGTTTATTTCTGGACTCCTCAGCACAAGAAAGGCATGGATCTGTTAGGGTGAGTCTGATAATGAGGCTATGTAGATGATCCGAGGGCTGGAGCAGCTTCCATATGAGGAAAGGCTGAGGCACTTCGGCTTGTTCAGCCTGGAGAAGGCTCTGGGGAGACCTTAGAGCAGCCTTCCGGTACTGAAAGGGACAGCAGAAAAGCTGGAGAGGGACTCTTTATTGGGGAGTTCAGGGATAGGAAGAGCGGTAGTGGTTTTAAGCTGAAAGAGGCGAGATTTAGATTAGATATTAGGAGGAAAATTTGGACTGTGAGGGTGGTGAGGCCCTGGCAAAGGTTGCCCAGAGAAGTCATGGCTGTCCAATCCCTGGAGGTGTTAAAGGCCAGGTTGAATGAGGCTTTGAACACCCTGCTTCAGTGGGAGGTGTCCCTGCCCATGGCAGAGGGGATGGAACTGAATGATCTTTGGTGTCCCTTCCAGCCCAGACCATTCTATGATTCTGTGAACTGGGCGCTGTAGCAGGTCCAGCCTGGCTCTGGCCCGATAAGACTCTGGCCATTCTCTCTACCCCAGCTTACAGCAGGATTATTTTCTGCTGTGATTTTTATCTCTCATTTCCTGCAAATATTTGCAGCATTAATTCCAAATTAGCCTTTCTGTCTTTTGTAATGCATAGAATGAGCTGCTCATTGAACATTCAGAATTTTAAGCAAAAAGCCGTGTCCAGTATTTGCTGTAAATATGTATAAACGCTTATTGGCTCTTTCCCAGTAGCACCTGTTTCTCTTGATGAGGCCTGTGATATGGAAGAAAAATGCAAACAGGAGCCTTCTAAATGAAATGGCAAATTTAGCCCACGTAACGTACAGAATACTAATGAGCAATTGGAGGGAGCCACTGCGCCTTCACGCGTTACCGGCACTGAATAATGACCTTGCTCAAATGTGCGAGAGAAGGGAGTTCTTGCATTTGAGAACAAATAGATGACTCTGATTAAACTACAGCCACCTCACCTCTCTGGGGACCTTCATAGCCAAGCATGGCAAGGCTAAAGAGCTTACTCTTCCAGCATGCACCTACATTCAGCTCACGTTCTGCAGTGATTTTGTACTGAGCCTTGCTTTTCCCTCCCACCCCCTCAAACCCCACCGCTGCCTTCGTTGTCACAGTACACAAGCTGAGCTCTCATATTAACAAAAATACCAGATTGGCACTCTTTGCCCTCCTGCACCCTCAAGCTGGTCAGTTATTCTGCTTTAATGTTTAAATCCTTAAATATGTTTTTCATAGGTGTGGGCCTTTGCTGTGTTTACAGCTAATAAAGTAATGAAGTGATGCAGCGATAAATTACTCTTCTATTTAAGGTGGGGACGAGACATGATAAGTGCAGGTTGGGATTCAGAGAAGTTTAGTAGTTTGCTGCTTTTCAGAGGTTTTTTTCTCCCTGTGGAATGTCTTTGTCTCTCCTTCGGTTTTGCTGTGATTTTGATGTTTTAGCATAAGTTTGTCTTTTATTATGTGACTGAATATGAGAACGCTGAAAGTGTCTTTGTACAGCAGGCTAATTTTCTTGCTGATTATTAAAAGGAGACAATCATTTAAGACAGCAGAATAAAAATCACACTTGGGAATTTCACTAGACCAAGAAATAGAGTGGAGTATTTTTAATAAGAGGCTGTATAATTTGGATTTATTTCTTTTTAACTAGAATATACTTTCCAGTATGTAAGATCAATAACAGTATTTTTAAAAATCTCATTTTTATATTTAATCATTTGCTTGATATTGGTACTCAATCTTTCTGCAATTCCAGCAAGACCCCACAATCCAATGCAAAGAAATTTTCTACAGTGACCTCCTACAGAAAACCAGCAATTACATCTTCCAGCAATGATGGCCATTGCTCTGTACTGGGGAAGAAGAAATGTTGAAGAGCAGAGGAGATGCTGGCATGACGGAGGGTGAGGCATGCAGTGGAGTCTGAGTCGTAGTGGACTTGGAGAATCTGCAAAATTATAGGTACCTGGGTGCCAGGGAAGGGATTTCTCTCCACACGCCATCAGCAAATCCATCTGGGCAATATTCACAGCCCAGGGGGTCAACACTGGAGCTGATGCAGCTTGAGAGACTCCTGCTGTTACCCTGAGATCCCTCCACCTTGTTGCCAGTCACCTTTTAATTCGAGCCAATATTCAGGCTAACAATCCTGCTGCACATGAAAAATAACTCCCAAAACATGGTTTGCTGAGGCCAAATGGTCAAAAGCCTAGTGTAATGTATTACAGAAGTTTGTTTTGTTTTTTTTTTTAATCTCTGGCCTCCTTCTCTACACTCTTGGGTAAAGCCAGACCCTGTTTCTATAGTCTTAGTTTTTATCACTTTTATGATTTTGGGGTTTATTTGGTCCAAAATGCCAAGTGCCAGAAACATTTCTCCCCTGGCAAAAAGCAGCATTCACTGTGCTCCTGTGGCTTGGATTCCTATCTGCGCCCACACATATCTGTAAGACCTGAGAGAAAATGGGGAAGGAGCCTCTTGGATGGTCTCATGAGATAGACCAGGGAAATTTGTGGGCAGGACCCTGTGTAGGCCTTTCCCCTCTGGGTCCCCAGGTGCTCTCATGGTCCTACACGGATCCGTTGCTGTGTAATGTAATCAGCTCCTAGTGGCAGCCTGAAGCCCTGCAGCCCTTATCCCAGTGTTCATAGAATTATACATTCATAGAATGGTTTGAGTTGGAAGGGACCTTAAAGATCCAACGCTGTGCCATGGGCAGGGACACCTCCCGCTGGATCAGATCGCTCAAAGTCTCATCCAACCTGGCCTTGAACATCTCCAGGGATGGGGCATCCACAGCTTCCCTGGACCACCTGTGCCAGTGCCTCATTGCCCTCACAGTGAAAATTTCTTCCTACTATCTAATCTAAATCTGCCCTCTTTGATCTTAAAACTGTTTCCCCCCATCTTATCCCTGCACTCCCTGATAAAGAACACCTCTCCAGCTTTTCTATAGGCCCTTTTTAATTGCTGCAAGCTTGTGTTCTGTGGCTGGGACTTGTCACACTTTACTGGGTTTGATATGTATGTATGGACAGACAGACAGATAGATATCTTTAGTGGTAGCAGCATGTGCCAGCCGTCAGAGGCATTAACCCCTTGTAGCCACACTCTGCTCCTCCCTCCACACAGAGCTGGAAACCCTTTTAGAAAACCTGTTAAAAGTAAGTGAAAGCTGGCCTATCCTGAAGTAAAGAGAGCTCCCTCAGAAAAAATGACTTGATTTGCAACCTCTCCCTCCCCTGAGCGCTGGTCAAAGCAGCCCTGTGTTATAGGTAAGGATATGCCTGAGCAGCTATTGAAAATATGTAAAACTGTCAAAAATTAATTGGCCAGATCTGCAATAACTCTCAGTGTTGCTGCTGGCTTCTTGAAACAGCTGGTTCATCACTGTGCACCACTGCATGTCTCCTTACATTTACACAGGCAGTACAGAGCATTTCCTCGCATGCAGTGAGCAGCTGGGGTGAAAAAGAAGTCCTGGGCAGCCACAATGGGAAACAGCTTGCAGTGAAGGTGAAGTATGTGAAATCGGGGGGTGAAAATAATTTCTCAAATAAACCTTGTCTTGCAGGCATGGGCAGGGCAATTAAGCCAGTTAAGGCAGCAGAAACAGGTAGTCTCATGCCCACTCTGCTGTCACGTGGGGCTCTGGGGCATCTCCCTGCACACAGCTGCACGTGATGCGTATGTGCATCCCTCCAAGCGTGCCATGCAGAAATGCATCCCTATACTTTGATGAGTTTGTGCTTGCTCTCTTGTGAGACAAATGGATGAAGAACTGGGCAACAAGAAAGAAAAGGGAAAGACACATCTTCATCACACTTGGACAAGTACCTATGCATTGCCCAGCACTGTGTTTCTGCAGTCCTACTCTAACCAGCTGAAACAAATCTTTCTCAGCACTGTCACCCAGTGCCATTGGCTACTGCTCCAGGACAGCAGCTCTGTGTGCTGCTCCAGGAGCTCTCAGCTGCTGCTACATGAGACAGCAATTAGTAGGAGCCTTCACAAAAGGGGAAACGTCTTTACTTAACACATTTTTGCTTTCTCTCTTCCATTTTTTTTCTACTGTGTGGTGGGTTAGGATTGCGATTTTTCTCCTCTTAGTGGTAGACCACTTCATAGAATCACAGGATCATAGAACATCTCCAGTTTGAAGGAACACATAAAGGTCACCAAGTCCAACTCCCTGCTCTTTGCAGGACTACCTGAAACTGAACCATATGACTGAGCACATCATCCAGAGGCTCCTTAAACTCTGACAAATTTGATGCCATGACTACTTCCCTGGAGACCCTGTCCTAGTTATTGACCATCCTCTAAGTAAAAATCTTTTCCTGTTGTCCAGTATGTCCACTTCTCTTCTTCTCTTTACACTGACGTTGGAAGGTGGTGTCTCCTCTCCTTCCAGCTCTATGCAGTTTGAGCCCTGGCAACTTTTCTCTACCTAGGCACACAATAGCACCTCAGACCTCTTGTTTTTCCCATTAAGAGTTAGGAAATTCAGATTTTCCCTGCTTGCTTTCATCCTCACCTTCTTTTTGCACTCTTCATGATTTCCTATGTTCATCTCCAGAGTCTTAACTCATCTTGAGCCATAGGCACGAGAGCTTCCCGTCATGCAAGCTGCAGATATGCGTGCTGACCTTCAAACAAAGATATGATGAATCCTCCAGTCTGTGTCCTCCCTGCTTGGGAGGCTTTGAAGGGAGCAGATACTGAACAGGCACTGGGCTGCCAGCTAGCCTGCACTGGATCATGGTAAGCATAGCAAAGCAGATATGATAGATCATAATTCTGGCTGTGGAAAGGTGCTGCTTTTTCCAGGATAATGATATATCCTGCTGGATAGTGCAAAATAACTTTGTGTGACAGTACATGTTGTCCTTGGTCCACCCCATGAGACTGGCCCATGGTGGTTATTAATTCTACAGAACAAGGGCTATCAGGAAAGAGGCAACGGATCTCTGGAGACATTTCCTAAAAAAGTGGAGAAGTCCAGGTGGTGTGGCACAAATAGGGAACTGGGGAATGGCCATTTGCTTCCACTCTTCCCCAGAATCACAAGGAATGTTCTAAACTCCTGAAGGATGGCAGAGGCAGGATTATGAGGTGGGTAGATTGCCCTTTCTGGCCCTCTCTGGTTCAGGACACAAGGTCCAGGTCTGGAGAGACCTCTATGTCCTTTCCTTGGACGAGGCACTCTCTCACCCAAGGCCACACACAACTCATGACTTCATAAGGATTTTTGGCATTTCCTAAAAGAGCAAAACAAAGCCTATTCCCTTTCCCTGCCGCTATGCCCCTGTCACAAGCATCACTGTCTCTGTTCAGTCCTCCAGTATGCCCCAGGAGTCCTTCTCCTCTCAGTGCCACACCACCAGTTTCATCTGCACATGTCTGTATCAATTCAAATGCTCACATCATCAGTCATGCCTGAATCCTCTGAGATCTCTCTCTGCCTTTCCCAAACATGACAAATGTGCAAGTGGCAAAACCACTTCCAGCCTGCTTCCCTGCAGAAAATCCCTGCTCAGGCAAGAAGGCAAACCTGCATGGTAAAGCTCTTTCCAACTCTACTGATGATCTTCTGCAGGAAAGAAAAACTTCTCCATCAACCAAAGAAGTAAAAGCTATTGAGCACAGTATGTGTAGAAATGAACTCTTATGTGGGGAGGTACAGAACCTGGTTCCAAGCATGTGTAGCAGCTGTATTAGTTTGGGTGAAGAACTGTAAAAAATTACACCTTGATGTACCTCCAAACATAGCCAGCAGCAGATGCCTGGGGAAAAGCAGCAGGACAAAACTTGCATATAGTGATAACTCTCCCATAGATTCTTCCACTATTCTGTAATGCAGAGAATTCACCGATCAAAGTTGGTATCTTTGTCTTTAACAGACCTTGATGGCTTTTTTCCTACAAATATGGCTCAACCATTGCTTAAGCAAAAGGAACTTCCAGCCATCACTGTACCCTGGGGAGAGGAACACTAGTGGTTGCATTCATAATGGCTATTTGTTGCTGCTTTTTTATCTGCCACTGATAATTTTGTAGGCTGACCCTCAGCTTTTGCAATATGTGGGATAGTGAGTAAAATCTACTCATTCATCTCCCTTGAGTCATTCATGAGCTTTGGTTTCTTCTTTTTCTCTTTTTCTGAGCTTAGCAGGACTGTTTCTCTGTCTCCTGGTAGTGAGCAGCTTTTATATCCCCGAACCTGTTGATCCTCCTCTTCTGTGCCATATCTGGTTCACTGACATCTTGCTGAGCTGGTTAAAAGCAAATAAGTACAATATTCAAAGTGGAGGCCTGTCTTACGTAGCTGTCTGGTGAGAATTTCTGGCTTATTCTCTGTTCCTGATCAAACATTTCTCATTTCTCCTTGCCAGGGGTTTTCTGACAGCTACCAGTGTCAGCACTGACGTTTCCATCATCCTGTCTACTGTAGTTACTGTTTCACTTTGCAGTGTCTCTTACACCTTAGAGTTTAATACTTTATCTTTGCAGCAGATATTTGTCTCTCAGTCAGTTCCCTGAAATCAACTGGTGAGCGTTAGCTCTTAGCTACAGTAGGTAACTGGGTCAGTTTAGGTGTTGTGCCCATCTCCAAGCATCATTGGCAAAAAGTCTAGGAGATGCGTGGCCAGAGCCTCCGTGGTGTCAAGCAGAGTGCCTGGAGCACTGGCTTAACTGCCTAAAAAGTCAACTGTGTGCATTGTCTGAAGGCTTTGCAGAAAATTAACTGAAGATGTAGACAAATGGACAATACCATAACTAATAGGAGGTTATCTTGGCTCCCGTAGAACTAACTGAAAAAGTTGCCAGCTGGATACAAGAGATGAAAAGTAATACTGAATACTTTATTTTTAAGTAAAACACACATATGTTGCAAAGTGACTGGACTAAAGCCTTTGGGACTTGGGGAATTCTGTGGAATGCGTGTGAAATTCGAAATGTGTAGTGTGCTGAGTTGAAGATTAGGCTGTTTCCAGCTTTGATATTTCCTAACTTTCCCTCACTGCCTTCCAATAACCCTGGGCAGTTTAAGCTGCCTTATCAGATGTGCACTGGACATGTCTGATGAATGCCAAGATCTCACAGTTTGAGCAGACAGCTACTGCTCTGATCTGAATCGCTGCAGATTTTGAACAGGCTGTGTTTAAGCTGAAAATGGGTGGTCTGAGTTGTCTGCAGACAGTCTAACTTGAGAGGGATCTTATTCCAGGAGTGTATTTAACACCATATATCAAAAGTTACTTTGATTCTTATCAATATTCTGGAGGCAAAACTTCAAAATATGCCATTAAAACAAAAAAAGCATGAATGATCTTTGTAAGAATTCTTGGGAATTTATTGTTCCTCTAAAGACAAACAACCTAGGAACAGAAAACATATTTTTCTAAGTAGATATCTAGGTTAAGTAACTTCCTCTGTAAAAAAAAAAAACCTTTAGAAACTCTATTTCTTCAGACCTTCCTGACATTGATCTGGCTGCACTAAACAGCCTTCGCAGAGCAGATCTCACAATGTAGTTGAAAACGACCTCCAGCAAGAGACAATTTCTTCAGTAAACATACAGATAAAAACCCTGTTAAAGAAAGTAACCTCGTTCCTTAAATGACATGCAAGCTGAAATAAAGTGCTTGTTCTGGCTTTGTTTCTTGATGATGAACATTCCGGGGGGGTGGGGTGGTGTGTGTGTGTGTGTGCCGTGGGTGGTCAGAGGTAGATATTATAAATTGCTGTTATTTTATACTCATTTATATTCACTGATGATAATATAACGTCCTGCCCCACCTACATCAGAAATTCACGTTGTGTTTAGCAGCCAACAACTCTCTGATTCAAACTGTATTGTTTGGTATTTACATGTGCGTGGCAGAGGGCAAAATGTGATTTAGTTTGCTTTTCAACCCTCTGTATACTTTAAGATGCAATCCTTATTTGATTTTAAGCAGCTTTGTGTAGGAAGGAGGCCTCTCAAAAGAGTCTCTCCTTGTGTTATGCTTACAACAAAGCGTAATTTAATTTTGCAAACAGCAAACTCTTTGGGTTTTTTCTGTTTTCACCTTAATTCTATTGCCCCAAAATCTAGAGCTATTTTGTATTTAGGGTTTTACCAGGAACAGAACATTTCCTGTAAAAACGTTGTTAACTTGCTGGCTTTATAAGTGTTTCCTCCTCCATAGTTTTGCTGTAAAAGAACTGGTAGGTTTATATGAGATGAACATACTTTCCTAGTGAGATATTTTTGCTATTGATAGTATTTCCTAGAGGGTGCAAGCTTGTCTTTTTGGTTTACACTGTTTTCTGCCAGTGGGGAAAAGCATATACATCTGTGTCGGTCAACTTATACAAAGAACAGCTGTTTTAGCCCCTGTAGAGATATTTTCCCCTTGAAGAGGATTGTTTGGTCTTGTCTTTACTGCTAAATTTTTTAAATCTTTTTTTTTAACCCCAAGGGAACTAGTGCTCATCCAATATCCTGAGGTAAAAACACAAATGAGACAGTAAAAATAAAGCACCCTGTGAGATAAATTTGCAGAGGTCATCTTCAACTGGGAGCACAGGATTGACCTTGTGTGTTTACCCACAGGAAAATTCAAGTTCTCTGTCTCGACTATGTCGTTTATCTCAAGGGAGGTGCTGCCCATTAGATACCTTCCAGTAAAAAGAAATGTAACTGTTTTTCAGTAGTGAAGACATATTTTTTTGAGATCTGACGAAGCCTCAGCATTTGGGTGTATTGTAAGAATTTAAAATAAAGTGGAGATTCTGTTGCCTTTTAACTGCCGAGAGCAGCTTTGGCAGAAATGTGTTTGGGAGAGTATGTGCTGGCTGAGCAAGTCTTCTGGGGCCAAATCTGCTGCTTCCCTGTCCCGGCCTTGGTCAAGTTCACAGGTGGACCTGATCCTGGAGGTGAAGATCTTCAAGTCCACTGCCAGACTATTGAATCCTCATGTATCCAGAAGGACATATCTGCTAAAATGAGTCAGACTGATGAGAGATACAGAGGAGCTAGACTTGGAAACTAGAGACTCAAAGATGATGGTCCTTTTGGCTTAGGGAAAGAGAGATGCAATGCTTAGCCAGGCTTCAGCCAGGTCAAACTTAGACCAGTTCTTCTGGTCTAAGACCAGAAGCAAACGAAGCAGAGAATAGCTGCATTCATTGGGTTTTTTTCCTGCTCCTTGAGTGGGTGATAATGGCACTGCCCGTGGTTTTGTGTTATTCTGAGCAGCTTCATTTGAAAGCACTGGTGCACAGGGTTTTGCTGCTTTCTCATGAACTTGGTGGAATGGGAGAAGGTTGGTGGGGCCTGCTCCGAGTCGCTGATGGGGCGGTTACCACCTCTTCGAGTGCTGGCTGAGGTGCTCAGAGGAAGGATGGAAAGCAAGTGCTGATGGAGATTACTTTAAACAAAAAGGCAGAGTAGAGACAGGCCAGAAACGACACTGCTAATGTCCTTGGGGAGTGATAATAATTCCTCTTACTGGCCAAAGGCTAATTCCAGCTGCTCTGTGCAAACACCCCCCTCCCCTGCATTGACAGGACCTTCAGGCATCTGAGGAGAAGTGGGATTCAGCAGTGGTCATGCTGTGCTCATGAACAGGTCTAGAGAGACCTGTTCTCTGCAAGTGGGGGTTTACATGAGTCCCCGCTGCTCTTCTTGCAAATCTCCAGTGAGGCTACAGCTCTCGGCACCACACCCAGGAATCAGAAACTGGGCTGAACCCCAGGATATTTGTCTCTGACAATAAGCATGATAGGAACACAGGCTCTTAGCCACAGAAGACCTCTCTCCTTCCCAGCCAGTCACCCCATCGGTGTAAAAATCAAGAAATGCTCAGCTGTTGTGGTTTGCAGTGCTAATATTTCAAGTGTGAGGAAGGGTTTGTTCTGAAAAAAAAATGAACTTTTCAAAAATGAACTTCTGAAAGAATGAGCTTTTTCAAATTGTATCAGTTGTTTCCTATAAACCTGGCCTGGAAAGAGCAACTGTTCCCCAAGGCAGTGATTTTTTGAGATGGTCCTGACCTCTCCCAGTGTGTCATGTGCATGTAAGAAGGGCTTTCCCCAGGTGTTGCTTATTTAAACAGATTTCTGGTGAAGGCATAGTTACATATGACCTTGAGCATAGGGTTGATAAAGAAGGAGCAATTAAAACAAAACACTGAAAGCAGATACGGAGACCCATCAAGAAGCCAGGGATGCACATGAAAGAATATTGGCCCCGTAGCTCTGAAAAGAGCAGAAAGAAAGAATTTCATGGGCTCTGAGATGGCTGGAAGAAGCTGGTACTTCCGGGAATAAGAGTCAGTCCTGGGATTTCGGCAGCATCTTTTTGGTAAAAGTACAGTTGTATCAATATACCAGTCTACATTGCCAGTTTTGTTGTCTTTCTGAGGCAACATGAAGACCTTAAGTACGATCAAATCCAAAGGGCTATAGTAATGTATTGATGATTTTGAAGTAGGGAAGTTAGAGACGTGAAGTTGGCGGAGGGCAGGCAGTATACAAAAAGCCACCTAGGAAATCTGTGGCAGAAAGGCTGCTCATGGATGTCTTAACCTACAAATGAATGTAGTAGTTGCTAGAACATCCAACAAGAGACCTCAAGTCTCCATTCCTTCTGTCCCAGGGCTGCTGCAGGAACCAAACAGTTCAGCTTCATTTTGTTACATTTTATTTAGCTATTTTACATGGTTTGCTGCCTCATTATGGGGTGAACCATGCTTGAGGTCTGCCTAAGTATTGTCCCCTGGGATTTTAGTTCAGACCTTCTACCTCCCAGGCACCATTCCTCATCTACTAACACCCTTGTGTTACTGCTGTTGTGAATCTGGGGAAAGCCTGAGCTTGAGGAAAGGTTTTGCATTGAAGCCTAAAGTATCAACTGATGAACAGTGACTCAGAAACCGCTATGGCTCATGATTATTCTACCCTACGTGTCCTGGGTAGGTGGCAGATAAGGACAAGCTGATCTGGCAGGCAGCCAGGGGCCCACGGGAGTAGATAGAAATATTCCTCTTCTCTTTTACTCTTCAGAAGTGCTTAGTTGGCTTTTCCTCATTTTTGTGTGGGTGATGAATCTTTCTTTGTCTGTTGAGTGAGAAACAAATCAGTAGGAGAGTTATCTTGGAGGCATCTACCCCGCTTTTGTATGTGGTTAGAATTGGCAAGAGGAACCAACAGGCTGTATCCTCATATAAACCTTGCTCCCTGAGGTAAAATGGGTCCTGCATTTTCTGCACAAACTTAACCTACTCTTGCCATGCATCAGGCAGCTGATCAACTGCAGTGAGTAATGAACCCATCTGTTCACGGCCTGCCCTGACTATGTAGAAGGGAATCCTGCTTTGCTCTCCATCTCTTTTTGTCACCACCCTCACCAGTGCCTACCCAAACCTGCTCTGCCTCCCAGAGGTCTCCGTTGATCCAGGGCTTAGCTCTGGGAAGAATAATTTGCTCCATCTGGGATGTGTCCAGCCATTGTTATCTTCATGCTTTTGAAGCTGCCTATCTGCAGTGCACTTCTCTGTACCGTGGCATTTACTCCTCCAAGTTCTTTTAACAGCCCCTTCACAGATGCCTTTGCCTCCACGCCAGGCATTTGGCAGGGCCAAACCAACCAGGGAAGTGGAGTTGTCCATAATGTTAATAAAATATTCTCCTTCCATCCCATAGGCTGGAGACTCTGGCTCTGGAAGGAGAACTTGCTGGCTGTGACAAGGGCTGGTTTCATTTGCCCAGCATCCCACTGGCTCTTTCTCACAAGGTGCATTTCAGCAGTATGCCATGACTCCAGGGCTAAGAACACCTTGATGGTACAAAACTCATACAACCATTGTGCTGATTGGAAATGAGTCCAGGCAAAAATCCCTGCTTCAAATAGCTCTGAGCTTTAGAGAGGAGTTTTAACTCTGGACCAAGAACTGATTAGTAAGAGAGGGGTTTTTTTTGCTGAGTCCATTTATCCTCTGCTCATTACCAGGGTACCTGGGCCTCCAACAGTGATAAAAAAAGCAATGAATGTTGAACCTGAGCAATTCATTATCCACCCAACAACAGCATCAGGATAGTCTTTGCAAAAGGACAACCACTATAGAAGTTCATTTTGAGGGCTAGGTGAAACCTCAAAGTGTGTGGTGTTTAGCTGGGAATAAGTAAATGAATTCTTCATTCAATTTGGCCTTCACTCAGGACAAGTGGTTGAGCCTCCCCGACCTCACTTATTGAAAATGTATCTTTGTTTAAAGCCATAGGGAGTTCATTAGGGTTGTCTGTCTCTGCATGACCGAAGATTAAGGTGTGCATACATCAGCTGAAGTAAAACACATCAGGACAAGGAGAGAAAATAAAACAAGCTCTATTCACTACACCTGAGTACAATTGTGTGCTGCCACACACCAGTGAATATGGCCCTGGATCTCTCACATCTGATTGTGCACAGAAATAATTCGGGAATGAATATGGGATCTATTTGTATGCCTATTTGTGGGACTCTAAGCATAACTCCCAGCGGAGGTTACTTGGAACGGAGCCCACGAAGCCCCACTGAGATTCCCACTGAGATACATATAGGCCATTGTGCATTGCACATTAATGCAGAGTAGTGATGTTGTGCTGGAAACCTTTCAAGTCAGCATACATCATTCAGAAATCATCTTAAACCAGTTTGTACTGCTCTTCTGCTTGAAAGCGAATTGTGCAAAATTGGCAGCCATAACCACCATTGCAACAGAGCGTATAAAAGCCCTTTCATTGTGGAGTTAGTGGTTTTACTGTAACTTCCCTGTCTCATCAATAAGCACCATAATTCACTGCAAAAACCTATAAATCCTGGAACATCCTGAGCTTTTGGCTTGCTAAGCATGGGTGACTTCAGTCTGTGCTGTGGTGGGATCATTGCTCCACGTCCCAAGGGTACCATCAGCAGGCAGACAGTAAGCCTGGATGGAGAGGCTCATAAAAGTTGGTCCAGATTGCACTTTCCAGGCAGTACGAGAGTGCTCGCTGGCTGGGAAAAGTGTGGCAGGAGAAACATCATCCTCTGCAGCAGTTCCCTAGTTGAGCTAATATAGAGGCAAGCAGGCAATTGCAAATATCATGCTGGGCAAATTCTCCAGGGCCTTTGTCACAGCTGCAACATGAGAGAGATGATAATGAATACCTTGTCTGTTCTGTGGCCTTCTGGGCTGTTCCTGAGTGTGTGGCAGGATTACAGTATGCAAAGAGCAAGCCTCCAGCCTCATGCACCAAATTAGGTGGTGAAAATAATTGTGAAGCTATTTGTGGCTCAGTTTCATTATGTTGTTTTTTCTTTCTTTAGGAGATGTGCTGCAGATGCATGAGAATAGCAACAAGACTCCTTTGGAAAAAAGGGTAGAAATAAAGAACTTCGAAGATTTTCATTGGTAAATATCCTCCAGCTCTAACAGATGTGAAATCCAGTTCTGTTATTATTTCAATGTCCAGTACAGCAATCCATCCAGCTTGCTGGTGGCAGGAAGGAGTGAAACAAAGGCAAAGTCCTTTGAAACTTACAGAGAAAACACCATGCCCACTAAATTCAATACTAAAACCACTACAGATCTCATTCCAGCCAGATTTTCACCAGGCTCCCATTTTAGTGGAGCTGCTCACATGCTTACAGCAAGCATCTTAATAAGCTTTTGCAGACTTGGAGCCTTAACTCATGGCCCCAGCTGCTGGAAGTGGGAAAGATATATTAGTCCAGCTCGTTGCCATGTGGAAAACTGCTCTCTACATGACATTAATTGCTCTCTCCGTAGCTTTATAAGAGTTTGCTTTCTGCAGCTGAATATAACCATGTGATCGGAAGATTTTCTATTTATTGTTTAAATATTTTCATGCCTAGAAAATGAGGACTTCTGGAATGTGTCTGATGGCAACACGACATGGGCGTTAGGGGCAAGTGCAAACATCTGGAGCGCTGAGCTGTGATTTGCTCTGCAGCCACCCCACACCCTGCTCTGCAATCAGCTGCAGCCAATGTAGAATTTAATTTGAGAACAGCAAGGAGCCCAAGGCAGCAAGGACTTTTCATTATAAGTGAGGAAACAATGTGCCACTTTTCCTGCCCGTTTGCATGTGCTTTGTGTGTGTGAGCACACAAGCATAACTGGCAGCCACCACAATCGCAAATGATGAGCTGGGATGTGTTCTGAGCACATGCACAGCTCCTGGACGGAGGGTGACCTGTCAGATGTGTCACTACTTTCCCACAGCAGGGATGGCATGGAAATGGCATCAGTAACGCCCTTCCTCCCAGGATAATTCCATGCCAGCTGTCCACACCACCCCCTGAAGCTACTGCCATGGCATGCCATGCAAGGAAGGGGAAGAGAGTTCAGCCTTTGGGGTGCCAGCTTGTGTTTTAGGGTGCTGCCACCTTTTACCATGTCTCTGGCAGTCATCATCCCCTCTAGTTCTTTCCTCCCAGGTTGTTGCCCTATGTGTTTTGCACTTGCTGGGGGGACTGGAGGGCTTCATGGGCAGGGGAACATCCTTCTAGAGAGGGGTTTTCTCCAGGAACCATCTCTCAGATGGCTCCACCTCTTGTAGGAGCTTTGTTGGAGAAAGCTGGGCTCAAAAAAAGACACATTCACTCCAAATATGAATCTCAGGCTACTCATGATGATTTTTAAATGGTTAGCACCTTCTAAACTAAATTAATTGGTGCCTGTCTGAACTCTCCCCCACCCCAAAGCCATGACTAAGGTCCACTGGGTATCACCTGGATCTAATCAGTGCTGGAAGAAAATGAAGAAAATACATTTGAGAAGCTGTGTTTAAACAGGCATTTTTCAAAGGCTTTTTTTTCTGTGGGTGTTCAAGGAAGAAAGCTGCCATGCTGGAGGAACAGCCTGTGTCTCAAGGGACACATCAGCAGCATGTCCCCACTCTAACCATCACGGCAAGTGGTTCCTATAGCACTTAGTGGTTGAGCTGCAGTGGTGGTGGGGAAGAGTGCCGTGGGCATCCCGTGCGCTGGCTGGCCTTGGCTTTATTTATTGATTTTTCAGTAACTGCCTCTGAGCCAGGAAAGTTACTGGTTTGGTTGCTTCTGCCTTCACCCGTGAGTGTTTTTTTTTCATCTTAAGGCAGCCACCTGTGTGCAGGGCACAAGGGACTCAGTAAGGAGCGAAAAGTGCTGATTTTTTTTTTTTCCATTGCATCCTGCATGTTTCCAAGGGGAGACCTCTCCCCTCTGCCAAGGTTCAATGCGGCTCTTATGCACTGGATCCACAAAAAAAAAAAAAAATGGCAGAAAATACAGCACAGAAGCATGCTTTGTGTGCTCTCCTGCCTGAGAAAAGTGTTATAGAGGAACTAGAGTTTCAAAGCTTCCTCTGATAGGACGTTTCATTCCCTGTGGGATTTTGGGCACCGTGAAGCCTAGCTAACTCAGCAAAAGTATTTACTTTTGTGAATCTGAGAGCCACAAGGCAGGAATTCACAGCAACCCCAACTTCTTAGCACAGAACCAATAACATTATGAGCACCTCAGGGCAGCTGTGAACAAGGGCTTCTTTATAGGTGGGAAAATGTAATACAAAGTGATTCTCAGCCAAAAGCAAAGGGAAAATGGTCCAGGTAAATGTGCAGTGGAACTGCAAACTGGATTCTTTCTGAAAAGTTAAATAATTCTGTGTTATTCTGTGAAAGCTATCCTGTATTACAAGCAAAAACCCCCTCCCCCGTCCCTACATGTAAAAGTAATTACATTGCAAAATGCAATGACTGTAGAAAACATCTATGTTTTTTGTTATTTAGTGGAGTTATTTTGGTTTGTTTCTCTACTCTCGTGATGACCCTAATTGAAATCCAAATGAAATCAGAGGATGAAATAAATGGTGACAAGTTGGGTGCTCCCTCTGGGTGTGTGACCCCACTGACTCACAAATTTTGTTCAAAAACTTCTAGGAAATGTAAAGCCAAATTAGAAAAGTCTTAATATGCCAAAATGCTGCAGGAGATATTTGGCTGTTCCTCAGGAACTGCTTCTCCAGATCAGTTCTGAAAGTATGAATATTTTGCCTTCCAGGCATTGTCGTTGCTAAATGAAATTACACAGGAATCACCGGCACAAGGACAAGAAAAAGATAATTTACTCTTCCCCAAATAAAAGGCTGTAGTGTTCCCCCTTATTAGACTGGAAGGAAATTTCAGCTATCAGGGAAATAGCAATGTTTGGCTATTTTCTGAAGATTAAGTAGAACTGAATTTAATTAAAGATATACGAAATTGCTTAATATTTTTTCTAGTTGTTTGACCACAGAGGAGTTAGAATGTAAAGTCCTGGTACTGCTTCCATCCCTGCAAGAAGGGCAAAAGCTGAGGTCATATCAGAAAGGGCCAGTGCTGAGCTATCAGAAGAGGGAGCTCTGACCACACAACCCAGCTGCGTGCCTTCTCTGCTTGTTCCCAGACTTCTGCCCACATCTTCAGCTCTTCACGGTCTGTATTGGCTTGTTCATTAGCATCCACCCCCATCCCACTCTGCATTATATACTTGCACTCAAGATCTGTGCATTGCTGCCATCCAGTCAGGGAAATGAGACTCCTCTCTATGGCACATATGTGGTCCCCAGGAAACACCACCGAGCATGGGTTTGGTGCCTGGTGGGGGACCTTTCCCTGTCACAGCACAAACTGTCAGTCCCTGTGGCCCTCCCTGTGTTTACAGTGTACTGGGGAAGCTTTTCATAAGCAGTTGTTCTTCATGGAAGTTTTTAACCCTTGCATCTGTAACACTGAAAAAGATGTGTCTTGCAGAATGCCTTTGACTAAATAAGTAAAATCCAGTTATTTAAGTTCATGAAAAAAAAAGATTGCAATGCATATAAGAGTGTTTTTAAGATTCATGTTATAAAGAGATATTACAAAAAAACCCAGCTATTAAGGACTAGCTATCAGCTGCTAGGCTCCAACTGATCAATAGATATCAATCTTCATGACAGACCAGAACAGAGCAGAAAATTATTATTAGGGATTTCCATCA
Source organism: Tapera naevia (assembly GCA_033556795.1). NCBI lineage: Eukaryota > Metazoa > Chordata > Aves > Cuculiformes > Neomorphidae > Tapera > Tapera naevia. Next base: position 5,557,369 of record JAUMJJ010000157.1, on the reverse strand, counting down.
TCATACTAATTCCTGTAGTACCTGATGGCTTCCCAGCCTCCTGATTAATTTAGCCTCGTGACCTCCTGAGGTACCACGTGCTGTGAAAGCGATGAAAATCACAGCCCACCATGCCACTTTAATCTTAGGCTTGAAGATTCTTCCTTGGCTTAGATCCCTTTAAATTTGACCATCAGTGTTTGAGGGGGATACTGTAGCCCCAAGGTATCGACCATCTCTCTGTTCATCTGTGTTAGAGTAAAATGAAGCACTTTGGAGATTTTGTTGACATTCATTTACAGCAGGTGATTTGAGAAACCTCAACAGCCCAACGCATGTAGGCGACTGTGCTTCATATCTTCTGCCAGTGCTTCTTGTGTTCAGGGCCATAAAGATTTGGCACTTAATGGTAAAACTACAAATGAGCTCCTCTAGGACCTCTCCATGCTGCTGTATGAATACGTGCCCAAGAAAATGAATATAAAAGGGAACTGTTGCAAGATTGGTTTAAAGCCATGCTCCTTAAGAATGTTTTGGATTGGAAGGGACCTTAAAGATCAGCCAGTTCCTTCCACTGCCTCAGATTGCTCAAAGCCCCATCCAACCTGGCCTTGAACACCTCCAGGGATGGGGCCTCTACCACTTCTCTGAGCAACCTGTGCCAGTGCCTCATAACCCTAGCAGTAAAAAATTTCTTCCTAATATCTAATCTAAATCTCCTCTCTTTCAGCTTGAAAACATTACGCCTTGCCCTATCACTGCACTTCCTGATAGAGAGCCCCTCCCCAGCTTTCTTGTAGGCTTCCTTTTATCTCAGAGTATGTATTGAGAAGAGAAAATGTGACAAGGTTGAAACCTCTGAGGGATGGTTTGCACGGAAATTATGAAGGGAGAATGGATCCAACCCTGACTTAGACCAGTTCTGTCCGGGACACTGTGACATGATATGCTTTATTCCTTCTTCAAGCTGATGTGTGAATTAAATGCAGAGGGATGGGATGGATTCATCTCATAAAACTGATGGGCTCTGAAAAGAAGGCCAGCAGGTGAGATGATTGTGAAAAGGAGTTTAACATACGTTGCCTGTCCCCACTCCAAAATACACTTCCAGTTGTGAAGGTGTAGTTTCCTCAGACCCTTAATAGACCGCATTTGGCTGCGTTTCCTTGCACTGAATTTTTCCTTTACAAGTGATTCAGTCATTGCTTCATCTCCAGAATTTACTCTGATTGGGAAAACTTTCCCTTTCTGAAGCGTTCTTCTCTCTTGGGATTAAGCGCTGCCCCAGCCCCTTGTAAATTAGAAGTCTGTGTGTTGAATATTAAACCTTCCTAAAAGAGATCACAGTGGAAGCAAAAGCGACTGGAACCAGAAGGCTTCTTTGTATCTCCAAATATGCTGAGGAGAGTTGCAAAAGTTGATTCTCTTTTTTGAAATCAACACCAGCACTTCTCTATTTCTGGTTCTGTCAAGAAGATCCCTGTAAACACAGAAGCGAGGCCAGTCCCAGCCCTTAGCTGCTACTGGAAGTGCTGGTTTGATGCATGAATCTGCAGCCAGTGCTAGGTCTTACCTTGCCATCTGGTAGCAATGATGGCTGGTCACAGAACTGCAATTTTTCCCCTGGAAGCTTTCAAAAATCCAGTGTAAAATATTGTCAAAACACAATACAAAGAGACTTATTTATCACAGAATCATTTGGTTGGAAAAGACTTTCGACGTCATTGAGTCCAACTGTACCCGTCCACTACTAAGCTGTATCTCTGAGCACCTCATCTACCCATCTTTTAAAACCCTCCAGGGATGGTCACTCCAACACTTTCCTGGGCAGCCTGTTCCGGTGCCTGATAAACCTTTCAGTGAAGAAGGTTTTTTCTAATATCCAGTCTATACATCCTGTGATCCAACTTGAGGACACTTCCTCCCACCCTATCACTTGTTACTTGGGAGAAGAGACCAATACCTGCATTGCTACAACCTCCTTTCAGGTAGTTGTAAAGGGCAATAAGGTCTTCCCTCATTCTTCTTTTCTCTAGGCTAAACAAACCCCAGTTCCCTCTGCTGCTTGTCCCAAGAATTGTGCTCCAGAATGAAGAATGGATTTTTCTCCCTGCAGCTGGCTTAGTGTGGTGGTCTGAAATAGTACTTGTAATATTATGAGATCTAAAGTTATCTTCAAATGGATGATGACGCTTTAAAATTACTTTCAAAAATCTTTTAAAGTAGATGGCAGAATATTAACACCACCCGCAGAGTTCAGCATGTGTCAGTGTCACCCTTTTCATGCAGCTGTGAAAAAACCCTCTCCACATGGACTTTCAAAGATTTGACTTTAAAAAGGCAAAAGAGCAACCCCCCGATCATTAATCAGGAAACATTTGCAGTAGAGCTCTATGAAATTAAAGAGCACTAATGTTAAATTGCTTCCATCCAACATGCAGGAGACGTTACATTTTTTACACTTTGGGAAATTGTGATATTACTTCTGCTACTACTAGTCAGAAATATAAATATACCTAATAAAAGAACACACACATGAAAAAATCAGCTTCTTGCAGCATTTCTCTTTGAAGTTGCTCTGGCTCTGTTCCAGCGAGTGGCCACAGACCAATCTGCAGCTGCCATGCCCGCTCGTCGTGTTGCTGGATCCTGAACTCGATGCCAATATTTTGGTCAGTGTCCTGCTCTCTCTTGTGCTACTATGATTGGTATGGCATTTTCATAGAATCATAGAATGTCCTGAGTTGGAAAGGATCAGAAAGGATCATTGAGTCCAGCTTCTGTCTCTGAATAGGACAATTCCAGCAATCACACCATGTGTGTGAGGGCACTGTCCAAATGCTTCTTGAATATTGTTAGGCTTGGTGTCTTTACTGCTTCCCTGGGGATCCTGTTCCACTGGGTGAAGGATTTTTTCCAAATATTCAACCTAACCCTCCCCTAGCACACCTTCCTGCCATTCCCTTGGATCCTTTTTTTTTAAACTCTATTACTTGTTTTTCAGAAAATGCAGATTGTTGCTGTCTTAACTGCCAAGCACAGGTGACACATTGAGACAGCTGAAGTTCAGCACCAAGGGATATTCTGTGTCTGTGAGATGAAAGTCACCTTCTAGCACCTTCTCTAGCAACAGCCATACATCTGGTCCTCAGAGCCCGCTCTCACTAAAAATTTGTCCTGGCTTTGGTAGCTATCTGCCTCATTTTGTGCAGGTTATCCAAGGATACAAAGCAAGAGCATCAAAGACACATGGGTTATCTGAGGCATGAGTTGTGAGCATGAGAAAGAGTTAATCTTAATCAGACATGCAAAACTGTGGAGGAACGTGGTAAGTCCTTGTGAAGCCTTGCCTCCTGTTCATCCTCCCACATCCCAGTACGTGTGCACCCTGCCTGTGTTGGAAAACTGTACAAGTTGCCAGTGTGAGGGAGGGGATAGGGTGAGTCTGCAAGAACTTGAAGAGGAAAATGAGGAGGAGTTGATTTTTCTTGACTTTTTCCACAGGATGCTTTTTGTCCCCATTTTCTGTGGAGAGAAGGTCTTCTTTATCAGTACCTGGAAAACTCCTTCTGACATGTACGCAGAAAACATGCCCAAGACATGGATGGATGTATGAATGAATATATGGATGGACAGACGGACACAAGCAGACACAAAACATATTCTCTCCTCTCTGTTCTTCTGCATCTCCATTTCTTAATACAAATTTGCATGCTTTGTCATTTATCAATTCCTTCAATCCTGACATCTAATGTGAAACTGTTGTTTAGGACTCAAGATCTTCAATTAGTTTTCTAATAAAATAATTTAAATGTATGAGTCGACACCATAGACAAAGAGCCATAAGTCCCACTGCTTTTTATTATGTATGATTCTACTTTGAGCAAATATATAATCACAGCCCTAAGTTATAATAATTATGTAATATTTCTTGATAGAAGCAATCGGAATCTATTGTGTAGGGAAGTAATTACAACCTACTTTACTTCTTTTGTTTCTGAGTGGGTGGCATTTCTGGGTAAAAAATTATGCATGCTGGAATGTTGGGTTCTCAGAAAGTCTTGGACCTCCTCCTCCTCAGATGTATGGGATGTTTGAGGGATAATAATTTCTTTATTTTCTGCAATGGAAAAATGTTTATTCAATTAACTAAGGAATATTTAGTTCTAAGGATGTTAGAGGATAAAGGTAAATGTTTTCCTTACAAAACCAGGAGAGTTTATAAATTCACACATTCAAATAGGCTTGATGGGTGTGTGCACATGTTCCCCCTCACACACAGAAGATATGAGCTGCTTTTAAGCTGACACTTTAAGCATTGATTTTATCCTCTAGCAATTTTATGTTGGAGAGTTCTTTTTTGTAATTAAATTGTTGAGAAAACCTTCACAGTAATGACAGTGCAAAAATTGGCTTAAAGGAATAAATTAACTGTAATAGCGGATAGAAAGGGTTGTTAAGCTGACTGTTATAACATCATCTAATTTGCTTTTCCGATTGCTTCAGTGGAGGTCTGGAAATAACCAGACACGTTAACATTTATCTCAAAATGATAAAAGTTAACATCCTGTCAGATATTCAGTTGGTTTATTAAGTACCAGCAGAAGCTGGAGGTGGGATATGTGTTGCTTCAACTATTTAACTGCTCACTGGAGAATGTTTTTAAAGGGATTTCCTGTAGAGGAATAGGAGATGATTGGGAAATATTTTTGAAGCTTGACAACAAAAATGTTAAGATTCAGTTCTTACCATGATCTTTATAAGTCTTTCATCAAGTGTTTTAGGGGCTGGTAAAGGATGCAGGAAGTGGACTGAAGAGGAGAAAAGATCACAAAAACACAAATGTTTATCCTGGAGGCATGGGGTGTTTTTTATATGTAGCAAGCTAAGGGGCTTCTCTTACAGCACAGGGTACTCGATCAATCTTGCACCCCTCATGGTGATGCCGGGTGACAGAATTAATGTTCAGGCAGCTGGAACCATTTTTTTCAATGTCAGAGACAACACTTCCATCACCTTCAACTTTGGCTCAGTATCCTTTCTCACTAAAACTTAATGTTGACACTGGATATTAGATGAAACATCTAACAGTCCAGGGCATGTCTGGTGACAGAGATTTCTTTGGGTCCTGCTTCCTGCTTGGATTTCACTTGCTCAAATAAACCATCTTCAGTGCTTTCTTTAATCTTACTTTCCTTCTTATTCTGTGATATTACCTTTCTAGAGCATGTTTTTTCCCCAGATGCGTCCCAGTATACTTTGTGAAGCAAATAACATTTTTGGGGTTCAGGGCATATAAGAAGATGTATCTGGGTTATTGCCAGAGGTTTATGGGGGCATCACCTCATAAAAGCAATTATTTGGTGCTAGTCTTCAATTCCTAGCCTCTATTTAAATGACAGTAAACACCTAAAATATTCGGGAGTGTGTGTTATCACTAATATTTAGTCAGCAAAACCAGCTAAGAAACTGGCCCACGACTCCATTTTCTCCTGACTGACACAGAGGCTTAAAAACATCACCTGCAAAGAGACCTTCAGAGCCACAACTTGGCTGTTCTCACTATTTATTCTGCTTTGTTCTATATATTTAATCTGTCTGCTTCCCATGAAAACCTTTGCAAGTGTCTTCCTAAATGAAAAAAATTGTTATTTTCCACCCATTGCACGTAGAACCAGACCGCTTTGTTCATTTTGACCTAATTCATAGAACCATAGAATTATAAAAGAGTTTAGGTCAAAAGGGACCTTAAAGAGCATCCAGTTCGAAGCCCCCTGCCATGGGCAGGAACACCTGCCACTCCATCACACTGCTCCAAGCCCCATCGAACCTGACCTTGAACACTTCCAGGGAGGTGGCTCCACAACTTGGAAACCTGTGCCACTGTCTCACCACCCTCATTGTAAAGAAATTCTCCCTAGTGTCTAATCTCAATCTTCTCCCTTCCAATTTAAAGCCATTGCCCCGCCTCCTATCACTACAAGCCCTTGCAAAACATCCCTCCCCAGCTTTCCCGCAGGCCTCCTTCACGTAAAGGAAGGCCGCTATGAGGTCCCCTGAAGCCTTCTCTTCTCCAGGCTGAGCAAGCCCAACTCTCTCAGCCTGTCCTCATAGTAAAGGTGCTCCAGCCCTCTGATCGTCTTTGTAGCCTCCTCTGGACCTGGTCCAACACTTCCATATCCTTCTTATGTGAGGGAGGTGAGGAGCACCACTGTGGCACCTGTAAGTCCCACGGTTGAACATGTGGCAAGGAGGAAAGGGTGTTCCTGGAGCCAGGGAAACGCATGGCCCTGCTGAGAGACCAGCTGGGAGCTGGCAGTACTCACAGTTGATGCCAAGAGGGAGTTTCCAGAAGAAACTGTGGGAGATTTAAATGACCCCTTAGGGAGAACTGTGACCCGGAGTGTGCAAACAGGAGCCCACAAACAGGAGCGTGGCATGTCAGAAGGGTGTGGTGCGTCAGTTTGTGTGTCAGTTCAGACAGACAGACAGGGCAGGCAGGCAGGCAGGGCTCTACTGGGGAGCTGAGAACAGCAGGAGCCATGGTACCCACCCGGCAAAAGGCTGTGTCCTCAGTGTTCCCCATGGCCCAGCCAGCTACAAGGATGGACGCAGCCATGCAAACTGAACCCTACAGGGTACACGCTGCTGTCCAGGCCCCAGCCTACAGAATCTGCCCAGGATTCATGGCAGTGTCTGAAAACAGCAGCAAAGTGACCTGTGGGAGATGCACTCAAGTGGAGGAAATACTTTGTGGCAGAGGTTTGGCAGGAGGTAGCCAGGCTGAAGACTATCAGGGAGTCTGAGACAGAGATTGACTGGTGGAATCGCACCCTGCAGGCCCCATAGTGAGATGCACTAGCCTAGCACACCTCAGGAGACAAAGGTCTCCCTACCCTCCTGCCACCATCAGGTAGACTGAGAAAACCCTGGAAATGGGGAAGGATGGATTAAGGTGACTGCTCAGGGCGGCAGGCAAATCCGCTCGCAGCCTGCCTCATCTTCCCAGGTGCCTGTACACAAGAGGTACGAGGCCCCAGAATTGGAGGGGCAATCAGCTGATGATGTAGGCAAAGAACCTTCTGGGAGGGAGGCGTCATCTAAGCAGTCAACCCCCTTGTATCACTACCAGCCACATCAAAGTTAAGAGAAGGGTAGTTGTCACAGAAGGCTCCCTTCTGAGAGACTCTGAGGTCCCAATATGCCATCCAGCCCCATCCCACAGGGAGGTCTGCTGCCTCCCTGGGGCCAGAGTTAGAGACATCACTAGAAAACTCCCAATTCTGGTGAAGCCCTCAAATTACTACCCACTGATGGGTTTTCATGTAGGCAGTGAAGACATCGCAAGGAGAAATCCTATAGCTGTCAAAAGGGAATCCCAAGCCCTGGGACAGTTGGCTAAAGGGTCAGGAGCACAGGGAGTATTTTCCTTAATCTTTTCAGTTACTGGGAAAAAAGACAGAATTAAGCAGGCGGATTGACAACAAGTGGCTCAAAGATTGGTGTCAAGGGCAGAACTTTGTTTTTTACAGCCACGGGGCAGTCTATTCATCACCAGGATATCGGGCATCTGACGGCTTGCACCTCTCACAAAGGGGCAGAAGGATATTAGGCCAAGAGTTAGTGGGGTTGGTTGATAGGGCATTAAATTAGATTTGAAGGGGGTGGGGGATAGCAGCAGGCTGGTCTGGCATGAGCAATGAGAAGGCACGCCAAAGCCTGAAGAGCTGTATCATTGTGAGTTTCACACTGCTCCACAAAGAGATGGGCAAAACAAACCACACCTGAAGTGTTTTTATACTAATGCACGCAGCATGAGCAATAAGCAGGAGAAGCTAGAAACCTTGGCCCTGTCCTGAAGTTATAACATTATTTACCTTAGTAAAACGTGGTGGGATGAGATCTGCGACTGGTGTGGCATGATTGATGGTTACAGGATATTCAGGAGGGATAGACAGGGCAGGCAAGGTGGGAGGGTGGCATTGTATGTAGCAGAAGAGGTGGAATGTATGGAGCTTGCAGTTGTAAAATGCACAGCTGAGAGCCTCTGAGTAAGGATTAAGGGGCAGACAATTAAAACGGATGTCATTGTGGCAGTCTGCTCTAGGCCACCCAACCAGGATGAGTTATTCTTTAAGGAACTTTAAGGAATCCTCTAAGTCCTCTACCTTTGTCCTCATGGAGGACTTAAATCTTCCAGATATCAACTGGAAGTACCATACAGCTGGAACAAGCAGCTCAAGAAGATTACTGAGCTCCTTGGACAGTAGCAGGTGTTGAGGGGACCAATCAGAAAAGTTGCCTTCCTTGATTTCTTGCTGGTTAATAGAGAAGGTCTGGTGGGTGTTGTGATGACTGCAGGTTGCCTTGGTCACAATGACCACAAAGCAGTTCAAGATTAACATATATGGTAATACAGGAAAACTGTCAGCAAGACCTCAACTCTGGATATGGCCTGGGAGGTTGGTGAGTGCACACCTGGGGGAGGCTGTGCTGGACGAGGGCCGAAGTGAAATGTGGGCTCCTGGGAGGGTGGGTTCTCCCTGGCATCGAGGCCCCAGACGCTCACAGGAGTGCCTTGGGCAGGGCACGGTGCAAAGGCCTTGCTTCCTCCCAGCTGCCTCGAACCCTTTCCTACCTGCCCCCAGGTCCCTACTGCACCAGTCCCCACTGCCCCTGCCACCAGCTTCCTCCCTCCCAGACCCTCTGAACCCCTTCTCTTCCTCCTCCTGCAGGCCATGGTTGCCAAACAATTCCTCTTCCACATTTTGCCGTCCCTCATCCAGACACTGCCAATGGTAGGTGATGACCTGGATGAGGCCATGCAGGAGAGTCAGGAGATGCTGAGCTGGGAGATGACTCGCCTGCTGCGTGAGATAGCGCAGAGGGATTTGGTGCTGTGGGGCGGGCGTGGAGCAGAGGGGACAAATGCAGATGGTACAGGTATCAGTGTGGATTTCCCTGGCAGTTCTGGGTGGTTGCTGGAGTCCTGGTCCTGCTCTTCTGGTTCTGGTGGTAGTTCAGGAAATGTTGTGTGTCACACAGCAGCAGAAATGAGGAGAGGTCCTGCTGCAGTGTGGAGCTGGTGATGGAGGAGGAAGAAATACATGGAGAAGCATCTCAGAGATTTTTGGAAGGTGTCAACCTCACTTCTCTCCATTATTTGACCCCACAACCAAAGACCCCAAAGCTTTCTTCAAAGGCCAGCAGAAACAACAGGGGAATTTTTTATTAATCTGAGGAGACTTAGATGCAGAGGGCACTTAAGAATGTTGTGGTGGAGCAGAGAGGCACTAAGGGGGATGGAGGAGACACCTTCTGCATCTCTCCAGGGTAGTTTTCTGGTACAAAGTGCAGGAAATTAGGACAAAGGGTAAATTGGCTCCAAAAACATCCTGTTAGGTTAAAACAAACTGGAGATGTAGCTGCTCCCACTGAGAGCCACCCAACTGCTGAAGACCTTGTAAATGCAGGCTCTGAAAACTCCCCTCAGCAGAAAATCAAGCTGATTTCAAATATAAACCTCTCCTTCAGAGAGATGTGGTTCTTACCTGTGTTTCATAAACCCCCCAGGAAAATGCAACAGAGTGACCAGGTTTTGCCCAGTCTGCTCATTCCAGATACCTGGGCTAGCATGGTGGTGGTCTGGTTCAAGCAGTGAGCCCGAACCGCCAACAGAAAACCTGTACTTAAGCAAATAATGAGAAAGCCACCTCTTTGACTTTGGCACACTTATTGCTCAAGGCACCAGAAAAGAGTAAGGACGTTGTTCCACCCTCGTCGTCATTCGTATCTAGTAAGTTGGCAAAGAGTTAGGACATTGCCAGTATTTCCACACATGCGAAAAAACTCGCTCCCCCACAGAAAGCCACAGCCTATTACTTACATCCCCAGAGAAATCATAATAAGAGAGACAGAGTTTACCACCTTCGAGCAGGAAATAGCTGCCTTTCTAATGCTGGCTAATTGCTTTACTTAAAACTAGTTTGATTACTTAACAAGGAGACAGTATTTTAAACCTGAATTATTGCCTGGAACTTTCCTTTCACCTACCAAGAGCCCAGGCTATTAAAAATGTGTAGCAAAGGTCTCCCTGCAAGGCATAGGATTGCCTGTTAACTCTGTATGAATCATAAGAGTTGTTTGACTTCTGGGACAACGTCTTGGCATACATGCCACGAAAACAAAGGTGTTATTTATTAATTCTGCAGCAGACAGAGACAAGGGTGCACATGGAGAAGTGTGGGTTGCTGAAGCAAGTCACACTATGGAGCCATCAGGCATATTCCTAAAAGATGTCACCTGGGGCAGGATCACGTTTTCACTTTCAGAAACCAATAGGCCAAATCTATCACTCAAAGATCCAGGTGAAATTCTTTCTGAATTTGGCTTGACTTTTTCCAGTCAGGTAGGAATTACAGAGGGTAAAGAACGTCAGGGTAGCAGTTGTGGGAGCATGAGCTGTACATACTGACCTGCAGGAGCTGACTGGTCTGGGGCCTGGCTGTACTGAACATTAAAACTGCCTTTGTCACAACACTGCTTTAGGATCAGAAATCAATTTGCATTTTGTACTTGACAGGATGTTATTAAGAAATCTCTGCAGCAGCAATAAAACCGATGCTTAAATTGCAATCTTTCAAAAAGAATTTGAATCTCAATATGAATCATCAATAAGGTAAGCAGCAGCTAGGTAGGTGGCACATCCCTGAAGTGTCTGTTCCTGAAACTTTCCCTTCAGGTGAGATTCAGGTCTGGGGAAAAACAGGCTTCATGGTCAGAGATGTGTAGGAGAGCACTTGACAGTGATCTGTCTCTCCAAACCAGGTACAAAAAGCTTTAGGGATGGAGTGGAAAGTGCTCCTGCCCATGGCAGGGGTGTTGGAACTGGATGATATTTACAGTCGTTTCCTACCCAAAACATTTTATGATTCTATGATTTTCAGCCACCTCCCACACTGGTCAGTTAAGTTTCCCATCAAATTCGTTACGAAGATTCTTTACCCTCTTGCCAAATTAAGTTTTTCACAGCCACACAGGAGCTGTCTTATATGACAGGGAACAGTTGGGGCTTTCTCCTTGTCCGTGCCACTCAGGAGCAGCAATGTAAACTCTGGCCTCTAATTTATCTCCGAGGAGTCTGACAGCACATAGCCTTGCTTCAGAAAGCCAGTGAAAAAAAAAGTACATGAAAATGGTGAGGAAGTGGGTGTAAAACACAGCCTGATTCTAACACAGGATGTTTTGAGGCTATTATTCAAAATATGTGGAAGAGGGTGGGTTTTGCAATATGGCCTTTGCTTTTTTAAGGCAGACATCCAGAATAAAATTTACACATCAAGAAGTCTTAAGTGCTACTCAGCCACAGAGAAAAGGCTTCCACTCTGGTCTTTTTCCAATAAAGCTTTACCCAGGTGTAAGGATGGAGTTAACAGCCCATGCATCTGCACTGCACAAGCCTGGGACCATGCTGCCTATTTCCGCTCCGACCAGGGCAATTGTTGGAGTAAATAGAGAATCTCTAGAAACCAGGAGAACATTTTGGGAAGGAACACTAGCTATAATACTGGCCTACTGCTCAGACCACAAGGACCTACAGGCAGGTGCCAACAGGAGAGCTGGTGAGCTGGTTATCAGGGAGTGCAGGGATAGGGGGAACAATTTTAAGCTGAAAGAGGGAAGATTTAGGCTAGATATGAGGAAGAAAATTTTTGCTGTGAAGGCGATGAGGCACTGGCACAGGTTGCCCAGAGAAGTGGAGGCTGCCCCCATCCCTGGAAGAGTTCAAGGCCAGGTTGGATGAGGATTAGAACAATCTGATCCAGTGAGAGATGTCCCTGCCCATGGGAGGGGATTTGGAAATGGATGATCTTTAAAGGTCCCTTCCAACCCAAACCATTCTATGATTCAAAGTGAAAAGTGTGAATCTTGGGAAATACCAAAACTGGTTTGCTTTCTATGGTTTATGTTCCTTCTCCACCAAATTCTGGCAAGATGGCAACAGGCTGGAAAGTCTGAAAACCAAATTCTTCAACAACATTTCAGGTTTGTGCAAGCATGTGCCTTTATCTTTTGTGTAGCTTGTTGAGACCAGTTTTATTTTAACAAACTTGAATTATAAATTTGATCAGATGGCAGTTTGTGCTAGCACCAGCTGAAAGCTGTGCTGGTAAAATTATTGCTGTGCATAAGCAAATAAGAAAAGCACACAAAAAAAGCTAGAAAATTATCTCAGCTTAAAGAAACAATAGGAAGTTTGGCAGAAGGTACAGAATTTTGTCCTTTTTTAAAAGTGTTGGATTTTGGGGACTGCAGGAAGCAGAGGGGGAAGATCACCCTCCCAGATTTTCAATCAGTTTGTTCTTAATTCTTTCTCTGAACATAGAAGACAACTCAGATTTTTCTGACAGGGTATCTTAATACTGAAGACACCACAATTGTGCTTAAACAGATTTTCTAGCTGAGCGCTGGCATAAAGAACAGAGAAGAGGAAGAAACAGTGTCCCCGGCATATAGAACCTCAACCCAGATAGGTACTGGTAAAAGAAACTCTCATTTTGGGAAAGAGAGAAGTTAACTATCTCCTTTCCAACTGACAACTCACCCAATGAGTTTATTGATTCATCAAAAAACGTCTTGCCTGCTCTTTATTTATTGTTGTCCTGGTATCTGTGCAAATGTGGTGTTTTTTCACAGCTTTGATTTTTGCACTCAGGGTTTTTTTGGTGGAAGCATGAACACCTTTACAGCAACCTAAGCACCCTCCTAGTAGGCCTGAATTCATAGAGAACGAGCCCACAGGCTGAAAACTATTAGACCACAGCTGATAGCTACACATAATATCTTCCATCAGAAGTTCCAGCATTCATGTTTTCAGAGCTTTTCCAACCCAGTCTGCTTCAGATGGGAATTTTTTCTCTGGTCAGGTCATACTCCTCAGAGATGAACACTAATTACATGCTGCTGATGGCTTCGGTCTCCAACTTGCAACCCACTTTTGTCAGACACAAGGGTGAAGCTCTCATGATTGCAAATGCAGTCAAAGGGGACCTGTACTGTGACCAAGTAAAGTACTCTGAAAAATCAAGCCCCGTACTTTCTCAAATTAGCAGATGCTTTTAGCAGTGTTAACCTTCCTATATTTGCAATTCCATTCTCTGTCTCCAAAAATGGGGATAATAGTATCATTTTGTGGCACAGGGCTCTGCTGAAGATACATTCATTAGTGCTGGTGGGGTTTTCAGTCTCGAAGGGAGAGCACTTCATAGGAAAGCTTGGCGCAGTTTGAAAGATATGCAAGTGAATGAGGGCAAGGGGCTGTGTGATGAAAATGGAGAGAAATACCAAACAACTGCCATGCCTGGGGATGTGGATCATTATGTACTGAGCAAAGCAGGGTCTGATGGAGGGCCAAGGAACAGGTCTAGGATCATGTCTTTCTAGAGCACATTATAACATATGCAGAGGAGACTAAATCAAAGCAGATGGCACTCTGTATGTATGTGTGCTTAAACCCGTATGTGTATGTACAGGATCTAATCTTAAATTAACACCTAGGCAGTCATTTTTAATGGTGAGATTCACAGGAATGAGTGGGAAGCTGAAGGAGACTGTGGAATGTATATTTATCAAAAAAGAATCATAGAATCATCTTGTTGGAAAACATCCTTGAGATCATCGAGTCCAACCATAATTGTTCACTACTAAACCATGTCCCTAAGAAGCTCATCAACCCATCTTTTAAACACCTCTAGGGATGGTGACTCAGCCACCTCCCTGGGTAGCTTATTCCAGTGCCTGACCACCCTTTCAGTGAAGAAATTTTTCCTAAAAATAAAATAAAACAAAATAAATTAAATTAAATTAAATTAAATGAGGGAATTTTCTAGTTTTCTATGGAAATAGTCTCTGCTGCCATGAGAATCATCAGAACAGCAAAAAACCCCATGGTAGCAACAAAACCTTAGGCCATCACATTATGGTGCAGGGCAGACCCACCCCAGTATTTCAAAAAGACAATAACCAGGTCTGCTAAGGCAGACCTCAAAGGCTCTGCACTCTACCAGGTACCAAGATATTTCCAGGGTGTCCACCTGATTCTCTGGACAAGGAGACCTTCCTGTGCTGGCTGTGCACTGCTAATTCTGTGTGTCGGGGGTTCTCCAGTGTTTTCTGCTGGAGTCCACCCCTGCCCTTCAGCTGAGACCTGCTCAATGTGAAGGTGGTATTTGTTATTTCTGCAGCCAAATCGATCCAGGTCTGGAATTTGAAAGGCAGAGAAATGACTGTGCTGTGCAGATGAGGGGGTGGTAACCTCCAGCCTGTTGGATGGAGCAGCTGGGGCTGAGAGAGGGTTACAAATCTTTGATAGGGGTTGGGGCGGGGGGGACCCCCGCTGATTACTGCAGGAACTGAGATGTCAAAGGTGGACCCTCCTGCAATATCGAATCAGAGGGAACACAGCAAGCTTTGCTTCTCACAGCTTACATCTTGCTGGCAACACACCCCAAACTCTCCCTACTCCCTCAACCCTTTCCAAATACGAATGTCTTTTTATATGTATTTGTTCTGGTTTGAGTTAAAGGAGAATCATTTTTTCTAACTTCAACTAAGTCTCATTTAAGTAACTTCACTTTCTGAAAGATAACTGCATGTTTTTCAGACAGTGTTTCTCTCTAGAAGTGATAACACAGGGCACTGGAATGCAGAAATGCTTATTCCTATAGAAACCTAGGTCGTGTTCGAGTTGATGGAGCTGCAAGAGAAAGGAGTGAAGAAGTGTCACACTGCCGGGCGAGGTGGACAGGGCAGATGACCCCAAACTGACCAACAGAGTATTCCATCCCACATACTTCATACTCAGTATAAAGAGATCACAAGGGCCTTACTCTCTTCTTCAATGGCTGACATCCAGTGATGACCTCATCTGTCTGTTTGCACCTGATTCTGGATGTGTGTTCCTAAATCCAGGTCCTGAGTTGAGTCCATCCTAGCCTGGTCACTTCCCTGTGCTGGCTCTGCAGCATCTGTGGTGGCAGACAGTCATTGAGGGGTGGGGAGGCACAATTTCAAATATTTGTATATACGTTATTATTATCTTATTAATAGTAATTTCTTTATTATTATTATTGTTTCACTAAAGCTGTTTATTTTTAGTTTCCAAACCACAAGTCTTTTCCTCTCATTTCCCTTTCCCTAGGGGTGAGGGGGAAGGGAATTAGGAGCCCAGCTGCTCAGTTTAGGCACCCAAAGTTGGCCAGACCAGGGCTAAACAATGACAGCATTTTGTTTCCAGTCTAAACATCTAAACTTCTTTGCATATCCCGCTCAAGCTTCCTAGTTTGAAAATTGAATCCTCTGTATCCCCTATTCACACCTTTTTTTTTTTTTTCAGCAAGGCCCAATCACTGCTTGAAATATTCCCATTACATCCAAGGGATCCAGATTTCTCACAGTGGAGCACAGTGCATTCACCCTGCATGTATCCACCTGACTTCAGCAATGCTGCATTATTAGCTTGGGAAGCTGTGACCTTGAAGGCTTTATATTTAATTTGTTTTAACATTCCAGCCATAGAGATGTTTGCTCTGATTAGACCCAGTAAATTACCCTCCACAGATGAATTATCAAGGGATTTTCTTCTATTTTTTTCTGCCCATTCTCAAACCACTCAAAACTGAGCCCAGGTACATAGCTGTGTGCATCTGGATAGCTTAAACAACTCCTTTTTTGTAGCACAGGAATTTTCCTGAATGACTGCTCATCATGTATGTGCCATTTATGATGTGACTCAGTGGATAATTTGATTATCAATACTTTTCAATATTTAAATACATTGCATATGATTTGCAATTTTGATCAGTGATTAGCACATAGGTAGCTGATCCAGGGGATTATCCGTATATGCACCCCAAATCAGGCATAAGCAGCCATTCTCTCAGTATTCTGGGGAAGGAAAGGATATTTCATTTCAGTTTAGGAAAGGAGACATAAAAATAATGGAAGAACAACAGAAGGTCTGAATGAAAGTCCACAAATGCTGGCTTTCTAAAACTTAAGTGTCTTGATTTACATTGTCTGCTGTTGCATTACTAGGTGAACAGCTGCTTGCAGAAATATTCATTATTTTAGTAATATAAAAATGGGAATTTGGTCTTGGTGTGTGAACTTCAGACAAATGAAAGCTGAACCAAGTCTTTAGTATTTTGAGATTCCATATGAACAAGAGGCGTGGTTTTTCTGCAACATTTTTCCATCAGAGCACAGCAAGTACTTGCAAACAGTTGAGTTACAGGAGCTTAATTCTGTATTACTTTTGCCCTGGAAAGAAGCCATGTGTGACTCTCAGCCAATGCTAAATGTAAAGTAAAGTATATTAGCTCCAGTCACCCTGCAGGGCCATTTTGTTTTGCATTTGTAGGAGGCTAGAAGTCTGCATATGGGTAGTCATCGTGGCTCATTTTATTAGAAGTAACTTTTGTTGAGCTTCCCTAATTTTGTGACCTGCAGCAACACGAATAACGAGATTGTTATATCAGAATTTAGAAAAGGGCTTTTTCCAGAATGACTCACCTTAAATACTAAAAATAAGGATAGATGCACTCTTCTCAAGGTGTTTTTTTCTCCTTAGGGGACATCTTTTCTTTGAGCAGGATATGTAGTGTGTGCAGAGGCTCGGTTTATGCTCGTGATTCCCAGCAGAGCAGTCCAAAAGCCTGATAGGACAAACATTCACTTTGCAAGATCCAGGCTATCTTACCTAACGCTTGGGGAGCTTCCTGCAGGCTCCTCAGCTTCATCTCACTTCTGGAACAGTGATGAAATCTGGACCTTATTCCTTTGTTACCATCTGAAAAGCACTATCTGATAAGAGCCTCTGCAGATCCTTCAGAAGGTTTTCCCCCACAAATTCATTTTCTATTTTGGATGAGGCTGGAAATGGTGGAAGACGGTGATTCTGGGTACCCTGATGTTTTTTTCTCCCAGCTCAATTTGAATAATGCTTCCCAACTCTGGGGAAAAAGAGATGGGTTTTTTTTTGGTTTTACACGGAGAAATGGAAATTGTGATTTAATCCTTGAACTGCGTAAATAAAATCCTAAATACAGAATTACTGGAAAAAGGCACAGGGACTATTTCAGTCGGGAAATACCTTCATCGAATTTCTTTTGATCAAAACTGCTCAAAGTGTATTTTACACTTTTCATACCTCCCAAAAAAAGTGTTGCAATAAATGAGGATACATAGTTATTTGAACTCTAGCATAAAATGCTAACATAACGTTCTCTCGCACCATTAGCTCTGTTTCTTTGGGGTATGTATAGCTACAGGCAACTCAGAGCTTTGGCAGGTCAGGGTAACATTTGCTTAAAACATGTTTAAGCCTGGGCTCCAGTGATCTCACTAAGCAAACAGATGAACTAAAAATAAATGCGAGATGTTGTAGACACGCAGGAGCCCCTGTTCCCCCAGCTGTTTGCAAAAGGAAGAGACTGATTCTCCTGGATTCGGTTTGCCTTCTGAGATAAGAGCTCACATCAGACAGTTTGTGTGTGGGGTCCTTCAGTCTCATTTTCTCAGACAGCAAATACTGCAGAGAGATCATCCAGAAATCCCTCCTGCTTTCTGCATTCCTATTCCACGAATGCTTCAGGCACTTACATTTTTATGGCTATCACCTAATCGCTCTGCTAATGTAGCAGACAAAGTTTTCCAATCCCAGCTTAAGTCGAATTTGCTAAATAGTGACCTCTGCAGCTGATGGGAGCTGGAAGCAATGTTCTTTAACTCAGGTCCCAGGTTTTGGACAATGTGTGAGTGCTCTCTTGACAAGTCCATTTGAAAATCTGTATAACTAGGGAGTCAAGAGGCTGAGTTCAGAGTAACGATAAAGTATCCTAATCCAATAACTACCCTTGGTCTCAGAAGTGGAATTTCACATTTATTAATTATTTGAGAAGCAAATGGAGCTGATACTGAAAAATTGCAACAGGCAACAGACAGTTGTCAGTTTTCCCGTATAACATGGAGACAAAATGGCTTCAACACAGGTTTGGATGCACTGTACTATGGGTTATGAATATGGTCTTCCATGGGTCTGGATGAATCTGATTCTTATGAAGCCACAGGAGAAGAGGAGATGGTGTCTGGTCATGAAGGTGAGAAACTTTCGGGTTGACACAGCTCTGATTGACGGAGTTGACTCCTTTTGTCTTCATCCCAAGATGAGACTGAGAGACCCCGTTCTGCAGGCCAGTGGAGCATTGAGAGACTTTATACCGCCTGGTGCAGGCAGATCCAAGCCACTCACAACACTGAAGATGTAACTGGGACACCTAAACACACTGAATTTCCCCTAAAAAAGTCTCCTATGCAACCAGCCACACTGTACTAGTGAACATTGTCATGCATTTCCAGAGACGTGGTCATATCTGCAAATTGCCATATTGCAGGTGTACCCTTTGCTCCTTCACTCTTAATTAGATGTGACTTTTTCATAACAAGGCTCTCAAATGCAAAGGGATCCGGGTCCTGTGGACTGGGCAGGGAGATGGGCCATCCACACTGCAGCACTGCTCCCCAGGTTGAGGTGATTTCCTCCTTTTCCTATCTGAAAGTGAGTCAGGGGACGAGGAAGCCAGGGTCCTTTGGGGGACATTTTAAATGATTTTTCCTCCTGGCAGAAGTGGAGGAGAGGCTTCCAGAATGAGACGTGACATTTTCTGTGCCACGGCACCAGCTGTAAAATTGCTCCCTAATAGGAAGAACTTTGTTTTTGTGCCACAGCTGAGTTCACTAAGAATAGCCCCATTTTCCTGCCGATCAGATGGAGAACTTCCTCTCTTGGGGGTTGCATGGGCTTCTCTAGCCAATGTCTTATCCTGTCCCTCTGTGTGCAGGGAGCCCACAGTATGCAGCCTATGGGACTTTCAGTCCAGGAGTAGATTGGTCTCTTCAGCACATCTTTGTTGGGTGACCCTAAGGTCCTCTGCAGACAGCAGTTGATTCAAGTGAGTCCAGGAGCTTTAACTGAACCCCAGGTATCTTGGGTAAATCTGATCTATCTCTAAAATTCCTTAAAAGAGACTCACAGCCTCAGCTAGTCCCAGCAGAGGGAGATTTTGAGATGTGCAGAAAGCTCTTTTCCTCCAGGAAAGGCAGAGCTGTCTCCTCCACTGTTTGTTCCCTTCCCTGTGCCCCAATCTCTGCATTATATGGTCAAATCCCTTCGCTCTCCAATGTACTCAACCTCCTCTCATCCCTGCATCCCTCTTTCCTTGCCTTGGAGTTAATGCTTGTTGAGGAAGATAAAGGAAAACTGCACATTGCAGCACAAAGAACGAACACAGTTTCCCTTCCTTGCTCCCTGCTGAAATGCAACTTCGCTCGTTTTCACCCTCTGCTCTCCTATGATCATCTCCAATTAACTTTCATAGAATCATAGAATGGTTTGGGTTGGAAAGGACCTTAAGAATCATCCAGTTCCAATACCCCTGCCATGGTCAGAGACACCTCCCACGGCATCAGGTTGCTCAAAGAAACCAGTTTGGTCTTGAACACATCCAGGGATGGGGCAGCCATAACCTCCCAGGGCAACCTGTACCAGTGTCTCACCACCCTCACAGGAAAAATTTGCTTCCTAATATCTAATCTAAATCTCCCCTCTTTCAACTTAAAACCATTCCCCCTTGTCCTCCCTGATAAAGAGCCCCTCCCTAGCTTTCTGTAGCCCCTTTCAGTACTGCAAGGCTGCTCTAAGGTCTCCTTGGAGCTTTCTCTTCTCCAGCTGAAGGAGCCCAAATCTCTCTGCCTGTCCTAATAAGGGAAGCGCTCCAGCCCTTTGATCATCTTCATGGCCCTTTACAGGATAACCCCGATGTCAGCTCAGCTCTGTGCAAATTTGTAATACAGATACGTAAAGAACAAGGTTCTTTTTGTAAAATTCCAAAAAGAAGGAATGTGTCAGCTGCAACAGCTGCAACAAGGGGAAGAAGAAGCAGTAGGAGCTGGACTGTGAATAATGAAAAGGATTTCCACCAGGGATACCCTGGCATGTAGGGAAGGTGAAAAGGGAGAGGAAAGGACTGAGGACACTTGACAAAATGGGAATAAGAGAGGGGGTTCGGTCTCCCATTTGCTCCCTTCTGGTTGGGCTCAGCAAGAATGGGCTGGAGTTTGAGATTTGCACTTTAAGCTTTGCTTCCTTGACCTCAAGCGCCATTTCTGGTTTTGGCCAAATCACTGAGCCTAACTGCACCTCATCTGCAATGGAGTATTCGCTGCATGGATTGTAGACAAATACACAGCCCTGAAGGACTTGAGCACAGCAGCACCAGGGACTATGTACACAGCTGAGATCCACCATGCACCCTCTTCTTTGCCCAGCTCGAGAATAACACGGGTGAACCTTGTACACTACATTACAGGACCTCTGGGGGGGGCTGACATGTTTCACCAAGCAGGTACAAATAATTGCCTTACACTGCACAAAGGCAGCTGAGGGCCAGAGACTTCCTGTTGAAATGTTTGCAGTGACACCGTACCAGGGTCTGTGAAGGGAATTCACCTTCATGTAATTAACTCCAAGGCTCTGTCACTGAATCTAGTACTCCTCAGATAAAGCTGATGTTAAATAGGCTCAAAAACTTGCCATGTCAGTCTGCTTTGTACTTGAGAGGAGGCGTGCACCTAGGGGTGGGGGGAAGGGAGGGAAGGCAGATATGCTGATGACTGAGAGACACTAAGATATGGTGGCAATAGGGCCAGCCAAGAGCCAGAGAGAGAATAAATAAACATAATTTAGTAGTGACAGTCTGTCTGGCATCGTACTGCGGTCTGCTAAAGTGTCATTTTTTAAAGGATGCACTAAATTAGTGAACGCAATATGATGAAAGGACTCTGGCATTTTTGATTAGCTTTGATCCGTAAATTGTTGCTGAACTCCTTGAAAATGCCTAAGAAAAGGACAGCC
This sequence comes from Tapera naevia, assembly GCA_033556795.1. Taxonomy (NCBI): domain Eukaryota; kingdom Metazoa; phylum Chordata; class Aves; order Cuculiformes; family Neomorphidae; genus Tapera; species Tapera naevia. The sequence goes on along the minus strand of JAUMJJ010000157.1, from coordinate 5,536,419 downwards.
ATGCAGGACAGACTAGGACCAGATCTGGACAGGTGCATGGCTCTTGATGGCACTAGTGCCACAAAATGTGACTAATGCCAACTTGATTAGGAACAAAAGGGTTTTTACTGGGTTATGGTGGATATTGGCTGGGAATAAGTTAATGAAAACTGGACCTACTCAGGCTCTTCAGGTTCAGAGAGACTGTGTGGGGCTGCAGCGACAGGGCAGTCTGTTTGAAGGTGTGTTAAGATGTGTGTGAAGTAAGTCCTGTGTCTTGCTGAGCTGGGAGATGAAGAGAAAGCAGGGATAACCCAGACTGGTGGCTAGCAATACGTCCCATTGTGAATCATCATGAGCGCTGGGCTCCTCCAGTCTCCTAACACATCCTTTCTAACATGTTTGCTCTTGGGTTTAGGTGAGTTACCACAGCCATAAGTGGGTTGCAGCTCCTTGGGCTATGGGAAATATGTGATTTGAAACCTTATTCCTGTGATGTTGCCTCTCTGGGAAATCTCTTTGCAATGTTAATTTGGGCAGTGCTACCAGAAATACTTATTCCTGTGGACAAATATGAGCCTCTGAGCTCTGTTTCTAGGAAATTTGACCAAATTACTCTTTGAGCAGTGAAATAGCTACATTTGATGGGGCCCTAGCCCTTAAGTGATGTAAAATATTACTCTCCTCTGAGCAATGCTTGCTGGCCTGACTTCCCAAAACACCGTTATGTCTCAGCAACCCAAAGATTATTGCACATCTCCGAATGCACAGCTTAGATCCCTCAGACAGATTTCCTGTAGCTGTTACATCAGTGGTACCATGAGCATGGTTGGTAGCAAAGAGTGGACTCATACAAGGATCTTTTTGTGTAGGATCAGGCTTCCACAGAGCCTAGGACTGGAAAATGCATTGCAAGTTGTCAGAAAGTCTTTGCTTCTTCTTGCTTAATGAGCATCCAGACAAGCATATTCTTAGCCTCTGGTGATTCAATGTTGACAGTTTATAGCATCAGGAATTAGCTGTGGTCAGATTTGGCAAAGCCAATGATGTCTTGCCAGCTGTCAGATATGGACTCCAAGGCTGGAACTTCTTCAAAGAAGCTGTGTAAGGAACAGACTATCCCCTTTTAATGGTTTGATTGTGGAAGGAAATCAGCTCATTTTAAGCATCTGGTCTTGCAATGGTCTTCAGAGTGCTCCAAGGCTGATGAGGCTTTTGTTTGGACTATCACTGCTTCCTTGTGGCTCTTTATGGATAGCACACTAAGCTCTTTCTCACAGCATCAGGTACTGTGGCAGGTGATACTGGAGCTCTCTTGACTCATCTTCCCACCCAAGACTCCACCCACCTGGCTCTAAGTCACCGATGTGTTGCCTATCCAAACTGCCACAGTTTCTTCAGGATCAGGCCATGCGTGTTCATCTTCAGGGGCCTGGAACTAAATCCTAATCCATGGAGAAATTCCTGTTTGTTTCAGCTTTGGACCTGGTGCCGAGTTCTCAGCGCTGTGCTGAGTATGAGCCAGGATCCTCCTGGAGGCAATATCTGATGTAGCACCATGTCACCCCTTTGGATTCCCCCTCTTCAGCTTTTAAACCCCAGAATAAGTATTTCACTATCTTCCTATGGTTATTCAAGAACATGAGATGGGAAGAAACTTCCTTGAGTGATCAAGGCTAATCCCCTACTCCCTCTGGCAGCCGTGCCACTCAAATCCTTGCATAAACCTCAGGTTGAGGGTAATTAAACTGTTTGACCTTTAAACCATGGTTAGTCTCTCATGCACATTACATCTTTTTTTCTGCCCAGTATGAGAGTGTGTTGTAGAGTCTTTCCTAGCAGAGCTTGTCTGCTGTCATTATCAGCTCACATCTTCTACTCCCACCCCATCTGTGCCTGGCACTGTTTTCATGCATAATACATCAATCATCTGCAGCCTGGGGGGGGGGGAAATCATCACTTCATGTCACTTGTTTGAATTCAATCCATATCTTAGCTGTATCCTTTGCTGAATCCAGTCACAGTCAAAGCTGGTGGAAGTCCCTGCAAGCCTGATGCACCCTTGCAGCAATGCCAGCTGACACTAGGCAAAGGATGAGGGCTCTGTGTGTTTGCATATCTTGGCTTTCTGCAATGCAAAGGATCAGTCTCTTCTCTTTTGCAGATTGTCTGTGACCCCATGAATGTTTCAGATTACTTTTGATTTACAACAACATTTTTGGGAAGAGTGCTGGTGTTTCATTCTGGAAAACAGTTCTTCGAACAGTAATGCACACTTAAAAAACTCGATGTTTGAAGTCTCTCAGGAAGACTTTGAAAACAAAGGCTTAAATTCCAGAGTAAGTAGAAAGTTCTTGGTTTCTAGTGGTGAAAGCTTCCTACCAGAATTATTCCCAGAGGCAGTATAGACTTTGCATTTTGCCTCATCTAAATGCATTAGGAGGAGTATTAAGTTTCACATGTGTTGTGTGTTGATGTAATTCTCCTGACATGTCTGTTTGCACCATTATGAAATAAGGGATTTCCTTTCCCTTCCTTTCCGCATTTGTCCTGCTCTCTAGGGATCTCGAGGATATGATCCATTGGCATACGAGGATTATGCCTTTTGCACAAAGGACTTTAAAAAAGCTTCTTCATTGTGCTAACAGAGGTCTCGGGACAACATCTCACATTAGCAGCGCTTGACTTAGCTGAGAACCTATGGCTTCAAGAGATCCATTAATCTTCTGGGTCACGATCCCTCCAGGCACCCCTGGCTTCGCTCAAACTTTGCCATGTGCTACTCTGCTCTTACGATGAATACTCTGGTGCAGGGGGATCTTGCGGCTTTTTTCATGTAAAAATGGCCTCTGTGCCTTACAAAACCTGGGAAAATGGCATCTCCATCATTTTTTTTTAATCTGGTGTTAAGGAGGGAGTATGTGTTTAAATAAACAGTCCCTGAATCTCTTCCCAATTACCTGCAGCTGCAAGGTTAGGCTGCAGGATGCCCTCTGCCATCCTGCACACCCCTTCACAGCCTGTGGAAGGGTGACCAGCTGTCTCTCTTAGGTTTCACACCTCTGAAGCCTTAATGCTTGGTGTCAGGGGCTCTGTTGCTGTACTTGTGACTTTATTATGCATCACAACTCCACACAGTGATAGGGACAATGTGAATGCCTGCTTTGAGCAAAATTTGGGGCCCTTCCTTTCCCAATAAATTTTCGATGCATTTAAATCTTGTGGGCTGTAAGGAGAGGGCCGAGTCATGGGGAAGAAGAGGCAGAGATGGGATTTTTTTAAGCCTTTTTTTTTCCTAATAGGCAAAGTTATATTGCTAAAAGAGAAACATAAAGGGACTTAATAGGCCAAGGGGAATAGAGGAGACCAGCAATGTCTTGATCAGTTAAGACTGAATTTACTACATTGACATGAAGTCATGCTGGGGGACCCTTTATCCAGGCCTCATAGCTGTGTTTCTCAGTTCATCAGCTGCATGGCACACAAAAATATGTACGGGAAGAGATGAATATGCATAGGGGTAGAAAAGGTGCTGAAGGATGTGCCTTGCTTTTGCCGTCATGTAAAGCTGTTGGCAAAGAGCCTTTTGTTCTTAATACCAAAAGCTGTATCTATATATGCATCTGTCTATCTACCTCTCTCTTTATACCTCACGTAAATATGAGAGAGGTGATGAGGACGTAGACACACAGCAGCACACGTGGTCTATGTCAGTATAATGTCTATGTAAAATGCTTACATGCACAGCTACGAGTTATGTCCCTTGCTTTTGTCAGTGAAGCACTTTTTCCAGGTGAGTTTGAGACTCTTCCATCTTTCTGTCTGTCTGTCTGTCCCAGAAAGGAGCTCAGGGACTACGAGAGAGTGTTTCTGCAACGCACAGGCTGCAAGTGTTTCTCTGCACTGTTTTCTGCCCTGCCTCTCTCTTGCTTGGGTTGATGATGACATCTGGAGGCTATGCCGTGGCAGTGTGTGTGCACAGTTATTTCTACATGGCCTTTTTTGCTCATCTTCATGGTTGCATTTTGTAAGAAGCACCTTTTGGTTGTCCTGTTATAACAGAGTGACTTGGTCCAGGGTCAAGTGTAATTGTTTGTATATACTTACTGAAATCCTGTTGCTGATTTGGGTAGCCTTTAGCATATTTGCTTTGGGTATTTTGTGAGCCTTGTCTGCTCATCATATGATCAGTAGACATGAGCCCAAACTAGAATAATGCAGATTTTGGTATAAGACAATTTATGATCTGGCCAAATTTAAAAGTCACAGAAAACTGAATTAAGCTTTCAGAGGATGGAAAACGGACTCATTGTCTCAGCTAATGGACATCTGGAACATCACTGGTGTTTATAAGGGGCAGTTCACCTACGATGTTGGCTGTCTTACAATGCTGACCCCCTGTCCTCTCTGTGCCACCTCTCCTCATCATGCTGTCACCACGTATGACAGATGATCCTGGTGGTGGAGTAGCAACATTTCTGTAACTCTGTTCTCTGCTTTTTGGCATCTGGGAGGAAAGTAAGAGTTTTGGTGTTGTTAACATGAGGTTGCCATTCTCTGCTTTTGCTCATAAACCATATCAACTGAAGAAACTGCGTGTCAAAACAAGACTCTCTGCATGGAAATTTCCATGCATGCTTCTAACTTCCCAGAAGTGCAGCTGAAAGGCATCCTGGCTGCTACATCAAAGCCCTCCCCACTTTGGTATGGTTTATAACTACAAATACCAGTATGTAAATTGTCAGACACTGGAAATCATTCTTCTTGCTTAACATTCACATCCTAAGAGTATGTTTTCCACCTTCACTGGTTGACTTGCCAAGGCAGGCTGAGCCCTCACAGGGTGCTGTGGGACTACGACAGCAAAGTGTCATTAACAAACTCCTGCCCTACAAATGAGCCACATCTGAGCAAAGAGCCTGAGCAGCTTGTACTCAGGCTTTTGCTCAGAGACGTACTGCAAGGAAAGAACAGATTTCTACAACCAGTGCTGGGAATTCTGCTCTTTTTGGCTTCCTCTTGGCAGTTTTTTGCTATTTCGCATCACCAAATTGTGCTACCACTGCTCAAATTACATTGAACTTTTAAGTACTTTGTAAACCTTGCTACTGGGCCATGCTTCTCTAAGAGCTGCCCAAGCTTTTCTGGGACTCCAGTGAGCTCTGCTTCACCCATTCTTCATCCCATCACCAACACTGGGGCTGTAAGGAAGAAAGAAATAAGGAAGGAAAGGAAGAAAGGGAAAAGAAAAACTGTTAAATAAACATTAATGCATTGAATTTTATACTGGCAATTGGGAAACTGGCCAAAGTCAGGAAGAGATGGGCATTTAATCTCTAATTGATTTATATCCACTTTTGGGCAATATATGTACCATGACCTCACCATTTCGGTTGCAACAGACGTGCACAACAGAGATACTGAGCAACTCCCGCAAGTTTTGGGAAGAGGAAAACTGCTTGAATAGAGAATTGTTGTCTTGCAATTGGAAGGTGCCTATACTGGACTTCTTGCATCCTTCTCATTCTGAGCCAGGGTGTATTACATTTTGAGATGAATGCCTGGACTTTTGAAGTTGAGAATACAGAGCTTCTCTCAGGTTTCATCTTCAGTTTCTAGTGAATGCCTAAAGTAATTTTAAATTTAAGGCCTTAACCTTGTTTTTAAAGCACTCAATGAGTCATTTAAATGTACAGAACTGTAAATTCTGGGGGACTTTCAGCAAAAAAAATCTGACTTATGTTCTTTTCTAGTCTTGATATATGCTTTTCTCCATGCCTTGCTATGCTGAACCATCATCTATTACTTTGAGAAGCTGGACTTATCTCAAGCCACATACTGAAAATATCAGCATCTTTCTGGATAATCCCTCTCAAGGAAGCCATTAACTTCTACTGTAAGTTGTGCCTCTCTTCATTTTTCAACATTGCATTCTGATTATTGTTCTGCTTATCAGTGTATCTCTATTCCTTGGGATGCGTTATTTCACGTTTCAGCATCTTACCACAAAAATACAGTTATAGTTTCCAACTGCAAATGTGAGAATAATTGGAAGAGAAATTTGGATGTACAGCTCCTAAATCACGTTGAGCTGTAATTAAATGGATTCAATAATTGCCCTAACTTTAACTCAGGAAAACAAGCCTTTCCAGACTTCTGGTAGAGAATTACCTTAATCAACCCCAGAAACCCTCATGATGGAAATGCTCAGTTTTCTAAGCGGATTTGAAGCTGTATGAGTTCATGTCCTGAGGTGGAGCATGGACAAGGTTCTCTGCAGGGCAGCATTTTTCCTTCCCTCCAGCTTTTTAGCCCCAGAATATCTGAATATTAACTTTGCTAGAACGGAACCAGCGATGTTTTCTAAGGCTGGACCTCAGCTGCATATGCTGAGGCAGACATCCCCTTCCCCTACACTGTGAGAGCTGGTATAAAACCTCACAGGAAATCTTCAAGGCCACTTTGAGTCCTGCTGTAAAATGGTGCACAGGGACTTGGCTGACACCAAATTCTGTTTTTATCTTTTCTTCGGGTACAAGCATGAGAGATGGAGGACAGGCCTTCAGAGAGTGATTAGTTATGTTTGTTAAACCAATTCTGAGTTGGATCCAAAGCATTTTGGTCATGAGTCAGGCAAGAAAGCACATGTCCAAGTGTGACAGAGTGAAAAATAGCATGTGGGTGGCCCACATGTAGTAGTTTCTTTTAAAAAAATGGTTCTACTGGCTATATGATGTTGCATTAGCCAAACTGTTCCACTGCTTTGAGTAGTCTCTCTGCTTCCAGAAAAGAACTAATCTCTCCAAATGAACTGGCTGTGAATTGAAGGAGACCTCAAAAGATCCCTAAACAGTCTGGAACATTAATTAAAAGCAGATTAAAGTGCAGTTTCTCCTATTTTCTCTGGAGGCAGCTGAATTTCTGAGGAGCTTCTTTCTAAGGGAAAGTTAATTCCTCATGGCATTCCCTTGGTTTCAAGCACAGAAATGCACTCTGTTTGCTAGCTGGCAGCAAAGACGTGGGTGATGTATGAGGAGACCAGACTGAACTCAGGGACATGCTGCTGCCGCATAATCCAAGATAATATATTTCACGATGATACTCCGGGAATTTTTCAGCAACTGGTTTGATGTATGGGAAAGTATTTGACTTGCCTTGAAAATGTTTCCCATTTGAAAACAAGCTGCAGCAGGAGAGCTGGCAGTTGCACAGGAGGCTGCTCTGTGAAAACTGGATTTCACTGAATGGGGCAGTGGAACTGGGTCAGAGCAAGGTCTTTTGAGCAGCTTCTGGGAAAGGCTCCAGGCTGTGCAGATCGGCTGATGGAGAACCCTTCTGCCTGGTCTCCGGAGGATTGCCATCGCCTCTCAGCTTAGCAGAACAGGGAATTTGGAATGGTCCTTGTTCATGTTTTCTGTCCCTTGGACAAGGGGAACATGCAGAAGAAGAGACAGATCCTGGCTTACACTCATGAATTAAAAGTTTTGGGAAAATTTAAAATCTCCAGCTGTGGAGGAGAAACTGTGTTCTAAATTTGGTCTCGTTTCAAAATTATTTTTTCTAACCCCAGAAGCTGCAGAACCGCTGACTGGGTCCAATATATTAGTAAGCACCAGATCAGGTGTTTGCCAAAGGTCTCATGTGTGAACTAAGAGGATATACTTAATTTTCTCTTGGGCTCCTACTATCTGCACAGAAAGCAACAGCTCCTCCTTTCAGAGGTGATGCGAGGACAAGATCTGCTGTGGTTGTGAAGTGCTCAGAAGATGATAATGCTGGAAATAGCTGCTTACTCCAGCCCTGGAGAGATTTGTCACTTTGCCTAAGCCCTTGTGGAGACAGCTTTATTGTTCGGTGTAAGCATGAGGAACACCATTGCATCCAAAAAAAAAGTTCCTCTCCCACTCTGGCTTGCAGCTTTCCTGGGCTTTTTCCTTGCCTTTCCCAGCAGAAAGAACCATACACCTTTTGGTGCTGGTTCTTCCTTCCACGTATCTGCAACTTGTGTCTCCACCCCTTTCGCTACATGAAGTACTGCCTGCCCTGAAGGTTGCAACAGAGTGGACTGGCTCACCCTGGCCCCAAAGCCTGCCCTCAAACCTGCCATTTTTTGCCAAGTTTTTCTGGACAAAACTCTTTCCTCGTGGCACAGAGGATGTGAACTCCATCCTACAGCAGATGTAATGCAGGAGAAGCTGGTGCATGGGGCATATTGTAGAAGCATACCCTGTCTCAGCACTGTGCGTGTTGCCACTGAGGGTCCTTCACCTGATTGTTTGCTAATAGAAAGCCATCCCCAGCTGACCCCCACAAACTGTTTCAGCGTGGGTGCAAGGCAGGATCCCTGGCTGGACCCGTTTGGGATGCCTGTCTCTGTATCTTTGTTGCGAATGAGGCATTCTCATTCAATTGACACTCAAATCAAATTGTGCAAAGGGAGGTTCAGATCAGATATTAGCAAAATTTTTTTTTACCAAATGAGTGGTGAAGCATTGGCTGTTCAGGGCAGTGGTGGAGGCACCATCTCTGGAGGTGTTCAAAAAGTGTGTAGCCATGGCACTTCATGACATGGTTTAGTAGGCACGGTGGTGTTGGGCTAATGGTTGGACTGGATGGCCTTAGAGGTCTTTTCCAACGTTAATGATTCTATGATTCAATGTTTTACCACTTAGCAAGCTCATATAATTGCATAAGAATATAGGATGGCTTCCTCTGGTTCGATTAGACAAACCTGCTGCCTGGACTTGCTCTAGCTGTACCAGCTGCATCAGGTGAAATGCACAGCAAGAGAAGTAGAACTTTCTGAACTTGTCAGAAATGCAGAGGGACGTGCTCTGCTGCACACAGCCACAAGAGGACACCAGAAGCAAGGCTGAGACTGTTCTTCCAAAGGCCTCCCTGCAGACACAGGGCTTTGTATGGATGGCGGATTTACTTTCTTAGGGCAGCTATTTGAATTTCTCTTGAGAGATTTTATGTTTGGTTGGGGTTTTTTTTTTATGCTTGTGGATATGTGTTCTCTGTTCCCAGCTGACATCTACAACTGAAGGGACACCTCCATCTTGATGCTTGAAGGAGTTCAGCCCTGTGACCTTTCTCACATCTCCTGACCCAGGGTTCAGTCCCCCTGTGATTTCTCTGGAGGGTGTTTTGCTCTCACAGCCTGTTGTTAAATACCCACCAGTTTCAAGGATAAAGAATTTGTCCTATTCTGCTCAAAGAGCCACTGTCTGGCTGTGTGCTTACTGTTTACTGTCAGAGTATGTGGGCCAATCTCTCTTGTCCTTTCTGAAATTTCTATAAGAAGCACCCTTGATTGCTCTGTGTTGCAATGGGACGTTACCAGCTTGTTTCAGAGGGTTAGGTTGTATTATTTGTCATGACAGGATAAGCAGGACAGTGAGAACATCTTGAGGACAGCCCTTCAGAGATTGTTAACTTCAAGACGTTAACTTCAAGATTGTTAACTTCGGGCTCTTCTTTCTCCTCAGCAATAGAGACAGCAAAAAGACATGCATTCTGCTGACCCAGAGGCCCTGCCTGCCACCTTGGGGCTGAGGAACATCAAAGATCAGGAACTGACCTGGAAAGAACTATGAGAGGCTGTGCAAAATGGCCATCACACCCCAAGGCAGGACCACTTATTCCTAAAAAACGCCCTGACAGTACCTCTGTTAGATTGGGGATGAGGTTAATAGACCTTGTAGGAAGGGCTGGGAAAAGACAGAAAGAAAAGAAAATGTCTGGATAATAATAATGTGAGTCAATGTAGGGATAGGAGTTAAACTCAGTGATCCTTTTGGGTCCCTTCCAACTCAGGTAATTCTATGATTCTATGAGTGGTTGGAGAGAGGAGAACATAGAGAGGTGAAAAGATCCCTTCTTGGGAGCATCCAGCTGCTTTCTTGGTCTATGGTGTCACCTTATGATAACAACAGGGTCATGGCTTGCATGAGGACCACTGTGTCCTAGGATACCTCTGCCACCTTGCCCTGATTTCAGTCAGTTCTTGTTCCTGCTGTCTCAGGAAGGTTTACACACCATGAGACATATCAGGTAAGAAGTCAGCCTTGAGGGCAATGCTGGGAAATAATTTGGGAAGGAAAAGAAAATACATATTTGGTCTACATGCCAGGTCTCGAACCAGCAGAGTTGTTTTGGTAAGAAGTGTGTCTATGGGGGGGTTATAAATTCAACTTTTAGGCTGATCGCATCTATATGGCCTAAAATTGTTCTACAGCTGTAATTTATCATCCCTTTCATACAGGAATTGCTCTGGCAATGGCTGGTCTTGCTGTAACTAATGCCCTCTGGGTTAGCTGAGAACAATTATTCACTGTCTGACAAAATGGGAACTGGAGGATACATCAAAAACCTGTCAAGTGACACATTCAATGCCACCAACTACTGGAAGAAGAGATTGCATCTCCGTGCAGGAGCATGGCAGAGCTGTCTCGTTCCTATGCTATTTGGAGGCATATGCTCATTGTCAAGGTCAGAGATGGGTCATTGGACTAGACTGACTTTTAGTGTAACCATATACACTCACGGGACTTTCCATCTCTACGTCTACCACAGCTGCTTTGCCAGCACTTCAGGGTAGTGGTTTTGTGCACTTCTGACACACAAAAGGCACCTGAGGCATGGAACGAGCCTTTAAAGTCCAGAGTGTTCATCCAGGGATGGCCTGCAGGCCAAGTAGTACATCTGAAACACTGCACCCAGATTTGACATCGGGTTTTTACCTGTTTGAAAGTAAGGCTGCACTGTTCAGACAACATTTGCACTTGGAGAGCTACTTTAACAAGTCAAAATAGAATTATGTTTAAATTACGTTATAGCTCCTATGGAAAAAAAATACAGTAGCAAGACTCTAATGCAGTGAGGACTCCTCCATTTAAACCAGCCTCTGTTCTTATAAAATGAAAATATAATAAAATTTGAATTAAAGACATGGTTTTTATGTTCTTTACAAACACGATTAGAAAGTCTTTTCAAACACACAAAAATAAAAGATGAAATTGCCTTTATTCATCTTGGTATAAAACAGGAAGAGGTAGAGTTAATAATTTCTAACACATTAATCTTTTCCAAGAACCTTTCCATTAGATGCTTCTAGAGACTTTGAACTGAGCCCAGGTCTTCTTCTTTAAATGTCTCTTTCAGATCATAATAGGATAACAGCTTATCCAATATGATGGCTTAAATTAGGCATCTATTAAGTTATATACCCTTATCTCTTCTTCCAAAGGTGCTATGCAATGCCTCAGAAAAGCTTGTGCATTTCAGTTCCTGGAAGAAACATGGTTTCTTGCCAGCAGGATAGTCCAAATAGAACAAGCAAGCTCTACCATTCCCCTCCTCTGCATTTTTGTGGAAACACCTTAAAAAAAGCCTGGCAAAACATGTGAACTTCTCAGTTTGTTAGCCTAACCTAGCTGCAAATTGAGCAAATTTCTTACCATTAATATTTGGGCTTTGTGTAACTGTGTCTTGAGTTCTGAAGGGTCATATCTCAGCAATACGTAGGAGACATTTTACTTCCATAGGAATTCTTTTAAAATAATTCACCAGCAACTCTCCAATGAAAAATTTCAATTTTCATCTGTTTTGGCAATAGTTTTGCTACAAGAAAAAACATCTTCATTTTTGATGTGTTCGGAATCTGCTGCTAGTGACTCCGTTATCTGTGCATCTCCTGCAGCACATGATGGTAGTGGTTCTTCTTCTGGAATAAATTGAGTAGGCCAGCATCTTCTTTGTTGACATGACTCATTGTCCTTATTCACCTTTCCAATTTGATGGAGATCCTTGACAATTATTTTTTCAGTATCTTCTAGTACCGTTGTCAATAAATTAAATACAAGAGCAATCCAGGCTAGGCCAAAAAGAATCCAAATGGCCACTAGGGTTCGGTAGTTGGAAAAGTAATTCCTATCAGGCTGTTTACCTGGAGATTAAGGGAGAGAAAGAAAAAATGAACAAGCTAAAATTGCTTTGCCTCTGTAAAGTGCACAGGCCTAGATGGATTCATTTATGTGTTTTATATTGAGTACTTTAGAAGGACTTTTTTCATTACAGTAGCATCTCTCACCTCCCCAATTAGGTTAAAGCTAGGCAAGTCTCTTGTTACAATAAACTAATATATGCTAGCATAAACATGCCTGTGTGTCAAAAAAGCCATACTGGGATTGAGGTGAATTAGCAGCAGAATAGCACAAAAAGCAGAGCACAGTAGGCCACTATAACCACACTACTGTTACCACCTAGGTTATGGCAATTCTTTGTGCTTCTATAACATGTGATGATAACCCAGTAAATATTTGCTTTAAATTTTAGGTACCCTTGATCATACATACAAAGAGAGTGATTGCAAATTCTACTTTTGAATGGCTTCAGGAGCTCACTCCATTTGAAAACTGTGTGACTGATGAGAACTTACTGACACACACCAAGAAAGCAGCTTTCTGTACTGGAAACCAGTGGATGAAGCTTATTTTAATGCAGTCCAAACCTCTTAGCATCAGCCAGTATCTCACATCTGCTTTTCTGCATGGGTAATGTTGTTTGTTTCATCAGACATCAGCAATCCACTGCCAACATACATAGATCATTTGCTCTTGCTGCACTTAGTCCCACGCAATGTTATCAAGTGATACAGTCAATATGACCCTGGCATCTGAAGGAAAACGCGGTGATATTACCTCTTGAGTGCTGTAAGTCACTGTCAAGGGTGACCCCACATAGCAGACAACACAGCAAAGTGCATGGACAGGGAGATCACCACAAAACTGGTGGAACATTTCCCATTGTGAAGCTGCCCAGAAGGAGCCAGGATGCTGGCAGCTCTTTCCAAGTCCTGCAGTGCTCTGTACTACAGAGATCAATGTGCAGGATTTTTGTACTTCATAATGCTAGAGCTCTGAAAATGGGGCAGGAGTGGGATGGTTTATCCTCATGGATCAGATACCCCACAGCTATTTCTTTTTCTTCAGCTGGGGTTGAGTTGGTAGAGGCAATGCCAGCCTTGCTATATAGCAATATATAGCTATATATATATATATAGCTATATATACTCTTATCTGAAGTTTGTGATGTGGGGTTAGCAAAGCAACTAGTCATATCTTTCTAATGTTAACTCATAACTGGGCTTCAGCAGGGCATAAATTTGAGTTACAGTCCAAGGGGATTTTCACTCTGGAAGTATCACCTATTTTTACATGTATTACAAACAGTTAAATCCAGACTCTGCCACTTCCTCGCATGTCTCATGTTTGAGGTACAACAGCTATAATCCAGATACTAAAATGCAAATAAACTCAAACCTGTTCTGTTTCACTTGCCAATTCTAAATACATAATTCACAAAGCAGTCATTGATTCTGCTTGTTTTATGGTGAAAGTGTGAGGCATTGAACTTGCCATCATTTTACCACTGTTGGTCAAGACTGATTGAGATAAATGCTGCAGGGAAAAATATTTCAGCTCCACTTAAGTTATCCTAATGAAGATGAAATCTCAGATCCAGGAGGCCTATATAATTGTTACTTTCTAACCAATTTATAAAATATTGCAACTGCAGAGGAGGAAAGTGCTGTAGAGTTAGTGGTTTTCAGGTTGTGACTCACTCTTGTTATGGTAAAACACACAATTTGGACAAGGGAAGAGGATGCACCGGTTTGATGTCCACTTTTTCTCTTGCATGGCACTAGCCACTCTTCACCTTACCTGTATTCCATATCACTGAAGTTAGAGGTTCTCAGTATCACACAGGCCAGGGTTATCAGTCCTACAAATTGTCAGGAAAGAAATTCCTGTGCCCTACTGTCTTCCACTGCAGTGACAAAGATTGACCCCAGCTGGAGAAAACACGGTTATGTGATACAGATTCCCTGCTCATGCCCACGTTCTGTGTCATTCATGGCAATACTATTTAACCACCGTTGGAGACAAAGAATCTTTCTCTGTATTAAGTGGAAGGGGGAATTTCAGGGGACATTGGTTTCCTCTGCTTTGTAGCGAGAGGGAGCAGTTAGCTGGCTGGGATCACTTGCAGAAATGTGGCCTAATCAACTCATTGCCACTGCATGAATTAACCACCAGCTAGGCTACAAGATCGTTATGATCGCTAAACCCATGCAAAAAAGCAACATGCCAACTGGATTGTTGAAGAGCTAGCCAGCCTTTTTAGCAGACTCAGAGAAATTAACATTAGCAGGGAACATCAGAAAGTGTCTGCAAAAGCTTGGGGCTTCCTCTGCCAAAGTCCTCAGCCTGACATAAGAAACCTTTTAAACACAGCAAGGATGCCAGCAAGGCTCCAAGGCCCTTCCTGCATCTCTGCAAGGCTCAAGAGCCTGGAGTTTGTTATGTGGTGTGTGTCTGCTCATCAGAAATGGATGTGAGGCTTCCACATTCTCTGTAGGGACAGCACTGATGCTCAAGTATTCTCTTCAGACCTTCTTTCTCATATGTCCACTGAAGAGAAATACAGGCTGGCAAGATGCTGGCAGGACAGGTTGTGTGATAGAGAATTCTTTGATTGTCCGTAGAGTCCAAGTGTTTGACTGCTTCTTCTGTGGACACTGATTTGGTTTGTGGTGATCATATCAGAGCTCCTCTGGATGTTTATTCCATGGAGGGCGGATTTTGGTCACCAGATCCACGGAAGTGTTTTGAAAAGCACTCCAGCATGCTGGAGTGTAGCCTAAACAGGGGAAATACTGAGCTCTGGCTCATGAAGACTGAGACCCTCCAGTGACACATGGGAGGCTGAAGGCCACTTTTGTAGTGATGTACATGTTTAAGACCCACTTCTCATGGAGTGAGTAGATTTCCCCGCTTTGCCACAACTGGGATTTCCACTTCTCAGTTTGTTGTGTAAAATCATGTCTTCTGAAACACCATCATTTATTTCGTTACTCCACCTCTTGAAACATAAGGTTTAGGTGGCTAAAACAGGGATACATACCTTGTTTTGTATGACTGTCACAAAATGTTCCCTTTTCATACATGGAAATCCCTAGGCTCCTTGAATTCTGCCCCTACACTTGTCCACCCCTTCCCAAAAAATGCTTCATTTCTTTGCATCCCAAAAGCTTCAGATTTCATTATATTTAGACAATTTTGTACTTTTGTCAGTATTTGCTATCCCAGAGAAATCACTATTTCTCCCAGAACTGTAAAAGGAAACGACTAATCAAAGACTCAGACTGAAGATTTTTCTACCTTACAATGGTGGCCTGTGCGCTAAACTCATAGCAATTACAGTCAGAACCCTGGTGCATTGTTGTGTCTCTTCTCCAAAATGAACCTTACCTACTACATAATCTCCAAAGCCAATGGTGCTGAGGGTGATAAATGCGAAGTAAATTCCTTCACTGTAGGACCATCCTTCTGTTTTCTGGAAGAAGAGTGATGGCAAGCATAGAAAAACTAGAATCCCTGTTGCCAGGAAGAACAAAAGGGTCAGAAATTTGATCCTTTTCTGGAAAAGAAAGAAATCAATTCAGTTATAATCATGATTTGACACGCTAGCAGGTGATATGTAATGGTAGCTTTTCAAAATGTGTGCCTATCTGGAAATATCTACTAGTATCACAGGAACTGAAGACTCTGTATTGAGTGCTCTTCCTTTAAATGTAGTGTAGCCTTGCTATGAAGCAGGAGGAAGCTATGTGCTATGAACGTAGCATATCCACAGTAACCCTGGGACATGTAGTCTTTTATTTGATTGTGTTAACATCCAATGTCCATGAGTACAGGAGGAATTCCTATCCAGTGAGTTTTACTGCTGTCAGACTATTTCACTTTTCACCAGACAACTTCACTTTTAGTTTTTAGGTATTCAGGTGTAGCACCTAAAGAACATTCAAATTTTCTGGGAAGAATAGGCTTTAAAAAAAATATTTACACCATTTCTGACAATAATCTCTCCAACAGTCTTCATTGTTGACTTTATTTTTCATTGTGTCAGTGCCACAACTTGGCTCCTACTCAATGGATACCTTACTATAGGAAGACCTTTAACAAATATGAAGACGTGCCTGGACGGTGAGTTTTGAACCATCCTACTTCCCAGCACTCATGAAGATGCCTTCACTGGAGAAAAAGACTTGTTATATGTTAAGATTTGTCTGCCAGGCACACATATGTCCCATCCCTGAAGGTGTTTAAGGCCAGGTTAGTTCAGGCTATGAGCCACCTGCTCTAGTGGAAAATGTCCCAGCCCATAGGGGGAGGGTTCAAACTGAGTCACCTTCCAACTTAAACCATTCTATGACTCTATGATTCTATATAATTTATGCATAGAATTTTGTAAGTCTAGATTGTCTGGAAATCAATGACAACTCTTGGATGATTGCTCACACCTTCACACATTGTGCATGTGCTTTAGTCTCCATCTGATCAAGCGTTCTAAATAGAAACTAGACAGTTTGCCAGACATGGGGAGAAACTCAGCAATCTGAACACGGTTTTCTGTAGCATTCATACCTTGTTCTGAAAGAGAATTGCAGTAGGAGGCACATAAAAGCTATTCTCACTTCCTCAGTAGTGGTGAGAAAAGGGGAAAAGCTGCAAATTACTTGGGGCATAACCAGGCAAGACACATTCTGTCTCCAGCCCTCTGCAACTGCCTCCTCACCTTTCAGCAACTGGGCTCAAATGGACAACTTCAATCTGATGTTTCCTTTCTGTCAAAGTCAAGGGAGGATAGGGATTAAAGGACTGCATAATGAATAAGGAGGAGCGGCGCACTATGAATTGAGTCATATCCATGGAAACCCCTACAGCTCACCTACTTTTTACAGCTTTTTACAGCCCACTTACTTTTTGCTGTCTCAAGATGAAATGCTTAATCATCTCTCTCTTTACTGGCTCTAAAGGGAGACAGGTACTTCCCTAGAGTGTTAGCTCCTGAGATAAGTGTCTAGAGAAGTGAGATGAAGTGCCCACTCTCTCCATTGATTGCTGAAGGGGGCTGGATGTCTGCCATTTAGATGGGTAGTCAAATTGTATCCCTTTCTCTGAATATCTCCTCTATGATTGCTTTGTTTAACTCTGCAAGTGAGCAATGTCTCTTTCCCTCTCCTGGCACAATGGCTAACATCGCATGAGACAAATACAACAGAGGATAATGCCAGTGTATATCTTGAGAAAAAAAAAATAGAAATGGAAGTATAACTGTTCTTAAGTAAAATCAATTACCTTCCTCATTCCTTTCTCGTGTAGGAATTTCCCCAGCTTTTTACACAGCAGTGAGAGCATCTTACCAACACGGTGCAGAAAAACAATGTTCAGAGGAATTCCAAACAGAGCAAAAAAGACACAGAAGATCTGACCTCCAGCAGTTTTAGGACGTAGTGTTCCATAGCCTATGAAAAAAAGATGGATCAGAGGAGATGTTGCAGAGGACTGGAGTGGCCCATGGTTACATTCACGCCTACCCCAACCTGGCTTGCCTTTGACCCCAAGAGATGTGGCCACCACTTCTCAGTCCACAGGCACTCTATTTTCTCTGTAAAAAGCAGTAATCAGATGGAGCAATTCACCCTGCATGTTTTGGGAGATGCAGAGAGCACTGTGTGCTCCCAACCCAGGCTTAGTGGGAATGAAAGCACAATCTAAAAACAGTTACAGAAAACATGCTCTGTCCTGTGTCAAATTCATGGAATGACAGAAATTAGGAATCTGGGGACCTGGAATATATCAAGGCTGGAGTCCCAGGCTGTTTGCCATATCAGAACCACATATAGCCATCTCTAGCTTCTTGGCAATATGCCTAAGACTTAGTGACCTCCCTGGCTAAATGCCAGTAAGTTGATATATCCAGATACTGCCTCCAGTCCTGGAGCCAGTGCAGTTTGCATTAGAATAGATGATCCTAATTAGTCCAAACCTTACTGGTGGCTGTTTTATTCATGCCAGAGAGATATGTGTCTTAAAGTCTGACTAAAAGAGGTTTTAACTAAGTAGTGGAACAATAGCTGCAAAACTCCAATCATGTCCCCTAACAGACTGCAGACTTTGTTCCTATTAGACCTCAGGAGACACATCCCTGAGTGCAAGAGTCGTTTACTTTGTGTATACTCTTACTCTATCTGTGACCTTGAGAAAAGGCACTTTCCCAACCACAGTTCATCTCAAGATAACCATTACTTGGAAAATGCAATGTTTTCTTTGGGGGAAAGACAAATAAAATAACTGAGTAGTACTAGGCCCCCAAATACCTGACCTGTCTTGTGCTCCCTGTCTCAGAAATATTCCATTTCCATGACAAAATCTGGTGGAGATGAGAAGTACCTGATGTACCTTCACAACAGATGTCTGTGGCAAACGTGCAAAGAAAACAGGCAAGTGTAACGCTTTTCCTGGGACAACCTGTCTGCCTTCACTAGGGAAGCAAATTTGACAGAGAGTGATTGATTTGTTTGACTGGAATAAAAAAATACAATAAAAAATACAATAATAGAGGTGGAGGCAAGGAATGGATTGGCTGGTAGCACGGTGCTAACAAATAAGGGAAGCTTTATTGATAAGTGAATGTTGTAATCATGGAATATTTGTTATCTATGTGATGGGTCAGAAGGTTTTCTTCTACAGCTGGAGGTCTCCACGTGGGTTCATGCAACACCTACACACTTGCCATGATGCTGGGACACCAGTGGGGCCCTTGTGACATATCACACTCACAGATCAGTGGAGCCTTGGATATAGTGGGAGTAAGGCCTCAGCTTCACTCTGTAAAAACATAGATTTGACTTTTGCTGCATGAGAATGTGAAGCACAAACTGACACTGTGGATTTTATCCTTAAATTTGGCAGGGTTGAATTTTTGAAGAAAAGGGAAAGGCAGGCAGGAGTAGGCAGCCCCTGAAAAGGCCAGAACATCTTGAAGCAATAATGCAAAAGTCTCAGCATTTACCTTACCCCCTTCCTCTTTTTTTCCTCCCAGCATATTAATAATTCAATAAGTGCACTAACACCTCAGCACAGGTTATTGAGACAGTGTCCATGCCCCAGAAGAGTTCACTTCTCTCCTACCATTCTTCTATGCTTTACAGCACTTCTGGATTTAAAGTCTATTTGATCCTAGAATAAAGACCAGGACAGTGAGGTTTATCTCCCTCCCACAATCAGCACCAGAGTTAATATTTATCAGATGGCTCAAAAGGAAGAAACAAGTATGAAATAATACAAAAGCCCACTGGTATTTCAGAAGCCAAAATAATGCACAAAGACCTGCATAGTGGTGAGATCTCAGGACCATGTCTGTTGCTGCTTACCATCTATGACAATGAAGGGCTGGAGTTTATATCCTTGAAAATATTATCCATTCTGGTTCTAATAGCCAGACCTAACCGGCATCACATACAGACACACACACAAACACACATATATGGAAAACATTAGACCTACCTATTGTGGAGACAACTGTGCCTGCAAAGAAGAAGGAGTTACTGAAATCCCAGTTGCTGTCTTCAGTGTGTGACTTGTTTCCAACAGGGTATACACCATTCTGAATGGCTTCAGTCAAGTTCTGGGAGAGAAAGCAAAGTTTGGTATCAACATGGCTGCTTTTCTCAAGTGCTTGCTGCAAGAATACTATAGATGTCAATACAGGATAGAGGATGATGTGATTGAGAGCAGCCCTGTGGAGAAGACTTGGGGGTGGTGGTTGATGAGAAGCTTGACATGAGCCAGGAATGTGCACTCACAGCCCAGAAGGGCAATTGTCTCCTGGGCTGCATCAACAAAAGCGTGGCCAGCAGGGTCAGGGAAGTGATTTCCTCCTCTACTCTGCTCTTGTGAGACCCCACCTGGAGTATCGCCAACATAAGAAGGAGATGAAACTGTTGGAACGAGTCCAGAGGAGGTTTTGAGTTTGCCCTTCAGATGGCAATGGCAGGTCCCAGACCTGATCACCCACCTGTCTGCAGGCACACTGAGCAGTGACTCTGATCCAGGAGAACACCAGTGAGTTATAGCAGTTATAGCATGACATACACAGTGAATTTCATTTTAAGGCCGTATTCTGGATAGTGTCACAGCTTTAAACTCAGACAAAGTCCTTTAATTTGCAAACCGTTACCCTCGATGTGGCCACAATCAGAATTCAGCCTGATGTATATATTCTTCTCCAAACTGCATGTGTGAACACACAAGCACATATTTACAATGTGCCCTTGGAGATAGTATTAGAAGAATATATGTCAGAGATGGTTCAGGTTGAGTGGAGACTGCCCTGCCACAGCAGGTTTGACTAGTTGCATCTCCCAAGCCCCTCCAGCCCTAACATCTATCATATTGGGAATTTTCAGACTCTTCCTTTTTGCCTTGGTTTTGATTGTAGGTGCTGTTATTTTTTAAAAAAGTTTAAAAATAAAATAAATTAAAAAACACAGACAGTGTCCATCTATCCCTGCCTTTAACAAACAGAAAACACTGGACTACACATTGGGAAGGTAGGCTGGTTTGTACAGACACAGCTTAGGTAAAATCCAGGGCTGAGCCCTGCCAGAGGCAAGACATAAGATAGAATAAACTGCACCAGAAAAGTCTTAGAATCATAGAATCATCTGGTTGGAAAAGACCTCTGAGATCATCGAGTCCAATTGTACCTGTCCCCTTACTGAACCATGTCCCTAAGAAACTCACCTACCCTTCCTCCCTGCTTCCTTGCTCTGTCTTTTTTGATGGTATCCCAGAAAATCAAAGCTAACAGAAGTCGTCCCATAGCCCTTGCACAAAGACTTGATTGTCTTGAAAATATCCTCTTTTCTTTCAAGACTGCCCTACCTGCCAAAAACATCCAAGTTGAAGAGGCCGCATGCGTATGTAAACTGGAGGCTGGATTGCAGGTTATGCTGTTAGAAAAAAACAGTTTTTCCCATCTTTTCCTTATCCTGAAAACTGGCCTGTTAAGAACCATTAGTTTTGCATGTAGAAATTCTTACAGCAAGGCTGTTTTTTTCTGCATTGTAGCAGAGCTAGGAGATACTGAAGAAGAAGGGACAACTGCACTCATTCTCAGCTTCCTGTAGTGTGACTAGGCTACCTGCTTACTTTTGCAGCATCTTCAAAAATTAATCCCTGATTATGCCACTCTTCTTGTAGTGATTTGGACTTCTTTTTTTTTTTTTTTCCTAACAGTTTCTTTCATTGCTGTATTATTACTTTGTGTTGTCTGTCACACTATTGTAAGTGGCAACCCTGCCCATTCATTTCAGACAGATCCATTTATCCATGCTGTAGGTCAGTATAGCCCCACCAAAAGCTGGATCAACAGAAGGCAAGATGCCAGAGAATTAGGACATCAGTGGATGGGGTCTATTAGTAGCTAACACACACAGTTTTGTCAAGCTATATAAGCTGTACTTATCACAAATATGAAATGCCTGCTCAGAGAGTGTTTGGGGTTTGCTAATATCCAAATGAGAACACCAACAGCAATACAGTGAAAGTTATCTGTCTAGTAAGGCTGAGTAGGAAACAGCCTCTTATTAGGAAACAGGAGGAAGAAAGACTTTCCCAAAGGCTGGCACTTACCTTCATAAACTCCTCCATCTCCGGCACTGTGAGGCGGGTGAACTTCTGCAGAAAAGCCTCCTTCATCTGGGCAGCTGCCATTTTCTCCTGCTTCTCAGCGCTCCTCTCCAGCGCCTGGAACACGGCAGCACCCACCAGCAGATAGATGAAGTAGCCAGCCACCAGCAAACCTGTCTGCAATTTGCCACTGCACATGGCCTTCAGTAGGACATGGCAAGGGACAGGGAATGAAAGGTGGCAATTGGTAAATCCCTCACACTCCTGGGTAGCCTTTCCCAGGCAGAAAGAGCCCTCCCAGTTCTGATTTCCACTAGGATTCTGCACCGACAAGGGCAGCAATCTGCCAAATACATTCATAGGGATGTTGGAAGAAAAAATCCACAGCAAACCCAACCCCACCCCCCAAAAAAAAACTTTCCACACTCTGGGCTGCATGCTGTTTAGGGATTTCCTCTTGTCTGTGAAACTCTGCCTTGCTGAGTTCTCAGGAAAAGTGGGTCAGGATGTGAGGAGCTGGCAAACAACCATCTCCTGCTCAAGAGGCTCTGGGGACAGGTGAGGACAGCCTGCAAAGAGCCCACAGGGGAGCTTGCTTGGAAAAACATTATTATCGTTTCTCTACCTTCTGCTGACTCCAACAACTGGACACCAGGGCAAGACCCAATAACCACAGAAGCCCCTTTGTGCCCTGTGTTTAGGCGCAGCTTTGGGAAAATGCAGCTGGGTTGTTAACCCTGGCTTCACTTGTCATCTTGTGCGTGGCTGGCACAGCCACAACTTGCAGCAAAACCTTGGGCATAGAAGCAAATTTCTGCTGGCTCTACCAAGCCTGGACAAGTTCTTCTGCCAAGATTTCCTATGCAGTGTATCCAACAGAAAACATGACAGTGTCACTGAGGGCAACAAAGCTGATGAGGGATCTGGGGCACAAATCTTATGAGGAACAACTGAGGGAACTGGGGTCGTTTAGTCTGGAGAGTAAAGGAGGCTGATTGGAGATCATTGCTCTCTACAACTGCCTGAAGGGAGGTTGTAGTGAGGTGAGTGTTTGTGTCTTCTCAGGTAACAATAGACAGGACGAGAAGCAACAGCCTCAAGCTGTGTCAGGGGAAGGTTAGCTTGGATATTAGGAAAAATTATTTCACTGAAACGATTGTCAAGCTGCCAAGGGAAGTGGTGGAGTCACCATCCCTAGAGGTATTTAAAAGACGTGTAGATGTGGCACTTGGGGACATGGTTTAGTGGTGGGCTTGACAATGTTGCATTTATGGTTGGATTTGGTGATCTCAGAGGCCTTTACCAACCTAAGTGATTCTATGATTCTGTGATACTGACAGTAACATAATCTCTACTAATATCAGAAGGATGATTCCTATACATTGGGAAATCACTTATGTAAGTGTCCTAACTTGTTCCCATCAACTGCAACAAGAATTTGGCTGCCATTGAGAAGAATTTGTAGGGTGGGAGAGCAAAGTCTTTGAATGAAGATATTTACTTTGGAACAGATACAAGACAGATATGAGCTTGGCTGTTCCATGAACATTCTTAACACTCAGAATAACTTGCCGACATTAGATTTTCCAACACTTTAATTTCTTTTGTGTGAAATTTCTCATTATTTCAACAGATGCCCTACTTTCATAATAAGAAAAAAAATGAAGAAAACCAGCCTTTGAGGAAGCATTTAAAATATGCCACCTATTCTGTCTTTGGGTTTTTTATTGGGTTTGAAAACTCAAGAAAAGACAGAACCTCTGGGATTAGCTTCGCAGAACCGATGTAAACAACAAGTGGCAGATGGCTACACTCTGTCAAGTGCAGGTTGTCCTTTCACACATAAATCTGTTTGACCTCAGAGGAAAACAGGAAAACTATGAATGAAGTAGCTTTGCAAACTCTTTTGAAGTTAAAAATTTTCTTTTGAGTTACTGGAAAAGAGTTTGTAGAAACAGGAAGTCTCATGTTTCTTTTCACTTCTTTTGAAGCCACATCATGTCAAAAGTCTGTTTCTTCCTAGATTTAAACTATTTCTATGCAAATAATGGCACC
Source organism: Tapera naevia (assembly GCA_033556795.1). NCBI lineage: Eukaryota > Metazoa > Chordata > Aves > Cuculiformes > Neomorphidae > Tapera > Tapera naevia. Next base: position 5,512,840 of record JAUMJJ010000157.1, on the reverse strand, counting down.
TATGGCTTCACCGTTTGGTGTCTCTCAGACTCCCAGCACTGTGAGACAAGAGAAATGCCTTTCCTTGTACAAATGCAGCATTTCCTCATCTGCACAGTAGACATGAAGATGATACAGATGGATTTTCTTTTCCTCAATACATCTGAGGAGAAAAAGAACAATCACAGGACTGGAGCACTTCTCATATGAGGAAAGGCTGCGAGAGTTGGGTTTGTTTAGCCTAGAAGAGAAGGATCTGGGAAGATCTAATATCAGCGTTCCAGTACTACATGAAAGTAATACAGGGCTACAGGAAAGATGGGAAGAGGCTCTTTATCAGGGAGTGCAGTGATAGGATGAGGGGTAAAATTTTAGGCTAAAAGAGGGGAGATTTAGATTAGATATTAGGAAGAATTTTTTACTGTGAGGGGGGTGAGGCACTGGCACAGGCTGCCCAGGGAAGTCATGGCTGCCCCATCCCTGGAGGTGTTCAAGGCTAGGTTGGATGAGGCTATGAGCAACCTGATCATGTATTTACTACTGAGATCTCCACAGATAAGTTGCTTTTGGGAAGAAAGTAAGGGGGAACTACAGTCGCTCAGCGGAGTGTTCCACTTGAAACCATTCCTCATAAAGGTAAGAATAATTTCCATTATTCCTGACTGTGCTCCTCTCCTTATTGAGCCAAGATTATAAGCTGCTCTTAGTTGAGGCAACTTGAGCTGTGCCACCTGTAGCTACTCAATCACTATGAGAGTCCCTGAGAGAATGAGGATCTAGACTGAACTAAAGCACTGTCATTGACTCATTCCCACTCCAGGGGTCTGAACACTGGGCTTGCCTGACACCATTCAACCCAGTCATGAAAACTGAGCACTTAAGTGCTGGGAGCTGCTGAAGGTACAGCAGCCTCATCTGAAGCCTCACGCTGGCACCTCACTCCTGTTTCATAACCCGAGCGATAAACCTGTCTAGATACCTGGGAAGATAGATGGGGACAGTCTATCTGATGAACCAGCCACCATTATACCTGTGCACTGAGAGATCACGAATACATCCCACCTAGATGCAAGTTAATACAAACCTCCTAGATGCTTTTTAATCCAAACAAATCACTGGTGATGGCAACACTTCTCTCATATTCCCCAAGACCATTGGCCAGCTGGACTGACAGATCTATTCAATGTTACTTGTTCCTCAAGAAGGAGCTGAAGGTGTGGATGTAAGACCTCATCACTGTAGCTTTTCACCTGTAGGAAACCAACAGTTCCAGCTATCAAGCAGTTAACACTTCTCCACAACTCATATATTGACTCGTTGGGACCCATGGCCAGACCAGGTCAGACTAGAGGAATATGGAAACTGATAATCTGCAGTTTCACTGGGAGAGGGACTGCCAGTTTGGGCTGGAGCAGGATCCTGGGCCATGGACAGGGTGGAGGGAAGACCTGGAGGCTGGTGAGGGCCCTGGCAATCATGGGGGCAGTGAGTCTGATAATGTAGTTAATTAATACTTTTTATTCCTAAGCTAGGTTCTACTCGTGATGCAGTTATGAGACCAGTGAAAGAGGAGCAATACAGACTTCTCACACCTGCATTATTTATTCAGACCTTTGCAGGGAAAACCACGCAGTGAAATCCAGTGCTAATGAAGGGCAAGGAGCATTTCCTGCCTGTGATATGATGTGCTGGGACAGAATTCTCTTACGCTAAGTCCTGCTCTCACTCCTTCCGACTCTCATCATACCCACAGTTCAGCCATTTCCTTTTTCTATGTGTTACATTAGCTATTTTGCTACATCCTTATGCCTTCTGTGTCCTTAGGCCTGAAATTAATTCCAGCTTGAGGGAAGATGTCAGTTGCCATGGAAATGCCTTACCATGTGATTACTTCCTGCTGTGCTTGGGGCTAAAAACATTACATAACTCTCATTTTTACACTTCCTTAGAGTTCTCCTATAAATATCTGTTACACATAGCTGTGGTCAGAACATTCAGTCTTCTAACATGGGTCATTTTGTGTTTTATGTTGTGATCTTATGCCAGGCTTATGCTAAAGCTTTCTTCAGTGGAGATCTTCAGGATTCTCAGTTTGTTATTTAAGATCTGCAAAGCAAAATTCCTGCAGATAACTATCAGCTGTCAAGGAAATGGGCTGATTTCCATGAATGAAGAAAATGCTGAAGCTGGTCACTTGCATTTGCTAGCTGACTGATACTGAGATAAGAACTCTAGCATGCAGAAGGTAAGGCCTGCTTGCCAGGCAGTCCAGCATGGAAAACTATGCAAGTTCTGGCCACAGTGTTGGCAACTGGCAACAGTGCCTCCTTTTGCTCAGTGATCTATTGGCTATCACCAAGAGCTCATTTGAGGATCTTTGCTGGCTCTTTCATTCTTTATCATGTATATTATGGATTCAAATAACACAGTTTTGTACAAGCTTACCTATGTTGTTATTATCAATGAAAAGACTCCTCTTATCGTCAGCAGTGCCCTCTTCAACAATCTGATATCTCAACCTGACGGACTTGAGAGCAATGGAAACACCTGCACTGTAATTTCTTTCACCCACGTAAGAAGGTCTGCAAGACCGCTTGATCCTCACTGTCACAATCAAATGGAAAAATTGGGTTGGGAGAGACCTCTGGAGGTCTTCAGTCTAGCCCTCTACTCAAAGCAGGGCTAACACCAAAGTTAGGATGTGTTGCTCAGGGCCTTGTCCAGCTGAACTTTTAAGATTGCCAAATGAGGAGTTTCCCTGCCACCTCTGCCTACCTTTTCTGGAGCTTATCTGCTTCCATGGCAGATAAGCATGCATACATCCCTTGGTGCAATGTGTGACCATTGCCTTACATTTTTTTCATTGCATCTCTGAGAAAAGACATGATCTGGGTAATGGAAGACAGCAATTACACCTCCCTCGGCCTTTCTTCTTGGAGAGATGTTGTGCAGAGTGGTTGGAATTAGAGGATCTTTAAGGTCCGTTCTAACCCATAATATTCTATGATTCTATGTGAAGTGAGCTGGCTTTTGGGTTTTTTAGGTCTTCCTTAAAAATGGACTTTTTAAGTCTTCCTTTTGAACGGAAGTCAGGATCCACGGAAGCATTCCGTATCTTCCTCTAACGTAACACAACATATAAATAAGGCGTAGAAAAGAGAGTTCATCCCTGTTTTCTTCCGGGAGACCTGGGAGCAAGAGCTCCCTTGTGTTGGTCTGGTCTGGAGCTGAGGCCTTGTCTGCCCACGTGGGGGGAGAGTCCTGGGTCAGAGTTAGCTGTTCTGCTTTCCTCAAGGGAAGTGGTGAGATTTTGCTCTGTAAAGGTAATTGAGCATTTTTATTTGGGTGCATTTCCAAGGTTTTTACACTGGATAGCCCAATCTAATTACTTTTTGATTGTCTCTGAAGAAAAAAGATTAACACACCTAAAAAATGGTTCCTTCTGTTAAGAATTAAATTGGTTACAGTAATGTCTTTAGTGAATCTAAAATTCCAAGCATATGCCTGCATGTTAAAAATCTACTAGGGACCTGGATCAAAATGGACAGAACTGATTTAAGAATTCATGTGGTGATTGCTATAACATACATATCAAGTTAGAGATATGCACACCCTGGTGCTCTAATGAATACAGCGAGTTACATATTTTACCACTATTAGATGTAAATTATATTAAGCATGCTCACTCCATTAAGTGTTATCAGTGTTTAATGTATGTAGTTTGAAGTGGTATTTTAAAACTCAGCTGCTGCCATTCACATGCATATAAATCTTCTCCTGCCTGTAACTTTAACAGCAACTTACTGTAATCCCCTCTAAACAGTGTTTCTTTTCCTAAACAATATTGGCTGAATTGTGATTATTTTTTCAATTGCATTTGAAATTTGTTTTCAGTTGGGTGTGTCCCTGTTACATTTTCAAATTCCTGAGCTGACTGCAATAAATTCCCTTCTCCCTTGTGAACATGAGTCCTTTCCATTAAGACTGACTGCTGCCTTCTCTGTTCCTTAAGAAAGTTTCAGTGGCTTGAAATAGTATGACCAAAAATCCTCTGTTTTCAATATTCGATGTTCAATACTCTGTGTAAAATTTCTGATTTGCGGTTGCAATCTGGATTTTTACTTAAAAACAAAAATGATAATTCCACAGCGTGCTGGAGAGCAGCTGGAGATCCCTGGGAGGTCCTGCTTCTTGCTGTGGAGTGTAGTGACTTAGTGGAGTCTGAATGCAAATTTCCAGTCATGATCACGGATGTGAATGGTGTTTAATCTCTCTTCTTTGCATTTTTTCTTACTTACTCTCTCAATGACCAGTACCTACCTACAGTCAAGTGATTGATATCTGTTATAATGTAAGGAGTATATTGTTCTCAGAAGTGCCTAAAAGCTTTTGGTATTATAGAGAAAAGGGACCACAGTAGTTCGAGAAGACCATGACACGGAGTGTTTAATTTTTAGCATATCAGCAAGAAGTCATCAGATACTCATCAGATTATACAGGTCCAGTAGAAGGACTCCAGTTCTTGGTTACATCTCCTAATGCACACCAGCATTTAGAATTATTGTTAATGAAGTGCTTCAGCACAGCATTTTTGTGCTATTTTATTCAACTGATTGAGTATTTCTGCCTGTCATTCATGGGTTCCTCCACTGACACACAGAAAAATACATGTTGATTCTGCTACAACTCACAAGTATTGTGTTTATTTTTATGTCTGTTAGGAAGTGGAAAGTGAACTTTATTTTAAGTGAAGTTTAGTGTAAGCCTTGTGTAGTGCTTATTGCAGTTCTGCAACTGGGCTGTGTACAAGGGTTGATGTGGAAAACAATTTTTAATGCTTGCATTAATTTTTTTTTCACAGTTATTTAATTTCATAAGGCTTTGATTTTTACTGGGACCTCGGTTGTGACAGTATCTTTGCACTTACATGCTATTCACTGAAATCCCTGGCTCTTTTGTTTGTATATGGAGATCTTTAACAGGACTAATTGGAATTCGAGGTCTGTGGCAAGATGTGGTTGGAATCTGAGCACATGAAAAGAATTTTATTAGAAATTTACTAGAAATTTAGTTCTAGTATGGAGCTGAGTTGTTTTTTTCATCTCTCAAGAACAGTTTAAATGTTTTACTTATTACCTAAAGCTTCAGACACCATTGTAGGTGTTTGCTCAGTAGCTGTGTTCTAGCAGATTCTGTCAGTGCTTTAGAATGATGGCTACTGACACTAACGTATCCAAATGTCAGTATAACTTAGGAAATGAAAATTGGGCAAAAGAGTTCCCTGGTTAAATTCCAAGTTCCAGATTCCATAATGTTTCCCTCTTTTTCTTTCTCTTCTCTTACAGGAAAAAATGATATTCATCCAGCATTCCTGAGTAATAAGAATGGGTCCAGATGTACCTCTGCTGAATGATTACAAAAAAGAGTTCTTCCTGAAGCGATTTCCACAGACTCTGCTGGGAGGTCACCAGCTTAAATTAGGCTGTTGTGCCCCACCTTACACATACGTGAATCAGATTATTCTTTTCCTGACGCCATGGGTTTTGGGAGGAGTAGGAACTGGTTCCTGACTTGTCATCATCAATCTAAACACTGCACGCTTCAGGAGCACTGGGTTTAGATCCAGATTTCATCTTGGAATATTTTTTTATTTAAACTCTACACAGTGATTTCCGGGGGTTTGAATTACAGTTTAAAAAGGACCATGAATTTGTTTTTTGTGAATAGATCAGCAAATGTGAATGGCACTATATCTTTGTTATATGGATTTTGAACTTGGACTTTAAAATGCTTTTATAGTGAAAAAGAACTGAGTCAGTCTACAAACATGAGATTTTTATATTTCCACTTTTGAGATGAGCGTTTTAGCTAAATTATTTGTAGAATGTCTTAAAGCAAGGTGCTTTTACATTTACTTTCTGCATTCTTTCTCCCTGTTGGGTGATGTTTGTATCACTTTGTCAATGTTTTATGGTTCGGGTACTTGAAATGCATTTTAAAAGGTATGTTCGATTTTTCTAGTTTTGCACTTGGAGATGTCTTTGTTAGTGATAATTTGTTGGAGAATGGCTGCGGGAGCGTGGACATGGCTCAAAGAAAGAGCTCTGTGAATCGACCCTGACAAATCAACTGAGCTGGGCTGTGATGAAAAAGTACTGAGGACTTTGCCAAGTCACACTGACAATGAGGGAGGCAGTGAGAAAATCCTCAAGAGAAGGTCAAGAAGACCTTGTAACTGATAAACAACTTAAGGAAGTAGGCCAGAGTGAGACCCGGACCCAAGCATATAGCAGTAGCTGCAAGTAGGAGGAGCAAGTAGGAGGAACATGCTAATGTAACCTTAGAGCTTTGAAGAGGGGCATGATAGAGTAACTTTTAGAGTTAAGTTAATGATTATAGGGCTTTTGGAGCAATACTAATGATTATAAGACAAGTGTATGTAAGGGGCAATGATTGTTAGACAAGCCAATGATTGTTAGACAAGTAGACATGACTTAAGTAGACATGGGTTACGGTATAGTCGTGAATGAGCTTCGCAGTAAACCAGAACTTTCTTTAACACTCACATTGAGTCTATTGCATAGTTCTCCTCGCTCATCACAATAATTATTTTTTTTGTTAATAATAATTTACCCTAGTTGCCTCTTCAGTTATGCTATGAGAATTATACACATGGTCTTGGATACTAAACTCTTCTAATTTCCTGAGGAGAAAATTCAGGTGTTCCTAACAAAATTCCTTTGAGACTTAATTTTTCTTTTAGTAAGAAGTAGAGAGAAACCCAATATCTTAGTAGTCCACCTGTAAGTTCCTTAGCTAGCTGGTGAGTTATGTGCGGCTTAGATTTTATGCAAATTTCTAATACCAATCCTTGCATTTTTACAGGACAATTTTAATACTTTTATGTAGAAAATCACATTTTGTATTCATAAAAAAAAGTTTATCTCAGCTCAGAAGTTGTGATGGGGTGGGTGCTGGTCTCTTCTCACAAGTGATGAGTGACAGGACGAGAGGGAATGACCGCAAGTTGCACCAGGGCAGGTTTAGACTGGACATTAGGAAGAATTTCTTCACTGAGAGAGTGGTCAGGGATTGGAACAAATTGCCCAGTGAGGTGGTGGAGTCTCCATCCCTGGAGGTGTCTAAAAGACGGGTCGATGAGTTTCTTAGGGATATGGTTTAGTCAGGAGACAGGCATGGTTGGACTTCATGATCTCAGAGGTCTCTTCCAACCTTATGATTCAATAATTCTATGATTCTATATGCTTGGAATTTTCAATTCACTAACAACATTACTGTAACCAAGTTAATTCTTATCAGAGGGAACCATTTTGTAGGTATGTTAATCTTTGTTCTTCAGAGACAATCAAAAGGTAATTAGATTGGGCTCTCCAGTGTAAAAACCTTGGAAATGCACCTAAAGAAAAATGCTCAATTACCTTTACTGAGTTTCTTTTGAATGAAGTTCAAGAGCGCAAGTCATACTGGAAGTCCAGCCTGCTGCAAGACAAATAGAAGTACCTCAAACAAATGGTTTTATTCTCCAGGATCCTTGGCTTAAGTTTTACTCAGCCTGTCCTTCAAATATATTGTTTGCTAACCTGTTAAAATTAGGTATTTAAATATCTCATAGTTATTCCAATGTAAATATCATTTCTACAATTCGCTAAAAGCTGATAGCAGGTATTTACTTTTTGGTTGACAGGTTTCATCCTGTTCCAGTTTACCAATTCAGTTCTAATTTTGTAAACGTAATGTCTCTTTTCTGGAATATTTAAATCCTAAGTAACAAAAAAAAAAACTCAGAGAAGGCTTCTTGCCTGTCTTCATTTCCTATGGTTTCTCACTTGTTGTAGTGAGGTGGGTGTTGATCTCTTCTCTGGAGCAGCTAGTGATAGGATGAGAGGAAGTGGCCTCAAATTGTGCCAGGGGATGTTTGGATGGGGTATTGGGAAAAATTTCAACTCTGAAAGAGTGGTGAAGCTCTGGAACAGGCTGCCCAGGGCAGCAGTGGAGACACCATCCCTGGAGGTATTTACAAAACATGTAGATGTGACACTTCGGAACAGCACTTTAAGCACAGTGGTGTTGGGCTGATGGTTGGACATGATTGGTCTTTTCCAACATTAACGAGTTTATGATTCTGTGACTCTATGCTGGACATGCAGAAGACGGTGTTTTATCTGCAGTGGGTGTTGCCCACTGGGAAATCTCCACCCTCTTGTCATTCCTGGGAATAGTCTCTTTGGAAACAATGACCTGTCGCAGGAAGAGAGACCCCGTCATGGACAGGTGCCTTCCCACTAAAAGGATATGCATCACCACCTGCCCATCGGTGTCACAAAAGCACCAAGAGCACGGCTGCTGTCCACCAGCACCAAGGTCAGCTGTGTTTGTGGGTCTCACAGCGGATGGCAGATGACATCCTCACACTGCAGGGCAAAAGTGAAGTCTGATGCAGCTGAAGAGGCTGTTGCAAGAGGCTTGTGCCAGAGACTCCTCTCCCCATCTGGATGGTGACCATCCCCGGGCTCTCAAGGAGCAAAGCTTCCATGGCTCACAGTACCTGTGAGTCACCAGGGCTTGGGAGGCTTCCATGTGCTTTGTGAAAGGAGCCATGTCCTTCCATGGAGTCTGTACTTTGTGGATGTTGGGGTGCAGGCTGCCCGGCACAGCTGAGAGTCGCTGAGCCAGGGGTGCTGAAGGGCGGGGCTGGTGGGTGAGCAAGCACATGATTGGCTGCAATGCTCGTGATGTCACAAAGGACAGGTCACAATGGGGACAGTTATAAGGGCACCAGCAGGCAGCCCTGCCCCAGTACAACCTGGGAGGCTGGTGAGTGCACACCTGCGGGGAGGCTGTGCTGGACGAGGGCTGGGGTGAAACGTGGCCTCCTGGGGGGGTGGGTTCTCCCCTGGCATCGAGGCCCCAGACGCTCACAGGAGCGCCTTGGGCAGGGCACGGTGCAAAGGCTTTGCTTCCTCCCAGCTGCCTCGACTCCTCTCCTACCTCTCCCCAAGCCCTACTCCTCCTGTCTCCACTGCTTCTGCCACCAGCTCCCTCTCTACCAACCCTTCTGAACTCTTTCTTTCCCTCCTCCTGCAGGCCATGGCTATTGTACAACTCCTCCTCCACGTTTTGCTGTCCCTCATCCAGAATGTGCTGATAGTGGGTGATGACCTGGATAAGGCCATGCACAACCGCATGCAGGAGCGCAAGGAGATGCTGAGCCGGGAGATGACTCGCCTGCTGCGTGAGATAGAGCAGAGGGATCTGGTGCTGTGGGGCGTGGAGCAGAGGGGCCTGATGCAGAAGATACAGGAGCAGCACCGATTCATCTGGAATACGCTGGTCTTTCCTGTCTTGCAGCAGTGGCAGTTCTGGGTCATTGCAAATGTCCTGGTCCTGCTCTTCGGGCTCTGGTTGCTGTTCAGTGAAAAGATCCATGAGACAGACACCAGAAACGAGGAAAATTCCAGCCCAAATATGGAACAGGTGGAGGAGGAGAATGACCCGACAAGGATTTCTGAAGAGCATGCACAGTGGTCAGTTCCGGTCACAGCCAGAGAATTCAAGCAGGCAGAGAACCTGGTGTTAACTTTTGTCCTTATCATCAGACACTGGTCATCAAACAGTTTCTTTCCAGTGCTGCAATGTCCCATCATGGTGGACAGTGAAGGCTGGAGTACCTGTGAGGATACTTCAATCTACCATTTTGTTGTGCCCCTGAAGCCCCCTCATGGGCACACATTCCACACAGAGATGATCTTTTCAGAAAAGATGCCAGCAAGGATGTTTTGCATCCGTGTGGCGTTGGTGTGTACCTGCACGATGGAGCAGGGGGTGCAGAAGATGTGCTGTTTGCTCCACCAGTCTGAGGAGGAATTGAGGTGGAATCATGGCCTCAGCCTCCTGCACACCCTCTGCACTGGCTCCTACCTGGATGTGGAGAAAGTTGCCCACTGGTTCAGTCAAAAGGTGGAAGCAGTCCGGAAGAATTTGTCTCAGTCTTCCCAACAATGTCTAATGGTTCTGCCCTCCAGCCGCTCCTGCAAAATACAGGTGACAAAAGGCAGCCAGAAAGCCTTCAGAATTGAGGTGGAATTTGGGGTGCAGCTGGGCGACTCAGACATCTTCTTGAGCAGCAAGACAACAGAGGTTACCTTCCTGCCAAACATAATGTGGGCAGAGAGCTATGCTATGGCAGTATTGTAGTTTGTCAGACCCCGCACAACACCTTCCACATCAAATGACTGCTGGCCTGCACCTGCATCCAGGTGGAGAGAAGCTTTTCCACCTATACCTTCCAGACTGTTGTGATGCACCTCCTGACCATCACGCATCCACCACGGCAGTGTAGGAGGGACTGCCTGCTGCCGTTGCTGCATGCCATCTACTACCTGTGCTGCTGCCTGGCAGAGAAGTGCCTCAACTACTTTTTCTTTGGCAAGGGGAACGTGCCCAAGGAGATCATCTTGCTCCCACATTTCCAAACGGCTGAACCGCTCAACCTCTTCCAGCACCTCGCACAGGACCGACGTGCTCATGCTGAAGCAAAGCGAGAGTTCCTGGTGCTGCGACATCGGCTCAGAAGCGTGCTGATCTACAGACACTGAAAGAAGTCTGCATGCACACAGCTGTGTTTGTGGGTCTCACAGCGGATGGTAGATGACAGCCTCACACTGCAGGGGAAAAGTGGGGTCTGATGCAGCTGAAGAGGCCATTGCAAGAGGCTTGTGTCAGAGGCTCCCTATTCCCTCTGGATGCTGACCGTCCCTGTTTCTTCGAGAGAGTCCATTCCCTGTGCAATATTAACCATGTACACAGTTGCCAATAAATGGCGTGTTTGAACAAATGCTGCATCCCTGCGTGTCTGAGCATCACTTTGTCAGGGAACACAGGCACAGGGTGCTGCCTGCTCAGCAGCCACAGAGCTGGGGAGCATTTTGAAGAAGAGCTGGTGCAGTGGGTTCTGATTTCACTGATTCCCCCAGCCGTCTGAGCTCCTGTGTTGTTTTAAGTGGGAAGCTGTGAAGCGCTGGAAGAGGCTGCCCAGGGAAGGGGTGGATTCACTGGAACTGTTGAAATAGTGTGTAAATGTGTCACTTTGGGACATGGTTTAGGAGATGATGGTGTAGGGCTGATAGACTTCATCTATCTTAGAGGTCTTTTCCAACTTTCATGAGTTTATGATTCTATTATTTTGTGATTGTTGCTCTGAGGAGAATTCCATCATCTAAATGTATCATGAACACTTCTAATATTTCCTTTGAATCGTTATGAAGAATTGCATAACTCTGATGTTATAGATGTAAAAGTGATTTCTCATCGCATGGAGTTTTATTCAATTCACCTGAATATGGTCTGTATTTCTGTTATTTATATAAACAGAGGTGATTTAATCATACCTCTTAAAGTAAAGAAAGTACGTGATGTAAAGGAAATGGATCATATGACTAAAGGGCCCTGGGTTCCTTCACTGTCTCGCAATACTAAAGAAAGCTCCTCTTCATATAAATGGCCCATCTCCTGCAGAATTGTTTGGAGCTTTTCTGGATTTTCTTTCTATTATCGCTCTGCGAAAAAGTGCTTTTAAATTCAATAAACAGGAAGAGAAGTCAAAGTAGTGTGGTCTGGAGGAATGAGGGGAGCTTAGGCGCTGAGTCCTTGAGAAAATTCACTCTTTTGTGGAGGACACGTCTGGAACACTTAAGGCACATTCAAATACCCAGTTAGGTCAGTGAGAGAGACTTGATGGGCTGGAAGTCTTTGTCTGGAGGCAAAGGGTGTCCTTTGAAAAGTAGCACGCCCCTTTAAAAAAGGTACAGTTAATGCAGGTGTCTGTAAAACCATGCTGAGCACTTGGGAAAGATGAGCAAAGCCAAGGATTTTAGAATCTAACTGAAAAGTCATAAAAGGGAAATTCTGAAGAAGAATAGGGCCAAGTGCAGCTGCAGGTGGCTGGGTTTACTGCAGAGTTTTATAGCTTCAAACACAAGTGCCACACTGGATAAAGGGTGCAAAATGGTTCTGACCATTCCTTCCCAGAGGACACTACAAAAAATCAGCGGCCAACAACCAGGAGTCCCGTACTTCTGCGTCTGGAGGTGCTGCCTATATTGGTCATGGCTGTTTGAATAAGAATTGTCTCACCACTCTGCATTTTTATATTGCTATGTTGTGTTTTTCTGGGATGCTCTGTTGTCGTCAGATGTTTTCCTACACATTTTTTTTTCTGAGGGAGGAAACAGTGAGGTGGTAGGGAGAGAGGAGGAAAGAAGGATTTACTCACACACCACTCTAACTTAGTGTGTGCTTAACTAAAGAGTAGCAAAAGCTTGAGTAATCATCTTTGCTGTCTTTGCTAGTAAATAAAACAATCTGTCGACTTTCTAGTCCTGAGACCAACTGGCCTGCCCTGGTTTGTGTCTGTAGCCAATGCCCCTCAGGCACACCCCATATTCCCTGGGAGAGTGTGTGTGGGCAAAGCCATCCTATCAACCATAGTACCAGCTTAAAAGGAGGGATGACTATATGCATGACTCTACGCCTTGGCCCTGTTTGACTTACTGGTATAGATTTGTTTTCTTTGGGAAAAAAACCCAGTTTCTCTGGTTTGACCTTCTATTGCTTGACAACAGGTTGTACTAAACTGTAGTGCAGTGGCCAGGATGGATAGGAGCTCGCATACAAAACCGTAACTACACAGACTGAAAGGAAATGGATGCAAGGAGTGAGCAAAATTAAGGAGAGATTTGAAGGAAGAATATACTGAAGCTTCTTCTTCAGGCCTGTCTTTAAGCGGCCCGAGTAAGAAGACAGGCCGAAGGGGCTAAAAGTTGAAATGGGAGGAGATTAGGGCAGCTAGGAATGCAGAGGCTTAAGTGCACAAAACACAGAGACTTTTGCTCGAGAAGGTCATTCTGACGCAGAAACCAGACAGCTCATCCTCTTTGTAAGCAACAGGAAAAATGTCACAGTGACAGCAGAATTGTACCTCAGATCCTCATCAGATCAAAATGATTCCTGCATTTAAAAGGCTCCTTAAAGAGGATATTAAGTTTTCAGTAAACGTTATTACAAAAGAGACAATATTTTACCAATGATTTGCAGTTAAACTAAACATAGAAGAGAAACTCTAGAAAGAATGTACCTATCCCTGTCTCATCAAATAGATCTATGTCAGAAGGATTTTTGGCAGCTGTTACATTTATGTGGGACTGTCTTTGCTTAGATCTGTGTTTATTTGTCTCCTTTACTAGCAACACTGAACCATATGGCATAGGTAACATCCTGAAGCAGATTGCATGGAGTCCAAACTGTCCTTCTATCATCTGCATGCATTTTATGATGGATTGTCCTCAAAATTTTGATCTCCTAATTAAAGCAAAGAGCTTTTCTCCTTACAAGCTGCTCCCTTTTGCTCACAGTGGAAGAGAAAAGTGAATATAATGCTGCTCTAATTGGTATTAATTTTGATGTTATTTTATCTGCAGAAATAGTTTAGTGAAATAAGAACACTGTGCAAATCTACGTTTTACAAAGACTGAAATAATCTGGGACAATTGCAATGGAGTCTCATTTACTCCAACAGGGATCAAGGGAATTGCACCACAATGCTGTGGAAAATACTCACACCCATGCTCTCACAGTATTATTGCAAGATTTGGAAGGGAGCCACAGAGACCATGTTCCTGCATAGGACAATCCCAAGATTCACACTGTGTGTCTGAGTGCGTAGTCCAAATGCTTCTTAAATATTGTCAGGCTTGACATCATGACTGCTTCCCTGGGGAGCTGTTCCAGTGCTTCACCACCCTCTGAGAGAAGAACCTTTTCCTAATGTCTAACCTAACCTTCCCTGGCACACCTTCCTGCTATTCCCTCGAGTTCTTTCATTGGTCACCAGAGAGAAGAGATCAGTGCCTGATCCTCCTCCTTCCATTGTGAGGAAGGAGTAAAGTGCTGCGAAGTCTCCCCTCACTCTCCTCCACGCTGAACAGACCAAGTGACTACAGCTGCTCCCCATACAACTTCCCCTCTAGACTCTTCACCAGATTTGTGGCCTCCTCTGGACACTCTCGAGTAGTTTGATGTCCTTTTTATACTGCACTGCCCAAACTGCACCCAGTACTCGAGGTGGAGCCGCAGCAGGGAGGATGAGAGCAGGACAATCACCTCCCTCAATCAGCTGGCGATGCTGTGCTTGATGCACCCCAGAACGCGGTTGGTCCTGTTCACTACCAGGGCACACTGTGGGCTCATGTTCAACTTGCCCTCAACCACAACCCCCTGAGCCTTCGCCACAGGGCTGCTCTCCAGCCTCTGGCTCCCCAGTATGGCCTTGTATCCAATGTTGCTGTGTTCCGAGGTGCAGAACACGGCACTTGCCCTTGCTAAACTTCATGTGGTTGGCAATGGCCCAGCACTCTAATCAGCCCAGATGCCTCTGCAGTGCCTCCTTGCCCTCAACCTTGGTTAGTAAAGGTTCGAGTCCTGCATCCAGGTCATTTATGAAGATATTAAAGAGTACTGGCGCCAGGATGGATCCCTAGGGAACTCCACTAGGGACTGGTTGCCAGCCCAATGTAACCCCATTTGCTGTGACCCTTTGAGTGCCTTGAGCAGGGCACGGTGCATTGTAGCTACATACAAGATGGATCTCACTTCTGTCTCTGCAGAAATGATCGATTCTAGTTTAGTTGGAGTGGGTTCCAACAGACCCTGAAGCCAGGTGTGAAGCTGACAATGTCTGCCCTAATAGATGGAAAAAGCATCAATGCATTTAAAAATAAATAAATAAAAATAAAAATAAAAATAAAAATAAAAATAAAAATAAAAATAAAAATAAAAATAAAAATAAAAATAAAAATAAAAATAAAAATAAAAATAAAAATAAAAATAAAAATAAAATAAAAATAAAAATAAAAATAAAAATAAAAATAAAAATAAAAATAAAAATAAAAATAAAAATAAAAATAAAAATAAAAATAAAAATAAAAATAAAAATAAAAATAAAAATAAAAAATTGAACCTCAAATAACATGTTCAGTTTTGGGCCCCTCACTACAAGAAGAACATTGAGTGCTGCGGTTATTTAGCCTGGAGAAAAGGAGGCTGAAGGGAGATCTCATCACTGTCTACAACCACCTGAAAGGAGGTTGTAGCAAGGTGACTACTGGTCTCTCCACCCAAGTGACAGGTGATAGGATGAGAGGTAATGGCCTCAAGTTCTGAAAGGGGAGGTTTGCATTAGACATTAGAAAGAATTTCTTCACCGAAAGGGTTCTCAGGCACTGGCACAGCTGCCCAGGGAAGGGGTTGAGTCACCGTCCCCAGAGGGATTTACAAGATGGGTAGATGAGGTGATCAGGGCTATGGTTTAGTAGTGGACAGATACGGTTGGACTTGATGATCTCAAAGGTCTTTTCCAACCAAACAATTCTAAGATTCTATGATTCTATGACTTATTGGCAGTCCTGGTTAACGGGGGAGGTCGCAGACCACTAGAGCCTTGCCAATGTGATGCTCACCTAGAAGAAGGGCCAGAAGAAGGATCTGGGGAACCACTACCCGATCAGCTTGACCTTGGTACCAGGAAAGGTAATGGAGCAGTACCTCTTGACTGTGCTGACCACACAAGAGCAGGTCAAAAAGGGAATCCAGCCCAGACAGCATGGGTTCACGGGTTCATCACTGTCTACAGCTAGCAGAAAGGAGGAGGTAGCGAGGTGAGTGCTCGCTCATCTCTTCTCCCAAGCAGCTAGTGATAGAATGAGAGGAAATGGCCTCAAGTAGCACCACTGAGTGCTAGGGGCTCAGGAGGCTTCCGTGTGCTTTGTGAAGGGACCCCTGGGAGCCCCATCCTGCTGTGGACTCCGTACTTTGTGGGTGTTGGGGTGCAGGCTGCCCGGCACAGCTGCAAGTCGCTGAACCAAGAGGTGCAGAAGGGTGGGGCTGGTGGGTGGGCAAGCACGTGATTGGCTGCGGTGCCCGTGATGTCACAAAGGACAAGTCACAATGGGGACAGTTATAAGGGCATAAGCAGGCAGCCCTGCACCATTACAACCTGGGAGGTTGGTGAGTACACACCTGCGGGGAGGCTGTGCTGGACGAGGGCCGGGGTGAAACGTGGCCTCCTGGGGGGGTTGGTTCTTCCCTGGCATCGAGGCCCCAGACGCTCACAGGATCACCTTGGGCAGGGCACGGTGCAAAGGCTTTGCAGCCTCGAACCCTTTCCTACCTGCCCCCAGGTCCCTACTGCTCCAGTCCCCACTGCCACTGCAGCCAACTCTGTCTCTTCCAGCCCCTCTAAACACCTTCTCTCCCTTCTCCTGCAGGCCATGGCTGTTCCACAATTCCTCGTCTACATTTTTCTGTCCCTCACCCAGACACTGCGAATGGTAGGTGATGACCTGGATAAGGCCATGCACGACCGCATGCAGGAGCGTCAGGGGATGCTGAGCCGGGAGATGACTCGCCTGCTGCGTGAGATAGAGCAGAGGGATCTGGTGCTGTGGGGCGTGGAGCAGAGGGGCCTGACGCCGAAGATACAGGAGCAGCACCGATTCATCTGGAATACCCTGGTCTTTGCTGCCTTGCAGCAGTGGCAGTTCTGGGTCATTGCTGGAGTCCTGGTCCTGCTCTTTGGGCTCTGGTGGTTGTTCAGGAAAAGGAGCTGCAACACAGAGCAGGTTAAGGAGGAGGAGAAAGAAGAACACGATGATGCAAATGGACAGGAACGCTTTTCCAATGAGTACCCACATTGGCCAGCTCAGGACACGGCCAGACAGCGCAAGAAGGCAGAGGATCTTGTGCTCGGTTTTATCCATCACATCAGACAACTCCCATCAAATAGTTTCTTCCCAGTGCTGCAACCACCCATCGGGGTGGGCAGCACCTTTGAAGGCTGGAGTCTCCTTGAGGATGATCCAGTCTACCGCTTCCTTGTGCCCCTGAAGGCCCCTCAGGGGCACACATTCAACGTGGTACTGTGCCCTGTAGAGCGGAAACCAAGGAAATTCTGCATCAACGTGGAGTTGGAGTGCACCTGCATGTTGGAGCAGCAGGTGGAGATGATTCAGTACCGCCTTCACCAGTCTAAAGAAGACCTGAAGCGGAATCAGGCCCAACGCCTCCTACGCACTCTCTGCACTGCCTCCTTCCTCGATGTGCAGAAAACTGCCCACTGGTTCAGTCAAAATGTGAAGGAAGTCTGGAAGGCCTTGCCTCAGTCTTCCCAATGCTCTCTAACAGTGTTGCCCTCCAATCGCTCCTGCAAATTCCAGGTGACAAATGTCAGCCAGAAAATCCTCTCGATTGAGATAATCTTTGGGGTACAGGTAGGCGACTCAGACATCTTCCTGAGCAGCCAGACTACAGAGGACAACACCCCGAAAACGATATGGCCAGAGAGCTGTGCTGTGGCAGAGAGGAAGTTCTTCAGGCATATGGCCACGCAGGCCCCACCAAACAGCGTCCACCTCAAGTGCCTTGAGGTCTGCACCCGCATCCTGGTGGGCACAAGCTTTCCCACCTATACCATCAAGATGCCCGTGATGCAACTTTTGACCACCACATCCCTGTCAGACTGGAGCAGGAAGGATTTTGTGCCACGGCTGCAGGATATCATGAAATACTTGCGCTGCTGTCTGCAGAACAAACGCCTCAACCACTTTTTCTTTCAAAATGGGAATGTTCCCAAGGAGATAAACGTGCCCCTATTCTTCAGAATGGGTGAGCCACTAAACCTCTTTCAACACTACATAGAGCATTCAGCAGCACATGATGACGCACTGTGGGATTTTGAAGAGATGGAAAATTGATTCAAAAATCTACTCTTCGACACATCTTGAAAGAGGTCGCATGACAGAGCTGTGTTTGTGGGTCTCTTGCCATTGCAGGGAGTCTGGGGCCTCCTTGTGCCAGAGGCTCCCTATTCCATCTGGATGGTGACCATCCCCATCTCTTCGAGAGAGTCCATTCCCTCTGCAATATTAACCATGTACACAGTTGCCAATAAATGGCGTGTTTGAACAAGTGCTGCGTCGCTGCGTGTTTGAGCATCAAATTGTCCGGGAACGAAGGCACAGGGTTCTGCCTGCTCAGAGGCCACAGATCTGGGGAGTATTTTGCAGAAGAGCAGGCGCAGTGGGCTCTCCTTTCACTGACCCCCCCCCCCAGCCGTCTGAGCTCCTGTGTTGTGGTAACTGGGAAGCTGGGAAGCACTGGAAGTGGCTGCCCAGGGAAGGGGTGGATTCACTGGAGGTGTTCAAGAAGTGTGTAGACGTGTCACTTTGGGACATGGTTTAGTAGGCATGATAGTGTAGGGTTGATGGTTGGACTTGATGATCTTAGAGGGCTTTTCCAACTTCAATGAGGTTGTGATTATATTATTTTGTGATCTGTTCTTGTGAGTAAAAGTCCACCATCCAAATGTATCTTAAGTACTTCTAAAATTTCATTTGAATAATTATGAAGAATTACATAGTTCTGATGTTACATAAATAAAAATGCTTTCTCATCGCATGGAATTTTGTTCAATTCACCTTAACATGATCTGTATTTCTGTTATTTATATAAACAGAGGTGATTTAATCATACCTCTTAAAGTAAAGAAAGTACGTGATGTAAAGGAAATGGATCATATGACTACAGGGCCCTGGGTTCCACCACTGTCTCGCAATACTAAAGAAAGCTCCTCTTCATATAAATGGCCCGTCTCCTGCAGAATTGTTTGGAGCTTTTCTGGATTTCTCTTTCTATTATCGCTGTGAGAAAAAGTGCTTTTAAATTCAATAAACAGGAAGAGAAGTCAAAGTAGTGTGGTCTGGAGGAATGAGAGGAGCTTAGGCGCTGAGTCCTCGAGAAAATTCACCCTTTTGTGGAGGACACATCTGGAACACTTAAGGCACATTCAAATACCCAGTTAGGTCAGTGAGGTTGTAAAATCCCCACCAAAGGTAACTGTACAAGTTGCTCAAAACCCCATCCAGCCTGTCCTTGAATACTTCCAGGGAGGGGGTATCCACAACATCTCTGGTCAAGCTGAGACAGGGAATCTCCACCCTCATGGTTAAAAATTTTTCCATGACTTTGACTTTTAAAAAAGATTGTTATAAAAGAACAATTTGTGTTACAAATAAAGGATTTCAATTTCAACTTCATTTTGAACCTGCATCGGGGTCCGTGCCCTGACTGCTGCAATCAGCAACCCCAATCCTTCTCCACAGGGCTGCTCTCACTCGCATCATCCCCCATCCTGTACTCAAACCTGAATCTTTCCCCTTTCAATTTAAAGCCATTCCCTCATCCTATCACTACTTGCCCTTGTAACAACTCCCTCCCTGGCTTTCTTTTATCATAGAATCATAAAATGGTTTAAGTTGGAAGGAACGTTAAATATCATCCAGTTCCAAACCACTGCCATGGATAGGGATACCTTCCACTGCATCAGGTTGCTCAAAGCATCATCCAACCTGGCCTTGAACACTTCCAGTAAAAATAATCATCCCCCTTCCGAACCACGCTCTCAGTCGCAAACCCTCACTCCACCATAAGCCCCAGGCACAACTTTCTGATTGGATGCAGTCCTATCTCCCCATCTCAACCCAAAACCCAGTTCCATTTCCCACATGGGAGAGCTCATGGTGTCCCTCATCCCATCTTCTTTCAGATCATTTAACATCTGTGTTGAGATTATTCCACGTTTTAGATATGTCACCGATGCTTCTGCTCCCCAATGACATTTCTGGTGCTCTGTCTGTAAAATCATTCTCATGATGGCAGGAGGCACGACTATCTGTCCAGTTGTAGTTACATACCATCCTTCTGGATTCAGTTGAGCTTTCACTAGCTCTGCCAATTTCTTGTCTTCTTCTGAGTACTTTGGTTTCTGAGTGAGATAATTTTGAAAGGGGCTTAACTTCGTCGGTATTAAGGCCATAATAGTCTGTACCTGCCATGCAACTCATCGAGCTGTTCGATCTGCTAATGTGTTCCCTTCAGCCACTTTGGAGTCCCCTCCTCGGTACGCTTTACAGTGCATGATTGCCACCTGCTTGGGTAATTGTACAGCAGCTATTAAATTTAGAATTTCTGTTTGATATTTTATATTGGTACCTTGTGATGACAACAGTCCATGCTCCTTCCATAAGGCTCCATGTATGTGAACCACTCCAAATGCATATTTTGAATCACTCCATATATTTATTCGTTTGTCGTTACTCAATTCTAAGGCTCTTGTCAGGGCTATTATTTCTGCTCGTTGGGCTGAAATAATAATTCTGCTTGTCCCTGCGGTAAGGGCTTTGGCTTCTATTACTGTATTTTGTGTATTTTGATACTTCATATCGCGTTCTATTTTCCACAAAGCTGCTACCATCAGTAAAATGTTCCTGGTCGGGTTGGTCAAGCGGAGTATCTTTTAGGTCCGTCCCAGTTGCATTGGTATGCTGAATAACCTCTACACAACCGTGTTCCAGAGGACCATCTTCTGTGGTTGCACCTAGAAAAGCTGCTGGATTTAACAGATGAGTTGTTTTCAAGCTCACATCATCTTGCTCAGTGAGTATGGCCTGGAACATTGTCATTCTGCTAGGGGAGAGGCAGTGCCCCTCCTTTTTGTTCTAAGACAGTTAACACCATGTGGGGTACGTATACCTCAATATATTTTCCCAAGGTTAATTTCCTTGCTTCTTGTATTAAAATCACTGTTGCTGCCACAGCTCTTAGGATTGATGGCCAACCAGCTCTTACAGGGTCTAATTGTTTGGAAAAATATCCCACTGGTCGTTTCCAGTTTCCCAGTCTTTGTGTTAAGACCCCCATTGCTAGTTGTTGCCTCTCATGGACAAACAATTGAAAGACCTTAGTTAAGTCTCAAGGCTTAACGCTGGTGCCTTGGTCAAGGCCTTTTTCAGTTCCTTAAAGGCTTTTCGTTGGGGTCCTTCCCAGAAAAAGGTTGGTGATTTCTGTGCCTCATATAGTGGTTTAGCTATGAGTCCATAGTTCAATATCCACAACACCCACCAACCTGTCATTCCCAGAAATGTTCTTAGTTCATGTAAATTTTGGGGTTCTGGGATTGTACAAATTGCTTTAATGCAATCCATTCCCAATCTCCTCTGCCCCTGTGTGATCTCACAACCTAGGTATAGTAAAGTTGTACAGGCAATTTGAGCTTTTTCCTTTGAGACTTTATATCCATTCATGCCTAATTGATTTAGAATCTCAATAGTTACTTGCATGCATAGTGATTTCTTTTCCGTCGTGATGAAGATGTCATCTACATACTGCAACAAAAGATACTGTGATCTGGGTACCTGAATTCCTCGTTGTGTTGTCCAGGATTCCAATTGTTTTGCCAATTGATTTCCAAAGAGCGTTGGACTATTCTTAAATCCTTGCGGGAGCCTCGCCCACGTCAGCTGTGTTTTTCGTCCATTATATGGGTTTTCCCATTCGAAAGCAAAAAGTTTCCTGCTAGCTTTGTCAAGGGGAATGAAGAAGAAAGCATCTTTTAAATCGATTACTGCAAACCATTTATATTTCTCCTTCACAGATGTTAACAATGTGTGTGGATTAGCTACCACCGGGTGCACATCTTTTGTGATGCTATTAATTGCTCTCAAATCCTGTACCATCCTGTATTCTCCATTTGTTTTCTTTACTGGAAAAATCGGGGTATTATATTCTGATTCACATTCCTCCAGTATCCCAAATTTTAAGATTTTTTCTATAATATTCACTATTCCATATCGAGCTTCTAATTTTATTGGATATTATTTTACCCGTATTGGTTTTGCTCCTTCCTTTAGTTCTACCACCACAGGTTGTGCCAATTTAGATTTTCCTGGAATACCAGTTTCTCAAACAGTGGGGATTACTGCCTCCTCTACTTCCTTAGGTTCCTTGGAATCTTTGGACTATCTTTTAGTATCAATATATGTCCTGATCTCGATTCCGGGACTTGCATTATTAATTCCCTATTTTCAAATGTAATTTTAGCATTCAATTCAGACAGTAAATCTCGGCCCAACAGAGAAACTGGGCGGTCTGGTACATATAAAAATTCATGTGTCAATTCCTTCCCTCCAAATCGTAACTCCAGGGGTTGCATAAATGGCCGTATTTCCTCTTTCCCTGTGGCTCCCACTACTGTAGTTGTTCTATTCCGTATTTTTCCATACAGATCATTTAAAACTGAGTACGTTGCACCAGATCTACTAAGAATTCCACTTCCTCTCCTCCAAGCCTTATTTTCACTAAAAGTTCATCTGATTCTAGTCAGCTCTGATTTTCATATTCTCCCAAAACCATCATTCTTGCCATATCAACATTTCCAGCTGGACTCTGTCTCCTTTGAGGGCATTCGCTTTTCCAATGCCCCTCCTGTTTACAATATGCACACTGATTTATGCCCAGCCTGCTTAACCTGGCTCCTAGATCACTAGGTGAAGATCCTAATCCCGCCCACGTATCATTCTTCTTCCTCTGCCCTGACTTCTAAAATTACTCTGGTCTCTTCCTTGTACCACTGCCAGCAGGCTCCGCTGCTGCCTTTGAACATTCTCTTTCTCACGAGTATTATAAACCTTCCAAGCCACTTCTAACAACTTATCCAAATTGCACAACTCCGCACCCTCCAACTTCTGCAGTTCTTTCCTTATGTCATCTTGTGACTGTCCTAAGAAAATCAAAGCCAATTGCACTTTAGCCTGCTCTGTTTCCACATCTAAGTCAGTATATTTCCTAGCCACCTCCTTCAGTCGTTCCAAAAACGCGGATGGGGACTTTGTCTTTTCTTGTATAACATTATACAATTTTGACCGATTTGTTGCCTTGGGTATAGCATTCTGCACCCCTGCTACCATCCATTATAATACTAGATTATTATAATCCCACATGGGGTCTTCTACAGGAAAATTCTGTTCAGTCATCCCAGTGACTATTCCCTGCCTGTTATTATCCCTGACCCGATTGCACACAGTCCTTAATACCATTTCCTTCTCCTTGGAATCCATCAAAGTATCCAACAATACCTGAATATCATCCCAGTCAGGGTTCTGAGGTTTTAAAATCATTTTTACTACCCGGGCCACTTTACTCGGGTTTTCCCGATAAACCCTAGCCGATTGTTTCCAAAGCATTAAATCTCCTGGTGAGAAAGGTATCTTAACATATACCGGTCCGTCTGCCCCAACCCCTTGTCAGAGCGGTGCCAACAAAGCGCTAGATGCCTGGTGACGGGTTTCCCCCCCCCCAGACATCTCGTTGCTGTGTTCTATGGGAAACTGGGGTATCCTCACGGTCATATTTTACATTATTCTCTCCTTTATCCTCCCCATCTCTCTCCCCCACACTCCTCGGAGCCGGTGGGGCCGATGGAATTACCGGAGATATTAATAAATCAAAATCATCCTCTGAGTGCTGTGCCGCATTCTCCACAGCCATACACTTCATGCATTTTCTTTCTGTTAGGCACCCCCCACATAGCTCACCTGAGCTTGTATGAAAAACCATTAGCCCGCACGCCTTTTTCCATTCATCTTTGTTTCTCAAATAAAAAAACAAATCAACATATGGCATTCCATCCCATTTACCCTCGCAGTGACAGAATGACATGAGTTGCTGGATTGTATTATAGTCCAACGTTTCATTTTCTGGCCATTGGACCTGATCCCCTAATTTATGTTGTGTCCACCACACATTACGATAATCAATTAACTTCCCTTTTTGCATGTCCTGCCCAAACTGCCCCTCCTTCCAGTGACTTAGAATACACCCTAACGGAGATGATTTAGGTATTGGAGATGATTTAGGTATTGGTGACATCTTAATTCTTTTGACACAAATTAAAACAACATATACCAGACAAACAACATATACCAGACAAGATAAAATAACACAAAACACACATATAACACATAGAACGCATGTGACGTTCCCAAAATTACCAGACAGATTATCAGGTTACCAGACTAGATAAATTACCAGACCAGACCACTGATGCTGAACGTGCAGGGCTTTTGCTCCTGTCTGACGGACGGCACCTGGGCTTTACCCTTGGAGCTCCAGAGCCCAACCAAGCGCAGCTTTTGCCAAGTCTAACAGGTAGGCTTTTACCAGACCGCAGAAAACGGTAACATTACCTTACAGATTTTTACTTTACCAGACCCCAGAAAATTTTTACTTTACCAGTCTAACAGATCCCAGAAAATGGTACCATTACCCGAATAAAGATAAAGCACTGTCTCTTACCAATACCTCTGGTTCATCGGGGGCAGCAGAGGTCGATCGCGGTCAATGGCTTCTGGTAATCACCCGGTGCCAGCTGGAGCAGGATCAAAGCATGAGCTGCCTCAGCGGTGCCTGCGAGGTCCCATCTGGGTCGCCAAAACTGTTAGTGGAGAGACGAACACATAACCACTTGAGGGAGGTTATATGTGGTGCTTTCTCTCAAGGCCCCGGGAACCAGGGGTACACACCCAAATCTGGTTCCGAAACCGTTACAGCGCGACCGCATTTCATTCTCTACATTTTACATAACCTAATCTATATTCAACAGGTTACAGCTAATATATATGCATATATAGATGACCTCATCAGCTAATTATTATTACTTTGGCACCAGCGTCTTCTGTTTTTCCTAGTTAACTCCAGTGTGCAAGGTCTTCTTACCTCATCCACAGGCCGAGTCTCTTTATCTCAATTGCAGGTGCAGGCTTAGCTTGGATAAGTTTCAGGTACTTCACAGAGTTCTCATGAGAGAAGAAAGACTTTTCGTCTGAATAACCGCTACTTCTAATAATCACTAACACAGTTAAAGTAATAGGATTTAAAACCACTAGAAAACACACATTTAAAACCCCTATATTTAAAACTGTTATAATCACTATTTCTACCTAATTAATATCAGATTAATAAAATCTCACACTTTTCCAACAGAAGGAGGGCAGGGGTGTTCCCAGGGACGGGGCTGAATCACAGGGCACTCCAAGGACTGGTCCCCATAGGCGACTGGCTCTGCCAGCTGGTTGGTGGTTCAAATGCAGTGCAAGTTTCTGTGTGAGAAAGTTTCATCTTTACTGTTAGGACAGGTCAATTTGAGGTGCTAATTTTTGTCTAAAGCTGTATTATTTCCCCAAATACTGAGTTCTACAGCACCTGAGGTGGGCACTCATTCTCCCATGGGAGCTGTTAGACTGCTGCCAGGTGGGTGTCTCTGCTACACAGAGGTTTGTAACACCTGAAGAAATCTGGAAATTGCTTGGTTGGACATTTGAGACCATCGAGTCCAACCATACCTGTCCGCTGCTAAGCCGTATCCCATCTTGTAAATACCTCCAGGGATGGGGACTGAACTACCTCCCTGGACAGCTGTTCCAGGGCTTGACAACCCTTTCGGTGAAGGAATTTTTCCTGATAGCTAATCTGAACCTCGCCTGGCACAACCTGAAGCCATTTCCTCTCGTCTTATTGCTTCTCTTGGGAGAGCAGACCAGCATCCCCCTCGCTACTTTTGGGCAGTTATTGAGAGTGCTAAGGTGTCCCCTCAGCCTCCTCTTCTCTAGGCTGAAGAACCTCAATGAGCCACTCCTCATAAGGCTTGTTCTCCAGCTTCTTCACCAGCCTTGTTGCTGTAGATGTAGAGTTGTTTTGTCTTAGTAACTGTGTTTTTTGGAAGTTAAACAGAATGTTCCTCTGATAGCGTGCTTTCTTTATAGAATGTTTTTAGATAGTTTTTCTAGACACTGTTCAGAGAGGAACGATAACGTCTTGTATTAAGTATGGTATGGGCTGAGCAGACGTGTCTTGTATAAACATTTCTGTTTGCAGTCTTTCCGTATCTAAAATGTAAGGTCAGACAGAGAGCTGGGTCCAAAGCTCCAATTAGCAGAGTTTTGGCTGTTGTGAAGTTCAAAAAAACATTAGAATTAGTCCTTGGAAAGTAGTAGATTATGCATAAGATTTCTTGGAAAATTTATACATGTGCCTGTAAGTGGTAAATTTATTCTCTCCCAGCTCTTGTCCCATTATGCACGATTAATGGAAATCATTCCCTCGTATCCAGTGTTGAAATAAAGGATGCTGCTTTCTAAAACTCCACAACAAGTCCTAGAGATTTTATTTGCTGATATTTTTGGTATCAGAAGCAGCTTTGCAGTGAGTAAGCCCCAGCAAGTCTGTGAGTGCTGGCTTGTTCTGGCCCAGAATGAGTGGGGTTTGCATCATTTCTGGGCAGATGCATTGTTCTGGCAGTAGCCTGGGGAGCATGGGTTCGGGGATGTTGGGAGGGGATGGTGAGAAGAGGGAATGCTTGGCCCAAGCAGTCAGGATGCTTTGCTTTGTAGGCACTTTGGCATCTGTTTCAGTTTCTGACATCTGCAGTGAGATCCCAGTTTCACAGTAGTGCTGAAAGTATTTGCAGTGAAGTGAACGCAAATATTGTTGTTTGCATTAAATGTCTTTCTTCCTCTGAGAATTGTCCCCTTTTGCCTTCCCAGGCCATAGCACCTCCCAACAGCTGTCCATGGCTTTACGCCGCTTCTCTGTAGGGTGCTGCTTTTAGCCCTGTGGGGACAGAAGTTCAATCAAATGACAGGGATTTAAACTACTGTTCATGTTGATCTCTCCAATCTGTCTGTAATTGTTCAAAAGCTGGTTGTACTAGATGATATTAGAGATCTTTTCCAACCTTAATGATTCTGTGAGTCTATGAATTCTGCCTACTTCTGGGCAAACATCTTTAATAGAGACTTCTGATCAGCAAAGCCACACATTTCTGAATGTCTCCTCAGCCAGCAGTGGGGATTTGGGACTGCTGTGAGCTGGGCTGGGCGCAAGTGGTTGAGCTGGGAGCTGGTGCCATCAGTGACCTCGCAACAGCCTCTTCTTGCGTGTGACCCTGTCGGGGTACAAAGAAGATGGGACAAAGGACTCTGTAAGCTGTCCCCTGTGTGGAATGGAAGCGGATGTTGGGTTGAGGTAGGATTGCATCGAATCGGGAAGTTGTGCCTGGGGGATGTGGTGGAGTAGGGGTTTGTGACTGAGACTGTGATTTGGGTGGGAATGATTATTTTCCTGTGAGGGTGGTGAGGCACTGGCATAGGTTGCCCAGAGAAATCATGGAGGCCCCATCCCTGGAAGTGTTCAAGGCCAGGCTGGGTGAGACTTTGAGCAACCTGATGCAGTGGAAGGTGTCCCTGCCCATGGCAGGGTGTTGGTCCCTTCCAACCCAAACCATATTACGATTCTGTGATGGAGCAGGTGAAAGTCAGTGTTAGAAACGGCTTTAGGGAAGAGTAGGACAAACTTGTTGAGACGTAAGAGCTTACTGCAAAAGTACTGGTCCATGTAATGGAGAATAGAAAAGCATGCACAAGTAATAAAGCTCTAAGAAATACTAAATTCAAATTTGTGTGAGTGGTCTTATGTAACTCTTCTGATAAGCAGCATCAAGTTTTATGGTATCACCATCAGGTAATTCTCTTACTATAAGAAATCTACAAAAATGGCTTTGTTTGTGGACTTTGCAGAGATCACAGAGAGACTCAGGGCAGAGGCACAAGATAAATCTTGGCTCATACAAGCAGAATTGAAGCTTTGTCCGGAGATATCTGTGTGCAGAGCACATCAAGATGCAGGAGCTCTCGGGTAGATGTATTGTTATTTGAGTGTGGCCTTCCATTTTACAGGGAGCCTGGAAACCTCTTAAACAGTGTCTCAAAGCTTCCATATAAAGAGCAATGTAGTAATTTTCTGATGTAGTAGTTCAACAGGTAATGTGAGAAGAACTGGGCAGAATTTTGTCAACATAAGCTCCTTCGCTCTGCAAAGAGGCGAGCTCTGTTTTGCTCTTCTCCCCTCATCCCCATGTCAGTGCTTGTAATTAAGTAAAACATGTAGTTGAAATGGTAGAACTAAAGTGGCATTTTGCTGATCCTTCAGCCATCTACGTGAGGGATGGGGCTGCCACACTCCTAATCCTAACGGTTCAGGCAGGGAAACAGAAGGTGCAAACACTAGAAAAGATGTTTCTTTAAATATCTTCCCCTTTTCTCTTCCTTTTCACCCTACTGTCCACATAAGGTAGTGTGCCTAGGTAAGTGATGTCTGATTCCCAGAGAAGAAAGCCCTTGATTTTGATTGAAAGCTGTTATTAGAGCTGTCGCTCTTGCAGTCATGATATGGTACTATCGCTTCTACAACATTAGTGTGGATGTCAGAAGATTTCTTCCTGTTGTGCTGTAAACTATGATTATGAAGAAAGGCCTTCCTGTAGGTATGGTGGGTTCTGTTTCAATGACTCAGTTCTATAGGGAGGTGTCAGTTCTGGATTTTGTCATTGGCAGGTGCTGGTTTGTTGCCCGTATTCTGAGTATTTGTGTTGTTGAGAGACAGGGGTTTTTGGCTGCTGGATGACCTTCCTTGTGTTGTGTTTCATTGAGCAGCAGCTGCTCTAAATGGTGGGCTTTTCACAGGTAGTGTCATGTTACCCAGCTGAGGAGGATTCTTTTTAGTATGAAAGTCTACAAAACTGCAAGTCCACTGGTAAAACTGGGAATAAAGGTGCGATTTTGTAGGGATGTGGGAAGGATGTTCTGTTTTAGTCCTCCCCATCCCAGATATATTTCCATGAATGAAATGACATGGTAACCTTGTGCAAAAGGAGCTACAAAATGTTGGGACAAAGAGTAAAGAGAGCTACAAAAGCACTTCTTAGGTTACTTGTAGTGCCACTCCGTTCAACTTCTCATTTGTTATGCCTTGTAAGGCAGTCGTTAGTGGTTAGTAGTAGGATAATCTACTTTTATTTTTTCACAGTATCACAGTATCACAAGGTTGGAAAGGACCTCTGAGATCATCAAGTCCAACCTATAACCTAACACTAACACCAACACTAACACCAACCATCATCTAAACCATGGCACTCAGTGCCTCATCCAGTCTCCCCTTAAACACCTCCAGGGTCGGTGACTCCACCACCTCCCTGGGCAGCCCATTCCAATGGCCAATCACCCTTTCAGTGAAGAATTTTTTCCTCATATCAAGTCTAAACTTTCCCTGACGAAGCTTAAGTCCATGCCCTCTGGTT
Organism: Tapera naevia; assembly: GCA_033556795.1. NCBI lineage: Eukaryota > Metazoa > Chordata > Aves > Cuculiformes > Neomorphidae > Tapera > Tapera naevia. The sequence continues at coordinate 5,483,763 of JAUMJJ010000157.1, read as the reverse complement.
CTGCCGCTGGTCACCTGAGAGAAGAGACCAACCCCTGCCCGACTACAACCTCCTTTTAGGTAGTTGTAGAGAGCAATGAGGTCTCCCCTGAGCCTCCTCTTCTCCAGACTAAACAGCCCCAACTCCCTCAGTCGCTCCTCATAGGGCTTGTGCTCCAGCCCCTTCACCATCTTTGTTGCCCTCCTCTGAACACATTCCAGTATCCTAACATCCTTCCCAAATTGGGGGGCCCAGAACTGGACACAGTATTCAAGGTGAGGCCTGACCAGTGCCGAGTACAGGGGGACGATAACTTCTCTGGTCCTGCTTACTACACTATTCCTGATGCAGGCCAGGATGCCATTGGCCTTCTTGGCCACCTGGGCACACTGCTGGCTCTTGTTGAGCTTCCTGTCCACCAGCACTCCCAGGTCCCTTTCTGCCTGACTCCTCTCCAGCCACTCTGTCCCCAGTCTGTAGCTCTGCATGGGATTGTTGTGTCCAAAATGAAGTACCCGACATTTGGACTCATTAAACATCATCCCATTAGAATCGGCCCAGCTCTCCAATCTGTCCAGGTCCCTCTGTAGGGCCATCCTACCCTCTAACAGATCAACCCTTCCTCCCAGCTTGGTATCATCTGCAAATTTGCTGATGATGGACTCAATCCCCTCATCCAGATCGTCAATAAAGATATTATACAGGACGGGACCCAATACCGATCCCTGGGGGACACCACTGGTGACCGGCCGCCAACTGGATGAAACACCATTCACCATCACTCTTTGGGCTCGGCCATCCAGCCAATTCCTAACCCAGCACAGAGTGCTCCCATCTAGGCCACGGGCTGCCAGCTTCCCTAAGAGTCTACTGTGGGAGACAGTGTCAAAGGCCTTGCTGAAGTCCAGGTATACCACATCCACAGCCTTCCTCTCATCCACCAGGCGAGTCACATGGTCGTAAAAGGAGATCAGGTTGGTCAGGAGGGACCTACCCCTCCTAAATCCATGCTGGCTGGGCCTGATTTCTTGACCGTTCTGCAGGTGGCACACGATTTCACCCAGGATTATCTTCTCCATGATTTTACCTGGGACCGAGGTCAGGCTGACAGGTCTGTAATTACCTGGATCATCCTTACGGCCCTTCTTGTGGATGGGCGTCACATTGGCCAACTTCCAGTCTTCCGGGACCTCTCCAGTGAGCCAGGACTGCTGAAAGATGATGGAGATGGATCCCATCTGGCCCCATAGACTTATGAGGGTCCAAGTGGCTCAGCAGGTCTCTAACCTCCTCCTCATGGATTGAAGGAGGGCCATATTTCACCCTGCCCCCATCAACCACTTCAGAGGGCCAACTGTCAAGCGAGCTGACATCCTTGCTGTTAAAAACTGAGGCAAAGAAGGCATTAAGTACCTCAGCCTTCTCTGCATCTCTGGTTACTGTATTTCCCTCCACATCCAACAAGGAGTGGAGGTCGCTGCCGCCCTTCTTTCTGCCATTGATGTATTTATAAAAACTCTTGTTATTGTCCTTAACAGAAGTGGCCAATTTGAGCTCCAGCTGGGCTTTTGCTTCCCTGATTTTCCTCCTACACAACTTAACAACATCCTTGAACATGACCTGGCCTACATCCCCTTCTTTCCAACGATGATTCATCCTCTTTTTCTTACTTAGTTCCTTCAGAAGTTCCCTACTCATCCAGGCCGGCCATCTGCCCCTACGACTCTTCTTACAACACACAGGGACAGCCCACTCCTGTGCCTCCAAAATTTCATTCTTGAAGTGTATCCAAGCTTCCTGGACCCCCTTGCCACTAAGAGCTATTTCCCAGGGTACTTTCCTGACCAGTTCCTTAAATAATCCAAAATCTGCCCGCCGGAAGTCCAGCATTGATGTTCTGTTCCTGGCTTTTCTTATTACATTGTTCAGAGAGAACTCAATTATCTCATGATCACTACACCCCAGACAGCCTCCAACAACAACATCACTCACCAGCCTTTCTTTGTTTGTAAACAGCAAGTCAAGCAGAGCCTCACCCCTGGTGGGCTCACTCACCAGCTGTGACAAAAAGCAGTCCTCAATACACTCTAAAAACCTCCTGGACTGCCTCCTCTCAGCAGTGTTAAGTTTCCAGCAGGTATCTGGAAGGTTAAAGTCTCCTAAAAGAACAAGGGCAGCCGATCTAGAGGCAGCCTCCAGCTGTTTAAACAACAGAAGATCCAAATCCTCCTCCTGGTCGGGCGGTCTGTAACACACTCCAACCAGGAGGTCAGACTTGACTGCCCCTCTGACTCTTACCCATAGGCACTCAACCTGGTCATCACCGATCTCGACTTCAACAGCATCCAGGGTTTCTCTAGTGTAGAGGGCCACCCCTCCACCCCTCTTCTCACGCCTGTCTCTCCTGAAGAGCCTGTAGCCTTCCATGGCAGCACTCCAGTTATGACAGTCGTTCCACCATGTTTCTGTGATAGCAACTATATCATAGCTCTCCCGCTGGACCAGGACTTCTAGCTCCTCCTGCTTGTTTCCAATACTGCGTTCATAACGTTCTATTGATGTTATTCCTTATTTCTGTTCTGGGAGTGCTGTAAGAGCATGAGTCAAGGCCATGGGAGCCTGCATCTGACTGATGCAGTTTCTCCAGCAGTGTGATGATGCTCATGGAGATCACGTGGCATCCTCTAGTTGTAATTCATGTAGCTGGTGGCATGTGGAGTGTGTCAGAAATGGTGGCCTTCAAAAACGCAGGTCAAGATGAATTTTTTTTTTCCCCTTGTACTCCTGTCTTGTGAGACCTCACTTGGAGTCCTGTGTTCATTTCTGGAGTCCTCAGCACAGGAAGGATATGGACCTGCTAGAGTGAGTCCAGAGGAGGCTACGAAGATGACCAGAGGGCTGGAGCACCTCCCTTACAAGGACAGGCAGAGTGAGTTGGGCTTGTTCAGCCTGGAGAAGAGAAGGCTCCAGGGAGACTTTAGAGCATCCTTCCAGTGCCTAAAGGGGGCTGCAGGAAATCTGGGGAGAGGCTCTTTATCTGGGAGTGCAGGGGTAGGACGAGGGGGAATGGTTTTCAGCTGAAAGAGGAGTGATTTAAATTAAGACATTTTAAAGAAATTTGTTCCTGTGTGGGAGGTGAGGCCCTGGCAGAGATTGCCCAGAGAAGCTGTGGCTGCCCCTCTCTGGAGGTGTTCAAGGCTAGGTTGGATGAGGCTTTGAGCAACTTGATGCAGTGGGAGGTGTCCCTGCCCATAGTAGGGGGCTTGGAACTGGATGGGATTTAAGGTCCCTTCCAGACCGATGCATTCCATGATTCTATGAAAATCCTCCTTCAGGAGGAACTTGCCTAATGAGCACCTGGACTGCACTGAGCAGCAGCTGCTGCTCTCCTTGTTCAGTCTCTGATCATTAGGGGTATGTCTGTGTGCTTCAGTAATAGCAGGAGTCAGTTCAGCCTTGCCTTCTTCAGCATCCTCTGGGGTTTGGTCATGGAGTTGGAAAGGCCCAGAAACTGCCTAAAGCAGTTCCTGTTCCACAGGCGCTGTGTCTGTGTCAGGGCCTGGGCTCAGCAGAAACACTCAGGTTCTCCTCCTGGCACTTGAATTCCTTTACTGCTCGCAAACCTGGGTCTGCTCCTGCCTAAATTTAAAGGAGAGAGCACCTAGGAAATCTAAGCTTCTCCTCTGGGAGAAAATGGAGGAATTTCATACCAGCTACCTTTGGATACCAACTATAAGTGTTGAATTGGAGAACCTCTGTATACTGTATGTAGAGCCTCTCCTGAAAAGGCTTCTTCCTTCTCTCATATAAAAGCTGTGCCACTTACTCAAAACAATTTGAAATCTGTAATCTCACCACAAAGAACAATTCACCTGCAAAAGTTCACTTCCATGGTATTGCGGTTCTTACAGGTGGTGGCACTTCCACTGCCAAACCAGTGAGGCTTGGCCTCGCTGCAAGGACAGCAGAACCTGGCTGTGATTTAGAGAAATTACTTTGTGTGTGAGAAGTCAGGGAGTTTCCTCAGTGATTTAGGTATTGATGTTTATGCCTGTAAGGCAGATAAAATTTTGAATTAGGCATTGAATGTGAAAAGTCAGGAATGGCTTTTAGTGGAATACTGCTGTCTTTGCAGCACAGAATTAGAACAAAAAGGTGTAGGCAGTTAAGCCTTGCTACGTGTAGAAATATGGCAAAGGAGCATTTCAGCATTGTCTCTTCCTCCAGGGTTTTTTTAATTCTCTTCGGACTGAGCTGACTGACTACCCCGAGATCAGCATTATCAACATATGCCCAGGGCCAGTGCAGTCCAAGATTATCCAGAATGTCTTTACGGAGAATCTCGGAAAGGTAAGGACTCCATTCTGCTGTGATACATTCAACTCCTGCTGCAGGCCCAGTGATCCTACCATGGTTTTCTTTTCTCCTTTTCCCCCTTGCAAACACTATAACCTCATCTTCTTACCAAGAAATGCTTCCATTGGTGCAGAACTATGTGTAGTCTTGTAATTCTTGGTGGTATCAAGTCCATATCAAATCAAAACAAACTCTGAGGGGTTTTATGCCTTCTCTCTTCCAATATGTACAATTCACATCCAGTAGAATTTACTGTCCATCCATCCTGGTGCATTTCTGGGGAAAGGCCAGGATTTTCTGGCCACATTCTGCATGCAGAACGCTGCCAGTTCTGCACAGGTAGCTGTTTCTTTGCCCCAGTCACAATGTCCCTGTTGGGTTGATGCTGCTGTTGGCAAAGCCACCGGAGCCAGCTGACGCGAGGCTCGGGTTCCTTTCCCATTAGTGATTGTTTGAGGAGAAGCAACAAAACTTTTCAACTGCACAATTTCTTTTAGTAAAGGCTGACTAACAAAGCAGCTGGGAAAAACTGTTCCTCTGATACCTTTTGGTAATGTGTCCTAAATTCAATCTATAACCCACCAGGGAGGGGGGAAATAAAATCTCCCATTGTTGAACCAAGTTCTGTAAGAATTTTTGGCTTGAAAAACTTTGTGCTTCTGAGAGAGCAAAGATGCACTCTTTGAGCAAGCCAGAAAGCTTGCAAAACAAATTCCTCAGATTTCAGCATGGCAAGAGACCTAGGAGGAAGACAGAATTGTTCTTCATCTGTGAGAGATAAGAACAGATCGACAGAGCAGTCTGTTATTGCTGGGATGAAACGTGTATAAATTCACAGGGTTGTGGCATGTGGGCACGTGGCGATACACGTGGGCGAGATTTCAAGTGAGACATCTCTGCCACAGAAGCAGCCTGCTGCTTTTCTCCCGTTTGAGATGGCTGCCCACAGAGCAGCAGCATTTAAGTTAATGGGGGATGTGGCCCTACTTACTCACTTGGGTAGTGAGTGACTTGTAGCGTAGAATGGGGTGGGCAGCTGGGAACAGGAAAGTTTGAATTTCCGAGCCCTCAGTTGCAGAATGGGGAACTTGTCCTGATACATCGTTTTCCCAATAAAGCTGAAGCAGGACAGAGTTTGGACATACTTTTTTTTTAACCTTTGAGCCATCAGGCAAGGCCTTACTTTAAAGGATGCTTTATTTAAGCATGTGCAATGTGGAGGAACTGGGAGGATGTGTCTGTCACACAAAGCCTGACCCTTTCTTGCCCACAAACAGAAGCCCAGTTCTAATGTCCCCGTGCTCTCCCTTCCGCTCTCCCCTCCAGCCCATAGAGAGCAGTGGTGATCAGTCCCACAAGATGCCGACCGACCGCTGCGTCCGGCTCACGCTGGTGAGCACAGCCAACGACCTGAAGGAGGCTTGGATCAGCGACCACCCCTACCTGGCCGTGTGCTACCTCTGGCAGTACGCGCCCACCTGGGCCTGGTGGCTGATGAACAGAATGGGCAAGAGGAGGATACAGAACTTTAAAAGCGGAGTGGTAGGTGCATTCCTCTCTCCTCTGCTTGCTTCCTCTTTTTTTTCCTCTGCTTGCTTCCTCTTTTTTTCCTCTGCTAACAGACTCTTTAGCCATGGGATTGTTGGGATTGCATTTTGGATCCCTTTCCTTTTTCCCTCCCACTTCCCTGGCAGGCGATGCCAGGCCAGACTCCATCACTGTGTGCCTGGCAGTCAGTACGTCTGGTGGTGCCAAAGGCCTTGCTCCACCTTTTATCTCGTGGCTGCAGGTTCAGCCCTCGGCGTTAACGCAGCGTTGAGCTGGGAGGCACAAATGTAAATTATCGAATGCAGTAAGGACTGCTGAAGATCTCTCCCTTGGTTGTGTCCAGTGTTTATATCTGGCACATGCTCTGAGCCCTCCCACAGGTGTGTCAAGCAATGCTACTGTCTGTCGGGGCTCTTCACTCACATTCACATCCCTGAAGATGCGCAGCATTCAGTTCTTGCACTAGTGATGGGTATTTTTCTGACTGTTTAATTGTTGAACTTGGTAGAGAAAACCCACAGGTCAAGGTACTCAAAAAGCAGGAACTGCAAAAATCAGGCTGGCATGTGCAACTGAAAGCTTCCTGCTTCCACACTGTGACTGCCCATTGTCACAAGCTGGGTCAAGCAACGTAACACTGTGCACAAAGGACCGAAATTGGGGTGGGGGGAATACTGATTTAATGTCCTCCCACTCCAGGACGCTGATGCCTCTTACTCAAGAAAGAAGAAGTAAGGACAGATGTGTACAAAATCCTGCTTGTGCTAAGGCTGAGAAACACTTTTCGTACTGCATGATAGCAAACAGAGGCTTTTTTGTCTGTTGTGCCTTTGCCATCGTGTAGCTTGACAAGTCTGTCAAGCTGAGTAAAGAATAAAAACCTCTTTCTAAAGGTACCTGGTTTGTGTCAGACTCCCTGAGGCTGAATTTTTAAGCTTACAAGTGCTGAGACCGAAGCGGCCAGGCAGGATTATTTTGCTTTTCTGCTGCCCTGACATTGGCAAAAACTTGGTGAGCAGGTTAAAAATTACATATCCACAGGATCCCATTTCCCTCTATTTCATTTCTAATGGACCTTGAGCAAAATAAACCCACAAATAGAAGCTTATGATATGAAGGGTGAGGATGTGTAGCCTGTGTTTGTGCAGAGTTCCTTTTGGGAATGAGACTGTATTTCAACTTTGCAGTCAGCCCCAAGGCTGCTGTACAGGTGGCCCGAGAACATATGTTCTCATCAACATGTGTATTTAGGGCTTAATCCCTGGCTTTCTGGCACAGTGTTTGGAAGTGCTCAACCGTTGGGTCTCTTGGCAGCGCCGTCCTCAGTGGTCTGGTTGCTCTGTGCTGTCTGAGGAGTGGGTGGTGTACAGAGAGGCCAGAGGGATGGGAGAGTGTGATGGTAGCGTAGTAACCCCTGCCAGAGGCAGCGCTCAGCCTTCTGTGCATCTGGTGCAGGTTAGATCTGTACAGCATCATGGAGAGAGGAGCAGGGGAAGGTTCTGCAGCAGAACAGCCTCAAGCTACAAGAGAGGGCATGGTATTAATGAGAAATCCCTTTCTCAGTGGACTGCTTTCAGCCCAGACAGCAGTGCTCCTGTTTGAGCTGGGGGCAGACAGTGACTGCCCTTTATGCACTTTAAGCATAAACCAGATGCTGAGTTCCCAGCTCGGTTGGAAGGAGGCCCTTCCCTACAGAACCAGTCTCAACAGTTCTAGTGTTCTTGGTGCTGGAGAGCACCTATGATTATATTTCTGAAAATGTTACCATTGTCTCACTGACACCCAATTCAGCCATTAGTTAGAGGGACCTCTGCAGTGGCAACGCATCTGCACTTACAAGCTTGGTGACATTCTTGCTGTTGATGAAGTCCTCAGTAATGTTTGGATATACCTGAGGCCACACATTATCCAGGTAAGAAAAATACTTATATTGTTGAGAGACAATAACAATGTGCTTGAAGTGATTGAAACTTTCCAGCCATAGCAAAGGACAAGCCAAGGGGGGTGTTTTAAATGTTTTAATTTAACAAAGACAGAAAGAAAAAAAGGCTGCTCAAAGGAAGAGTGTTTCGTCTTCCACTGTTCTGGAAGAATGGAAGGGTTGTTTAACTCACTGACACACCAGTTCCCCTACTGTGGTTTGTGAAAAGTGTTCAAGAAGCATCAGTCAGGCTGCCTGACCAAATGCAGCAACTCTTAGTACAGCACACGTGCAGATGATGTTCTCAGGGTGCCTTAGCTTCCATCCTCTAATCCAGAGGAGATGGGGCGGTTCTGTACAGAGCAGGAGGCTTGCTCTCCATGTCCACACAGGTTTCTCTGCTTGTTCTCTAGCAGAAGAGGTGCAAGCCTTGTGCCCAAAGAGGAGGTCCCTTCTCTTGCACATGTTATGGACAGTGGCTGACAGATGTGTGAGCACAGGCCCACCTTCACGGGCCAGGCTACGGCCACTACCAGCAGGGAAAAGGACAGGATGGAAGAACAGCAGCAGAGCAGACAGGGACCAGAGGGCAAGGACATTGTTACCTCTTTCAGAGGGGAAGCTGGGGTTCAAGGAAAACGCAGGAAGTTTCCAAAAAGGGCAAAGCATTTGTGGTTGGGAAACTTAACTTCCCTAATACTTCTGTTTCATTAAATTGCTTTATGGTACCTGAATGGGACAGAGGCAGTCTCTGGGACTTCACGTTCTTCATAAAGGCTCAAAAAAGTAAAAGAAGGTGAAAATCCTGTAGTAAGCACAAAATGGTTGTTACAAACATACTTTAACACTGATCTGGTTAAATAACCATTCTCCAAAGCCATGAAGAAGATGCCTTTTGCTTATCTTTCAGTGAAGAATACAGTAAGCTGTTCTGTTGATAGGAATTCAGTGAAGCTGATACATGCACCTGGTTACAAAACAGAGTTCTCAGTGGTGACACAGGAGAGAGGTGGGCAGCCTCTCATAAGCTCAGTTACTCTGTTCAATATCAGTATTCCATTGGCAATGGAACCAGGTGCTCTAAATTCCTGATAGATAAAGCTCCAAAAGGACCAGGACACAGCTCAAAAGCAAGGAAACACCACACACTTAACAGGGGCACACGGCTGCGCAGATCCGTAAAACAGGACTGTTACAGCAAGGCTGTAACTCGTGTTTCTGCCAAAGGGAATCTGAGGAGGGTTACAGGAAATGGTAATGTGAATGGGGGTCAGGCTGTTACCAGACACACTGGACTGTGTGAACTGGCTCAGGTATTAACGAGTGAGGGGCTGCAGCACACGCTGCCTGTGACAGCAGAGGACAGGATGTTACAGCACTCGGAGCTCAGCTCCACGTTCCTGGACACAGACAGGAATTCTGCAGCTACCGAATGCTGTTCCTCCATCTGGTACCAATTGAGATCTCTGCTGGAGCACCAGAGCCATCTCCAGCTGGGTACCAGCCAGAGCGGACCAGAGGAAAGCAGGAGAAAAGGCTCACAGTGCTCTCCAGTTTTTTCTCCGCTTGTTTATTCATTTTGCAGAAGACGATGAACGGGAGCAGAAATCCCAGCCCTCTTCAAATAAAAGATTGCTGATGCAAAGAAAAGGTAATTACATTTTCTGTGACCATAGAGAAGGCAAGCAGCAAGAGGGTTACAAGGAGGCAGGGAGGTTTAATTAGATTTAGGAAAAAAAACCTTTCCAGCTGCTGTAAGAACAGTGGAGAACTAGAGCGAGCTTCTTGATGAGTTCGTGCTACTCCTGGTCTTGAAAGCTTTAAGATCAGATGAAACATTTGCAGGAAGTGGTTCCTTTTGAGAGGGAGCCAAAACAGGTGCTCTCTGAAAGGCCTTCTAGATCTTACTATCTTATTCTGTACTTCCAGATGCAGTTCTTAGGCAAGAAAGGTGATTTTTGGTTCTCAGCGCTCTGTTATTTATGCTTCCAACCCACCAGTCACCTGCTAAAAGCTGCTTCCATTCATGTTGTGTGTGAATTTCATCCCTACGTTACTGTTACATCCTGCAGTTTGATGGGTGTTTTCTCACCACTTCTAAATTCCACTACAAGGCCTGCATTTATGGTCACTGATCAAAAGAAAGGGCTCAGAGCCAGGGACACGGTCTTACAGGTGAGGAGAAATAAACTACTCCAAATTATACAGCTCTGGGTGTTCTGAACTCGTACAGATTCAGTTCCAGAGCAGATCCAATTTAAATGGATTCTAAAGGTTAAGGACAATTGCCTACGCTTGGCAGATGCCGGCAGTAAGGGCAGGGTAACTGTGGGGTCAGTAAGTGAATTACCAACTGCAGCAGATGGAGACATCCTTCTGCTGATGAAGAAGAAGCCGTGGGAATGGTGAGCAAGCTTTGAGTACATGGTGGCAGTGTAGAAACTCCAAAAGAATATTGTGCTTAGCCTTGTAAATATTTGTGTAAGAGAAGGTCACAAGAGAAAGATATGCGCAGTGTGGAAAGATCCAGAGGCTCTGTATATAAATCTTGCTTAGATTGTAATAAAGGCCTTCAGTATTCACTATGCTGGAGTCTGTCCCTTAATCCAGCACAGGTAACTGCTGATCCACAGAGAAAACACATTGTGTGCCAATTAGGGGTGGTAACAAACAGGATAAGCCAGCCCCCGGAGAGATAACCCAGGCCTGTTCTCAGGGAGACTTGCAATATTACCGACCAACTGCCAGGTTCTGTTCTAACCTCTGTTAAGACTAAAAAAACTTATTTCTGGCACAGACAGCTGGATTCCCTCCCATTCCATCACAAAGTTCTTGCTGTAGTTGTTGAAGACTGGTTAGTAACGTGGACATCGGTTGTGAAAGTCAGCGTATTTTATATATATTAAATACATGGATTGGGGAAGAAGGAAATCAAACGCATCTGTTTGGATTTAGATTCCTTCTCTCCCCTCACACATTTACTTTCCTCCATATGTCACAGGGGTTATTAATACCCTGGAATGCACTGTTTTACAGGTTTTTTTAGTACAAGAGCAGTACTTTGGTAGACATCGTCCCTTATTATTTTGTGAAAGCACAGCTGATAAATTGCTGTGACTAAGGAAGTTCAGCTACCGTCAGATATTGTAACATGTGCTAAAATTGAACTCAGTCCAACATAAAACGGCCAGAATAAAACCCAAACCATACAGATAGTCGTATGTACAGTTTGGTTGCCAACCCTGGGACTGGCAGTACTGCAGTGAGCTGTAACCTGGCTGTCAGTGCAGGTCACCTGTCTGACTAGTGAGAAGAAAAGGGAAATATATATAAAAAAACACACCAACAGTAACAATCAGAATTATGCTGCTCTTCTTGAAACTGGAGAAGAGAATTTCGGCATCTCCTGGCTCGACAGCCACGCAGGTAATGGTGTCTCACGTGTTCCAGCAGCAAGAAGATAAACCTTCCTGGCTGCTGAAGGTTCTGGCTGGCACCATTTCTCTCCTGGCTCTGTACAGTGGCTTGGCACTGCCGGCCGATGCTGTTTTGAGACTCAAATCTGTAGTGTATAAACATAGCATTTGAGTCCCATTGGTAGCGTACAGCAGCTCCCAGGACAGATTTGCCCACTGACCTCGGACAGCTTCGTCGTTAAGTTTTCCCACTTGTTCTAACAATTCCTGAAGAGCGAGGACTCGCCCGGTGTAACTGCCCTTCAAGAACAAACAGATCAAGGTGTTCAGACATTCTCTGAGAATTTAATGGCTTCCAATTGGAAGGGGGAAAATTTAGATTAGACATTAGGAAGAAATTCTTCACAATGAGGGTGGTGAGGCACTGGATTGAGGACAGGCTGCCCAGCGGAATTGTGGATGCCCCCTCCCTGGAGGTATTCAAGCAGCCTGGTCTGGTGGCAGGAGCCCCTGACAGTGGCAGGGGGTTGGACTGGATGACCTTCAAGGTCCTTTCCAACCCAAACCATTCTATGATTTTATGATTTTGGTTACAAAGCACTAAATGAAGCTTTGGGGCTACACACAATCAATATCATCCCTTTAAAAATGGCAAAGTGACTAAACCAGCCTCCTCTGTTCAATTCTTACACCTGGAAAAACAGTCTGGAAATACTGCTGCATCTGAAGAACACCACAGATGATTTCCAACAACAGTGATGTCAGCTCCTGTCTAATAAAATAAAACTCTGGATGCACAGCCCTGACGTGGAAACCAGCAGTGGAAAAGAAACCCACCTTGTTTACTGGTGATTTTTATCCTTACCATGTTTGGGTCGTGCCCCAGTGAAAAGAGGTGTGGCTTTTCCTGAAGAACTGCCTGCTGCCACTCGAGAGCCGACACCAGGCCAATGTACCAATGGCTGTTGTACCCTTCCAGCTCTCTGAAGTTCTCAACTGGACCCAGGCTTGCTCTATCAACAATAAGTTTAAAAGTGTATCTGGAAGGCACAAAGAGCCACGCAGTGAGTACTGCAGCAAAAGACAAGAGGAAGAAAGCCTCTTCAGGCTGGAAATGACAGGCTGACACCATCAAACATTATCAAGCACCAGCAGCTTTCTAAGTTACTGCTCATCAGCTGTGTCACTAGAAGTTAGCACAGGCAGGCTTTTAGCTCACCCAGATGTGAAACACATTAGCTTGAACATCTTTTCATTCACCTTTAACACCGCTACCACTGCCTGATAATGGAAAGGGCCAAACATCCAACTCCACCGCAATTCCCTTAGATTATGGGGAATATGAGAATGGGTTGCTTTTTCCCCACTTACCACAGCAGATTTCCAGTGCTGGAGGCAGCTGCTCTGGGGAATGGAAGAAGGAAGGATCTCCATATCGAAGTCTTCACTGCCTGGAGTTACAGGCAACGTTTGTGTAGCTACAAATACAATTAAACAATTCGGTTTTGACATGAACTGCTCTTAGTGAAATGATACTTTCAAAGCACAGCACTCCCTATACCATTTTTGTCACTGACAGAGTATTTTTCTTTTACCTGAATGCTTTTAAAGCAAGCTGGAATAGCTTGGGTTTGCTGGTCAGCCAGTCCAAACCCACAGACCAAGGAATTCCACCGGTGTATACTCTGAATATATGGCTTGGGGCAGGCACAGTGTTATCCAGTCCAAACAGACCAAAATAACATGACAATGCTCCATGGATGTACAAGTCTTTCAAAGCTTTTCTTCCAGATGAAAAAAGTCCAGCTGACTCAAAATTAAATGGTACATTTCTTCTGGAAACCTCTGCCTCACTTCATGGACTTTGGAAGCAGGAACCGGGCTGTTTGCCATTCTCCAGGGACGACAATAGCTCTGAGTAACAGCAGCTGAATTCAGCCTGTACATAGCAAGCTCTTTTCTTGCAACAATTTTTCTCTGAGCAAATAAAGATATATTTGATTGTCAGTATTTCCACAACTGAACCTGCAAATACAACCAGAGATAACAAGAACAGCAAAGCACCCACTGCAATATTAGACACAAGCCAATGTCTTAAAAACCACAAAGCTTTGCCTCACACAGATCTTTTTAGCCAGCTTATTGAAGATGCTGTGTCACAGGCTAGATGATAAAACATTTCACATCTGCCAAGCATGTCAGCTGCAAGACTGGGTTAACACAGCAATAACACTCATCTTAAAACTGACTGTAACATCAGGTAAATTAGCTACAGCATTGAAAGGGTACACAGCAAAATGCCTGCATGATTTCAAAACATTAATGCCAATCCTCAGTACGCAGCTACCTTAATGTTAATGCCACAGTAAGTGAAGCCTTTCTCTAGCACCAATATCCACATCCATCTGTCCTGAAACCGGCACAAGTAATGCGATCCAGGGAGAGACAGACCTAGACAAGAGAAAAACAAAGCAAAAACTATGGTTCTATGGTGTATTATACTGATAAAAACCTTTCCTACTGCCAGCGGAGGAATTCAGCTGCAAACACAAAATATTTCTGCATCAAAACCAGTTAAAACTGGCTAACTCGTACCCCAGAACCTTCTAGGAATGAGCTGAAAGCCTGATGTTGAAGTTGTAGTGCTGCCTCTACAAAAGCCACGGAAATCTGGGAAATCCCCAGAACTGCAGGACTACGATATTCATACTGGCCCAGGGTTAAGCAACCCTACCCTCAATTCCCTTTGTAGACACAACTTTGATGATTAACGGTGATCTTTGGCTGCATTTCCAAAGGCACAGCTCACAATGATCTCACCTGGAGATCTAAAAATTCTTACACTAAAGAATCATCATCGAGTGCGTGAGTATCTTAACAGACCTATTTGCTGCAGAGTAAGAAGTTTTGTTATGGGAGAAATGAAAATCTAAATAGGATTTGTTACCTCCACAACCAGTTCCTAAATTGACTTGTCTGTATTCCTAAATGATCAGAAAATGTCCCTTAGGATACAAAATCTAGAGTGCAAACTATTTTGCTGAGGTGCTGGCTTACCACTGACATAATATCACACTCATTTCAGAGGTACATAAGCAGAGGCAGAGAGACAGAGCTACACTTTGAAGGGCACCTGCTCGTCTTTACAGACCTGTGGCTCAGTATCGTCCACACTGAACGCTGACAGTAGATACAGTGGAAATCACCTGTAGTCTTTCTGAAGCACCTCTGAGCCGTGTGTGTGTAATAAATCTGATTCCACTGTCTTAAGTTTGACATCACCCAAAATACAGCCACACAAAATAAAATATGGAAACCAAGTCCTGAACAACTTCAGGTCACACATCAAATTAATTAGCACTCAAAAATCCCAGAAACTGGCTCACATCTTAAAAATTAGGTGACACTTAAGTCCTGTCTTCTACCTGTTCCAATGTAAAGTCCATAGCATCTGCTGGCTATACCTTATTTCTTTTAAGTTACAGCCAACTGCCAAGTTCTCCAATGGTGCTGTCCTCAAGCATGACATTTGCTGCCAGTTTATAACCTGCTTTTGCTCTCACTGAAGTCTAAGTGATCACTCACTGGCACAGAGAATTTTAGTTTCAGAATGTTGTAGGATGAAAGCACTGAAACCAACCAATAAGCTGTAGTGAAATTTTAAGTAACCTTTTCTATCCCACTGAGCTAATGAAGTGCATTTTCTTGCTAACATTTTGCAAAGATTTTAATTCTTCTCTTGCCTAAGCTGCTAAAACTCTTTTACATCAAAAAAAAAAAAAGGTTTTAAATTAAAACAGAGGCATGCAAAGCGGTACCTCTTCATTTTGAGCTCATCTGAGAACACCACATTTTTTCGTGCTTGAAGACATTCATTCAGATTTTCCCATGAAAGAGGAGACTTATTTCCCCCTCAAGGCCAGCAGTTTTAATTACTTAATCTAAGCCATACATGCCATTGATATAAAATAGATACAACAGATAGATATAAGTATATATTATATATCTATTATGTATCTAGAACATACATAGGCTGATGCAGTTGACAAACTACTTTAGGGAAAAAGCTTCCTAGTCAATTTTTTTTTAATAGCTCTCTCTACACCAGTACTAAAAGTGCAGCAAAATAAAGCACAATAAAGCACTTGCATACAGTCTTCAGAAAAGTATGATTAAGGTTAACTGCCACTGTCTGTAAATATTAGTCCATTGTTTCTAGTCATAGGCCATTTTCAGAGAGGCTTATGTAAACCTTTGCCTCTTGTCTAAGCACAACAATCTTTTGGTTGTTAAAAAAGACTGTTTCTCAAGAAAACGAGCTTACAATTTCAACAGTTATTCTCTCTCCAGCTGGGAAAAAGACTCGGCATTTCTTCACCTTTGTTTATATAACTCTGTGAAATACCCATCATGATGTCTCTCATAGGCTTTTAAACCACAAGTGCTATTACAACCCTACCCTAACTGCACAAGATAGGACATTAGCTCTTATCAACTGGTTCTGTTCTCAGCTGCTTAATGCTTTTCAGGCTACATTATATATTTTACAAACCCATTCCATATTCATCATTCCTACTTAACACAGCCAAATTAGCAAAGTCATCCTCTGGATCCTGAGTTATGGGATCGAGGCAGAGAAAGACACACTCACACAGTGGCAAGGAACAGTCTGACACACCTCCTTATCTCTGCTGACTGTACACAGAACCCCCCAATTTACTGTCTCCAACTAGGTGGGATGAATGCACAGCATCCTTTTTTGTTCAGTACAAAAAGATTAGGGTTGATACTGTTCCTGAGTCTCTCCTTATTTTAAAGATAACAAGCCAGAATTATTTCCTTACAAGACTGTAACAAGTAGAGATCTACGAGAAAGACAGAAATAATCACTTTTTCCTCAACTAAACAATCTCGGAATGTAAGTTCTAACCTGTGCTGTGAAATATAGCTTAAAGCACATCCTACGATTCTCCTCCAGGAAAACCACGCTTCCCAAAGTGTTTACCTGCATTCCTCCACAGCATTGCTAGCCCACCTACCTAGGCTACTACCGGCTGCTAGTGCAGACTGCAGAGCCACTGCCAAACTCGGGACCACCTGCTGGTAGTACACGTAATCGGAGCAAACGCACGCCGCAGCGCCAACAGGTCCTGGCCAGCCTCAGATAGGCCTGGGAAACCCAATCAAAAACACCGGTAGCGTGAAGAGCGGCAGCAAAGGAGAAGAAAGGAGCGCAGAGATGGCAACGCAGGTCAGCAGGATTGGGAATAAAACCACATTGAGTGCGATTAAGGTGGCGGCAGATTTCCGACGTTGCTTTTTCTCTGTCCACGACGTCAAAAGAACAGCCATGGCAAACTGCAACTTTGAGACAAACTGAAGCAGTCGATGCCGTGGGATACCAACCTGTGAGATACATACAAGAAGCACATGTTGATTTGTATTCGGTATCACACCCAGCACTGCCAAAGCTGCCTTATTGACAATAATGTTAAGAAAATGCAGAGTGATTATCATTGACTGGTGCTGCAGCATACACCTTGGCACACAGGCTTTTAGCCTCTATTTGCAAGGTTCTCGACTCTGTCATTCCCTAATACGGGAAGAAAAGGAAACAAAGACGTTAAGAGCTATCTACTTAAATATGCTTTGTGAGAATTACCAGCAAGAGTCTGATTCCTGTATCAGGGCTCCTGTTCCATTAGAGGCTGGGATTCAACACCAGCATTTGTGCTATCAATACAACCACTATGTCCACCAGGGCATTTCCTGTAAGCTGCCACACCTAAAACAGATCTCTCAGACATCCATGTACAAATGTATTTATTGATCTCTGCTTTCATGACCTGGGATATTTCTTCCAAGTCACCTTCATACTTAAATCAAGTAGAAGATGATTTCTTAAGCTAACATATTTAAAATTCAAATTACCATCCCAAATATCATTGTGAATCCTATGCAAAAAGACACAGAATGAAGATATTGTAGCGCACGGTCTAGTGACAGGAATGCAATCATAGCAAATGGAGACACTGTAATTGAAATAAAAGAAACATTGAAGTCCTTTAGGAAACACAGTTCAAGTCTACAAAGGTAAACAATCTCATTGAATCATAGAATGGGTTGGGTTGGAAGGGATCATAAAGCCCATCCAGTTTTAAACCCCCACAGACACCTCAAGTTGCTCAAGGCCCCCTCCAACCCGGCCTTGAACACTTCCAGGCATAGGGCATCCACAGCTTCTCTGGACAAATTGTGCCAGTGCCTCACCACCCTCTTTGGGAGGGTGAGCAGCAGTTCCCTCAACTGATGTTATTTTATACAATTAAATCATTCAGATCAAATTTTGGTTCCCCCAAACACATTTGTTTGTAATTAACCTACCAGAAAGGAGACTGTTCCCTTTACCAGCAAGTTGTAAGAAGCAAATATTTAGTCAGCTTGAAGACTCTCAACTCATTTTTGTGGTACAGACCCTTATAAAAAAATCCACAGGAGCCATTTTTTTCCAAAAGTCAACGCTAATGTTCTAACTAAAATCCTTTAAAAGGCCTTGATTTCTGAGCTGGACTTCTAAAAGCTCAGCTTTTAAAATTTACCCTTAAAGAAAAAGCAACTAAAATCACTAATTGCTTTTAAATGCTATGAACCAGTAATTTTGATCTCAATACACAATTCAGCAAAGTCTCGACAAATATTCCCAGCTGCTTGTTTTTTCTTTAGTACATCCATAGGGTCTTGCACATAGAGCACATCTAGCGTTGTTTCAGTCTTCCTACAATCATCATCTAACACCCAGCAGACAGCACGTATTCCTACCTAGCATTGGTAT
This sequence comes from Tapera naevia, assembly GCA_033556795.1. NCBI lineage: Eukaryota > Metazoa > Chordata > Aves > Cuculiformes > Neomorphidae > Tapera > Tapera naevia. The sequence goes on along the minus strand of JAUMJJ010000157.1, from coordinate 5,465,711 downwards.
AATCCTCCTGACAACACCAACTTTCATCAGCCTTCTTTGCTTCTCCATGAACACAGTCACAGTCCTCACATCCTTTGGATAAAAAGGGTTTCGGAAGACTCCAAACAAGTACACTCTCTGAATCTCTCTAAGAATCCACATCATTATAAGTAAGAGGATCAGAACGTAACTCGCAACGGCCTGAGGACTGGCTCTGGAAAATGATGAAAAGCCTGCAAATCGATGCAGCAGGCTCGCTTCTAGGAGAGCAAATGTCTATACAGTCAGATAAAACATAAATTTTCTTCACCCAAAATGCATTCTAAGACCTCTGTGCATATTTTTAGATTTGCTGGAGGCTAAATGGCTGATTATGGTGTGTTTGAAGGCAAAACCAATCTTGCTTAGGTTAAGACTCAGCCTGAACCCAAATCCAGTCATGAAGAAGAGCACACCGAGTGTGCTGGGTATGAAATAGGATGCTATTGCTGTTCCAGCAGAAATGAGAAACATTACTAACAACCTGTGAAGGAGAAAATAAAAAGATTTGCTTGAAAAGAAAAAGGTTATGAACAACATTGATATATTTAGCAGTTACATAAACATTTACTTTGTGTTACTTGACATAGGTGAACCTCCTAGTCCAAACTCCAACAGTTGTTCCGTTGCCCATAGAAAAGGTGTGTCAAGCAGGGACAGGATTCCCATTGCCCATAAGAATGGCAAAAAGCAGGGTCCAGACCTCAACTCTGCAACACAAAAATCCTAAGAACGTTTTCAAAATTACAAAAGCAAAAATTTATGCAAGTCCAAGACATAAGAGTTAACGCTGAAGAAATAGGCACGTTGTGTGTTCACCAAGAGATAAACTCTTTTTTAGGAATACAAAATGTTATTTTCTACATAAAAGTATTAAAATTTTCCTGTAGAAATGCAAGGATTGATATTAGAAATTTGCATAAAATCTAAGCCATACATAACTCACCAGCTAGCTAAGGAACTTACAGGTGGACTGCTGAGATATTGGGTTTCTCTCTACATCCCACTAAAAGAATTTTGTCAGGAATTTAAAGAACACCTGAATTTTCTCCTCAGGAAATTAGAAGAGTTTGGTATCCAAGACCACGTGTATAATTCTCATAGCATAACTGAAGAGACAACTAGGGTAAATCATTATTAACAAAAAAAAATAATTATTATCATTAACAAAGACATATCCAAGGGAAAATTAGAAAAATCAAACATACTTTTTAAAATGCATTTCAAGTACCCCAACCATAAAACAGTCACAAGACAAAGTGATACAAACATCACCTGAAAGGGAGAAAGAATAGAGAAAGTAAATGTAAAAGCACCTTGCTTTAAGACATTCTACAAATACTTTAGCTAAGACGCTCATCTCAAAAGTGGAAACATAAAAATCTCATGTTTGTAGACTGACTCAGTTCTTTTTCACTATAAAAACACTTTAAAATCCAAATTTAAAATCCATATAACAAAGATATAGTGCCATTCACACTGGCTGATCTATTCACTAAAACCAAATTCATGGTCCTTTTAAACTGTAATTCAAAACCCCCGGAAATCACTTTGTAGAGTTTAATTAAGAAAATATTCCAGGATGAAATCTGGATCTAAACCCAGTGCTCCTGAAGCGTGCAGTGTTTAGATTGATGATGACAAGTCAGGAACACGTTTTTGAAAACAGATCTTTTAAAAGGATGTCGATGCAAGTACTTTTCTACAAAAATACTGACATTGATGCAGTAGAAGGCGATTTTAGCTGTCTTACTTAGAAACTGCTCTAACTGCTCCTCCTAATTTATATGGAATGCTATAAAAATTTAAGAACTATTTTTAAGCACAGTTTAGACCCTCAATTTTTACCATATGCTCTTCTAGCTTCTTTCTTTGGATTCCCTACAGTTGATTAGAATCTCAAATTAAATTTTCCTCAGAAGAATCACTTCATCTTTGGCACTAAAAACATATAGAATAGAATAGCCATTATTTTAACCAGGTAACTGCTCTATTATGTTTCCCTGAGTGCAAGATCCACTGCAATAAAGACAAAAATATAGAAAGGTCTCATCAGAGCAGTGATTTCATAAGTACCCAGTGCTTGGAAAGCAGCTGTTTTGGTCGCTGCATTTATGATTAACAAGTACTCTCCTATACCTATGGTCATCCATCCAAACACAAAGATCGTAACAGTTCCTCCAAGGTTATTCTATGACTCTATGCTGGATATGGAGAAGACAGTGCTCTATCAGCAGTGGGTGATGCCCACAGGGAAATCTCCACCCGCACCCTCTCATCGTGCCTGGGAAAAGTCTCTTTGGAACCAATGACCTGTCGCAGGAACAGAGACCCTGCCAAAGACAGCCCCTTCCCACCACCAGGATATACACCACCACCTGCCCATCGGTGTCACGAAGGCACCAAGAGCACGGCTGCTGTCCTCAAGCACCGAAGTCAGCATCAAGGGAGCCCATTGGCCCTCACAACACGGGGTCTCAAGGAGAAAAGGTTCCAAGGCTCACAGTACCTGTAAGTCGCAAGGGCTCGGAAGGCTTCTGTGTGCTTTGTGAAGGGAGCCCTGGGAGCCCAATCCTGCTGTGGACTCTGTACTTTGTGGGTGTTGGAGCGTGGGCTGCCTAGCACAGCTGCGAGTCGCTGAACCAAGAGGTGCAAAAGGGTGGGGCTGGTGGGTGGGCAAGCACGTGATTGGCTGCGGTGCCCGTGATGTCACAAAGGACAAATCACAATGGGGACAGTTATAAGGGCACAAGCAGGCAGCCCTGCCCCAGTGCGACTTGTAAGGTTGGTGAGTGCACCCCTGGGGGAGGCTGTGCTGGACGAGGGCTGGGGTGAAACGTGGCCTCCTGGGGGGGGGGGTTCTCCCCTGGCATCGAGGCCCCAGACGCTCACAGGATCACCTTGGGCAGGGCACGGTTCAAATGCCTTGCTTCCTCCCAGCTGCCTCGAACCCTTTCCTACCTGCCCCCAGGTCCCTACTACTCCCGTCTCCACTGCCCCTGCCACCAGCTCTGTCTCTCCCAGTACCCCTGAACTCCTTCTCTCCCTCCTCCTGCAGGCCATGGCTGTCGCACCACTCGTCGTGTGCCTATTGCTGTACCTCTTCCAGAAACTGACAACAGTAGGTGATGACCTGGATAAGGTCACGCACGACCGCATGCAGGAGCGTCAGGGGATGCTGAGCCGGGAGATGACTCACCTGCTGCGTGAGACAGAGCCGAGGGATCTGGTGATGAGGGTCATAGAGCAGAGGGGACAAATGCCGAAGATACAGGAGCAGCACCAATTCATCTGGAATACCCTGGTCTTTGCTGCCTTGCAGCTTTGGCAGTTCTGGGTCATTGCAAATGTCCTGGTCCTGCTCTTTGGGCTCTGGTGGCTGTTCAGGAAAAGGAGCCATGAGAAAGACACCAGCGACGAGGAAAATTCCAATCAAAATATGGATGTTGAGTATGACCTGGAAAGGGTTTCTGAAGAGCACATACACTGGCCACTTGAGGACATGGACACAGAGTTTATAGAGGTAGAGAGGCTGGTGTTCACTATTGTCAATAGCATTGGAAACATGTCGTCAAGCAATTTCTTCCCAGTGCTGCAACCACTCATGTTCGTGGACTGTGAAACCCTGAGTACCTGTGAGGATGTTTCAATCTACCATTATATTGTGCCCATGAAGCCCCCTCATGGGCACACATTCCACACAGAGATGATTTTTTCAGAAAAGATGTCAACAAGGATCTTTCGCATCCGTGTGGCGTTGGTGTGCACCTGCACAATGGAGCAGGGGGTGCAGAAGATGTGCTGTTTGCTCCACCAGTCTGAGGAGGAGCTGAGGGGGAATCAGGGCCTCACCCTCCTGCACACCCTCTGCACCGGCTCTTACCTGGATGTGGAGAAAGTTGCCCACTGGTTCAGTCAAAAGGTGGAAGAGGTCTGGAAGACTTTGTCTCAATCTTACCAACACTGTCTAACGGTGCTGCCCTCCAGACACTCCTGCAAAATACAGGTGACAAAAGGCAGCCAGAAAATCTTCAAAATTGAGGTGGAATTTGCGGTGCAGCTGCACAACTCAGATACCTTCTTGAGCAGCAGGAGAACAGAGGTTACCTTCCTGCCAAGCACAATGTGGCCAGAGACCTATGTTGTGGAAGAGGAGGACTTCAACACCATCACCTCAAATGACTGGTGGCCTTTGGCTGGATCCTGGTGGAGAAAAGCTTTTCCACCTATACCTTCCAGAGTGTTGTGATGCACCTCCTGCCTGCTCAGCGGTCACAGAGCTGGGGAGCATTTTGCAGAAGAGCAGGCTCAGTGGGCTCTCCTTTCACTGACCCCCCCCAGCCGTCTGAGCTCCTGTGTTGCTCTGAGGAGAAGTCCATCATCTAAATGTATCATGAACACTTCTAATATTTCCTTTGAATAATTATGAAGAATTGCGACAATTGAAGACAATAACACAGAGGCCTTGACACAGTTTGATAATGAGCTGAGAATTGGCTAAACTTGAAGTAGTGAAAAGTCCGGAGCAGTTTATCAGGAGGGATTGGGTAAAGAAATCAGAATATTTAGCTACCAATTAAGAAACAGCTCAAGGCAGGTGTACAAATGTTTTAACGCAATCACCGATGTTGAATTGGCATGTGGACAATGACTTTGCAAAAAGATTGTTATAAAAGAACAATTTGTGTTACAAATAAAGGATTCCAATTTCAACTTCTTTTGGAACCTGCATCAGGGTCCGTGCCTTGTCTGCTGCCATCAATCAGCAACCCCAAGTCCTTCTCCATAGGGCTCAGGGCTGTATCGTGGAGCAGGGATCACTACAAACACAGGAGCAATGGGCGTATAAGCAGAGGAGTGAAAGGAGCAAGATGCTGTTATTTTTAGTACGGGTTTTAAAAGCGTGCCTAGGCAGGAGCTATGAGTACATGGGAGATGCACGCATGGTCTTTCACCTTGGTAAGTCTGTGTGCTGTACTCTGGCCAATGTAAGCATTAACCTAAAAGAGATACAAAACAGCATGGATAAATATCTGGTTGGCTGATTATGATCAGCTGTCTTTGTTAGGAGGATTTTCTTCTGTTGGCAATTACTTTGGAACATTTTTGAGGTAGAATACAAAAGCCTAAGCAAACCTTTCCTAGCTGTTTGGATTTGCAATACAGTAACTGTTTCCTATAATTTCCAAGAATTCTCCCTTTTCCTCTGAAGCTTTGTTTGAGGTTAATGGAGATGCTGTTTGTGGACAGCTTGCAGGAACACAATCAGATTGCCTCCATCAGGTAGATAATCTGTGTTTACTCACATTAACCTTAGAACAAAGTTCAAAAGGCAACAGGACAGCTATGAACAATTTCACAACCACACATGACCAACAAATAAGTCAGGATTTTGTAATAGCCCCCCAAAATGAGCATATTTCTTATAAACTGTGTTGGATTGTGACTTAGATGTTTAGCCAAGCATTGGTAATGTGTGAAAAGTTGTCTTGATTCTTTTGATAGAAGATGAACTGCGTGGCAAGGTTGTGTGGGGGACAGGAGCTTCCAGTGGAATCGGAGAAGAATCCTTGCCGTCTTTGCTAGTAAGTAAAACAATCTGTCGACTTTCTAGTCCTGAGACCAACTGGCCAACATTTGCTGTGACCCTTTGAGTGCCTTGGGCAGGGCACGGTGCGTTGTGGCTACATACAAGTTGGATCTCACTTCTGTCTCTACAGAAATGATCGATTCTAGTCTAGTTGGAGTGAGTTCCACCAGACCCCGAGGCCAGGTGTGAAGCTGACACTGTTGGCCCTAAATAGATGAAAAAGAATCAATGCATTTAAAAATAAATAAATAAAAATAAAATTGAACCTCAAATAACGTGTTCAGTTTTGGGCCCCTCACTACAAGGAGAACATTGAGGTGCTGCAGTTATTTAGCCTGGAGAAAAGGAGTCTGAAGGGAGATCTCATCACTGTCTACAACCACCTGAAAGGAGGTTGTAGCAAGGTGACTATTGGTCTCTTCACCCAAGTGACAGGTGATAGGATGAGAGGTAATGGCCTCAAGTTCTGCCAGGGGAGGTTTGCATTAGACATTGGGAAGAATTTCTTCACCAAAAGGGTTCTCAGGCACTGGCACAGCTGCCCAGGGAAGGGGTTGAGTCACCGTCCCCAGAGGGATTTACAAGATGGATAAATAAGGTGATCAGGGCTATGGTTTAGTAGTGGACAGGTACGGTTGGACTTGATGATCTCAAAGGTCTTTTCCAACCAAGCGATTCTAAGATTCTATGACTTATCAGCAGTTCTGCCTAACAGGGGAGGTGGCAGACCACTAGAGCCTTGCCAATGTGATGCTCACCTAGAAGAAGGGCCGGAAGAAGGATCTGGTGAACAACTACCCGGTCAGCTTGACCTTGGTACCAGGAAAAGTAATGGAGCAGTACATCTTGACTGTGCTCACCACACAAGAGCAGGTCAAAAAGGGAATCCAGCCCAGACAGCATGGGTTCACGGGTTCATCACTGTCTACAGCTAACAGAAAGGAGGAGGTAGTGAGGTGAGTGCTCATCTCTTCTCCCAAGCAGCTGGTGATAGAATGAGAGGAAATGGCCTCAAGTAGCACCACTGAGTGCTAGGGGCTCGGGAGGCTCCCGTGTGTAGAAGAATTTCTAGATGAAGCTGGGCATGGGAGAATACTAGAGCTGTATGAACAGGACATAGGGTTATCTCGTAGTAACTTGGTAAACAATCAAGAGGAATTTGGCTACTTGCAAAGTATCAGCAGGATGTGAAGCAGAGACCAAGATAAGGAAGAAGCAGCCCAGCTGGTGCCAGAGCCAGGAGCCCTCTGCGTGGACAGTGTACTCCAGCCAATCAGAAGCAACCGTAAGGCGCGTGGACAGAAGCATTAACCCAATCAGCTAGCTACGCCGGTCGCGTGTGCCTCTATCCAAAGATACTTAACCACACATGCTATCAATGAAGGGGGCATTCACATTAACTCTATGAGTAAGTGTCAGGCTGCTCGGCACAGCTGCGAGTCGCTGAACCAAGAGGTGCAGAAGGGTGGGGCTGGTGGGTGGGCAAGCGCGTCATTGACTGCGGCGCCCGTGATGTCACAAAGGACAAATCACAATGGGGACAGTTATAAGGGCATAAGCAGGCAGCCCTGCCCCAGTGCGACTTGTGAGGTTGGTGAGTGCACCCCTGGGGGAGGCTGTGCTGGACGAGGGCCGGGGTGAAACGTAGCCTCCTGGGGGGGTGGGTTCTCCCCTGGCATCGAGGCCCCAGACGCTCACAGGGTCACCTTGGGCAGGGCACGGTGCAAAGGCCTTGCTTCCTCCCAGCTGCCTCAAACCCTTTCCTACCTGCCCCCAGGTCCCTACTGCACCAGTCCCCACTGCCCCCACCCCCATCTCGGTACCTCCCAGCACCTCTGATCCACTTCTCTCCTCCTCCTGCAGACCATGGCTGTCGCACAATTCCTCGTCCACATTTTGCTGTCCATCTTCCAGACACTGCCAATTGTAGGTGATGACCTGGATAAGGCCATGCACGACTGCATGCAGGAGCGTCAGGAGATGCTGAGCTGGGAGATGACTCGCCTGCTGCGTGAGATAGAGCAGAGGGGTCTGGTGCTGTGGGGCGTGGAGCAGAGGGGCCCGATGCAGAAGATACAGGAGCAGCACCGATTCATCTGGAATACCCTGGTCTTTGCTGCCTTGCAGCTTTGGCAGTTCTGGGTTGTTGCTGGAGTCCTGGTCCTGCTCTTTGGGCTCTGGTGGTCGTTCAGGAAAAGGAGCTGCAACACAGAGCAGGTTAAGGAGGAGGAGAAAGAAGAACACGATGATGCAAATGGACAGGAACGCTTTTCCAATGAGTACCCACATTGGCCAGCTCAGGACACGGCCAGACAGTGCAAGAAGGCAGAGGATCTTGTGCTCAGTTTTATCCATCACATCAGACAACTCCCATCAAATAGTTTCTTCCCAGTGCTGCAACCACCCATCGGGGTGGGCAGCACCTTTGAAGGCTGGAGTCCCCTTGAGGATGATCCAGTCTACAGCTTCCTTGTGCCCCTGAAGGCCCCTCAGGGGCATATATTCAACATGGTACTGTGCCCTGTAAGGGGGACACCAAGGAAATTCTGCATCGACGTGGAGTTGGAGTGCACCTGCATGTTGGAGCAGCAGGTGGAGATGATTCAGTACCGCCTTCACCAGTCTAAAGAAGACCTGAAGCGGAATCAGGCCCTACACCTCCTACGCACTCTCTGCACTGCCTCCTTCCTCGATGTGCAGAAAACTGCCCACTGGTTTAGTCAAAATGTGGAAGAAGTCTGGAAGGCCTTGCCTCAGTCTTCCCAATGCTCTCTAACAGTGTTGCCCTCCAATCGCTCCTGCAATTTCCAGGTGACAAATGTCAGCCAGAAAATCCTCTCGATTGAGATAATCTTTGGGGTACAGGTAGGCGACTCAGACATCTTCCTGAGCAGCCAGACTACAGAGGACAACACCCCAAAAACGATATGGCCAGAGAGCTGTGCTGTGGCAGAGAGGAAGTTCTTCAGGCATATGGCCACGCAGGCCCCACCAAACAGCGTCCACCTCAAGTGCCTTGAGGTCTGCACCCGCATCCTGGTGGGCACAAGCTTTCCCACCTATACCTTCAAGACGGTTGTGATGCACCTCTTGACCACCACACCCCTGTCAGACTGGAGCAGGAAGGATTTTGTGCCACGGCTGCAGGATATCATGAAATACTTGCACTGCTGTCTGCAGAACAAACGCCTCCACCACTTTTTCTTTCACAATGGGAATGTCCCCAAGGAGATAAACGTGCCCCGAATCTTCAAAATGGGTGAGCCGTTGAACCTCTTCCAACGCTACCTAGAGGACCCAGCAGCACATGCCGTTGCACTGTTGGATTTTAAAGAGATGGAAAAGAGACTCAAAACAATTCGACACATCTTGAAAGAGGTCGCATGACAGAGCTGTGTTTGTGGGTCTCTTGCCATTGCAGGGAGGCCGGTGCCTTCTTGTGCCAGAGACTCCTCTTTCCATCTGCATCGTGACAATCCCCGTCTCTTCGAGAGAGTCCATTCCCTGTGCAACATTAACCATGTACACAGTTGCCAATAAATGGCGTGTTTGAACAAATGCTGCGTCCCTGCATGTCTGAGCATCACTTTGTCAGGGAACACAGGCACAGGGTGCTGCCTGCTCAGTGGTCACAGAGCCGGGGAGCATTTTGCAGAAGAGCAGGCGCAGTGGGCTCTCCTTTCACTGACCCCCCCCAGCCGTCTGAGCTCCTGTGTTGTGGTTACTGGGAAGCTGTGAAGCACTGGAAGAGGCTGCCCAGGGAAGTGGTGGATTCACTGGAGGTGTTCAAGAAGTGTGTAGATGTGTCACTTTGGGATATGGTTTAGTAGATGATGCTGTAGGGCTGATAGTCAGACTCCATCTATCTTCTAGGTCTTTTCTAACTTCAATGAGTTTATGATTCTATTATTTTGTGATTGCTGCTCTGAGGAGAAGTGTCTGTAAAACCATGCTGAGCGCTTGGGAAAGATGAGCAAAGCCAAGGAGTTTAGAATCTAACTGAAAAGTCATAAAAGGGAAATTCTGAAGAAGAAGAATAGGGCCAAGTGCAGCTGCAGGTGGCTGGGTTTACTGCAGAGTTTTATAGCTTCAAACACAAGTGCCACACTGGATAAAGGGTAGAAAATGGTTCTGACCATTCCTTCCCAGAGGACACTACAAAAAATCAGCGGCCAACAACCAGGAGTCACGTACTTCAACGTCTGGAGGTGCTGCCTATATTGGTCATGGCTGCTTGAATAAGAATTGTCTCACCACTCTGCATTTTTATATTGCTACGTTGTGTTTTTCTGGGATGCTCTGTTGTCATCAAATGTTTTCCTACACATTTTTTTTTTTAAGGGAGTAAACAGTGAGGTGGTAGGGAGAGAGGAGGAAAGGAGGATTCACTCACACTTACATCACTCTAACTTAGTGTGTGCTTAACTAAAGAGCTGCAAATCTAAAATTCTATGATTGTATGACTTATTGGCAGTCCTGGTTAACAGGGGAGGTCGCAGACAACCAGAGCCTTGCCAATGTGATGCTCACCTAGAAGAAGGGCCAGAAGAAGGATCTGGGGAACCGCTACCCGGTCAGCTTGACCTCGGAACCAGGAAAGGTAATGGAGCAGTACCTCTTGACTGTGCTCACCACACAAGAGCAGGTCAAAAAGGGAATCCAGCCCAGACAGCATGGGTTCACGGGTTCATCACTGTCTACAGCTACCGGAAAGGAGGAGGTAGCGAGGTGAGTGCTCGCTCATCTCTTCTCCCAAGCAGCTAGTGATAGAATGAGAGGAAATGGCCTCAAGTAGCACCACTGAGTGCTAGGGGCTCGGGAGGCTTCCGTGTGCTTTGTGAAGGGACCCCTGGGAGCCCCATCCTGCTGTGGACTCCGTACTTTGTGGGTGTTGGGGTGCAGGCTGCCCGGCACAGCTGCAAGTCGCTGAACCAAGAGGTGCAGAAGGGTGGGGCTGGTGGGTGGGCAAGCGCGTCATTGGCTGCGGCGCCCGTGATGTCACAAAGGACAAATCACAATGGGGACAGTTATAAGGGCATAAGCAGGCAGCCCTGCCCCAGTGCGACTTGCGAGGTTGGTGAGTGCACCCCTGGGGGAGGCTGTGCTGGACGAGGGCTGGGGTGAAACGTGGCCTCCTGGGGGGGGGGGGGTTCTCCCCTGGCATCGAGGCCCCAGACGCTCACAGGATCACCTTGGGCAGGGCACGGTGCAAAGGCCTTGCTTCCTCCCAGCTGCCTCAAACCCTTTCCTACCTGCCCCCAGGTCCCTACTACACCAGTCCCCACTGCCCCCGCCCCCATCTCCATCCCTCCCAGCACCTCTGATCCACTTCTCTCCTCCTCCTGCAGGCCATGGCTGTCGCACAATTCCTCGTCCACATTTTGCTGTCCATCTTCCAGACACTGCCAATGGTAGGTGATGACCTGGATAAGGCCATGCACGACCGCATGCAGGAGCGTCAGGAGATGCTGAGCTGGGAGATGACTCGCCTGCTGCGTGAGATAGAGCAGAGGGGTCTGGTGCTGTGGGGCGTGGAGCAGAAGGGCCTGATGCCGAAGATACAGGAGCAGCACCGATTCATCTGGAATACCCTGGTCTTTGCTGCCTTGCAGCTTTGGCAGTTCTGGGTTGTTGCTGGAGTCCTGGTCCTGCTCTTTGGGCTCTGGTGGTCGTTCAGGAAAAGGAGCTGCAACACAGAGCAGGTTAAGAAGGAGGAGATAGAAGAACACGATGATGCAAATGGACAGGAACGCTTTTCCAATGAGTACCCACATTGGCCAGCTCAGGACACGGACAGACAGCGCAAGAAGGCAGAGGATCTTGTGCTCAGTTTTATCCATCACATCAGACAACTCCCATCAAATAGTTTCTTCCCAGTGCTGCAACCACCCATCGGGGTGGGCAGCACCTTTGAAGGCTGGAGTCTCCTTGAGGATGATCCAGTCTACCGCTTCCTTGTGCCCCTGAAGGCCCCTCAGGGGCACACATTCAACGTGGTACTGTGCCCTGTAGAGCGGAAACCAAGGAAATTCTGCATCAACGTGGAGTTGGAGTGCACCTGCATGTTGGAGCAGCAGGTGGAGATGATTCAGTGCCGCCTTCACCAGTCTAAAGAAGACCTGAAGCGGAATCAGGCCCAACGCCTCCTACGCACTCTCTGCACTGCCTCCTTCCTCGATGTGCAGAAAACTGCCCACTGGTTCAGTCAAAATGTGGAGGAAGTCTGGAAGGCCTTGCCTCAGTCTTCCCAATGCTCTCTAACAGTGTTGCCCTCCAATCGCTCCTGCAAATTCCAGGTGACAAATGTCAGCCAGAAAATCCTCTCGATTGAGATAATCTTTGGGGTACAGGTAGGCGACTCAGACATCTTCCTGAGCAGCCAGACTACAGAGGACAACACCCCGAAAACGATATGGCCAGAGAGCTGTGCTGTGGCAGAGAGGAAGTTCTTCAGGCATATGGCCACGCAGGCCCCACCAAACAGCGTCCACCTCAAGTGCCTTGAGGTCTGCACCCGCATCCTGGTGGGCACAAGCTTTCCCACCTATACCTTCAAGATGCTTGTGATGCACCTCTTGACCACCACATCCCTGTCAGACTGGAGCAGGAAGGATTTTGTGCCACGGCTGCAGGATATCATGAAATACTTGCGCTGCTGTCTGCAGAACAAACGCCTCAACCACTTTTTCTTTCACAATGGGAATGTCCCCAAGGAGATAAACGTGCCCCTATTCTTCAAAATGGGTGAGCCGTTAAACCTCTTCCAACGCTACCTAGAGGACCCAGCAGCACATGCCGTTGCACTGTTGGATTTTAAAGAGATGGAAAAGAGACTCAAAACAATTCGACACATCTTGAAAGAGGTCGCATGACAGAGCTGTGTTTGTGGGTCTCTTGCCATTGCAGGGAGTCTGGGGCCTCCTTGTGCCAGAGGCTCCCTATTCCATCTGGATGGTGACCATCCCCATCTCTTCGAGAGAGTCCATTCCCTCTGCAATATTAACCATGTACACAGTTGCCAATAAATGGCGTGTTTGAACAAGTGCTGCGTCGCTGCGTGTTTGAGCATCAAATTGTCCGGGAACGAAGGCACAGGGTTCTGCCTGCTCAGAGGCCACAGATCTGGGGAGTATTTTGCAGAAGAGCAGGCGCAGTGGGCTCTCCTTTCACTGACCCCCCCCCCCAGCCGTCTGAGCTCCTGTGTTGTGGTAACTGGGAAGCTGGGAAGCACTGGAAGTGGCTGCCCAGGGAAGGGGTGGATTCACTGGAGGTGTTCAAGAAGTGTGTAGACGTGTCACTTTGGGACATGGTTTAGTAGGCATGATAGTGTAGGGTTGATGGTTGGACTTGATGATCTTAGAGGGCTTTTCCAACTTCAATGAGGTTGTGATTATATTATTTTGTGATCTGTTCTTGTGAGTAAAAGTCCACCATCCAAATGTATCTTAAGTACTTCTAAAATTTCATTTGAATAATTATGAAGAATTACATAGTTCTGATGTTACATAAATAAAAATGCTTTCTCATCGCATGGAATTTTGTTCAATTCACCTTAACATGATCTGTATTTCTGTTATTTATATAAACAGAGGTGATTTAATCATACCTCTTAAAGTAAAGAAAGTACGTGATGTAAAGGAAATGGATCATATGACTACAGGGCCCTGGGTTCCACCACTGTCTCGCAATACTAAAGAAAGCTCCTCTTCATATAAATGGCCCGTCTCCTGCAGAATTGTTTGGAGCTTTTCTGGATTTCTCTTTCTATTATCGCTGTGAGAAAAAGTGCTTTTAAATTCAATAAACAGGAAGAGAAGTCAAAGTAGTGTGGTCTGGAGGAATGAGAGGAGCTTAGGCGCTGAGTCCTCGAGAAAATTCACCCTTTTGTGGAGGACACATCTGGAACACTTAAGGCACATTCAAATACCCAGTTAGGTCAGTGAGGTTGTAAAATCCCCACCAAAGGTAACTGTACAAGTTGCTCAAAACCCCATCCAGCCTGTCCTTGAATACTTCCAGGGAGGGGGTATCCACAACATCTCTGGTCAAGCTGAGACAGGGAATCTCCACCCTCATGGTTAAAAATTTTTCCATGACTTTGACTTTTAAAAAAGATTGTTATAAAAGAACAATTTGTGTTACAAATAAAGGATTTCAATTTCAACTTCATTTTGAACCTGCATCGGGGTCCGTGCCCTGACTGCTGCAATCAGCAACCCCAATCCTTCTCCACAGGGCTGCTCTCACTCGCATCATCCCCCATCCTGTACTCAAACCTGAATCTTTCCCCTTTCAATTTAAAGCCATTCCCTCATCCTATCACTACTTGCCCTTGTAACAACTCCCTCCCTGGCTTTCTTTTATCATAGAATCATAAAATGGTTTAAGTTGGAAGGAACGTTAAATATCATCCAGTTCCAAACCACTGCCATGGATAGGGATACCTTCCACTGCATCAGGTTGCTCAAAGCATCATCCAACCTGGCCTTGAACACTTCCAGTAAAAATAATCATCCCCCTTCCGAACCACGCTCTCAGTCGCAAACCCTCACTCCACCATAAGCCCCAGGCACAACTTTCTGATTGGATGCAGTCCTATCTCCCCATCTCAACCCAAAACCCAGTTCCATTTCCCACATGGGAGAGCTCATGGTGTCCCTCATCCCATCTTCTTTCAGATCATTTAACATCTGTGTTGAGATTATTCCACGTTTTAGATATGTCACCGATGCTTCTGCTCCCCAATGACATTTCTGGTGCTCTGTCTGTAAAATCATTCTCATGATGGCAGGAGGCACGACTATCTGTCCAGTTGTAGTTACATACCATCCTTCTGGATTCAGTTGAGCTTTCACTAGCTCTGCCAATTTCTTGTCTTCTTCTGAGTACTTTGGTTTCTGAGTGAGATAATTTTGAAAGGGGCTTAACTTCGTCGGTATTAAGGCCATAATAGTCTGTACCTGCCATGCAACTCATCGAGCTGTTCGATCTGCTAATGTGTTCCCTTCAGCCACTTTGGAGTCCCCTCCTCGGTACGCTTTACAGTGCATGATTGCCACCTGCTTGGGTAATTGTACAGCAGCTATTAAATTTAGAATTTCTGTTTGATATTTTATATTGGTACCTTGTGATGACAACAGTCCATGCTCCTTCCATAAGGCTCCATGTATGTGAACCACTCCAAATGCATATTTTGAATCACTCCATATATTTATTCGTTTGTCGTTACTCAATTCTAAGGCTCTTGTCAGGGCTATTATTTCTGCTCGTTGGGCTGAAATAATAATTCTGCTTGTCCCTGCGGTAAGGGCTTTGGCTTCTATTACTGTATTTTGTGTATTTTGATACTTCATATCGCGTTCTATTTTCCACAAAGCTGCTACCATCAGTAAAATGTTCCTGGTCGGGTTGGTCAAGCGGAGTATCTTTTAGGTCCGTCCCAGTTGCATTGGTATGCTGAATAACCTCTACACAACCGTGTTCCAGAGGACCATCTTCTGTGGTTGCACCTAGAAAAGCTGCTGGATTTAACAGATGAGTTGTTTTCAAGCTCACATCATCTTGCTCAGTGAGTATGGCCTGGAACATTGTCATTCTGCTAGGGGAGAGGCAGTGCCCCTCCTTTTTGTTCTAAGACAGTTAACACCATGTGGGGTACGTATACCTCAATATATTTTCCCAAGGTTAATTTCCTTGCTTCTTGTATTAAAATCACTGTTGCTGCCACAGCTCTTAGGATTGATGGCCAACCAGCTCTTACAGGGTCTAATTGTTTGGAAAAATATCCCACTGGTCGTTTCCAGTTTCCCAGTCTTTGTGTTAAGACCCCCATTGCTAGTTGTTGCCTCTCATGGACAAACAATTGAAAGACCTTAGTTAAGTCTCAAGGCTTAACGCTGGTGCCTTGGTCAAGGCCTTTTTCAGTTCCTTAAAGGCTTTTCGTTGGGGTCCTTCCCAGAAAAAGGTTGGTGATTTCTGTGCCTCATATAGTGGTTTAGCTATGAGTCCATAGTTCAATATCCACAACACCCACCAACCTGTCATTCCCAGAAATGTTCTTAGTTCATGTAAATTTTGGGGTTCTGGGATTGTACAAATTGCTTTAATGCAATCCATTCCCAATCTCCTCTGCCCCTGTGTG
Organism: Tapera naevia; assembly: GCA_033556795.1. NCBI lineage: Eukaryota > Metazoa > Chordata > Aves > Cuculiformes > Neomorphidae > Tapera > Tapera naevia. The sequence goes on along the minus strand of JAUMJJ010000157.1, from coordinate 5,449,962 downwards.
ATCTCACAACCTAGGTATAGTAAAGTTGTACAGGCAATTTGAGCTTTTTCCTTTGAGACTTTATATCCATTCATGCCTAATTGATTTAGAATCTCAATAGTTACTTGCATGCATAGTGATTTCTTTTCCGTCGTGATGAAGATGTCATCTACATACTGCAACAAAAGATACTGTGATCTGGGTACCTGAATTCCTCGTTGTGTTGTCCAGGATTCCAATTGTTTTGCCAATTGATTTCCAAAGAGCGTTGGACTATTCTTAAATCCTTGCGGGAGCCTCGCCCACGTCAGCTGTGTTTTTCGTCCATTATATGGGTTTTCCCATTCGAAAGCAAAAAGTTTCCTGCTAGCTTTGTCAAGGGGAATGAAGAAGAAAGCATCTTTTAAATCGATTACTGCAAACCATTTATATTTCTCCTTCACAGATGTTAACAATGTGTGTGGATTAGCTACCACCGGGTGCACATCTTTTGTGATGCTATTAATTGCTCTCAAATCCTGTACCATCCTGTATTCTCCATTTGTTTTCTTTACTGGAAAAATCGGGGTATTATATTCTGATTCACATTCCTCCAGTATCCCAAATTTTAAGATTTTTTCTATAATATTCACTATTCCATATCGAGCTTCTAATTTTATTGGATATTATTTTACCCGTATTGGTTTTGCTCCTTCCTTTAGTTCTACCACCACAGGTTGTGCCAATTTAGATTTTCCTGGAATACCAGTTTCTCAAACAGTGGGGATTACTGCCTCCTCTACTTCCTTAGGTTCCTTGGAATCTTTGGACTATCTTTTAGTATCAATATATGTCCTGATCTCGATTCCGGGACTTGCATTATTAATTCCCTATTTTCAAATGTAATTTTAGCATTCAATTCAGACAGTAAATCTCGGCCCAACAGAGAAACTGGGCGGTCTGGTACATATAAAAATTCATGTGTCAATTCCTTCCCTCCAAATCGTAACTCCAGGGGTTGCATAAATGGCCGTATTTCCTCTTTCCCTGTGGCTCCCACTACTGTAGTTGTTCTATTCCGTATTTTTCCATACAGATCATTTAAAACTGAGTACGTTGCACCAGATCTACTAAGAATTCCACTTCCTCTCCTCCAAGCCTTATTTTCACTAAAAGTTCATCTGATTCTAGTCAGCTCTGATTTTCATATTCTCCCAAAACCATCATTCTTGCCATATCAACATTTCCAGCTGGACTCTGTCTCCTTTGAGGGCATTCGCTTTTCCAATGCCCCTCCTGTTTACAATATGCACACTGATTTATGCCCAGCCTGCTTAACCTGGCTCCTAGATCACTAGGTGAAGATCCTAATCCCGCCCACGTATCATTCTTCTTCCTCTGCCCTGACTTCTAAAATTACTCTGGTCTCTTCCTTGTACCACTGCCAGCAGGCTCCGCTGCTGCCTTTGAACATTCTCTTTCTCACGAGTATTATAAACCTTCCAAGCCACTTCTAACAACTTATCCAAATTGCACAACTCCGCACCCTCCAACTTCTGCAGTTCTTTCCTTATGTCATCTTGTGACTGTCCTAAGAAAATCAAAGCCAATTGCACTTTAGCCTGCTCTGTTTCCACATCTAAGTCAGTATATTTCCTAGCCACCTCCTTCAGTCGTTCCAAAAACGCGGATGGGGACTTTGTCTTTTCTTGTATAACATTATACAATTTTGACCGATTTGTTGCCTTGGGTATAGCATTCTGCACCCCTGCTACCATCCATTATAATACTAGATTATTATAATCCCACATGGGGTCTTCTACAGGAAAATTCTGTTCAGTCATCCCAGTGACTATTCCCTGCCTGTTATTATCCCTGACCCGATTGCACACAGTCCTTAATACCATTTCCTTCTCCTTGGAATCCATCAAAGTATCCAACAATACCTGAATATCATCCCAGTCAGGGTTCTGAGGTTTTAAAATCATTTTTACTACCCGGGCCACTTTACTCGGGTTTTCCCGATAAACCCTAGCCGATTGTTTCCAAAGCATTAAATCTCCTGGTGAGAAAGGTATCTTAACATATACCGGTCCGTCTGCCCCAACCCCTTGTCAGAGCGGTGCCAACAAAGCGCTAGATGCCTGGTGACGGGTTTCCCCCCCCCCAGACATCTCGTTGCTGTGTTCTATGGGAAACTGGGGTATCCTCACGGTCATATTTTACATTATTCTCTCCTTTATCCTCCCCATCTCTCTCCCCCACACTCCTCGGAGCCGGTGGGGCCGATGGAATTACCGGAGATATTAATAAATCAAAATCATCCTCTGAGTGCTGTGCCGCATTCTCCACAGCCATACACTTCATGCATTTTCTTTCTGTTAGGCACCCCCCACATAGCTCACCTGAGCTTGTATGAAAAACCATTAGCCCGCACGCCTTTTTCCATTCATCTTTGTTTCTCAAATAAAAAAACAAATCAACATATGGCATTCCATCCCATTTACCCTCGCAGTGACAGAATGACATGAGTTGCTGGATTGTATTATAGTCCAACGTTTCATTTTCTGGCCATTGGACCTGATCCCCTAATTTATGTTGTGTCCACCACACATTACGATAATCAATTAACTTCCCTTTTTGCATGTCCTGCCCAAACTGCCCCTCCTTCCAGTGACTTAGAATACACCCTAACGGAGATGATTTAGGTATTGGAGATGATTTAGGTATTGGTGACATCTTAATTCTTTTGACACAAATTAAAACAACATATACCAGACAAACAACATATACCAGACAAGATAAAATAACACAAAACACACATATAACACATAGAACGCATGTGACGTTCCCAAAATTACCAGACAGATTATCAGGTTACCAGACTAGATAAATTACCAGACCAGACCACTGATGCTGAACGTGCAGGGCTTTTGCTCCTGTCTGACGGACGGCACCTGGGCTTTACCCTTGGAGCTCCAGAGCCCAACCAAGCGCAGCTTTTGCCAAGTCTAACAGGTAGGCTTTTACCAGACCGCAGAAAATGGTAACATTAACTTACAGATTTTTACTTTACCAGACCCCAGAAAATTTTTACTTTACCAGTCTAACAGATCCCAGAAAATGGTACCATTACCCGAATAAAGATAAAGCACTGTCTCTTACCAATACCTCTGGTTCATCGGGGGCAGCAGAGGTCGATCGCGGTCAATGGCTTCTGGTAATCACCCGGTGCCAGCTGGAGCAGGATCAAAGCATGAGCTGCCTCAGCGGTGCCTGCGAGGTCCCATCTGGGTTGCCAAAACTGTTAGTGGAGAGACGAACACATAACCACTTGAGGGAGGTTATATGTGGTGCTTTCTCTCAAGGCCCCGGGAACCAGGGGTACACACCCAAATCTGGTTCCGAAACCGTTACAGCGCGACCGCATTTCATTCTCTACATTTTACATAACCTAATCTATATTCAACAGGTTACAGCTAATATATATGCATATATAGATGACCTCATCAGCTAATTATTATTACTTTGGCACCAGCGTCTTCTGTTTTTCCTAGTTAACTCCAGTGTGCAAGGTCTTCTTACCTCATCCACAGGCCGAGTCTCTTTATCTCAATTGCAGGTGCAGGCTTAGCTTGGATAAGTTTCAGGTGCTTCACAGAGTTCTCATGAGAGAAGAAAGACTTTTCGTCTGAATAACCGCTACTTCTAATAATCACTAACACAGTTAAAGTAATAGGATTTAAAACCACTAGAAAACACACATTTAAAACCCCTATATTTAAAACTGTTATAATCACTATTTCTACCTAATTAATATCAGATTAATAAAATCTCACACTTTTCCAACAGAAGGAGGGCAGGGGTGTTCCCAGGGACGGGGCTGAATCACAGGGCACTCCAAGGACTGGTCCCCATAGGCGACTGGCTCTGCCAGCTGGTTGGTGGTTCAAATGCAGTGCAAGTTTCTGTGTGAGAAAGTTTCATCTTTACTGTTAGGACAGGTCAATTTGAGGTGCTAATTTTTGTCTAAAGCTGTATTACTTCCCCAAATACTGAGTTCTACAGCACCTGAGGTGGGCACTCATTCTCCCATGGGAGCTGTTAGACTGCTGCCAGGTGGGTGTCTCTGCTACACAGAGGTTTGTAACACCTGAAGAAATCTGGAAATTGCTTGGTTGGACATTTGAGACCATCGAGTCCAACCATACCTGTCCGCTGCTAAGCCGTATCCCATCTTGTAAATACCTCCAGGGATGGGGACTGAACTACCTCCCTGGACAGCTGTTCCAGGGCTTGACAACCCTTTCGGTGAAGGAATTTTTCCTGATAGCTAATCTGAACCTCGCCTGGCACAACCTGAAGCCATTTCCTCTCGTCTTATTGCTTCTCTTGGGAGAGCAGACCAGCATCCCCCTCGCTACTTTTGGGCAGTTATTGAGAGTGCTAAGGTGTCCTCTCAGCCTCCTCTTCTCTAGGCTGAAGAACCTCAATGAGCCACTCCTCATAAGGCTTGTTCTCCAGCTTCTTCACCAGCCTTGTTGCTGTAGATGTAGAGTTGTTTTGTCTTAGTAACTGTGTTTTTTGGAAGTTAAACAGAATGTTCCTCTGATAGCGTGCTTTCTTTATAGAATGTTTTTAGATAGTTTTTCTAGACACTGTTCAGAGAGGAGCGATAACGTCTTGTATTAAGTATGGTATGGGCTGAGCAGACGTGTCTTGTATAATCATTTCTGTTTGCAGTCTTTCCGTATCTAAAATGTAAGGTCAGACAGAGAGCTGGGTCCAAAGCTCCAATTAGCAGAGTTTTGGCTGTTGTGAAGTTCAAAAAAACATTAGAATTAGTCCTTGGAAAGTAGTAGATTATGCATAAGATTTCTTGGAAAATTTATACATGTGCCTGTAAGTGGTAAATTTATTCTCTCCCAGCTCTTGTCCCATTATGCACGATTAATGGAAATCATTCCCTCGTATCCAGTGTTGAAATAAAGGATGCTGCTTTCTAAAACTCCACAACAAGTCCTAGAGATTTTATTTGCTGATATTTTTGGTATCAGAAGCAGCTTTGCAGTGAGTAAGCCCCAGCAAGTCTGTGAGTGCTGGCTTGTTCTGGCCCAGAATGAGTGGGGTTTGCATCATTTCTGGGCAGATGCATTGTTCTGGCAGTAGCCTGGGGAGCATGGGTTCGGGGATGTTGGGAGGGGATGGTGAGAAGAGGGAATGCTTGGCCCAAGCAGTCAGGATGCTTTGCTTTGTAGGCACTTTGGCATCTGTTTCAGTTTCTGACATCTGCAGTGAGATCCCAGTTTCACAGTAGTGCTGAAAGTATTTGCAGTGAAGTGAACGCAAATATTGTTGTTTGCATTAAATGTCTTTCTTCCTCTGAGAATTGTCCCCTTTTGCCTTCCCAGGCCATAGCACCTCCCAACAGCTGTCCATGGCTTTACGCCGCTTCTCTGTAGGGTGCTGCTTTTAGCCCTGTGGGGACAGAAGTTCAATCAAATGACAGGGATTTAAACTACTGTTCATGTTGATCTCTCCAATCTGTCTGTAATTGTTCAAAAGCTGGTTGTACTAGATGATATTAGAGATCTTTTCCAACCTTAATGATTCTGTGAGTCTATGAATTCTGCCTACTTCTGGGCAAACATCTTTAATAGAGACTTCTGATCAGCAAAGCCACACATTTCTGAATGTCTCCTCAGCCAGCAGTGGGGATTTGGGACTGCTGTGAGCTGGGCTGGGCGCAAGTGGTTGAGCTGGGAGCTGGTGCCATCAGTGACCTCGCAACAGCCTCTTCTTGCGTGTGACCCTGTCGGGGTACAAAGAAGATGGGACAAAGGACTCTGTAAGCTGTCCCCTGTGTGGAATGGAAGCGGATGTTGGGTTGAGGTAGGATTGCATCGAATCGGGAAGTTGTGCCTGGGGGATGTGGTGGAGTAGGGGTTTGTGACTGAGACTGTGATTTGGGTGGGAATGATTATTTTCCTGTGAGGGTGGTGAGGCACTGGCATAGGTTGCCCAGAGAAATCATGGAGGCCCCATCCCTGGAAGTGTTCAAGGCCAGGCTGGGTGAGACTTTGAGCAACCTGGTGCAGTGGAAGGTGTCCCTGCCCATGGCAGGGTGTTGGTCCCTTCCAACCCAAACCATATTACGATTCTGTGATGGAGCAGGTGAAAGTCAGTGTTAGAAACGGCTTTAGGGAAGAGTAGGACAAACTTGTTGAGACGTCTGTCTTCTGCTTTCAGTAAGAGCTTACTGCAAAAGTACTGGTCCATGTAATGGAGAATAGAAAAGCATGCACAAGTAATAAAGCTCTAAGAAATACTAAATTCAAATTTGTGTGAGTGGTCTTATGTAACTCTTCTGATAAGCAGCATCAAGTTTTATGGTATCACCATCAGGTAATTCTCTTACTATAAGAAATCTACAAAAATGGCTTTGTTTGTGGACTTTGCAGAGATCACAGAGAGACTCAGGGCAGAGGCACAAGATAAATCTTGGCTCATACAAGCAGAATTGAAGCTTTGTCCGGAGATATCTGTGTGCAGAGCACATCAAGATGCAGGAGCTCTCGGGTAGATGTATTGTTATTTGAGTGTGGCCTTCCATTTTACAGGGAGCCTGGAAACCTCTTAAACAGTGTCTCAAAGCTTCCATATAAAGAGCAATGTAGTAATTTTCTGATGTAGTAGTTCAACAGGTAATGTGAGAAGAACTGGGCAGAATTTTGTCAACATAAGCTCCTTCGCTCTGCAAAGAGGCGAGCTCTGTTTTGCTCTTCTCCCCTCATCCCCATGTCAGTGCTTGTAATTAAGTAAAACATGTAGTTGAAATGGTAGAACTAAAGTGGCATTTTGCTGATCCTTCAGCCATCTACGTGAGGGATGGGGCTGCCACACTCCTAATCCTAACGGTTCAGGCAGGGAAACAGAAGGTGCAAACACTAGAAAAGATGTTTCTTTAAATATCTTCCCCTTTTCTCTTCCTTTTCACCCTACTGTCCACATAAGGTAGTGTGCCTAGGTAAGTGATGTCTGATTCCCAGAGAAGAAAGCCCTTGATTTTGATTGAAAGCTGTTATTAGAGCTGTCGCTCTTGCAGTCATGATATGGTACTATCGCTTCTACAACATTAGTGTGGATGTCAGAAGATTTCTTCCTGTTGTGCTGTAAACTATGATTATGAAGAAAGGCCTTCCTGTAGGTGTGGTGGGTTCTGTTTCAATGACTCAGTTCTATAGGGAGGTGTCAGTTCTGGATTTTGTCATTGGCAGGTGCTGGTTTGTTGCCCGTATTCTGAGTATTTGTGTTGTTGAGAGACAGGGGTTTTTGGCTGCTGGATGACCTTCCTTGTGTTGTGTTTCATTGAGCAGCAGCTGCTCTAAATGGTGGGCTTTTCACAGGTAGTGTCATGTTACCCAGCTGAGGAGGATTCTTTTTAGTATGAAAGTCTACAAAACTGCAAGTCCACTGGTAAAACTGGGAATAAAGGTGCGATTTTGTAGGGATGTGGGAAGGATGTTCTGTTTTAGTCTTCCCCACCCCAGATACATTTCCATGAATGAAATGACATGGTAACCTTGTGCAAAAGGAGCTACAAAATGTTGGGACAAAGAGTAAAGAGAGCTACAAAAGCACTTCTTGGGTTACTTGTAGTGCCACTCCGTTCAACTTCTCATTTGTTATGCCTTGTAAGGCAGTCGTTAGTGGTTAGTAGTAGGATAATCTACTTTTATTTTTTCACAGTATCACAGTATCACAAGGTTGGAAAGGACCTCTGAGATCATCAAGTCCAACCTATAACCTAACACTAACACCAACACTAACACCAACCATCATCTAAACCATGGCACTCAGTGCCTCATCCAGTCTCCCCTTAAACACCTCCAGGGTCGGTGACTCCACCACCTCCCTGGGCAGCCCATTCCAATGGCCAATCACCCTTTCAGTGAAGAATTTTTTCCTCATATCAAGTCTAAACTTTCCCTGACGAAGCTTAAGTCCATGCCCTCTGGTTCTGCCGCTGGTCACCTGAGAGAAGAGACCAACCCCTGCCCGACTACAACCTCCTTTTAGGTAGTTGTAGAGAGCAATGAGGTCTCCCCTGAGCCTCCTCTTCTCCAGACTAAACAGCCCCAACTCCCTCAGTCGCTCCTCATAGGGCTTGTGCTCCAGCCCCTTCACCATCTTTGTTGCCCTCCTCTGAACACATTCCAGTATCCTAACATCCTTCCCAAATTGGGGGGCCCAGAACTGGACACAGTATTCAAGGTGAGGCCTGACCAGTGCCGAGTACAGGGGGACGATAACTTCTCTGGTCCTGCTTACTACACTATTCCTGATGCAGGCCAGGATGCCATTGGCCTTCTTGGCCACCTGGGCACACTGCTGGCTCATGTTGAGCTTCCTGTCCACCAGCACTCCCAGGTCCCTTTCTGCCTGACTCCTCTCCAGCCACTCTGTCCCCAGTCTGTAGCTCTGCATGGGATTGTTGTGTCCAAAATGAAGTACCCGACATTTGGACTTATTAAACATCATCCCATTAGAATCGGCCCAGCTCTCCAATCTGTCCAGGTCCCTCTGTAGGGCCATCCTACCCTCTAACAGATCAACCCTTCCTCCCAGCTTGGTATCATCTGCAAATTTGCTGATGATGGACTCAATCCCCTCATCCAGATCGTCAATAAAGATATTATACAGGACGGGACCCAATACCGATCCCTGGGGGACACCACTGGTGACCGGCCGCCAACTGGATGAAACACCATTCACCATCACTCTTTGGGCTCGGCCATCCAGCCAATTCCTAACCCAGCACAGAGTGCTCCCATCTAGGCCACGGGCTGCCAGCTTCCCTAAGAGTCTACTGTGGGAGACAGTGTCAAAGGCCTTGCTGAAGTCCAGGTATACCACATCCACAGCCTTCCTCTCATCCACCAGGCGAGTCACATGGTCGTAAAAGGAGATCAGGTTGGTCAGGAGGGACCTACCCCTCCTAAATCCATGCTGGCTGGGCCTGATTTCTTGACCGTTCTGCAGGTGGCACACGATTTCACCCAGGATTATCTTCTCCATGATTTTACCTGGGACCGAGGTCAGGCTGACAGGTCTGTAATTACCTGGATCATCCTTACGGCCCTTCTTGTGGATGGGCGTCACATTGGCCAACTTCCAGTCTTCCGGGACCTCTCCAGTGAGCCAGGACTGCTGAAAGATGATGGAGATGGATCCCATCTGGCCCCATAGACTTATGAGGGTCCAAGTGGCTCAGCAGGTCTCTAACCTCCTCCTCATGGATTGAAGGAGGGCCATATTTCACCCTGCCCCCATCAACCACTTCAGAGGGCCAACTGTCAAGCGAGCTGACATCCTTGCTGTTAAAAACTGAGGCAAAGAAGGCATTAAGTACCTCAGCCTTCTCTGCATCTCTGGTTACTGTATTTCCCTCCACATCCAACAAGGAGTGGAGGTCGCTGCCGCCCTTCTTTCTGCCATTGATGTATTTATAAAAACTCTTGTTATTGTCCTTAACAGAAGTGGCCAATTTGAGCTCCAGCTGGGCTTTTGCTTCCCTGATTTTCCTCCTACACAACTTAACAACATCCTTGAACATGACCTGGCCTACATCCCCTTCTTTCCAACGATGATTCATCCTCTTTTTCTTACTTAGTTCCTTCAGAAGTTCCCTACTCATCCAGGCCGGCCATCTGCCCCTACGACTCTTCTTACAACACACAGGGACAGCCCACTCCTGTGCCTCCAAAATTTCATTCTTGAAGTGTATCCAAGCTTCCTGGACCCCCTTGCCACTAAGAGCTATTTCCCAGGGTACTTTCCTGACCAGTTCCTTAAATAATCCAAAATCTGCCCGCCGAAAGTCCAGCATTGATGTTCTGTTCCTGGCTTTTCTTATTACATTGTTCAGAGAGAACTCAATTATCTCATGATCACTACACCCCAGACAGCCTCCAACAACAACATCACTCACCAGCCTTTCTTTGTTTGTAAACAGCAAGTCAAGCAGAGCCTCACCCCTGGTGGGCTCACTCACCAGCTGTGACAAAAAGCAGTCCTCAATACACTCTAAGAACCTCCTGGACTGCCTCCTCTCAGCAGTGTTAAGTTTCCAGCAGGTATCTGGAAGGTTAAAGTCTCCTAAAAGAACAAGGGCAGCCGATCTAGAGGCAGCCTCCAGCTGTTTAAACAACAGAAGATCCAAATCCTCCTCCTGGTCGGGCGGTCTGTAACACACTCCAACCAGGAGGTCAGACTTGACTGCCCCTCTGACTCTTACCCATAGGCACTCAACCTGGTCATCACCGATCTCGACTTCAACAGCATCCAGGGTTTCTCTAGTGTAGAGGGCCACCCCTCCACCCCTCTTCTCACGCCTGTCTCTCCTGAAGAGCCTGTAGCCTTCCATGGCAGCACTCCAGTTATGACAGTCGTTCCACCATGTTTCTGTGATAGCAACTATATCATAGCTCTCCCGCTGGACCAGGACTTCTAGCTCCTCCTGCTTGTTTCCAATACTGCGTTCATAACGTTCTATTGATGTTATTCCTTATTTCTGTTCTGGGAGTGCTGTAAGAGCATGAGTCAAGGCCATGGGAGCCTGCATCTGACTGATGCAGTTTCTCCAGCAGTGTGATGATGCTCATGGAGATCACGTGGCATCCTCTAGTTGTAATTCATGTAGCTGGTGGCATGTGGAGTGTGTCAGAAATGGTGGCCTTCAAAAACGCAGGTCAAGATGAATTTTTTTTTTCCCCTTGTACTCCTGTCTTGTGAGACCTCACTTGGAGTCCTGTGTTCATTTCTGGAGTCCTCAGCACAGGAAGGATATGGACCTGCTAGAGTGAGTCCAGAGGAGGCTACGAAGATGACCAGAGGGCTGGAGCACCTCCCTTACAAGGACAGGCAGAGTGAGTTGGGCTTGTTCAGCCTGGAGAAGAGAAGGCTCCAGGGAGACTTTAGAGCATCCTTCCAGTGCCTAAAGGGGGCTGCAGGAAATCTGGGGAGAGGCTCTTTATCTGGGAGTGCAGGGGTAGGACGAGGGGGAATGGTTTTCAGCTGAAAGAGGAGTGATTTAAATTAAGACATTTTAAAGAAATTTTTTCCTGTGTGGGAGGTGAGGCCCTGGCAGAGATTGCCCAGAGAAGCTGTGGCTGCCCCTCTCTGGAGGTGTTCAAGGCTAGGTTGGATGAGGCTTTGAGCAACTTGATGCAGTGGGAGGTGTCCCTGCCCATAGTAGGGGGCTTGGAACTGGATGGGATTTAAGGTCCCTTCCAGACCGATGCATTCCATGATTCTATGAAAATCCTCCTTCAGGAGGAACTTGCCTAATGAGCACCTGGACTGCACTGAGCAGCAGCTGCTGCTCTCCTTGTTCAGTCTCTGATCATTAGGGGTATGTCTGTGTGCTTCAGTAATAGCAGGAGTCAGTTCAGCCTTGCCTTCTTCAGCATCCTCTGGGGTTTGGTCATGGAGTTGGAAAGGCCCAGAAACTGCCTAAAGCAGTTCCTGTTCCACAGGCGCTGTGTCTGTGTCAGGGCCTGGGCTCAGCAGAAACACTCAGGTTCTCCTCCTGGCACTTGAATTCCTTTACTGCTCGCAAACCTGGGTCTGCTCCTGCCTAAATTTAAAGGAGAGAGCACCTAGGAAATCTAAGCTTCTCCTCTGGGAGAAAATGGAGGAATTTCATACCAGCTACCTTTGGATACCAACTATAAGTGTTGAATTGGAGAACCTCTGTATACTGTATGTAGAGCCTCTCCTGAAAAGGCTTCTTCCTTCTCTCATATAAAAGCTGTGCCACTTACTCAAAACAATTTGAAATCTGTAATCTCACCACAAAGAACAATTCACCTGCAAAAGTTCACTTCCATGGTATTGCGGTTCTTACAGGTGGTGGCACTTCCACTGCCAAACCAGTGAGGCTTGGCCTCGCTGCAAGGACAGCAGAACCTGGCTGTGATTTAGAGAAATTACTTTGTGTGTGAGAAGTCAGGGAGTTTCCTCAGTGATTTAGGTATTGATGTTTATGCCTGTAAGGCAGATAAAATTTTGAATTAGGCATTGAATGTGAAAAGTCAGGAATGGCTTTTAGTGGAATACTGCTGTCTTTGCAGCACAGAATTAGAACAAAAAGGTGTAGGCAGTTAAGCCTTGCTACGTGTAGAAATATGGCAAAGGAGCATTTCAGCATTGTCTCTTCCTCCAGGGTTTTTTTAATTCTCTTCGGACTGAGCTGACTGACTACCCCGAGATCAGCATTATCAACATATGCCCAGGGCCAGTGCAGTCCAAGATTATCCAGAATGTCTTTACGGAGAATCTCGGAAAGGTAAGGACTCCATTCTGCTGTGATACATTCAACTCCTGCTGCAGGCCCAGTGATCCTACCATGGTTTTCTTTTCTCCTTTTCCCCCTTGCAAACACTATAACCTCATCTTCTTACCAAGAAATGCTTCCATTGGTGCAGAACTATGTGTAGTCTTGTAATTCTTGGTGGTATCAAGTCCATATCAAATCAAAACAAACTCTGAGGGGTTTTATGCCTTCTCTCTTCCAATATGTACAATTCACATCCAGTAGAATTTACTGTCCATCCATCCTGGTGCATTTCTGGGGAAAGGCCAGGATTTTCTGGCCACATTCTGCATGCAGAACGCTGCCAGTTCTGCACAGGTAGCTGTTTCTTTGCCCCAGTCACAATGTCCCTGTTGGGTTGATGCTGCTGTTGGCAAAGCCACCGGAGCCAGCTGACGCGAGGCTCGGGTTCCTTTCCCATTAGTGATTGTTTGAGGAGAAGCAACAAAACTTTTCAACTGCACAATTTCTTTTAGTAAAGGCTGACTAACAAAGCAGCTGGGAAAAACTGTTCCTCTGATACCTTTTGGTAATGTGTCCTAAATTCAATCTATAACCCACCAGGGAGGGGGGAAATAAAATCTCCCATTTTTGAACCAAGTTCTGTAAGAATTTTTGGCTTGAAAAACTTTGTGCTTCTGAGAGAGCAAAGATGCACTCTTTGAGCAAGCCAGAAAGCTTGCAAAACAAATTCCTCAGATTTCAGCATGGCAAGAGACCTAGGAGGAAGACAGAATTGTTCTTCATCTGTGAGAGATAAGAACAGATCGACAGAGCAGTCTGTTATTGCTGGGATGAAACGTGTATAAATTCACAGGGTTGTGGCATGTGGGCACGTGGCGATACACGTGGGCGAGATTTCAAGTGAGACATCTCTGCCACAGAAGCAGCCTGCTGCTTTTCTCCCGTTTGAGATGGCTGCCCACAGAGCAGCAGCATTTAAGTTAATGGGGGATGTGGCCCTACTTACTCACTTGGGTAGTGAGTGACTTGTAGCGTAGAATGGGGTGGGCAGCTGGGAACAGGAAAGTTTGAATTTCCGAGCCCTCAGTTGCAGAATGGGGAACTTGTCCTGATACATCGTTTTCCCAATAAAGCTGAAGCAGGACAGAGTTTGGACATACTTTTTTTTTAACCTTTGAGCCATCAGGCAAGGCCTTACTTTAAAGGATGCTTTATTTAAGCATGTGCAATGTGGAGGAACTGGGAGGATGTGTCTGTCACACAAAGCCTGACCCTTTCTTGCCCACAAACAGAAGCCCAGTTCTAATGTCCCCGTGCTCTCCCTTCCGCTCTCCCCTCCAGCCCATAGAGAGCAGTGGTGATCAGTCCCACAAGATGCCGACCGACCGCTGCGTCCGGCTCACGCTGGTGAGCACAGCCAACGACCTGAAGGAGGCTTGGATCAGCGACCACCCCTACCTGGCCGTGTGCTACCTCTGGCAGTACGCGCCCACCTGGGCCTGGTGGCTGATGAACAGAATGGGCAAGAGGAGGATACAGAACTTTAAAAGCGGAGTGGTAGGTGCATTCCTCTCTCCTCTGCTTGCTTCCTCTTTTTTTTCCTCTGCTTGCTTCCTCTTTTTTTCCTCTGCTAACAGACTCTTTAGCCATGGGATTGTTGGGATTGCATTTTGGATCCCTTTCCTTTTTCCCTCCCACTTCCCTGGCAGGCGATGCCAGGCCAGACTCCATCACTGTGTGCCTGGCAGTCAGTACGTCTGGTGGTGCCAAAGGCCTTGCTCCACCTTTTATCTCGTGGCTGCAGGTTCAGCCCTCGGCGTTAACGCAGCGTTGAGCTGGGAGGCACAAATGTAAATTATCGAATGCAGTAAGGACTGCTGAAGATCTCTCCCTTGGTTGTGTCCAGTGTTTATATCTGGCACATGCTCTGAGCCCTCCCACAGGTGTGTCAAGCAATGCTACTGTCTGTCGGGGCTCTTCACTCACATTCACATCCCTGAAGATGCGCAGCATTCAGTTCTTGCACTAGTGATGGGTATTTTTCTGACTGTTTAATTGTTGAACTTGGTAGAGAAAACCCACAGGTCAAGGTACTCAAAAAGCAGGAACTGCAAAAATCAGGCTGGCATGTGCAACTGAAAGCTTCCTGCTTCCACACTGTGACTGCCCATTGTCACAAGCTGGGTCAAGCAACGTAACACTGTGCACAAAGGACCGAAATTGGGGTGGGGGGAATACTGATTTAATGTCCTCCCACTCCAGGACGCTGATGCCTCTTACTCAAGAAAGAAGAAGTAAGGACAGATGTGTACAAAATCCTGCTTGTGCTAAGGCTGAGAAACACTTTTCGTACTGCATGATAGCAAACAGAGGCTTTTTTGTCTGTTGTGCCTTTGCCATCGTGTAGCTTGACAAGTCTGTCAAGCTGAGTAAAGAATAAAAACCTCTTTCTAAAGGTACCTGGTTTGTGTCAGACTCCCTGAGGCTGAATTTTTAAGCTTACAAGTGCTGAGACCGAAGCGGCCAGGCAGGATTATTTTGCTTTTCTGCTGCCCTGACATTGGCAAAAACTTGGTGAGCAGGTTAAAAATTACATATCCACAGGATCCCATTTCCCTCTATTTCATTTCTAATGGACCTTGAGCAAAATAAACCCACAAATAGAAGCTTATGATATGAAGGGTGAGGATGTGTAGCCTGTGTTTGTGCAGAGTTCCTTTTGGGAATGAGACTGTATTTCAACTTTGCAGTCAGCCCCAAGGCTGCTGTACAGGTGGCCCGAGAACATATGTTCTCATCAACATGTGTATTTAGGGCTTAATCCCTGGCTTTCTGGCACAGTGTTTGGAAGTGCTCAACCGTTGGGTCTCTTGGCAGCGCCGTCCTCAGTGGTCTGGTTGCTCTGTGCTGTCTGAGGAGTGGGTGGTGTACAGAGAGGCCAGAGGGATGGGAGAGTGTGATGGTAGCGTAGTAACCCCTGCCAGAGGCAGCGCTCAGCCTTCTGTGCATCTGGTGCAGGTTAGATCTGTACAGCATCATGGAGAGAGGAGCAGGGGAAGGTTCTGCAGCAGAACAGCCTCAAGCTACAAGAGAGGGCATGGTATTAATGAGAAATCCCTTTCTCAGTGGACTGCTTTCAGCCCAGACAGCAGTGCTCCTGTTTGAGCTGGGGGCAGACAGTGACTGCCCTTTATGCACTTTAAGCATAAACCAGATGCTGAGTTCCCAGCTCGGTTGGAAGGAGGCCCTTCCCTACAGAACCAGTCTCAACAGTTCTAGTGTTCTTGGTGCTGGAGAGCACCTATGATTATATTTCTGAAAATGTTACCATTGTCTCACTGACACCCAATTCAGCCATTAGTTAGAGGGACCTCTGCAGTGGCAACGCATCTGCACTTACAAGCTTGGTGACATTCTTGCTGTTGATGAAGTCCTCAGTAATGTTTGGATATACCTGAGGCCACACATTATCCAGGTAAGAAAAATACTTATATTGTTGAGAGACAATAACAATGTGCTTGAAGTGATTGAAACTTTCCAGCCATAGCAAAGGACAAGCCAAGGGGGGTGTTTTAAATGTTTTAATTTAACAAAGACAGAAAGAAAAAAAGGCTGCTCAAAGGAAGAGTGTTTCGTCTTCCACTGTTCTGGAAGAATGGAAGGGTTGTTTAACTCACTGACACACCAGTTCCCCTACTGTGGTTTGTGAAAAGTGTTCAAGAAGCATCAGTCAGGCTGCCTGACCAAATGCAGCAACTCTTAGTACAGCACACGTGCAGATGATGTTCTCAGGGTGCCTTAGCTTCCATCCTCTAATCCAGAGGAGATGGGGCGGTTCTGTACAGAGCAGGAGGCTTGCTCTCCATGTCCACACAGGTTTCTCTGCTTGTTCTCTAGCAGAAGAGGTGCAAGCCTTGTGCCCAAAGAGGAGGTCCCTTCTCTTGCACATGTTATGGACAGTGGCTGACAGATGTGTGAGCACAGGCCCACCTTCACGGGCCAGGCTACGGCCACTACCAGCAGGGAAAAGGACAGGATGGAAGAACAGCAGCAGAGCAGACAGGGACCAGAGGGCAAGGACATTGTTACCTCTTTCAGAGGGGAAGCTGGGGTTCAAGGAAAACGCAGGAAGTTTCCAAAAAGGGCAAAGCATTTGTGGTTGGGAAACTTAACTTCCCTAATACTTCTGTTTCATTAAATTGCTTTATGGTACCTGAATGGGACAGAGGCAGTCTCTGGGACTTCACGTTCTTCATAAAGGCTCAAAAAAGTAAAAGAAGGTGAAAATCCTGTAGTAAGCACAAAATGGTTGTTACAAACATACTTTAACACTGATCTGGTTAAATAACCATTCTCCAAAGCCATGAAGAAGATGCCTTTTGCTTATCTTTCAGTGAAGAATACAGTAAGCTGTTCTGTTGATAGGAATTCAGTGAAGCTGATACATGCACCTGGTTACAAAACAGAGTTCTCAGTGGTGACACAGGAGAGAGGTGGGCAGCCTCTCATAAGCTCAGTTACTCTGTTCAATATCAGTATTCCATTGGCAATGGAACCAGGTGCTCTAAATTCCTGATAGATAAAGCTCCAAAAGGACCAGGACACAGCTCAAAAGCAAGGAAACACCACACACTTAACAGGGGCACACGGCTGCGCAGATCCGTAAAACAGGACTGTTACAGCAAGGCTGTAACTCGTGTTTCTGCCAAAGGGAATCTGAGGAGGGTTACAGGAAATGGTAATGTGAATGGGGGTCAGGCTGTTACCAGACACACTGGACTGTGTGAACTGGCTCAGGTATTAACGAGTGAGGGGCTGCAGCACACGCTGCCTGTGACAGCAGAGGACAGGATGTTACAGCACTCGGAGCTCAGCTCCACGTTCCTGGACACAGACAGGAATTCTGCAGCTACCGAATGCTGTTCCTCCATCTGGTACCAATTGAGATCTCTGCTGGAGCACCAGAGCCATCTCCAGCTGGGTACCAGCCAGAGCGGACCAGAGGAAAGCAGGAGAAAAGGCTCACAGTGCTCTCCAGTTTTTTCTCCGCTTGTTTATTCATTTTGCAGAAGACGATGAACGGGAGCAGAAATCCCAGCCCTCTTCAAATAAAAGATTGCTGATGCAAAGAAAAGGTAATTACATTTTCTGTGACCATAGAGAAGGCAAGCAGCAAGAGGGTTACAAGGAGGCAGGGAGGTTTAATTAGATTTAGGAAAAAAAACCTTTCCAGCTGCTGTAAGAACAGTGGAGAACTAGAGCGAGCTTCTTGATGAGTTCGTGCTACTCCTGGTCTTGAAAGCTTTAAGATCAGATGAAACATTTGCAGGAAGTGGTTCCTTTTGAGAGGGAGCCAAAACAGGTGCTCTCTGAAAGGCCTTCTAGATCTTACTATCTTATTCTGTACTTCCAGATGCAGTTCTTAGGCAAGAAAGGTGATTTTTGGTTCTCAGCGCTCTGTTATTTATGCTTCCAACCCACCAGTCACCTGCTAAAAGCTGCTTCCATTCATGTTGTGTGTGAATTTCATCCCTACGTTACTGTTACATCCTGCAGTTTGATGGGTGTTTTCTCACCACTTCTAAATTCCACTACAAGGCCTGCATTTATGGTCACTGATCAAAAGAAAGGGCTCAGAGCCAGGGACACGGTCTTACAGGTGAGGAGAAATAAACTACTCCAAATTATACAGCTCTGGGTGTTCTGAACTCGTACAGATTCAGTTCCAGAGCAGATCCAATTTAAATGGATTCTAAAGGTTAAGGACAATTGCCTACGCTTGGCAGATGCCGGCAGTAAGGGCAGGGTAACTGTGGGGTCAGTAAGTGAATTACCAACTGCAGCAGATGGAGACATCCTTCTGCTGATGAAGAAGAAGCCGTGGGAATGGTGAGCAAGCTTTGAGTACATGGTGGCAGTGTAGAAACTCCAAAAGAATATTGTGCTTAGCCTTGTAAATATTTGTGTAAGAGAAGGTCACAAGAGAAAGATATGCGCAGTGTGGAAAGATCCAGAGGCTCTGTATATAAATCTTGCTTAGATTGTAATAAAGGCCTTCAGTATTCACTATGCTGGAGTCTGTCCCTTAATCCAGCACAGGTAACTGCTGATCCACAGAGAAAACACATTGTGTGCCAATTAGGGGTGGTAACAAACAGGATAAGCCAGCCCCCGGAGAGATAACCCAGGCCTGTTCTCAGGGAGACTTGCAATATTACCGACCAACTGCCAGGTTCTGTTCTAACCTCTGTTAAGACTAAAAAAACTTATTTCTGGCACAGACAGCTGGATTCCCTCCCATTCCATCACAAAGTTCTTGCTGTAGTTGTTGAAGACTGGTTAGTAACGTGGACATCGGTTGTGAAAGTCAGCGTATTTTATATATATTAAATACATGGATTGGGGAAGAAGGAAATCAAACGCATCTGTTTGGATTTAGATTCCTTCTCTCCCCTCACACATTTACTTTCCTCCATATGTCACAGGGGTTATTAATACCCTGGAATGCACTGTTTTACAGGTTTTTTTAGTACAAGAGCAGTACTTTGGTAGACATCGTCCCTTATTATTTTGTGAAAGCACAGCTGATAAATTGCTGTGACTAAGGAAGTTCAGCTACCGTCAGATATTGTAACATGTGCTAAAATTGAACTCAGTCCAACATAAAACGGCCAGAATAAAACCCAAACCATACAGATAGTCGTATGTACAGTTTGGTTGCCAACCCTGGGACTGGCAGTACTGCAGTGAGCTGTAACCTGGCTGTCAGTGCAGGTCACCTGTCTGACTAGTGAGAAGAAAAGGGAAATATATATAAAAAAACACACCAACAGTAACAATCAGAATTATGCTGCTCTTCTTGAAACTGGAGAAGAGAATTTCGGCATCTCCTGGCTCGACAGCCACGCAGGTAATGGTGTCTCACGTGTTCCAGCAGCAAGAAGATAAACCTTCCTGGCTGCTGAAGGTTCTGGCTGGCACCATTTCTCTCCTGGCTCTGTACAGTGGCTTGGCACTGCCGGCCGATGCTGTTTTGAGACTCAAATCTGTAGTGTATAAACATAGCATTTGAGTCCCATTGGTAGCGTACAGCAGCTCCCAGGACAGATTTGCCCACTGACCTCGGACAGCTTCGTCGTTAAGTTTTCCCACTTGTTCTAACAATTCCTGAAGAGCGAGCACTCGCCCGGTGTAACTGCCCTTCAAGAACAAACAGATCAAGGTGTTCAGACATTCTCTGAGAATTTAATGGCTTCCAATTGGAAGGGGGAAAATTTAGATTAGACATTAGGAAGAAATTCTTCACAATGAGGGTGGTGAGGCACTGGATTGAGGACAGGCTGCCCAGCGGAATTGTGGATGCCCCCTCCCTGGAGGTATTCAAGCAGCCTGGTCTGGTGGCAGGAGCCCCTGACAGTGGCAGGGGGTTGGACTGGATGACCTTCAAGGTCCTTTCCAACCCAAACCATTCTATGATTTTATGATTTTGGTTACAAAGCACTAAATGAAGCTTTGGGGCTACACACAATCAATATCATCCCTTTAAAAATGGCAAAGTGACTAAACCAGCCTCCTCTGTTCAATTCTTACACCTGGAAAAACAGTCTGGAAATACTGCTGCATCTGAAGAACACCACAGATGATTTCCAACAACAGTGATGTCAGCTCCTGTCTAATAAAATAAAACTCTGGATGCACAGCCCTGACGTGGAAACCAGCAGTGGAAAAGAAACCCACCTTGTTTACTGGTGATTTTTATCCTTACCATGTTTGGGTCGTGCCCCAGTGAAAAGAGGTGTGGCTTTTCCTGAAGAACTGCCTGCTGCCACTCGAGAGCCGACACCAGGCCAATGTACCAATGGCTGTTGTACCCTTCCAGCTCTCTGAAGTTCTCAACTGGACCCAGGCTTGCTCTATCAACAATAAGTTTAAAAGTGTATCTGGAAGGCACAAAGAGCCACGCAGTGAGTACTGCAGCAAAAGACAAGAGGAAGAAAGCCTCTTCAGGCTGGAAATGACAGGCTGACACCATCAAACATTATCAAGCACCAGCAGCTTTCTAAGTTACTGCTCATCAGCTGTGTCACTAGAAGTTAGCACAGGCAGGCTTTTAGCTCACCCAGATGTGAAACACATTAGCTTGAACATCTTTTCATTCACCTTTAACACCGCTACCACTGCCTGATAATGGAAAGGGCCAAACATCCAACTCCACCACAATTCCCTTAGATTATGGGGAATATGAGAATGGGTTGCTTTTTCCCCACTTACCACAGCAGATTTCCAGTGCTGGAGGCAGCTGCTCCGGGGAATGGAAGAAGGAAGGATCTCCATATCGAAGTCTTCACTGCCTGGAGTTACAGGCAACGTTTGTGTAGCTACAAATACAATTAAACAATTCGGTTTTGACATGAACTGCTCTTAGTGAAGTGATACTTTCAAAGCACAGCACTCCCTATACCATTTTTGTCACTGACAGAGTATTTTTCTTTTACCTGAATGCTTTTAAAGCAAGCTGGAATAGCTTGGGTTTGCTGGTCAGCCAGTCCAAACCCACAGACCAAGGAATTCCACCGGTGTATACTCTGAATATATGGCTTGGGGCAGGCACAGTGTTATCCAGTCCAAACAGACCAAAATAACATGACAATGCTCCATGGATGTACAAGTCTTTCAAAGCTTTTCTTCCAGATGAAAAAAGTCCAGCTGACTCAAAATTAAATGGTACATTTCTTCTGGAAACCTCTGCCTCACTTCATGGACTTTGGAAGCAGGAACCGGGCTGTTTGCCATTCTCCAGGGACGACAATAGCTCTGAGTAACAGCAGCTGAATTCAGCCTGTACATAGCAAGCTCTTTTCTTGCAACAATTTTTCTCTGAGCAAATAAAGATATATTTGATTGTCAGTATTTCCACAACTGAACCTGCAAATACAACCAGAGATAACAAGAACAGCAAAGCACCCACTGCAATATTAGACACAAGCCAATGTCTTAAAAACCACAAAGCTTTGCCTCACACAGATCTTTTTAGCCAGCTTATTGAAGATGCTGTGTCACAGGCTAGATGATAAAACATTTCACATCTGCCAAGCATGTCAGCTGCAAGACTGGGTTAACACAGCAATAACACTCATCTTAAAACTGACTGTAACATCAGGTAAATTAGCTACAGCATTGAAAGGGTACACAGCAAAATGCCTGCATGATTTCAAAACATTAATGCCAATCCTCAGTACGCAGCTACCTTAATGTTAATGCCACAGTAAGTGAAGCCTTTCTCTAGCACCAATATCCACATCCATCTGTCCTGAAACCGGCACAAGTAATGCGATCCAGGGAGAGACAGACCTAGACAAGAGAAAAACAAAGCAAAAACTATGGTTCTATGGTGTATTATACTGATAAAAACCTTTCCTACTGCCAGCGGAGGAATTCAGCTGCAAACACAAAATATTTCTGCATCAAAACCAGTTAAAACTGGCTAACTCGTACCCCAGAACCTTCTAGGAATGAGCTGAAAGCCTGATGTTGAAGTTGTAGTGCTGCCTCTACAAAAGCCACGGAAATCTGGGAAATCCCCAGAACTGCAGGACTACGATATTCATACTGGCCCAGGGTTAAGCAACCCTACCCTCAATTCCCTTTGTAGACACAACTTTGATGATTAACGGTGATCTTTGGCTGCATTTCCAAAGGCACAGCTCACAATGATCTCACCTGGAGATCTAAAAATTCTTACACTAAAGAATCATCATCGAGTGCGTGAGTATCTTAACAGACCTATTTGCTGCAGAGTAAGAAGTTTTGTTATGGGAGAAATGAAAATCTAAATAGGATTTGTTACCTCCACAACCAGTTCCTAAATTGACTTGTCTGTATTCCTAAATGATCAGAAAATGTCCCTTAGGATACAAAATCTAGAGTGCAAACTATTTTGCTGAGGTGCTGGCTTACCACTGACATAATATCACACTCATTTCAGAGGTACATAAGCAGAGGCAGAGAGACAGAGCTACACTTTGAAGGGCACCTGCTCGTCTTTACAGACCTGTGGCTCAGTATCGTCCACACTGAACGCTGACAGTAGATACAGTGGAAATCACCTGTAGTCTTTCTGAAGCACCTCTGAGCCGTGTGTGTGTAATAAATCTGATTCCACTGTCTTAAGTTTGACATCACCCAAAATACAGCCACACAAAATAAAATATGGAAACCAAGTCCTGAACAACTTCAGGTCACACATCAAATTAATTAGCACTCAAAAATCCCAGAAACTGGCTCACATCTTAAAAATTAGGTGACACTTAAGTCCTGTCTTCTACCTGTTCCAATGTAAAGTCCATAGCATCTGCTGGCTATACCTTATTTCTTTTAAGTTACAGCCAACTGCCAAGTTCTCCAATGGTGCTGTCCTCAAGCATGACATTTGCTGCCAGTTTATAACCTGCTTTTGCTCTCACTGAAGTCTAAGTGATCACTCACTGGCACAGAGAATTTTAGTTTCAGAATGTTGTAGGATGAAAGCACTGAAACCAACCAATAAGCTGTAGTGAAATTTTAAGTAACCTTTTCTATCCCACTGAGCTAATGAAGTGCATTTTCTTGCTAACATTTTGCAAAGATTTTAATTCTTCTCTTGCCTAAGCTGCTAAAACTCTTTTACATCAAAAAAAAAAAAAGGTTTTAAATTAAAACAGAGGCATGCAAAGCGGTACCTCTTCATTTTGAGCTCATCTGAGAACACCACATTTTTTCGTGCTTGAAGACATTCATTCAGATTTTCCCATGAAAGAGGAGACTTATTTCCCCCTCAAGGCCAGCAGTTTTAATTACTTAATCTAAGCCATACATGCCATTGATATAAAATAGATACAACAGATAGATATAAGTATATATTATATATCTATTATGTATCTAGAACATACATAGGCTGATGCAGTTGACAAACTACTTTAGGGAAAAAGCTTCCTAGTCAATTTTTTTTTAATAGCTCTCTCTACACCAGTACTAAAAGTGCAGCAAAATAAAGCACAATAAAGCACTTGCATACAGTCTTCAGAAAAGTATGATTAAGGTTAACTGCCACTGTCTGTAAATATTAGTCCATTGTTTCTAGTCATAGGCCATTTTCAGAGAGGCTTATGTAAACCTTTGCCTCTTGTCTAAGCACAACAATCTTTTGGTTGTTAAAAAAGACTGTTTCTCAAGAAAACGAGCTTACAATTTCAACAGTTATTCTCTCTCCAGCTGGGAAAAAGACTCGGCATTTCTTCACCTTTGTTTATATAACTCTGTGAAATACCCATCATGATGTCTCTCATAGGCTTTTAAACCACAAGTGCTATTACAACCCTACCCTAACTGCACAAGATAGGACATTAGCTCTTATCAACTGGTTCTGTTCTCAGCTGCTTAATGCTTTTCAGGCTACATTATATATTTTACAAACCCATTCCATATTCATCATTCCTACTTAACACAGCCAAATTAGCAAAGTCATCCTCTGGTTCCTGAGTTATGGGATCGAGGCAGAGAAAGACACACTCACACAGTGGCAAGGAACAGTCTGACACACCTCCTTATCTCTGCTGACTGTACACAGAACCCCCCAATTTACTGTCTCCAACTAGGTGGGATGAATGCACAGCATCCTTTTTTGTTCAGTACAAAAAGATTAGGGTTGATACTGTTCCTGAGTCTCTCCTTATTTTAAAGATAACAAGCCAGAATTATTTCCTTACAAGACTGTAACAAGTAGAGATCTACGAGAAAGACAGAAATAATCACTTTTTCCTCAACTAAACAATCTCGGAATGTAAGTTCTAACCTGTGCTGTGAAATATAGCTTAAAGCACATCCTACGATTCTCCTCCAGGAAAACCACGCTTCCCAAAGTGTTTACCTGCATTCCTCCACAGCATTGCTAGCCCACCTACCTAGGCTACTACCGGCTGCTAGTGCAGACTGCAGAGCCACTGCCAAACTCGGGACCACCTGCTGGTAGTACACGTAATCGGAGCAAACGCACGCCGCAGCGCCAACAGGTCCTGGCCAGCCTCAGATAGGCCTGGGAAACCCAATCAAAAACACCGGTAGCGTGAAGAGCGGCAGCAAAGGAGAAGAAAGGAGCGCAGAGATGGCAACGCAGGTCAGCAGGATTGGGAATAAAACCACATTGAGTGCGATTAAGGTGGCGGCAGATTTCCGACGTTGCTTTTTCTCTGTCCACGACGTCAAAAGAACAGCCATGGCAAACTGCAACTTTGAGACAAACTGAAGCAGTCGATGCCGTGGGATACCAACCTGTGAGATACATACAAGAAGCACATGTTGATTTGTATTCGGTATCACACCCAGCACTGCCAAAGCTGCCTTATTGACAATAATGTTAAGAAAATGCAGAGTGATTATCATTGACTGGTGCTGCAGCATACACCTTGGCACACAGGCTTTTAGCCTCTATTTGCAAGGTTCTCGACTCTGTCATTCCCTAATACGGGAAGAAAAGGAAACAAAGACGTTAAGAGCTATCTACTTAAATATGCTTTGTGAGAATTACCAGCAAGAGTCTGATTCCTGTATCAGGGCTCCTGTTCCATTAGAGGCTGGGATTCAACACCAGCATTTGTGCTATCAATACAACCACTATGTCCACCAGGGCATTTCCTGTAAGCTGCCACACCTAAAACAGATCTCTCAGACATCCATGTACAAATGTATTTATTGATCTCTGCTTTCATGACCTGGGATATTTCTTCCAAGTCACCTTCATACTTAAATCAAGTAGAAGATGATTTCTTAAGCTAACATATTTAAAATTCAAATTACCATCCCAAATATCATTGTGAATCCTATGCAAAAAGACACAGAATGAAGATATTGTAGCGCACGGTCTAGTGACAGGAATGCAATCATAGCAAATGGAGACACTGTAATTGAAATAAAAGAAACATTGAAGTCCTTTAGGAAACACAGTTCAAGTCTACAAAGGTAAACAATCTCATTGAATCATAGAATGGGTTGGGTTGGAAGGGATCATAAAGCCCATCCAGTTTTAAACCCCCACAGACACCTCAAGTTGCTCAAGGCCCCCTCCAACCCGGCCTTGAACACTTCCAGGCATAGGGCATCCACAGCTTCTCTGGACAAATTGTGCCAGTGCCTCACCACCCTCTTTGGGAGGGTGAGCAGCAGTTCCCTCAACTGATGTTATTTTATACAATTAAATCATTCAGATCAAATTTTGGTTCCCCCAAACACATTTGTTTGTAATTAACCTACCAGAAAGGAGACTGTTCCCTTTACCAGCAAGTTGTAAGAAGCAAATATTTAGTCAGCTTGAAGACTCTCAACTCATTTTTGTGGTACAGACCCTTATAAAAAAATCCACAGGAGCCATTTTTTTCCAAAAGTCAACGCTAATGTTCTAACTAAAATCCTTTAAAAGGCCTTGATTTCTGAGCTGGACTTCTAAAAGCTCAGCTTTTAAAATTTACCCTTAAAGAAAAAGCAACTAAAATCACTAATTGCTTTTAAATGCTATGAACCAGTAATTTTGATCTCAATACACAATTCAGCAAAGTCTCGACAAATATTCCCAGCTGCTTGTTTTTTCTTTAGTACATCCATAGGGTCTTGCACATAGAGCACATCTAGCGTTGTTTCAGTCTTCCTACAATCATCATCTAACACCCAGCAGACAGCACGTATTCCTACCTAGCATTGGTATAATCCTCCTGACAACACCAACTTTCATCAGCCTTCTTTGCTTCTCCATGAACACAGTCACAGTCCTCACATCCTTTGGATAAAAAGGGTTTCGGAAGACTCCAAACAAGTACACTCTCTGAATCTCTCTAAGAATCCACATCATTATAAGTAAGAGGATCAGAACGTAACTCGCAACGGCCTGAGGACTGGCTCTGGAAAATGATGAAAAGCCTGCAAATCGATGCAGCAGGCTCGCTTCTAGGAGAGCAAATGTCTATACAGTCAGATAAAACATAAATTTTCTTCACCCAAAATGCATTCTAAGACCTCTGTGCATATTTTTAGATTTGCTGGAGGCTAAATGGCTGATTATGGTGTGTTTGAAGGCAAAACCAATCTTGCTTAGGTTAAGACTCAGCCTGAACCCAAATCCAGTCATGAAGAAGAGCACACCGAGTGTGCTGGGTATGAAATAGGATGCTATTGCTGTTCCAGCAGAAATGAGAAACATTACTAACAACCTGTGAAGGAGAAAATAAAAAGATTTGCTTGAAAAGAAAAAGGTTATGAACAACATTGATATATTTAGCAGTTACATAAACATTTACTTTGTGTTACTTGACATAGGTGAACCTCCTAGTCCAAACTCCAACAGTTGTTCCGTTGCCCATAGAAAAGGTGTGTCAAGCGGGGACAGGATTCCCATTGCCCATAAGAATGGCAAAAAGCAGGGTCCAGACCTCAACTCTGCAACACAAAAATCCTAAGAACGTTTTCAAAATTACAAAAGCAAAAATTTATGCAAGTCCAAGACATAAGAGTTAACGCTGAAGAAATAGGCACGTTGTGTGTTCACCAAGAGATAAACTCTTTTTTAGGAATACAAAATGTTATTTTCTACATAAAAGTATTAAAATTTTCCTGTAGAAATGCAAGGATTGATATTAGAAATTTGCATAAAATCTAAGCCATACATAACTCACCAGCTAGCTAAGGAACTTACAGGTGGACTGCTGAGATATTGGGTTTCTCTCTACATCCCACTAAAAGAATTTTGTCAGGAATTTAAAGAACACCTGAATTTTCTCCTCAGGAAATTAGAAGAGTTTGGTATCCAAGACCACGTGTATAATTCTCATAGCATAACTGAAGAGACAACTAGGGTAAATCATTATTAACAAAAAAAAATAATTATTATCATTAACAAAGACATATCCAAGGGAAAATTAGAAAAATCAAACATACTTTTTAAAATGCATTTCAAGTACCCCAACCATAAAACAGTCACAAGACAAAGTGATACAAACATCACCTGAAAGGGAGAAAGAATAGAGAAAGTAAATGTAAAAGCACCTTGCTTTAAGACATTCTACAAATACTTTAGCTAAGACGCTCATCTCAAAAGTGGAAACATAAAAATCTCATGTTTGTAGACTGACTCAGTTCTTTTTCACTATAAAAACACTTTAAAATCCAAATTTAAAATCCATATAACAAAGATATAGTGCCATTCACACTGGCTGATCTATTCACTAAAACCAAATTCATGGTCCTTTTAAACTGTAATTCAAAACCCCCGGAAATCACTTTGTAGAGTTTAATTAAGAAAATATTCCAGGATGAAATCTGGATCTAAACCCAGTGCTCCTGAAGCGTGCAGTGTTTAGATTGATGATGACAAGTCAGGAACACGTTTTTGAAAACAGATCTTTTAAAAGGATGTCGATGCAAGTACTTTTCTACAAAAATACTGACATTGATGCAGTAGAAGGCGATTTTAGCTGTCTTACTTAGAAACTGCTCTAACTGCTCCTCCTAATTTATATGGAATGCTATAAAAATTTAAGAACTATTTTTAAGCACAGTTTAGACCCTCAATTTTTACCATATGCTCTTCTAGCTTCTTTCTTTGGATTCCCTACAGTTGATTAGAATCTCAAATTAAATTTTCCTCAGAAGAATCACTTCATCTTTGGCACTAAAAACATATAGAATAGAATAGCCATTATTTTAACCAGGTAACTGCTCTATTATGTTTCCCTGAGTGCAAGATCCACTGCAATAAAGACAAAAATATAGAAAGGTCTCATCAGAGCAGTGATTTCATAAGTACCCAGTGCTTGGAAAGCAGCTGTTTTGGTCGCTGCATTTATGATTAACAAGTACTCTCCTATACCTATGGTCATCCATCCAAACACAAAGATCGTAACAGTTCCTCCAAGGTTATTCTATGACTCTATGCTGGATATGGAGAAGACAGTGCTCTATCAGCAGTGGGTGATGCCCACAGGGAAATCTCCACCCGCACCCTCTCATCGTGCCTGGGAAAAGTCTCTTTGGAACCAATGACCTGTCGCAGGAACAGAGACCCTGCCAAAGACAGCCCCTTCCCACCACCAGGATATACACCACCACCTGCCCATCGGTGTCACGAAGGCACCAAGAGCACGGCTGCTGTCCTCAAGCACCGAAGTCAGCATCAAGGGAGCCCATTGGCCCTCACAACACGGGGTCTCAAGGAGAAAAGGTTCCAAGGCTCACAGTACCTGTAAGTCGCAAGGGCTCGGAAGGCTTCTGTGTGCTTTGTGAAGGGAGCCCTGGGAGCCCAATCCTGCTGTGGACTCTGTACTTTGTGGGTGTTGGAGCGTGGGCTGCCTAGCACAGCTGCGAGTCGCTGAACCAAGAGGTGCAAAAGGGTGGGGCTGGTGGGTGGGCAAGCACGTGATTGGCTGCGGTGCCCGTGATGTCACAAAGGACAAATCACAATGGGGACAGTTATAAGGGCACAAGCAGGCAGCCCTGCCCCAGTGCGACTTGTAAGGTTGGTGAGTGCACCCCTGGGGGAGGCTGTGCTGGACGAGGGCTGGGGTGAAACGTGGCCTCCTGGGGGGGTGGGTTCTCCCCTGGCATCGAGGCCCCAGACGCTCACAGGATCACCTTGGGCAGGGCACGGTTCAAATGCCTTGCTTCCTCCCAGCTGCCTCGAACCCTTTCCTACCTGCCCCCAGGTCCCTACTACTCCCGTCTCCACTGCCCCTGCCACCAGCTCTGTCTCTCCCAGTACCCCTGAACTCCTTCTCTCCCTCCTCCTGCAGGCCATGGCTGTCGCACCACTCGTCGTGTGCCTATTGCTGTACCTCTTCCAGAAACTGACAACAGTAGGTGATGACCTGGATAAGGTCACGCACGACCGCATGCAGGAGCGTCAGGGGATGCTGAGCCGGGAGATGACTCACCTGCTGCGTGAGACAGAGCCGAGGGATCTGGTGATGAGGGTCATAGAGCAGAGGGGACAAATGCCGAAGATACAGGAGCAGCACCAATTCATCTGGAATACCCTGGTCTTTGCTGCCTTGCAGCTTTGGCAGTTCTGGGTCATTGCAAATGTCCTGGTCCTGCTCTTTGGGCTCTGGTGGCTGTTCAGGAAAAGGAGCCATGAGAAAGACACCAGCGACGAGGAAAATTCCAATCAAAATATGGATGTTGAGTATGACCTGGAAAGGGTTTCTGAAGAGCACATACACTGGCCACTTGAGGACATGGACACAGAGTTTATAGAGGTAGAGAGGCTGGTGTTCACTATTGTCAATAGCATTGGAAACATGTCGTCAAGCAATTTCTTCCCAGTGCTGCAACCACTCATGTTCGTGGACTGTGAAACCCTGAGTACCTGTGAGGATGTTTCAATCTACCATTATATTGTGCCCATGAAGCCCCCTCATGGGCACACATTCCACACAGAGATGATTTTTTCAGAAAAGATGTCAACAAGGATCTTTCGCATCCGTGTGGCGTTGGTGTGCACCTGCACAATGGAGCAGGGGGTGCAGAAGATGTGCTGTTTGCTCCACCAGTCTGAGGAGGAGCTGAGGGGGAATCAGGGCCTCACCCTCCTGCACACCCTCTGCACCGGCTCTTACCTGGATGTGGAGAAAGTTGCCCACTGGTTCAGTCAAAAGGTGGAAGAGGTCTGGAAGACTTTGTCTCAATCTTACCAACACTGTCTAACGGTGCTGCCCTCCAGACACTCCTGCAAAATACAGGTGACAAAAGGCAGCCAGAAAATCTTCAAAATTGAGGTGGAATTTGCGGTGCAGCTGCACAACTCAGATACCTTCTTGAGCAGCAGGAGAACAGAGGTTACCTTCCTGCCAAGCACAATGTGGCCAGAGACCTATGTTGTGGAAGAGGAGGACTTCAACACCATCACCTCAAATGACTGGTGGCCTTTGGCTGGATCCTGGTGGAGAAAAGCTTTTCCACCTATACCTTCCAGACTGTTGTGATGCACCTCCTGCCTGCTCAGCGGTCACAGAGCTGGGGAGCATTTTGCAGAAGAGCAGGCTCAGTGGGCTCTCCTTTCACTGACCCCCCCCAGCCGTCTGAGCTCCTGTGTTGCTCTGAGGAGAAGTCCATCATCTAAATGTATCATGAACACTTCTAATATTTCCTTTGAATAATTATGAAGAATTGCGACAATTGAAGACAATAACACAGAGGCCTTGACACAGTTTGATAATGAGCTGAGAATTGGCTAAACTTGAAGTAGTGAAAAGTCCGGAGCAGTTTATCAGGAGGGATTGGGTAAAGAAATCAGAATATTTAGCTACCAATTAAGAAACAGCTCAAGGCAGGTGTACAAATGTTTTAACGCAATCACCGATGTTGAATTGGCATGTGGACAATGACTTTGCAAAAAGATTGTTATAAAAGAACAATTTGTGTTACAAATAAAGGATTCCAATTTCAACTTCTTTTGGAACCTGCATCAGGGTCCGTGCCTTGTCTGCTGCCATCAATCAGCAACCCCAAGTCCTTCTCCATAGGGCTCAGGGCTGTATCGTGGAGCAGGGATCACTACAA
The DNA here is from genome assembly GCA_033556795.1 of Tapera naevia. Classification (NCBI taxonomy): domain Eukaryota; kingdom Metazoa; phylum Chordata; class Aves; order Cuculiformes; family Neomorphidae; genus Tapera; species Tapera naevia. The sequence goes on along the minus strand of JAUMJJ010000157.1, from coordinate 5,419,088 downwards.
ACACAGGAGCAATGGGCGTATAAGCAGAGGAGTGAAAGGAGCAAGATGCTGTTATTTTTAGTACGGGTTTTAAAAGCGTGCCTAGGCAGGAGCTATGAGTACATGGGAGATGCACGCATGGTCTTTCACCTTGGTAAGTCTGTGTGCTGTACTCTGGCCAATGTAAGCATTAACCTAAAAGAGATACAAAACAGCATGGATAAATATCTGGTTGGCTGATTATGATCAGCTGTCTTTGTTAGGAGGATTTTCTTCTGTTGGCAATTACTTTGGAACATTTTTGAGGTAGAATACAAAAGCCTAAGCAAACCTTTCCTAGCTGTTTGGATTTGCAATACAGTAACTGTTTCCTATAATTTCCAAGAATTCTCCCTTTTCCTCTGAAGCTTTGTTTGAGGTTAATGGAGATGCTGTTTGTGGACAGCTTGCAGGAACACAATCAGATTGCCTCCATCAGGTAGATAATCTGTGTTTACTCAGATTAACCTTAGAACAAAGTTCAAAAGGCAACAGGACAGCTATGAACAATTTCACAATCACACATGACCAACAAATAAGTCAGGATTTTGTAATAGCCCCCCAAAATGAGCATATTTCTTATAAACTGTGTTGGATTGTGACTTAGATGTTTAGCCAAGCATTGGTAATGTGTGAAAAGTTGTCTTGATTCTTTTGATAGAAGATGAACTGCGTGGCAAGGTTGTGTGGGGGACAGGAGCTTCCAGTGGAATCGGAGAAGAATCCTTGCCGTCTTTGCTAGTAAGTAAAACAATCTGTCGACTTTCTAGTCCTGAGACCAACTGGCCAACATTTGCTGTGACCCTTTGAGTGCCTTGGGCAGGGCACGGTCCGTTGTGGCTACATACAAGTTGGATCTCACTTCTGTCTCTACAGAAATGATCGATTCTAGTCTAGTTGGAGTGAGTTCCACCAGACCCCGAGGCCAGGTGTGAAGCTGACACTGTTGGCCCTAAATAGATGAAAAAGAATCAATGCATTTAAAAATAAATAAATAAAAATAAAATTGAACCTCAAATAACGTGTTCAGTTTTGGGCCCCTCACTACAAGGAGAACATTGAGGTGCTGCAGTTATTTAGCCTGGAGAAAAGGAGTCTGAAGGGAGATCTCATCACTGTCTACAACCACCTGAAAGGAGGTTGTAGCAAGGTGACTATTGGTCTCTTCACCCAAGTGACAGGTGATAGGATGAGAGGTAATGGCCTCAAGTTCTGCCAGGGGAGGTTTGCATTAGACATTGGGAAGAATTTCTTCACCAAAAGGGTTCTCAGGCACTGGCACAGCTGCCCAGGGAAGGGGTTGAGTCACCGTCCCCAGAGGGATTTACAAGATGGGTAAATAAGGTGATCAGGGCTATGGTTTAGTAGTGGACAGGTACGGTTGGACTTGATGATCTCAAAGGTCTTTTCCAACCAAGCGATTCTAAGATTCTATGACTTATCAGCAGTTCTGCCTAACAGGGGAGGTGGCAGACCACTAGAGCCTTGCCAATGTGATGCTCACCTAGAAGAAGGGCCGGAAGAAGGATCTGGTGAACAACTACCCGGTCAGCTTGACCTTGGTACCAGGAAAAGTAATGGAGCAGTACATCTTGACTGTGCTCACCACACAAGAGCAGGTCAAAAAGGGAATCCAGCCCAGACAGCATGGGTTCACGGGTTCATCACTGTCTACAGCTAACAGAAAGGAGGAGGTAGTGAGGTGAGTGCTCATCTCTTCTCCCAAGCAGCTGGTGATAGAATGAGAGGAAATGGCCTCAAGTAGCACCACTGAGTGCTAGGGGCTCGGGAGGCTCCCGTGTGTAGAAGAATTTCTAGATGAAGCTGGGCATGGGAGAATACTAGAGCTGTATGAACAGGACATAGGGTTATCTCGTAGTAACTTGGTAAACAATCAAGAGGAATTTGGCTACTTGCAAAGTATCAGCAGGATGTGAAGCAGAGACCAAGATAAGGAAGAAGCAGCCCAGCTGGTGCCAGAGCCAGGAGCCCTCTGCGTGGACAGTGTACTCCAGCCAATCAGCAGCAACCGTAAGGCGCGTGGACAGAAGCATTAACCCAATCAGCTAGCTACGCCGGTCGCGTGTGCCTCTATCCAAAGATACTTAACCACACATGCTATCAATGAAGGGGGCATTCACATTAACTCTATGAGTAAGTGTCAGGCTGCTCGGCACAGCTGCGAGTCGCTGAACCAAGAGGTGCAGAAGGGTGGGGCTGGTGGGTGGGCAAGCGCGTCATTGACTGCGGCGCCCGTGATGTCACAAAGGACAAATCACAATGGGGACAGTTATAAGGGCATAAGCAGGCAGCCCTGCCCCAGTGCGACTTGTGAGGTTGGTGAGTGCACCCCTGGGGGAGGCTGTGCTGGACGAGGGCCGGGGTGAAACGTAGCCTCCTGGGGGGGTGGGTTCTCCCCTGGCATCGAGGCCCCAGACGCTCACAGGGTCACCTTGGGCAGGGCACGGTGCAAAGGCCTTGCTTCCTCCCAGCTGCCTCAAACCCTTTCCTACCTGCCCCCAGGTCCCTACTGCACCAGTCCCCACTGCCCCCACCCCCATCTCCGTACCTCCCAGCACCTCTGATCCACTTCTCTCCTCCTCCTGCAGACCATGGCTGTCGCACAATTCCTCGTCCACATTTTGCTGTCCATCTTCCAGACACTGCCAATTGTAGGTGATGACCTGGATAAGGCCATGCACGACCGCATGCAGGAGCGTCAGGAGATGCTGAGCTGGGAGATGACTCGCCTGCTGCGTGAGATAGAGCAGAGGGGTCTGGTGCTGTGGGGCGTGGAGCAGAGGGGCCCGATGCAGAAGATACAGGAGCAGCACCGATTCATCTGGAATACCCTGGTCTTTGCTGCCTTGCAGCTTTGGCAGTTCTGGGTTGTTGCTGGAGTCCTGGTCCTGCTCTTTGGGCTCTGGTGGTCGTTCAGGAAAAGGAGCTGCAACACAGAGCAGGTTAAGGAGGAGGAGAAAGAAGAACACGATGATGCAAATGGACAGGAACGCTTTTCCAATGAGTACCCACATTGGCCAGCTCAGGACACGGCCAGACAGTGCAAGAAGGCAGAGGATCTTGTGCTCAGTTTTATCCATCACATCAGACAACTCCCATCAAATAGTTTCTTCCCAGTGCTGCAACCACCCATCGGGGTGGGCAGCACCTTTGAAGGCTGGAGTCCCCTTGAGGATGATCCAGTCTACAGCTTCCTTGTGCCCCTGAAGGCCCCTCAGGGGCATATATTCAACATGGTACTGTGCCCTGTAAGGGGGACACCAAGGAAATTCTGCATCAACGTGGAGTTGGAGTGCACCTGCATGTTGGAGCAGCAGGTGGAGATGATTCAGTGCTGCCTTCACCAGTCTAAAGAAGACCTGAAGCGGAATCAGGCCCTACACCTCCTACGCACTCTCTGCACTGCCTCCTTCCTCGATGTGCAGAAAACTGCCCACTGGTTTAGTCAAAATGTGGAAGAAGTCTGGAAGGCCTTGCCTCAGTCTTCCCAATGCTCTCTAACAGTGTTGCCCTCCAATCGCTCCTGCAATTTCCAGGTGACAAATGTCAGCAAGAAAATCCTCTCGATTGAGATAATCTTTGGGGTACAGGTAGGCGACTCAGACATCTTCCTGAGCAGCCAGACTACAGAGGACAACACCCCGAAAACGATATGGCCAGAGAGCTGTGCTGTGGCAGAGAGGAAGTTCTTCAGGCATATGGCCACGCAGGCCCCACCAAACAGCGTCCACCTCAAGTGCCTTGAGGTCTGCACCCGCATCCTGGTGGGCACAAGCTTTCCCACCTATACCTTCAAGACGGTTGTGATGCACCTCTTGACCACCACACCCCTGTCAGACTGGAGCAGGAAGGATTTTGTGCCACGGCTGCAGGATATCATGAAATACTTGCACTGCTGTCTGCAGAACAAACGCCTCCACCACTTTTTCTTTCACAATGGGAATGTCCCCAAGGAGATAAACGTGCCCCGAATCTTCAAAATGGGTGAGCCGTTGAACCTCTTCCAACGCTACCTAGAGGACCCAGCAGCACATGCCGTTGCACTGTTGGATTTTAAAGAGATGGAAAAGAGACTCAAAACAATTCGACACATCTTGAAAGAGGTCGCATGACAGAGCTGTGTTTGTGGGTCTCTTGCCATTGCAGGGAGGCCGGTGCCTTCTTGTGCCAGAGACTCCTCTTTCCATCTGCATCGTGACAATCCCCGTCTCTTCGAGAGAGTCCATTCCCTGTGCAATATTAACCATGTACACAGTTGCCAATAAATGGCGTGTTTGAACAAATGCTGCGTCCCTGCGTGTCTGAGCATCACTTTGTCAGGGAACACAGGCACAGGGTGCTGCCTGCTCAGCGGTCACAGAGCCGGGGAGCATTTTGCAGAAGAGCAGGCGCAGTGGGCTCTCCTTTCACTGACCCCCCCCAGCCGTCTGAGCTCCTGTGTTGTGGTTACTGGGAAGCTGTGAAGCACTGGAAGAGGCTGCCCAGGGAAGTGGTGGATTCACTGGAGGTGTTCAAGAAGTGTGTAGATGTGTCACTTTGGGATATGGTTTAGTAGATGATGCTGTAGGGCTGATAGTCAGACTCCATCTATCTTCTAGGTCTTTTCTAACTTCAATGAGTTTATGATTCTATTATTTTGTGATTGCTGCTCTGAGGAGAAGTGTCTGTAAAACCATGCTGAGCGCTTGGGAAAGATGAGCAAAGCCAAGGAGTTTAGAATCTAACTGAAAAGTCATAAAAGGGAAATTCTGAAGAAGAAGAATAGGGCCAAGTGCAGCTGCAGGTGGCTGGGTTTACTGCAGAGTTTTATAGCTTCAAACACAAGTGCCACACTGGATAAAGGGTAGAAAATGGTTCTGACCATTCCTTCCCAGAGGACACTACAAAAAATCAGCGGCCAACAACCAGGAGTCACGTACTTCAACGTCTGGAGGTGCTGCCTATATAGGTCATGGCTGCTTGAATAAGAATTGTCTCACCACTCTGCATTTTTATATTGCTACGTTGTGTTTTTCTGGGATGCTCTGTTGTCATCAAATGTTTTCCTACACATTTTTTTTTTTAAGGGAGTAAACAGTGAGGTGGTAGGGAGAGAGGAGGAAAGGAGGATTCACTCACACTTACATCACTCTAACTTAGTGTGTGCTTAACTAAAGAGCTGCAAATCTAAAATTCTATGATTGTATGACTTATTGGCAGTCCTGGTTAACAGGGGAGGTCGCAGACAACCAGAGCCTTGCCAATGTGATGCTCACCTAGAAGAAGGGCCAGAAGAAGGATCTGGGGAACCGCTACCCGGTCAGCTTGACCTCGGAACCAGGAAAGGTAATGGAGCAGTACCTCTTGACTGTGCTCACCACACAAGAGCAGGTCAAAAAGGGAATCCAGCCCAGACAGCATGGGTTCACGGGTTCATCACTGTCTACAGCTACCGGAAAGGAGGAGGTAGCGAGGTGAGTGCTCGCTCATCTCTTCTCCCAAGCAGCTGGTGATAGACTGAGAGGAAATGGCCTCAAGTAGCACCACTGAGTGCTAGGGGCTCGGGAGGCTTCCGTGTGCTTTGTGAAGGGACCCCTGGGAGCCCCATCCTGCTGTGGACTCCGTACTTTGTGGGTGTTGGGGTGCAGGCTGCCCGGCACAGCTGCAAGTCGCTGAACCAAGAGGTGCAGAAGGGTGGGGCTGGTGGGTGGGCAAGCGCGTCATTGGCTGCGGCGCCCGTGATGTCACAAAGGACAAATCACAATGGGGACAGTTATAAGGGCATAAGCAGGCAGCCCTGCCCCAGTGCGACTTGCGAGGTTGGTGAGTGCACCCCTGGGGGAGGCTGTGCTGGACGAGGGCTGGGGTGAAACGTGGCCTCCTGGGGGGGGGGGGGTTCTCCCCTGGCATCGAGGCCCCAGACGCTCACAGGATCACCTTGGGCAGGGCACGGTGCAAAGGCCTTGCTTCCTCCCAGCTGCCTCAAACCCTTTCCTACCTGCCCCCAGGTCCCTACTACACCAGTCCCCACTGCCCCCGCCCCCATCTCCATCCCTCCCAGCACCTCTGATCCACTTCTCTCCTCCTCCTGCAGGCCATGGCTGTCGCACAATTCCTCGTCCACATTTTGCTATCCATCTTCCAGACACTGCCAATGGTAGGTGATGACCTGGATAAGGCCATGCACGACCGCATGCAGGAGCGTCAGGAGATGCTGAGCTGGGAGATGACTCGCCTGCTGCGTGAGATAGAGCAGAGGGGTCTGGTGCTGTGGGGCGTGGAGCAGAAGGGCCTGATGCCGAAGATACAGGAGCAGCACCGATTCATCTGGAATACCCTGGTCTTTGCTGCCTTGCAGCTTTGGCAGTTCTGGGTTGTTGCTGGAGTCCTGGTCCTGCTCTTTGGGCTCTGGTGGTCGTTCAGGAAAAGGAGCTGCAACACAGAGCAGGTTAAGAAGGAGGAGATAGAAGAACACGATGATGCAAATGGACAGGAACGCTTTTCCAATGAGTACCCACATTGGCCAGCTCAGGACACGGACAGACAGCGCAAGAAGGCAGAGGATCTTGTGCTCAGTTTTATCCATCACATCAGACAACTCCCATCAAATAGTTTCTTCCCAGTGCTGCAACCACCCATCGGGGTGGGCAGCACCTTTGAAGGCTGGAGTCTCCTTGAGGATGATCCAGTCTACCGCTTCCTTGTGCCCCTGAAGGCCCCTCAGGGGCACACATTCAACGTGGTACTGTGCCCTGTAGAGCGGAAACCAAGGAAATTCTGCATCAACGTGGAGTTGGAGTGCACCTGCATGTTGGAGCAGCAGGTGGAGATGATTCAGTGCCGCCTTCACCAGTCTAAAGAAGACCTGAAGCGGAATCAGGCCCAACGCCTCCTACGCACTCTCTGCACTGCCTCCTTCCTCGATGTGCAGAAAACTGCCCACTGGTTCAGTCAAAATGTGGAGGAAGTCTGGAAGGCCTTGCCTCAGTCTTCCCAATGCTCTCTAACAGTGTTGCCCTCCAATCGCTCCTGCAAATTCCAGGTGACAAATGTCAGCCAGAAAATCCTCTCGATTGAGATAATCTTTGGGGTACAGGTAGGCGACTCAGACATCTTCCTGAGCAGCCAGACTACAGAGGACAACACCCCGAAAACGATATGGCCAGAGAGCTGTGCTGTGGCAGAGAGGAAGTTCTTCAGGCATATGGCCACGCAGGCCCCACCAAACAGCGTCCACCTCAAGTGCCTTGAGGTCTGCACCCGCATCCTGGTGGGCACAAGCTTTCCCACCTATACCTTCAAGATGCTTGTGATGCACCTCTTGACCACCACATCCCTGTCAGACTGGAGCAGGAAGGATTTTGTGCCACGGCTGCAGGATATCATGAAATACTTGCGCTGCTGTCTGCAGAACAAACGCCTCAACCACTTTTTCTTTCACAATGGGAATGTCCCCAAGGAGATAAACGTGCCCCTATTCTTCAAAATGGGTGAGCCGTTAAACCTCTTCCAACGCTACCTAGAGGACCCAGCAGCACATGCCGTTGCACTGTTGGATTTTAAAGAGATGGAAAAGAGACTCAAAACAATTCGACACATCTTGAAAGAGGTCGCATGACAGAGCTGTGTTTGTGGGTCTCTTGCCATTGCAGGGAGTCTGGGGCCTCCTTGTGCCAGAGGCTCCCTATTCCATCTGGATGGTGACCATCCCCATCTCTTCGAGAGAGTCCATTCCCTCTGCAATATTAACCATGTACACAGTTGCCAATAAATGGCGTGTTTGAACAAGTGCTGCATCGCTGCGTGTTTGAGCATCAAATTGTCCGGGAACGAAGGCACAGGGTTCTGCCTGCTCAGAGGCCACAGATCTGGGGAGTATTTTGCAGAAGAGCAGGCGCAGTGGGCTCTCCTTTCACTGACCCCCCCCCCCAGCCGTCTGAGCTCCTGTGTTGTGGTAACTGGGAAGCTGGGAAGCACTGGAAGTGGCTGCCCAGGGAAGGGGTGGATTCACTGGAGGTGTTCAAGAAGTGTGTAGACGTGTCACTTTGGGACATGGTTTAGTAGGCATGATAGTGTAGGGTTGATGGTTGGACTTGATGATCTTAGAGGGCTTTTCCAACTTCAATGAAGTTGTGATTATATTATTTTGTGATCTGTTCTTGTGAGTAAAAGTCCACCATCCAAATGTATCTTAAGTACTTCTAAAATTTCATTTGAATAATTATGAAGAATTACATAGTTCTGATGTTACATAAATAAAAATGCTTTCTCATCGCATGGAATTTTGTTCAATTCACCTTAACATGATCTGTATTTCTGTTATTTATATAAACAGAGGTGATTTAATCATACCTCTTAAAGTAAAGAAAGTACGTGATGTAAAGGAAATGGATCATATGACTACAGGGCCCTGGGTTCCACCACTGTCTCGCAATACTAAAGAAAGCTCCTCTTCATATAAATGGCCCGTCTCCTGCAGAATTGTTTGGAGCTTTTCTGGATTTCTCTTTCTATTATCGCTGTGAGAAAAAGTGCTTTTAAATTCAATAAACAGGAAGAGAAGTCAAAGTAGTGTGGTCTGGAGGAATGAGAGGAGCTTAGGCGCTGAGTCCTCGAGAAAATTCACCCTTTTGTGGAGGACACATCTGGAACACTTAAGGCACATTCAAATACCCAGTTAGGTCAGTGAGGTTGTAAAATCCCCACCAAAGGTAACTGTACAAGTTGCTCAAAACCCCATCCAGCCTGTCCTTGAATACTTCCAGGGAGGGGGTATCCACAACATCTCTGGTCAAGCTGAGACAGGGAATCTCCACCCTCATGGTTAAAAATTTTTCCATGACTTTGACTTTTCAAAAAGATTGTTATAAAAGAACAATTTGTGTTACAAATAAAGGATTTCAATTTCAACTTCATTTTGAACCTGCATCGGGGTCCGTGCCCTGACTGCTGCAATCAGCAACCCCAATCCTTCTCCACAGGGCTGCTCTCACTCGCATCATCCCCCATCCTGTACTCAAACCTGAATCTTTCCCCTTTCAATTTAAAGCCATTCCCTCATCCTATCACTACTTGCCCTTGTAACAACTCCCTCCCTGGCTTTCTTTTATCATAGAATCATAAAATGGTTTAAGTTGGAAGGAACGTTAAATATCATCCAGTTCCAAACCACTGCCATGGATAGGGATACCTTCCACTGCATCAGGTTGCTCAAAGCATCATCCAACCTGGCCTTGAACACTTCCAGTAAAAATAATCATCCCCCTTCCGAACCACGCTCTCAGTCGCAAACCCTCACTCCACCATAAGCCCCAGGCACAACTTTCTGATTGGATGCAGTCCTATCTCCCCATCTCAACCCAAAACCCAGTTCCATTTCCCACATGGGAGAGCTCATGGTGTCCCTCATCCCATCTTCTTTCAGATCATTTAACATCTGTGTTGAGATTATTCCACGTTTTAGATATGTCACCGATGCTTCTGCTCCCCAATGACATTTCTGGTGCTCTGTCTGTAAAATCATTCTCATGATGGCAGGAGGCACGACTATCTGTCCAGTTGTAGTTACATACCATCCTTCTGGATTCAGTTGAGCTTTCACTAGCTCTGCCAATTTCTTGTCTTCTTCTGAGTACTTTGGTTTCTGAGTGAGATAATTTTGAAAGGGGCTTAACTTCGTCGGTATTAAGGCCATAATAGTCTGTACCTGCCATGCAACTCATCGAGCTGTTCGATCTGCTAATGTGTTCCCTTCAGCCACTTTGGAGTCCCCTCCTCGGTACGCTTTACAGTGCATGATTGCCACCTGCTTGGGTAATTGTACAGCAGCTATTAAATTTAGAATTTCTGTTTGATATTTTATATTGGTACCTTGTGATGACAACAGTCCATGCTCCTTCCATAAGGCTCCATGTATGTGAACCACTCCAAATGCATATTTTGAATCACTCCATATATTTATTCGTTTGTCGTTACTCAATTCTAAGGCTCTTGTCAGGGCTATTATTTCTGCTCGTTGGGCTGAAATAATAATTCTGCTTGTCCCTGCGGTAAGGGCTTTGGCTTCTATTACTGTATTTTGTGTATTTTGATACTTCATATCGCGTTCTATTTTCCACAAAGCTGCTACCATCAGTAAAATGTTCCTGGTCGGGTTGGTCAAGCGGAGTATCTTTTAGGTCCGTCCCAGTTGCATTGGTATGCTGAATAACCTCTACACAACCGTGTTCCAGAGGACCATCTTCTGTGGTTGCACCTAGAAAAGCTGCTGGATTTAACAGATGAGTTGTTTTCAAGCTCACATCATCTTGCTCAGTGAGTATGGCCTGGAACATTGTCATTCTGCTAGGGGAGAGGCAGTGCCCCTCCTTTTTGTTCTAAGACAGTTAACACCATGTGGGGTACGTATACCTCAATATATTTTCCCAAGGTTAATTTCCTTGCTTCTTGTATTAAAATCACTGTTGCTGCCACAGCTCTTAGGATTGATGGCCAACCAGCTCTTACAGGGTCTAATTGTTTGGAAAAATATCCCACTGGTCGTTTCCAGTTTCCCAGTCTTTGTGTTAAGACCCCCATTGCTAGTTGTTGCCTCTCATGGACAAACAATTGAAAGACCTTAGTTAAGTCTCAAGGCTTAACGCTGGTGCCTTGGTCAAGGCCTTTTTCAGTTCCTTAAAGGCTTTTCGTTGGGGTCCTTCCCAGAAAAAGGTTGGTGATTTCTGTGCCTCATATAGTGGTTTAGCTATGAGTCCATAGTTCAATATCCACAACACCCACCAACCTGTCATTCCCAGAAATGTTCTTAGTTCATGTAAATTTTGGGGTTCTGGGATTGTACAAATTGCTTTAATGCAATCCATTCCCAATCTCCTCTGCCCCTGTGTGATCTCACAACCTAGGTATAGTAAAGTTGTACAGGCAATTTGAGCTTTTTCCTTTGAGACTTTATATCCATTCATGCCTAATTGATTTAGAATCTCAATAGTTACTTGCATGCATAGTGATTTCTTTTCCGTCGTGATGAAGATGTCATCTACATACTGCAACAAAAGATACTGTGATCTGGGTACCTGAATTCCTCGTTGTGTTGTCCAGGATTCCAATTGTTTTGCCAATTGATTTCCAAAGAGCGTTGGACTATTCTTAAATCCTTGCGGGAGCCTCGCCCACGTCAGCTGTGTTTTTCGTCCATTATATGGGTTTTCCCATTCGAAAGCAAAAAGTTTCCTGCTAGCTTTGTCAAGGGGAATGAAGAAGAAAGCATCTTTTAAATCGATTACTGCAAACCATTTATATTTCTCCTTCACAGATGTTAACAATGTGTGTGGATTAGCTACCACCGGGTGCACATCTTTTGTGATGCTATTAATTGCTCTCAAATCCTGTACCATCCTGTATTCTCCATTTGTTTTCTTTACTGGAAAAATCGGGGTATTATATTCTGATTCACATTCCTCCAGTATCCCAAATTTTAAGATTTTTTCTATAATATTCACTATTCCATATCGAGCTTCTAATTTTATTGGATATTATTTTACCCGTATTGGTTTTGCTCCTTCCTTTAGTTCTACCACCACAGGTTGTGCCAATTTAGATTTTCCTGGAATACCAGTTTCTCAAACAGTGGGGATTACTGCCTCCTCTACTTCCTTAGGTTCCTTGGAATCTTTGGACTATCTTTTAGTATCAATATATGTCCTGATCTCGATTCCGGGACTTGCATTATTAATTCCCTATTTTCAAATGTAATTTTAGCATTCAATTCAGACAGTAAATCTCGGCCCAACAGAGAAACTGGGCGGTCTGGTACATATAAAAATTCATGTGTCAATTCCTTCCCTCCAAATCGTAACTCCAGGGGTTGCATAAATGGCCGTATTTCCTCTTTCCCTGTGGCTCCCACTACTGTAGTTGTTCTATTCCGTATTTTTCCATACAGATCATTTAAAACTGAGTACGTTGCACCAGATCTACTAAGAATTCCACTTCCTCTCCTCCAAGCCTTATTTTCACTAAAAGTTCATCTGATTCTAGTCAGCTCTGATTTTCGTATTCTCCCAAAACCATCATTCTTGCCATATCAACATTTCCAGCTGGACTCTGTCTCCTTTGAGGGCATTCGCTTTTCCAATGCCCCTCCTGTTTACAATATGCACACTGATTTATGCCCAGCCTGCTTAACCTGGCTCCTAGATCACTAGGTGAAGATCCTAATCCCGCCCACGTATCATTCTTCTTCCTCTGCCCTGACTTCTAAAATTACTCTGGTCTCTTCCTTGTACCACTGCCAGCAGGCTCCGCTGCTGCCTTTGAACATTCTCTTTCTCACGAGTATTATAAACCTTCCAAGCCACTTCTAACAACTTATCCAAATTGCACAACTCCGCACCCTCCAACTTCTGCAGTTCTTTCCTTATGTCATCTTGTGACTGTCCTAAGAAAATCAAAGCCAATTGCACTTTAGCCTGCTCTGTTTCCACATCTAAGTCAGTATATTTCCTAGCCACCTCCTTCAGTCGTTCCAAAAACGCGGATGGGGACTTTGTCTTTTCTTGTATAACATTATACAATTTTGACCGATTTGTTGCCTTGGGTATAGCATTCTGCACCCCTGCTACCATCCATTATAATACTAGATTATTATAATCCCACATGGGGTCTTCTACAGGAAAATTCTGTTCAGTCATCCCAGTGACTATTCCCTGCCTGTTATTATCCCTGACCCGATTGCACACAGTCCTTAATACCATTTCCTTCTCCTTGGAATCCATCAAAGTATCCAACAATACCTGAATATCATCCCAGTCAGGGTTCTGAGGTTTTAAAATCATTTTTACTACCCGGGCCACTTTACTCGGGTTTTCCCGATAAACCCTAGCCGATTGTTTCCAAAGCATTAAATCTCCTGGTGAGAAAGGTATCTTAACATATACCGGTCCGTCTGCCCCAACCCCTTGTCAGAGCGGTGCCAACAAAGCGCTAGATGCCTGGTGACGGGTTTCCCCCCCCCCAGACATCTCGTTGCTGTGTTCTATGGGAAACTGGGGTATCCTCACGGTCATATTTTACATTATTCTCTCCTTTATCCTCCCCATCTCTCTCCCCCACACTCCTCGGAGCCGGTGGGGCCGATGGAATTACCGGAGATATTAATAAATCAAAATCATCCTCTGAGTGCTGTGCCGCATTCTCCACAGCCATACACTTCATGCATTTTCTTTCTGTTAGGCACCCCCCACATAGCTCACCTGAGCTTGTATGAAAAACCATTAGCCCGCACGCCTTTTTCCATTCATCTTTGTTTCTCAAATAAAAAAACAAATCAACATATGGCATTCCATCCCATTTACCCTCGCAGTGACAGAATGACATGAGTTGCTGGATTGTATTATAGTCCAACGTTTCATTTTCTGGCCATTGGACCTGATCCCCTAATTTATGTTGTGTCCACCACACATTACGATAATCAATTAACTTCCCTTTTTGCATGTCCTGCCCAAACTGCCCCTCCTTCCAGTGACTTAGAATACACCCTAACGGAGATGATTTAGGTATTGGAGATGATTTAGGTATTGGTGACATCTTAATTCTTTTGACACAAATTAAAACAACATATACCAGACAAACAACATATACCAGACAAGATAAAATAACACAAAACACACATATAACACATAGAACGCATGTGACGTTCCCAAAATTACCAGACAGATTATCAGGTTACCAGACTAGATAAATTACCAGACCAGACCACTGATGCTGAACGTGCAGGGCTTTTGCTCCTGTCTGACGGACGGCACCTGGGCTTTACCCTTGGAGCTCCAGAGCCCAACCAAGCGCAGCTTTTGCCAAGTCTAACAGGTAGGCTTTTACCAGACCGCAGAAAACGGTAACATTACCTTACAGATTTTTACTTTACCAGACCCCAGAAAATTTTTACTTTACCAGTCTAACAGATCCCAGAAAATGGTACCATTACCCGAATAAAGATAAAGCACTGTCTCTTACCAATACCTCTGGTTCATCGGGGGCAGCAGAGGTCGATCGCGGTCAATGGCTTCTGGTAATCACCCGGTGCCAGCTGGAGCAGGATCAAAGCATGAGCTGCCTCAGCGGTGCCTGCGAGGTCCCATCTGGGTCGCCAAAACTGTTAGTGGAGAGACGAACACATAACCACTTGAGGGAGGTTATATGTGGTGCTTTCTCTCAAGGCCCCGGGAACCAGGGGTACACACCCAAATCTGGTTCCGAAACCGTTACAGCGCGACCGCATTTCATTCTCTACATTTTACATAACCTAATCTATATTCAACAGGTTACAGCTAATATATATGCATATATAGATGACCTCATCAGCTAATTATTATTACTTTGGCACCAGCGTCTTCTGTTTTTCCTAGTTAACTCCAGTGTGCAAGGTCTTCTTACCTCATCCACAGGCCGAGTCTCTTTATCTCAATTGCAGGTGCAGGCTTAGCTTGGATAAGTTTCAGGTACTTCACAGAGTTCTCATGAGAGAAGAAAGACTTTTCGTCTGAATAACCGCTACTTCTAATAATCACTAACACAGTTAAAGTAATAGGATTTAAAACCACTAGAAAACACACATTTAAAACCCCTATATTTAAAACTGTTATAATCACTATTTCTACCTAATTAATATCAGATTAATAAAATCTCACACTTTTCCAACAGAAGGAGGGCAGGGGTGTTCCCAGGGACGGGGCTGAATCACAGGGCACTCCAAGGACTGGTCCCCATAGGCGACTGGCTCTGCCAGCTGGTTGGTGGTTCAAATGCAGTGCAAGTTTCTGTGTGAGAAAGTTTCATCTTTACTGTTAGGACAGGTCAATTTGAGGTGCTAATTTTTGTCTAAAGCTGTATTATTTCCCCAAATACTGAGTTCTACAGCACCTGAGGTGGGCACTCATTCTCCCATGGGAGCTGTTAGACTGCTGCCAGGTGGGTGTCTCTGCTACACAGAGGTTTGTAACACCTGAAGAAATCTGGAAATTGCTTGGTTGGACATTTGAGACCATCGAGTCCAACCATACCTGTCCGCTGCTAAGCCGTATCCCATCTTGTAAATACCTCCAGGGATGGGGACTGAACTACCTCCCTGGACAGCTGTTCCAGGGCTTGACAACCCTTTCGGTGAAGGAATTTTTCCTGATAGCTAATCTGAACCTCGCCTGGCACAACCTGAAGCCATTTCCTCTCGTCTTATTGCTTCTCTTGGGAGAGCAGACCAGCATCCCCCTCGCTACTTTTGGGCAGTTATTGAGAGTGCTAAGGTGTCCCCTCAGCCTCCTCTTCTCTAGGCTGAAGAACCTCAATGAGCCACTCCTCATAAGGCTTGTTCTCCAGCTTCTTCACCAGCCTTGTTGCTGTAGATGTAGAGTTGTTTTGTCTTAGTAACTGTGTTTTTTGGAAGTTAAACAGAATGTTCCTCTGATAGCGTGCTTTCTTTATAGAATGTTTTTAGATAGTTTTTCTAGACACTGTTCAGAGAGGAACGATAACGTCTTGTATTAAGTATGGTATGGGCTGAGCAGACGTGTCTTGTATAAACATTTCTGTTTGCAGTCTTTCCGTATCTAAAATGTAAGGTCAGACAGAGAGCTGGGTCCAAAGCTCCAATTAGCAGAGTTTTGGCTGTTGTGAAGTTCAAAAAAACATTAGAATTAGTCCTTGGAAAGTAGTAGATTATGCATAAGATTTCTTGGAAAATTTATACATGTGCCTGTAAGTGGTAAATTTATTCTCTCCCAGCTCTTGTCCCATTATGCACGATTAATGGAAATCATTCCCTCGTATCCAGTGTTGAAATAAAGGATGCTGCTTTCTAAAACTCCACAACAAGTCCTAGAGATTTTATTTGCTGATATTTTTGGTATCAGAAGCAGCTTTGCAGTGAGTAAGCCCCAGCAAGTCTGTGAGTGCTGGCTTGTTCTGGCCCAGAATGAGTGGGGTTTGCATCATTTCTGGGCAGATGCATTGTTCTGGCAGTAGCCTGGGGAGCATGGGTTCGGGGATGTTGGGAGGGGATGGTGAGAAGAGGGAATGCTTGGCCCAAGCAGTCAGGATGCTTTGCTTTGTAGGCACTTTGGCATCTGTTTCAGTTTCTGACATCTGCAGTGAGATCCCAGTTTCACAGTAGTGCTGAAAGTATTTGCAGTGAAGTGAACGCAAATATTGTTGTTTGCATTAAATGTCTTTCTTCCTCTGAGAATTGTCCCCTTTTGCCTTCCCAGGCCATAGCACCTCCCAACAGCTGTCCATGGCTTTACGCCGCTTCTCTGTAGGGTGCTGCTTTTAGCCCTGTGGGGACAGAAGTTCAATCAAATGACAGGGATTTAAACTACTGTTCATGTTGATCTCTCCAATCTGTCTGTAATTGTTCAAAAGCTGGTTGTACTAGATGATATTAGAGATCTTTTCCAACCTTAATGATTCTGTGAGTCTATGAATTCTGCCTACTTCTGGGCAAACATCTTTAATAGAGACTTCTGATCAGCAAAGCCACACATTTCTGAATGTCTCCTCAGCCAGCAGTGGGGATTTGGGACTGCTGTGAGCTGGGCTGGGCGCAAGTGGTTGAGCTGGGAGCTGGTGCCATCAGTGACCTCGCAACAGCCTCTTCTTGCGTGTGACCCTGTCGGGGTACAAAGAAGATGGGACAAAGGACTCTGTAAGCTGTCCCCTGTGTGGAATGGAAGCGGATGTTGGGTTGAGGTAGGATTGCATCGAATCGGGAAGTTGTGCCTGGGGGATGTGGTGGAGTAGGGGTTTGTGACTGAGACTGTGATTTGGGTGGGAATGATTATTTTCCTGTGAGGGTGGTGAGGCACTGGCATAGGTTGCCCAGAGAAATCATGGAGGCCCCATCCCTGGAAGTGTTCAAGGCCAGGCTGGGTGAGACTTTGAGCAACCTGATGCAGTGGAAGGTGTCCCTGCCCATGGCAGGGTGTTGGTCCCTTCCAACCCAAACCATATTACGATTCTGTGATGGAGCAGGTGAAAGTCAGTGTTAGAAACGGCTTTAGGGAAGAGTAGGACAAACTTGTTGAGACGTAAGAGCTTACTGCAAAAGTACTGGTCCATGTAATGGAGAATAGAAAAGCATGCACAAGTAATAAAGCTCTAAGAAATACTAAATTCAAATTTGTGTGAGTGGTCTTATGTAACTCTTCTGATAAGCAGCATCAAGTTTTATGGTATCACCATCAGGTAATTCTCTTACTATAAGAAATCTACAAAAATGGCTTTGTTTGTGGACTTTGCAGAGATCACAGAGAGACTCAGGGCAGAGGCACAAGATAAATCTTGGCTCATACAAGCAGAATTGAAGCTTTGTCCGGAGATATCTGTGTGCAGAGCACATCAAGATGCAGGAGCTCTCGGGTAGATGTATTGTTATTTGAGTGTGGCCTTCCATTTTACAGGGAGCCTGGAAACCTCTTAAACAGTGTCTCAAAGCTTCCATATAAAGAGCAATGTAGTAATTTTCTGATGTAGTAGTTCAACAGGTAATGTGAGAAGAACTGGGCAGAATTTTGTCAACATAAGCTCCTTCGCTCTGCAAAGAGGCGAGCTCTGTTTTGCTCTTCTCCCCTCATCCCCATGTCAGTGCTTGTAATTAAGTAAAACATGTAGTTGAAATGGTAGAACTAAAGTGGCATTTTGCTGATCCTTCAGCCATCTACGTGAGGGATGGGGCTGCCACACTCCTAATCCTAACGGTTCAGGCAGGGAAACAGAAGGTGCAAACACTAGAAAAGATGTTTCTTTAAATATCTTCCCCTTTTCTCTTCCTTTTCACCCTACTGTCCACATAAGGTAGTGTGCCTAGGTAAGTGATGTCTGATTCCCAGAGAAGAAAGCCCTTGATTTTGATTGAAAGCTGTTATTAGAGCTGTCGCTCTTGCAGTCATGATATGGTACTATCGCTTCTACAACATTAGTGTGGATGTCAGAAGATTTCTTCCTGTTGTGCTGTAAACTATGATTATGAAGAAAGGCCTTCCTGTAGGTATGGTGGGTTCTGTTTCAATGACTCAGTTCTATAGGGAGGTGTCAGTTCTGGATTTTGTCATTGGCAGGTGCTGGTTTGTTGCCCGTATTCTGAGTATTTGTGTTGTTGAGAGACAGGGGTTTTTGGCTGCTGGATGACCTTCCTTGTGTTGTGTTTCATTGAGCAGCAGCTGCTCTAAATGGTGGGCTTTTCACAGGTAGTGTCATGTTACCCAGCTGAGGAGGATTCTTTTTAGTATGAAAGTCTACAAAACTGCAAGTCCACTGGTAAAACTGGGAATAAAGGTGCGATTTTGTAGGGATGTGGGAAGGATGTTCTGTTTTAGTCCTCCCCATCCCAGATATATTTCCATGAATGAAATGACATGGTAACCTTGTGCAAAAGGAGCTACAAAATGTTGGGACAAAGAGTAAAGAGAGCTACAAAAGCACTTCTTAGGTTACTTGTAGTGCCACTCCGTTCAACTTCTCATTTGTTATGCCTTGTAAGGCAGTCGTTAGTGGTTAGTAGTAGGATAATCTACTTTTATTTTTTCACAGTATCACAGTATCACAAGGTTGGAAAGGACCTCTGAGATCATCAAGTCCAACCTATAACCTAACACTAACACCAACACTAACACCAACCATCATCTAAACCATGGCACTCAGTGCCTCATCCAGTCTCCCCTTAAACACCTCCAGGGTCGGTGACTCCACCACCTCCCTGGGCAGCCCATTCCAATGGCCAATCACCCTTTCAGTGAAGAATTTTTTCCTCATATCAAGTCTAAACTTTCCCTGACGAAGCTTAAGTCCATGCCCTCTGGTTCTGCCGCTGGTCACCTGAGAGAAGAGACCAACCCCTGCCCGACTACAACCTCCTTTTAGGTAGTTGTAGAGAGCAATGAGGTCTCCCCTGAGCCTCCTCTTCTCCAGACTAAACAGCCCCAACTCCCTCAGTCGCTCCTCATAGGGCTTGTGCTCCAGCCCCTTCACCATCTTTGTTGCCCTCCTCTGAACACATTCCAGTATCCTAACATCCTTCCCAAATTGGGGGGCCCAGAACTGGACACAGTATTCAAGGTGAGGCCTGACCAGTGCCGAGTACAGGGGGACGATAACTTCTCTGGTCCTGCTTACTACACTATTCCTGATGCAGGCCAGGATGCCATTGGCCTTCTTGGCCACCTGGGCACACTGCTGGCTCTTGTTGAGCTTCCTGTCCACCAGCACTCCCAGGTCCCTTTCTGCCTGACTCCTCTCCAGCCACTCTGTCCCCAGTCTGTAGCTCTGCATGGGATTGTTGTGTCCAAAATGAAGTACCCGACATTTGGACTCATTAAACATCATCCCATTAGAATCGGCCCAGCTCTCCAATCTGTCCAGGTCCCTCTGTAGGGCCATCCTACCCTCTAACAGATCAACCCTTCCTCCCAGCTTGGTATCATCTGCAAATTTGCTGATGATGGACTCAATCCCCTCATCCAGATCGTCAATAAAGATATTATACAGGACGGGACCCAATACCGATCCCTGGGGGACACCACTGGTGACCGGCCGCCAACTGGATGAAACACCATTCACCATCACTCTTTGGGCTCGGCCATCCAGCCAATTCCTAACCCAGCACAGAGTGCTCCCATCTAGGCCACGGGCTGCCAGCTTCCCTAAGAGTCTACTGTGGGAGACAGTGTCAAAGGCCTTGCTGAAGTCCAGGTATACCACATCCACAGCCTTCCTCTCATCCACCAGGCGAGTCACATGGTCGTAAAAGGAGATCAGGTTGGTCAGGAGGGACCTACCCCTCCTAAATCCATGCTGGCTGGGCCTGATTTCTTGACCGTTCTGCAGGTGGCACACGATTTCACCCAGGATTATCTTCTCCATGATTTTACCTGGGACCGAGGTCAGGCTGACAGGTCTGTAATTACCTGGATCATCCTTACGGCCCTTCTTGTGGATGGGCGTCACATTGGCCAACTTCCAGTCTTCCGGGACCTCTCCAGTGAGCCAGGACTGCTGAAAGATGATGGAGATGGATCCCATCTGGCCCCATAGACTTATGAGGGTCCAAGTGGCTCAGCAGGTCTCTAACCTCCTCCTCATGGATTGAAGGAGGGCCATATTTCACCCTGCCCCCATCAACCACTTCAGAGGGCCAACTGTCAAGCGAGCTGACATCCTTGCTGTTAAAAACTGAGGCAAAGAAGGCATTAAGTACCTCAGCCTTCTCTGCATCTCTGGTTACTGTATTTCCCTCCACATCCAACAAGGAGTGGAGGTCGCTGCCGCCCTTCTTTCTGCCATTGATGTATTTATAAAAACTCTTGTTATTGTCCTTAACAGAAGTGGCCAATTTGAGCTCCAGCTGGGCTTTTGCTTCCCTGATTTTCCTCCTACACAACTTAACAACATCCTTGAACATGACCTGGCCTACATCCCCTTCTTTCCAACGATGATTCATCCTCTTTTTCTTACTTAGTTCCTTCAGAAGTTCCCTACTCATCCAGGCCGGCCATCTGCCCCTACGACTCTTCTTACAACACACAGGGACAGCCCACTCCTGTGCCTCCAAAATTTCATTCTTGAAGTGTATCCAAGCTTCCTGGACCCCCTTGCCACTAAGAGCTATTTCCCAGGGTACTTTCCTGACCAGTTCCTTAAATAATCCAAAATCTGCCCGCCGGAAGTCCAGCATTGATGTTCTGTTCCTGGCTTTTCTTATTACATTGTTCAGAGAGAACTCAATTATCTCATGATCACTACACCCCAGACAGCCTCCAACAACAACATCACTCACCAGCCTTTCTTTGTTTGTAAACAGCAAGTCAAGCAGAGCCTCACCCCTGGTGGGCTCACTCACCAGCTGTGACAAAAAGCAGTCCTCAATACACTCTAAAAACCTCCTGGACTGCCTCCTCTCAGCAGTGTTAAGTTTCCAGCAGGTATCTGGAAGGTTAAAGTCTCCTAAAAGAACAAGGGCAGCCGATCTAGAGGCAGCCTCCAGCTGTTTAAACAACAGAAGATCCAAATCCTCCTCCTGGTCGGGCGGTCTGTAACACACTCCAACCAGGAGGTCAGACTTGACTGCCCCTCTGACTCTTACCCATAGGCACTCAACCTGGTCATCACCGATCTCGACTTCAACAGCATCCAGGGTTTCTCTAGTGTAGAGGGCCACCCCTCCACCCCTCTTCTCACGCCTGTCTCTCCTGAAGAGCCTGTAGCCTTCCATGGCAGCACTCCAGTTATGACAGTCGTTCCACCATGTTTCTGTGATAGCAACTATATCATAGCTCTCCCGCTGGACCAGGACTTCTAGCTCCTCCTGCTTGTTTCCAATACTGCGTTCATAACGTTCTATTGATGTTATTCCTTATTTCTGTTCTGGGAGTGCTGTAAGAGCATGAGTCAAGGCCATGGGAGCCTGCATCTGACTGATGCAGTTTCTCCAGCAGTGTGATGATGCTCATGGAGATCACGTGGCATCCTCTAGTTGTAATTCATGTAGCTGGTGGCATGTGGAGTGTGTCAGAAATGGTGGCCTTCAAAAACGCAGGTCAAGATGAATTTTTTTTTTCCCCTTGTACTCCTGTCTTGTGAGACCTCACTTGGAGTCCTGTGTTCATTTCTGGAGTCCTCAGCACAGGAAGGATATGGACCTGCTAGAGTGAGTCCAGAGGAGGCTACGAAGATGACCAGAGGGCTGGAGCACCTCCCTTACAAGGACAGGCAGAGTGAGTTGGGCTTGTTCAGCCTGGAGAAGAGAAGGCTCCAGGGAGACTTTAGAGCATCCTTCCAGTGCCTAAAGGGGGCTGCAGGAAATCTGGGGAGAGGCTCTTTATCTGGGAGTGCAGGGGTAGGACGAGGGGGAATGGTTTTCAGCTGAAAGAGGAGTAATTTAAATTAAGACATTTTAAAGAAATTTTTTCCTGTGTGGGAGGTGAGGCCCTGGCAGAGATTGCCCAGAGAAGCTGTGGCTGCCCCTCTCTGGAGGTGTTCAAGGCTAGGTTGGATGAGGCTTTGAGCAACTTGATGCAGTGGGAGGTGTCCCTGCCCATAGTAGGGGGCTTGGAACTGGATGGGATTTAAGGTCCCTTCCAGACCGATGCATTCCATGATTCTATGAAAATCCTCCTTCAGGAGGAACTTGCCTAATGAGCACCTGGACTGCACTGAGCAGCAGCTGCTGCTCTCCTTGTTCAGTCTCTGATCATTAGGGGTATGTCTGTGTGCTTCAGTAATAGCAGGAGTCAGTTCAGCCTTGCCTTCTTCAGCATCCTCTGGGGTTTGGTCATGGAGTTGGAAAGGCCCAGAAACTGCCTAAAGCAGTTCCTGTTCCACAGGCGCTGTGTCTGTGTCAGGGCCTGGGCTCAGCAGAAACACTCAGGTTCTCCTCCTGGCACTTGAATTCCTTTACTGCTCGCAAACCTGGGTCTGCTCCTGCCTAAATTTAAAGGAGAGAGCACCTAGGAAATCTAAGCTTCTCCTCTGGGAGAAAATGGAGGAATTTCATACCAGCTACCTTTGGATACCAACTATAAGTGTTGAATTGGAGAACCTCTGTATACTGTATGTAGAGCCTCTCCTGAAAAGGCTTCTTCCTTCTCTCATATAAAAGCTGTGCCACTTACTCAAAACAATTTGAAATCTGTAATCTCACCACAAAGAACAATTCACCTGCAAAAGTTCACTTCCATGGTATTGCGGTTCTTACAGGTGGTGGCACTTCCACTGCCAAACCAGTGAGGCTTGGCCTCGCTGCAAGGACAGCAGAACCTGGCTGTGATTTAGAGAAATTACTTTGTGTGTGAGAAGTCAGGGAGTTTCCTCAGTGATTTAGGTATTGATGTTTATGCCTGTAAGGCAGATAAAATTTTGAATTAGGCATTGAATGTGAAAAGTCAGGAATGGCTTTTAGTGGAATACTGCTGTCTTTGCAGCACAGAATTAGAACAAAAAGGTGTAGGCAGTTAAGCCTTGCTACGTGTAGAAATATGGCAAAGGAGCATTTCAGCATTGTCTCTTCCTCCAGGGTTTTTTTAATTCTCTTCGGACTGAGCTGACTGACTACCCCGAGATCAGCATTATCAACATATGCCCAGGGCCAGTGCAGTCCAAGATTATCCAGAATGTCTTTACGGAGAATCTCGGAAAGGTAAGGACTCCATTCTGCTGTGATACATTCAACTCCTGCTGCAGGCCCAGTGATCCTACCATGGTTTTCTTTTCTCCTTTTCCCCCTTGCAAACACTATAACCTCATCTTCTTACCAAGAAATGCTTCCATTGGTGCAGAACTATGTGTAGTCTTGTAATTCTTGGTGGTATCAAGTCCATATCAAATCAAAACAAACTCTGAGGGGTTTTATGCCTTCTCTCTTCCAATATGTACAATTCACATCCAGTAGAATTTACTGTCCATCCATCCTGGTGCATTTCTGGGGAAAGGCCAGGATTTTCTGGCCACATTCTGCATGCAGAACGCTGCCAGTTCTGCACAGGTAGCTGTTTCTTTGCCCCAGTCACAATGTCCCTGTTGGG
This sequence comes from Tapera naevia, assembly GCA_033556795.1. NCBI lineage: Eukaryota > Metazoa > Chordata > Aves > Cuculiformes > Neomorphidae > Tapera > Tapera naevia. The sequence continues at coordinate 5,395,509 of JAUMJJ010000157.1, read as the reverse complement.
TTGATGCTGCTGTTGGCAAAGCCACCGGAGCCAGCTGACGCGAGGCTCGGGTTCCTTTCCCATTAGTGATTGTTTGAGGAGAAGCAACAAAACTTTTCAACTGCACAATTTCTTTTAGTAAAGGCTGACTAACAAAGCAGCTGGGAAAAACTGTTCCTCTGATACCTTTTGGTAATGTGTCCTAAATTCAATCTATAACCCACCAGGGAGGGGGGAAATAAAATCTCCCATTTTTGAACCAAGTTCTGTAAGAATTTTTGGCTTGAAAAACTTTGTGCTTCTGAGAGAGCAAAGATGCACTCTTTGAGCAAGCCAGAAAGCTTGCAAAACAAATTCCTCAGATTTCAGCATGGCAAGAGACCTAGGAGGAAGACAGAATTGTTCTTCATCTGTGAGAGATAAGAACAGATCGACAGAGCAGTCTGTTATTGCTGGGATGAAACGTGTATAAATTCACAGGGTTGTGGCATGTGGGCACGTGGCGATACACGTGGGCGAGATTTCAAGTGAGACATCTCTGCCACAGAAGCAGCCTGCTGCTTTTCTCCCGTTTGAGATGGCTGCCCACAGAGCAGCAGCATTTAAGTTAATGGGGGATGTGGCCCTACTTACTCACTTGGGTAGTGAGTGACTTGTAGCGTAGAATGGGGTGGGCAGCTGGGAACAGGAAAGTTTGAATTTCCGAGCCCTCAGTTGCAGAATGGGGAACTTGTCCTGATACATCGTTTTCCCAATAAAGCTGAAGCAGGACAGAGTTTGGACATACTTTTTTTTTAACCTTTGAGCCATCAGGCAAGGCCTTACTTTAAAGGATGCTTTATTTAAGCATGTGCAATGTGGAGGAACTGGGAGGATGTGTCTGTCACACAAAGCCTGACCCTTTCTTGCCCACAAACAGAAGCCCAGTTCTAATGTCCCCGTGCTCTCCCTTCCGCTCTCCCCTCCAGCCCATAGAGAGCAGTGGTGATCAGTCCCACAAGATGCCGACCGACCGCTGCGTCCGGCTCACGCTGGTGAGCACAGCCAACGACCTGAAGGAGGCTTGGATCAGCGACCACCCCTACCTGGCCGTGTGCTACCTCTGGCAGTACGCGCCCACCTGGGCCTGGTGGCTGATGAACAGAATGGGCAAGAGGAGGATACAGAACTTTAAAAGCGGAGTGGTAGGTGCATTCCTCTCTCCTCTGCTTGCTTCCTCTTTTTTTTCCTCTGCTTGCTTCCTCTTTTTTTCCTCTGCTAACAGACTCTTTAGCCATGGGATTGTTGGGATTGCATTTTGGATCCCTTTCCTTTTTCCCTCCCACTTCCCTGGCAGGCGATGCCAGGCCAGACTCCATCACTGTGTGCCTGGCAGTCAGTACGTCTGGTGGTGCCAAAGGCCTTGCTCCACCTTTTATCTCGTGGCTGCAGGTTCAGCCCTCGGCGTTAACGCAGCGTTGAGCTGGGAGGCACAAATGTAAATTATCGAATGCAGTAAGGACTGCTGAAGATCTCTCCCTTGGTTGTGTCCAGTGTTTATATCTGGCACATGCTCTGAGCCCTCCCACAGGTGTGTCAAGCAATGCTACTGTCTGTCGGGGCTCTTCACTCACATTCACATCCCTGAAGATGCGCAGCATTCAGTTCTTGCACTAGTGATGGGTATTTTTCTGACTGTTTAATTGTTGAACTTGGTAGAGAAAACCCACAGGTCAAGGTACTCAAAAAGCAGGAACTGCAAAAATCAGGCTGGCATGTGCAACTGAAAGCTTCCTGCTTCCACACTGTGACTGCCCATTGTCACAAGCTGGGTCAAGCAACGTAACACTGTGCACAAAGGACCGAAATTGGGGTGGGGGGAATACTGATTTAATGTCCTCCCACTCCAGGACGCTGATGCCTCTTACTCAAGAAAGAAGAAGTAAGGACAGATGTGTACAAAATCCTGCTTGTGCTAAGGCTGAGAAACACTTTTCGTACTGCATGATAGCAAACAGAGGCTTTTTTGTCTGTTGTGCCTTTGCCATCGTGTAGCTTGACAAGTCTGTCAAGCTGAGTAAAGAATAAAAACCTCTTTCTAAAGGTACCTGGTTTGTGTCAGACTCCCTGAGGCTGAATTTTTAAGCTTACAAGTGCTGAGACCGAAGCGGCCAGGCAGGATTATTTTGCTTTTCTGCTGCCCTGACATTGGCAAAAACTTGGTGAGCAGGTTAAAAATTACATATCCACAGGATCCCATTTCCCTCTATTTCATTTCTAATGGACCTTGAGCAAAATAAACCCACAAATAGAAGCTTATGATATGAAGGGTGAGGATGTGTAGCCTGTGTTTGTGCAGAGTTCCTTTTGGGAATGAGACTGTATTTCAACTTTGCAGTCAGCCCCAAGGCTGCTGTACAGGTGGCCCGAGAACATATGTTCTCATCAACATGTGTATTTAGGGCTTAATCCCTGGCTTTCTGGCACAGTGTTTGGAAGTGCTCAACCGTTGGGTCTCTTGGCAGCGCCGTCCTCAGTGGTCTGGTTGCTCTGTGCTGTCTGAGGAGTGGGTGGTGTACAGAGAGGCCAGAGGGATGGGAGAGTGTGATGGTAGCGTAGTAACCCCTGCCAGAGGCAGCGCTCAGCCTTCTGTGCATCTGGTGCAGGTTAGATCTGTACAGCATCATGGAGAGAGGAGCAGGGGAAGGTTCTGCAGCAGAACAGCCTCAAGCTACAAGAGAGGGCATGGTATTAATGAGAAATCCCTTTCTCAGTGGACTGCTTTCAGCCCAGACAGCAGTGCTCCTGTTTGAGCTGGGGGCAGACAGTGACTGCCCTTTATGCACTTTAAGCATAAACCAGATGCTGAGTTCCCAGCTCGGTTGGAAGGAGGCCCTTCCCTACAGAACCAGTCTCAACAGTTCTAGTGTTCTTGGTGCTGGAGAGCACCTATGATTATATTTCTGAAAATGTTACCATTGTCTCACTGACACCCAATTCAGCCATTAGTTAGAGGGACCTCTGCAGTGGCAACGCATCTGCACTTACAAGCTTGGTGACATTCTTGCTGTTGATGAAGTCCTCAGTAATGTTTGGATATACCTGAGGCCACACATTATCCAGGTAAGAAAAATACTTATATTGTTGAGAGACAATAACAATGTGCTTGAAGTGATTGAAACTTTCCAGCCATAGCAAAGGACAAGCCAAGGGGGGTGTTTTAAATGTTTTAATTTAACAAAGACAGAAAGAAAAAAAGGCTGCTCAAAGGAAGAGTGTTTCGTCTTCCACTGTTCTGGAAGAATGGAAGGGTTGTTTAACTCACTGACACACCAGTTCCCCTACTGTGGTTTGTGAAAAGTGTTCAAGAAGCATCAGTCAGGCTGCCTGACCAAATGCAGCAACTCTTAGTACAGCACACGTGCAGATGATGTTCTCAGGGTGCCTTAGCTTCCATCCTCTAATCCAGAGGAGATGGGGCGGTTCTGTACAGAGCAGGAGGCTTGCTCTCCATGTCCACACAGGTTTCTCTGCTTGTTCTCTAGCAGAAGAGGTGCAAGCCTTGTGCCCAAAGAGGAGGTCCCTTCTCTTGCACATGTTATGGACAGTGGCTGACAGATGTGTGAGCACAGGCCCACCTTCACGGGCCAGGCTACGGCCACTACCAGCAGGGAAAAGGACAGGATGGAAGAACAGCAGCAGAGCAGACAGGGACCAGAGGGCAAGGACATTGTTACCTCTTTCAGAGGGGAAGCTGGGGTTCAAGGAAAACGCAGGAAGTTTCCAAAAAGGGCAAAGCATTTGTGGTTGGGAAACTTAACTTCCCTAATACTTCTGTTTCATTAAATTGCTTTATGGTACCTGAATGGGACAGAGGCAGTCTCTGGGACTTCACGTTCTTCATAAAGGCTCAAAAAAGTAAAAGAAGGTGAAAATCCTGTAGTAAGCACAAAATGGTTGTTACAAACATACTTTAACACTGATCTGGTTAAATAACCATTCTCCAAAGCCATGAAGAAGATGCCTTATGCTTATCTTTCAGTGAAGAATACAGTAAGCTGTTCTGTTGATAGGAATTCAGTGAAGCTGATACATGCACCTGGTTACAAAACAGAGTTCTCAGTGGTGACACAGGAGAGAGGTGGGCAGCCTCTCATAAGCTCAGTTACTCTGTTCAATATCAGTATTCCATTGGCAATGGAACCAGGTGCTCTAAATTCCTGATAGATAAAGCTCCAAAAGGACCAGGACACAGCTCAAAAGCAAGGAAACACCACACACTTAACAGGGGCACACGGCTGCGCAGATCCGTAAAACAGGACTGTTACAGCAAGGCTGTAACTCGTGTTTCTGCCAAAGGGAATCTGAGGAGGGTTACAGGAAATGGTAATGTGAATGGGGGTCAGGCTGTTACCAGACACACTGGACTGTGTGAACTGGCTCAGGTATTAACGAGTGAGGGGCTGCAGCACACGCTGCCTGTGACAGCAGAGGACAGGATGTTACAGCACTCGGAGCTCAGCTCCACGTTCCTGGACACAGACAGGAATTCTGCAGCTACCGAATGCTGTTCCTCCATCTGGTACCAATTGAGATCTCTGCTGGAGCACCAGAGCCATCTCCAGCTGGGTACCAGCCAGAGCGGACCAGAGGAAAGCAGGAGAAAAGGCTCACAGTGCTCTCCAGTTTTTTCTCCGCTTGTTTATTCATTTTGCAGAAGACGATGAACGGGAGCAGAAATCCCAGCCCTCTTCAAATAAAAGATTGCTGATGCAAAGAAAAGGTAATTACATTTTCTGTGACCATAGAGAAGGCAAGCAGCAAGAGGGTTACAAGGAGGCAGGGAGGTTTAATTAGATTTAGGAAAAAAAACCTTTCCAGCTGCTGTAAGAACAGTGGAGAACTAGAGCGAGCTTCTTGATGAGTTCGTGCTACTCCTGGTCTTGAAAGCTTTAAGATCAGATGAAACATTTGCAGGAAGTGGTTCCTTTTGAGAGGGAGCCAAAACAGGTGCTCTCTGAAAGGCCTTCTAGATCTTACTATCTTATTCTGTACTTCCAGATGCAGTTCTTAGGCAAGAAAGGTGATTTTTGGTTCTCAGCGCTCTGTTATTTATGCTTCCAACCCACCAGTCACCTGCTAAAAGCTGCTTCCATTCATGTTGTGTGTGAATTTCATCCCTACGTTACTGTTACATCCTGCAGTTTGATGGGTGTTTTCTCACCACTTCTAAATTCCACTACAAGGCCTGCATTTATGGTCACTGATCAAAAGAAAGGGCTCAGAGCCAGGGACACGGTCTTACAGGTGAGGAGAAATAAACTACTCCAAATTATACAGCTCTGGGTGTTCTGAACTCGTACAGATTCAGTTCCAGAGCAGATCCAATTTAAATGGATTCTAAAGGTTAAGGACAATTGCCTACGCTTGGCAGATGCCGGCAGTAAGGGCAGGGTAACTGTGGGGTCAGTAAGTGAATTACCAACTGCAGCAGATGGAGACATCCTTCTGCTGATGAAGAAGAAGCCGTGGGAATGGTGAGCAAGCTTTGAGTACATGGTGGCAGTGTAGAAACTCCAAAAGAATATTGTGCTTAGCCTTGTAAATATTTGTGTAAGAGAAGGTCACAAGAGAAAGATATGCGCAGTGTGGAAAGATCCAGAGGCTCTGTATATAAATCTTGCTTAGATTGTAATAAAGGCCTTCAGTATTCACTATGCTGGAGTCTGTCCCTTAATCCAGCACAGGTAACTGCTGATCCACAGAGAAAACACATTGTGTGCCAATTAGGGGTGGTAACAAACAGGATAAGCCAGCCCCCGGAGAGATAACCCAGGCCTGTTCTCAGGGAGACTTGCAATATTACCGACCAACTGCCAGGTTCTGTTCTAACCTCTGTTAAGACTAAAAAAACTTATTTCTGGCACAGACAGCTGGATTCCCTCCCATTCCATCACAAAGTTCTTGCTGTAGTTGTTGAAGACTGGTTAGTAACGTGGACATCGGTTGTGAAAGTCAGCGTATTTTATATATATTAAATACATGGATTGGGGAAGAAGGAAATCAAACGCATCTGTTTGGATTTAGATTCCTTCTCTCCCCTCACACATTTACTTTCCTCCATATGTCACAGGGGTTATTAATACCCTGGAATGCACTGTTTTACAGGTTTTTTTAGTACAAGAGCAGTACTTTGGTAGACATCGTCCCTTATTATTTTGTGAAAGCACAGCTGATAAATTGCTGTGACTAAGGAAGTTCAGCTACCGTCAGATATTGTAACATGTGCTAAAATTGAACTCAGTCCAACATAAAACGGCCAGAATAAAACCCAAACCATACAGATAGTCGTATGTACAGTTTGGTTGCCAACCCTGGGACTGGCAGTACTGCAGTGAGCTGTAACCTGGCTGTCAGTGCAGGTCACCTGTCTGACTAGTGAGAAGAAAAGGGAAATATATATAAAAAAACACACCAACAGTAACAATCAGAATTATGCTGCTCTTCTTGAAACTGGAGAAGAGAATTTCGGCATCTCCTGGCTCGACAGCCACGCAGGTAATGGTGTCTCACGTGTTCCAGCAGCAAGAAGATAAACCTTCCTGGCTGCTGAAGGTTCTGGCTGGCACCATTTCTCTCCTGGCTCTGTACAGTGGCTTGGCACTGCCGGCCGATGCTGTTTTGAGACTCAAATCTGTAGTGTATAAACATAGCATTTGAGTCCCATTGGTAGCGTACAGCAGCTCCCAGGACAGATTTGCCCACTGACCTCGGACAGCTTCGTCGTTAAGTTTTCCCACTTGTTCTAACAATTCCTGAAGAGCGAGGACTCGCCCGGTGTAACTGCCCTTCAAGAACAAACAGATCAAGGTGTTCAGACATTCTCTGAGAATTTAATGGCTTCCAATTGGAAGGGGGAAAATTTAGATTAGACATTAGGAAGAAATTCTTCACAATGAGGGTGGTGAGGCACTGGATTGAGGACAGGCTGCCCAGCGGAATTGTGGATGCCCCCTCCCTGGAGGTATTCAAGCAGCCTGGTCTGGTGGCAGGAGCCCCTGACAGTGGCAGGGGGTTGGACTGGATGACCTTCAAGGTCCTTTCCAACCCAAACCATTCTATGATTTTATGATTTTGGTTACAAAGCACTAAATGAAGCTTTGGGGCTACACACAATCAATATCATCCCTTTAAAAATGGCAAAGTGACTAAACCAGCCTCCTCTGTTCAATTCTTACACCTGGAAAAACAGTCTGGAAATACTGCTGCATCTGAAGAACACCACAGATGATTTCCAACAACAGTGATGTCAGCTCCTGTCTAATAAAATAAAACTCTGGATGCACAGCCCTGACGTGGAAACCAGCAGTGGAAAAGAAACCCACCTTGTTTACTGGTGATTTTTATCCTTACCATGTTTGGGTCGTGCCCCAGTGAAAAGAGGTGTGGCTTTTCCTGAAGAACTGCCTGCTGCCACTCGAGAGCCGACACCAGGCCAATGTACCAATGGCTGTTGTACCCTTCCAGCTCTCTGAAGTTCTCAACTGGACCCAGGCTTGCTCTATCAACAATAAGTTTAAAAGTGTATCTGGAAGGCACAAAGAGCCACGCAGTGAGTACTGCAGCAAAAGACAAGAGGAAGAAAGCCTCTTCAGGCTGGAAATGACAGGCTGACACCATCAAACATTATCAAGCACCAGCAGCTTTCTAAGTTACTGCTCATCAGCTGTGTCACTAGAAGTTAGCACAGGCAGGCTTTTAGCTCACCCAGATGTGAAACACATTAGCTTGAACATCTTTTCATTCACCTTTAACACCGCTACCACTGCCTGATAATGGAAAGGGCCAAACATCCAACTCCACCGCAATTCCCTTAGATTATGGGGAATATGAGAATGGGTTGCTTTTTCCCCACTTACCACAGCAGATTTCCAGTGCTGGAGGCAGCTGCTCTGGGGAATGGAAGAAGGAAGGATCTCCATATCGAAGTCTTCACTGCCTGGAGTTACAGGCAACGTTTGTGTAGCTACAAATACAATTAAACAATTCGGTTTTGACATGAACTGCTCTTAGTGAAGTGATACTTTCAAAGCACAGCACTCCCTATACCATTTTTGTCACTGACAGAGTATTTTTCTTTTACCTGAATGCTTTTAAAGCAAGCTGGAATAGCTTGGGTTTGCTGGTCAGCCAGTCCAAACCCACAGACCAAGGAATTCCACCGGTGTATACTCTGAATATATGGCTTGGGGCAGGCACAGTGTTATCCAGTCCAAACAGACCAAAATAACATGACAATGCTCCATGGATGTACAAGTCTTTCAAAGCTTTTCTTCCAGATGAAAAAAGTCCAGCTGACTCAAAATTAAATGGTACATTTCTTCTGGAAACCTCTGCCTCACTTCATGGACTTTGGAAGCAGGAACCGGGCTGTTTGCCATTCTCCAGGGACGACAATAGCTCTGAGTAACAGCAGCTGAATTCAGCCTGTACATAGCAAGCTCTTTTCTTGCAACAATTTTTCTCTGAGCAAATAAAGATATATTTGATTGTCAGTATTTCCACAACTGAACCTGCAAATACAACCAGAGATAACAAGAACAGCAAAGCACCCACTGCAATATTAGACACAAGCCAATGTCTTAAAAACCACAAAGCTTTGCCTCACACAGATCTTTTTAGCCAGCTTATTGAAGATGCTGTGTCACAGGCTAGATGATAAAACATTTCACATCTGCCAAGCATGTCAGCTGCAAGACTGGGTTAACACAGCAATAACACTCATCTTAAAACTGACTGTAACATCAGGTAAATTAGCTACAGCATTGAAAGGGTACACAGCAAAATGCCTGCATGATTTCAAAACATTAATGCCAATCCTCAGTACGCAGCTACCTTAATGTTAATGCCACAGTAAGTGAAGCCTTTCTCTAGCACCAATATCCACATCCATCTGTCCTGAAACCGGCACAAGTAATGCAATCCAGGGAGAGACAGACCTAGACAAGAGAAAAACAAAGCAAAAACTATGGTTCTATGGTGTATTATACTGATAAAAACCTTTCCTACTGCCAGCGGAGGAATTCAGCTGCAAACACAAAATATTTCTGCATCAAAACCAGTTAAAACTGGCTAACTCGTACCCCAGAACCTTCTAGGAATGAGCTGAAAGCCTGATGTTGAAGTTGTAGTGCTGCCTCTACAAAAGCCACGGAAATCTGGGAAATCCCCAGAACTGCAGGACTACGATATTCATACTGGCCCAGGGTTAAGCAACCCTACCCTCAATTCCCTTTGTAGACACAACTTTGATGATTAACGGTGATCTTTGGCTGCATTTCCAAAGGCACAGCTCACAATGATCTCACCTGGAGATCTAAAAATTCTTACACTAAAGAATCATCATCGAGTGCGTGAGTATCTTAACAGACCTATTTGCTGCAGAGTAAGAAGTTTTGTTATGGGAGAAATGAAAATCTAAATAGGATTTGTTACCTCCACAACCAGTTCCTAAATTGACTTGTCTGTATTCCTAAATGATCAGAAAATGTCCCTTAGGATACAAAATCTAGAGTGCAAACTATTTTGCTGAGGTGCTGGCTTACCACTGACATAATATCACACTCATTTCAGAGGTACATAAGCAGAGGCAGAGAGACAGAGCTACACTTTGAAGGGCACCTGCTCGTCTTTACAGACCTGTGGCTCAGTATCGTCCACACTGAACGCTGACAGTAGATACAGTGGAAATCACCTGTAGTCTTTCTGAAGCACCTCTGAGCCGTGTGTGTGTAATAAATCTGATTCCACTGTCTTAAGTTTGACATCACCCAAAATACAGCCACACAAAATAAAATATGGAAACCAAGTCCTGAACAACTTCAGGTCACACATCAAATTAATTAGCACTCAAAAATCCCAGAAACTGGCTCACATCTTAAAAATTAGGTGACACTTAAGTCCTGTCTTCTACCTGTTCCAATGTAAAGTCCATAGCATCTGCTGGCTATACCTTATTTCTTTTAAGTTACAGCCAACTGCCAAGTTCTCCAATGGTGCTGTCCTCAAGCATGACATTTGCTGCCAGTTTATAACCTGCTTTTGCTCTCACTGAAGTCTAAGTGATCACTCACTGGCACAGAGAATTTTAGTTTCAGAATGTTGTAGGATGAAAGCACTGAAACCAACCAATAAGCTGTAGTGAAATTTTAAGTAACCTTTTCTATCCCACTGAGCTAATGAAGTGCATTTTCTTGCTAACATTTTGCAAAGATTTTAATTCTTCTCTTGCCTAAGCTGCTAAAACTCTTTTACATCAAAAAAAAAAAAAGGTTTTAAATTAAAACAGAGGCATGCAAAGCGGTACCTCTTCATTTTGAGCTCATCTGAGAACACCACATTTTTTCGTGCTTGAAGACATTCATTCAGATTTTCCCATGAAAGAGGAGACTTATTTCCCCCTCAAGGCCAGCAGTTTTAATTACTTAATCTAAGCCATACATGCCATTGATATAAAATAGATACAACAGATAGATATAAGTATATATTATATATCTATTATGTATCTAGAACATACATAGGCTGATGCAGTTGACAAACTACTTTAGGGAAAAAGCTTCCTAGTCAATTTTTTTTTAATAGCTCTCTCTACACCAGTACTAAAAGTGCAGCAAAATAAAGCACAATAAAGCACTTGCATACAGTCTTCAGAAAAGTATGATTAAGGTTAACTGCCACTGTCTGTAAATATTAGTCCATTGTTTCTAGTCATAGGCCATTTTCAGAGAGGCTTATGTAAACCTTTGCCTCTTGTCTAAGCACAACAATCTTTTGGTTGTTAAAAAAGACTGTTTCTCAAGAAAACGAGCTTACAATTTCAACAGTTATTCTCTCTCCAGCTGGGAAAAAGACTCGGCATTTCTTCACCTTTGTTTATATAACTCTGTGAAATACCCATCATGATGTCTCTCATAGGCTTTTAAACCACAAGTGCTATTACAACCCTACCCTAACTGCACAAGATAGGACATTAGCTCTTATCAACTGGTTCTGTTCTCAGCTGCTTAATGCTTTTCAGGCTACATTATATATTTTACAAACCCATTCCATATTCATCATTCCTACTTAACACAGCCAAATTAGCAAAGTCATCCTCTGGATCCTGAGTTATGGGATCGAGGCAGAGAAAGACACACTCACACAGTGGCAAGGAACAGTCTGACACACCTCCTTATCTCTGCTGACTGTACACAGAACCCCCCAATTTACTGTCTCCAACTAGGTGGGATGAATGCACAGCATCCTTTTTTGTTCAGTACAAAAAGATTAGGGTTGATACTGTTCCTGAGTCTCTCCTTATTTTAAAGATAACAAGCCAGAATTATTTCCTTACAAGACTGTAACAAGTAGAGATCTACGAGAAGGACAGAAATAATCACTTTTTCCTCAACTAAACAATCTCGGAATGTAAGTTCTAACCTGTGCTGTGAAATATAGCTTAAAGCACATCCTACGATTCTCCTCCAGGAAAACCACGCTTCCCAAAGTGTTTACCTGCATTCCTCCACAGCATTGCTAGCCCACCTACCTAGGCTACTACCGGCTGCTAGTGCAGACTGCAGAGCCACTGCCAAACTCGGGACCACCTGCTGGTAGTACACGTAATCGGAGCAAACGCACGCCGCAGCGCCAACAGGTCCTGGCCAGCCTCAGATAGGCCTGGGAAACCCAATCAAAAACACCGGTAGCGTGAAGAGCGGCAGCAAAGGAGAAGAAAGGAGCGCAGAGATGGCAACGAAGGTCAGCAGGATTGGGAATAAAACCACATTGAGTGCGATTAAGGTGGCGGCAGATTTCCGACGTTGCTTTTTCTCTGTCCACGACGTCAAAAGAACAGCCATGGCAAACTGCAACTTTGAGACAAACTGAAGCAGTCGATGCCGTGGGATACCAACCTGTGAGATACATACAAGAAGCACATGTTGATTTGTATTCGGTATCACACCCAGCACTGCCAAAGCTGCCTTATTGACAATAATGTTAAGAAAATGCAGAGTGATTATCATTGACTGGTGCTGCAGCATACACCTTGGCACACAGGCTTTTAGCCTCTATTTGCAAGGTTCTCGACTCTGTCATTCCCTAATACGGGAAGAAAAGGAAACAAAGACGTTAAGAGCTATCTACTTAAATATGCTTTGTGAGAATTACCAGCAAGAGTCTGATTCCTGTATCAGGGCTCCTGTTCCATTAGAGGCTGGGATTCAACACCAGCATTTGTGCTATCAATACAACCACTATGTCCACCAGGGCATTTCCTGTAAGCTGCCACACCTAAAACAGATCTCTCAGACATCCATGTACAAATGTATTTATTGATCTCTGCTTTCATGACCTGGGATATTTCTTCCAAGTCACCTTCATACTTAAATCAAGTAGAAGATGATTTCTTAAGCTAACATATTTAAAATTCAAATTACCATCCCAAATATCATTGTGAATCCTATGCAAAAAGACACAGAATGAAGATATTGTAGCGCACGGTCTAGTGACAGGAATGCAATCATAGCAAATGGAGACACTGTAATTGAAATAAAAGAAACATTGAAGTCCTTTAGGAAACACAGTTCAAGTCTACAAAGGTAAACAATCTCATTGAATCATAGAATGGGTTGGGTTGGAAGGGATCATAAAGCCCATCCAGTTTTAAACCCCCACAGACACCTCAAGTTGCTCAAGGCCCCCTCCAACCCGGCCTTGAACACTTCCAGGCATAGGGCATCCACAGCTTCTCTGGACAAATTGTGCCAGTGCCTCACCACCCTCTTTGGGAGGGTGAGCAGCAGTTCCCTCAACTGATGTTATTTTATACAATTAAATCATTCAGATCAAATTTTGGTTCCCCCAAACACATTTGTTTGTAATTAACCTACCAGAAAGGAGACTGTTCCCTTTACCAGCAAGTTGTAAGAAGCAAATATTTAGTCAGCTTGAAGACTCTCAACTCATTTTTGTGGTACAGACCCTTATAAAAAAATCCACAGGAGCCATTTTTTTTCCAAAAGTCAACGCTAATGTTCTAACTAAAATCCTTTAAAAGGCCTTGATTTCTGAGCTGGACTTCTAAAAGCTCAGCTTTTAAAATTTACCCTTAAAGAAAAAGCAACTAAAATCACTAATTGCTTTTAAATGCTATGAACCAGTAATTTTGATCTCAATACACAATTCAGCAAAGTCTCGACAAATATTCCCAGCTGCTTGGTTTTTCTTTTGTACATCCATAGGGTCTTGCACATAGAGCACATCTAGCGTTGTTTCAGTCTTCCTACAATCATCATCTAACACCCAGCAGACAGCACGTATTCCTACCTAGCATTGGTATAATCCTCCTGACAACACCAACTTTCATCAGCCTTCTTTGCTTCTCCATGAACACAGTCACAGTCCTCACATCCTTTGGATAAAAAGGGTTTCGGAAGACTCCAAACAAGTACACTCTCTGAATCTCTCTAAGAATCCACATCATTATAAGTAAGAGGATCAGAACGTAACTCGCAACGGCCTGAGGACTGGCTCTGGAAAATGATGAAAAGCCTGCAAATCGATGCAGCAGGCTCGCTTCTAGGAGAGCAAATGTCTATACAGTCAGATAAAACATAAATTTTCTTCACCCAAAATGCATTCTAAGACCTCTGTGCATATTTTTAGATTTGCTGGAGGCTAAATGGCTGATTATGGTGTGTTTGAAGGCAAAACCAATCTTGCTTAGGTTAAGACTCAGCCTGAACCCAAATCCAGTCATGAAGAAGAGCACACCGAGTGTGCTGGGTATGAAATAGGATGCTATTGCTGTTCCAGCAGAAATGAGAAACATTACTAACAACCTGTGAAGGAGAAAATAAAAAGATTTGCTTGAAAAGAAAAAGGTTATGAACAACATTGATATATTTAGCAGTTACATAAACATTTACTTTGTGTTACTTGACATAGGTGAACCTCCTAGTCCAAACTCCAACAGTTGTTCCGTTGCCCATAGAAAAGGTGTGTAAAGCGGGGACAGGATTCCCATTGCCCATAAGAATGGCAAAAAGCAGGGTCCAGACCTCAACTCTGCAACACAAAAATCCTAAGAACGTTTTCAAAATTACAAAAGCAAAAATTTATGCAAGTCCAAGACATAAGAGTTAACGCTGAAGAAATAGGCACGTTGTGTGTTCACCAAGAGATAAACTCTTTTTTAGGAATACAAAATGTTATTTTCTACATAAAAGTATTAAAATTTTCCTGTAGAAATGCAAGGATTGATATTAGAAATTTGCATAAAATCTAAGCCATACATAACTCACCAGCTAGCTAAGGAACTTACAGGTGGACTGCTGAGATATTGGGTTTCTCTCTACATCCCACTAAAAGAATTTTGTCAGGAATTTAAAGAACACCTGAATTTTCTCCTCAGGAAATTAGAAGAGTTTGGTATCCAAGACCACGTGTATAATTCTCATAGCATAACTGAAGAGACAACTAGGGTAAATCATTATTAACAAAAAAAAATAATTATTATCATTAACAAAGACATATCCAAGGGAAAATTAGAAAAATCAAACATACTTTTTAAAATGCATTTCAAGTACCCCAACCATTAAACAGTCACAAGACAAAGTGATACAAACATCACCTGAAAGGGAGAAAGAATAGAGAAAGTAAATGTAAAAGCACCTTGCTTTAAGACATTCTACAAATACTTTAGCTAAGACGCTCATCTCAAAAGTGGAAACATAAAAATCTCATGTTTGTAGACTGACTCAGTTCTTTTTCACTATAAAAACACTTTAAAATCCAAATTTAAAATCCATATAACAAAGATATAGTGCCATTCACACTGGCTGATCTATTCACTAAAACCAAATTCATGGTCCTTTTAAACTGTAATTCAAAACCCCCGGAAATCACTTCGTAGAGTTTAATTAAGAAAATATTCCAGGATGAAATCTGGATCTAAACCCAGTGCTCCTGAAGCGTGCAGTGTTTAGATTGATGATGACAAGTCAGGAACACGTTTTTGAAAACAGATCTTTTAAAAGGATGTCGATGCAAGTGCTTTTCTACAAAAATACTGACATTGATGCAGTAGAAGGCGATTTTAGCTGTCTTACTTAGAAACTGCTCTAACTGCTCCTCCTAATTTATATGGAATGCTATAAAAATTTAAGAACTATTTTTAAGCACAGTTTAGACCCTCAATTTTTACCATATGCTCTTCTAGCTTCTTTCTTTGGATTCCCTACAGTTGATTAGAATCTCAAATTAAATTTTCCTCAGAAGAATCACTTCATCTTTGGCATTAAAAACATATAGAATAGAATAGCCATTATTTTAACCAGGTAACTGCTCTATTATGTTTCCCTGAGTGCAAGATCCACTGCAATAAAGACAAAAATATAGAAAGGTCTCATCAGAGCAGTGATTTCATAAGTACCCAGTGCTTGGAAAGCAGCTGTTTTGGTCGCTGCATTTATGATTAACAAGTACTCTCCTATACCTATGGTCATCCATCCAAACACAAAGATCGTAACAGTTCCTCCAAGGTTATTCTATGACTCTATGCTGGATATGGAGAAGACAGTGCTCTATCAGCAGTGGGTGATGCCCACAGGGAAATCTCCACCCGCACCCTCTCATCGTGCCTGGGAAAAGTCTCTTTGGAACCAATGACCTGTCGCAGGAACAGAGACCCTGCCAAAGACAGCCCCTTCCCACCACCAGGATATACACCACCACCTGCCCATCGGTGTCACGAAGGCACCAAGAGCACGGCTGCTGTCCTCAAGCACCGAAGTCAGCATCAAGGGAGCCCATTGGCCCTCACAACACGGGGTCTCAAGGAGAAAAGGTTCCAAGGCTCACAGTACCTGTAAGTCGCAAGGGCTCGGAAGGCTTCTGTGTGCTTTGTGAAGGGAGCCCTGGGAGCCCAATCCTGCTGTGGACTCTGTACTTTGTGGGTGTTGGAGCGTGGGCTGCCTAGCACAGCTGCGAGTCGCTGAACCAAGAGGTGCAAAAGGGTGGGGCTGGTGGGTGGGCAAGCACGTGATTGGCTGCGGTGCCCGTGATGTCACAAAGGACAAATCACAATGGGGACAGTTATAAGGGCACAAGCAGGCAGCCCTGCCCCAGTGCGACTTGTAAGGTTGGTGAGTGCACCCCTGGGGGAGGCTGTGCTGGACGAGGGCTGGGGTGAAACGTGGCCTCCTGGGGGGGTGGGTTCTCCCCTGGCATCGAGGCCCCAGACGCTCACAGGATCACCTTGGGCAGGGCACGGTTCAAATGCCTTGCTTCCTCCCAGCTGCCTCGAACCCTTTCCTACCTGCCCCCAGGTCCCTACTACTCCCGTCTCCACTGCCCCTGCCACCAGCTCTGTCTCTCCCAGTACCCCTGAACTCCTTCTCTCCCTCCTCCTGCAGGCCATGGCTGTCGCACCACTCGTCGTGTGCCTATTGCTGTACCTCTTCCAGAAACTGACAACAGTAGGTGATGACCTGGATAAGGTCACGCACGACCGCATGCAGGAGCGTCAGGGGATGCTGAGCCGGGAGATGACTCACCTGCTGCGTGAGACAGAGCCGAGGGATCTGGTGATGAGGGTCATAGAGCAGAGGGGACAAATGCCGAAGATACAGGAGCAGCACCAATTCATCTGGAATACCCTGGTCTTTGCTGCCTTGCAGCTTTGGCAGTTCTGGGTCATTGCAAATGTCCTGGTCCTGCTCTTTGGGCTCTGGTGGCTGTTCAGGAAAAGGAGCCATGAGAAAGACACCAGCGACGAGGAAAATTCCAATCAAAATATGGATGTTGAGTATGACCTGGAAAGGGTTTCTGAAGAGCACATACACTGGCCACTTGAGGACATGGACACAGAGTTTATAGAGGTAGAGAGGCTGGTGTTCACTATTGTCAATAGCATTGGAAACATGTCGTCAAGCAATTTCTTCCCAGTGCTGCAACCACTCATGTTCGTGGACTGTGAAACCCTGAGTACCTGTGAGGATGTTTCAATCTACCATTATATTGTGCCCATGAAGCCCCCTCATGGGCACACATTCCACACAGAGATGATTTTTTCAGAAAAGATGTCAACAAGGATCTTTCGCATCCGTGTGGCGTTGGTGTGCACCTGCACAATGGAGCAGGGGGTGCAGAAGATGTGCTGTTTGCTCCACCAGTCTGAGGAGGAGCTGAGGGGGAATCAGGGCCTCACCCTCCTGCACACCCTCTGCACCGGCTCTTACCTGGATGTGGAGAAAGTTGCCCACTGGTTCAGTCAAAAGGTGGAAGAGGTCTGGAAGACTTTGTCTCAATCTTACCAACACTGTCTAACGGTGCTGCCCTCCAGACACTCCTGCAAAATACAGGTGACAAAAGGCAGCCAGAAAATCTTCAAAATTGAGGTGGAATTTGCGGTGCAGCTGCACAACTCAGATACCTTCTTGAGCAGCAGGAGAACAGAGGTTACCTTCCTGCCAAGCACAATGTGGCCAGAGACCTATGTTGTGGAAGAGGAGGACTTCAACACCATCACCTCAAATGACTGGTGGCCTTTGGCTGGATCCTGGTGGAGAAAAGCTTTTCCACCTATACCTTCCAGACTGTTGTGATGCACCTCCTGCCTGCTCAGCGGTCACAGAGCTGGGGAGCATTTTGCAGAAGAGCAGGCTCAGTGGGCTCTCCTTTCACTGACCCCCCCCCAGCCGTCTGAGCTCCTGTGTTGCTCTGAGGAGAAGTCCATCATCTAAATGTATCATGAACACTTCTAATATTTCCTTTGAATAATTATGAAGAATTGCGACAATTGAAGACAATAACACAGAGGCCTTGACACAGTTTGATAATGAGCTGAGAATTGGCTAAACTTGAAGTAGTGAAAAGTCCGGAGCAGTTTATCAGGAGGGATTGGGTAAAGAAATCAGAATATTTAGCTACCAATTAAGAAACAGCTCAAGGCAGGTGTACAAATGTTTTAACGCAATCACCGATGTTGAATTGGCATGTGGACAATGACTTTGCAAAAAGATTGTTATAAAAGAACAATTTGTGTTACAAATAAAGGATTCCAATTTCAACTTCTTTTGGAACCTGCATCAGGGTCCGTGCCTTGTCTGCTGCCATCAATCAGCAACCCCAAGTCCTTCTCCATAGGGCTCAGTGCTGTATCGTGGAGCAGGGATCACTACAAACACAGGAGCAATGGGCGTATAAGCAGAGGAGTGAAAGGAGCAAGATGCTGTTATTTTTAGTACGGGTTTTAAAAGCGTGCCTAGGCAGGAGCTATGAGTACATGGGAGATGCACGCATGGTCTTTCACCTTGGTAAGTCTGTGTGCTGTACTCTGGCCAATGCAAGCATTAACCTAAAAGAGATACAAAACAGCATGGATAAATATCTGGTTGGCTGATTATGATCAGCTGTCTTTGTTAGGAGGATTTTCTTCTGTTGGCAATTACTTTGGAACATTTTTGAGGTAGAATACAAAAGCCTAAGCAAACCTTTCCTAGCTGTTTGGATTTGCAATACAGTAACTGTTTCCTATAATTTCCAAGAATTCTCCCTTTTCCTCTGAAGCTTTGTTTGAGGTTAATGGAGATGCTGTTTGTGGACAGCTTGCAGGAACACAATCAGATTGCCTCCATCAGGTAGATAATCTGTGTTTACTCAGATTAACCTTAGAACAAAGTTCAAAAGGCAACAGGACAGCTATGAACAATTTCACAACCACACATGACCAACAAATAAGTCAGGATTTTGTAATAGCCCCCCAAAATGAGCATATTTCTTATAAACTGTGTTGGATTGTGACTTAGATGTTTAGCCAAGCATTGGTAATGTGTGAAAAGTTGTCTTGATTCTTTTGATAGAAGATGAACTGCGTGGCAAGGTTGTGTGGGGGACAGGAGCTTCCAGTGGAATCGGAGAAGAATCCTTGCCGTCTTTGCTAGTAAGTAAAACAATCTGTCGACTTTCTAGTCCTGAGACCAACTGGCCAACATTTGCTGTGACCCTTTGAGTGCCTTGGGCAGGGCACGGTGCGTTGTGGCTACATACAAGTTGGATCTCACTTCTGTCTCTACAGAAATGATCGATTCTAGTCTAGTTGGAGTGAGTTCCACCAGACCCCGAGGCCAGGTGTGAAGCTGACACTGTTGGCCCTAAATAGATGAAAAAGAATCAATGCATTTAAAAATAAATAAATAAAAATAAAATTGAACCTCAAATAACGTGTTCAGTTTTGGGCCCCTCACTACAAGGAGAACATTGAGGTGCTGCAGTTATTTAGCCTGGAGAAAAGGAGTCTGAAGGGAGATCTCATCACTGTCTACAACCACCTGAAAGGAGGTTGTAGCAAGGTGACTATTGGTCTCTTCACCCAAGTGACAGGTGATAGGATGAGAGGTAATGGCCTCAAGTTCTGCCAGGGGAGGTTTGCATTAGACATTGGGAAGAATTTCTTCACCAAAAGGGTTCTCAGGCACTGGCACAGCTGCCCAGGGAAGGGGTTGAGTCACCGTCCCCAGAGGGATTTACAAGATGGATAAATAAGGTGATCAGGGCTATGGTTTAGTAGTGGACAGGTACGGTTGGACTTGATGATCTCAAAGGTCTTTTCCAACCAAGCGATTCTAAGATTCTATGACTTATCAGCAGTTCTGCCTAACAGGGGAGGTGGCAGACCACTAGAGCCTTGCCAATGTGATGCTCACCTAGAAGAAGGGCCGGAAGAAGGATCTGGTGAACAACTACCCGGTCAGCTTGACCTTGGTACCAGGAAAAGTAATGGAGCAGTACATCTTGACTGTGCTCACCACACAAGAGCAGGTCAAAAAGGGAATCCAGCCCAGACAGCATGGGTTCACGGGTTCATCACTGTCTACAGCTAGCAGAAAGGAGGAGGTAGTGAGGTGAGTGCTCATCTCTTCTCCCAAGCAGCTGGTGATAGAATGAGAGGAAATGGCCTCAAGTAGCACCACTGAGTGCTAGGGGCTCGGGAGGCTCCCGTGTGTAGAAGAATTTCTAGATGAAGCTGGGCATGGGAGAATACTAGAGCTGTATGAACAGGACATAGGGTTATCTCGTAGTAACTTGGTAAACAATCAAGAGGAATTTGGCTACTTGCAAAGTATCAGCAGGATGTGAAGCAGAGACCAAGATAAGGAAGAAGCAGCCCAGCGGGTACCAGAGCCAGGAGCCCTCTGCGTGGACAGTGTACTCCAGCCAATCAGCAGCAACCGTAAGGCGCGTGGACAGAAGCATTAACCCAATCAGCTAGCTACGCCGGTCGCGTGTGCCTCTATCCAAAGATACTTAACCACACATGCTATCAATGAAGGGGGCATTCACATTAACTCTATGAGTAAGTGTCAGGCTGCTCGGCACAGCTGCGAGTCGCTGAACCAAGAGGTGCAGAAGGGTGGGGCTGGTGGGTGGGCAAGCGCGTCATTGGCTGCGGCGCCCGTGATGTCACAAAGGACAAATCACAATGGGGACAGTTATAAGGGCATAAGCAGGCAGCCCTGCCCCAGTGCGACTTGTGAGGTTGGTGAGTGCACCCCTGGGGGAGGCTGGGCTGGACGAGGGCCGGGGTGAAACGTAGCCTCCTGGGGGGGGGGGTTCTCCCCTGGCATCGAGGCCCCAGACGCTCACAGGGTCACCTTGGGCAGGGCACGGTGCAAAGGCCTTGCTTCCTCCCAGCTGCCTCAAACCCTTTCCTACCTGCCCCCAGGTACCTACTACACCAGTCCCCACTGCCCCCACCCCCATCTCCGCACCTCCCAGCACCTCTGATCCACTTCTCTCCTCCTCCTGCAGGCCATGGCTGTCGCAAAATTCCTCGTCCACATTTTGCTGTCCATCTTCCAGACACTGCCAATGGTAGGTGATGACCTGGATAAGGCCATGCACGACCGCATGCAGGAGCGTCAGGAGATGCTGAGCTGGGAGATGACTCGCCTGCTGCGTGAGATAGAGCAGAGGGGTCTGGTGCTGTGGGGCGTGGAGCAGAGGGGCCCGATGCAGAAGATACAGGAGCAGCACCGATTCATCTGGAATACCCTGGTCTTTGCTGCCTTGCAGCTTTGGCAGTTCTGGGTTGTTGCTGGAGTCCTGGTCCTGCTCTTTGGGCTCTGGTGGTCGTTCAGGAAAAGGAGCTGCAACACAGAGCAGGTTAAGGAGGAGGAGAAAGAAGAACACGATGATGCAAATGGACAGGAACGCTTTTCCAATGAGTACCCACATTGGCCAGCTCAGGACACGGCCAGACAGTGCAAGAAGGCAGAGGATCTTGTGCTCAGTTTTATCCATCACATCAGACAACTCCCATCAAATAGTTTCTTCCCAGTGCTGCAACCACCCATCGGGGTGGGCAGCACCTTTGAAGGCTGGAGTCCCCTTGAGGATGATCCAGTCTACAGCTTCCTTGTGCCCCTGAAGGCCCCTCAGGGGCATATATTCAACATGGTACTGTGCCCTGTAAGGGGGACACCAAGGAAATTCTGCATCGACGTGGAGTTGGAGTGCACCTGCATGTTGGAGCAGCAGGTGGAGATGATTCAGTGCTGCCTTCACCAGTCTAAAGAAGACCTGAAGCGGAATCAGGCCCTACACCTCCTACGCACTCTCTGCACTGCCTCCTTCCTCGATGTGCAGAAAACTGCCCACTGGTTTAGTCAAAATGTGGAAGAAGTCTGGAAGGCCTTGCCTCAGTCTTCCCAATGCTCTCTAACAGTGTTGCCCTCCAATCGCTCCTGCAATTTCCAGGTGACAAATGTCAGCCAGAAAATCCTCTCGATTGAGATAATCTTTGGGGTACAGGTAGGCGACTCAGACATCTTCCTGAGCAGCCAGACTACAGAGGACAACACCCCAAAAACGATATGGCCAGAGAGCTGTGCTGTGGCAGAGAGGAAGTTCTTCAGGCATATGGCCACGCAGGCCCCACCAAACAGCGTCCACCTCAAGTGCCTTGAGGTCTGCACCCGCATCCTGGTGGGCACAAGCTTTCCCACCTATACCTTCAAGACGGTTGTGATGCACCTCTTGACCACCACACCCCTGTCAGACTGGAGCAGGAAGGATTTTGTGCCACGGCTGCAGGATATCATGAAATACTTGCACTGCTGTCTGCAGAACAAACGACTCCACCACTTTTTCTTTCACAATGGGAATGTCCCCAAGGAGATAAACGTGCCCCGAATCTTCAAAATGGGTGAGCCGTTGAACCTCTTCCAACGCTACCTAGAGGACCCAGCAGCACATGCCGTTGCACTGTTGGATTTTAAAGAGATGGAAAAGAGACTCAAAACAATTCGACACATCTTGAAAGAGGTCGCATGACAGAGCTTTGTTTGTGGGTCTCTTGCCATTGCAGGGAGGCCGGTGCCTTCTTGTGCCAGAGACTCCTCTTTCCATCTGCATCGTGACAATCCCCGTCTCTTCGAGAGAGTCCATTCCCTGTGCAATATTAACCATGTACACAGTTGCCAATAAATGGCGTGTTTGAACAAATGCTGCGTCCCTGCATGTCTGAGCATCACTTTGTCAGGGAACACAGGCACAGGGTGCTGCCTGCTCAGCGGTCACAGAGCCAGGGAGCATTTTGCAGAAGAGCAGGCGCAGTGGGCTCTCCTTTCACTGACCCCCCCCAGCCGTCTGAGCTCCTGTGTTGTGGTAACTGGGAAGCTGTGAAGCACTGGAAGAGGCTGCCCAGGGAAGTGGTGGATTCACTGGAGGTGTTCAAGAAGTGTGTAGATGTGTCACTTTGGGATATGGTTTAGTAGATGATGCTGTAGGGCTGATAGTCAGACTCCATCTATCTTCTAGGTCTTTTCTAACTTCAATGAGTTTATGATTCTATTATTTTGTGATTGCTGCTCTGAGGAGAAGTGTCTGTAAAACCATGCTGAGCGCTTGGGAAAGATGAGCAAAGCCAAGGAGTTTAGAATCTAACTGAAAAGTCATAAAAGGGAAATTCTGAAGAAGAAGAATAGGGCCAAGTGCAGCTGCAGGTGGCTGGGTTTACTGCAGAGTTTTATAGCTTCAAACACAAGTGCCACACTGGATAAAGGGTAGAAAATGGTTCTGACCATTCCTTCCCAGAGGACACTACAAAAAATCAGCGGCCAACAACCAGGAGTCACGTACTTCAACGTCTGGAGGTGCTGCCTATATTGGTCATGGCTGCTTGAATAAGAATTGTCTCACCACTCTGCATTTTTATATTGCTACGTTGTGTTTTTCTGGGATGCTCTGTTGTCATCAAATGTTTTCCTACACATTTTTTTTCTGAGGGAGTAAACAGTGAGGTGGTAGGGAGAGAGGAGGAAAGGAGGATTCACTCACACTTACATCACTCTAACTTAGTGTGTGCTTAACTAAAGAGCTGCAAATCTAAAATTCTATGATTGTATGACTTATTGGCAGTCCTGGTTAACAGGGGAGGTCGCAGACCACCAGAGCCTTGCCAATGTGATGCTCACCTAGAAGAAGGGCCAGAAGAAGGATCTGGGGAACCACTACCCGGTCAGCTTGACCTCGGAACCAGGAAAGGTACTGGAGCAGTACCTCTTGACTGTGCTCACCACACAAGAGCAGGTCAAAAAGGGAATCCAGCCCAGACAGCATGGGTTCACGGGTTCATCACTGTCTACAGCTACCGGAAAGGAGGAGGTAGCGAGGTGAGTGCTCGCTCATCTCTTCTCCCAAGCAGCTAGTGATAGAATGAGAGGAAATGGCCTCAAGTAGCAACACTGAGTGCTAGGGGCTCGGGAGGCTTCCGTGTGCTTTGTGAAGGGACCCCTGGGAGCCCCATCCTGCTGTGGACTCCGTACTTTGTGGGTGTTGGGGTGCAGGCTGCCCGGCACAGCTGCAAGTCGCTGAACCAAGAGGTGCAGAAGGGTGGGGCTGGTGGGTGGGCAAGCGCGTCATTGGCTGCGGCGCCCGTGATGTCACAAAGGACAAATCACAATGGGGACAGTTATAAGGGCATAAGCAGGCAGCCCTGCCCCAGTGCGACTTGCGAGGTTGGTGAGTGCACCCCTGGGGGAGGCTGTGCTGGACGAGGGCTGGGGTGAAACGTGGCCTCCTGGGGGGGGGTTCTCCCCTGGCATCGAGGCCCCAGACGCTCACAGGATCACCTTGGGCAGGGCACGGTGCAAAGGCCTTGCTTCCTCCCAGCTGCCTCAAACCCTTTCCTACCTGCCCCCAGGTCCCTACTACACCAGTCCCCACTGCCCCCGCCCCCATCTCCATCCCTCCCAGCACCTCTGATCCACTTCTCTCCTCCTCCTGCAGGCCATGGCTGTCGCACAATTCCTCGTCCACATTTTGCTGTCCATCTTCCAGACACTGCCAATGGTAGGTGATGACCTGGATAAGGCCATGCACGACCGCATGCAGGAGCGTCAGGGGATGCTGAGCTGGGAGATGACTCGCCTGCTGCGTGAGATAGAGCAGAGGGGTCTGGTGCTGTGGGGCGTGGAGCAGAAGGGCCTGATGCCGAAGATACAGGAGCAGCACCGATTCATCTGGAATACCCTGGTCTTTGCTGCCTTGCAGCTTTGGCAGTACTGGGTTGTTACTGGAGTCCTGGTCCTGCTCTTTGGGCTCTGGTGGTCGTTCAGGAAAAGGAGCTGCAACACAGAGCAGGTTAAGAAGGAGGAGATAGAAGAACACGATGATGCAAATGGACAGGAACGCTTTTCCAATGAGTACCCACATTGGCCAGCTCAGGACACGGCCAGACAGCGCAAGAAGGCAGAGGATCTTGTGCTCAGTTTTATCCATCACATCAGACAACTCCCATCAAATAGTTTCTTCCCAGTGCTGCAACCACCCATCGGGGTGGGCAGCACCTTTGAAGGCTGGAGTCTCCTTGAGGATGATCCAGTCTACCGCTTCCTTGTGCCCCTGAAGGCCCCTCAGGGGCACACATTCAACGTGGTACTGTGCCCTGTAGAGCGGAAACCAAGGAAATTCTGCATCAACGTGGAGTTGGAGTGCACCTGCATGTTGGAGCAGCAGGTGGAGATGATTCAGTGCCGCCTTCACCAGTCTAAAGAAGACCTGAAGCGGAATCAGGCCCAACGCCTCCTACGCACTCTCTGCACTGCCTCCTTCCTCGATGTGCAGAAAACTGCCCACTGGTTCAGTCAAAATGTGGAGGAAGTCTGGAAGGCCTTGCCTCAGTCTTCCCAATGCTCTCTAACAGTGTTGCCCTCCAATCGCTCCTGCAAATTCCAGGTGACAAATGTCAGCCAGAAAATCCTCTCGATTGAGATAATCTTTGGGGTACAGGTAGGCGACTCAGACATCTTCCTGAGCAGCCAGACTACAGAGGACAACACCCCGAAAACGATATGGCCAGAGAGCTGTGCTGTGGCAGAGAGGAAGTTCTTCAGGCATATGGCCACGCAGGCCCCACCAAACAGCGTCCACCTCAAGTGCCTTGAGGTCTGCACCCGCATCCTGGTGGGCACAAGCTTTCCCACCTATACCTTCAAGATGCTTGTGATGCACCTCTTGACCACCACATCCCTGTCAGACTGGAGCAGGAAGGATTTTGTGCCACGGCTGCAGGATATCATGAAATACTTGCGCTGCTGTCTGCAGAACAAACGCCTCAACCACTTTTTCTTTCACAATGGGAATGTCCCCAAGGAGATAAACGTGCCCCTATTCTTCAAAATGGGTGAGCCGTTAAACCTCTTCCAACGCTACCTAGAGGACCCAGCAGCACATGCCGTTGCACTGTTGGATTTTAAAGAGATGGAAAAGAGACTCAAAACAATTCGACACATCTTGAAAGAGGTCGCATGACAGAGCTTTGTTTGTGGGTCTCTTGCCATTGCAGGGAGGCCGGTGCCTTCTTGTGCCAGAGACTCCTCTTTCCATCTGCATCGTGACAATCCCCGTCTCTTCGAGAGAGTCCATTCCCTGTGCAACATTAACCATGTACACAGTTGCCAATAAATGGCGTGTTTGAACAAATGCTGCGTCCCTGCATGTCTGAGCATCACTTTGTCAGGGAACACAGGCACAGGGTGCTGCCTGCTCAGCGGTCACAGAGCCGGGGAGCATTTTGCAGAAGAGCAGGCGCAGTGGGCTCTCCTTTCACTGACCCCCCCCAGCCGTCTGAGCTCCTGTGTTGTGGTAACTGGGAAGCTGTGAAGCACTGGAAGAGGCTGCCCAGGGAAGTGGTGGATTCACTGGAGGTGTTCAAGAAGTGTGTAGATGTGTCACTTTGGGATATGGTTTAGTAGATGATGCTGTAGGGCTGATAGTCAGACTCCATCTATCTTCTAGGTCTTTTCTAACTTCAATGAGTTTATGATTCTATTATTTTGTGATTGCTGCTCTGAGGAGAAGTGTCTGTAAAACCATGCAGAGCGCTTGGGAAAGATGAGCAAAGCCAAGGAGTTTAGAATCTAACTGAAAAGTCATAAAAGGGAAATTCTGAAGAAGAAGAATAGGGCCAAGTGCAGCTGCAGGTGGCTGGGTTTACTGCAGAGTTTTATAGCTTCAAACACAAGTGCCACACTGGATAAAGGGTAGAAAATGGTTCTGACCATTCCTTCCCAGAGGACACTACAAAAAATCAGCGGCCAACAACCAGGAGTCACGTACTTCAACGTCTGGAGGTGCTGCCTATATTGGTCATGGCTGCTTGAATAAGAATTGTCTCACCACTCTGCATTTTTATATTGCTACGTTGTGTTTTTCTGGGATGCTCTGTTGTCATCAAATGTTTTCCTACACATTTTTTTTCTGAGGGAGTAAACAGTGAGGCGGTAGGGAGAGAGGAGGAAAGGAGGATTCACTCACACTTACATCACTCTAACTTAGTGTGTGCTTAACTAAAGAGCTGCAAATCTAAAATTCTATGATTGTATGACTTATTGGCAGTCCTGGTTAACAGGGGAGGTCGCAGACCACCAGAGCCTTGCCAAAGTGATGCTCACCTAGAAGAAGGGCCAGAAGAAGGATCTGGGGAACCACTACCCGGTCAGCTTGACCTCGGAACCAGGAAAGGTACTGGAGCAGTACCTCTTGACTGTGCTCACCACACAAGAGCAGGTCAAAAAGGGAATCCAGCCCAGACAGCATGGGTTCACGGGTTCATCACTGTCTACAGCTACCGGAAAGGAGGAGGTAGCGAGGTGAGTGCTCGCTCATCTCTTCTCCCAAGCAGCTAGTGATAGAATGAGAGGAAATGGCCTCAAGTAGCAACACTGAGTGCTAGGGGCTCGGGAGGCTTCCGTGTGCTTTGTGAAGGGACCTCTGGGAGCCCCATCCTGCTGTGGACTCCGTACTTTGTGGGTGTTGGGGTGCAGGCTGCCCGGCACAGCTGCAAGTCGCTGAACCAAGAGGTGCAGAAAGGTGGGGCTGGTGGGTGGGCAAGCGCGTCATTGGCTGCGGCGCCCGTGATGTCACAAAGGACAAATCACAATGGGGACAGTTATAAGGGCATAAGCAGGCAGCCCTGCCCCAGTGCGACTTGCGAGGTTGGTGAGTGCACCCCTGGGGGAGGCTGTGCTGGACGAGGGCTGGGGTGAAACGTGGCCTCCTGGGGGGGGGGGTTCTCCCCTGGCATCGAGGCCCCAGACGCTCACAGGATCACCTTGGGCAGGGCACGGTGCAAAGGCCTTGCTTCCTCCCAGCTGCCTCAAACCCTTTCCTACCTGCCCCCAGGTCCCTACTGCACCAGTCCCCACTGCCCCCGCCCCCATCTCCATCCCTCCCAGCACCTCTGATCCACTTCTCTCCTCCTCCTGCAGGCCATGGCTGTCGCACAATTCCTCGTCCACATTTTGCTGTCCATCTTCCAGACACTGCCAATGGTAGGTGATGACCTGGATAAGGCCATGCACGACCGCATGCAGGAGCGTCAGGGGATGCTGAGCTGGGAGATGACTCGCCTGCTGCGTGAGATAGAGCAGAGGGGTCTGGTGCTGTGGGGCGTGGAGCAGAAGGGCCTGATGCCGAAGATACAGGAGCAGCACCGATTCATCTGGAATACCCTGGTCTTTGCTGCCTTGCAGCTTTGGCAGTTCTGGGTTGTTGCTGGAGTCCTGGTCCTGCTCTTTGGGCTCTGGTGGTCGTTCAGGAAAAGGAGCTGCAACACAGAGCAGGTTAAGAAGGAGGAGATAGAAGAACACGATGATGCAAATGGACAGGAACGCTTTTCCAATGAGTACCCACATTGGCCAGCTCAGGACACGGCCAGACAGCGCAAGAAGGCAGAGGATCTTGTGCTCAGTTTTATCCATCACATCAGACAACTCCCATCAAATAGTTTCTTCCCAGTGCTGCAACCACCCATCGGGGTGGGCAGCACCTTTGAAGGCTGGAGTCTCCTTGAGGATGATCCAGTCTACCGCTTCCTTGTGCCCCTGAAGGCCCCTCAGGGGCACACATTCAACGTGGTACTGTGCCCTGTAGAGCGGAAACCAAGGAAATTCTGCATCAACGTGGAGTTGGAGTGCACCTGCATGTTGGAGCAGCAGGTGGAGATGATTCAGTGCCGCCTTCACCAGTCTAAAGAAGACCTGAAGCGGAATCAGGCCCAACGCCTCCTACGCACTCTCTGCACTGCCTCCTTCCTCGATGTGCAGAAAACTGCCCACTGGTTCAGTCAAAATGTGGAGGAAGTCTGGAAGGCCTTGCCTCAGTCTTCCCAATGCTCTCTAACAGTGTTGCCCTCCAATCGCTCCTGCAAATTCCAGGTGACAAATGTCAGCCAGAAAATCCTCTCGATTGAGATAATCTTTGGGGTACAGGTAGGCGACTCAGACATCTTCCTGAGCAGCCAGACTACAGAGGACAACACCCCGAAAACGATATGGCCAGAGAGCTGTGCTGTGGCAGAGAGGAAGTTCTTCAGGCATATGGCCACGCAGGCCCCACCAAACAGCGTCCACCTCAAGTGCCTTGAGGTCTGCACCCGCATCCTGGTGGGCACAAGCTTTCCCACCTATACCTTCAAGATGCTTGTGATGCACCTCTTGACCACCACATCCCTGTCAGACTGGAGCAGGAAGGATTTTGTGCCACGGCTGCAGGATATCATGAAATACTTGCGCTGCTGTCTGCAGAACAAACGCCTCAACCACTTTTTCTTTCACAATGGGAATGTCCCCAAGGAGATAAACGTGCCCATATTCTTCAAAATGGGTGAGCCGTTAAACCTCTTCCAACGCTACCTAGAGGACCCAGCAGCACATGCCGTTGCACTGTTGGATTTTAAAGAGATGGAAAAGAGACTCAAAACAATTCGACACATCTTGAAAGAGGTCGCATGACAGAGCTTTGTTTGTGGGTCTCTTGCCATTGCAGGGAGGCCGGTGCCTTCTTGTGCCAGAGACTCCTCTTTCCATCTGCATCGTGACAATCCCCGTCTCTTCGAGAGAGTCCATTCCCTGTGCAACATTAACCATGTACACAGTTGCCAATAAATGGCGTGTTTGAACAAATGCTGCGTCCCTGCGTGTCTGAGCATCACTTTGTCAGGGAACACAGGCACAGGGTGCTGCCTGCTCAGTGGTCACAGAGCCGGGGAGCATTTTGCAGAAGAGCAGGCGCAGTGGGCTCTCCTTTCACTGACCCCCCCCAGCCGTCTGAGCTCCTGTGTTGTGGTAACTGGGAAGCTGTGAAGCACTGGAAGAGGCTGCCCAGGGAAGTGGTGGATTCACTGGAGGTGTTCAAGAAGTGTGTAGATGTGTCACTTTGGGATATGGTTTAGTAGATGATGCTGTAGGGCTGATAGTCAGACTCCATCTATCTTCTAGGTCTTTTCTAACTTCAATGAGTTTATGATTCTATTATTTTGTGATTGCTGCTCTGAGGAGAAGTGTCTGTAAAACCATGCTGAGCGCTTGGGAAAGATGAGCAAAGCCAAGGAGTTTAGAATCTAACTGAAAAGTCATAAAAGGGAAATTCTGAAGAAGAAGAATAGGGCCAAGTGCAGCTGCAGGTGGCTGGGTTTACTGCAGAGTTTTATAGCTTCAAACACAAGTGCCACACTGGATAAAGGGTAGAAAATGGTTCTGACCATTCCTTCCCAGAGGACACTACAAAAAATCAGCGGCCAACAACCAGGAGTCACGTACTTCAACGTCTGGAGGTGCTGCCTATATTGGTCATGGCTGCTTGAATAAGAATTGTCTCACCACTCTGCATTTTTATATTGCTACGTTGTGTTTTTCTGGGATGCTCTGTTGTCATCAAATGTTTTCCTACACATTTTTTTTCTGAGGGAGTAAACAGTGAGGTGGTAGGGAGAGAGGAGGAAAGGAGGATTCACTCACACTTACATCACTCTAACTTAGTGTGTGCTTAACTAAAGAGCTGCAAATCTAAAATTCTATGATTGTATGACTTATTGGCAGTCCTGGCTAACAGGGGAGGTCGCAGACCACCAGAGCCTTGCCAATGTGATGCTCACCTAGAAGAAGGGCCAGAAGAAGGATCTGGGGAACCGCTACCCGGTCAGCTTGACCTCGGAACCGGGAAAGGTAATGGAGCAGTACCTCTTGACTGTGCTCACCACACAAGAGCAGGTCAAAAAGGGAATCCAGCCCAGACAGCATGGGTTCACGGGTTCATCACTGTCTACAGCTACCGGAAAGGAGGAGGTAGCGAGGTGAGTGCTCGCTCATCTCTTCTCCCAAGCAGCTAGTGATAGAATGAGAGGAAATGGCCTCAAGTAGCAACACTGAGTGCTAGGGGCTCGGGAGGCTTCCGTGTGCTTTGTGAAGGGACCCCTGGGAGCCCCATCCTGCTGTGGACTCCGTACTTTGTGGGTGTTGGGGTGCAGGCTGCCCGGCACAGCTGCAAGTCGCTGAACCAAGAGGTGCAGAAAGGTGGGGCTGGTGGGTGGGCAAGCGCGTCATTGGCTGCGGCGCCCGTGATGTCACAAAGGACAAATCACAATGGGGACAGTTATAAGGGCATAAGCAGGCAGCCCTGCCCCAGTGCGACTTGCGAGGTTGGTGAGTGCACCCCTGGGGGAGGCTGTGCTGGACGAGGGCTGGGGTGAAACGTGGCCTCCTGGGGGGGGGGTTCTCCCCTGGCATCGAGGCCCCAGACGCTCACAGGATCACCTTGGGCAGGGCACGGTGCAAAGGCCTTGCTTCCTCCCAGCTGCCTCAAACCCTTTCCTACCTGCCCCCAGGTCCCTACTGCACCAGTCCCCACTGCCCCCGCCCCCATCTCCATCCCTCCCAGCACCTCTGATCCACTTCTCTCCTCCTCCTGCAGGCCATGGCTGTCGCACAATTCCTCGTCCACATTTTGCTGTCCATCTTCCAGACACTGCCAATGGTAGGTGATGACCTGGATAAGGCCATGCACGACCGCATGCAGGAGCGTCAGGGGATGCTGAGCTGGGAGATGACTCGCCTGCTGCGTGAGATAGAGCAGAGGGGTCTGGTGCTGTGGGGCGTGGAGCAGAAGGGCCTGATGCCGAAGATACAGGAGCAGCACCGATTCATCTGGAATACCCTGGTCTTTGCTGCCTTGCAGCTTTGGCAGTTCTGGGTTGTTGCTGGAGTCCTGGTCCTGCTCTTTGGGCTCTGGTGGTCGTTCAGGAAAAGGAGCTGCAACACAGAGCAGGTTAAGAAGGAGGAGATAGAAGAACACGATGATGCAAATGGACAGGAACGCTTTTCCAATGAGTACCCACATTGGCCAGCTCAGGACACGGCCAGACAGCGCAAGAAGGCAGAGGATCTTGTGCTCAGTTTTATCCATCACATCAGACAACTCCCATCAAATAGTTTCTTCCCAGTGCTGCAACCACCCATCGGGGTGGGCAGCACCTTTGAAGGCTGGAGTCTCCTTGAGGATGATCCAGTCTACCGCTTCCTTGTGCCCCTGAAGGCCCCTCAGGGGCACACATTCAACGTGGTACTGTGCCCTGTAGAGCGGAAACCAAGGAAATTCTGCATCAACGTGGAGTTGGAGTGCACCTGCATGTTGGAGCAGCAGGTGGAGATGATTCAGTGCCGCCTTCACCAGTCTAAAGAAGACCTGAAGCGGAATCAGGCCCAACGCCTCCTACGCACTCTCTGCACTGCCTCCTTCCTCGATGTGCAGAAAACTGCCCACTGGTTCAGTCAAAATGTGGAGGAAGTCTGGAAGGCCTTGCCTCAGTCTTCCCAATGCTCTCTAACAGTGTTGCCCTCCAATCGCTCCTGCAAATTCCAGGTGACAAATGTCAGCCAGAAAATCCTCTCGATTGAGATAATCTTTGGGGTACAGGTAGGCGACTCAGACATCTTCCTGAGCAGCCAGACTACAGAGGACAACACCCCGAAAACGATATGGCCAGAGAGCTGTGCTGTGGCAGAGAGGAAGTTCTTCAGGCATATGGCCACGCAGGCCCCACCAAACAGCGTCCACCTCAAGTGCCTTGAGGTCTGCACCCGCATCCTGGTGGGCACAAGCTTTCCCACCTATACCTTCAAGATGCTTGTGATGCACCTCTTGACCACCACATCCCTGTCAGACTGGAGCAGGAAGGATTTTGTGCCACGGCTGCAGGATATCATGAAATACTTGCGCTGCTGTCTGCAGAACAAACGCCTCAACCACTTTTTCTTTCACAATGGGAATGTCCCCAAGGAGATAAACGTGCCCCTATTCTTCAAAATGGGTGAGCCGTTAAACCTCTTCCAACGCTACCTAGAGGACCCAGCAGCACATGCCGTTGCACTGTTGGATTTTAAAGAGATGGAAAAGAGACTCAAAACAATTCGACACATCTTGAAAGAGGTCGCATGACAGAGCTTTGTTTGTGGGTCTCTTGCCATTGCAGGGAGGCCGGTGCCTTCTTGTGCCAGAGACTCCTCTTTCCATCTGCATCGTGACAATCCCCGTCTCTTCGAGAGAGTCCATTCCCTGTGCAACATTAACCATGTACACAGTTGCCAATAAATGGCGTGTTTGAACAAATGCTGCGTCCCTGCATGTCTGAGCATCACTTTGTCAGGGAACACAGGCACAGGGTGCTGCCTGCTCAGCGGTCACAGAGCCGGGGAGCATTTTGCAGAAGAGCAGGCGCAGTGGGCTCTCCTTTCACTGACCCCCCCCAGCCGTCTGAGCTCCTGTGTTGTGGTAACTGGGAAGCTGTGAAGCACTGGAAGAGGCTGCCCAGGGAAGTGGTGGATTCACTGGAGGTGTTCAAGAAGTGTGTAGATGTGTCACTTTGGGATATGGTTTAGTAGATGATGCTGTAGGGCTGATAGTCAGACTCCATCTATCTTCTAGGTCTTTTCTAACTTCAATGAGTTTATGATTCTATTATTTTGTGATTGCTGCTCTGAGGAGAAGTGTCTGTAAAACCATGCAGAGCGCTTGGGAAAGATGAGCAAAGCCAAGGAGTTTAGAATCTAACTGAAAAGTCATAAAAGGGAAATTCTGAAGAAGAAGAATAGGGCCAAGTGCAGCTGCAGGTGGCTGGGTTTACTGCAGAGTTTTATAGCTTCAAACACAAGTGCCACACTGGATAAAGGGTAGAAAATGGTTCTGACCATTCCTTCCCAGAGGACACTACAAAAAATCAGCGGCCAACAACCAGGAGTCACGTACTTCAACGTCTGGAGGTGCTGCCTATATTGGTCATGGCTGCTTGAATAAGAATTGTCTCACCACTCTGCATTTTTATATTGCTACGTTGTGTTTTTCTGGGATGCTCTGTTGTCATCAAATGTTTTCCTACACATTTTTTTTCTGAGGGAGTAAACAGTGAGGCGGTAGGGAGAGAGGAGGAAAGGAGGATTCACTCACACTTACATCACTCTAACTTAGTGTGTGCTTAACTAAAGAGCTGCAAATCTAAAATTCTATGATTGTATGACTTATTGGCAGTCCTGGTTAACAGGGGAGGTCGCAGACCACCAGAGCCTTGCCAAAGTGATGCTCACCTAGAAGAAGGGCCAGAAGAAGGATCTGGGGAACCACTACCCGGTCAGCTTGACCTCGGAACCAGGAAAGGTACTGGAGCAGTACCTCTTGACTGTGCTCACCACACAAGAGCAGGTCAAAAAGGGAATCCAGCCCAGACAGCATGGGTTCACGGGTTCATCACTGTCTACAGCTACCGGAAAGGAGGAGGTAGCGAGGTGAGTGCTCGCTCATCTCTTCTCCCAAGCAGCTAGTGATAGAATGAGAGGAAATGGCCTCAAGTAGCAACACTGAGTGCTAGGGGCTCGGGAGGCTTCCGTGTGCTTTGTGAAGGGACCCCTGGGAGCCCCATCCTGCTGTGGACTCCGTACTTTGTGGGTGTTGGGGTGCAGGCTGCCCGGCACAGCTGCAAGTCGCTGAACCAAGAGGTGCAGAAGGGTGGGGCTGGTGGGTGGGCAAGCGCGTCATTGGCTGCGGCGCCCGTGATGTCACAAAGGACAAATCACAATGGGGACAGTTATAAGGGCATAAGCAGGCAGCCCTGCCCCAGTGCGACTTGCGAGGTTGGTGAGTGCACCCCTGGGGGAGGCTGTGCTGGACGAGGGCTGGGGTGAAACGTGGCCTCCTGGGGGGGGGGTTCTCCCCTGGCATCGAGGCCCCAGACGCTCACAGGATCACCTTGGGCAGGGCACGGTGCAAAGGCCTTGCTTCCTCCCAGCTGCCTCAAACCCTTTCCTACCTGCCCCCAGGTCCCTACTACACCAGTCCCCACTGCCCCCGCCCCCATCTCCATCCCTCCCAGCACCTCTGATCCACTTCTCTCCTCCTCCTGCAGGCCATGGCTGTCGCACAATTCCTCGTCCACATTTTGCTGTCCATCTTCCAGACACTGCCAATGGTAGGTGATGACCTGGATAAGGCCATGCACGACCGCATGCAGGAGCGTCAGGGGATGCTGAGCTGGGAGATGACTCGCCTGCTGCATGAGATAGAGCAGAGGGGTCTGGTGCTGTGGGGCGTGGAGCAGAAGGGCCTGATGCCGAAGATACAGGAGCAGCACCGATTCATCTGGAATACCCTGGTCTTTGCTGCCTTGCAGCTTTGGCAGTTCTGGGTTGTTGCTGGAGTCCTGGTCCTGCTCTTTGGGCTCTGGTGGTCGTTCAGGAAAAGGAGCTGCAACACAGAGCAGGTTAAGAAGGAGGAGATAGAAGAACACGATGATGCAAATGGACAGGAACGCTTTTCCAATGAGTACCCACATTGGCCAGCTCAGGACACGGCCAGACAGCGCAAGAAGGCAGAGGATCTTGTGCTCAGTTTTATCCATCACATCAGACAACTCCCATCAAATAGTTTCTTCCCAGTGCTGCAACCACCCATCGGGGTGGGCAGCACCTTTGAAGGCTGGAGTCTCCTTGAGGATGATCCAGTCTACCGCTTCCTTGTGCCCCTGAAGGCCCCTCAGGGGCACACATTCAACGTGGTACTGTGCCCTGTAGAGCGGAAACCAAGGAAATTCTGCATCAACGTGGAGTTGGAGTGCACCTGCATGTTGGAGCAGCAGGTGGAGATGATTCAGTGCCGCCTTCACCAGTCTAAAGAAGACCTGAAGCGGAATCAGGCCCAACGCCTCCTACGCACTCTCTGCACTGCCTCCTTCCTCGATGTGCAGAAAACTGCCCACTGGTTCAGTCAAAATGTGGAGGAAGTCTGGAAGGCCTTGCCTCAGTCTTCCCAATGCTCTCTAACAGTGTTGCCCTCCAATCGCTCCTGCAAATTCCAGGTGACAAATGTCAGCCAGAAAATCCTCTCGATTGAGATAATCTTTGGGGTACAGGTAGGCGACTCAGACATCTTCCTGAGCAGCCAGACTACAGAGGACAACACCCCGAAAACGATATGGCCAGAGAGCTGTGCTGTGGCAGAGAGGAAGTTCTTCAGGCATATGGCCACGCAGGCCCCACCAAACAGCGTCCACCTCAAGTGCCTTGAGGTCTGCACCCGCATCCTGGTGGGCACAAGCTTTCCCACCTATACCTTCAAGATGCTTGTGATGCACCTCTTGACCACCACATCCCTGTCAGACTGGAGCAGGAAGGATTTTGTGCCACGGCTGCAGGACATCATGAAATACTTGCGCTGCTGTCTGCAGAACAAACGCCTCAACCACTTTTTCTTTCACAATGGGAATGTCCCCAAGGAGATAAACGTGCCCCTATTCTTCAAAATGGGTGAGCCGTTGAACCTCTTCCAACGCTACCTAGAGGACCCAGCAGCACATGCCGTTGCACTGTTGGATTTTAAAGAGATGGAAAAGAGACTCAAAACAATTCGACACATCTTGAAAGAGGTCGCATGACAGAGCTGTGTTTGTGGGTCTCTTGCCATTGCAGGGAGGCCGGTGCCTTCTTGTGCCAGAGACTCCTCTTTCCATCTGCATCGTGACAATCCCCGTCTCTTCGAGAGAGTCCATTCCCTGTGCAATATTAACCATGTACACAGTTGCCAATAAATGGCGTGTTTGAACAAATGCTGCGTCCCTGCGTGTCTGAGCATCACTTTGTCAGGGAACACAGGCACAGGGTGCTGCCTGCTCAGCGGTCACAGAGCCGGGGAGCATTTTGCAGAAGAGCAGGCGCAGTGGGCTCTCCTTTCACTGACCCCCCCCAGCCGTCTGAGCTCCTGTGTTGTGGTAACTGGGAAGCTGTGAAGCACTGGAAGAGGCTGCCCAGGGAAGTGGTGGATTCACTGGAGGTGTTCAAGAAGTGTGTAGATGTGTCACTTTGGGATATGGTTTAGTAGATGATGCTGTAGGGCTGATAGTCAGACTCCATCTATCTTCTAGGTCTTTTCTAACTTCAATGAGTTTATGATTCTATTATTTTGTGATTGCTGCTCTGAGGAGAAGTGTCTGTAAAACCATGCTGAGCGCTTGGGAAAGATGAGCAAAGCCAAGGAGTTTAGAATCTAACTGAAAAGTCATAAAAGGGAAATTCTGAAGAAGAAGAATAGGGCCAAGTGCAGCTGCAGGTGGCTGGGTTTACTGCAGAGTTTTATAGCTTCAAACACAAGTGCCACACTGGATAAAGGGTAGAAAATGGTTCTGACCATTCCTTCCCAGAGGACACTACAAAAAATCAGCGGCCAACAACCAGGAGTCACGTACTTCAACGTCTGGAGGTGCTGCCTATATTGGTCATGGCTGCTTGAATAAGAATTGTCTCACCACTCTGCATTTTTATATTGCTACGTTGTGTTTTTCTGGGATGCTCTGTTGTCATCAAATGTTTTCCTACACATTTTTTTTCTGAGGGAGTAAACAGTGAGGAGGTAGGGAGAGAGGAGGAAAGGAGGATTCACTCACACTTACATCACTCTAACTTAGTGTGTGCTTAACTAAAGAGCTGCAAATCTAAAATTCTATGATTGTATGACTTATTGGCAGTCCTGGTTAACAGGGGAGGTCGCAGACCACCAGAGCCTTGCCAATGTGATGCTCACCTAGAAGAAGGGCCAGAAGAAGGATCTGGGGAACCACTACCCGGTCAGCTTGACCTCGGAACCAGGAAAGGTACTGGAGCAGTACCTCTTGACTGTGCTCACCACACAAGAGCAGGTCAAAAAGGGAATCCAGCCCAGACAGCATGGGTTCACGGGTTCATCACTGTCTACAGCTACCAGAAAGGAGGGGGTAACGAGGTGAGTGCTCGCTCATCTCTTCTCCCAAGCAGCTAGTGATAGAATGAGAGGAAATGGCCTCAAGTAGCAACACTGAGTGCTAGGGGCTCGGGAGGCTTCCGTGTGCTTTGTGAAGGGACCCCTGGGGAGCCCTGTCCTTCCACAGAGTCTGTACTTTGTGGGTGTTGGGGTGCAGGCTGCCCGGCACAGCTGCAAGTCGCTGAACCAAGAGGTGCAGAAGGGTGGGGCTGGTGGGTGGGCAAGCGCGTCATTGGCTGCGGCGCCCGTGATGTCACAAAGGACAAATCACAATGGGGACAGTTATAAGGGCATAAGCAGGCAGCCCTGCCCCAGTGCGACTTGCGAGGTTGGTGAGTGCACCCCTGGGGGAGGCTGTGCTGGACGAGGGCTGGGGTGAAACGTGGCCTCCTGGGGGGGGAGGTTCTCCCCTGGCATCGAGGCCCCAGACGCTCACAGGATCACCTTGGGCAGGGCACGGTGCAAAGGCCTTGCTTCCTCCCAGCTGCCTCAAACCCTTTCCTACCTGCCCCCAGGTCCCTACTGCACCAGTCCCCACTGCCCCCGCCCCCATCTCCATCCCTCCCAGCACCTCTGATCTACTTCTCTCCTCCTCCTGCAGGCCATGGCTGTCGCACAATTCCTCGTCCACATTTTGCTGTCCATCTTCCAGACACTGCCAATGGTAGGTGATGACCTGGATAAGGCCATGCACGACCGCATGCAGGAGCGTCAGGGGATGCTGAGCTGGGAGATGACTCGCCTGCTGCGTGAGATAGAGCAGAGGGGTCTGGTGCTGTGGGGCGTGGAGCAGAAGGGCCTGATGCCGAAGATACAGGAGCAGCACCGATTCATCTGGAATACCCTGGTCTTTGCTGCCTTGCAGCTTTGGCAGTTCTGGGTTGTTGCTGGAGTCCTGGTCCTGCTCTTTGGGCTCTGGTGGTCGTTCAGGAAAAGGAGCTGCAACACAGAGCAGGTTAAGAAGGAGGAGATAGAAGAACACGATGATGCAAATGGACAGGAACGCTTTTCCAATGAGTACCCACATTGGCCAGCTCAGGACACGGCCAGACAGCGCAAGAAGGCAGAGGATCTTGTGCTCAGTTTTATCCATCACATCAGACAACTCCCATCAAATAGTTTCTTCCCAGTGCTGCAACCACCCATCGGGGTGGGCAGCACCTTTGAAGGCTGGAGTCTCCTTGAGGATGATCCAGTCTACCGCTTCCTTGTGCCCCTGAAGGCCCCTCAGGGGCACACATTCAACGTGGTACTGTGCCCTGTAGAGCGGAAACCAAGGAAATTCTGCATCAACGTGGAGTTGGAGTGCACCTGCATGTTGGAGCAGCAGGTGGAGATGATTCAGTGCCGCCTTCACCAGTCTAAAGAAGACCTGAAGCGGAATCAGGCCCAACGCCTCCTACGCACTCTCTGCACTGCCTCCTTCCTCGATGTGCAGAAAACTGCCCACTGGTTCAGTCAAAATGTGGAGGAAGTCTGGAAGGCCTTGCCTCAGTCTTCCCAATGCTCTCTAACAGTGTTGCCCTCCAATCGCTCCTGCAAATTCCAGGTGACAAATGTCAGCCAGAAAATCCTCTCGATTGAGATAATCTTTGGGGTACAGGTAGGCGACTCAGACATCTTCCTGAGCAGCCAGACTACAGAGGACAACACCCCGAAAACGATATGGCCAGAGAGCTGTGCTGTGGCAGAGAGGAAGTTCTTCAGGCATATGGCCACGCAGGCCCCACCAAACAGCGTCCACCTCAAGTGCCTTGAGGTCTGCACCCGCATCCTGGTGGGCACAAGCTTTCCCACCTATACCTTCAAGATGCTTGTGATGCACCTCTTGACCACCACATCCCTGTCAGACTGGAGCAGGAAGGATTTTGTGCCACGGCTGCAGGACATCATGAAATACTTGCGCTGCTGTCTGCAGAACAAACGCCTCAACCACTTTTTCTTTCACAATGGGAATGTCCCCAAAGAGATAAACGTGCCCCTATTCTTCAAAATGGGTGAGCCGTTGAACCTCTTCCAACGCTACCTAGAGGACCCAGCAGCACATGCCGTTGCACTGTTGGATTTTAAAGAGATGGAAAAGAGACTCAAAACAATTCGACACATCTTGAAAGAGGTCGCATGACAGAGCTGTGTTTGTGGGTCTCTTGCCATTGCAGGGAGGCCGGTGCCTTCTTGTGCCAGAGACTCCTCTTTCCATCTGCATCGTGACAATCCCCGTCTCTTCGAGAGAGTCCATTCCCTGTGCAATATTAACCATGTACACAGTTGCCAATAAATGGCGTGTTTGAACAAATGCTGCGTCCCTGCGTGTCTGAGCATCACTTTGTCAGGGAACACAGGCACAGGGTGCTGCCTGCTCAGCGGTCACAGAGTCGGGGAGCATTTTGCAGAAGAGCAGGCGCAGTGGGCTCTCCTTTCACTGACCCCCCCCAGCCGTCTGAGCTCCTGTGTTGTGGTAACTGGGAAGCTGTGAAGCACTGGAAGAGGCTGCCCAGGGAAGTGGTGGATTCACTGGAGGTGTTCAAGAAGTGTGTAGATGTGTCACTTTGGGATATGGTTTAGTAGATGATGCTGTAGGGCTGATAGTCAGACTCCATCTATCTTCTAGGTCTTTTCTAACTTCAATGAGTTTATGATTCTATTATTTTGTGATTGCTGCTCTGAGGAGAAGTGTCTGTAAAACCATGCTGAGCGCTTGGGAAAGATGAGCAAAGCCAAGGAGTTTAGAATCTAACTGAAAAGTCATAAAAGGGAAATTCTGAAGAAGAAGAATAGGGCCAAGTGCAGCTGCAGGTGGCTGGGTTTACTGCAGAGTTTTATAGCTTCAAACACAAGTGCCACACTGGATAAAGGGTAGAAAATGGTTCTGACCATTCCTTCCCAGAGGACACTACAAAAAATCAGCGGCCAACAACCAGGAGTCACGTACTTCAACGTCTGGAGGTGCTGCCTATATTGGTCATGGCTGCTTGAATAAGAATTGTCTCACCACTCTGCATTTTTATATTGCTACGTTGTGTTTTTCTGGGATGCTCTGTTGTCATCAAATGTTTTCCTACACATTTTTTTTCTGAGGGAGTAAACAGTGAGGAGGTAGGGAGAGAGGAGGAAAGGAGGATTCACTCACACTTACATCACTCTAACTTAGTGTGTGCTTAACTAAAGAGCTGCAAATCTAAAATTCTATGATTGTATGACTTATTGGCAGTCCTGGTTAACAGGGGAGGTCGCAGACCACCAGAGCCTTGCCAATGTGATGCTCACCTAGAAGAAGGGCCAGAAGAAGGATCTGGGGAACCACTACCCGGTCAGCTTGACCTCGGAACCAGGAAAGGTACTGGAGCAGTACCTCTTGACTGTGCTCACCACACAAGAGCAGGTCAAAAAGGGAATCCAGCCCAGACAGCATGGGTTCACGGGTTCATCACTGTCTACAGCTACCGGAAAGGAGGAGGTAGCGAGGTGAGTGCTCGCTCATCTCTTCTCCCAAGCAGCTAGTGATAGAATGAGAGGAAATGGCCTCAAGTAGCAACACTGAGTGCTAGGGGCTCGGGAGGCTTCCGTGTGCTTTGTGAAGGGACCCCTGGGGAGCCCTGTCCTTCCACAGAGTCTGTACTTTGTGGGTGTTGGGGTGCAGGCTGCCCGGCACAGCTGCAAGTCGCTGAACCAAGAGGTGCAGAAGGGTGGGGCTGGTGGGTGGGCAAGCGCGTCATTGGCTGCGGCGCCCGTGATGTCACAAAGGACAAATCACAATGGGGACAGTTATAAGGGCATAAGCAGGCAGCCCTGCCCCAGTGCGACTTGCGAGGTTGGTGAGTGCACCCCTGGGGGAGGCTGTGCTGGACGAGGGCTGGGGTGAAACGTGGCCTCCTGGGGGGGGGGGTTCTCCCCTGGCATCGAGGCCCCAGACGCTCACAGGATCACCTTGGGCAGGGCACGGTGCAAAGGCCTTGCTTCCTCCCAGCTGCCTCAAACCCTTTCCTACCTGCCCCCAGGTCCCTACTGCACCAGTCCCCACTGCCCCCGCCCCCATCTCCATCCCTCCCAGCACCTCTGATCCACTTCTCTCCTCCTCCTGCAGGCCATGGCTGTCGCACAATTCCTCGTCCACATTTTGCTGTCCATCTTCCAGACACTGCCAATGGTAGGTGATGACCTGGATAAGGCCATGCACGACCGCATGCAGGAGCGTCAGGGGATGCTGAGCTGGGAGATGACTCGCCTGCTGCGTGAGATAGAGCAGAGGGGTCTGGTGCTGTGGGGCGTGGAGCAGAAGGGCCTGATGCCGAAGATACAGGAGCAGCACCGATTCATCTGGAATACCCTGGTCTTTGCTGCCTTGCAGCTTTGGCAGTTCTGGGTTGTTGCTGGAGTCCTGGTCCTGCTCTTTGGGCTCTGGTGGTCGTTCAGGAAAAGGAGCTGCAACACAGAGCAGGTTAAGAAGGAGGAGATAGAAGAACACGATGATGCAAATGGACAGGAACGCTTTTCCAATGAGTACCCACATTGGCCAGCTCAGGACACGGCCAGACAGCGCAAGAAGGCAGAGGATCTTGTGCTCAGTTTTATCCATCACATCAGACAACTCCCATCAAATAGTTTCTTCCCAGTGCTGCAACCACCCATCGGGGTGGGCAGCACCTTTGAAGGCTGGAGTCTCCTTGAGGATGATCCAGTCTACCGCTTCCTTGTGCCCCTGAAGGCCCCTCAGGGGCACACATTCAACGTGGTACTGTGCCCTGTAGAGCGGAAACCAAGGAAATTCTGCATCAACGTGGAGTTGGAGTGCACCTGCATGTTGGAGCAGCAGGTGGAGATGATTCAGTGCCGCCTTCACCAGTCTAAAGAAGACCTGAAGCGGAATCAGGCCCAACGCCTCCTACGCACTCTCTGCACTGCCTCCTTCCTCGATGTGCAGAAAACTGCCCACTGGTTCAGTCAAAATGTGGAGGAAGTCTGGAAGGCCTTGCCTCAGTCTTCCCAATGCTCTCTAACAGTGTTGCCCTCCAATCGCTCCTGCAAATTCCAGGTGACAAATGTCAGCCAGAAAATCCTCTCGATTGAGATAATCTTTGGGGTACAGGTAGGCGACTCAGACATCTTCCTGAGCAGCCAGACTACAGAGGACAACACCCCGAAAACGATATGGCCAGAGAGCTGTGCTGTGGCAGAGAGGAAGTTCTTCAGGCATATGGCCACGCAGGCCCCACCAAACAGCGTCCACCTCAAGTGCCTTGAGGTCTGCACCCGCATCCTGGTGGGCACAAGCTTTCCCACCTATACCTTCAAGATGCTTGTGAT
Source organism: Tapera naevia (assembly GCA_033556795.1). Lineage (NCBI taxonomy): Eukaryota > Metazoa > Chordata > Aves > Cuculiformes > Neomorphidae > Tapera > Tapera naevia. The sequence continues at coordinate 5,352,588 of JAUMJJ010000157.1, read as the reverse complement.
GCACCTCTTGACCACCACATCCCTGTCAGACTGGAGCAGGAAGGATTTTGTGCCACGGCTGCAGGACATCATGAAATACTTGCGCTGCTGTCTGCAGAACAAACGCCTCAACCACTTTTTCTTTCACAATGGGAATGTCCCCAAAGAGATAAACGTGCCCCTATTCTTCAAAATGGGTGAGCCGTTGAACCTCTTCCAACGCTACCTAGAGGACCCAGCAGCACATGCCGTTGCACTGTTGGATTTTAAAGAGATGGAAAAGAGACTCAAAACAATTCGACACATCTTGAAAGAGGTCGCATGACAGAGCTGTGTTTGTGGGTCTCTTGCCATTGCAGGGAGGCCGGTGCCTTCTTGTGCCAGAGACTCCTCTTTCCATCTGCATCGTGACAATCCCCGTCTCTTCGAGAGAGTCCATTCCCTGTGCAATATTAACCATGTACACAGTTGCCAATAAATGGCGTGTTTGAACAAATGCTGCGTCCCTGCGTGTCTGAGCATCACTTTGTCAGGGAACACAGGCACAGGGTGCTGCCTGCTCAGCGGTCACAGAGCCGGGGAGCATTTTGCAGAAGAGCAGGCGCAGTGGGCTCTCCTTTCACTGACCCCCCCCAGCCGTCTGAGCTCCTGTGTTGTGGTAACTGGGAAGCTGTGAAGCACTGGAAGAGGCTGCCCAGGGAAGTGGTGGATTCACTGGAGGTGTTCAAGAAGTGTGTAGATGTGTCACTTTGGGATATGGTTTAGTAGATGATGCTGTAGGGCTGATAGTCAGACTCCATCTATCTTCTAGGTCTTTTCTAACTTCAATGAGTTTATGATTCTATTATTTTGTGATTGCTGCTCTGAGGAGAAGTGTCTGTAAAACCATGCTGAGCGCTTGGGAAAGATGAGCAAAGCCAAGGAGTTTAGAATCTAACTGAAAAGTCATAAAAGGGAAATTCTGAAGAAGAAGAATAGGGCCAAGTGCAGCTGCAGGTGGCTGGGTTTACTGCAGAGTTTTATAGCTTCAAACACAAGTGCCACACTGGATAAAGGGTAGAAAATGGTTCTGACCATTCCTTCCCAGAGGACACTACAAAAAATCAGCGGCCAACAACCAGGAGTCACGTACTTCAACGTCTGGAGGTGCTGCCTATATTGGTCATGGCTGCTTGAATAAGAATTGTCTCACCACTCTGCATTTTTATATTGCTACGTTGTGTTTTTCTGGGATGCTCTGTTGTCATCAAATGTTTTCCTACACATTTTTTTTCTGAGGGAGTAAACAGTGAGGAGGTAGGGAGAGAGGAGGAAAGGAGGATTCACTCACACTTACATCACTCTAACTTAGTGTGTGCTTAACTAAAGAGCTGCAAATCTAAAATTCTATGATTGTATGACTTATTGGCAGTCCTGGTTAACAGGGGAGGTCGCAGACCACCAGAGCCTTGCCAATGTGATGCTCACCTAGAAGAAGGGCCAGAAGAAGGATCTGGGGAACCACTACCCGGTCAGCTTGACCTCGGAACCAGGAAAGGTACTGGAGCAGTACCTCTTGACTGTGCTCACCACACAAGAGCAGGTCAAAAAGGGAATCCAGCCCAGACAGCATGGGTTCACGGGTTCATCACTGTCTACAGCTACCGGAAAGGAGGAGGTAGCGAGGTGAGTGCTCGCTCATCTCTTCTCCCAAGCAGCTAGTGATAGAATGAGAGGAAATGGCCTCAAGTAGCAACACTGAGTGCTAGGGGCTCGGGAGGCTTCCGTGTGCTTTGTGAAGGGACCCCTGGGGAGCCCTGTCCTTCCACAGAGTCTGTACTTTGTGGGTGTTGGGGTGCAGGCTGCCCGGCACAGCTGCAAGTCGCTGAACCAAGAGGTGCAGAAAGGTGGGGCTGGTGGGTGGGCAAGCGCGTCATTGGCTGCGGCGCCCGTGATGTCACAAAGGACAAATCACAATGGGGACAGTTATAAGGGCATAAGCAGGCAGCCCTGCCCCAGTGCGACTTGCGAGGTTGGTGAGTGCACCCCTGGGGGAGGCTGTGCTGGACGAGGGCTGGGGTGAAACGTGGCCTCCTGGGGGGGGGGGTTCTCCCCTGGCATCGAGGCCCCAGACGCTCACAGGATCACCTTGGGCAGGGCACGGTGCAAAGGCCTTGCTTCCTCCCAGCTGCCTCAAACCCTTTCCTACCTGCCCCCAGGTCCCTACTGCACCAGTCCCCACTGCCCCCGCCCCCATCTCCATCCCTCCCAGCACCTCTGATCCACTTCTCTCCTCCTCCTGCAGGCCATGGCTGTCGCACAATTCCTCGTCCACATTTTGCTGTCCATCTTCCAGACACTGCCAATGGTAGGTGATGACCTGGATAAGGCCATGCACGACCGCATGCAGGAGCGTCAGGGGATGCTGAGCTGGGAGATGACTCGCCTGCTGCGTGAGATAGAGCAGAGGGGTCTGGTGCTGTGGGGCGTGGAGCAGAAGGGCCTGATGCCGAAGATACAGGAGCAGCACCGATTCATCTGGAATACCCTGGTCTTTGCTGCCTTGCAGCTTTGGCAGTTCTGGGTTGTTGCTGGAGTCCTGGTCCTGCTCTTTGGGCTCTGGTGGTCGTTCAGGAAAAGGAGCTGCAACACAGAGCAGGTTAAGAAGGAGGAGATAGAAGAACACGATGATGCAAATGGACAGGAACGCTTTTCCAATGAGTACCCACATTGGCCAGCTCAGGACACGGCCAGACAGCGCAAGAAGGCAGAGGATCTTGTGCTCAGTTTTATCCATCACATCAGACAACTCCCATCAAATAGTTTCTTCCCAGTGCTGCAACCACCCATCGGGGTGGGCAGCACCTTTGAAGGCTGGAGTCTCCTTGAGGATGATCCAGTCTACCGCTTCCTTGTGCCCCTGAAGGCCCCTCAGGGGCACACATTCAACGTGGTACTGTGCCCTGTAGAGCGGAAACCAAGGAAATTCTGCATCAACGTGGAGTTGGAGTGCACCTGCATGTTGGAGCAGCAGGTGGAGATGATTCAGTGCCGCCTTCACCAGTCTAAAGAAGACCTGAAGCGGAATCAGGCCCAACGCCTCCTACGCACTCTCTGCACTGCCTCCTTCCTCGATGTGCAGAAAACTGCCCACTGGTTCAGTCAAAATGTGGAGGAAGTCTGGAAGGCCTTGCCTCAGTCTTCCCAATGCTCTCTAACAGTGTTGCCCTCCAATCGCTCCTGCAAATTCCAGGTGACAAATGTCAGCCAGAAAATCCTCTCGATTGAGATAATCTTTGGGGTACAGGTAGGCGACTCAGACATCTTCCTGAGCAGCCAGACTACAGAGGACAACACCCCGAAAACGATATGGCCAGAGAGCTGTGCTGTGGCAGAGAGGAAGTTCTTCAGGCATATGGCCACGCAGGCCCCACCAAACAGCGTCCACCTCAAGTGCCTTGAGGTCTGCACCCGCATCCTGGTGGGCACAAGCTTTCCCACCTATACCTTCAAGATGCTTGTGATGCACCTCTTGACCACCACATCCCTGTCAGACTGGAGCAGGAAGGATTTTGTGCCACGGCTGCAGGACATCATGAAATACTTGCGCTGCTGTCTGCAGAACAAACGCCTCAACCACTTTTTCTTTCACAATGGGAATGTCCCCAAAGAGATAAACGTGCCCCTATTCTTCAAAATGGGTGAGCCGTTGAACCTCTTCCAACGCTACCTAGAGGACCCAGCAGCACATGCCGTTGCACTGTTGGATTTTAAAGAGATGGAAAAGAGACTCAAAACAATTCGACACATCTTGAAAGAGGTCGCATGACAGAGCTGTGTTTGTGGGTCTCTTGCCATTGCAGGGAGGCCGGTGCCTTCTTGTGCCAGAGACTCCTCTTTCCATCTGCATCGTGACAATCCCCGTCTCTTCGAGAGAGTCCATTCCCTGTGCAATATTAACCATGTACACAGTTGCCAATAAATGGCGTGTTTGAACAAATGCTGCGTCCCTGCGTGTCTGAGCATCACTTTGTCAGGGAACACAGGCACAGGGTGCTGCCTGCTCAGCGGTCACAGAGCCGGGGAGCATTTTGCAGAAGAGCAGGCGCAGTGGGCTCTCCTTTCACTGACCCCCCCCAGCCGTCTGAGCTCCTGTGTTGTGGTAACTGGGAAGCTGTGAAGCACTGGAAGAGGCTGCCCAGGGAAGTGGTGGATTCACTGGAGGTGTTCAAGAAGTGTGTAGATGTGTCACTTTGGGATATGGTTTAGTAGATGATGCTGTAGGGCTGATAGTCAGACTCCATCTATCTTCTAGGTCTTTTCTAACTTCAATGAGTTTATGATTCTATTATTTTGTGATTGCTGCTCTGAGGAGAAGTGTCTGTAAAACCATGCTGAGCGCTTGGGAAAGATGAGCAAAGCCAAGGAGTTTAGAATCTAACTGAAAAGTCATAAAAGGGAAATTCTGAAGAAGAAGAATAGGGCCAAGTGCAGCTTCAGGTGGCTGGGTTTACTGCAGAGTTTTATAGCTTCAAACACAAGTGCCACACTGGATAAAGGGTAGAAAATGGTTCTGACCATTCCTTCCCAGAGGACACTACAAAAAATCAGCGGCCAACAACCAGGAGTCACGTACTTCAACGTCTGGAGGTGCTGCCTATATTGGTCATGGCTGCTTGAATAAGAATTGTCTCACCACTCTGCATTTTTATATTGCTACGTTGTGTTTTTCTGGGATGCTCTGTTGTCATCAAATGTTTTCCTACACATTTTTTTTCTGAGGGAGTAAACAGTGAGGAGGTAGGGAGAGAGGAGGAAAGGAGGATTCACTCACACTTACATCACTCTAACTTAGTGTGTGCTTAACTAAAGAGCTGCAAATCTAAAATTCTATGATTGTATGACTTATTGGCAGTCCTGGTTAACAGGGGAGGTCGCAGACCACCAGAGCCTTGCCAATGTGATGCTCACCTAGAAGAAGGGCCAGAAGAAGGATCTGGGGAACCACTACCCGGTCAGCTTGACCTCGGAACCAGGAAAGGTACTGGAGCAGTACCTCTTGACTGTGCTCACCACACAAGAGCAGGTCAAAAAGGGAATCCAGCCCAGACAGCATGGGTTCACGGGTTCATCACTGTCTACAGCTACCGGAAAGGAGGAGGTAGCGAGGTGAGTGCTCGCTCATCTCTTCTCCCAAGCAGCTAGTGATAGAATGAGAGGAAATGGCCTCAAGTAGCAACACTGAGTGCTAGGGGCTCGGGAGGCTTCCGTGTGCTTTGTGAAGGGACCCCTGGGGAGCCCTGTCCTTCCACAGAGTCTGTACTTTGTGGGTGTTGGGGTGCAGGCTGCCCGGCACAGCTGCAAGTCGCTGAACCAAGAGGTGCAGAAAGGTGGGGCTGGTGGGTGGGCAAGCGCGTCATTGGCTGCGGCGCCCGTGATGTCACAAAGGACAAATCACAATGGGGACAGTTATAAGGGCATAAGCAGGCAGCCCTGCCCCAGTGCGACTTGCGAGGTTGGTGAGTGCACCCCTGGGGGAGGCTGTGCTGGACGAGGGCTGGGGTGAAACGTGGCCTCCTGGGGGGGGGGGTTCTCCCCTGGCATCGAGGCCCCAGACGCTCACAGGATCACCTTGGGCAGGGCACGGTGCAAAGGCCTTGCTTCCTCCCAGCTGCCTCAAACCCTTTCCTACCTGCCCCCAGGTCCCTACTGCACCAGTCCCCACTGCCCCCGCCCCCATCTCCATCCCTCCCAGCACCTCTGATCCACTTCTCTCCTCCTCCTGCAGGCCATGGCTGTCGCACAATTCCTCGTCCACATTTTGCTGTCCATCTTCCAGACACTGCCAATGGTAGGTGATGACCTGGATAAGGCCATGCACGACCGCATGCAGGAGCGTCAGGGGATGCTGAGCTGGGAGATGACTCGCCTGCTGCGTGAGATAGAGCAGAGGGGTCTGGTGCTGTGGGGCGTGGAGCAGAAGGGCCTGATGCCGAAGATACAGGAGCAGCACCGATTCATCTGGAATACCCTGGTCTTTGCTGCCTTGCAGCTTTGGCAGTTCTGGGTTGTTGCTGGAGTCCTGGTCCTGCTCTTTGGGCTCTGGTGGTCGTTCAGGAAAAGGAGCTGCAACACAGAGCAGGTTAAGAAGGAGGAGATAGAAGAACACGATGATGCAAATGGACAGGAACGCTTTTCCAATGAGTACCCACATTGGCCAGCTCAGGACACGGACAGACAGCGCAAGAAGGCAGAGGATCTTGTGCTCAGTTTTATCCATCACATCAGACAACTCCCATCAAATAGTTTCTTCCCAGTGCTGCAACCACCCATCGGGGTGGGCAGCACCTTTGAAGGCTGGAGTCTCCTTGAGGATGATCCAGTCTACCGCTTCCTTGTGCCCCTGAAGGCCCCTCAGGGGCACACATTCAACGTGGTACTGTGCCCTGTAGAGCGGAAACCAAGGAAATTCTGCATCAACGTGGAGTTGGAGTGCACCTGCATGTTGGAGCAGCAGGTGGAGATGATTCAGTGCCGCCTTCACCAGTCTAAAGAAGACCTGAAGCGGAATCAGGCCCAACGCCTCCTACGCACTCTCTGCACTGCCTCCTTCCTCGATGTGCAGAAAACTGCCCACTGGTTCAGTCAAAATGTGGAGGAAGTCTGGAAGGCCTTGCCTCAGTCTTCCCAATGCTCTCTAACAGTGTTGCCCTCCAATCGCTCCTGCAAATTCCAGGTGACAAATGTCAGCCAGAAAATCCTCTCGATTGAGATAATCTTTGGGGTACAGGTAGGCGACTCAGACATCTTCCTGAGCAGCCAGACTACAGAGGACAACACCCCGAAAACGATATGGCCAGAGAGCTGTGCTGTGGCAGAGAGGAAGTTCTTCAGGCATATGGCCACGCAGGCCCCACCAAACAGCGTCCACCTCAAGTGCCTTGAGGTCTGCACCCGCATCCTGGTGGGCACAAGCTTTCCCACCTATACCTTCAAGATGCTTGTGATGCACCTCTTGACCACCACATCCCTGTCAGACTGGAGCAGGAAGGATTTTGTGCCACGGCTGCAGGACATCATGAAATACTTGCGCTGCTGTCTGCAGAACAAACGCCTCAACCACTTTTTCTTTCACAATGGGAATGTCCCCAAAGAGATAAACGTGCCCCTATTCTTCAAAATGGGTGAGCCGTTAAACCTCTTCCAACGCTACCTAGAGGACCCAGCAGCACATGCCGTTGCACTGTTGGATTTTAAAGAGATGGAAAAGAGACTCAAAACAATTCGACACATCTTGAAAGAGGTCGCATGACAGAGCTGTGTTTGTGGGTCTCTTGCCATTGCAGGGAGGCCGGTGCCTTCTTGTGCCAGAGACTCCTCTTTCCATCTGCATCGTGACAATCCCCGTCTCTTCGAGAGAGTCCATTCCCTGTGCAATATTAACCATGTACACAGTTGCCAATAAATGGCGTGTTTGAACAAATGCTGCGTCCCTGCGTGTCTGAGCATCACTTTGTCAGGGAACACAGGCACAGGGTGCTGCCTGCTCAGCGGTCACAGAGCCGGGGAGCATTTTGCAGAAGAGCAGGCGCAGTGGGCTCTCCTTTCACTGACCCCCCCCAGCCGTCTGAGCTCCTGTGTTGTGGTAACTGGGAAGCTGTGAAGCACTGGAAGAGGCTGCCCAGGGAAGTGGTGGATTCACTGGAGGTGTTCAAGAAGTGTGTAGATGTGTCACTTTGGGATATGGTTTAGTAGATGATGCTGTAGGGCTGATAGTCAGACTCCATCTATCTTCTAGGTCTTTTCTAACTTCAATGAGTTTATGATTCTATTATTTTGTGATTGCTGCTCTGAGGAGAAGTGTCTGTAAAACCATGCTGAGCGCTTGGGAAAGATGAGCAAAGCCAAGGAGTTTAGAATCTAACTGAAAAGTCATAAAAGGGAAATTCTGAAGAAGAAGAATAGGGCCAAGTGCAGCTGCAGGTGGCTGGGTTTACTGCAGAGTTTTATAGCTTCAAACACAAGTGCCACACTGGATAAAGGGTAGAAAATGGTTCTGACCATTCCTTCCCAGAGGACACTACAAAAAATCAGCGGCCAACAACCAGGAGTCACGTACTTCAACGTCTGGAGGTGCTGCCTATATTGGTCATGGCTGCTTGAATAAGAATTGTCTCACCACTCTGCATTTTTATATTGCTACGTTGTGTTTTTCTGGGATGCTCTGTTGTCATCAAATGTTTTCCTACACATTTTTTTTCTGAGGGAGTAAACAGTGAGGTGGTAGGGAGAGAGGAGGAAAGGAGGATTCACTCACACTTACATCACTCTAACTTAGTGTGTGCTTAACTAAAGAGCTGCAAATCTAAAATTCTATGATTGTATGACTTATTGGCAGTCCTGGTTAACAGGGGAGGTCGCAGACCACCAGAGCCTTGCCAATGTGATGCTCACCTAGAAGAAGGGCCAGAAGAAGGATCTGGGGAACCACTACCCGGTCAGCTTGACCTCGGAACCAGGAAAGGTACTGGAGCAGTACCTCTTGACTGTGCTCACCACACAAGAGCAGGTCAAAAAGGGAATCCAGCCCAGACAGCATGGGTTCACGGGTTCATCACTGTCTACAGCTACCGGAAAGGAGGAGGTAGCGAGGTGAGTGCTCGCTCATCTCTTCTCCCAAGCAGCTAGTGATAGAATGAGAGGAAATGGCCTCAAGTAGCAACACTGAGTGCTAGGGGCTCGGGAGGCTTCCGTGTGCTTTGTGAAGGGACCCCTGGGGAGCCCTGTCCTTCCACAGAGTCTGTACTTTGTGGGTGTTGGGGTGCAGGCTGCCCGGCACAGCTGCAAGTCGCTGAACCAAGAGGTGCAGAAAGGTGGGGCTGGTGGGTGGGCAAGCGCGTCATTGGCTGCGGCGCCCGTGATGTCACAAAGGACAAATCACAATGGGGACAGTTATAAGGGCATAAGCAGGCAGCCCTGCCCCAGTGCGACTTGCGAGGTTGGTGAGTGCACCCCTGGGGGAGGCTGTGCTGGACGAGGGCTGGGGTGAAACGTGGCCTCCTGGGGGGGGGGGTTCTCCCCTGGCATCGAGGCCCCAGACGCTCACAGGATCACCTTGGGCAGGGCACGGTGCAAAGGCCTTGCTTCCTCCCAGCTGCCTCAAACCCTTTCCTACCTGCCCCCAGGTCCCTACTGCACCAGTCCCCACTGCCCCCGCCCCCATCTCCATCCCTCCCAGCACCTCTGATCCACTTCTCTCCTCCTCCTGCAGGCCATGGCTGTCGCACAATTCCTCGTCCACATTTTGCTGTCCATCTTCCAGACACTGCCAATGGTAGGTGATGACCTGGATAAGGCCATGCACGACCGCATGCAGGAGCGTCAGGGGATGCTGAGCTGGGAGATGACTCGCCTGCTGCGTGAGATAGAGCAGAGGGGTCTGGTGCTGTGGGGCGTGGAGCAGAAGGGCCTGATGCCGAAGATACAGGAGCAGCACCGATTCATCTGGAATACCCTGGTCTTTGCTGCCTTGCAGCTTTGGCAGTTCTGGGTTGTTGCTGGAGTCCTGGTCCTGCTCTTTGGGCTCTGGTGGTCGTTCAGGAAAAGGAGCTGCAACACAGAGCAGGTTAAGAAGGAGGAGATAGAAGAACACGATGATGCAAATGGACAGGAACGCTTTTCCAATGAGTACCCACATTGGCCAGCTCAGGACACGGACAGACAGCGCAAGAAGGCAGAGGATCTTGTGCTCAGTTTTATCCATCACATCAGACAACTCCCATCAAATAGTTTCTTCCCAGTGCTGCAACCACCCATCGGGGTGGGCAGCACCTTTGAAGGCTGGAGTCTCCTTGAGGATGATCCAGTCTACCGCTTCCTTGTGCCCCTGAAGGCCCCTCAGGGGCACACATTCAACGTGGTACTGTGCCCTGTAGAGCGGAAACCAAGGAAATTCTGCATCAACGTGGAGTTGGAGTGCACCTGCATGTTGGAGCAGCAGGTGGAGATGATTCAGTGCCGCCTTCACCAGTCTAAAGAAGACCTGAAGCGGAATCAGGCCCAACGCCTCCTACGCACTCTCTGCACTGCCTCCTTCCTCGATGTGCAGAAAACTGCCCACTGGTTCAGTCAAAATGTGGAGGAAGTCTGGAAGGCCTTGCCTCAGTCTTCCCAATGCTCTCTAACAGTGTTGCCCTCCAATCGCTCCTGCAAATTCCAGGTGACAAATGTCAGCCAGAAAATCCTCTCGATTGAGATAATCTTTGGGGTACAGGTAGGCGACTCAGACATCTTCCTGAGCAGCCAGACTACAGAGGACAACACCCCGAAAACGATATGGCCAGAGAGCTGTGCTGTGGCAGAGAGGAAGTTCTTCAGGCATATGGCCACGCAGGCCCCACCAAACAGCGTCCACCTCAAGTGCCTTGAGGTCTGCACCCGCATCCTGGTGGGCACAAGCTTTCCCACCTATACCTTCAAGATGCTTGTGATGCACCTCTTGACCACCACATCCCTGTCAGACTGGAGCAGGAAGGATTTTGTGCCACGGCTGCAGGACATCATGAAATACTTGCGCTGCTGTCTGCAGAACAAACGCCTCAACCACTTTTTCTTTCACAATGGGAATGTCCCCAAGGAGATAAACGTGCCCCTATTCTTCAAAATGGGTGAGCCGTTAAACCTCTTCCAACGCTACCTAGAGGACCCAGCAGCACATGCCGTTGCACTGTTGGATTTTAAAGAGATGGAAAAGAGACTCAAAACAATTCGACACATCTTGAAAGAGGTCACATGACAGAGCTGTGTTTGTGGGTCTCTTGCCATTGCAGGGAGGCCGGTGCCTTCTTGTGCCAGAGACTCCTCTTTCCATCTGCATCGTGACAATCCCCGTCTCTTCGAGAGAGTCCATTCCCTGTGCAATATTAACCATGTACACAGTTGCCAATAAATGGCGTGTTTGAACAAATGCTGCGTCCCTGCGTGTCTGAGCATCACTTTGTCAGGGAACACAGGCACAGGGTGCTGCCTGCTCAGCGGTCACAGAGCCAGGGAGCATTTTGCAGAAGAGCAGGCGCAGTGGGCTCTCCTTTCACTGACCCCCCCCAGCCGTCTGAGCTCCTGTTTTGTGGTAACTGGGAAGCTGTGAAGCACTGGAAGAGGCTGCCCAGGGAAGTGGTGGATTCACTGGAGGTGTTCAAGAAGTGTGTAGATGTGTCACTTTGGGATATGGTTTAGTAGATGATGCTGTAGGGCTGATAGTCAGACTCCATCTATCTTCTAGGTCTTTTCTAACTTCAATGAGTTTATGATTCTATTATTTTGTGATTGCTGCTCTGAGGAGAAGTGTCTGTAAAACCATGCTGAGCGCTTGGGAAAGATGAGCAAAGCCAAGGAGTTTAGAATCTAACTGAAAAGTCATAAAAGGGAAATTCTGAAGAAGAAGAATAGGGCCAAGTGCAGCTGCAGGTGGCTGGGTTTACTGCAGAGTTTTATAGCTTCAAACACAAGTGCCACACTGGATAAAGGGTAGAAAATGGTTCTGACCATTCCTTCCCAGAGGACACTACAAAAAATCAGCGGCCAACAACCAGGAGTCACGTACTTCAACGTCTGGAGGTGCTGCCTATATTGGTCATGGCTGCTTGAATAAGAATTGTCTCACCACTCTGCATTTTTATATTGCTACGTTGTGTTTTTCTGGGATGCTCTGTTGTCATCAAATGTTTTCCTACACATTTTTTTTCTGAGGGAGTAAACAGTGAGGTGGTAGGGAGAGAGGAGGAAAGGAGGATTCACTCACACTTACATCACTCTAACTTAGTGTGTGCTTAACTAAAGAGCTGCAAATCTAAAATTCTATGATTGTATGACTTATTGGCAGTCCTGGTTAACAGGGGAGGTCGCAGACCACTAGAGCCTTGCCAATGTGATGCTCACCTAGAAGAAGGGCCAGAAGAAGGATCTGGGGAACCACTACCCGGTCAGCTTGACCTCGGAACCAGGAAAGGTACTGGAGCAGTACCTCTTGACTGTGCTCACCACACAAGAGCAGGTCAAAAAGGGAATCCAGCCCAGACAGCATGGGTTCACGGGTTCATCACTGTCTACAGCTACCGGAAAGGAGGAGGTAGCGAGGTGAGTGCTCGCTCATCTCTTCTCCCAAGCAGCTAGTGATAGAATGAGAGGAAATGGCCTCAAGTAGCAACACTGAGTGCTAGGGGCTCGGGAGGCTTCCGTGTGCTTTGTGGAGGGAGCCTGGGGAGCCCTGTCCTTCCACAGAGTCTGTACTTTGTGGGTGTTGGGGTGCAGGCTGCCCGGCACAGCTGAGAGTCACAATGGGGACATAACGGCACCAGCAGGCAGCCCTGCCCCATTACAACCTGGGAGGTTGGTGAGTACACACCTGCGGGGAGGCTGTGCTGTACGAGGGCCGGGGTGAAACGTGGCCTCCTGGGGGGGTGGGTTCTCCCCTGGCATCGAGGCCCCAGCCACTCACAGGAGCGCCTTGGGCAGGGCACGGTGCAAAGGCCTTGCTTCCTCCCAGCTGCCTCGAACCCTTTCCTACCTGCCCCCAGGTCCCTACTGCACCAGTCCCCACTGCCCCTGCCCCCATCTCTGTCCCTCCTAGCACCTCTGATCCACTTCTCTCCCTCCTCCTGCAGACCATGGCTGTCGCACAATTCCTCGTCCACATTTTGCTGTCCATCTTCCAGACACTGCCAATGGTAGGTGATGACCTGGAGAAGGCCATGCACGACCGCATGCAGGAGCGTCGGGAGATGCTGAGCAGGGAGATGAGTCGCCTGCTGCGTGAGATAGAGCAGAGGGATCTGGTGCTGTGGGGCGTGGACCAGAGGATACAGGAGCAGCTCCAATCCGGCGGGCATGCCCTGGTCTTTGGTGCCTTGCAGCAATGGCAGTTCTGAGTCGTTGCTGGAGTCCTGGTCCTGCTCTTTGGGCTCTGGTGGTGGTTCAGGAAAAGGAGCCATGAGACAGACACCAGCAATGAGGAGAGTTCCAGTCGAAATATGGACCACGCAGAAGAGGAGAATGACCTGGAAAGGATTTCTGAAGAGCATGTACAGGGGCGAGGTCAGGACTTAGCCAGAGAGTTCATGGAGGCAGAGAGCCTGCTCTTCATTTTTGTCCATATCATCAGACACCTGTCGTCAAACAGTTTCTTCCCCGTGCTGCAACGCCCCATCGTGCTGGGCAGTGAAGGCCGGAGTACCTGTGAGGATGTTTCAATTTACCGTTTCCTCGTGCCCCTGAAGCACCCTCGTGGGCACGCATTCCACAGGGAGATGAGTGCTTCAGAAAAGATGCCAGCAAAGAACATCCGCATCCGTGTGGCGTTGGTGTGCACCTGCATGGTGGAGCAGCGGGTGCAGAAGACGGGCTGCTTGCTCCACCAGTCTGAGGAGGAGCTGAGGGGCAATCAGGGTCTCAGCCTCCTGCACACCCTCTGCACTGGCTCCTACCTGGATGTGGAGAAAGTTGCCCACTGGTTCAGTCAAAAGGTGGAAGAGGTCCGGAAGGCTTTGCCTGAGTCTTCCCAACAATGTCTAATGGTGCTGCCCTCCAGCCGCTCCTGCATAATACAGGTGACAAAAGGCAGCCGGAATATCTTCAGAATTCAGGTGAAATTTGGGGTGCAGCTGGGCCACTCAGACACCTCGAGCAGCGAGACGATAGAGGACACCTTCATCAAAAGCACAATTTGGCCAGAGAGCTCTGTTGTGGAAGAGGAGGAGTTCTTCAGCCGCTGTACGACACCTTCCACCTCAAATGAGTGTTGGCCTGCGCCTGAATCCTAGTGGACAGAAGGCTTTCCACCTATACGTTCTGGACAGTTGGGATGCACCTCCTGACCATCACGCACCCATCAGGCCAACGTAGGAGGGACTGCCTGCTGCCGTTGCTGCATGCCATCTACTACCTGTGCTGCTGCCTGGCAGAGAAACGCCTCAACCACATTTTCACTGGAGGTGTTCAAGAAGTGTGTAGACGTGTCACTTTGGGCCATAGTTTAGTAGGCACGATGGTGTAGGGCTGATGGTTGGCCTTGATGATCTGAGAGGTCTTTTCCAACTTCAATGAGCTCATGATTCTACTATTTTGTGATCTGTTCCTCTGAGGAAAAGTCCACCATCCACCTGTATCTTGAGTACTTCTAATATTTCATTTGAAGAATTATGAAGAATTGCATAGTTCTGTTGTTACAGAAATAAAAATGCTTTGTCATCGCATGGAATTTTGTTCAGTACACCTGAATATGATCTGTATTTCTGTTATTTATATAAACACAGGTGATTTAATCATGAGTCTTAAAGGAAAGAAAGTACGTGATGTAAAGGAAATGGATCATAGGACTAAAGGGCCCTGGGTTCCACCACTGTCTCGCAATACTAAAGAAAGCTCCTCTTCATATAAATGGCCCGTCTCCTGCAGAATTGTTTGGAGCTTTTCTGGATTTCTCTTTCTATTATCGCTCTGAGAAAAAGTGCTTTTAAATTCAATAAACAGGAAGAGAAATCAAAGTAGTGTGGTCTGGAGGAATGAGGGGAGCTTAGGTGCTCAGTCCTCGAGAAAATTCACCCTTTTGTGGAGGACACATCTGGAACACTTAAGGCACATTCAAATACCCAGTTAGGTCAGTGAGGTCGTAAAATCCCCACCAAAGGTAACTGTAGAAGCTGCTCCAAACCCCATCCAACCTGTCCTTGAATACTTCCATGAAGGGGGTATCCACAACTTCTCTGGTCAAGCTGAGCCAGGGCATCCCCACCCTCATTGTTCAAAATGTCTTCGTAATATCTAATATAAATCTTTTCCCTTCAAATTTGAAGTCATTCTCCCTCGTCCTATCACTACTTGCCCTTGTACGAAGCCTCTCCCCAGTTTTACCGTTTGCACCATTCAGGTACTTGAGAGCAGCTCTAACGTCTGCCCGGAGGCTTTTCTTCTCCAGGCTGAACAAGCCCAAGTCTCTCAGCCTGTCCTTATAGCAGAAGTGCTCCAGCCCTCTGACCAGCTTTGTGGCTTCTGGATTCATTCCAACAGTTCCACATCATTCTTCCAGAACGGGACGCAGTGCTCCAGATGGGGTCTCACCCCACCTGGAGAGCAGAGCAGTGGGGAAGAATCACCTCCCTCAACCTGCAGGCCACGATACTTTGGATGCAGCCCAGAACATGGCTGGCCTTCTGGGCTATGAGTGCACATCGATGGCTCATGTCGAGCTTCTCATCAATTTTAGGGTTAAAGCCTGGGAAGTAACACCAGAGAATAACACAGAAGCCTTGGCACAGTTTGATGATGAGCTGAGAATTGGCTAAACTTGAAGTAGTGGAAAGTCCAGTTTGGAGCAGTTTATCAGGAGGGATTGGGTAAAGAAAAACAGAATATTTAGCTACCAATTAAGAAACAGCTCAAGGCAGGTGTACAAATGTTTTAACGCAATCACCGATGTTGAATTGGCGTGTGGACAATGACTTTGCAAAAAGATTGTTATAAAAGAACAATTTGTGTTACAAATAAAGGATTCCAATTTCAACTTCTTTTGGAACCTGCATCAGGGTCCGTGCCTTGTCTGCTGCCATCAATCAGCAACCCCAAGTCCTTCTCCATAGGGCTGCTCTCACTCGCATCATCCCCCATCCTGTACTCTAACCTGAATCTTCCCCCTTTCAATTTAAAGCCATTCCCCTCATCCTATCACTACTTACCCTTGTAAAAACTCCCTCCCTGGCTTCCTTTTATCATAGAATCATAGAATGGTTTACGTTGGAAGGGACGTTAAAGATCATCCAGTACCAAACCTCCTGCCACGGACAGGGATACCTTCCACTGCATCAGGTTGCTCAAAGCATCATTCAGCCTGGCCTTGAACACTTCCAGTAAAAATAATCATCCCCTTCCGAACCACGCTCTCAGTCGCAAACCCTCACTCCACCATAAGCCCCAGGCACAACTTCCTGATTGGATGCAGTCCTATGTCCCCACCTCAACCCAACACCCAGTTCCATTTCCCACAGGGGAGAGCTCATGGTGTCCCTCGTCCCATCTTCTTTCAGATCACTTTTGTCCCCGTTTAGGCTCAGATGCAAGAAGAGGCTGTTAACGAGGTCACTGATGATATCAGCTCCCAGCTCAAAACCCACACATCCAGCCTGGTCCCCTCCTCCCCTTCCACCCCATTGTCCCTGGGGATCCCTCTTCTCCCCCACGGTCTCTGGGGATCCCTCTTCTCCGCCGCGGTTGCCGGGGACCCTTCAGCCCTCCTGGTCCCCGAGGACCCCTCTTCTCCCCCTGGTCCCTGGGGTTCACTGTTCTTCCCCTCGGTCCTGGAGGACCCCTCTTCTCACCCACGGTCCCTGAGGAGCCTTCACCCCCCACGGTCTCTGCTCCCCCCCTCTCCCCTCCATTTCGCGTCCCCCCGTGCCACCGCCCCTCTCTTTCTCGAGCCCCGCGGGATAGGAACGGCGTGGGGAGCGGCAGCGGGGCCGGCAGCGCCGCAGGAGGCGGGGAAGGGGCGGCCCCCGCGGCGCCGATAAAGCGCGGGGCAGGGCAGGGCCGGCCGGGCGGCAGCCATGGCGTGGGGCTGCGCGCTCTGCCTGGCGCTGGCGGCCGCCGCCCTCGCGGCGCTGCTGCTGCGCTGGGCGCGGGCGGACGGGGACCTGGCGCTGCTGTGCGCGGAGCGGCGGGGCAAGAGGCCGGGTAACGCGGCCCCGCCAGCGCGGGGGGGAGCGGGCGGGGGGCGCGGGGCGAGGCGCATCCGCAGCGTGGGGAGAAGGTGGCGCTGGGGCAGCGGGCCCAGAGGGGGCCGCGAAGGGGCTGGCGGGGCTGGAGCACCTCCCGTACAAGGACGGGC
Organism: Tapera naevia; assembly: GCA_033556795.1. NCBI lineage: Eukaryota > Metazoa > Chordata > Aves > Cuculiformes > Neomorphidae > Tapera > Tapera naevia. The sequence goes on along the minus strand of JAUMJJ010000157.1, from coordinate 5,335,757 downwards.
TGAGAGAGTTGGGCTGGCTCAGCCTGGAAGGGAAGGCTCCGGGGGGACCTTAGAGCAGCCTCCCCGTACTGGAAGGGGCTCCGGGAAAGCTGGGGAGGGGGTGATGGGACAAGGGGGAACGGCTTTAAGGTGGAAGGGAGAAGGTTTAGGTTTCGATGCAAGCTGAGGGATGATGTGATTGAGAGCAGCCCTGCGGGGAAGGATTTGGGGGCTGATTGATGAGAAGCTCGACGTGAAGCGGCAATGGGCACTCGCAGCCCAGAAGGCCAACCGGGTCCTGGGCTGCATCCGAAGAAGCATTGCCAGCAGGGGGAGGGAGGTGATTCTCCGCCTCTGCTCTGCTCTCGTGAGATCCCGCTTGGAGTATTGTGTCCAGTCCTGGAATCCCCAACATAAGAAGGATGTGGAACTGTTGGAGTGAGTCCAGAGGAGGGCTGCAAAGATGATCTGAGGGCTGGAGCACCTCTGCTATGAAGACGGGCAGAAAGAGCTGAACTATCTCCCTGGACAGCTGTTCCAGGGCTTGACAACCCTTTTGGTGAAGGAATATTTCCTGATAGCTAATTTGAACCTCCCCTGGCAGAACTTGAAGCCAATTCCTCTTGTCCTATTGCTCGTCTTGGTAGAAGAGACCAGCACCCCCCTTGCTACAACTCCCTTTCAGGCAATTGTAGAGAGTGCTAAGGTGTCCCCTCAGCCTCCTCTTCTCTAGGCTGAACAACCCCAATTCCCTCAGCCACTCCTCATAAGGCTTGTTCAGCTTCTTCACCAGCCTTGTTGCTGTAGATGTAGAGTTGTTTTGTCTTAGTGACTGTGTTTTTTGGAAGCTAAACAGAATATTCCTCTGATAGCGTGCTTTCTTTATAGAATGTTTTAAAATAGTTTTTCTAGACACTGTTCAGAGAGGAACGATAACGTCTTGTATTAAGTATGGTATGTGCTGAGCAAATGTGTCTTCTATAATCACCTCTGTTGGCAGTCTTTCTGTATCTTAAACGTAAGGTCAGACAGAGAGCTGGGTCCAGAGCTCCAATTAGCAGAGTTTTGGCTGTTGTGAAGTTCATAAAATATTAGAATTAGTCCTTGGAAAGTATTAGAGTGTGCATAAGATTTCTTGGAACATTTATGCATGTGCTTGTAAGTGGAAATATGTTCTGTCCCAGCTCTTGTCCCATTACGCACAGTGGATGGAAATCTTTCCCTCATATCCAGTGCTGAAACAAAGGATGCTGCTTTCTAAAACTCCAGAATGAGTCCTAGAGATTTTATTTGCTGACATTTTTGGTATCAGAAGCAGCTTTGCAGTGAGTAAGCCCCAGCAAGTCTGTGAGTGCTGGCTTGTTCTGGCCCAGAATGAGTGGGGTTTGCATCATTTCTGGGCAGATGCATTGTTCTGGCAGTAGCCTGGGGAGCATGGGTTCGGGGATGTTGGGAGGGGATGGTGAGAAGAGGGAATGCTTGGCCCAAGCAGTCAGGATGCTTTGCTTTGTAGGCACTTTGGCATCTGTTTCAGTTTCTGACATCTGCAGTGAGATCCCAGTTTCACAGTAGTGCTGAAAGTATTTGCAGTGAAGTGAGCGCAAATATTGTTGTTTGCATTAAATGGCTTTCTTCCTCTGAGAATTGTCCCCTTTTGCCTTCCCAGGGCATAGCACCTCCCAACAGCTGTCCATGGCTTTACGCCGCTTCTCTGTAGGGTGCTGCTTTTAGCCCTGTGGGGACAGAAGTTCAATCAAATGACAGGGATTTAAACTACTGTTCATGTTGATCTCTCCAATCTGTCTGTAATTGTTCAAAAGCTGGTTGTACTAGATGATATTAGAGATCTTTTCCAACCTTGTTGATTCTGTGAGTCTATGAATTCTGCCTACTTCTGGGCAAACATCTTTAATAGAGACTTCTGATCAGCAAAGCCACACATTTCTGAATGTCTCCCCTCAGCCAGCAGTGGGGATTTGGGACTGCTGTGAGCTGGGCTGGGCGCAAGTGGTTGAGCTGGGAGCTGGTGCCATCAGTGACCTCGCAACAGCCTCTTCTTGCGTGTGACCCTGTCGGGGTACAAAGAAGATGGGACAAAGGACTCTGTAAGCTGTCCCCTGTGTGGAATGGAAGCGGATGTTGGGTTGAGGTAGGACTGCATCGAATCGGGAAGTTGTGCCTGGGGGATGTGGTGGAGTAGGGGTTTGTGACTGAGACTGTGATTTGGGTGGGAATGATTATTTTCCTGTGAGGGTGGTGAGGCACTGGCATAGGTTGCCCAGAGAAGTCATGGAGGCCCCATCCCTGGAAGTGTTCAAGGCCAGGCTGGGTGAGACTTTGAGCAACCTGGTGCAGTGGAAGGTGTCCCTGCCCATGGCAGGGTGTTGGTCCCTTCCAACCCAAACCATATTACGATTCTGTAATGGAGCAGGTGAAAGTCAGTGTTAGAAACGGCTTTAGGGAAGAGTAGGACAAACTTGTTGAGACATCTGTCTTCTGCTTTCGGTAAGAGCTTACTGCAGAAGTGCTGGTCCATGTAATGGAGAATGGACAAGCATGCACAAGTAATAAAGCTCCTCTGGCCTTCCCAGAGGAGAAAGCCCTTGATTTTGATTGAAAGCTGTTATTAGAGCTGTCGCTCTTGCAGTCATGATATGGTACTATCGCTTCTACAACATTAGTGTGGATGTCAGAGGATTTCTTCCTGTTGCGCTGTAAACTATGATTATGAAGAAAGGCCTTCCTGTAGGTATGGTGGGTTCTGTTTCAATGACTCAGTTCTATAGGGAGGTGTCAGTTCTGGATTTTGTCATTGGCAGGTGCTGGTTTGTTGCCCGTATTCTGAGTATTTGTGTTGTTGAGAGACAGGGGTTATTGGCTGCTGGATGACCTTCCTTGTGTTGTGTTTCATTGAGCAGCAGCTGCTCTAAAATGGTGGGCTTTTCACAGGCAGTGTCATGTTACCCAGCTGAGGAGGATTCTTTTTAGTATGAAAGTCTACAAAACTGCAAGTCCACTGGTAAAACTGGGAATAAAGGTGCGATTTTGTAGGGATGTGGGAAGGATGTTCTGTTTTAGTCTTCCCCACCCCAGATACATTTCCATGAATGAAATGACATGGTAACCTTGTGCAAAAGGAGCTACAAAATGTTGGGACAAAGAGTAAAGAGAGCTACAAAAGCACTTTTTGGGTTACTCGTAGTACCACTCTGTTCAACCTCTCATTTGTTATGCCTTGTAACACAGTAGTTAGTGGTTAGTAATAGCATAATCTACTTTTATTTTTTAACTTGGCATGGTTAATTTTTAAGCTTATTTCCAGTAACAACAGGACGTTTATTTTGGAGCGAACTGGTGGCTTGATACTTGTTCTAGAACACCATTTGAGCTAGGATTTTCCATTATGTTAACTCCCAGTAGTTCAGTGCTTGGTAAGTATCAGCACTGAGGAATCGTTTCCTTATCTTAATTATTCTGTCCTCAGAACAAGATCCTGAGTAACTGCAGTGAAGCTGCCCAAGACTGGTTGGGAACAGAGAAACTAAGTGGGAGGAGGATGCAGATAGGTTTTCAGTAGGAAGAGAAGATGAGTGTGGTAAGCAGGGTTGCAAGTGTGTCCGTGTGTTCTTTTGTTCATGTAGTGTTTGTCTACGGAGGTTTTCTGCAAAAGAAAGAGCAGTAGGAGAGATGAACCCCCGTGTTTCTTGTGGATAAATCAATGTATTTGGATTGTATGGGAATAAAACTGTAGGAAAAGAGTGAATAAGCTTCACAGACAGCAGCTGTTTGGTGTAATTATTAATACAGTGGTTATTCCTGCAACTTCAGCAACACCTCTTTCCACCTCCCAAGTTCATGAGTGTAGAATACATCTCTAGTGGCTGTTGTTGCTGCTGCTGTTGCTGTTTTTGAAAGAAAACCCAAAACCCCAAACAACCCCAAAGCACCAAAGCTTGGGTTTAGGAGGGATTTTTCTTTGGTTAAAATACAATCAGCTTAAAAAATGACCAATGGTACTCCCTGCCAGACCCAGAAACTCAAGTTGAGCTCTGATGCTTGAGTGCTTGAGTGCTCTTTGCTCTTGTCGGAAGGGTGGAAGGTTTTGGTGCTGGTCTCCTTGTGGGATTTATGTCGCTGAGACTCTGAAAGTAGAAACTTGAAACACAGCGTAGCGTAGAGAGAGCCAGGAGCTGATTACAGAAGCAAGCAGGAAGTAAAAGCAATCCTGGCTACTGGCTGCAGTGAAAAAGAAATACTTTTGCCAAATTAAACAGGGGGGTAAGTTTCAGGGAGCGAAAAAATGCTGTTCTGGCCTTTTTCAGAATAGAGCAGACTTTATGTCCCAGGAATTGCAATTGGCTCTGCTGTTTCAATTATACCATGACATCTTCCTCAGCTGGCTAGGCATAGTTGGAATATTTTTCTGTACAAATGTAAGAAGTTGAAGGAAGAGCATTTCCTAGGAGCACTCTGAGTCCTTTGGTCAGATTTTCACTGAGACTGATACTCAGACTGATCTCGAACACACACCAGTGTTAGGCAATGGTACCTTCTGGGAGGTGCTCTGACATTAGGGGTCACTCATCCTTAAGTCATGTTCTGGAATTAAATGGGTGATTTTCATCCTTCTGTTGTATTTAATGATTTTTTTTTTTGGTTCTATGTCTGGAAAGCTAAGCCTTTTCCCAGCACAGGGCTGTATATCATGGAGCAGGGATCACTGCAAACACAGGAGCAATGGGTGTATAAGCAGAGGAGTGAAAGGAGCAAGATGCTGTTATTTTTAGTACGGGTTTTAAAAGCGTGCCTAGGCAGGAGCTATGAGTACATGGGAGATGCACGCATGGTCTTTCACCTTGGTAAGTCTGTGTGCTGTACTCTGGCCAATGCAAGCATTAACCTGCAAGAGATACAAAACAGCATGGATAAATATCTGGTTGGTTGATTATGATCAGCTGTCTTCGTTAGGAGGATTTTAGTCTGTTGGCAATTACTTTGGAACATTTTTGAGGTAGAATACAAAAGCCTAAGCAAACCTTTCCTAGCTGTTTGGATTTGCAATACAGTAACTGTTTCCTATAATTTCCAAGAATTCTCTTCTCCCTTTTCCTCTGAAGCTTTGTTTGAGGTTAATGGAGATGCTGTTTGTGGACAGCTTGCAGGAACGCAATCAGATTGCCTCCATCAGGTAGATAATCTGTGTTTACTCACATTAACCTTAGAACAAAGTTCAAATGGCAACAGGACAGCTATGAACAATTTCACAACCACACATGACCAACAAATAAAGAAGTCAGGATTTTGTAATAGCCCCCCAAAATGAGCATATTTCTTATAAACTGTGTTGGATTGTGACTTAGATGTTTAGCCAAGCATTGGTAATGTGTGAAAAGTTGTCTTGATTCTTTTGATAGAAGATGAACTGCGTGGCAAGGTTGTGTGGGTGACAGGAGCTTCCAGTGGAATCGGAGAAGAATTAGCCTACCAGCTGTCAAAGATAGGAGCCTTCCTTGCCATCTCAGCAAAAGAGAGGATGAGCTGGAGAGAGTGAAGAAGAAATGCCTCCGTAAGTACAACTTGCTACTTCCTGTGAGTGGTTCCACTCTTGCTGTGATGGAGTTACCACAGCAATACCAGCCCACTCACCACAGGAATAAATTTCATGGTGAAAGTAAACCATACACAGCTTCACATGTTTGAAGGTGGTGTTTTCTTTTTGTGAGCAAGAAGCCTTTGTATAGACTTGCATTATGAGTTCTTTCATAAGCCAGTGTTACCTAAAAATCTCATTATCAATTCCAAGTGGTCTCCTAAGATAGTAGATTAAGAAAAGGAATAAATACTGTGGGGAAGGGAGGAGGCAATCCAAAGGGCATCATCCTACTAAGAACCAAGCCGTGTAACCGTGCGCGGCTGTGAGAAGCCTTCTTCCTGCAGGTTTGTGCATGCTACAGTCAGACTGACAACTTACTTTTCTCTTTGGAGAAGGAATAGGAACGTTCAGAAAAAGCTGTTCTGAGCACATGAAAGGAAAATCTCCTGTAGATGAAGAGGCACAAATGGAAGCAGGATGCTTAACTCTTCCAGTTACCTTGCGTGAGCCTGCTGAGTCAGTAATTTGGCTTTCTTCCTACTGTTTCTTTTTTTCCCCCTCTTGTTTTCTGATTGACAGCAAGCAGGATAGAGAGTTAATTCATGTTGAGAAACAGAAGTTTTGAACATGACTGGCTTTATGGGTTTTTTCGGACTATATATCCTCTGTGGCTCAGTAAGCAGTGTTTTATACTGAGTAGATTACGACAGTGACGCTTCATTCCTGGTAATGCTGACAGAATGTCCACAGTTTACTTGGAATGAGTGCTGGTGAATAATGAAACATTTGTCTTGGGTCAGCACCTTAACATGTCTAGAATTCTCATATGAAAACCTGTCAAGAAGCTTCAAAAATGCACAACTCCTTATTTCTATTTTCTGATGCTTCAGAAAAGCAGTCCCTTAATTAGGTAGCTTCAGAAGGGGTGTAAGATGACAGTGTGGTTAAGTGGCAATCATGGCAAAATTCCAGTGCTGTGCAGTGCAATGTTTAGCAGTCAATAAAAGTACGCAACAATGTCTGTGTCTGTGGCTGTTATTGCAAAACCAGTAACACTGGGCAGGCTGGCAGGAGCCATAATCCTTGTTAGCCATTTTCAGGCAACACTTGTATGAGAGTGCAGTGTGCTAAGGAGTAGTCAGAAAGACTATTTTGATTGATGTGAACTGACAATACAGATTTATGTGAGAATTTCTGCCTCTACCTCTAACTTGAAGTAACCCTGTGAATGAATGTCTCAGTTGTGGTACATACTTGTTTAAAGCCTTGTGTAGCCATGTGTTTTGCAATGTACCCTACAGAACTTTATTTTAACTGTAAGTCAGATTAAGAGGAGTATTGGAAACTCTTTAGTAATGTAGCTACTCCATATTTTCTGTATCCAGCCTTTAAGTAGTGAAAGACAGTAATTGGGCCCCCTTCCCCTCTTACCCTTCTTTTCTCAAGGCTGTATAAACCCAGCTTTCCACCCATTTCCTTGATTATCATGTGCAGTAGCCCTAGCCCCCCTAACCGTCTCACTGGCCCTATGCTACGCTGTCTCCAGTTTATCAGCATTTGTCCTGAACTGAGGTGTCCAAAATTGGACATGATACTCCAGTAACTTAGAAATCACTTCCCTCTGCTCTTGCAGCCTATTAGCATTTGTAATTGCCAGAGGTAAAGACTGACTTAAGTTTGACTTCCTGTTATGCTTCTGTCAGGGCCTCAGGTCTTGTTTGGAGAGCTGATACCCAGCCATTTGGATGTTGGCCTGCAGATCTGCATGGCATTGTTCTGTCCCAGGTGTGAGATTTTGCATTTGACTTTGTTGAGCTTAATGAAGTTTGTCAGACCACTCTTACAGCTTGTTAAGATGCCTCTGAAGGGCAGTCCTGCCCTCCAGCGTAGCCACTGCTCGTTTGAACTTGATGGTAGCTGAAAATTTGCTGAACACCTGTGTGTTTTGTCCCATCATCTGGGTCATTTAAAGGACATTGATCATGGAGGGATATCACTTTGTAATTGGCCACCAGTAGGACTTTGAATGGTTGGTTGCTGTTCTTTGAGCCTGGTGATCCAGCCTGTTTTTTGCTGGCATTGTAGCCACTCGTCCAGTCCCCTCATATTTCCCCAATACAGGCTCAAGGATCTACGGCAGACAACACAGAAAGCTACATAGTCAAGGTGAGCACCTCCACTGCCCTCTCCTTGTCCACAGAGCCAGTTATCTCATCACAAGAAGCAGTGAAGCTGATCAGGCAGTATGTGCCCGTGCTAAATATATGCTGCCTTTTCCCAGTCACCTCCAGTCCTTTGTGTACTTGGAACGTGCTTTGGGGAGGAATGATTTTCCCAAGGACTGAGATGAGGCTGTGTGACACTTCATTTTCTCCACTCGCAGGACAGCCAAGTACCTTCCAAAGATGAGCAATGTTGGTCAGCTCTTGTAAATCACGGATGCATATGTTGCCCTGCTTACACGTGCAGTTTGCCCCTAACTTTGTCTTCTTCTGATGTTGGTAATGTTTCTTTCCCCCAGAGTTCAGCCTCTGGAGCGTGGGAGGCCCGAGAGGGAATCTTGTCGGTGAAGACTAAGGCAAAGAAGGCGATGCGTACCTCGTTTTACTGTGCTCTCTGTCACTTCATTGCCATCCCCGTTCTGCAGCGAGCGAGCTCTGGTTTTGGTCTTCCTTTTGTTGATGCTGTGCCTGTGAAGCCCTTGTTGCCTTTCACATTCCTCGCCAGTTTCAACTCTGTCTGAGCATTCATCTTCCCGATTCCCATCCCTGCGTGCCTGGGCAGCTTGTCCCTGCTTCCCCCTGCATGCTTTCTTTTTGCAGTTGAGCTCGAGTATTCTGTGAGGTTTGAGTAGCGTGGGGTGGACCAAGATCAAGCTGCAAGAGGTAACATCAGCTTGAATTTGGCTGAATTATATGGCACAGTTGGAGTGAACAGGCTTTAACGCGGCAGCTGTGGGTGCTGCACACAGCAGACACTTACCTGGGTAATTTTCCTGTTGGTGTCAGAAGCAAGCACTTCTATCTTGTTCAAAATTCAGTAACCCCACCCTAAGATATGTGCTTATGCAATTTACACCGCTCGAAAGCTGAGGGAGAGAGAGAAGGGAAGTCCCATAAAAGCTCTGGTAATACCTGTTGAGTCACGTATGTGCCAGCTGAACACGTCTCTGCAGGAGGTAGAAGAAAGCACTTGTGTAACTTCCGTGGTTCCTGCAAGTGGCATATGTATTCCCCCCAGCTACTCTGCAACATGAATTAAATTTCAGCAGTGATTTTGAAGGCTGTTTTCTCTGAAAAGGTCCAAAAAGAAAAAAAAAGAAGTAGATGGGGGATGTGTTTCTTGGTTTCTTGAAGCTTACATATGGTTTAAGTATAGATAGGCCAAATGAATGAATGGGTTGACTGTGTGGTCTCGTTAATCCACAGCAGAAACATTCTGTGACCCAGTAGGCTTCAGCTGTGCAAATCTGCTTGATGGAGCATGAGGACAGTGTGACTCTGCGAGGGTAGTTTAAGCTACATGGATTTTACTGCTGTCTTTCTGGAAGAGATGGAAGGGAGAATGCACGTGGAGTGGTTAGAGGGAAATACTGGTACCTTTAAACCAGACAGATGGGTTTATAATAACCAGTAGCTTGAAAACAAAGGCCACTTACGGCTTTAAGTAACCTCCTTATCTGTACATCTGTGTAAAGACAAAGTTCAAGCTTACCTGTATATGCAAGAAGTAGCAATTGAAAATCAGATCCTTAGGCTCTCTAAAGAGCGCAGCTGGTGGTAGGGAAGCAGGTTCGCTTACTTGGGTCTAGGAAGCAATTTAGGAAGAGAGGTAGCACTGTAAAACTACTATCAATAAAGTGAAAAACTTGTGTTATTATGTAGTTAAAAAAAAACAGCTGAAAAGATTAACACTGAAAATGTTTTGGTTTTGTGAGTCAAGTGTCCCAAAACTCCAAAGTAGCAAATCACTGCTCCAGAAATACTTTCCATGGAAAAGGTCAGTTGTTTGGAAGAGACAGTGGTAGGAACACTCGCTGTGAAGACTTGGGCTGGGTGACAGCTGACTTTTACTTCAGGAGATGCATGTGCTAAAAGCTGACAGTTAAACAAAATCCTCTTCTACCTCTTCCAGTAATCTGGCTTCTCTAGACTCTGCCTCATAGCTACTCATGTGTGTACGTTGTGTTTGGGTCTCAGTTGCACCAGTCCTGTCACCAGAAGTAAACATGCTTGACCAGTTAACGTAGGAGCAAAGGGTCAAGGCTGCCAATATGCTCTGCTTCTGAATGCCTCGGTGAAAACTCCTCAGTAGCAAATCCTGTTGTGTGTTACTCCCAGCTGCTGCAATTTACTGGGAGAACCGAATTCTCTATATTGTGCTGCACAATTAATAAATTGGGGCTTTTCACAAGGAAAAACGTAATGATGAGAAAAGAGAGACTTGGTAGAAACAGACCAAAAGTGGATTCTGTGTGGAGATTAAATGAAAACAAAGCAGGCGTTTTATTTCCAACTTCATGTTATGGTTTCTTGGTGTCTTCTTACTGAAAATATGGGGTTTAAAAGCACATTCCATTTCCCACAGTTATGTCAGCAATCGTATTGCTTCCCATTCACTTTATGGGTTTTTTTCCAGAGATCAGCAGCTTGAGTGAAAAAGATATCCTTGTTCTGCGTCTTGACCTGACTGACAGAAGCTCTCACGAAGCTGCAACCAACAGTGTCCTTAAGCATTTTGGCAAGGTAAGATGTGCTTCTGGGGTTAAACTTGTTATCTTTCTCCTATACCTGCATCTATGTTCGTATTTCACTTTTATTCTGCCACATGATAAGTTCACCGCTGTCTGTACCTGTCTTAGGTGTCAGTATTAAATCTGCCAAAAAGTGCCTGAGTTTTCATCCCTTCTGTCGCTCGCTTCTGCCTTTCAGCAGGCTTTGCAGAGAGGCAGCAATGGACAGATCATCACTGGTCATTACCAAGAAATAAAAATCTGCTTGCTTGATGTCACTGAGTTTCTGGACCAATTGGAACAGCCATCAAGTGTATATTTAGGGCTTAAAATTGTGTCTGAAAGTCAGAACCTTTGTTTTGTAGTTCCAGTAATGTAAGCTGGGTTCAGAGCAACGTGGGACAAAACTGGAAACCAGGCACAATTTTTTCCCTCGTTCTGCACATAGTTTTCTAGATTGCTTGACCAGAGTATGGGGTTAAGAGAATAGCAGTCAGGTGTAGTACAATGTGCAAACCTTCAATCTGGGCCTTTAATCCATGATACTTTGGTTTCACAATGAAATTACTGGTAACAGAATTGTTTCTTCTCTCCTTTACTCTAGATGGTGTCTGGTTTTGCACAAAACCTATTTTCAGAGGTCACCTTGCGGGACCGGAGCCCAAAGTGTTATTTGCTGTAGTGCAGTAGGGTTAAAAAAATGTGGTGTAGAAAAACAACATTCCAGCTGCCGGTGATCCTGTACTAGGAGTTAACCTGGTTTGGCATCAAAAACTGTGTGCCTGTTTTGTTGACTCTGCTCAAATTTGACCAGCCCTCAGCTCAAAGGAGAGGAGCAACTGCTGAAGCTTTGTCAGCAGCTCATACCTCTGACTTGTGTGTGGTAGAGGTGACACTAGAGGGGTTCTCTAAGGGTCACTCAGCAATTGCCTGAGGAAGTGCCACCGTGTGTGTTACATAAATTTATCCTTGTGTCTTTCCCAAGATTGATGTTTTGGTCAACAATGGTGGACGTTCCCAACGCTCTCTGTTTGTGGATACAAACCTGGATGTCTACAGTGCCATAATAGAACTCAACTACCTAGGCACAATCTCTTTAACAAAGCATGTCCTGAATCACATGATCCAAAGGAAAAAGGGAAAGATTGTGACAGTGAGCAGTGTGATGGGTATCATGGGAGCTCCCCTGGCTTCTGGGTACTGCGCCAGCAAGCATGCTCTGCAGGTAAGCTCATTTTCTGAGATTGACAAAGGCTTCTTTTGGAATAGACCAGCACCAATGAGTGCTGTGCAGAACACACAAGTGTCTCTTGAAATTGCACACAGCATATGTAACTTTCTGGTTTTGAAAGTCTTTTAGAATTAGTTTGCTCTGAAATGCAAAGTATCTTAGCTCCCAGTGTAGAATTAGTCTCCTCACTGAATTCAGATGCCATCTTAGTTGGGCCTAACCACTGCGTAGTTAAATTCCAGTGTGAATCACAAGGCTTGAGCCTCTGGCCTTCAGATGAAGAAACCCTTAAATCGGAGAAATGTTCTGTTGCGTACAGAAGCCCTAATGTTCTCACCTTAATTCTGCTAGGGAGGAAATGTCATGTGTGAGAGATTTAAGACTACTGGAGGTCTTGAGGACAGTGAAGTTAGAACAATGAGTGGTGAAGCAAACTGCTTGGAGAAATGAGGGTTCCTGATCTACCTGGGAACATCAGAATGGATCTTCCCAACCATTCTGAGTCTTGCTGTGGTGTGAAGCTCCCTTACAGCTCACAGTGTCTCATTTGTGTAGGAAAAACACAAAGAGAAGAGCTCAGAAAAGTATCTGGGGGAAAAAAAAGGCTGCCTGTATCATTGCGGAATCATTTGTTTAACTTGGTAAATTTGTTTAGACATATTTGTCTTATCACTGTTTGCCTTCCTGCTATGGTACTCTTTGATCCCCAGGAAACTAAACTTCAGCTGTGCTCAGTGAGGGTTTAAAAAACTGGCACCTTCTTCCTCCCTGGTGAAGCTTGTAAACTGAGTAAATAACTTTGCTTAAGCTGTGGGATCAGTATCTTTTTGACAATTAGACTAACAACAACAAAAACATAACAAGTGGCTGACACTGCAAAGCCACAAGACAGTTCATAGGGTGAAGGTGTAGAAGGAGGTGACAGATCTCTGCTAATAAAACATTTTCAGATAGTGACGGGGAGAGATCAGTCAGAGAATGCCAGGTTGGAAGGGACCTCGGGAGTCATCTGGTCTAACCTTTTAGGTGATAGTTTAAATGAGATGGCCCAGATTGAGCTCTGATGCTTGAGTGCTCTTTCCCATGGGAGACATACTGTTATCTCCCTTGCCTAAGCTTCACTGCACAACAAGGGCCCACTGACATTGCTGGTCAGTAGTTTTTCACTTAGCTCAGTATTTTTCCACTCAAGGCCTAAGCAGCTTGCTTTTGTCAGGCTCATGTATGCTTGCAATGAGCCAGCTTTCAGTAAGTCTCTCCACACGGCACAGCTGAGAGTCGCTGAGCCGGGGGGTGCCAAAGGGCAGGGCTGCTGGGTGGGCAAGCGCGTGATTGGCTGTGGTGCCCGTGATGTCACAAAGGAGAAGTCACAATGGGGATAGTTCTGAGGGCACCAGCAGGCAGCCCTGCCCCATTACAACCTGGGAGGTTGGTGAGTACACACGTGTGGGGAGGCTGTGCTGGACGAGGGCCGGGGTGAAACGTGGCCTCCTGGGGGGGTGGGTTCTCCCCTGGCATCGAGGCCCCAGACGCTCACAGGAGCGCCTTGGGCAGGGCACGGTGCAAAGGCCTTGCTTCCTCCCAGCTGCCTCAAACCCTTTCCTACCTGCCCCAAGGTCCCTACTGCACCAGTCCCCACTGCCCCTGCCCCCATCTCCGTCCCTCCCAGCACCTCTGATCCACTTCTCTCCTCCTCCTGCAGACCATGGCTGTCGCACAATTCCTCGTCCACATTTTGCTGTCCATCTTCCAGACACTGCCAATGGTAGGTGATGACCTGGATAAGGCCATGCACGACCGCATGCAGGAGCGTCAAGAGATGCTGAGCTGGGAGATGACTCGCCTGCTGCGTGAGATAGAGCAGAGGGATCTGGTGCTGTGGGGCGTGGACCAGAGGACAAAGGAACAGCTCCAAACCTGCGGGCATGCCCTGGTCTTTGGTGCCTTGCAGCAGTGGCAGTTCTGGGTCGTTGCTGGAGTCCTGGTCCTGCTCTTTGGGCTCTGGTGGTGGTTCAGGAAAAGGAGCCATGAGACAGACACCAGAAATGAGGAGAGTTCCAGTCGAAATACCAACCAGGTAGAACAGGAGAATAACCTGGAAAGGATTCCTGAAGAGCACGTACAGGGGCCAGGTCACGACATGGCCAGAGAGTTTATGGAGGCAGAGAGCCTGCTCTTCATTTTTGTCCATATCATCAGACACCAGTCGTCAAACAGCTTCTTCCCCGTGCTGCAGCGCCCCATCGTGCTGGGCAGTGAAGGCCGGAGTACCTGTGAGGATGTTTCAATCTACCGTTTCCTCGTGCCCCTGAAGCCCCCTCGTGGGCACGCATTCCACAGGGAGATGAGTGCTTCAGAAAAGATGCCAGCAAAGAACATCCGCATCCGTGTGGCGTTGGTGTGCACCTGCACGGTGGAGCAGCGGGTGCAGAAGACGGGCTGCTTGCTCCACCAGTCTGAGGAGGAGCTGAGGGGCAATCAGGGTCTCAGCCTCCTGCACACCCTCTGCACTGGCTCCTACCTGGATGTGGAGAAAGTTGCCCACTGGTTCAGTCAAAAGGTGGAAGAGGTCCGGAAGGCTTTGCCTGAGTCTTCCCAACAATGTCTAATGGTGCTGCCCTCCAGCCGCTCCTGCATAATACAGGTGACAAAAGGCAGCCGGAATATCTTCAGAATTCAGGTGAAATTTGGGGTGCAGCTGGGCCACTCAGACACCTCGAGCAGCGAGAGGATAGAGGACACCTTCATCAAAAGCACAATTTGGCCAGAGAGCTATGTTGTGGAAGAGGAGGAGTTCTTCAGCCGCTGTACGACACCTTCCACCTCAAATGAGTGCTGGCCTGCACCTGCATCCTAGTGGACAGAAGGCTTTCCACCTATACGTTCTGGACAGTTGGGATGCGCCTCCTGACCATCACGCACCCATCAGGCCAACGTAGGAGGGACTGCCTGCTGCTGTTGCTGCATGCCATCTACTACCTGTGCTGCTGCCTGGCAGAGAAATAAAAATGCTTTGTCATCGCATGGAATTTTGTTCAATACACCTGAATATGATCTGTATTTCTGTTATTTATATAAACACAGGTGATTTAATCATGCCTCTTAAAGGAAAGAAAGTACGTGATGTAAAGGAATTGGATCATAGGACTAAAGGGCCCTGGGTTCCATCACTGTCTCGCAATACTAAACAAAGCTCCTCTTCATATAAATGGCCCGTCTCCTGCAGAATTGTTTGGAGCTTTTCTGGATTTCTCTTTCTATTATCGCTCTGAGAAAAAGTGCTTTTAAATTCAATAAACAGGAAGAGAAATCAAAGTAGTATGGTCTGGAGGAATGAGGGGAGCTTAGGCGCTCAGTCCTCGAGAAAATTCACTCTTTTGTGGAGGACACATCTGGAACACTTAAGGCACATTCAAATACCCAGTTAGGTCAGTGAGGTCGTAAAATCCCCACCAAAGGTAACTGTAGAAGCTGCTCCAAACCCCATCCAACCTGTCCTTGAATACTTCCATGAAGGGGGTATCCACAACTTCTCTGGTCAAGCTGAGCCAGGGCATCCCCACCCTCATTGTTCAAAATGTCTTCGTAATATCTAATATAAATCTTTTCCCTTCAAATTTGAAGTCATTCTCCCTCGTCCTATCACTACTTGCCCTTGTACGAAGCCTCTCCCCAGTTTTACCGTTTGCACCATTCAGGTACTTGAGAGCAGCTCTAAGGTCTGCCCGGAGGCTTTTCTTCTCCAGGCTGAACAAGCCCAAGTCTCTCAGCCTGTCCTCATAGCAGAAGTGCTCCAGCCCTCTGACCAGCTTTGTGGCTTCTGGATTCATTCCAACAGTTCCACATCATTCTTCCGGAACGGGACACAGTGCTCCAGATGGGGTCTCACCCCACCTGGAGAGCAGAGCAGTGGGGAAGAATCACCTCCCTCAACCTGCAGGCCACGATACTTTGGATGCAGCCCAGAACATGGCTGGCCTTCTGGGCTATGAGTGCACATCGATGGCTCATGTCGAGCTTCTCATCAATTTTAGGGTTAAAGCCTGGGAAGTAACACCAGAGAATAACACAGAAGCCTTGGCACAGATTGATAATGAACTGAGATAATGATAATGAGCTCACTCCACCATAAGCCCCAGGCACAACTTCCTGATTGGATGCAGTCCTATGTCCCCATCTCAACCCAACACCCAGTTCCATTTCCCACAGGGGAGAGCTCATGGTGTCCCTCGTCCCATCTTCTTTCAGATCACTTTTGTCCCCGTATAGGCTCAGATGCAAGAAGAGGCTGTTAACGAGGTCACTGATGATATCAGCTCCCAGGTCAAAACCCACACATCCAGCCTGGTCCCCTCCTCCCCTTCCACCCCATTGTCCCTGGGGATCTCTCTTCTCCCCCACGGTCTCTGGGGATCCCTCTTCTCCGCCGCGGTTGCCGGGGACCCTTCAGCCCTCCTGGTCCCCGAGGACCCCTCTTCTCCCCCTGGTCCCTGGGGTTCACTGTTCTTCCCCTCGGTCCTGGAGGACCCCTCTTCTCACCCACGGTCCCTGAGGAGCCTTCACCCCCCACGGTCTCTGCTCCCCCCCTCTCCCCTCCATTTCGCGTCCCCCCGTGCCACCGCCCCTCTCTTTCTCGAGCCCCGCGGGATAGGAACGGCGTGGGGAGCGGCAGCGGGGCCGGCAGCGCCGCAGGAGGCGGGGAAGGGGCGGCCCCCGCGGCGCCGATAAAGCGCGGGGCAGGGCAGGGCCGGCCGGGCGGCAGCCATGGCGTGGGGCTGCGCGCTCTGCCTGGCGCTGGCGGCCGCCGCCCTCGCGGCGCTGCTGCTGCGCTGGGCGCGGGCGGACGGGGACCTGGCGCTGCTGTGCGCGGAGCGGCGGGGCAAGAGGCCGGGTAACGCGGCCCCGCCAGCGCGGGGGGGAGCGGGCGGGGGGCGCGGGGCGAGGCGCATCCGCAGCGTGGGGAGAAGGTGGCGCTGGGGCAGCGGGCCCAGAGGGGGCCGCGAAGGGGCTGGCGGGGCTGGAGCACCTCCCGTACAAGGACGGGCTGAGAGAGTTGGGCTGGCTCAGCCTGGAAGGGAAGGCTCCGGGGGGACCTTAGAGCAGCCTCCCCGTACTGGAAGGGGCTCCGGGAAAGCTGGGGAGGGGGTGATGGGACAAGGGGGAACGGCTTTAAGGTGGAAGGGAGAAGGTTTAGGTTTCGATGCAAGCTGAGGGATGATGTGATTGAGAGCAGCCCTGCGGGGAAGGATTTGGGGGCTGATTGATGAGAAGCTCGACGTGAAGCGGCAATGGGCACTCGCAGCCCAGAAGGCCAACCGGGTCCTGGGCTGCATCCGAAGAAGCATTGCCAGCAGGGGGAGGGAGGTGATTCTCCGCCTCTGCTCTGCTCTCGTGAGATCCCGCTTGGAGTATTGTGTCCAGTCCTGGAATCCCCAACATAAGAAGGATGTGGAACTGTTGGAGTGAGTCCAGAGGAGGGCTGCAAAGATGATCTGAGGGCTGGAGCACCTCTGCTATGAAGACGGGCAGAAAGAGCTGAACTATCTCCCTGGACAGCTGTTCCAGGGCTTGACAACCCTTTTGGTGAAGGAA
This sequence comes from Tapera naevia, assembly GCA_033556795.1. Taxonomy (NCBI): domain Eukaryota; kingdom Metazoa; phylum Chordata; class Aves; order Cuculiformes; family Neomorphidae; genus Tapera; species Tapera naevia. The sequence continues at coordinate 5,318,630 of JAUMJJ010000157.1, read as the reverse complement.
TATTTCCTGATAGCTAATTTGAACCTCCCCTGGCAGAACTTGAAGCCAATTCCTCTTGTCCTATTGCTCGTCTTGGTAGAAGAGACCAGCACCCCCCTTGCTACAACTCCCTTTCAGGCAATTGTAGAGAGTGCTAAGGTGTCCCCTCAGCCTCCTCTTCTCTAGGCTGAACAACCCCAATTCCCTCAGCCACTCCTCATAAGGCTTGTTCAGCTTCTTCACCAGCCTTGTTGCTGTAGATGTAGAGTTGTTTTGTCTTAGTAACTGTGTTTTTTGGAAGCTAAACAGAATATTCCTCTGATAGCGTGCTTTCTTTATAGAATGTTTTAAAATAGTTTTTCTAGACACTGTTCAGAGAGGAACGATAACGTCTTGTATTAAGTATGGTATGTGCTGAGCAAATGTGTCTTCTATAATCACCTCTGTTGGCAGTCTTTCTGTATCTTAAACGTAAGGTCAGACAGAGAGCTGGGTCCAGAGCTCCAATTAGCAGAGTTTTGGCTGTTGTGAAGTTCATAAAATATTAGAATTAGTCCTTGGAAAGTATTAGAGTGTGCATAAGATTTCTTGGAACATTTATGCATGTGCTTGTAAGTGGAAATATGTTCTGTCCCAGCTCTTGTCCCATTACGCACAATGGATGGAAATCTTTCCCTCATATCCAGTGCTGAAACAAAGGATGCTGCTTTCTAAAACTCCAGAATGAGTCCTAGAGATTTTATTTGCTGACATTTTTGGTATCAGAAGCAGCTTTGCAGTGAGTAAGCCCCAGCAAGTCTGTGAGTGCTGGCTTGTTCTGGCCCAGAATGAGTGGGGTTTGCATCATTTCTGGGCAGATGCATTGTTCTGGCAAGTAGCCTGGGGAGCATGGGTTCGGGGATGTTGGGAGGGGATGGTGAGAAGAGGGAATGCTTGGCCCAAGCAGTCAGGATGCTTTGCTTTGTAGGCACTTTGGCATCTGTTTCAGTTTCTGACATCTGCAGTGAGATCCCAGTTTCACAGTAGTGCTGAAAGTATTTGCAGTGAAGTGAACGCAAATATTGTTGTTTGCATTAAATGTCTTTCTTCCTCTGAGAATTGTCCCCTTTTGCCTTCCCAGGCCATAGCACCTCCCAACAGCTGTCCATGGCTTTACGCCGCTTCTCTGTAGGGTGCTGCTTTTAGCCCTGTGGGGACAGAAGTTCAATCAAATGACAGGGATTTAAACTACTGTTCATGTTGATCTCTCCAATCTGTCTGTAATTGTTCAAAAGCTGGTTGTACTAGATGATATTAGAGATCTTTTCCAACCTTGTTGATTCTGTGAGTCTATGAATTCTGCCTACTTCTGGACAAACATCTTTAATAGAGACTTCTGATCAGCAAAGCCACACATTTCTGAATGTCTCCCCTCAGCCAGCAGTGGGGATTTGGGACTGCTGTGAGCTGGGCTGGGCGCAAGTGGTTGAGCTGGGAGCTGGTGCCATCAGTGACCTCGCAACAGCCTCTTCCTGCGTGTGACCCTGTCGGGGTACAAAGAAGATGGGACAAAGGACTCTGTAAGCTGTCCCCTGTGTGGAATGGAAGCGGATGTTGGGTTGAGGTAGGACTGCATCGAATCGGGAAGTTGTGCCTGGGGGATGTGGTGGAGTAGGGGTTTGTGACTGAGACTGTGATTTGGGTGGGAATGATTATTTTCCTGTGAGGGTGGTGAGGCACTGGCATAGGTTGCCCAGAGAAGTCATGGAGGCCCCATCCCTGGAAGTGTTCAAGGCCAGGCTGGGTGAGACTTTGAGCAACCTGGTGCAGTGGAAGGTGTCCCTGCCCATGGCAGGGTGTTGGTCCCTTCCAACCCAAACCATATTACGATTCTGTGATGGAGCAGGTGAAAGTCAGTGTTAGAAACGGCTTTAGGGAAGAGTAGGACAAACTTGTTGAGACATCTGTCTTCTGCTTTCGGTAAGAGCTTACTGCAAAAGTGCTGGTCCATGTAATGGAGAATGGAAAAGCATGCACAAGTGATAAAGCTCCTCTGGCCTTCCCAGAGGAGAAAGCCCTTGATTTTGATTGAAAGCTGTTATTAGAGCTGTCGCTCTTGCAGTCATGATATGGTACTATCGCTTCTACAACATTAGTGTGGATGTCAGAGGATTTCTTCCTGTTGCGCTGTAAACTATGATTATGAAGAAAGGCCTTCCTGTAGGTATGGTGGGTTCTGTTTCAATGACTCAGTTCTATAGGGAGGTGTCAGTTCTGGATTTTGTCATTGGCAGGTGCTGGTTTGTTGCCCGTATTCTGAGTATTTGTGTTGTTGAGAGACAGGGGTTATTGGCTGCTGGATGACCTTCCTTGTGTTGTGTTTCATTGAGCAGCAGCTGCTCTAAAATGGTGGGCTTTTCACAGGCAGTGTCATGTTACCCAGCTGAGGAGGATTCTTTTTAGTATGAAAGTCTACAAAACTGCAAGTCCACTGGTAAAACTGGGAATAAAGGTGCGATTTTGTAGGGATGTGGGAAGGATGTTCTGTTTTAGTCTTCCCCACCCCAGATACATTTCCATGAATGAAATGACATGGTAACCTTGTGCAAAAGGAGCTACAAAATGTTGGGACAAAGAGTAAAGAGAGCTACAAAAGCACTTTTTGGGTTACTCGTAGTACCACTCTGTTCAACCTCTCATTTGTTATGCCTTGTAACACAGTAGTTAGTGGTTAGTAATAGCATAATCTACTTTTATTTTTTAACTTGGCATGGTTAATTTTTAAGCTTATTTCCAGTAACAACAGGACGTTTATTTTGGAGCGAACTGGTGGCTTGATACTTGTTCTAGAACACCATTTGAGCTAGGATTTTCCATTATGTTAACTCCCAGTAGTTCAGTGCTTGGTAAGTATCAGCACTGAGGAATCGTTTCCTTATCTTAATTATTCTGTCCTCAGAACAAGATCCTGAGTAACTGCAGTGAAGCTGCACAAGACTGGTTGGGAACAGAGAAACTAAGTGGGAGGAGGATGCAGATAGGTTTTCAGTAGGAAGAGAAGATGAGTGTGGTAAGCAGGGTTGCAAGTGTGTCCGTGTGTTCTTTTGTTCATGTAGTGTTTGTCTACGGAGGTTTTCTGCAAAAGAAAGAGCAGTAGGAGAGATGAACCCCCGTGTTTCTTGTGGATAAATCAATGTATTTGGATTGTATGGGAATAAAACTGTAGGAAAAGAGTGAATAAGCTTCACAGACAGCAGCTGTTTGGTGTAATTATTAATACAGTGGTTATTCCTGCAACTTCAGCAACACCTCTTTCCACCTCCCAAGTTCATGAGTGTAGAATACATCTCTAGTGGCTGTTGTTGCTGCTGCTGTTGCTGTTTTTGAAAGAAAACCCAAAACCCCAAACAACCCCAAAGCACCAAAGCTTGGGTTTAGGAGGGATTTTTCTTTGGTTAAAATATAATCAGCTTAAAAAATGACCAATGATACTCCCTGCCAGACCCAGAAACTCAAGTTGAGCTCTGATGCTTGAGTGCTTGAGTGCTCTTTGCTCTTGTCGGAAGGGTGGAAGGTTTTGGTGCTGGTCTCCTTGTGGGATTTATGTCGCTGAGACTCTGAAAGTAGAAACTTGAAACACAGCGTAGCGTAGAGAGAGCCAGGAGCTGATTACAGAAGCAAGCAGGAAGTAAAAGCAATCCTGGCTACTGGCTGTAGTGAAAAAGAAATACTTTTGCCAAATTAAACAGGGAGGTAAGTTTCAGGGAGCGAAAAAATGCTGTTCTGGCCTTTTTCAGAATAGAGCAGACTTTGTCCCAGGAATTGCACTTGGCTCTGCTGTTTCAATTATACCATGACATCTTCCTCAGCTGGCTAGGCATAGTTGGAATATTTTTCTGTACAAATGTAAGAAGTTGAAGGAAGAGCATTTCCTAGGAGCACTCTGAGTCCTTTGGTCAGATTTTCACTGAGACTGATACTCAGACTGATCTCGAACACACACCAGTGTTAGGCAATGGTACCTTCTGGGAGGTGCTCTGACATTAGGGGTCACTCATCCTTAAGTCATGTTCTGGAATTAAATGGGTGATTTTCATCCTTCTGTTGTATTTGATGATTTTTTTTTTTTGGTTCTATGTCTGGAAAGCTAAGCCTTTTCCCAGCACAGGGCTGTATCGTGGAGCAGGGATCACTGCAAACACAGGAGCAATGGGTGTATAAGCAGAGGAGTGAAAGGAGCAAGATGCTGTTATTTTTAGTACGGGTTTTAAAAGCGTGCCTAGGCAGGAGCTATGAGTACATGGGAGATGCACGCATGGTCTTTCACCTTGGTAAGTCTGTGTGCTGTACTCTGGCCAATGCAAGCATTAACCTGCAAGAGATACAAAACAGCGTGGATAAATATCTGGTTGGTTGATTATGATCAGCTGTCTTCGTTAGGAGGATTTTAGTCTGTTGGCAATTACTTTGGAACATTTTTGAGGTAGAATACAAAAGCCTAAGCAAACCTTTCCTAGCTGTTTGGATTTGCAATACAGTAACTGTTTCCTATAATTTCCAAGAATTCTCTTCTCCCTTTTCCTCTGAAGCTTTGTTTGAGGTTAATGGAGATGCTGTTTGTGGACAGCTTGCAGGAACGCAATCAGATTGCCTCCATCAGGTAGATAATCTGTGTTTACTCACATTAACCTTAGAACAAAGTTCAAATGGCAACAGGACAGCTATGAACAATTTCACAACCACACATGACCAGCAAATAAAGAAGTCAGGATTTTGTAATAGCCCCCCAAAATGAGCATATTTCTTATAAACTGTGTTGGATTGTGACTTAGATGTTTAGCCAAGCATTGGTAATGTGTGAAAAGTTGTCTTGATTCTTTTGATAGAAGATGAACTGCGTGGCAAGGTTGTGTGGGTGACAGGAGCTTCCAGTGGAATTGGAGAAGAATTAGCCTACCAGCTGTCAAAGATAGGAGCCTTCCTTGCCATCTCAGCAAAAGAGAGGATGAGCTGGAGAGAGTGAAGAAGAAATGCCTCCGTAAGTACAACTTGCTACTTCCTGTGAGTGGTTCCACTCTTGCTGTGATGGAGTTACCACAGCAATACCAGCCCACTCACCACAGGAATAAATTTCATGGTGAAAGTAAACCATACACAGCTTCACATGTTTGAAGGTGGTGTTTTCTTTTTGTGAGTAAGAAGCCTTTGTATAGACTTGCATTATGAGTTCTTTCATAAGCCAGTGTTACCTAAAAATCTCATTATCAATTCCAAGTGGTCTCCTAAGATAGTAGATTAAGAAAAGGAATAAATACTGTGGGGAAGGGAGGAGGCAATCCAAAGGGCATCATCCTACTAAGAACCAAGCCGTGTAACCGTGCGCGGCTGTGAGAAGCCTTCTTCCTGCAGGTTTGTGCATGCTACAGTCAGACTGACAACTTACTTTTCTCTTTGGAGAAGGAATAGGAACGTTCAGAAAAAGCTGTTCTGAGCACATGAAAGGAAAATCTCCTGTAGATGAAGAGGCACAAATGGAAGCAGGATGCTTAACTCTTCCAGTTACCTTGCGTGAGCCTGCTGAGTCAGTAATTTGGCTTTCTTCCTACTGTTTCTTTTTTTCCCCCTCTTGTTTTCTGATTGACAGCAAGCAGGATAGAGAGTTAATTCATGTTGAGAAACAGAAGTTTTGAACATGACTAGCTTTATGGGTTTTTTCGGACTATATATCCTCTGTGGCTCAGTAAGCAGTGTTTTATACTGAGTAGATTACGACAGTGACGCTTCATTCCTGGTAATGCTGACAGAATGTCCACAGTTTACTTGGAATGAGTGCTGGTGAATAATGAAACATTTGTCTTGGGTCAGCACCTTAACATGTCTAGAATTCTCATATGAAAACCTGTCAAGAAGCTTCAAAAATGCACAACTCCTTATTTCTATTTTCTGATGCTTCAGAAAAGCAGTCCCTTAATTAGGTAGCTTCAGAAGGGGTGTAAGATGACAGTGTGGTTAAGTGGCAATCATGGCAAAATTCCAGTGCTGTGCAGTGCAATGTTTAGCAGTCAATAAAAGTACGCAAAAATGTCTGTGTCTGTGGCTGTTATTGCAAAACCAGTAACACTGGGCAGGCTGGCAGGAGCCATAATCCTTGTTAGCCATTTTCAGGCAACACTTGTATGAGAGTGCAGTGTGCTAAGGAGTAGTCAGAAAGACTGTTTTGATTGATGTGAACTGACAATACAGATTTATGTGAGAATTTCTGCCTCTACCTCTAACTTGAAGTAACCCTGTGAATGAATGTCTCAGTTGTGGTACATACTTGTTTAAAGCCTTGTGTAGCCATGTGTTTTGCAGTGTACCCTACAGAACTTTATTTTAACTGTAAGTCAGATTAAGAGGAGTATTGGAAACTCTTTAGTAATGTAGCTACTCCATATTTTCTGTATCCAGCCTTTAAGTAGTGAAAGACAGTAATTGGGCCCCCTTCCCCTCTTACCCTTCTTTTCTCAAGGCTGTATAAACCCAGCTTTCCACCCATTTCCTTGATTATCATGTGCAGTAGCCCTAGCCCCCCTAACCGTCTCACTGGCCCTATGCTACGCTGTCTCCAGTTTATCAGCATTTGTCCTGAACTGAGGTGTCCAAAATTGGACATGATACTCCAGTAACTTAGAAATCACTTCCCTCTGCTCTTGCAGCCTATTAGCATTTGTAATTGCCAGAGGTAAAGACTGACTTAAGTTTGACTTCCTGTTATGCTTCTGTCAGGGCCTCAGGTCTTGTTTGGAGAGCTGATACCCAGCCATTTGGATGTTGGCCTGCAGATCTGCATGGCATTGTTCTGTCCCAGGTGTGAGATTTTGCATTTGACTTTGTTGAGCTTAATGAAGTTTGTCAGACCACTCTTACAGCTTGTTAAGATGCCTCTGAAGGGCAGTCCTGCCCTCCAGCGTAGCCACTGCTCGTTTGAACTTGATGGTAGCTGAAAATTTGCTGAACACCTGTGTGTTTTGTCCCATCATCTGGGTCATTTAAAGGACATTGATCATGGAGGGATATCACTTTGTAATTGGCCACCAGTAGGACTTTGAATGGTTGGTTGCTGTTCTTTGAGCCTGGCGATCCAGCCTGTTTTTTGCTGGCATTGTAGCCACTCGTCCAGTCCCCTCATATTTCCCCAGTACAGGCTCAAGGATCTACGGCAGACAACACAGAAAGCTACATAGTCAAGGTGAGCACCTCCACTGCCCTCTCCTTGTCCACAGAGCCAGTTATCTCATCACAAGAAGCAGTGAAGCTGATCAGGCAGTATGTGCCCGTGCTAAATATATGCTGCCTTTTCCCAGTCACCTCCAGTCCTTTGTGTACTTGGAAAGTGCTTTTGGGAGGAATGATTTTCCCAAGGACTGAGATGAGGCTGTGTGACACTTCATTTTCTCCACTCGCAGGACAGCCAAGTACCTTCCAAAGATGAGCAATGTTGGTCAGCTCTTGTAAATCACGGATGCATATGTTGCCCTGCTTACACGTGCAGTTTGCCCCTAACTTTGTCTTCTTCTGATGTTGGTAATGTTTCTTTCCCCCAGAGTTCAGCCTCTGGAGCGTGGGAGGCCCGAGAGGGAATCTTGTCGGTGAAGACTAAGGCAAAGAAGGCGATGCGTACCTCGTTTTACTGTGCTCTCTGTCACTTCATTGCCATCCCCGTTCTGCAGCGAGCGAGCTCTGGTTTTGGTCTTCCTTTTGTTGATGCTGTGCCTGTGAAGCCCTTGTTGCCTTTCACATTCCTCGCCAGTTTCAACTCTGTCTGAGCATTCATCTTCCCGATTCCCATCCCTGCGTGCCTGGGCAGCTTGTCCCTGCTTCCCCCTGCATGCTTTCTTTTTGCAGTTGAGCTCGAGTATTCTGTGAGGTTTGAGTAGCGTGGGGTGGACCAAGATCAAGCTGCAAGAGGTAACATCAGCTTGAATTTGGCTGAATTATATGGCACAGTTGGAGTGAACAGGCTTTAACGCGGCAGCTGTGGGTGCTGCACACAGCAGACACTTACCTGGGTAATTTTCCTGTTGGTGTCAGAAGCAAGCACTTCTATCTTGTTCAAAATTCAGTAACCCCACCCTAAGATATGTGCTTATGCAATTTACACCGCTCGAAAGCTGAGGGAGAGAGAGAAGGGAAGTCCCATAAAAGCTCTGGTAATACCTGTTGAGTCACGTATGTGCCAGCTGAACACGTCTCTGCAGGAGGTAGAAGAAAGCACTTGTGTAACTTCCGTGGTTCCTGCAAGTGGCATATGTATTCCCCCCAGCTACTCTGCAACATGAATTGAATTTCAGAAGTCATTTTGAAGGCTGTTTTCTCTGAAAAGGTCCAAAAAGAAAAAAAAAGTAGATGGGGGATGTGTTTCTTGGTTTCTTGAAGCTTACATATGGTTTAAGTATAGATAGGCCAAATGAATGAATGGGTTGACTGTGTGGTCTCGTTAATCCACAGCAGAAACATTCTGTGACCCAATAGGCTTCAGCTGTGCAAATCTGCTTGATGGAGCATGAGGACAGTGTGACTCTGCGAGGGTAGTTTAAGCTACATGGATTTTACTGCTGTCTTTCTGGAAGAGATGGAAGGGAGAATGCACGTGGAGTGGTTAGAGGGAAATACTGGTACCTTTAAACCAGACAGATGGGTTTATAATAACTAGTAGCTTGAAAACAAAGGCCACTTACGGCTTTAAGTAACCTCCTTATCTGTACATCTGTGTAAAGACAAAGTTCAAGCTTACCTGTATATGCAAGAAGTAGCAATTGAAAATCAGATCCTTAGGCTCTCTAAAGAGCGCAGCTGGTGGTAGGGAAGCAGGTTCGCTTACTTGGGTCTAGGAAGCAATTTAGGAAGAGAGGTAGCACTGTAAAACTACTATCAATAAAGTGAAAAACTTGTGTTATTATGTAGTTAAAAAAAACAGCTGAAAAGATTAACACTGAAAATGTTTTGGTTTTGTGAGTCAAGTGTCCCAAAACTCCAAAGTAGCAAATCACTGCTCCAGAAATACTTTCCATGGAAAAGGTCAGTTGTTTGGAAGAGACAGTGGTAGGAACACTCGCTGTGAAGACTTGGGCTGGGTGACAGCTGACTTTTACTTCAGGAGATGCATGTGCTAAAAGCTGACAGTTAAACAAAATCCTCTTCTACCTCTTCCAGTAATCTGGCTTCTCTAGACTCTGCCTCATAGCTACTCGTGTGTACGTTGTGTTTGGGTCTCAGTTGCACCAGTCCTGTCACCAGAAATAAACATGCTTGACCAGTTAACGTAGGAGCAAAGGGTCAAGGCTGCCAATATGCTCTGCTTCTGAATGCCTCGGTGAAAACTCCTCAGTAGCAAATCCTGTTGTGTGTTACTCCCAGCTGCTGCAATTTACTGGGAGAACCGAATTCTCTATATTGTGCTGCACAAACCTATTTAATAAATTGGGGCTTTTCACAAGGAAAAACGTAATGATGAGAAAAGAGAGACTTGGTAGAAACAGACCAAAAGTGGATTCTGTGTGGAGATTAAATGAAAACAAAGCAGGCATTTTATTTCCAACTTCATGTTATGGTTTCTTGGTGTCTTCTTACTGAAAATATGGGGTTTAAAAGCACATTCCATTTCCCACGGTTATGTCAGCAATCGTATTGCTTCCCATTCACTTTATGGGTTTTTTTCCAGAGATCAGCAGCTTGAGTGAAAAAGATATCCTTGTTCTGCGTCTTGACCTGACTGACAGAAGCTCTCACGAAGCTGCAACCAACAGTGTCCTTAAGCATTTTGGCAAGGTAAGATGTGCTTCTGGGATTAAACTTGTTATCTTTCTCCTATACCTGCATCTATGTTCATATTTCACTTTTATTCTGCCACATGATAAGTTCACCGCTGTCTGTACCTGTCTTAGGTGTCAGTATTAAATCTGCCAAAAAGTGCCTGAGTTTTCATCCCTTCTGTCGCTCGCTTCTGCCTTTCAGCAGGCTTTGCAGAGAGGCAGCAATGGACAGATCATCACTGGTCATTACCAAGAAATAAAAATCTGCTTGCTTGATGTCACTGAGTTTCTGGACTAATTGGAACAGCCATCAAGTGTATATTTAGGGCTTAAAATTGTGTCTGAAAGTCAGAACCTTTGTTTTGTAGTTCCAGTAATGTAAGCTGGGTTCAGAGCAACGTGGGACAAAACTGGAAACCAGGCACAATTTTTTCCCTCGTTCTGCACATAGTTTTCTAGATTGCTTGACCAGAGTATGGGGTTAAGAGAATAGCAGTCAGGTGTAGTACAATGTGCAAACCTTCAATCTGGGCCTTTAATCCATGATACTTTGGTTTCACAATGAAATTACTGGTAACAGAATTGTTTCTTCTCTCCTTTACTCTAGATGGTGTCTGGTTTTGCACAAAACCTATTTTCAGAGGTCACCTTGCGGGACCGGAGCCCAAAGTGTTATTTGCTGTAGTGCAGTAGGGTTAAAAAAATGTGGTGTAGATAAACAACATTCCAACTGCCGGTGATCCTGTACTAGGAGTTAACCTGGTTTGGCATCAAAAACTGTGTGCCTGTTTTGTTGACTCTGCTCAAATTTGACCAGCCCTCAGCTCAAAGGAGAGGAGCAACTGCTGAAGCTTTGTCAGCAGCTCATACCTCTGACTTGTGTGTGGTAGAGGTGACACTAGAGGGGTTCTCTAAGGGTCACTCAGCAATTGCCTGAGGAAGTGCCACCGTGTGTGTTACATAAATTTATCCTTGTGTCTTTCCCAAGATTGATGTTTTGGTCAACAATGGTGGACGTTCCCAACGTTCTCTGTTTGTGGATACAAACCTGGATGTCTACAGTGCCATAATAGAACTCAACTACCTAGGCACAATCTCTTTAACAAAGCATGTCCTGAATCACATGATCCAAAGGAAAAAGGGAAAGATTGTGACAGTGAGCAGTGTGATGGGTATCATGGGAGCTCCCCTGGCTTCTGGGTACTGCGCCAGCAAGCATGCTCTGCAGGTAAGCTCATTTTCTGAGATTGACAAAGGCTTCTTTTGGAATAGACCAGCACCAATGAGTGCTGTGCAGAACACACAAGTCTCTCTTGAAATTGCACACAGCATATGTAACTTTCTGGTTTTGAAAGTCTTTTAGAATTAGTTTGCTCTGAAATGCAAAGTATCTCAGCTCCCAGTGTAGAATTAGTCTCCTCACTGAATTCAGATGCCATCTTAGTTGGGCCTAACCACTGCGTAGTTAAATTCCAGTGTGAATCACAAGGCTTGAGCCTCTGGCCTTCAGATGAAGAAACCCTTAAATCGGAGAAATGTTCTGTTGCGTACAGAAGCCCTAATGTTCTCACCTTAATTCTGCTAGGGAGGAAATGTCATGTGTGAGAGATTTAAGACTACTGGAGGTCTTGAGGACAGTGAAGTTAGAACAATGAGTGGTGAAGCAAACTGCTTGGAGAAATGAGGGTTCCTGATCTAGCTGGGAACATCAGAATGGATCTTCCCAACCATTCTGAGTCTTGCTGTGGTGTGAAGCTCCCTTACAGCTCACAGTGTCTCATTTGTGTAGGAAAAACACAAAGAGAAGAGCTCAGAAAAGTATCTGGGGGAAAAAAAAAGGCTGCCTGTATCATAGCGGAATCATTTGTTTAACTTGGTAAATTTGTTTAGACATATTTGTCTTATCACTGTTTGCCTTCCTGCTATGGTACTCTTTGATCCCCAGGAAACTAAACTTCAGCTGTGCTCAGTGAGGGTTTAAAAAACTGGCACCTTCTTCCTCCCTGGTGAAGCTTGTAAACTGAGTAAATAACTTTGCTTAAGCTGTGGGATCAGTATCTTTTTGACAATTAGACTAACAACAACAAAAACATAACAAGTGGCTGACACTGCAAAGCCACAAGACAGTTCATAGGGTGAAGGTGTAGAAGGAGGTGACAGATCTCTGCTAATAAAACATTTTCAGATAGTGACGGGGAGAGATCAGTCACAGAATGCCAGGTTGGAAGGGACCTCGGGAGTCATCTGGTCTAACCTTTTAGGTGATAGTTTAAATGAGATGGCCCAGATTGAGCTCTGATGCTTGAGTGCTCTTTCCCATGGGAGACATCCTGTTATCTGCCTTGCCTAAGCTTCACTGCACAACAAGGGCCCACTGACATTGCTGGTCAGTAGTTTTTCACTTAGCTCAGTATTTTTCCACTCAAGGCCTAAGCAGCTTGCTTTTGTCAGGCTCATGTATGCTTTCAATGAGCCAGGTTTCAGTAAGTCTCTCCACACGGCACAGCTGAGAGTCGCTGAGACGGGGGGTGCCAAAGGGCAGGGCTGCTGGGTGGGCAAGCGCGTGATTGGCTGTGGTGCCCGTGATGTCACAAAGGAGAAGTCACAATGGGGATAGTTCTGAGGGCACCAGCAGGCAGCCCTGCCCCATTACAACCTGGGAGGTTGGTGAGTACACACGTGTGGGGAGGCTGTGCTGGACGAGGGCCGGGGTGAAACGTGGCCTCCTGGGGCCTGGGTTCTCCCCTGGCATCGAGGCCCCAGCCACTCACAGGAGCGCCTTGGGCAGGGCACGGTGCAAAGGCCTTGCTTCCTCCCAGCTGCCTCAAACCCTTTCCTACCTGCCCCCAGGTCCCTACTGCACCAGTCCCCACTGCCCCTGCCCCCATCTACGTCCCTCCCAGCACCTCTGATCCACTTCTCTCCTCCTCCTGCAGACCATGGCTGTCGCACAATTCCTCGTCCACATTTTGCTGTCCATCTTCCAGACACTGCCAATGGTAGGTGATGACCTGGATAAGGCCATGCACGACCGCATGCAGGAGCGTCAGGAGATGCTGAGCTGGGAGATGACTCGCCTGCTGCGTGAGATAGAGCAGAGGGGTCTGGTGCTGTGGGGCGTGGACCAGAGGACAAAGGAACAGCTCCAATCCGGCGGGCATGCCCTGGTCTTTGGTGCCTTGCAGCAGTGGCAGTTCTGGGTCGTTGCTGGAGTCCTGGTCCTGCTCTTTGGGCTCTGGTGGTGGTTCAGGAAAAGGAGCCATGAGACAGACACCAGAAATGAGGAGAGTTCCAGTCGAAATACCAACCAGGTAGAACAGGAGAATAACCTGGAAAGGATTCCTGAAGAGCACGTACAGGGGCCAGGTCAGGACATGGCCAGAGAGTTTATGGAGGCAGAGAGCCTGCTCTTCATTTTTGTCCATATCATCAGACACCAGTCGTCAAACAGTTTCTTCCCCGTGCTGCAATGCCCCATCGTGCTGGGCAGTGAAGGCCGGAGTACCTGTGAGGATGTTTCAATCTACCGTTTCCTCGTGCCCCTGAAGCCCCCTCGTGGGCACGCATTCCACAGGGAGATGAGTGCTTCAGAAAAGATGCCAGCAAAGAACATCCGCATCCGTGTGGCATTGGTGTGCACCTGCACGGTGGAGCAGCGGGTGCAGAAGACGGGCTGCTTGCTCCACCAGTCTGAGGAGGAGCTGAGGGGCAATCAGGGTCTCAGCCTCCTGCACACCCTCTGCACTGGCTCCTACCTGGATGTGGAGAAAGTTGCCCACTGGTTCAGTCAAAAGGTGGAAGAGGTCCGGAAGGCTTTGCCTGAGTCTTCCCAACAATGTCTAATGGTGCTGCCCTCCAGCCGCTCCTGCATAATACAGGTGACAAAAGGCAGCCGGAATATCTTCAGAATTCGGGTGGAATTTGGGGTGCAGCTGGGCCACTCGGACACCTCGAGCAGCGAGACGATAGAGGACACCTTCATCAAAAGCACAATTTGGCCAGAGAGCTATGTTGTGGAAGAGGAGGAGTTCTTCAGCCCCTGTACGACACCTTCCACCTGAAATGAGTGTTGGCCTGCACCTGCATCCTAGTGGACAGAAGGCTTTCCACCTATACGTTCTGGACAGTTGGGATGCACCTCCTGACCATCACGCACCCATCAGGCCAACGTAGGAGGGACTGCCTGCTGCCGTTGCTGCATGCCATCTACTACCTGTGCTGCTGCCTGGCAGAGAAACGCCTCAACCACATTTTCACTGGAGGTGTTCAAGAAGTGTGTAGACGTGTCACTTTGGGCCATAGTTTAGTAGGCACGATGGTGTAGGGCTGATGGTTGGCCTTGATGATCTGAGAGGTCTTTTCCAACTTCAATGAGCTCATGATTCTACTATTTTGTGATCTGTTCCTCTGAGGAAAAGTCCACCATCCACCTGTATCTTGAGTACTTCTAATATTTCATTTGAAGAATTATGAAGAATTGCATAGTTCTGTTGTTACAGAAATAAAAATGCTTTGTCATCGCATGGAATTTTGTTCAGTACACCTGAATATGATCTGTATTTCTGTTATTTATATAAACACAGGTGATTTAATCATGAGTCTTAAAGGAAAGAAAGTACGTGATGTAAAGGAAATGGATCATAGGACTAAAGGGCCCTGGGTTCCACCACTGTCTCGCAATACTAAAGAAAGCTCCTCTTCATATAAATGGCCCGTCTCCTGCAGAATTGTTTGGAGCTTTTCTGGATTTCTCTTTCTATTATCGCTCTGAGAAAAAGTGCTTTTAAATTCAATAAACAGGAAGAGAAATCAAAGTAGTGTGGTCTGGAGGAATGAGGGGAGCTTAGGTGCTCAGTCCTCGAGAAAATTCACCCTTTTGTGGAGGACACATCTGGAACACTTAAGGCACATTCAAATACCCAGTTAGGTCAGTGAGGTCGTAAAATCCCCACCAAAGGTAACTGTAGAAGCTGCTCCAAACCCCATCCAACCAGTCCTTGAATACTTCCATGAAGGGGGTATCCACAACTTCTCTGGTCAAGCTGAGCCAGGGCATCCCCACCCTCATTGTTCAAAATGTCTTCGTAATATCTAATATAAATCTTTTCCCTTCAAATTTGAAGTCATTCTCCCTCGCCCTATCACTACTTGCCCTTGTACGAAGCCTCTCCCCAGTTTTACCGTTTGCACCATTCAGGTACTTGAGAGCAGCTCTAACGTCTGCCCGGAGGCTTTTCTTCTCCAGGCTGAACAAGCCCAAGTCTCTCAGCCTGTCCTTATAGCAGAAGTGCTCCAGCCCTCTGACCAGCTTTGTGGCTTCTGGATTCATTCCAACAGTTCCACATCATTCTTCCGGAACGGGACGCAGTGCTCCAGATGGGGTCTCACCCCACCTGGAGAGCAGAGCAGTGGGGAAGAATCACCTCCCTCAACCTGCAGGCCACGATACTTTGGATGCAGCCCAGAACATGGCTGGCCTTCTGGGCTATGAGTGCACATCGATGGCTCATGTCGAGCTTCTCATCAATTTTAGGGTTAAAGCCTGGGAAGTAACACCAGAGAATAACACAGAAGCCTTGGCACAGTTTGATGATGAGCTGAGAATTGGCTAAACTTGAAGTAGTGGAAAGTCCAGTTTGGAGCAGTTTATCAGGAGGGATTGGGTAAAGAAAAACAGAATATTTAGCTACCAATTAAGAAACAGCTCAAGGCAGGTGTACAAATGTTTTAACGCAATCACCGATGTTGAATTGGCGTGTGGACAATGACTTTGCAAAAAGATTGTTATAAAAGAACAATTTGTGTTACAAATAAAGGATTCCAATTTCAACTTCTTTTGGAACCTGCATCAGGGTCCGTGCCTTGTCTGCTGCCATCAATCAGCAACCCCAAGTCCTTCTCCATAGGGCTGCTCTCACTCGCATCATCCCCCATCCTGTACTCTAACCTGAATCTTCCCCCTTTCAATTTAAAGCCATTCCCCTCATCCTATCACTACTTACCCTTGTAAAAACTCCCTCCCTGGCTTCCTTTTATCATAGAATCATAGAATGGTTTACGTTGGAAGGGACGTTAAAGATCATCCAGTACCAAACCTCCTGCCACGGACAGGGATACCTTCCACTGCATCAGGTTGCTCAAAGCATCATTCAGCCTGGCCTTGAACACTTCCAGTAAAAATAATCATCCCCTTCCGAACCACGCTCTCAGTCGCAAACCCTCACTCCACCATAAGCCCCAGGCACAACTTCCTGATTGGATGCAGTCCTATGTCCCCACCTCAACCCAACACCCAGTTCCATTTCCCACAGGGGAGAGCTCATGGTGTCCCTCGTCCCATCTTCTTTCAGATCACTTTTGTCCCCGTTTAGGCTCAGATGCAAGAAGAGGCTGTTAACGAGGTCACTGATGATATCAGCTCCCAGCTCAAAACCCACACATCCAGCCTGGTCCCCTCCTCCCCTTCCACCCCATTGTCCCTGGGGATCCCTCTTCTCCCCCACGGTCTCTGGGGATCCCTCTTCTCCGCCGCGGTTGCCGGGGACCCTTCAGCCCTCCTGGTCCCCGAGGACCCCTCTTCTCCCCCTGGTCCCTGGGGTTCACTGTTCTTCCCCTCGGTCCTGGAGGACCCCTCTTCTCACCCACGGTCCCTGAGGAGCCTTCACCCCCCACGGTCTCTGCTCCCCCCCTCTCCCCTCCATTTCGCGTCCCCCCGTGCCACCGCCCCTCTCTTTCTCGAGCCCCGCGGGATAGGAACGGCGTGGGGAGCGGCAGCGGGGCCGGCAGCGCCGCAGGAGGCGGGGAAGGGGCGGCCCCCGCGGCGCCGATAAAGCGCGGGGCAGGGCAGGGCCGGCCGGGCGGCAGCCATGGCGTGGGGCTGCGCGCTCTGCCTGGCGCTGGCGGCCGCCGCCCTCGCGGCGCTGCTGCTGCGCTGGGCGCGGGCGGACGGGGACCTGGCGCTGCTGTGCGCGGAGCGGCGGGGCAAGAGGCCGGGTAACGCGGCCCCGCCAGCGCGGGGGGGAGCGGGCGGGGGGCGCGGGGCGAGGCGCATCCGCAGCGTGGGGAGAAGGTGGCGCTGGGGCAGCGGGCCCAGAGGGGGCCGCGAAGGGGCTGGCGGGGCTGGAGCACCTCCCGTACAAGGACGGGCTGAGAGAGTTGGGCTGGCTCAGCCTGGAAGGGAAGGCTCCGGGGGGACCTTAGAGCAGCCTCCCCGTACTGGAAGGGGCTCCGGGAAAGCTGGGGAGGGGGTGATGGGACAAGGGGGAACGGCTTTAAGGTGGAAGGGAGAAGGTTTAGGTTTCGATGCAAGCTGAGGGATGATGTGATTGAGAGCAGCCCTGCGGGGAAGGATTTGGGGGCTGATTGATGAGAAGCTCGACGTGAAGCGGCAATGGGCACTCGCAGCCCAGAAGGCCAACCGGGTCCTGGGCTGCATCCGAAGAAGCATTGCCAGCAGGGGGAGGGAGGTGATTCTCCGCCTCTGCTCTGCTCTCGTGAGATCCCGCTTGGAGTATTGTGTCCAGTCCTGGAATCCCCAACATAAGAAGGATGTGGAACTGTTGGAGTGAGTCCAGAGGAGGGCTGCAAAGATGATCTGAGGGCTGGAGCACCTCTGCTATGAAGACGGGCAGAAAGAGTTGGGCTTGTTCAGCGTGGAGAAGAGGAGGCTCTGGGGAGACCTTCCAGAACCTGAAGGGGACTTAAAAGAAAGCGGTGGGGGGGCGGCGGGGGGCATTTTTTACAAGGCCATGTAGTGATAGGATGAGGGGGAATGGCTTTAAACTCAAAGGGGGAAGACTTAAATGAGACATTAGGAAGAAATTCTTCACAATAAGGGTGGTGAGACACTGGAACAGGCTGCCCAGGGAAGCTGTGGATTCCCCTTCCTTGGAAGAGTTGAAGGCCAGGTTGGATGGGGTCTTAAGCAGCCTGGTCTGGTCGGAGGCTGAAACTACATGGTCTTACGGTCCCTTCCCACCCAACCCATTCTGTGATTGTAGGAAGTGGGAGGGGGTAGGGGTGTTCCCAGGGACAGGGCTGAATCACAGAATCACAGGGCACTCCAAGGACTGGTCCCCATAGACGACTGGCTCTGCCAGCTTGTTGGTGGTTCAAATGCAGTGCAAGTTTCTGTGTGAACAAGTTTCATCTTTACTGTTAGGACAGGTCAATATGAGGTGCTGTTTTTTGTCTAAAGCCGTATTTCCCAAAATCCTGAGTTCTACAGCACCTGAGGCGGGCACTCATTCTCCCATGGGAGCTGTTAGACTGCTGCCAGGTGGGTGTCTGTGCTACAGAGAGGTTTGTAACACCTGAAGAAATCTGAAAAATGCTTGGACCAACGAGTCCAACCATACCTGTCCACTGCTGAACCATATCCCTTCTTGTAAATGCCTCCAGGGATGGGGACTGAACTATCTCCCTGGACAGCTGTTCCAGGGCTTGACAACCCTTTTGGTGAAGGAATTTTTCCTGATAGCTAACCTGAACCTCCCCCGGCACAACTTGAAGCTGTTTCCTCTTGTCCTATTGCTTCTCTTGGGAGAGCAGACCAGCACCTCCCTCACTACTTTTGGGCAGTTGTAGAGAGTGCTAAGGTGTCCCCTCAGCCTCCTCTTCTCTAGGCTGAACAACCCCAATTCCCTCAGCCACTCCTCATAAGGCTTGTTCTCCAGCTTCTTCACCAGCCTTGTTGCTGTACATGTAGAGTTGTTTTGTCTTAGTAACTGTGTTTTTTGGAAGTTAACCAGAATGTTCCTCTGATAGCGTGCTTTCTTTATTGAATGTTTTAAAATAGTTTTTCTAGACACTGTTCAGAGAGGAACGATAACGTCTTGTATTAAGTATGGTATGTGCTGAGCAAATGTGTCTTCTATAATCACCTCTGTTGGCAGTCTTTCTGTATCTTAAACGTAAGGTCAGACAGAGAGCTGGGTCCAGAGCTCCAATTAGCAGAGTTTTGGCTGTTGTGAAGTTCATAAAATATTAGAATTAGTCCTTGGAAAGTATTAGAGTGTGCATAAGATTTCTTGGAACATTTATGCATGTGCTTGTAAGTGGAAATATGTTCTGTCCCAGCTCTTGTCCCATTACGCACAATGGATGGAAATCTTTCCCTCATATCCAGTGCTGAAACAAAGGATGCTGCTTTCTAAAACTCCAGAAGGAGTCCTAGAGATTTTATTTGCTGACATTTTTGGTATCAGAAGCAGCTTTGCAGTGAGTAAGCCCCAGCAAGTCTGTGAGTGCTGGCTTGTTCTGGCCCAGAATGAGTGGGGTTTGCATCATTTCTGGGCAGATGCATTGTTCTGGCAAGTAGCCTGGGGAGCATGGGTTCGGGGATGTTGGGAGGGGATGGTGAGAAGAGGGAATGCTTGGCCCAAGCAGTCAGGATGCTTTGCTTTGTAGGCACTTTGGCATCTGTTTCAGTTTCTGACATCTGCAGTGAGATCCCAGTTTCACAGTAGTGCTGAAAGTATTTGCAGTGAAGTGAGCGCAAATATTGTTGTTTGCATTAAATGGCTTTCTTCCTCTGAGAATTGTCCCCTTTTGCCTTCCCAGGCCATAGCACCTCCCAACAGCTGTCCATGGCTTTACGCCGCTTCTCTGTAGGGTGCTGCTTTTAGCCCTGTGGGGACAGAAGTTCAATCAAATGACAGGGATTTAAACTACTGTTCATGTTGATCTCTCCAATCTGTCTGTAATTGTTCAAAAGCTGGTTGTACTAGATGATATTAGAGATCTTTTCCAACCTTGTTGATTCTGTGAGTCTATGAATTCTGCCTACTTCTGGGCAAACATCTTTAATAGAGACTTCTGATCAGCAAAGCCACACATTTCTGAATGTCTCCCCTCAGCCAGCAGTGGGGATTTGGGACTGCTGTGAGCTGGGCTGGGCGCAAGTGGTTGAGCTGGGAGCTGGTGCCATCAGTGACCTCGCAACAGCCTCTTCTTGCGTGTGACCCTGTCGGGGTACAAAGAAGATGGGACAAAGGACTCTGTAAGCTGTCCCCTGTGTGGAATGGAAGCGGATGTTGGGTTGAGGTAGGATTGCATCGAATCGGGAAGTTGTGCCTGGGGGATGTGGTGGAGTAGGGGTTTGTGACTGAGACTGTGATTTGGGTGGGAATGATTATTTTCCTGTGAGGGTGGTGAGGCACTGGCATAGGTTGCCCAGAGAAGTCATGGAGGCCCCATCCCTGGAAGTGTTCAAGGCCAGGCTGGGTGAGACTTTGAGCAACCTGGTGCAGTGGAAGGTGTCCCTGCCCATGGCAGGTCCCTTCCAACCCAAACCATATTACGATTCTGTAATGGAGCAGGTGAAAGTCAGTGTTAGAAACGGCTTTAGGGAAGAGTAGGACAAACTTGTTGAGACATCTGTCTTCTGCTTTCAGTAAGAGCTTACTGCAAAAGTGCTGGTCCATGTAATGGAGAATGGAAAAGCATGCACAAGTAATAAAGCTCCTCTGGCCTTCCCAGAGGAGAAAGCCCTTGATTTTGATTGAAAGCTGTTATTAGAGCTGCCGCTCTTGCAGTCATGATATGGTACTATCGCTTCTACAACATTAGTGTGGATGTCAGAGGATTTCTTCCTGTTGCGCTGTAAACTATGATTATAAAGAAAGGCCTTCCTGTAGGTATGGTGGGTTCTGTTTCAATGACTCAGTTCTATAGGGAGGTGTCAGTTCTGGATTTTGTCATTGGCAGGTGCTGGTTTGTTGCCCGTATTCTGAGTATTTGTGTTGTTGAGAGACAGGGGTTATTGGCTGCTGGATGACCTTCCTTGTGTTGTGTTTCATTGAGCAGCAGCTGCTCTAAAATGGTGGGCTTTTCACAGGCAGTGTCATGTTACCCAGCTGAGGAGGATTCTTTTTAGTATGAAAGTCTACAAAACTGCAAGTCCACGGGTAAAACTGGGAATAAAGGTGCGATTTTGTAGGGATGTGGGAAGAATGTTCTGTTTTAGTCTTCCCCAGCCCAGATACATTTCCATGAATGAAATGACATGGTAACCTTACTCATGGTAACATGAGTGCTCGCTCATCTCTTCTCCCAAGCAGCTAGTGATAGAATGAGAGGAAATGGCCTCAAGTAGCAACACTGAGTGCTAGGGGCTCGGGAGGCTTCCGTGTGCTTTGTGAAGGGACCCCTGGGAGCCCCATCCTGCTGTGGACTCCGTACTTTGTGGGTGTTGGGGTGCAGGCTGCCCGGCTCAGCTGCAAGTCGCTGAACCAAGAGGTGCAGAAGGGTGGGGCTGGTGGGTGGGCAAGCGCGTCATTGGCTGCGGCGCCCGTGATGTCACAAAGGACAAATCACAATGGGGACAGTTATAAGGGCATAAGCAGGCAGCCCTGCCCCAGTGCGACTTGCGAGGTTGGTGAGTGCACCCCTGGGGGAGGCTGTGCTGGACGAGGGCTGGGGTGAAACGTGGCCTCCTGGGGGGGGGGGTTCTCCCCTGGCATCGAGGCCCCAGACGCTCACAGGATCACCTTGGGCAGGGCACGGTGCAAAGGCCTTGCTTCCTCCCAGCTGCCTCAAACCCTTTCCTACCTGCCCCCAGGTCCCTACTGCACCAGTCCCCACTGCCCCCGCCCCCATCTCCGTCCCTCCCAGCACCTCTGATCCACTTCTCTCCTCCTCCTGCAGGCCATGGCTGTCGCACAATTCCTCGTCCACATTTTGCTGTCCATCTTCCAGACACTGCCAATGGTAGGTGATGACCTGGATAAGGCCATGCACGACCACATGCAGGAGCGTCAGGGGATGCTGAGCCGGGAGATGACTCGCCTGCTGCGTGAGATAGAGCAGAGGGGTCTGGTGCTGTGGGGCGTGGAGCAGAAGGGCCTGATGCCAAAGATACAGGAGCAGCACCGATTCATCTGGAATACCCTGGTCTTTGCTGCCTTGCAGCTTTGGCAGTTCTGGGTTGTTGCTGGAGTCCTGGTCCTGCTCTTTGGGCTCTGGTGGTTGTTCAGGAAAAGGAGCTGCAACACAGAGCAGGTTAAGAAGGAGGAGATAGAAGAACACGATGATGCAAATGGACAGGAACGCTTTTCCAATGAGTACCCACATTGGCCAGCTCAGGACACGGCCAGACAGCGCAAGAAGGCAGAGGATCTTGTGCTCAGTTTTATCCATCACATCAGACAACTCCCATCAAATAGTTTCTTCCCAGTGCTGCAACCACCCATCGGGGTGGGCAGCACCTTTGAAGGCTGGAGTCTCCTTGAGGATGATCCAGTCTACCGCTTCCTTGTGCCCCTGAAGGCCCCTCAGGGGCACACATTCAACGTGGTACTGTGCCCTGTAGAGCGGAAACCAAGGAAATTCTGCATCAACGTGGAGTTGGAGTGCACCTGCATGTTGGAGCAGCAGGTGGAGATGATTCAGTGCCGCCTTCACCAGTCTAAAGAAGACCTGAAGCGGAATCAGGCCCAACGCCTCCTACGCACTCTCTGCACTGCCTCCTTCCTCGATGTGCAGAAAACTGCCCACTGGTTCAGTCAAAATGTGGAGGAAGTCTGGAAGGCCTTGCCTCAGTCTTCCCAATGCTCTCTAACAGTGTTGCCCTCCAATCGCTCCTGCAAATTCCAGGTGACAAATGTCAGCCAGAAAATCCTCTCGATTGAGATAATCTTTGGGGTACAGGTAGGCGACTCAGACATCTTCCTGAGCAGCCAGACTACAGAGGACAACACCCCGAAAACGATATGGCCAGAGAGCTGTGCTGTGGCAGAGAGGAAGTTCTTCAGGCATATGGCCACGCAGGCCCCACCAAACAGCGTCCACCTCAAGTGCCTTGAGGTCTGCACCCGCATCCTGGTGGGCACAAGCTTTCCCACCTATACCTTCAAGATGCTTGTGATGCACCTCTTGACCACCACATCCCTGTCAGACTGGAGCAGGAAGGATTTTGTGCCACGGCTGCAGGATATCATGAAATACTTGCGCTGCTGTCTGCAGAACAAACGCCTCAACCACTTTTTCTTTCACAATGGGAATGTCCCCAAGGAGATAAACGTGCCCCTATTCTTCAAAATGGGTGAGCCGTTAAACCTCTTCCAACGCTACCTAGAGGACCCAGCAGCACATGCCGTTGCACTGTTGGATTTTAAAGAGATGGAAAAGAGACTCAAAACAATTCGACATATCTTGAAAGAGGTCGCATGACAGAGCTGTGTTTGTGGGTCTCTTGCCATTGCAGGGAGGCCGGTGCCTTCTTGTGCCAGAGACTCCTCTTTCCATCTGCATCGTGACAATCCCCGTCTCTTCGAGAGAGTCCATTTCCTCTGCAACATTAACCATGTACACAGTTGCCAATAAATGGCGTGTTTGAACAAATGCTGCGTCCCTGCATGTCTGAGCATCACTTTGTCAGGGAACACAGGCACAGGGTGCTGCCTGCTCAGCGGTCACAGAGCCGGGGAGCATTTTGCAGAAGAGCAGGCGCAGTGGGCTCTCCTTTCACTGACCCCCCCCAGCCGTCTGAGCTCCTGTGTTGTGGTAACTGGGAAGCTGTGAAGCACTGGAAGAGGCTGCCCAGGGAAGTGGTGGATTCACTGGAGGTGTTCAAGAAGTGTGTAGATGTGTCACTTTGGGATATGGTTTAGTAGATGATGCTGTAGGGCTGATAGTCAGACTCCATCTATCTTCTAGGTCTTTTCTAACTTCAATGAGTTTATGATTCTATTATTTTGTGATTGCTGCTCTGAGGAGAAGTGTCTGTAAAACCATGCTGAGCGCTTGGGAAAGATGAGCAAAGCCAAGGAGTTTAGAATCTAACTGAAAAGTCATAAAAGGGAAATTCTGAAGAAGAAGAATAGGGCCAAGCGCAGCTGCAGGTGGCTGGGTTTACTGCAGAGTTTTATAGCTTCAAACACAAGTGCCACACTGGATAAAGGGTAGAAAATGGTTCTGACCATTCCTTCCCAGAGGACACTACAAAAAATCAGCGGCCAACAACCAGGAGTCCCGTACTTCAACGTCTGGAGGTGCTGCCTATATTGGTCATGGCTGCTTGAATAAGAATTGTCTCACCACTCTGCATTTTTATATTGCTACGTTGTGTTTTTCTGGGATGCTCTGTTGTCATCAAATGTTTTCCTACACATTTTTTATTCTGAGGGAGTAAAGAGTGAGGCGGTAGGGAGAGAGGAGGAAAGGAGGATTCACTCACACTTACATCACTCTAACTTAGTGTGTGCTTAACTAAAGAGCTGCAAATCTAAAATTCTATGATTGTATGACTTATTGGCAGTCCTGGTTAACAGGGGAGGTCGCAGACCACCAGAGCCTTGCCAATGTGATGCTTACCTAGAAGAAGGGCCAGAAGAAGGATCTGGGGAACCACTACCCGGTCAGCTTGACCTCGGAACCGGGAAAGGTAATGGAGCAGTACCTCTTGACTGTGCTCACCACACAAGAGCAGGTCAAAAAGGGAATCCAGCCCAGACAGCATGGGTTCACGGGTTCATCACTGTCTACAGCTACCGGAAAGGAGGAGGTAGCGAGGTGAGTGCTCGCTCATCTCTTCTCCCAAGCAGCTAGTGATAGAATGAGAGGAAATGGCCTCAAGTAGCAACACTGAGTGCCAGGGGCTCGGGAGGCTTCCGTGTGCTTTGTGGAGGGAGCCTGGGGAGCCCTGTCCTTCCACAGAGTCTGTACTTTGTGGGTGTTGGGGTGCAGGCTGCCCGGCACAGCTGAGAGTCACAATGGGGACATAACGGCACCAGCAGGCAGCCCTGCCCCATTACAACCTGGGAGGTTGGTGAGTACACACCTGCGGGGAGGCTGTGCTGTACGAGGGCCGGGGTGAAACGTGGCCTCCTGGGGGGGTGGGTTCTCCCCTGGCATCGAGGCCCCAGCCGCTCACAGGAGCGCCTTGGGCAGGGCACGGTGCAAAGGCCTTGCTTCCTCCCAGCTGCCTCGAACCCTTTCCTACCTGCCCCCAGGTCCCTACTGCACCAGTCCCCACTGCCCCTGCCCCCATCTCTGTCCCTCCTAGCACCTCTGATCCACTTCTCTCCCTCCTCCTGCAGACCATGGCTGTCGCACAATTCCTCGTCCACATTTTGCTGTCCATCTTCCAGACACTGCCAATGGTAGGTGATGACCTGGAGAAGGCCATGCACGACCGCATGCAGGAGCGTCGGGAGATGCTGAGCAGGGAGATGAGTCGCCTGCTGCGTGAAATAGAGCAGAGGGATCTGGTGCTGTGGGGCGTGGACCAGAGGATACAGGAGCAGCTCCAATCCGGCGGGCATGCCCTGGTCTTTGGTGCCTTGCAGCAATGGCAGTTCTGAGTCGTTGCTGGAGTCCTGGTCCTGCTCTTTGGGCTCTGGTGGTGGTTCAGGAAAAGGAGCCATGAGACAGACACCAGCAATGAGGAGAGTTCCAGTCGAAATATGGACCACGCAGAAGAGGAGAATGACCTGGAAAGGATTTCTGAAGAGCATGTACAGGGGCGAGGTCAGGACATAGCCAGAGAGTTCATGGAGGCAGAGAGCCTGCTCTTCATTTTTGTCCATATCATCAGACACCTGTCGTCAAACAGTTTCTTCCCCGTGCTGCAACGCCCCATCGTGCTGGGCAGTGAAGCCCGGAGTACCTGTGAGGATGTTTCAATCTACCGTTTCCTCGTGCCCCTGAAGCCCCCTCGTGGGCACGCATTCCACAGGGAGATGAGTGCTTCAGAAAAGATGCCAGCAAAGAACATCCGCATCCGTGTGGCGTTGGTGTGCACCTGCACGGTGGAGCAGTGGGTGCAGAAGACGGGCTGCTTGCTCCACCAGTCTGAGGAGGAGCTGAGGGGCAATCAGGGTCTCAGCCTCCTGCACACCCTCTGCACTGGCTCCTACCTGGATGTGGAGAAAGTTGCCCACTGGTTCAGTCAAAAGGTGGAAGAGGTCCGGAAGGCTTTGCCTGAGTCTTCCCAACAATGTCTAATGGTGCTGCAGCCGCTCCTGCATAATACAGGTGACAAAAGGCAGCCGGAATATCTTCAGAATTCGGGTGGAATTTGGGGTGCAGCTGGGCCACTCAGACACCTTGAGCAGCGAGACGACAGAGGACACCTTCATCCCAAGCACAACGTGGCCAGAGAGCTATGTTGTGGAAGAGGAGGAGTTCTTCAGCCGCTGTACGACACCTTCCACCTCAAATGAGTGTTGGCCTGCGCCTGAATCCTAGTGGACAGAAGGCTTTCCACCTATACGTTCTGGACAGTTGGGATGCACCTCTTGACCATCACGCACCCATCAGGCCAGCGTAGGAGGGACTGCCTGCTGCCGTTGCTGCATGCCATCTACTACCTGTGCTGCTGCCTGGCAGAGAAATAAAAATGCTTTGTCATCGCATGGAATTTTGTTCAATACACCTGAATATGATCTGTATTTCTGTTATTTATATAAACACAGGTGATTTAATCATACCTCTTAAAAAGATAGTACGCGATATAAAGGAATTGGATCATAGGACTAAAGGGCCCTGGGTTCCACCACTGTCCCGCAATACTAAAGAAAGCTCCTCTTCATGTAAATGGCCCGTTTCCTGCAGAATTGTTTGGAGCTTTTCTGGATTTCTCTTTCTATTATCGCTCTGAGAAAAAAGTGCTTTTAAATTCAATAAACAGGAAGAGAAGTCAAAGTAGTATGGTCTGGAGGAATGAGGGAAGCTTAGGTGCTCAGTCCTCGAGAAAATTCACTCTTTTGTGGAGGACACATCTGGAACACTTAAGGCACATTCAAATACCCAGTTAGGTCAGTGAGGTCGTAAAATCCCCACCAAAGGTAACTGCAGAAGCTGCTCCAAACCCCATCCAACCTGTCCTTGAATACTTCCATGAAGGGGGTATCCACAACTTCTCTGGTCAAGCTGAGCCAGGGCATCCCCACCCTCATTGTTCAAAATTTCTTCGTAATATCTAATATAAATCTTTTCCCTTCAAATTTGAAGTCATTCTCCCTCGTCCTATCACTACTTGCCCTTGTACGAAGCCTCTCCCCAGTTTTACCGTAGCACCATTCAGGTACTTGAGAGCAGCTCTAACGTCTGCCCGGAGGCTTTTCTTCTCCAGGCTGAACAAGCCCAAGTCTCTCAGCCTGTCCTTATAGCAGAAGTGCTCCAGCCCTCTGACCAGCTTTGTGGCTTCTGGATTCATTCCAACAGTTCCACATCATTCTTCCAGAACGGGACGCAGTGCTCCAGATGGGGTCTCACCCCACCTGGAGAGCAGAGCAGTGGGGAAGAATCACCTCCCTCAACCTGCAGGCCACGATACTTTGGATGCAGCCCAGAACATGGCTGGCCTTCTGGGCTATGAGTGCACATCGATGCCTCATGTCGAGCTTCTCATCAATTTTAGGGTTAAAGCCTGGGAAGTAACACCAGAGAATAACACAGAAGCCTTGGCACAGTTTGATGATGAGCTGAGAATTGGCTAAACTTGAAGTAGTGGAAAGTCCAGTTTGGAGCAGTTTATCAGGAGGGATTGGGTAAAGAAAAACAGAATATTTAGCTACCAATTAAGAAACAGCTCAAGGCAGGTGTACAAATGTTTTAACGCAATCACCGATGTTGAATTGGCGTGTGGACAATGACTTTGCAAAAAGATTGTTATAAAAGAACAATTTGTGTTACAAATAAAGGATTCCAATTTCAACTTCTTTTGGAACCTGCATCAGGGTCCGTGCCTTGTCTGCTGCCATCAATCAGCAACCCCAAGTCCTTCTCCATAGGGCTGCTCTCACTCGCATCATCCCCCATCCTGTACTCTAACCTGAATCTTCCCCCTTTCAATTTAAAGCCATTCCCCTCATCCTATCACTACTTACCCTTGTAAAAACTCCCTCCCTGGCTTCCTTTTATCATAGAATCATAGAATGGTTTACGTTGGAAGGGACGTTAAAGATCATCCAGTACCAAACCTCCTGCCACGGACAGGGATACCTTCCACTGCATCAGGTTGCTCAAAGCATCATTCAGCCTGGCCTTGAACACTTCCAGTAAAAATAATCATCCCCTTCCGAACCACGCTCTCAGTCGCAAACCCTCACTCCACCATAAGCCCCAGGCACAACTTCCTGATTGGATGCAGTCCTATGTCCCCACCTCAACCCAACACCCAGTTCCATTTCCCACAGGGGAGAGCTCATGGTGTCCCTCGTCCCATCTTCTTTCAGATCACTTTTGTCCCCGTATAGGCTCAGATGCAAGAAGAGGCTGTTAACGAGGTCACTGATGATATCAGCTCCCAGCTCAAAACCCACACATCCAGCCTGGTCCCCTCCTCCCCTTCCACCCCATTGTCCCTGGGGATCCCTCTTCTCCCCCACGGTCTCTGGGGATCCCTCTTCTCCGCCGCGGTTGCCGGGGACCCTTCAGCCCTCCTGGTCCCCGAGGACCCCTCTTCTCCCCCTGGTCCCTGGGGTTCACTGTTCTTCCCCTCGGTCCTGGAGGACCCCTCTTCTCACCCACGGTCCCTGAGGAGCCTTCACCCCCCACGGTCTCTGCTCCCCCCCTCTCCCCTCCATTTCGCGTCCCCCCGTGCCACCGCCCCTCTCTTTCTCGAGCCCCGCGGGATAGGAACGGCGTGGGGAGCGGCAGCGGGGCCGGCAGCGCCGCAGGAGGCGGGGAAGGGGCGGCCCCCGCGGCGCCGATAAAGCGCGGGGCAGGGCAGGGCCGGCCGGGCGGCAGCCATGGCGTGGGGCTGCGCGCTCTGCCTGGCGCTGGCGGCCGCCGCCCTCGCGGCGCTGCTGCTGCGCTGGGCGCGGGCGGACGGGGACCTGGCGCTGCTGTGCGCGGAGCGGCGGGGCAAGAGGCCGGGTAACGCGGCCCCGCCAGCGCGGGGGGGAGCGGGCGGGGGGCGCGGGGCGAGGCGCATCCGCAGCGTGGGGAGAAGGTGGCGCTGGGGCAGCGGGCCCAGAGGGGGCCGCGAAGGGGCTGGCGGGGCTGGAGCACCTCCCGTACAAGGACGGGCTGAGAGAGTTGGGCTGGCTCAGCCTGGAAGGGAAGGCTCCGGGGGGACCTTAGAGCAGCCTCCCCGTACTGGAAGGGGCTCCGGGAAAGCTGGGGAGGGGGTGATGGGACAAGGGGGAACGGCTTTAAGGTGGAAGGGAGAAGGTTTAGGTTTCGATGCAAGCTGAGGGATGATGTGATTGAGAGCAGCCCTGCGGGGAAGGATTTGGGGGCTGATTGATGAGAAGCTCGACGTGAAGCGGCAATGGGCACTCGCAGCCCAGAAGGCCAACCGGGTCCTGGGCTGCATCCGAAGAAGCATTGCCAGCAGGGGGAGGGAGGTGATTCTCCGCCTCTGCTCTGCTCTCGTGAGATCCCGCTTGGAGTATTGTGTCCAGTCCTGGAATCCCCAACATAAGAAGGATGTGGAACTGTTGGAGTGAGTCCAGAGGAGGGCTGCAAAGATGATCTGAGGGCTGGAGCACCTCTGCTATGAAGACGGGCAGAAAGAGCTGAACTATCTCCCTGGACAGCTGTTCCAGGGCTTGACAACCCTTTTGGTGAAGGAATATTTCCTGATAGCTAATTTGAACCTCCCCTGGCAGAACTTGAAGCCAATTCCTCTTGTCCTATTGCTCGTCTTGGTAGAAGAGACCAGCACCCCCCTTGCTACAACTCCCTTTCAGGCAATTGTAGAGAGTGCTAAGGTGTCCCCTCAGCCTCCTCTTCTCTAGGCTGAACAACCCCAATTCCCTCAGCCACTCCTCATAAGGCTTGTTCAGCTTCTTCACCAGCCTTGTTGCTGTAGATGTAGAGTTGTTTTGTCTTAGTAACTGTGTTTTTTGGAAGCTAAACAGAATATTCCTCTGATAGCGTGCTTTCTTTATAGAATGTTTTAAAATAGTTTTTCTAGACACTGTTCAGAGAGGAACGATAACGTCTTGTATTAAGTATGGTATGTGCTGAGCAAATGTGTCTTCTATAATCACCTCTGTTGGCAGTCTTTCTGTATCTTAAACGTAAGGTCAGACAGAGAGCTGGGTCCAGAGCTCCAATTAGCAGAGTTTTGGCTGTTGTGAAGTTCATAAAATATTAGAATTAGTCCTTGGAAAGTATTAGAGTGTGCATAAGATTTCTTGGAACATTTATGCATGTGCTTGTAAGTGGAAATATGTTCTGTCCCAGCTCTTGTCCCATTACGCACAATGGATGGAAATCTTTCCCTCATATCCAGTGCTGAAACAAAGGATGCTGCTTTCTAAAACTCCAGAATGAGTCCTAGAGATTTTATTTGCTGACATTTTTGGTATCAGAAGCAGCTTTGCAGTGAGTAAGCCCCAGCAAGTCTGTGAGTGCTGGCTTGTTCTGGCCCAGAATGAGTGGGGTTTGCATCATTTCTGGGCAGATGCATTGTTCTGGCAAGTAGCCTGGGGAGCATGGGTTCGGGGATGTTGGGAGGGGATGGTGAGAAGAGGGAATGCTTGGCCCAAGCAGTCAGGATGCTTTGCTTTGTAGGCACTTTGGCATCTGTTTCAGTTTCTGACATCTGCAGTGAGATCCCAGTTTCACAGTAGTGCTGAAAGTATTTGCAGTGAAGTGAACGCAAATATTGTTGTTTGCATTAAATGTCTTTCTTCCTCTGAGAATTGTCCCCTTTTGCCTTCCCAGGCCATAGCACCTCCCAACAGCTGTCCATGGCTTTACGCCGCTTCTCTGTAGGGTGCTGCTTTTAGCCCTGTGGGGACAGAAGTTCAATCAAATGACAGGGATTTAAACTACTGTTCATGTTGATCTCTCCAATCTGTCTGTAATTGTTCAAAAGCTGGTTGTACTAGATGATATTAGAGATCTTTTCCAACCTTGTTGATTCTGTGAGTCTATGAATTCTGCCTACTTCTGGACAAACATCTTTAATAGAGACTTCTGATCAGCAAAGCCACACATTTCTGAATGTCTCCCCTCAGCCAGCAGTGGGGATTTGGGACTGCTGTGAGCTGGGCTGGGCGCAAGTGGTTGAGCTGGGAGCTGGTGCCATCAGTGACCTCGCAACAGCCTCTTCCTGCGTGTGACCCTGTCGGGGTACAAAGAAGATGGGACAAAGGACTCTGTAAGCTGTCCCCTGTGTGGAATGGAAGCGGATGTTGGGTTGAGGTAGGACTGCATCGAATCGGGAAGTTGTGCCTGGGGGATGTGGTGGAGTAGGGGTTTGTGACTGAGACTGTGATTTGGGTGGGAATGATTATTTTCCTGTGAGGGTGGTGAGGCACTGGCATAGGTTGCCCAGAGAAGTCATGGAGGCCCCATCCCTGGAAGTGTTCAAGGCCAGGCTGGGTGAGACTTTGAGCAACCTGGTGCAGTGGAAGGTGTCCCTGCCCATGGCAGGGTGTTGGTCCCTTCCAACCCAAACCATATTACGATTCTGTGATGGAGCAGGTGAAAGTCAGTGTTAGAAACGGCTTTAGGGAAGAGTAGGACAAACTTGTTGAGACATCTGTCTTCTGCTTTCGGTAAGAGCTTACTGCAAAAGTGCTGGTCCATGTAATGGAGAATGGAAAAGCATGCACAAGTGATAAAGCTCCTCTGGCCTTCCCAGAGGAGAAAGCCCTTGATTTTGATTGAAAGCTGTTATTAGAGCTGTCGCTCTTGCAGTCATGATATGGTACTATCGCTTCTACAACATTAGTGTGGATGTCAGAGGATTTCTTCCTGTTGCGCTGTAAACTATGATTATGAAGAAAGGCCTTCCTGTAGGTATGGTGGGTTCTGTTTCAATGACTCAGTTCTATAGGGAGGTGTCAGTTCTGGATTTTGTCATTGGCAGGTGCTGGTTTGTTGCCCGTATTCTGAGTATTTGTGTTGTTGAGAGACAGGGGTTATTGGCTGCTGGATGACCTTCCTTGTGTTGTGTTTCATTGAGCAGCAGCTGCTCTAAATGGTGGGCTTTTCACAGGCAGTGTCATGTTACCCAGCTGAGGAGGATTCTTTTTAGTATGAAAGTCTACAAAACTGCAAGTCCACTGGTAAAACTGGGAATAAAGGTGCGATTTTGTAGGGATGTGGGAAGGATGTTCTGTTTTAGTCTTCCCCACCCCAGATACATTTCCATGAATGAAATGACATGGTAACCTTGTGCAAAAGGAGCTACAAAATGTTGGGACAAAGAGTAAAGAGAGCTACAAAAGCACTTTTTGGGTTACTCGTAGTACCACTCTGTTCAACCTCTCATTTGTTATGCCTTGTAACACAGTAGTTAGTGGTTAGTAATAGCATAATCTACTTTTATTTTTTAACTTGGCATGGTTAATTTTTAAGCTTATTTCCAGTAACAACAGGACGTTTATTTTGGAGCGAACTGGTGGCTTGATACTTGTTCTAGAACACCATTTGAGCTAGGATTTTCCATTATGTTAACTCCCAGTAGTTCAGTGCTTGGTAAGTATCAGCACTGAGGAATCGTTTCCTTATCTTAATTATTCTGTCCTCAGAACAAGATCCTGAGTAACTGCAGTGAAGCTGCCCAAGACTGGTTGGGAACAGAGAAACTAAGTGGGAGGAGGATGCAGATAGGTTTTCAGTAGGAAGAGAAGATGAGTGTGGTAAGCAGGGTTGCAAGTGTGTCAGTGTGTTCTTTTGTTCATGTAGTGTTTGTCTACGGAGGTTTTCTGCAAAAGAAAGAGCAGTAGGAGAGATGAACCCCCGTGTTTCTTGTGGATAAATCAATGTATTTGGATTGTATGGGAATAAAACTGTAGGAAAAGAGTGAATAAGCTTCACAGACAGCAGCTGTTTGGTGTAATTATTAATAAGGTGGTTATTCCTGCAACTTCAGCAACACCTCTTTCCACCTCCCAAGTTCATGAGTGTAGAATACATCTCTAGTGGCTGTTGTTGCTGCTGCTGTTGCTGTTTTTGAAAGAAAACCCAAAACCCCAAACAACCCCAAAGCACCAAAGCTTGGGTTTAGGAGGGATTTTTCTTTGGTTAAAATACAATCAGCTTAAAAAATGACCAATGGTACTCCCTGCCAGACCCAGAAACTCAAGTTGAGCTCTGATGCTTGAGTGCTTGAGTGCTCTTTGCTCTTGTCGGAAGGGTGGAAGGTTTTGGTGCTGGTCTCCTTGTGGGATTTATGTCGCTGAGACTCTGAAAGTAGAAACTTGAAACACAGCGTAGCGTAGAGAGAGCCAGGAGCTGATTACAGAAGCAAGCAGGAAGTAAAAGCAATCCTGGCTACTGGCTGCAGTGAAAAAGAAATACTTTTGCCAAATTAAACAGGGAGGTAAGTTTCAGGGAGCGAAAAAATGCTGTTCTGGCCTTTTTCAGAATAGAGCAGACTTTATGTCCCAGGAATTGCACTTGGCTCTGCTGTTTCAATTATACCATGACATCTTCCTCAGCTGGCTAGGCATAGTTGGAATATTTTTCTGTACAAATGTAAGAAGTTGAAGGAAGAGCATTTCCTAGGAGCACTCTGAGTCCTTTGGTCAGATTTTCACTGAGACTGATACTCAGACTGATCTCGAACACACACCAGTGTTAGGCAATGGTACCTTCTGGGAGGTGCTCTGACATTAGGGGTCACTCATCCTTAAGTCATGTTCTGGAATTAAATGGGTGATTTTCATCCTTCTGTTGTATTTGATGATTTTTTTTTTTTGGTTCTATGTCTGGAAAGCTAAGCCTTTTCCCAGCACAGGGCTGTATCGTGGAGCAGGGATCACTGCAAACACAGGAGCAATGGGTGTATAAGCAGAGGAGTGAAAGGAGCAAGATGCTGTTATTTTTAGTACGGGTTTTAAAAGCGTGCCTAGGCAGGAGCTATGAGTACATGGGAGATGCACGCATGGTCTTTCACCTTGGTAAGTCTGTGTGCTGTACTCTGGCCAATGCAAGCATTAACCTGCAAGAGATACAAAACAGCGTGGATAAATATCTGGTTGGTTGATTATGATCAGCTGTCTTCGTTAGGAGGATTTTAGTCTGTTGGCAATTACTTTGGAACATTTTTGAGGTAGAATACAAAAGCCTAAGCAAACCTTTCCTAGCTGTTTGGATTTGCAATACAGTAACTGTTTCCTATAATTTCCAAGAATTCTCTTCTCCCTTTTCCTCTGAAGCTTTGTTTGAGGTTAATGGAGATGCTGTTTGTGGACAGCTTGCAGGAACGCAATCAGATTGCCTCCATCAGGTAGATAATCTGTGTTTACTCACATTAACCTTAGAACAAAGTTCAAATGGCAACAGGACAGCTATGAACAATTTCACAACCACACATGACCAGCAAATAAAGAAGTCAGGATTTTGTAATAGCCCCCCAAAATGAGCATATTTCTTATAAACTGTGTTGGATTGTGACTTAGATGTTTAGCCAAGCATTGGTAATGTGTGAAAAGTTGTCTTGATTCTTTTGATAGAAGATGAACTGCGTGGCAAGGTTGTGTGGGTGACAGGAGCTTCCAGTGGAATTGGAGAAGAATTAGCCTACCAGCTGTCAAAGATAGGAGCCTTCCTTGCCATCTCAGCAAAAGAGAGGATGAGCTGGAGAGAGTGAAGAAGAAATGCCTCCGTAAGTACAACTTGCTACTTCCTGTGAGTGGTTCCACTCTTGCTGTGATGGAGTTACCACAGCAATACCGGCCCACTCACCACAGGAATAAATATCATGGTGAAAGTAAACCATACACAGCTTCACATGTTTGAAGGTGGTGTTTTCTTTTTGTGAGTAAGAAGCCTTTGTATAGACTTGCATTATGAGTTCTTTCATAAGCCAGTGTTACCTAAAAATCTCATTATCAATTCCAAGTGGTCTCCTAAGATAGTAGATTAAGAAAAGGAATAAATACTGTGGGGAAGGGAGGAGGCAATCCAAAGGGCATCATCCTACTAAGAACCAAGCCGTGTAACCGTGCGCGGCTGTGAGAAGCCTTCTTCCTGCAGGTTTGTGCATGCTACAGTCAGACTGACAACTTACTTTTCTCTTTGGAGAAGGAATAGGAACGTTCAGAAAAAGCTGTTCTGAGCACATGAAAGGAAAATCTCCTGTAGATGAAGAGGCACAAATGGAAGCAGGATGCTTAACTCTTCCAGTTACCTTGCGTGAGCCTGCTGAGTCAGTAATTTGGCTTTCTTCCTACTGTTTCTTTTTTTCCCCCTCTTGTTTTCTGATTGACAGCAAGCAGGATAGAGAGTTAATTCATGTTGAGAAACAGAAGTTTTGAACATGACTGGCTTTATGGGTTTTTTCGGACTATATATCCTCTGTGGCTCAGTAAGCAGTGTTTTATACTGAGTAGATTACGACAGTGACGCTTCATTCCTGGTAATGCTGACAGAATGTCCACAGTTTACTTGGAATGAGTGCTGGTGAATAATGAAACATTTGTCTTGGGTCAGCACCTTAACATGTCTAGAATTCTCATATGAAAACCTGTCAAGAAGCTTCAAAAATGCACAACTCCTTATTTCTATTTTCTGATGCTTCAGAAAAGCAGTCCCTTAATTAGGTAGCTTCAGAAGGGGTGTAAGATGACAGTGTGGTTAAGTGGCAATCATGGCAAAATTCCAGTGCTGTGCAGTGCAATGTTTAGCAGTCAATAAAAGTACGCAAAAATGTCTGTGTCTGTGGCTGTTATTGCAAAACCAGTAACACTGGGCAGGCTGGCAGGAGCCATAATCCTTGTTAGCCATTTTCAGGCAACACTTGTATGAGAGTGCAGTGTGCTAAGGAGTAGTCAGAAAGACTGTTTTGATTGATGTGAACTGACAATACAGATTTATGTGAGAATTTCTGCCTCTACCTCTAACTTGAAGTAACCCTGTGAATGAATGTCTCAGTTGTGGTACATACTTGTTTAAAGCCTTGTGTAGCCATGTGTTTTGCAATGTACCCTACAGAACTTTATTTTAACTGTAAGTCAGATTAAGAGGAGTATTGGAAACTCTTTAGTAATGTAGCTACTCCATATTTTCTGTATCCAGCCTTTAAGTAGTGAAAGACAGTAATTGGGCCCCCTTCCCCTCTTACCCTTCTTTTCTCAAGGCTGTATAAACCCAGCTTTCCACCCATTTCCTTGATTATCATGTGCAGTAGCCCTAGCCCCCCTAACCGTCTCACTGGCCCTATGCTACGCTGTCTCCAGTTTATCAGCATTTGTCCTGAACTGAGGTGTCCAAAATTGGACATGATACTCCAGTAACTTAGAAATCACTTCCCTCTGCTCTTGCAGCCTATTAGCATTTGTAATTGCCAGAGGTAAAGACTGACTTAAGTTTGACTTCCTGTTATGCTTCTGTCAGGGCCTCAGGTCTTGTTTGGAGAGCTGATACCCAGCCATTTGGATGTTGTCCTGCAGATCTGCATGGCATTGTTCTGTCCCAGGTGTGAGATTTTGCATTTGACTTTGTTGAGCTTAATGAAGTTTGTCAGACCACTCTTACAGCTTGTTAAGATGCCTCTGAAGGGCAGTCCTGCCCTCCAGCGTAGCCACTGCTCGTTTGAACTTGATGGTAGCTGAAAATTTGCTGAACACCTGTGTGTTTTGTCCCATCATCTGGGTCATTTAAAGGACATTGATCATGGAGGGATATCACTTTGTAATTGGCCACCAGTAGGACTTTGAATGGTTGGTTGCTGTTCTTTGAGCCTGGTGATCCAGCCTGTTTTTTGCTGGCATTGTAGCCACTCGTCCAGTCCCCTCATATTTCCCCAATACAGGCTCAAGGATCTACGGCAGACAACACAGAAAGCTACATAGTCAAGGTGAGCACCTCCACTGCCCTCTCCTTGTCCACAGAGCCAGTTATCTCATCACAAGAAGCGGTGAAGCTGATCAGGCAGTATGTGCCCGTGCTAAATATATGCTGCCTTTTCCCAGTCACCTCCAGTCCTTTGTGTACTTGGAACGTGCTTTTGGGAGGAATGATTTTCCCAAGGACTGAGATGAGGCTGTGTGACACTTCATTTTCTCCACTCGCAGGACAGCCAAGTACCTTCCAAAGATGAGCAATGTTGGTCAGCTCTTGTAAATCACGGATGCATATGTTGCCCTGCTTACACGTGCAGTTTGCCCCTAACTTTGTCTTCTTCTGATGTTGGTAATGTTTCTTTCCCCCAGAGTTCAGCCTCTGGAGCGTGGGAGGCCCGAGAGGGAATCTTGTCGGTGAAGACTAAGGCAAAGAAGGCGATGCGTACCTCGTTTTACTGTGCTCTCTGTCACTTCATTGCCATCCCCGTTCTGCAGCGAGCGAGCTCTGGTTTTGGTCTTCCTTTTGTTGATGCTGTGCCTGTGAAGCCCTTGTTGCCTTTCACATTCCTCGCCAGTTTCAACTCTGTCTGAGCATTCATCTTCCCGATTCCCATCCCTGCGTGCCTGGGCAGCTTGTCCCTGCTTCCCCCTGCATGCTTTCTTTTTGCAGTTGAGCTCGAGTATTCTGTGAGGTTTGAGTAGCGTGGGGTGGACCAAGATCAAGCTGCAAGAGGTAACATCAGCTTGAATTTGGCTGAATTATATGGCACAGTTGGAGTGAACAGGCTTTAACGCGGCAGCTGTGGGTGCTGCACACAGCAGACACTTACCTGGGTAATTTTCCTGTTGGTGTCAGAAGCAAGCACTTCTATCTTGTTCAAAATTCAGTAACCCCACCCTAAGATATGTGCTTATGCAATTTACACCGCTCGAAAGCTGAGGGAGAGAGAGAAAGGAAGTCCCATAAAAGCTCTGGTAATACCTGTTGAGTCACGTATGTGCCAGCTGAACACGTCTCTGCAGGAGGTAGAAGAAAGCACTTGTGTAACTTCCGTGGTTCCTGCAAGTGGCATATGTATTCCCCCCAGCTACTCTGCAACATGAATTGAATTTCAGCAGTGATTTTGAAGGCTGTTTTCTCTGAAAAGGTCCAAAAAGAAAAAAAAAGTAGATGGGGGATGTGTTTCTTGGTTTCTTGAAGCTTACATATGGTTTAAGTATAGATAGGCCAAATGAATGAATGGGTTGACTGTGTGGTCTCGTTAATCCACAGCAGAAACATTCTGTGACCCAGTAGGCTTCAGCTGTGCAAATCTGCTTGATGGAGCATGAGGACAGTGTGACTCTGCGAGGGTAGTTTAAGCTACATGGATTTTACTGCTGTCTTTCTGGAAGAGATGGAAGGGAGAATGCACGTGGAGTGGTTAGAGGGAAATACTGGTACCTTTAAACCAGACAGATGGGTTTATAATAACTAGTAGCTTGAAAACAAAGGCCACTTACGGCTTTAAGTAACCTCCTTATCTGTACATCTGTGTAAAGACAAAGTTCAAGCTTACCTGTATATGCAAGAAGTAGCAATTGAAAATC
The DNA here is from genome assembly GCA_033556795.1 of Tapera naevia. NCBI lineage: Eukaryota > Metazoa > Chordata > Aves > Cuculiformes > Neomorphidae > Tapera > Tapera naevia. Next base: position 5,280,589 of record JAUMJJ010000157.1, on the reverse strand, counting down.
AGATCCTTAGGCTCTCTAAAGAGCGCAGCTGGTGGTAGGGAAGCAGGTTCGCTTACTTGGGTCTAGGAAGCAATTTAGGAAGAGAGGTAGCACTGTAAAACTACTATCAATAAAGTGAAAAACTTGTGTTATTATGTAGTTAAAAAAAACCAGCTGAAAAGATTAACACTGAAAATGTTTTGGTTTTGTGAGTCAAGTGTCCCAAAACTCCAAAGTAGCAAATCACTGCTCCAGAAATACTTTCCATGGAAAAGGTCAGTTGTTTGGAAGAGACAGTGGTAGGAACACTCGCTGTGAAGACTTGGGCTGGGTGACAGCTGACTTTTACTTCAGGAGATGCATGTGCTAAAAGCTGACAGTTAAACAAAATCCTCTTCTACCTCTTCCAGTAATCTGGCTTCTCTAGACTCTGCCTCATAGCTACTCATGTGTGTACGTTGTGTTTGGGTCTCAGTTGCACCAGTCCTGTCACCAGAAATAAACATGCTTGACCAGTTAACGTAGGAGCAAAGGGTCAAGGCTGCCAATATGCTCTGCTTCTGAATGCCTCGGTGAAAACTCCTCAGTAGCAAATCCTGTTGTGTGTTACTCCCAGCTGCTGCAATTTACTGGGAGAACCGAATTCTCTATATTGTGCTGCACAAACCTATTTAATAAATTGGGGCTTTTCACAAGGAAAAACGTAATGATGAGAAAAGAGAGACTTGGTAGAAACAGACCAAAAGTGGATTCTGTGTGGAGATTAAATGAAAACAAAGCAGGCGTTTTATTTCCAACTTCATGTTATGGTTTCTTGGTGTCTTCTTACTGAAAATATGGGGTTTAAAAGCACATTCCATTTCCCACAGTTATGTCAGCAATCGTATTGCTTCCCATTCACTTTATGGGTTTTTTTCCAGAGATCAGCAGCTTGAGTGAAAAAGATATCCTTGTTCTGCGTCTTGACCTGACTGACAGAAGCTCTCACGAAGCTGCAACCAACAGTGTCCTTAAGCATTTTGGCAAGGTAAGATGTGCTTCTGGGGTTAAACTTGTTATCTTTCTCCTATACCTGCATCTATGTTCGTATTTCACTTTTATTCTGCCACATGATAAGTTCACCGCTGTCTGTACCTGTCTTAGGTGTCAGTATTAAATCTGCCAAAAAGTGCCTGAGTTTTCATCCCTTCTGTCGCTCGCTTCTGCCTTTCAGGAGGCTTTGCAGAGAGGCAGCAATGGACAGATCATCACTGGTCATTACCAAGAAATAAAAATCTGCTTGCTTGATGTCACTGAGTTTCTGGACCAATTGGAACAGCCATCAAGTGTATATTTAGGGCTTAAAATTGTGTCTGAAAGTCAGAACCTTTGTTTTGTAGTTCCAGTAATGTAAGCTGGGTTCAGAGCAACGTGGGACAAAACTGGAAACCAGGCACAATTTTTTCCCTCGTTCTGCACATAGTTTTCTAGATTGCTTGACCAGAGTATGGGGTTAAGAGAATAGCAGTCAGGTGTAGTACAATGTGCAAACCTTCAATCTGGGCCTTTAATCCATGATACTTTGGTTTCACAATGAAATTACTGGTAACAGAATTGTTTCTTCTCTCCTTTACTCTAGATGGTGTCTGGTTTTGCACAAAACCTATTTTCAGAGGTCACCTTGCGGGACCGGAGCCCAAAGTGTTATTTGCTGTAGTGCAGTAGGGTTAAAAAAATGTGGTGTAGAAAAACAACATTCCAGCTGCCGGTGATCCTGTACTAGGAGTTAACCTGGTTTGGCATCAAAAACTGTGTGCCTGTTTTGTTGACTCTGCTCAAATTTGACCAGCCCTCAGCTCAAAGGAGAGGAGCAACTGCTGAAGCTTTGTCAGCAGCTCATACCTCTGACTTGTGTGTGGTAGAGGTGACACTAGAGGGGTTCTCTAAGGGTCACTCAGCAATTGCCTGAGGAAGTGCCACCGTGTGTGTTACATAAATTTATCCTTGTGTCTTTCCCAAGATTGATGTTTTGGTCAACAATGGTGGACGTTCCCAACGCTCTCTGTTTGTGGATACAAACCTGGATGTCTACAGTGCCATAATAGAACTCAACTACCTAGGCACAATCTCTTTAACAAAGCATGTCCTGAATCACATGATCCAAAGGAAAAAGGGAAAGATTGTGACAGTGAGCAGTGTGATGGGTATCATGGGAGCTCCCCTGGCTTCTGGGTACTGCGCCAGCAAGCATGCTCTGCAGGTAAGCTCATTTTCTGAGATTGACAAAGGCTTCTTTTGGAATAGACCAGCACCAATGAGTGCTGTGCAGAACACACAAGTCTCTCTTGAAATTGCACACAGCATATGTAACTTTCTGGTTTTGAAAGTCTTTTAGAATTAGTTTGCTCTGAAATGCAAAGTATCTCAGCTCCCAGTGTAGAATTAGTCTCCTCACTGAATTCAGATGCCATCTTAGTTGGGCCTAACCACTGCGTAGTTAAATTCCAGTGTGAATCACAAGGCTTGAGTCTCTGGCCTTCAGATGAAGAAACCCTTAAATCGGAGAAATGTTCTGTTGCGTACAGAAGCCCTAATGTTCTCACCTTAATTCTGCTAGGGAGGAAATGTCATGTGTGAGAGATTTAAGACTACTGGAGGTCTTGAGGACAGTGAAGTTAGAACAATGAGTGGTGAAGCAAACTGCTTGGAGAAATGAGGGTTCCTGATCTAGCTGGGAACATCAGAATGGATCTTCCCAACCATTCTGAGTCTTGCTGTGGTGTGAAGCTCCCTTACAGCTCACAGTGTCTCATTTGTGTAGGAAAAACACAAAGAGAAGAGCTCAGAAAAGTATCTGGGGAAAAAAAAGGCTGCCTGTATCATTGCGGAATCATTTGTTTAACTTGGTAAATTTGTTTAGACATATTTGTCTTATCACTGTTTGCCTTCCTGCTATGGTACTCTTTGATCCCCAGGAAACTAAACTTCAGCTGTGCTCAGTGAGGGTTTAAAAAACTGGCACCTTCTTCCTCCCTGGTGAAGCTTGTAAACTGAGTAAATAACTTTGCTTAAGCTGTGGGATCAGTATCTTTTTGACAATTAGACTAACAACAACAAAAACATAACAAGTGGCTGACACTGCAAAGCCACAAGACAGTTCATAGGGTGAAGGTGTAGAAGGAGGTGACAGATCTCTGCTAATAAAACATTTTCAGATAGTGACGGGGAGAGATCAGTCACAGAATGCCAGGTTGGAAGGGACCTCGGGAGTCATCTGGTCTAACCTTTTAGGTGATAGTTTAAATGAGATGGCCCAGATTGAGCTCTGATGCTTGAGTGCTCTTTCCCATGGGAGACATCCTGTTATCTCCCTTGCCTAAGCTTCACTGCACAACAAGGGCCCACTGACATTGCTGGTCAGTAGTTTTTCACTTAGCTCAGTATTTTTCCACTCAAGGCCTAAGCAGCTTGCTTTTGTCAGGCTCATGTATGCTTTCAATGAGCCAGGTTTCAGTAAGTCTCTCCACACGGCACAGCTGAGAGTCGCTGAGACGGGGGGTGCCAAAGGGCAGGGCTGCTGGGTGGGCAAGCGCGTGATTGGCTGTGGTGCCCGTGATGTCACAAAGGAGAAGTCACAATGGGGATAGTTCTGAGGGCACCAGCAGGCAGCCCTGCCCCATTACAACCTGGGAGGTTGGTGAGTACACACCTGTGGGGAGGCTGTGCTGGACGAGGGCTGGGGTGAAACGTGGCCTCCTGGGGGGGTGGGTTCTCCCCTGGCATCGAGGCCCCAGACGCTCACAGGAGCGCCTTGGGCAGGGCACGGTGCAAAGGCCTTGCTTCCTCCCAGCTGCCTCAAACCCTTTCCTACCTGCCCCCAGGTCCCTACTGCACCAGTCCCCACTGCCCCTGCCCCCATCTCCGTCCCTCCCAGCACCTCTGATCCACTTCTCTCCTCCTCCTGCAGACCATGGCTGTCGCACAATTCCTCGTCCACATTTTGCTGTCCATCTTCCAGACACTGCCAATGGTAGGTGATGACCTGGATAAGGCCATGCACGACCGCATGCAGGAGCGTCGGGAGATGCTGAGCTGGGAGATGACTCGCCTGCTGCGTGAGATAGAGCAGAGGGGTCTGGTGCTGTGGGGCGTGGACCAGAGGACAAAGGAACAGCTCCAATCCGGCGGGCATGCCCTGGTCTTTGGTGCCTTGCAGCAGTGGCAGTTCTGGGTCGTTGCTGGAGTCCTGGTCCTGCTCTTTGGGCTCTGGTGGTGGTTCAGGAAAAGGAGCCATGAGACAGACACCAGAAATGAGGAGAGTTCCAGTCGAAATACCAACCAGGTAGAACAGGAGAATAACCTGGAAAGGATTCCTGAAGAGCACGTACAGGGGCCAGGTCAGGACATGGCCAGAGAGTTTATGGAGGCAGAGAGCCTGCTCTTCATTTTTGTCCATATCATCAGACACCAGTCGTCAAACAGCTTCTTCCCCGTGCTGCAACGCCCCATCGTGCTGGGCATTGAAGGCCGGAGTACCTGTGAGGATGTTTCAATCTACCGTTTCCTCGTGCCCCTGAAGCCCCCTCGTGGGCACGCATTCCACAGGGAGATGAGTGCTTCAGAAAAGATGCCAGCAAAGAACATCCGCATCCGTGTGGCGTTGGTGTGCACCTGCACGGTGGAGCAGCGGGTGCAGAAGACGGGCTGCTTGCTCCACCAGTCTGAGGAGGAGCTGAGAGGGAATCAGGGTCTCAGCCTCCTGCACACCCTCTGCACTGGCTCCTACCTGGATGTGGAGAAAGTTGCCCACTGGTTCAGTCAAAAGGTGGAAGAGGTCCGGAAGGCTTTGCCTGAGTCTTCCCAACAATGTCTAATGGTGCTGCCCTCCAGCCGCTCCTGCATAATACAGGTGACAAAAGGCAGCCGGAATATCTTCAGAATTCAGGTGAAATTTGGGGTGCAGCTGGGCCACTCAGACACCTTGAGCAGCGAGACGACAGAGGACACCTTCATCAAAAGCACAATTTGGCCAGAGAGCTATGTTGTGGAAGAGAAGGAGTTCTTCAGCCGCTGTACGACACCTTCCACCTGAAATGAGTGTTGGCCTGCACCTGCATCCTAGTGGACAGAAGGCTTTCCACCTATGCGTTCTGGACAGTTGGGATGCACCTCCTGACCATCACGCACCCATCAGGCCAACGTAGGAGGGACTGCCTGCTGCCGTTGCTGCATGCCATCTACTGCCTGGCAGAGAAATAAAAATGCTTTGTCATCGCATGGAATTTTGTTCAATACACCTGAATATGATCTGTATTTCTGTTATTTATATAAACACAGGTGATTTAATCATACCTCTTAAAAAGATAGTACGCGATGTAAAGGAATTGGATCATAGGACTAAAGGGCCCTGGGTTCCACCACTGTCCCGCAATACTAAAGAAAGCTCCTCTTCATATAAATGGCCCGTCTCCTGCAGAATTGTTTGGAGCTTTTCTGGATTTCTCTTTCTATTATCGCTCTGAGAAAAAAGTGCTTTTAAATTCAATAAACAGGAAGAGAAGTCAAAGTAGTATGGTCTGGAGGAATGAGGGGAGCTTAGGCGCTCAGTCCTCGAGAAAATTCACTCTTTTGTGGAGGACACATCTGGAACACTTAAGGCACATTCAAATACCCAGTTAGGTCAGTGAGGTCGTAAAATCCCCACCAAAGGTAACTGCAGAAGCTGCTCCAAACCCCATCCAACCTGTCCTTGAATACTTCCATGAAGGGGGTATCCTCAACTTCTCTGGTCAAGCTGAGCCAGGGCATCCCCACCCTCATTGTTCAAAATGTCTTCGTAATATCTAATATAAATCTTTTCCCTTCAAATTTGAAGTCATTCTCCCTCGTCCTATCACTACTTGCCCTTGTACGAAGCCTCTCCCCAGTTTTACCGTAGCACCATTCAGGTACTTGAGAGCAGCTCTAAGGTCTGCCCGGAGGCTTTTCTTCTCCAGGCTGAACAAGCCCAAGTCTCTCAGCCTGTCCTCATAGCAGATGTGCTCCAGCCCTCTGACCAGCTTTGTGGCTTCTGGATTCATTCCAACAGTTCCACATCATTCTTCCAGAACTGGACGCAGTGCTCCAGATGGGGTCTCACCCCACCTGGAGAGCAGAGCAGTGGGGGAGAATCACCTCCCTCAACCTGCAGGCCACGATACTTTGGATGCAGCCCAGAACATGGCTGGCCTTCTGGGCTATGAGTGCACATCGATGGCTCATGTCGAGCTTCTCATCAATTTTAGGGTTAAAGCCTGGGAAGTAACACCAGAAAATAACACAGAAGCCTTGGCACAGATTGATAATGAACTGAGATAATAATAATGAGCTCACTCCACCATAACCCCCAGGCACAACTTCCTGATTGGATGCAGTCCTATGTCCCCATCTCAACCCAACACCCAGTTCCATTTCCCACAGGGGAGAGCTCATGGTGTCCCTCGTCCCATCTTCTTTCAGATCACTTTTGTCCCCGTTTAGGCTCAGATGCAAGAAGAGGCTGTTAACGAGGTCACTGATGATATCAGCTCCCAGGTCAAAACCCACACATCCAGCCTGGTCCCCTCCTCCCCTTCCACCCCATTGTCCCTGGGGATCTTCTCCCCCACGGTCTCTGGGGATCCCTCTTCTCCGCCGCGGTTGCCGGGGACCCTTCAGCCCTCCTGGTCCCCGAGGACCCCTCTTCTCCCCCTGGTCCCTGGGGTTCACTGTTCTTCCCCTCGGTCCTGGAGGACCCCTCTTCTCACCCACGGTCCCTGAGGAGCCTTCACCCCCCACGGTCTCTGCTCCCCCCCTCTCCCCTCCATTTCGCGTCCCCCCGTGCCACCGCCCCTCTCTTTCTCGAGCCCCGCGGGATAGGAACGGCGTGGGGAGCGGCAGCGGGGCCGGCAGCGCCGCAGGAGGCGGGGAAGGGGCGGCCCCCGCGGCGCCGATAAAGCGCGGGGCAGGGCAGGGCCGGCCGGGCGGCAGCCATGGCGTGGGGCTGCGCGCTCTGCCTGGCGCTGGCGGCCGCCGCCCTCGCGGCGCTGCTGCTGCGCTGGGCGCGGGCGGACGGGGACCTGGCGCTGCTGTGCGCGGAGCGGCGGGGCAAGAGGCCGGGTAACGCGGCCCCGCCAGCGCGGGGGGGAGCGGGCGGGGGGCGCGGGGCGAGGCGCATCCGCAGCGTGGGGAGAAGGTGGCGCTGGGGCAGCGGGCCCAGAGGGGGCCGCGAAGGGGCTGGCGGGGCTGGAGCACCTCCCGTACAAGGACGGGCTGAGAGAGTTGGGCTGGCTCAGCCTGGAAGGGAAGGCTCCGGGGGGACCTTAGAGCAGCCTCCCCGTACTGGAAGGGGCTCCGGGAAAGCTGGGGAGGGGGTGATGGGACAAGGGGGAACGGCTTTAAGGTGGAAGGGAGAAGGTTTAGGTTTCGATGCAAGCTGAGGGATGATGTGATTGAGAGCAGCCCTGCGGGGAAGGATTTGGGGGCTGATTGATGAGAAGCTCGACGTGAAGCGGCAATGGGCACTCGCAGCCCAGAAGGCCAACCGGGTCCTGGGCTGCATCCGAAGAAGCATTGCCAGCAGGGGGAGGGAGGTGATTCTCCGCCTCTGCTCTGCTCTCGTGAGATCCCGCTTGGAGTATTGTGTCCAGTCCTGGAATCCCCAACATAAGAAGGATGTGGAACTGTTGGAGTGAGTCCAGAGGAGGGCTGCAAAGATGATCTGAGGGCTGGAGCACCTCTGCTATGAAGACGGGCAGAAAGAGCTGAACTATCTCCCTGGACAGCTGTTCCAGGGCTTGACAACCCTTTTGGTGAAGGAATATTTCCTGATAGCTAATTTGAACCTCCCCTGGCAGAACTTGAAGCCAATTCCTCTTGTCCTATTGCTCGTCTTGGTAGAAGAGACCAGCACCCCCCTTGCTACAACTCCCTTTCAGGCAATTGTAGAGAGTGCTAAGGTGTCCCCTCAGCCTCCTCTTCTCTAGGCTGAACAACCCCAATTCCCTCAGCCACTCCTCATAAGGCTTGTTCAGCTTCTTCACCAGCCTTGTTGCTGTAGATGTAGAGTTGTTTTGTCTTAGTAACTGTGTTTTTTGGAAGCTAAACAGAATATTCCTCTGATAGCGTGCTTTCTTTATAGAATGTTTTAAAATAGTTTTTCTAGACACTGTTCAGAGAGGAACGATAACGTCTTGTATTAAGTATGGTATGTGCTGAGCAAATGTGTCTTCTATAATCACCTCTGTTGGCAGTCTTTCTGTATCTTAAACGTAAGGTCAGACAGAGAGCTGGGTCCAGAGCTCCAATTAGCAGAGTTTTGGCTGTTGTGAAGTTCATAAAATATTAGAATTAGTCCTTGGAAAGTATTAGAGTGTGCATAAGATTTCTTGGAACATTTATGCATGTGCTTGTAAGTGGAAATATGTTCTGTCCCAGCTCTTGTCCCATTACGCACAGTGGATGGAAATCTTTCCCTCATATCCAGTGCTGAAACAAAGGATGCTGCTTTCTAAAACTCCAGAATGAGTCCTAGAGATTTTATTTGCTGACATTTTTGGTATCAGAAGCAGCTTTGCAGTGAGTAAGCCCCAGCAAGTCTGTGAGTGCTGGCTTGTTCTGGCCCAGAATGAGTGGGGTTTGCATCATTTCTGGGCAGATGCATTGTTCTGGCAGTAGCCTGGGGAGCATGGGTTCGGGGATGTTGGGAGGGGATGGTGAGAAGAGGGAATGCTTGGCCCAAGCAGTCAGGATGCTTTGCTTTGTAGGCACTTTGGCATCTGTTTCAGTTTCTGACATCTGCAGTGAGATCCCAGTTTCACAGTAGTGCTGAAAGTATTTGCAGTGAAGTGAGCGCAAATATTGTTGTTTGCATTAAATGGCTTTCTTCCTCTGAGAATTGTCCCCTTTTGCCTTCCCAGGGCATAGCACCTCCCAACAGCTGTCCATGGCTTTACGCCGCTTCTCTGTAGGGTGCTGCTTCTAGCCCTGTGGGGACAGAAGTTCAATCAAATGACAGGGATTTAAACTACTGTTCATGTTGATCTCTCCAATCTGTCTGTAATTGTTCAAAAGCTGGTTGTACTAGATGATATTAGAGATCTTTTCCAACCTTGTTGATTCTGTGAGTCTATGAATTCTGCCTACTTCTGGGCAAACATCTTTAATAGAGACTTCTGATCAGCAAAGCCACACATTTCTGAATGTCTCCCCTCAGCCAGCAGTGGGGATTTGGGACTGCTGTGAGCTGGGCTGGGCGCAAGTGGTTGAGCTGGGAGCTGGTGCCATCAGTGACCTCGCAACAGCCTCTTCTTGCGTGTGACCCTGTCGGGGTACAAAGAAGATGGGACAAAGGACTCTGTAAGCTGTCCCCTGTGTGGAATGGAAGCGGATGTTGGGTTGAGGTAGGATTGCATCGAATCGGGAAGTTGTGCCTGGGGGATGTGGTGGAGTAGGGGTTTGTGACTGAGACTGTGATTTGGGTGGGAATGATTATTTTCCTGTGAGGGTGGTGAGGCACTGGCATAGGTTGCCCAGAGAAGTCATGGAGGCCCCATCCCTGGAAGTGTTCAAGGCCAGGCTGGGTGAGACTTTGAGCAACCTGGTGCAGTGGAAGGTGTCCCTGCCCATGGCAGGGTGTTGGTCCCTTCCAACCCAAACCATATTACGATTCTGTAATGGAGCAGGTGAAAGTCAGTGTTAGAAACGGCTTTAGGGAAGAGTAGGACAAACTTGTTGAGACATCTGTCTTCTGCTTTCAGTAAGAGCTTACTGCAAAAGTGCTGGTCCATGTAATGGAGAATAGAAAAGCATGCACAAGTAATAAAGCTCCTCTGGCCTTCCCAGAGGAGAAAGCCCTTGATTTTGATTGAAAGCTGTTATTAGAGCTGTCGCTCTTGCAGTCATGATATGGTACTATCGCTTCTACAACATTAGTGTGGATGTCAGAGGATTTCTTCCTGTTGCGCTGTAAACTATGATTATGAAGAAAGGCCTTCCTGTAGGTATGGTGGGTTCTGTTTCAATGACTCAGTTCTATAGGGAGGTGTCAGTTCTGGATTTTGTCATTGGCAGGTGCTGGTTTGTTGCCCGTATTCTGAGTATTTGTGTTGTTGAGAGACAGGGGTTATTGGCTGCTGGATGACCTTCCTTGTGTTGTGTTTCATTGAGCAGCAGCTGCTCTAAAATGGTGGGCTTTTCACAGGCAGTGTCATGTTACCCAGCTGAGGAGGATTCTTTTTAGTATGAAAGTCTACAAAACTGCAAGTCCACTGGTAAAACTGGGAATAAAGGTGCGATTTTGTAGGGATGTGGGAAGGATGTTCTGTTTTAGTCTTCCCCACCCCAGATACATTTCCATGAATGAAATGACATGGTAACCTTGTGCAAAAGGAGCTACAAAATGTTGGGACAAAGAGTAAAGAGAGCTACAAAAGCACTTTTTGGGTTACTCGTAGTACCACTCTGTTCAACCTCTCATTTGTTATGCCTTGTAACACAGTAGTTAGTGGTTAGTAATAGCATAATCTACTTTTATTTTTTAACTTGGCATGGTTAATTTTTAAGCTTATTTCCAGTAACAACAGGACGTTTATTTTGGAGCAAACTGGTGGCTTGATACTTGTTCTAGAACACCATTTGAGCTAGGATTTTCCATTATGTTAACTCCCAGTAGTTCAGTGCTTGGTAAGTATCAGCACTGAGGAATCGTTTCCTTATCTTAATTATTCTGTCCTCAGAACAAGATCCTGAGTAACTGCAGTGAAGCTGCCCAAGACTGGTTGGGAACAGAGAAACTAAGTGGGAGGAGGATGCAGATAGGTTTTCAGTAGGAAGAGAAGATGAGTGTGGTAAGCAGGGTTGCAAGTGTGTCCGTGTGTTCTTTTGTTCATGTAGTGTTTGTCTACGGAGGTTCTCTGCAAAAGAAAGAGCAGTAGGAGAGATGAACCCCCGTGTTTCTTGTGGATAAATCAATGTATTTGGATTGTATGGGAATAAAACTGTAGGAAAAGAGTGAATAAGCTTCACAGACAGCAGCTGTTTGGTGTAATTATTAATACAGTGGTTATTCCTGCAACTTCAGCAACACCTCTTTCCACCTCCCAAGTTCATGAGTGTAGAATACATCTCTAGTGGCTGTTGTTGCTGCTGCTGTTGCTGTTTTTGAAAGAAAACCCAAAACCCCAAACAACCCCAAAGCACCAAAGCTTGGGTTTAGGAGGGATTTTTCTTTGGTTAAAATACAATCAGCTTAAAAAATGACCAATGATACTCCCTGCCAGACCCAGAAACTCAAGTTGAGCTCTGATGCTTGAGTGCTTGAGTGCTCTTTGCTCTTGTCGGAAGGGTGGAAGGTTTTGGTGCTGGTCTCCTTGTGGGATTTATGTCGCTGAGACTCTGAAAGTAGAAACTTGAAACACAGCGTAGCGTAGAGAGAGCCAGGAGCTGATTACAGAAGCAAGCAGGAAGTAAAAGCAATCCTGGCTACTGGCTGCAGTGAAAAAGAAATACTTTTGCCAAATTAAACAGGGAGGTAAGTTTCAGGGAGCGAAAAAATGCTGTTCTGGCCTTTTTCAGAATAGAGCAGACTTTATGTCCCAGGAATTGCACTTGGCTCTGCTGTTTCAATTATACCATGACATCTTCCTCAGCTGGCTAGGCATAGTTGGAATATTTTTCTGTACAAATGTAAGAAGTCGAAGGAAGAGCATTTCCTAGGAGCACTCTGAGTCCTTTGGTCAGATTTTCACTGAGACTGATACTCAGACTGATCTTGAACACACACCAGTGTTAGGCAATGGTACCTTCTGGGAGGTGCTCTGACATTAGGGGTCACTCATCCTTAAGTCATGTTCTGGAATTAAATGGGTGATTTTCATCCTTCTGTTGTATTTGATGATTTTTTTTTTTGGTTCTATGTCTGGAAAGCTAAGCCTTTTCCCAGCACAGGGCTGTATCATGGAGCAGGGATCACTGCAAACACAGGAGCAATGGGTGTATAAGCAGAGGAGTGAAAGGAGCAAGATGCTGTTATTTTTAGTACGGGTTTTAAAAGCGTGCCTAGGCAGGAGCTATGAGTACATGGGAGATGCACGCATGGTCTTTCACCTTGGTAAGTCTGTGTGCTGTACTCTGGCCAATGCAAGCATTAACCTGCAAGAGATACAAAACAGCATGGATAAATATCTGGTTGGTTGATTATGATCAGCTGTCTTCGTTAGGAGGATTTTAGTCTGTTGGCAATTACTTTGGAACATTTTTGAGGTAGAATACAAAAGCCTAAGCAAACCTTTCCTAGCTGTTTGGATTTGCAATACAGTAACTGTTTCCTATAATTTCCAAGAATTCTCTTCTCCCTTTTCCTCTGAAGCTTTGTTTGAGGTTAATGGAGATGCTGTTTGTGGACAGCTTGCAGGAACACAATCAGATTGCCTCCATCAGGTAGATAATCTGTGTTTACTCACATTAACCTTAGAACAAAGTTCAAATGGCAACAGGACAGCTATGAACAATTTCACAACCACACATGACCAACAAATAAAGAAGTCAGGATTTTGTAATAGCCCCCCAAAATGAGCATATTTCTTATAAACTGTGTTGGATTGTGACTTAGATGTTTAGCCAAGCATTGGTAATGTGTGAAAAGTTATCTTGATTCTTTTGATAGAAGATGAACTGCGTGGCAAGGTTGTGTGGGTGACAGGAGCTTCCAGTGGAATTGGAGAAGAATTAGCCTACCAGCTGTCAAAGATAGGAGCCTTCCTTGCCATCTCAGCAAGAAGAGAGGATGAGCTGGAGAGAGTGAAGAAGAAATGCCTCCGTAAGTACAACTTGCTACTTCCTGTGAGTGGTTCCACTCTTGCTGTGATGGAGTTACCACAGCAATACCAGCCCACTCACCACAGGAATAAATTTCATGGTGAAAGTAAACCATACACAGCTTCACATGTTTGAAGGTGGTGTTTTCTTTTTGTGAGTAAGAAGCCTTTGTATAGACTTGCATTATGAGTTCTTTCATAAGCCAGTGTTACCTAAAAATCTCATTATCAATTCCAAGTGGTCTCCTAAGATAGTAGATTAAGAAAAGGAATAAATACTGTGGGGAAGGGAGGAGGCAATCCAAAGGGCATCATCCTACTAAGAACCAAGCCGTGTAACCGTGCGCGGCTGTGAGAAGCCTTCTTCCTGCAGGTTTGTGCATGCTACAGTCAGACTGACAACTTACTTTTCTCTTTGGAGAAGGAATAGGAACATTCAGAAAAAGCTGTTCTGAGCACATGAAAGGAAAATCTCCTGTAGATGAAGAGGCACAAATGGAAGCAGGATGCTTAACTCTTCCAGTTACCTTGCGTGAGCCTGCTGAGTCAGTAATTTGGCTTTCTTCCTACTGTTTCTTTTTTTCCCCCTCTTGTTTTCTGATTGACCCAGCTTTCCACCCATTTCCTTGATTATCATGTGCAGTAGCCCTAGCCCCCCTAACCGTCTCACTGGCCCTATGCTACGCTGTCTCCAGTTTATCAGCATTTGTCCTGAACTGAGGTGTCCAAAATTGGACATGATACTCCAGTAACTTAGAAATCACTTCCCTCTGCTCTTGCAGCCTATTAGCATTTGTAATTGCCAGAGGTAAAGACTGACTTAAGTTTGACTTCCTGTTATGCTTCTGTCAGGGCCTCAGGTCTTGTTTGGAGAGCTGATACCCAGCCATTTGGATGTTGTCCTGCAGATCTGCATGGCATTGTTCTGTCCCAGGTGTGAGATTTTGCATTTGACTTTGTTGAGCTTAATGAAGTTTGTCAGACCACTCTTACAGCTTGTTAAGATGCCTCTGAAGGGCAATCCTGCCCTCCAGCGTAGCCACTGCTCGTTTGAACTTGATGGTAGCTGAAAATTTGCTGAACACCTGTGTGTTTTGTCCCATCATCTGGGTCATTTAAAGGACATTGATCATGGAGGGATATCACTTTGTAATTGGCCACCAGTAGGACTTTGAATGGTTGGTTGCTGTTCTTTGAGCCTGGTGATCCAGCCTGTTTTTTGCTGGCATTGTAGCCACTCGTCCAATCCCCTCATATTTCCCCAGTACAGGCTCAAGGATCTACGGCAGACAACACAGAAAGCTACATAGTCAAGGTGAGCACCTCCACTGCCCTCTCCTTGTCCACAGAGCCAGTTATCTCATCACAAGAAGCAGTGAAGCTGATCAGGCAGTATGTGCCCGTGCTAAATATATGCTGCCTTTTCCCAGTCACCTCCAGTCCTTTGTGTACTTGGAACGTGCTTTTGGGAGGAATGATTTTCCCAAGGACTGAGATGAGGCTGTGTGACACTTCATTTTCTCCACTCGCAGGACAGCCAAGTACCTTCCAAAGATGGGCAATGTTGGTCAGCTCTTGTAAATCACGGATGCATATGTTGCCCTGCTTACACGTGCAGTTTGCCCCTAACTTTGTCTTCTTCTGATGTTGGTAATGTTTCTTTCCCCCAGAGTTCAGCCTCTGGAGCGTGGGAGGCCCGAGAGGGAATCTTGTCGGTGAAGACTAAGGCAAAGAAGGCGATGCGTACCTCGTTTTACTGTGCTCTCTGTCACTTCATTGCCATCCCCGTTCTGCAGCGAGCGAGCTCTGGTTTTGGTCTTCCTTTTGTTGATGCTGTGCCTGTGAAGCCCTTGTTGCCTTTCACATTCCTCGCCAGTTTCAACTCTGTCTGAGCATTCATCTTCCCGATTCCCATCCCTGCGTGCCTGGGCAGCTTGTCCCTGCTTCCCTCTGCATGCTTTCTTTTTGCAGTTGAGCTCGAGTATTCTGTGAGGTTTGAGTAGCGTGGGGTGGACCAAGATCAAGCTGCAAGAGGTAACATCAGCTTGAATTTGGCTGAATTATATGGCACAGTTGGAGTGAACAGGCTTTAACGCGGCAGCTGTGGGTGCTGCACACAGCAGACACTTACCTGGGTAATTTTCCTGTTGGTGTCAGAAGCAAGCACTTCTATCTTGTTCAAAATTCAGTAACCCCACCCTAAGATATGTGCTTATGCAATTTACACCGCTCGAAAGCTGAGGGAGAGAGAGAAGGGAAGTCCCATAAAAGCTCTGGTAATACCTGTTGAGTCACGTATGTGCCAGCTGAACACGTCTCTGCAGGAGGTAGAAGAAAGCACTTGTGTAACTTCCGTGGTTCCTGCAAGTGGCATATGTATTCCCCCCAGCTACTCTGTAACATGAATTGAATTTCAGCAGTGATTTTGAAGGCTGTTTTCTCTGAAAAGGTCCAAAAAGAAAAAAAAAGAAGTAGATGGGGGATGTGTTTCTTGGTTTCTTGAAGCTTACATATGGTTTAAGTATAGATAGGCCAAATGAATGAATGGGTTGACTGTGTGGTCTCGTTAATCCACAGCAGAAACATTCTGTGACCCAGTAGGCTTCAGCTGTGCAAATCTGCTTGATGGAGCATGAGGACAGTGTGACTCTGCGAGGGTAGTTTAAGCTACATGGATTTTACTGCTGTCTTTCTGGAAGAGATGGAAGGGAGAATGCACGTGGAGTGGTTAGAGGGAAATACTGGTACCTTTAAACCAGACAGATGGGTTTATTATAACCAGTAGCTTGAAAACAAAGGCCACTTACGGCTTTAAGTAACCTCCTTATCTGTACATCTGTGTAAAGACAAAGTTCAAGCTTACCTGTATATGCAAGAAGTAGCAATTGAAAATCAGATCCTTAGGCTCTCTAAAGAGCGCAGCTGGTGGTAGGGAAGCAGGTTCGCTTACTTGGGTCTAGGAAGCAATTTAGGAAGAGAGGTAGCACTGTAAAACTACTATCAATAAAGTGAAAAACTTGTGTTATTATGTAGTTAAAAAAAACAGCTGAAAAGATTAACACTGAAAATGTTTTGGTTTTGTGAGTCAAGTGTCCCAAAACTCCAAAGTAGCAAATCACTGCTCCAGAAATACTTTCCATGGAAAAGGTCAGTTGTTTGGAAGAGACAGTGGTAGGAACACTCGCTGTGAAGACTTGGGCTGGGTGACAGCTGACTTTTACTTCAGGAGATGCATGTGCTAAAAGCTGACAGTTAAACAAAATCCTCTTCTACCTCTTCCAGTAATCTGGCTTCTCTAGACTCTGCCTCATAGCTACTCATGTGTGTACGTTGTGTTTGGGTCTCAGTTGCACCAGTCCTGTCACCAGAAGTAAACATGCTTGACCAGTTAACGTAGGAGCAAAGGGTCAAGGCTGCCAATATGCTCTGCTTCTGAATGCCTCGGTGAAAACTCCTAAGTAGCAAATCCTGTTGTGTGTTACTCCCAGCTGCTGCAATTTACTGGGAGAACCGAATTCTCTATATTGTGCTGCACAAACCTATTTAATAAATTGGGGCTTTTCACAAGGAAAAACGTAATGATGAGAAAAGAGAGACTTGGTAGAAACAGACCAAAAGTGGATTCTGTGTGGAGATTAAATGAAAACAAAGCAGGCGTTTTATTTCCAACTTCATGTTATGGTTTCTTGGTGTCTTCTTACTGAAAATATGGGGTTTAAAAGCACATTCCATTTCCCACAGTTATGTCAGCAATCGTATTGCTTCCCATTCACTTTATGGGTTTTTTTCCAGAGATCAGCAGCTTGAGTGAAAAAGATATCCTTGTTCTGCGTCTTGACCTGACTGACAGAAGCTCTCACGAAGCTGCAACCAACAGTGTCCTTAAGCATTTTGGCAAGGTAAGATGTGCTTCTGGGATTAAACTTGTTATCTTTCTCCTATACCTGCATCTATGTTCGTATTTCACTTTTATTCTGCCACATGATAAGTTCACCGCTGTCTGTACCTGTCTTAGGTGTCAGTATTAAATCTGCCAAAAAGTGCCTGAGTTTTCATCCCTTCTGTCGCTCGCTTCTGCCTTTCAGCAGGCTTTGCAGAGAGGCAGCAATGGACAGATCATCACTGGTCATTACCAAGAAATAAAAATCTGCTTGCTTGATGTCACTGAGTTTCTGGACCAATTGGAACAGCCATCAAGTGTATATTTAGGGCTTAAAATTGTGTCTGAAAGTCAGAACCTTTGTTTTGTAGTTCCAGTAATGTAAGCTGGGTTCAGAGCAACGTGGGACAAAACTGGAAACCAGGCACAATTTTTTCCCTCGTTCTGCACATAGTTTTCTAGATTGCTTGACCAGAGTATGGGGTTAAGAGAATAGCAGTCAGGTGTAGTACAATGTGCAAACCTTCAATCTGGGCCTTTAATCCATGATACTTTGGTTTCACAATGAAATTACTGGTAACAGAATTGTTTCTTCTCTCCTTTACTCTAGATGGTGTCTGGTTTTGCACAAAACCTATTTTCAGAGGTCACCTTGCGGGACCGGAGCCCAAAGTGTTATTTGCTGTAGTGCAGTAGGGTTAAAAAAATGTGGTGTAGAAAAACAACATTCCAGCTGCCGGTGATCCTGTACTAGGAGTTAACCTGGTTTGGCATCAAAAACTGTGTGCCTGTTTTGTTGACTCTGCTCAAATTTGACCAGCCCTCAGCTCAAAGGAGAGGAGCAACTGCTGAAGCTTTGTCAGCAGCTCATACCTCTGACTTGTGTGTGGTAGAGGTGACACTAGAGGGGTTCTCTAAGGGTCACTCAGCAATTGCCTGAGGAAGTGCCACCGTGTGTGTTACATAAATTTATCCTTGTGTCTTTCCCAAGATTGATGTTTTGGTCAACAATGGTGGACGTTCCCAACGCTCTCTGTTTGTGGATACAAACCTGGATGTCTACAGTGCCATAATAGAACTCAACTACCTAGGCACAATCTCTTTAACAAAGCATGTCCTGAATCACATGATCCAAAGGAAAAAGGGAAAGATTGTGACAGTGAGCAGTGTGATGGGTATCATGGGAGCTCCCCTGGCTTCTGGGTACTGCGCCAGCAAGCATGCTCTGCAGGTAAGCTCATTTTCTGAGATTGACAAAGGCTTCTTTTGGAATAGACCAGCACCAATGAGTGCTGTGCAGAACACACAAGTGTCTCTTGAAATTGCACACAGCATATGTAACTTTCTGGTTTTGAAAGTCTTTTAGAATTAGTTTGCTCTGAAATGCAAAGTATCTCAGCTCCCAGTGTAGAATTAGTCTCCTCACTGAATTCAGATGCCATCTTAGTTGGGCCTAACCACTGCGTAGTTAAATTCCAGTGTGAATCACAAGGCTTGAGCCTCTGGCCTTCAGATGAAGAAACCCTTAAATCGGAGAAATGTTCTGTTGCGTACAGAAGCCCTAATGTTCTCACCTTAATTCTGCTAGGGAGGAAATGTCATGTGTGAGAGATTTAAGACTACTGGAGGTCTTGAGGACAGTGAAGTTAGAACAATGAGTGGTGAAGCAAACTGCTTGGAGAAATGAGGGTTCCTGATCTAGCTGGGAACATCAGAATGGATCTTCCCAACCATTCTGAGTCTTGCTGTGGTGTGAAGCTCCCTTACAGCTCACAGTGTCTCATTTGTGTAGGAAAAACACAAAGAGAAGAGCTCAGAAAAGTATCTGGGGAAAAAAAAGGCTGCCTGTATCATTGCGGAATCATTTGTTTAACTTGGTAAATTTGTTTAGACATATTTGTCTTATCACTGTTTGCCTTCCTGCTATGGTACTCTTTGATCCCCAGGAAACTAAACTTCAGCTGTGCTCAGTGAGGGTTTAAAAAACTGGCACCTTCTTCCTCCCTGGTGAAGCTTGTAAACTGAGTAAATAACTTTGCTTAAGCTGTGGGATCAGTATCTTTTTGACAATTAGACTAACAACAACAAAAACATAACAAGTGGCTGACACTGCAAAGCCACAAGACAGTTCATAGGGTGAAGGTGTAGAAGGAGGTGACAGATCTCTGCTAATAAAACATTTTCAGATAGTGACGGGGAGAGATCAGTCACAGAATGCCAGGTTGGAAGGGACCTCGGGAGTCATCTGGTCTAACCTTTTAGGTGATAGTTTAAATGAGATGGCCCAGATCCCTGTAAAGCTGAGCCTTAAAGGTGTCCAGTATAGAGGAATCTACTGCTTCCCTGAGGAGATTATTCCAAGGTTTAACTTTGCTCATACTGAAAAATTTTCTTCTGGACTCCAATTGGACTCTCCCCCGGAGCAACTTATACCCATTGCCCCTTGTCTTTTCCATGTGACTCCTCATAGGAAAGGTGTCTCCATCCTTTTGGCAGACACCCCTTATGTACTGGCATATGGTAATAAGGTCTTCCCTAAGCCTTCTGTTCTCAAGGCTGAGCGAACCCAGTTCTCTCTCGGCCCTACTTTGTACAGAAGATTTCCCAGTCCTCTGATCATCTTAGTGATTGCCTTTCGTTTGAGTGGCAGCGATGAAATTGCCCATGAGAGGCCAGCTCAGATTTAAGTCTAGTAGGCTTAAATTAGAAGAATGCAATGAGCAGAAGCATGAGTTCCCTTTATGCTCTTTTATCAAGTGTTCTTTTGTTTGAATTCTCTTTTGGCTGTGGTGTAGCTGGTCTGAGCGTGGCTCGTCAGCTGCAGAGCACAAGGAATTCAAGTATTGCTTTAAAAATTCCCAGGACTCTGAATCTCTTGTTAAGATCGAGTACACGGAGGAGGCTTTCAAGAGATAGTTTACTAAAATTTCTGGATTAATTAAAAATAAGCCAACTGAACTACTTGTATCTGTGTTAGCTTCTACCTCTGCTCAATAACCAGGCCAAACTCCAGACCTCCTTTCTTGTTCCTTTCACAGGAATTCTGCAAATACCAGTGGCAGGTGTTAAAACACGTGATTTGCAATATAGATTTTGAAAAGACTCCTGTGCAAGAGTGTCTGCTCAGCCTGGAGTTGTAGCTAGATGTGGAGGTGAAACCCCAAAAACCAGAAAAGCATTTCTGAAGCACCAGACTTGGCCAATACAGTTGAGGTGAAGGAGATGTGTGGGAAGGTCCATCCTCTGCAGGCAGCCCAGTAACCCAGCGCTAACGATGGCCAAGGTGAAACGGCTCCAGAGAGGGCAGAGGGAAAATAAGACCAAGCACAAAGCGATGCTTTTCCTGTTGTGTTTTCCAGCACACTGCAACCTTTATTCTAAGATGTTATTGACATGAAGATTGCATTTTGGCCACCAGTTAGTTATTGAGTGTAGGTGCTTGTCTGCCATGAATTCATCTATTTTATAGCTTTGGAACTTTTTTAATTCCTGTCTTGGAGTCTGCAATCTTCATTTTGCCTTTTTTGAAAAAATCCCTCCTTCTGTTCAGTTTGGTGGGTTTTTTTAATAAATTTCTCTAAAATAGCAGTTGGAGGAGGAAGGAGGGAAGGAGTACTGTTAACAATTAATTTCTTGAAACAATTGCACTTCGATCCGTGCCAACTGGAATTCTTTGTGACGTTCTATTGATGAAGTTATTCTTTATTTCTGTTCTGGGAGTGCTGTAAGAGCATGAGTCAAGGCCATGGGAGCCTGCATCTGACTGATGCAGTTTCTCCAGCAGTGTGATGATGCTCATGGAGATCACGTGGCATCCTCTAGTTGTAATTCATGTAGCTGGTGGCATGTGGAGTGTGTCAGAAATGGTGGCCATCAAAAATGCAGGTCAAGATGATTTTTCCCCCCCCCCCCCTTGTACTCCTGTCTTGTGAGACCTCACTTGGAGTCCTGTGTTCAGTTCTGGAGTCCTCAGCACAGGAAGGATATGGACCTGCTAGAGTGAGTCCAGATGAGGCTACGAAGATGACCAGAGGGCTGGAGCACCTCCCTTACAAGGACAGGCAGAGTGAGTTGGGCTTGTTCAGCCTGGAGAAGAGAAGGCTCCAGGGAGATTTTAGAGCATCCTTCCAGTGCCTAAAGGGGGCTGCAGGAAATCTGGGGAGAGGCTCTTTATCTGGGAGTGCAGGGGTAGGACGAGGGGGAATGGTTTTCAGCTGAAAGAGGAGTGATTTAAATTAAGACATTTTAAAGAAATTTTTTCCTGTGTGGGAGGTGAGGCCCTGGCAGAGATTGCCCAGAGAAGCTGTGGCTGCCCCTCTCTGGAGGTGTTCAAGGCTAGGTTGGATGAGGCTTTGAGCAACTTGATGCAGTGGGAGGTGTCCCTGCCCATAGTAGGGGGCTTGGAACTGGATGGGATTTAAGGTCCCTTCCAGACCGATGCATTCCATGATTCTATGAAAATCCTCCTTCAGGAGGAACTTGCCTAATGAGCACCTGGACTGCACTGAGCAGCAGCTGCTGCTCTCCTTGTTCAGTCTCTGATCATTAGGGGTATGTCTGTGTGCTTCAGTAATAGCAGGAGTCAGTTCAGCCTTGCCTTCTTCAGCATCCTCTGGGGTTTGGTCATGGAGTTGGAAAGGCCCAGAAACTGCCTAAAGCAGTTCCTGTTCCACAGGCGCTGTGTCTGTGTCAGGGCCTGGGCTCGGCAGAAACACTCAGGTTCTCCTCCTGGCACTTGAATTCCTTTACTGCTCGCAAACCTGGGTCTGCTCCTGCCTAAATTTAAAGGAGAGAGCACCTAGGAAATCTAAGCTTCTCCTCTGGGAGAAAATGGAGGAATTTCATACCAGCTACCTTTGGATACCAGCTATAAGTGTTGAATTGGAGAACCTCTATATACTGTAGGTAGAGCCTCTCCTGAAAAGGCTTCTTCCTTCTCTCATATAAAAGCTGTGCCACTTACTCAAAACAATTTGAAATCTGTAATCTCACCACAAAGAACAATTCACCTGCAAAAGTTCACTTCCATGGTATTGCGGTTCTTACAGGTGGTGGCACTTCCACTGCCAAACCAGTGAGGCTTGGCCTCGCTGCAAGGACAGCAGAACCTGGCTGTGATTTAGAGAAATTACTTTGTGTGTGAGAAGTCAGGGAGTTTCCTCAGTGATTTAGGCATTGATGTTTATGCCTGTAAGGCAGATACAATTTTGAATTAGGCATTGAATGTGAAAAGTCAGGAATGGCTTTTAGTGGAATACTACTGTCTTTGCAGCACAGAATTAGAACAAAAAGGTGTAGGCAGTTAAGCCTTGCTACGTGTAGAAATATGGCAAAGGAGCATTTCAGCATTGTCTCTTCCTCCAGGGTTTTTTTAATTCTCTTCGGACTGAGCTGACTGACTACCCCGAGATCAGCATTATCAACATATGCCCAGGGCCAGTGCAGTCCAAGATTATCCAGAATGTCTTTACGGAGAATCTCGGAAAGGTAAGGACTCCATTCTGCTGTGATACATTCAACTCCTGCTGCAGGCCCAGTGATCCTACCATGGTTTTCTTTTCTCCTTTTCCCCCTTGCAAACACTATAACCTCATCTTCTTACCAAGAAATGCTTCCATTGGTGCAGAACTATGTGTAGTCTTGTAGTTCTTGGTGGTATCAAGTCCATATCAAATCAAAACAAACTCTGAGGGGTTTTATGCCTTCTCTCTTCCAATATGTACAATTCACATCCAGTAGAATTTACTGTCCATCCATCCTGGTGCATTTCTGGGGAAAGGCCAGGATTTTCTGGCCACATTCTGCATGCAGAACGCTGCCAGTTCTGCACAGGTAGCTGTTTCTTTGCCCCAGTCACAATGTCCCTGTTGGGTTGATGCTGCTGTTGGCAAAGCCACCGGAGCCAGCTGACGCGAGGCTCGGGTTCCTTTCTCATTAGCGATTGTTTGAGGAGAAGCAACAAAACTTTTCAACTGCACAATTTCTTTTAGTAAAGGCTGACTAACAAAGCAGCTGGGAAAAACTGTTCCTCTGATACCTTTTGGTAATGTGTCCTAAATTCAATCTATAACCCACCAGGGAGGAGGGAAATAAAATCTCCCATTGTTGAACCAAGTTCTGTAAGAATTTTTGGCTTGAAAAACTTCGTGCTTCTGAGAGAGCAAAGATGCACTCTTTGAGCAAGCCAGAAAGCTTGCAAAACAAATTCCTCAGATTTCAGCATGGCAAGAGACCTAGGAGGAAGACAGAATTGCTCTTCGTCTGTGAGAGATAAGAACAGATCGACAGAGCAGTCTGTTATTGCTGGGATGAAACGTGTATAAATTCACAGGGCTGTGGCATGTGGGCACGTGGTGGTACACGTGGGCGAGATTTCAAGTGAGACATCTCTGCCACAGAAGCAGCCTGCTGCTTTTCTCCCGTTTGAGATGGCTGCCCACAGAGCAGCAGCATTTAAGTTAATGGGGGATGTGGCCCTACTTACTCACTTGGGTAGTGAGTGACTTGTAGCGTAGAATGGGGTGGGCAGCTGGGACCAGGAAAGTTTCCATTTCTGAGCCCTCAGTTGCAGAATGGGGAACTTGTCCTGATACATCGTTTTCCCAATAAAGCTGAAGCAGGACAGAGTTTGGACATACTTTTTTTTTAACCTTTGAGCCATCAGGCAAGGCCTTACTTTAAAGGATGCTTTATTTAAGCATGTGCAATGTGGAGGAACTGGGAGGATGTGTCTGTCACACAAAGCTTGACCCTTTCTTGCCCACAAACAGAAGCCCAGTTCTAATGTCCCCGTGCTCTCCCTCCAGCCCATAGAGAGCAGTGGTGATCAGTCCCACAAGATGCCGACCGACCGCTGCGTCCGGCTCACGCTGGTGAGCACAGCCAACGACCTGAAGGAGGCTTGGATCAGCGACCACCCCTACCTGGCCGTGTGCTACCTCTGGCAGTACGCGCCCACCTGGGCCTGGTGGCTGATGAACAGAATGGGCAAGAGGAGGATACAGAACTTTAAAAGCGGAGTGGTAGGTGCATTCCTCTCTCCTCTGCTTGCTTCCTCTTTTTTTCCTCTGCTAACAGACTCTTTAGCCATGGGATTGTTGGGATTGCATTTTGGATCCCTTTCCTTTTTCCCTCCCACTTCCCTGGCAGGCGATGCCAGGCCAGACTCCATCACTGTGTGCCTGGCAGTCAGTACGTCTGGTGGTGCCAAAGGCCTTGCTCCACCCTTTATCTCGTGGCTGCAGGTTCAGCCCTCGGCGTTAACGCAGCGTTGAGCTGGGAGGCACAAGTGTAAATTATCGAATGCAGTAAGGACTGCTGAAGATCTCTCCCTTGGTTGTGTCCAGTGTTTATATCTGGCACATGCTCTGAGCCCTCCCACAGGTGTGTCAAGCAATGCTACTGTCTGTCGGGGCTCTTCACTCACATTCACATCCCTGAAGATGCCCAGCATTCAGTTCTTGCACTAGTGATGGGTATTTTTCTGACTGTTTTAATTGTTGAACTTGGTAGAGAAAACCCACAGGTCAAGGTACTCAAAAAGCAGGAACTGCAAAAATCAGGCTGGCATGTGCAACTGAAAGCTTCCTGCTTCCACACTGTGACTGCCCATTGTCACAAGCTGGGTCAAGCAACGTAACACTGTGCACAAAGGACCGAAATTGGGGTGGGGGGAATACTGATTTAATGTCCTCCCACTCCAGGACGCTGATGCCTCTTACTCAAGAAAGAAGAAGTAAGGACAGATGTGTACAAAATCCTGCTTGTGCTAAGGCTGAGAAACACTTTTCGTACTGCATGATAGCAAACAGAGGCTTTTTTTGTCTGTTGTGCCTTTGCCATCTGTCAAGCTGAGTAAAGAATAAAAACCTCTTTCTGAAGGTACCTGGTTTGTGTCAGACTCCCTGAGGCTGAATTTTTAAGCTTACAAGTGCTGAGACCGAAGCGGCCAGGCAGGATTATTTTGCTTTTCTGCTGCCCTGACATTGGCAAAAACTTGGTGAGCAGGTTAAAAATTACATATCCACAGGATCCCATTTCCCTCTATTTCATTTCTAATGGACCTTGAGCAAAATAAACCCACAAATAGAAGCTTATGATATGAAGGCTGAGGATGTGTAGCCTGTGTTTGTGCAGAGTTCCTTTGGGGAATGAGACTGTATTTCAACTTTGCAGTCAGCCCCAAGGCTGCTGTATAGGTGGCCCGAGAACATATGTTCTCATCAACATGTGTATTTAGGGCTTAATCCCTGGCTTTCTGGCACAGTGTTTGGAAGTGCTCAACCGTTGGGTCTCTTGGCAGCGCCGTCCTCAGTGGTCTGGTTGCTCTGTGCTGTCTGAGGAGTGGGTGGTGTACAGAGAGGCCAGAGGGATGGGAGAGTGTGATGGTAGCGTAGTAACCCCTGCCAGAGGCAGCGCTCAGCCTTCTGTGCATCTGGTGCAGGTTAGATCTGTACAGCATCATGGAGAGAGGAGCAGGGGAAGGTTCTGCAGCAGAACAGCCTCAAGCTACAAGAGAGGGCATGGTATTAATGAGAAATCCCTTTCTCAGTGGACTGCTTTCAGCCCAGACAGCAGTGCTCCTGTTTGAGCTGGGGGCAGACAGTGACTGCCCTTTATGCACTTTAAGCATAAACCAGATGCTGAGTTCCCAGCTCGGTTGGAAGGAGGCCCTTCCCTACAGAACCAGTCTCAACAGTTCTAGTGTTCTTGGTGCTGGAGAGCACCTATGATTATATTTCTGAAAATGTTACCATTGTCTCACTGACACCCAATTCAGCCATTAGTTAGAGGGACCTCTGCAGTGGCAACGCATCTGCACTTACAAGCTTGGTGACATTCTTGCTGTTGATGAAGTCCTCAGTAATGTTTGGATATACCTGAGGCCACACATTATCCAGGTAAGAAAAATACTTATATTGTTGAGAGACAATAACAATGTGCTTGAAGTGATTGAAACTTTCCAGCCATAGCAAAGGACAAGCCAAGGGGGATGTTTTAAATGTGACATTTAACAAGGACAGAAAGAAAAAAGGCTGCTCAAATGGAGAGTGTTTTGTCTTCCACTGTTCTGGAAGAATGGCAGGGTTGTTTAACTCACTGACACACCAGTTCCCCTACTGTGGTTTGTGAAAAGTGTTCAAGAAGCATCAGTCAGGCTGCCTGACCAAATGCAGCAACTCTTAGTACAGCACACGTGCAGATGATGTTCTCAGGGTGCCTTAGCTTCCATCCTCTAATCCAGAGGAGATGGGGCGGTTCTGTACAGAGCAGGAGGCTTGCTCTCCATGTCCACACAGGTTTCTCTGCTTGTTCTCTAGCAGAAGAGGTGCAAGCCTTGTGCCCAAAAAGGAGGTCCCTTCTCTTGCACATGTTATGGACAGTGGCTGACAGATGTGTGAGCACAGGCCCACCTTCACGGGCCAGGCTACGGCCACTACCAGCAGGGAAAAGGACAGGATGGAAGAACAGCAGCAGAGCAGACAGGGACCAGAGGGCAAGGACATTGTTACCTCTTTCAGAGGGGAAGCTGGGGTTCAAGGAAAATGCAGGAAGTTTCCAAAAAGGGCAAAGCATTTGTGGTTGGGAAACTTAACTTCCCTAATACTTTTGTTTCATTAAATTGCTTTATGGTACCTGAATGGGACAGAGGCAGTCTCTGGGACTTCACGTTCTTCATAAAGGCTCAAAAAAGTAAAAGAAGGTGAAAATCCTGTAGTAAGCACAAAATGGTTGTTACAAACATACTTTAACACTGATCTGGTTAAATAACCATTCTCCAAAGCCATGAAGAAGATGCCTTATGCTTATCTTTCAGTGAAGAATACAGTAAGCTGTTCTGTTGATAGGAATTCAGTGAAGCTGATACATGCACCTGGTTACAAAACAGAGTTCTCAGTGGTGACACAGGAGAGAGGTGGGCAGCCTCTCATAAGCTCAGTTACTCTGTTCAATATCAGTATTCCATTGGCAATGGAACCAGGTGCTCTAAATTCCTGATAGATCAGAGAAAAGCTCCAAAAGGACCAGGACACAGCTCAAAAGCAAGGAAACACCACACACTTAACAGGGGCACACGGCTGCGCAGATCCGTAAAACAGGACGCAAGGCTGTAACTCGTGTTTCTGCCAAAGGGAATCTGAGGAGGGTTACAGGAAATGGTAATGTGAATGGGGGTCAGGCTGTTACCAGACACACTGGACTGTGTGAACTGGCTCAGGTATTAACGAGTGAGGGGCTGCAGCACACGCTGCCTGTGACAGCAGAGGACAGGATGTTACAGCACTCGGAGCTCAGCTCCACGTTCCTGGACACAGACAGGAATTCTGCAGCTACCGAATGCTGTTCCTCCATCTGGTACCAATTGAGATCTCTGCTGGAGCACCAGGGCCAGCTCCAGCTGGGTACCAGCCAGAGTGGACCAGAGGAAAGCAGGAGAAAAGGCTCACAGTGCTCTCCAGTTTTTTCTCCGCTTGTTTATTCATTTTGCAGAAGACGATGAACGGGAGCAGAAATCCCAGCCCTCTTCAAATAAAAGATTGCTGATGCAAAGAAAAGGTAATTACATTTTCTGTGACCATAGAGAAGGCAAGCAGCAAGAGGGTTACAAGGAGGCAGGGAGGTTTAATTAGATTTAGGAAAAAAAACCTTTCCAGCTGCTGTAGGAACAGTGGAGAACTAGAGCGAGCTTCTTGATGAGTTCGTGCTACTCCTGGTCTTGAAAGCTTTAAGATCAGATGAAACATTTGCAGGAAGTGGTCCCTTTTGAGAGGGAGCCAAAACGTGCTCTCTGAAAGGCCTTCTAGATCTTACTATCTTATTCTGTACTTCCAGATGCAGTTCTTGGGCAAGAAAGGTGATTTTTGGTTCTCAGCGCTCTGTTATTTATGCTTCCAACCCACCAGTCACCTGCTAAAAGCTGCTTCCATTCATGTTGTGTGTGAATTTCATCCCTACGTTACTGTTACATCCTGCAGTTTGATGGGTGTTTTCTCACCACTTCTAAATTCCACTACAAGGCCTGCATTTATGGTCACTGATCAAAAGAAAGGGCTCAGAGCAAGGGACACGGTCTTACAGGTGAGGAGAAATGAACTACTCCAAATTATACAGCTCTGGGTGTTCTGAACTCGTACAGATTCAGTTCCAGAGCAGATCCAATTTAAATGGATTCTAAAGGTTAAGGACAATTGCCTACGCTTGGCAGATGCCGGCAGTAAGGGCAGGGTAACTGTGGGGTCAGTAAGTGAATTACCAACTGCAGCAGATGGAGACATCCTTCTGCTGATGAAGAAGAAGCCGTGGGAATGGTGAGCAAGCTTTGAGTACATGGTGGCAGTGTAGAAACTCCAAAAGAATATTGTGCTTAGCCTTGTAAATATTTGTGTAAGAGAAGGTCACAAGAGAAAGATATGAGCAGTGTGGAAAGATCCAGAGGCTCTGTATATAAATCTTGCTTAGATTGTAATAAAGGCCTTCAGTATTCACTATGCTGGAGTCTGTCCCTTAATCCAGCACAGGTAACTGCTGATCCACAGAGAAAACACATTGTGTGCCAATTAGGGGTGGTAACAAACAGGATAAGCCAGCCCCCGGAGAGATAACCCAGGCCTGTTCTCAGGGAGACTTGCAATATTACCGACCAACTGCCAGGTTCTGTTCTAACCTCTGGTAAGACTAAAAAAACTTATTTCTGGCACAGACAGCTGGATTCCCTCCCATTCCATCACAAAGTTCTTGCTGTAGTTGTTGAAGACTGGTTAGTAACGTGGACATCGGTTGTGAAAGTCAGCGTATTTTATATATATTAAATACATGGATTGGGAAGAAGGAAATCAAACGCATCTGTTTGGATTTAGATTCCTTCTCTCCCCTCACACATTTACTTTCCTCCATATGTCACAGGGGTTATTAATACTCTGGAATGCACTGTTTTACAGGTTTTTTTAGTACAAGAGTAGTACTTTGGTAGACATCGTCCCTTATTATTTTGTGAAAGCACAGCTGATAAATTGCTGTGACTAAGGAAGTTCAGCTACCGTCAGATATTGTAACATGTGCTAAAATTGAACTCAGTCCAACATAACACGGCCAGAATAAAACCCAAACCATACAGATAGTAATATGTACAGCGGCAGCAAAGGAGAAGAAAGGAGCACAGAGATGGCAACGCAGGTCAGCAGGATTGGGAAGAAAACCACATTGAGTGCGATTAAGGTGGCGGCAGATTTCCGACGTTGCTTTTTCTCTGTCCACGACGTCAAAAGAACAGCCATGGCAAACTGCAACTTTGAGACAAACTGAAGCAGTCGATGCCGTGGGATACCAACCTGTGAGATACATACAAGAAGCACATGTTGATTTGTATTCGGTATCACACCCAGCACTGCCAAAGCTGCCTTATTGACAATAATGTTAAGAAAATGCAGAGTGATCATCATTGACTGGTGCTGCAGCATACACCTTGGCACACAGGCTTTTAGCCTCTATTTGCAAGGTTCTCGACTCTGTCATTCCCTAATACGGGAAGAAAAGGAAACAAAGACGTTAAGAGCTATCTACTTAAATATGCTTTGTGAGAATTACCAGCAAGAGTCTGATTCCTGTATCAGGGCTCCTGTTCCATTAGAGGCTGGGATTCAACACCAGCATTTGTGCTATCAACACAACCACTATGTCCACCAGGGCATTTCCTGTAAGCTGCCACACCTAAAACAGATCTCTCAGACATCCATGTACAAATGTATTTATTGATCTCTGCTTTCATGACCTGGGATATTTCTTCCAAGTCACCTTCATACTTAAGTAGAGGATTATTTCTTAAGCTAACATATTTAAAATTCAAATCACCATCCTAAATTTCCTTGTGAATCCAATGCAAAAAGACACAGAATGAAGATATTGTAGCGCACGGTCTAGTGACAGGAATGCAATCATAGCAAATGGAGACACTATAATTGAAATAAAAGAAACATTGAAGTCCTTTAGGAAACACAGTTCAAGTCTACAAAGGTAAACAATCTCATTGAATCATAGAATGGGTTGGGTTGGAAGGGACCTTAAAGCCCATCCATTTTTAACGCCCCACAGACACCTCAAGTTGCTCAAGGCCCCTTCCAACCCAGTCTTGAACACTTCCAGGCATAGGGCATCCCCAGCTTCTCTGGGCAAATTGTGCCAGTGCCTCACCACCCTCTTTGGGAGGGTGAGCAGCAGTTCCCTCAACTGATGTTATTTTATAAAATTAGATAATTCAGATCAAACTTAGGTTCCCCCAAACAGATTTGTTTGTAATTAACCTACCAGAAAGGAGACTGTTCCCTTTACCAGCAAGTTGTAAGAACCAAATATTTAGTCAGCTTGAAGACTCTCAATTCATTTTTGTGGCACAGACCCTTTTAAAAAAATCTACAGGAGCCATTTTTTTTCCAAGAATCAACACTGATGTTCTAACTAAAATCCTTTAAAAGGCCTTGATTTCTGAGCTGGACCTCTAAAAGCTCAGCTTTTTAAATTTACCCTTAAAGAAAAAACAACTAAAATCACTAATTGCTTTTAAATGCTCTGAACCAGTAATTTTGATCTCAATACACAATTCAGCAAAGTATCGACAAATATTCCCAGCTGCTTGGTTTTTCTTTAGTACATCCATAGGGTCTTGCACATAGAGCACATCTAGCGTTGTTTCAGTCTTCCTACAATCATCATCTAACACCCAGCAGACAGCACATATTCCTACCTAGCATTGGTATAATCCTCCTGACAACACCAACTTTCATCAGCCTTCTTTGCTTCTCCATGAACACAGTCACAGTCCTCACATCCTTTGGATAAAAGGGGTTTCAGAAGACTCCAAACAAGTACACTCTCTGAATCTCTCTAAGAATCCACACCATTATAAGTAAGAGGATCAGAATGTAACTCGCTACGGCCTGAGGACTGGCTCTGGAAAATGATGCAAAGTCTGCAAATCGATGCAGCAGGCTTGCTTCTAGGAGAGCAAATGTCTATACAGTCAGATAAAACATAAATTCCCTCCACCCAAATTGCATTCTAAGACCTCTGTGCATATTTTTAGATTTGCTGGAGGCTAAATGGCTGATTATGGTGTGTTTGAAGGCAAAACCAATCTTGCTTAGGTTAAGACTCAGCCTGAACCCAAATCCAGTCATGAAGAGGAGCACACCGAGTGTGCTGGGTATGAAATAGGATGCTATTGCTGTTCCAGCAGAAATGAGAAACATTATTAACAACCTGTGAAGGAGAAAATAAAAAGATTTGCTTGAAAAGAAAAAGGTTATGAACAACATTGATATATTTAGCAGTTACATAAACAACATTTACTTTTTGTTACTTGACGTAGGTGAACAACCTCCTAGTCCAAACTCCAACAGTTGTTCCGTTGCCCATAGAAAAAGTGTGTCAAGCGGGGACAGGATTCCCATTGCCCACAAGAGTGGCAGAAAAAGAAATAGGACGTGCAAAATCTGGTTTGTCTGTTCTACAGTGGGTGTGTTGATGGCAAACCTGGATAAAAGAAGAAATGTGTTTGACTTCCACGAAGGAAAAGATAACCAAGGTGTGGGAAGACTTTTTGTTTAAACACTACAGAAAATCCAGAAGTATAAACATTGCATATTGTATCCACAAAACTTCAAATGGTATCTTTTAAAAGGAAAAATAAGGACATAAATTTATGCATGGCACAGTAATACAGTAATTATTAACATCAGAACGCAGGATAATTGTTCATTCAAAAGACTTGAAGACTTACGATTACACAGATGTCTCAAGTGATGCAAGTATCCTAATCATTTTGATACCATTGTGATAATAAAATCAAGAAATACTTGTACAAAAAGCAGGGTCCAGACCTCAACTCTGTAACACAAAAATCCTACGAATGTTTTCAAAATTATAAAAGCAAAACTTTATGCAAGTCCAAGACATAAGCGTTAACACTGAAAAAACTGGCACGTTATGTGTTCACCAAGAGATAAACTCTTTTTTAGGAATACAAAATGTTATTTTCTACATAAAAGTATTAAAATTTTCCTGTAGAAATGCAAGGATTGATATTAGAAATTTGCATAAAATCTAAGCCATACATAACTCACCAGCTAGCTAAGGAACTTACAGGTGGACTGCCGAGATATTGGGTTTCTCTCTACATCCCACTAAAAGAATTTTGTCAGGAATTTAAAGAACACCTGAATTTTCTCCTCATGAAATTAGAAGAGTTTGGTATCCAAGACCACGTGTATAATTCTCATAGCATAACTGAAGAGACAACTAGGGTAAATCATTATTAACAAAAAAAATTAATTATTATCATTAACAAAGACATATCCAAAGGGAAAATTAGAAAAATCAAACATACTTTTTAAAATGCATTTCAAGTACCCCAACCATAAAACAGCCATGAGACAAAGTGATACAAACATCACCCGACAGGGAGAAAGAATAGAGAAAGTAAATGTAAAAGCACCTTGCTTTAAGACATTCTACAAATACTTTAGCTAAGACGCTCATCTCAAAAGTGGAAACATAAAAATCTCATGTTTGTAGACTGACTCAGTTCTTTTTC
This sequence comes from Tapera naevia, assembly GCA_033556795.1. NCBI lineage: Eukaryota > Metazoa > Chordata > Aves > Cuculiformes > Neomorphidae > Tapera > Tapera naevia. Next base: position 5,248,332 of record JAUMJJ010000157.1, on the reverse strand, counting down.
ACTATAAAAGCACTTTAAAGTCCAAATTCAAAATCCATATAACATAGTGCCATTCACACTGGCTGATCTATTCACTAAAACCAAATTCATGGTCCTTTTAAACTGTAATTCAAAACCCCCGGAAATCACTTTGTAGAGTTTAATTAAGAAAATATTCCAGGATGAAATCTGGATCTAAACCCAGTGCTCCTGAAGCGTGCAGTGTTTAGATTGATGATGACAAGTCAGGAACACGTTTTTGAAAACAGATCTTTTAAAAGGATGTCGATGCAAGTACTTTTCTACAAAAATACTGACATTGATGCAGTAGAAGGCGATTTTAGCTGTCTTACTTAGAAACTGCTCTAACTGCTCCTCCTAATTTATATGGAATGCTATAAAAATTTAAGAACTATTTTTAAGCACAGTTTAGACCCTCAATTTTTACCATATGCTCTTCTAGCTTCTTTCTTTGGATTCCCTACAGTTGATTAGAATCTCAAATTAAATTTTCCTCAGAAGAATCACTTCATCTTTGGCATTAAAAACATATAGAATAGAATAGCCATTATTGTAACCAGGTAACTGCTCTATTATGTTTCCCTGAGTGCAAGATCCACTGCAATAAAGACAAAAATATAGAAAGGTCTCATCAGAGCAGTGATTTCATAAGTACCCAGTGCTTGGAAAGCAGCTGTTTTGGTCGCTGCATTTATGATTAACAAGTACTCTCCTATACCTATGGTCACCCATCCAAACACAAAGATCATAACAGTTCCTCCAAGGTTATTCCATGACTCTGTGCTGGACATGGAGAAGACGGTGCTCTATCAGCAGTGGGTGTTGCCCACAAGCACAGAGGTCACACCAAGGGAGCCCATCAGTCCTTACAGCACAGGCTCTCAAGGAGCAAAATTTCCACGGCTCACAGTATCTGTGAGTCGCAAAGGCTTGGAAGGCTTCCATGTGCTTTGTGAAGGGAGCCCTGGAAGCCCTGTCCTGCTGCAGACTCAGTACTTTGTGGGTGTTGGGGTGCAGGCTGCCTGGCACAGCTGAGAGTCGCTGAGCCGGGGAGTGCCGAAGGGTGGGGCTGGTGAGTGGGCAAGCGTGTGATTGGCTGCGGTGCCCGTGATGTCACAAAGGACAATCACAATGGGGACAGTTATAAGGCAACCTGGGAGGTTGGTGAGTACACACCTGCAGGGAGGCTGTGCTGGACGAGGGCCGGGGTGAAACGTGGCCTCCTGGGGGGGTGGGTTCTCCCCTGGCATCGAGGCCCCAGACGCTCACAGGATCACCTTGGGCAGGGCACGGTGCAAAGGCCTTGCTTCCTCCCAGCTGCCTCAAACCCTTTCCTACCTGCCCCCAGGTCCCTACTGCTCCAGTCCCCACTGCCCCTGCCACCAGCTCCCTCCCTCCAAGCCCCTCTGAAAACCTTCTCTCACTCCTCCTGTAGGCCATGGCTGTTCCACAACTCCTCATCCACGTTTTGCTGTCCCTCATCCAGAATGTGCTGATAGTGGGTGATGACCTGGATCTGGCCATGCACGACCGCATGCAGGAGCGTCAGGGGATGCTGAGCCGGGAGATGACTCGCCTGCTGCGTGAGATAGAGCAGAGGGGTCTGGTGCTGTGGGGCGTGGACCAGAGGGGCCTGATGCAGAAGATACAGGAGCAGCACCGATTCATCTGGAATACCCTGGTCTTTGCTGCCTTGCAGCTTTGGCAGTTCTGGGTCGTTGCTGGAGTCCTGGTCCTGCTCTTTGGGCTCTGGTGGTTGTTCAGGAAAAGGAGCCATGAGATAGACACCAGCGATGAGAAGAGTTCCAGTCGAAATATGGAAGAGGTGGAGGAGAAAAATGGCCTGGAAAGGATTTCTGAAGAGCACGTACAGTGCCCAGTTCAGGACTCAGCCAAAGAGTTCAAGGAGGCAAAGAACCTGGTGTTCACTTTTGTCCATATCATCAGGCACCTGTCGTCAAACAGTTTCTTCCCAGTGCTGCAACGCCCCATCGAGGTGGGAATTACCTTTGAAGGCTGTGAGGATGATTCAATCTACCACTTCCTTGTACCCATGAAGCCCCCTCGTGGGCACGCATTCCACATGAAGATGTGCATTGCAGAGGATAAGTCTACAAGGGAATTCTGCATCCGTGTGGAGTTGGTGTGCACCTGCACGGTGGAGCAGCGGGTGCAGAAGACAGGCTGCTTGCTCCACCAGTCTGAGGAGGAGCTGAGGGGGAATCAGGGCCTCAGCCTCCTGCACACCCTCTGCACCGGCTTCTACCTGGATGTGGAGAAAACCGCCTGCTGGTTCAGTCAAAATGTGGAAGAGATCTGGAAGACTTTGCCTCAGTCTTCCCAACACAGTGTAACGGTGTTGCCCTCCAGTCGTTCCTGCAAACTACAGGTGACAAAAGGCAGCCAGAAAATCTTCAGAATTGAGGTGGAATTTGGGGTGCAGCTGGGCGACTCAGACGTCTTTCTGAGTAGTCAGACTGCAGAGGCCAACTTCACCCCAAGCACAGCGTGGCCAGAGAGCTATGCTATGGCAGTGTTGTAGTTCTTCAGGTCCTCTACGACACCTTCCAACTCAAATGACAGCAGGCCTGCATCTGCATCCTGGTGTACAGAAGGTTTTCCACCTACACTTTCCAGACAGTAGTGATGCACCTCCTGACCATTGTGCACCTATCCAAGGCACTCCTTGGGAAGCTGGTGCCACAAAACTGAGCACACTGGACAAGGAAAGCAGGCTGCTCTGTTTGCACAGGGAATTGCTGCTGCACCATTCCTCCACAGCAAAAGCTCCCTCTGGGCAGTCAGGCCCGATGCAGCTGAAGAGGCCGTTGCATGAAGTGTTTGTAAATAAATGGCGTGTTTGAACAAATGCTGCGTCCCTGCGTGCCTCAGCATCGCTTTGTCAGGGAACACAGGCACAGGGTGCTGCCTGCTCAGCGGTCACATACTGGGGAGCATTTTGTAAAAGTGCTGGTAAAGTGGACTCTGGTTTCTCTGATTCCCCCACTTGTCTGTGCTCCCACGTTTAGCTGTCTGTGTTCCCCTCTGCAGCTGTGCACTTTGCCCATGTACTGTTGGGAGCCTGAAGTGGCTTCATTGGGAGCCACGGGCAAACCAATCCCTGGCAGACCCACAGCACTGCCTTTGGGTGACACCAGCGAGATGGGTATCACGCTGTATGAGCAGGGAGCACTTTGCAGAGGGCACAACTTCCACCATTGCTGGGGCGGGGGGGATGTCTGACTGCTGCGACTCCTGTACAACATGAGACTCATTCACCACACCCTCTCATGACATACAAGCTCATATTCTCACCACCATAACACGGGAGAGTTGAACACATGCAAGAACGTCAGGGAAAGCTTTTGAGATGTCTCCTATTCAAGCCATGCACTTGGGCAGTCCTTGCCACGTTGTTGAGAAGCAGTGTCATGATGATGCCTGTGTGGTGCAAGAGGTGCCCTCATACCTCTATGTGAGACATCTCCTGTGCAAATCCAGTTATGTGACACAGGCAAATTTTTGAAGGATCTTCGATACTTGCCATGTCAAAAGAATTACCAAATTGCCTATGTTTGAGCATTAGAAAAGCCCAGGGTCTTCCCTGTTTTCATTTAGGTGGTGCAGAACATGACTAGTTCTTCCATGATGCACAAAGCTATCAGGACCTTCCTAAGATCATCTAAGGATGGGTCTTAGGAAAATGAAATTAAAATTGGTATGCGATTGTATCTCTGTGTCTTTAACAACAATGGGTTGTCACACCATGGCCTAACCTTTCCTACAAAAAATTTTGTTTCACTGCTCAATGGCCATAGTAACACTTTGTTTACCATGCATCTTTTCTGATTCAAAGAGCTAAAGCACAATGCAGTTTTGATATAAGAAGGCAAGAACAGAAACGTGTTATTTGTGCAAGGTATTTTGTTATTTGTGCGAAGTATTCATTTGAATTCTTGCATGATAGTTCAGTGCTCTGCATTCCTCCAGCTGCAAAGAGCAAGCTCTGAATTACTGTTAATGGCAGTTGCTTATCTGTTCTTTTGAACGTACTGCATGTTTCTTGTTGCTTCTTTTCCCTCTTGTGCACCTTTGAGCTTTCAAACCAACAAAGATTCTTACCTGGAAGGTTCATCTTGCCAAGTTCTTTTTGATCTTGAGACCAGGCTGAGAATCTGGTGTACCAAGAAGAATGACAAGCTCTGATTGAGACCGCGAAGACAATGCCATCATAGTCCTTTGCACCCCAACAGATTGTTACCAGAAAGTCAGACTTGCCAGTGTCCCAGGCCAGGTCTCTTTCATCACATTAACTGTTCTCATTCCAAGAGTATTCAGGTTTTCCAGGCTCTTTGACAATTTCCTGCCACGGACAGGAACATTTTCCACTAACTCAGGTTGCTCAAAGCCTCACCCAACCTGGCCTTTAACACCTCCAGTGATGGAGCAGCCACGATTTCTCTGGGCAACCTGTGCCAGGGCCTCCCCACCCCCACAGGAGAAAAAAATTCTTACTAAACTAAAAATTCTATCTAAACTAAATATGTTGTCTTTCAACTTAAAAACTTCCCCCCCTTGTCCTGTCCTTGTACTCCCTGATCAAGAGCCCCTCCCCATCTTTCCTGTAGCCCACTTTAAGTATTGGAAGGCTGCTCTAAGGTCTCCCTGGAGCCTTCTCTTCTCCAGGCTGAATAAGGCCAACTCTCTCAGCCTGTCACCATAGCAGAGGTGCTCCAGCCCTCAGATCGTTTTTGTAGCTTCCTCTGGACTCACTCTAACAGATCCATATCTTTCCTGTGCTGGGGGCAGGTGAGGTGAGATCTCATGAGAGCAGAGGGGCAGAACCACCTCCCTTGATCTGCTGGCTACGCTGCTTTTGATGCAGCCCAAGATACGCTTTGCTTTCTGGACTGCGAGTGCACATTGCTGGCTCATATCGAACTTCTCATCCATGAGCATCCCCAGGTCCTTCTTTTCAGTGCTGCTCTCAAACCATTCTCTGCCCAGCCTATACTTGGGATTGGGATTGCTCCAGACCAGGTGTAGGACCTTGCACTTGGCCTTGTTGAACTTCATAAGATTTGCACAGGCCCATCTCTCAAGCCTGTCCAGGTGCCTCTGGTTGGCAGATATATTACAAGGCCCATTGACTTGATAACATAGGGAACAACATCCCTGTTATTATTTGGCAGACAAGGAGGAAAGTCCAGCTGTCTGGGATGGACAGCACGTGAAACTGTGGTCTCTGCTCTTCTCATTCTCTTTGGTATATTTGGTATATCTAATCATGCCCCTTAATACAGCATAGCAATACTTTATAATGAGAGCTCCTTTTAGGTTATAAACCTGTCCATGAATGGCCTCTAGCTGGAGCCAGAGACTTACGTATTTCACTATGGTGCTGAAGAAGCATAACAAGTGGACAGCTAAAGACATTCTTCACCTCTCCAACACGTAAATGTTCCAGTGTCTATAGCTGGGCCCTAGTTTTCTTAAAGCAACGCGAGCTGAGGAAGAGAGAGAAACAGCCCTTTCAAATATCTGGCCACCCTACAGGGGAAAAAAGGATTGGAATTGCCCATAACATAGTTGCTGAGTTTCTTTCCTCCTCTTTCACAGCTGTTTCTTTTCTTCTCTTGATGCAAAATGCAAGAAAACAAGAAGAGCCTTCAATCAGAGTACAAGTTAGGTCACTGTAAAGATCAGAGGTTAATCCTTTAATCCATTAATCCATTGCAAAGGACAAGGTAGAGAGAAATATACCTATGTTGAGCGTTGAGTGCTTTAAGAGTCTGCAGCAGCAGTGGCCTGAAAGATCTGATCCCAGCAAAATGAAGGAGTAAAGTACACACATGCATTGCCAGGGTCTTTTGATCACCACTGAGTTGGTCCCACTGGAGGTGTGATTGGCAGATCCCATGGCCAAATTCAAAGCAGACCAAGGTCTCTGGACTTTGGCAGGGTGACAAAGCTGAATCCTGGCCTGAGCGCAGCCGCTGTGGCTCGAATTCCTCTCTGTGCAAGCATGATATATCAGTACCCCTCACAGTGCTTACTGGGTCCTGGTATCTCCTCAGAGATACGTTCTGGTCAAAGCATCCCCTCAGAGGATAATATGTCTTTGTATTTCTGCAGAAGACTATTGAAATCAGTACCTGATGACCCTGCTGAAGCTTTCTTAATGAGTTTGACAAGCTGTGGGTGACAGCCAGAGGGATTATGAAGAGCAAATTTTGGCCAAAATAATGTGCTGTTGAGTCATCTCATAAAGTCATTAGTCACTTCACTCTGGTGCCAGAGCTTTTGCAACTCCTTTTTCCATAAGCCTTCCTCATTGTGGTTTCTGCCCTCACTGTTAGGGATGGGAGAATAGGCTTTAGTCGGATCAGAGATAGTGGGAAAGCCTCATGCCAGGGGGCAGTCGGTTGTTTTTTTCTGCCAGGGCTAGACCTTTCTCCAGAAAAGGTTGCGATCCCTGTAGTCCCTGTTCAGTGCACTGACCGCCCCAAGGTGAACTACAAGCTGCAAGAGATGTTTGTCAAGCTGAAGGCAGATCACAGAAAGAACAGATCTAAAAATTGGGTGAGCAATTGAATGGATAAAGTCTCTTAGCCACATCAGTTACAGCCATTGTTTGCCAAGCAGATTAAAATGACATGTACACAAAATACTGGTAGAGAATGGTGGAAAAGTTGCTATTTGCAAACAACATTCTTTCAGGAATCATGCATGTTTCATGTAACAATTAATGGAAGCTGGTGTGCAAGTGTTATGACCCTATATTGTTTTAATATGGTTTACCACACAATCGAGTTATTACAATACTATTGTTGTGTATTATTATATACTGTTAAAATTATTAGAATATTATTTCAATATTTCTTACATAGGGTCGTGGAAACTGTAGGCCAACAGTATCACCTTACTCTTCTCTGTGATGAGCTGGCTTCTGAGCCCAAACCTCTTCTCCCATAGTACTCCAAAGTCAGGCAGTTCCCATACTGCATCACACAATTTTAGCAGTGGGTTATTTTTAAGACATGCAGCCTTCCAAAGAGTCCTGCCTCTAAGAAAGGGCTTGAACTCTGGAAGGTGACTAGTGTATGCCAGATGCATCATGCGGAAATACTATCAGATGATCTTCGGCTCTTTTACAATAGAAACATGTCATTTTTCAGTGGTGTATTGTCATTTAGAGTTAAGTGACTGAAACAAAGCAGTTAAATGTGACTTTGCCTAATGTAAATCAAAAATATTTAGCAAGAGGGAGATAACCCTTTTTTTTGAGAACTACATCTTCCAGAGAGAACTGTTCTGATGGCATATTCTTGAATTAATTCCAGCTTGCTTTGATTTTTCCTCCTTTTTTCCTCCACCTGTGCCATGACAGCAGTGCACCACTTGCTTTCCTGAAGAAATCCTTCTCCGAGGATGGAGGGAACCTTTGCACAGCCATAGTGGCCCACAGCATCAGCACCCGAGTTCCATTCTTACTCTGCCCTTTGTGAAAAACTATAACCTGGGTGCCTCAAATTTGTTCCGAGCCAGCCTGAACTGGTGGCTTCAGAGGGTGCTACACCAGTTGGGAGCTTGCTCTTCTGATTGCCACACGTTTCTCCATGTCTGAGAGGCAGGAATCTTTCTAGACACATTGTTAACCCAGCTGTGGGTCACGAAATTGAAGAAACATAGGATGGTTTGGGTGGAAGGGGCCTTAAAAATCACCCAGTTCCATCCGCCCTGCCATGGGCAGGGACACCTTCTACTTCACTAGGTTGCTCAAAGCCCCTTCCAACTTGGCCTTGAACACCTCCAGGGATAAACCTAGATAAACTTGCAGCAAGCAGGTAAAAATCTCCATATTAGGAAGTACTCATATCATGAAAAATGAGTGACTACCCAAATTTCAGCCATTTCATCTCCTGTATAATCACATTTACATGTACAGTATCTTTCCTTTTTTGAATAAAAGGAACACAGAATCTACAGTGTAGGCAACTAAGCAAACACTAACTTCAGGATTGTAAGGTATTTAACTTTCAGTGAGACATAAATTAGATTTATTCGATCTCTACTGTAAAAGCATTCATAGTGTTCATTCCCCTAGACTCCACCTTCTAAATCAGGAGACCCAGCCACGCAAAGTCCTGACTTTTCCCTTTACTCCACATGCAGGGCTTTTGGCTGAACAAATGCAGCACTCTTCCCCAAGATGGTGAGAAAGGGATAGGAGCCCTCCTTCCTCAATTCAGCTAAACTGCCAGACAGTATTTTAGCTCCCTCCTTTGGCCCAAAGCTTCTGTGTGTGTTTGTGGTTTGTGACTTAGAAGAGAATATAAAAGGGCTTATTTTATTAACAGCCAATAGACACTTCAAAGCAAAAATGTGGTTAAGAAATTAATCACTCTGCACCTCCAAAGTGAGATTAATTATGGCTTTGAAACTAAGACAGAAATGAGCCAAAAGCTAAATGCCTGAATCACTTTCTTAAAATAGAGCCAAGACTTCAATGACTATGGTATGTGTACTGGTAAAGATAAATGCAGGGCCATCTAATTTTCTTCCTTTAAAAGATAATGTTAAAGGAAAACGTTAAAGTAATGTTCAGGTGTTGGTCCTTACCTTCTCAATTGTCTGGGGAAAGTGTTTCCCTTTAGCAGATAAGGTCTTGTCTGATAATACTTTCCCAGATGACTGAAAAGGTTTTACTTCCCACTCTTCCTATTTTTTTTGTCTAAAATTTCGAATTAGCTTCCTCTGAGGAAATGCCTACTTTCTGTGTCTACCAGGGCAAAGAAGGCCATTGTCTGGGGAAAATGGCTCTGATGGGAATGTGAATGCAGGGACAGGGCATTAACATTTACTGAGTTGAGTTACAAACCGGATGGAGTTTCACCTAAGGGATTACATTCATAGATTCTTGGTGGATTTTTTCTCCATGGTTCCTCCCAGTGCACAATTTGCTGGCAGGAAAATATGGCCAGCCCCAGCTGCAGCAACAAGGGTGCATTTTTAAATAACTGTTGCCACCAGTTGCTGCTTTGGGAGTTGGATGCCAGCAGCTCCTGTGAAGAGGACGAGATGATCTCTGCCTGCTCCCATGCCCACAGCCTCCATGATCACAAATGGAGTCCATTTCACAGGTGAGGCTGTCACCAGTGGAGCCCCTACAATGACCCTGACACATTTTCTGAGCTCATCTGCTTGTTTCAGGGTCTGGCTGAGCCAATGTTGTCACTTTCCCAGCTGCATGGCCTTGCAGTCAGCATTGTTCTCAGTCCCCTCCAACTCCTTCTAGATTATTGTCAGTATTTTGTAATTTTATTTCCACTGATGAGTACATTTTTTTCCTCAAACTGTATAACACCAAAAATCTCAGTTGGCAGAACAGATTTGTCTTTTCGCTAAATCATTTGAACACAAGATACACTTTTTCCCAAGGACTGGAAAGGCTCAACTTCCCATAATAAACACTTGTCTAATGCACTCTTTGTCTTTATTTTCAAAAGCACAAAATCTCTGACTAGAACTATTATAAATTACAGCTTTGCAGTGCAGGGATAAAGTGCCCGGACAAAAATGTTGCAGTGATATGAAAGGGAAATTCAAACGTCAACATCAAATCCTTAGACACCTTTGAAAGAGTTTCCTGTTTTTCCAGTCCTTTAGGGCCAGGCTGTGAGTTCACGTAGAGCTTGCTCAGAGCTTATTTACATGAGTAGGCCATCTCACGCTTGGGGTGGCACATCTGCTAGCAGTGCCTCACTTCTGTGGATGACCAGCAGAATTTACAGCAGAAACCCACCCAAAAGCACACTCCTTACTTCAAATCACATGCCAAAAATGGGCAAAAGCTTCAAACACATCAGCTTCCAGAAGATGGGGCAGCCCTTCTTTTCCTAGAACCACCCATTTCCGCATCATCCTGTGTGTTTCAGAGGGCATTTGTAGTGCACAGGACTATTCACTTATCACATTCAGCAGATAATGTTGGTACAGAGCTTGCTTCCACATGATGGTCCTTCCGTGGTCCACAAAGCACTGTGGTGCGTTTGCGTCTGTTGCTGTTTTGGAGTCAGGATGAGCAAAGATGGTGGTGTCAGCCCAAAGAGAGATTAAGTGATTGTTGAGGAATTTCTTTATCACCATTCAGTGTAAACAAAGATTAGAGGCAGTCTAGTAAGATTTTCTTACAGCTGTGAGCCACTTCTGCAAACAGAAGGGAATACAATGCTAGGCAGAATTGGATAGCCAGCTCCAAAGGAGTTGTTGCAAAACAGGAGGATGTGGACTCGTAGCACCCAGGTAAAGTGAGGACGAAGGTGTTGTTCTGCCTGCATTGTGTTGTTCCATGGCGATGCCTTATGGACCAGCAAGGCACCAAGCCCAGATAGCTGGGCTTGTGTTAGTCCCAGCTGAGCCTCACTCCAGCAGTGCTCCTTGTAGGGCAGTGTTTGTCCCCTGGGTGAAGGTCTCGGTAGGCAGTGGGGTTGCAGGACCCCTGATGTACAGATGAGATCAAGTAGGAACTCAAGTTTTGCTGAAAGTTTAGTGAATCTATCTGAAGTGTCAGTTCTGATTGCTTTCTCTGATGAACTGCTTTTATTTAAGAGGATGGCTAATTCTGCATACCAGGCCTTGAGTTCTTATCAGAAGAGGTGAGTTGTGCGTGATATAGAAGAGTACATAAGTGTAGCTTCCTATATTTCAGTCACTGCTTCCTTCCTTTCAAGCAGGCCCTGAAAAGCATACAGAGCAGAGCAGAAATAAAACACTATCCATCTCTGGCAATGAAAAACTACTTTTATCCCAAAAGGGAGAATAGTAACATTTTCCACAGTTGAAGGTGCGGGCATGTGGCAAAGCAGGTCCTGTTACGTGCTTGGATGCCACCCAGCCCACATCTCATCACTGTTTACTCTGTAAATATTAATTTCCCAGGGGGAACAACTGTTGTACAGTACAGCCATAGATAAAGAACTGCTCTGGAAAAAAAAAATAAACCCACACTCGTGCCTCACTACTGCAGCATTCCTGAGACAAGGCTGCATTTTATCATCTGCAAAAACAGCTACATTTGCTGTGCCGAGCTGTAACTGGAATTTTGACTCCCTCATTACGACCTCCATCAGAGAAGTGAGCCAACTTCTCTGGGGTATAATTTGAATTCTACCCAGTTCCATGGCTTTCCCAAGAAAAAGATAGCACCCTAGTGCATGGATTTGGATAAGAGACTGGCCTGGCTCAGCTGCTGCAAGAGGACCTGCTGCACGCAAAACTTAATCTTACCTGAAAGTCAATCAGGGCCTCATGCATCCATTGTTGCTACAGATGTTAAAAAACATCTCCCACTTTTTAGTCTCTTTCTGTGCACAGTAAGGAACGAGTAATGAGCTTTCTCCCTCCACTTGCCTCTGTTTATGTTGAAGTTGCTGCTCTCTTGAAGGCTGAGCAAAAGCAGCCCTCCTGTAGCATTCAGGCCACCCAAAGGGAGTGGGTCCCAACAAGTCTGCCAGAAATGCCTGGCTTCCTCCAACCCATCAGTCAGACCTCTTATGTTGCAAAGCTGCTCCCAAAAGGCCAGGGCTGGACATCCTTGCTATCACAGTTATCTGGGGTTTTGCTCATCTGATCTGAAGAGGTTCAAAATCCCCGAGGGCAAGGCTCCAAGTTAAACTTAAGCCCAAGTCCTGTGCATGCTGAATAAGGGACACATCAATCCACAGTGGAAAATTGCAGGAACTCTCTGAGAAGTTCCTCTTAAAGCTCATCATGGGAGGCTCCTCTCCTGCCAGGGTGTCCTAACACCAAACAAGTGAATATTATGCTTCTTCTGTGGCATATTTCATAGAATCACAGAATGGTTTGGGTTGAAAGGGACCGTAAAGATCATCCAGTTCCACTCCCCCTGCCATGAGCAGGGACACCTCCCACTCAATCAGTTGCTCAAAATCCCATGGCCTTGAGCACTTCCAGAACACCCACAGCTTCTCTGGGAAACCTATGCCAGTGCTTCACCACCCTCACAAGAAAAATTTGCTTCCTAATATCTAATCTAATTCTCCCCTCTTCCAGCTTAAATCCATTCCCCCTCATCCTGTCCTTGCACTCCCTGATGAAGAACCCCTCCCCTGCTTTCCTGTAGGTACTTTCAGCACTGGAAGGCTGCTCTAAGGTCTCCCTGGAGCCTTCTTTTTTCCAGGCTGAACAAGGCCAGCTCTCTCAGCCTGTCCTCATATTGGAGGTGCTCCAGCCCTCAGATCATCTTTGTGGCCTGCTCTGGACTTGGTCTAACAGATTCGAGTCTTTTCTGTGCTGAGGACTCCAGAACTGAATGCAGTATTTCTTTTAGGAAGATAATTTCTGCACCCACTGACTTAAAAGGGAAATACCCGAGAACATGAAAATAAGGCCATTGCTGAGGGTTTCTGGCCCAATGAGGACTGCTTGCTGGAGAAAGATTTCTCAGTTTCATTGCATCTATTAATGGGATTCAATTAAGCTGCCAGAAATGATAAGCATTTAGAGGGACATCAACCATCACTCCTCACTACCAAACAAAATCTTTGTCATGTCAGCAGTCATAAATCTCAGTGATTGTATTTGGGAAGCATTATGCACTGTCACTCATCACCAAGATTTAATTCAGCTTCCCTCAGGGCTCCATTGTATCTGGTAGGGCAAGGTAAATGTCTTGCATTGTTGGTACACAAGAAAGGAGTGTTTAGGGGATATACCAATCATGTCTGTTTTCACTGAATAATAAACAAATAAAGGTTCCTTCTAAAACAAATTGAAGGTTGCAAGTGGGAGGTTGGTCGAAAATCAAATTTTCTGTTCCTTGGGGAAGTCAGGTTCTTTAAACACTTGGTTTGATACCATATCAGGGCAAGACCTCATAGCAGCCTTCCAGTACTTGGCCTACTGGAAAGATGAGGAGGGGCTCTTTATCAGAGAGTGGAGGGATAGGATGAAGGGGAATGATTTTAAGCTGAAAGAGGGGTGATTTAGACTAAATATTAGGAAGAATTTTTTTCCTGTGAGGGTGGTGAGGCACTGGCACAGGCTGCCCCATCCCTGGAGGTGTTGAAGGCCAGGTTAGATGGGGCTTTGAGCAACCTGATCCAGTGGGAGGTTGGAAACACCCCCCCATGGCAGGGGGTTTGGAACTGGATAGGTTTTAAGGTCCCTTTCAGCCCAAAAAATTCTGTGATTCTATATTTCTGAGAGAAAATAAAATACTCCTATTTTTCACACAAAAGCATTTGCCACAAAGTTCTGGGCATGTTTAAACCTTCCAGCCCTGCCTGGTTTGCAGAACACAGGCTGTTCAATGCAATTCTGGTCCCAAAGGGCTTTTGCCTCTGATTTTTGCCCATGCAGTCTCTCACAATGCACACATGTAAACAGCAACTCAGATAGACACAGATTAACATCAAACCCACAGCAGCTAAAAGCAACTGGCCAAACTGAAATGGTGAACCCTGGAATGACCAAATGGAGGAAAAAAATTCTTTGTTTTCTGGTAAAGATAAGGAATGGGAAAATGTCAGCAAAACTGGTACTATCCCATAGGATGTATCTTTTTGCAGCAACAGGAATTTGTCTCACAGATGCTTTTCAGCAGGAAGTCCTTGACCAGCTGTAGGACAAAGCAAGCTCTTATCCAGTGGAAGGAGCCCCTGCACATGGCAGGAGGGGTTAGAGCCATGTGACTTTAAAGTCTCTTCCAACTCAAACCATTCTGTGATTCTATGATTCTGTGAATATAGAGCAGACAGAAAAGAAGAAGGACATAACAGTTTTCTCTCCATGAGAATACAGCCTCAACACCTTGGGTCATGTTACCAGCTGTGATCTCTGCAGCCATCACTGCAGATGATCCATGGGCAGGTCTCAAAAAGATGAGATGTTAATAGGAATCATGAGTGGAAGCACAGGAGAAAACAGGAAAGCTTGAAAGTAGAGCAAGATGTTTACCATTGATGAAATTCATGCTTGCCCAGGAGAGTATCTGCTGAGCCATGGAGATGAAGGAAGAAGCTGTGATGTGCTTGGGAAAGCTGAGCTGGCAGATAGCTACAGGGAGATGATGTGGGGTGGGAAATACCATCTCCTCATGCAGCATTTGAGAAGATGTGCTTGTGCTATGGATGCACCAGGCTCAAGTGGGAGCTTTGCTGCACAGATGGACTGGCAAACAGATGCTGCAAGGAGCAAAATGGGTGCCTTGGACCAATCTGGGGAAGTCTCAAGGACTCTCTGGTGTGGCAAGCCTTAGATTTACTCAACATCTTTGTGGTGGGAGTTGTCCACCATCTCTTGAGTTTCCCAAATTGTCGGACATTTTTCCAAACCTCTATCTGGGGAGGTTAAACTATGACCCACTCAGAGGTGCTTTTGTTTTTTACCTAGATTCTTAAGGGCCTGGTGGCAAATTTCTTCCTGAAATCAGGCTCCTTCCTTGCACACTGGCAAGCCAAAACAGTCACTCTGTGCTGATGGAGCCTCTGGAAAATGTTGTTTCACGCTTGGCTATTCAGCACCCTGCACCAGGCACAGGAGGCATTTCGGTCCTTGGGCTTCATTTCAACACTGTCAATATTGACTTTCTCTTTCCTTAATAAGAAGGGATTCAGGGAGGTGAGAGGGACAGGAAAGGACGTTTACTATTTGCTCTTGCTTTGTGAGCTGAGCAGAAGAAAGAGACATGCAGGGCTTGGCCGGAGGTGACCTGCCCCTCTGCCGAGGCATTTCACTTACATCAGTACTCCCGTTCCAACAACCAGCATGAGGAATGCAGCACCAACTCTTCCTCACCAGCAGGCAAGTGCATGAAAAACTGGGTAGCCAACATGAAACCCCGTGTAACCTTGGGGAACAGTTTACCTTGATTGTGCTTGAAAATAGAAGTGTCGGATCGGGAAGGTTTTGCCACTTTCTGCACTGTAGAAAGGGGTTTTGCCATGAAGTAGAGGAAAGGCCACATTGAAAATCAGCTGCTCTATGGTGTGTGTTCCCTTCTGATTCTGCAGATCAAATACTAGCCATTGGGATGTGCTGCCCAGGGAGGTGGTGGAGTCGCCGACCCTGGAGGTGTTTAAGGGGAGACTGGATGACACTCTGAGTGCCATGGTTTAGATGATGGGTTGGTGTTAGTGTTGGTGTTACTGTTGGGTTATAGGTTGGACTTGATGATCTCAGAGGCCCTTTCCAACCTTGTGATACTGTGATACTATGATACTGGGTGCCCAGTAATGGCTGTCTCAAAGAGTCTTCTGCTAAGAGCAATGAGATCAGGTCAGACAGAGCTTGGCCTCTAGACATCAAAATGACTTCTCCTACCTATACTGCCCATGTCCAAAGGTTTAGTTTGGGTCTTCAGGAAGTGGATGTTTTTCTAAATTCCTGTTTCTGGAGTCAGGCAATTGTGTTATAGGTTTTAACTTTTACAGAAGCCATTGTTTCTGTGGCTACATATGGAAGGGAAAGCACAAAACCCCAATGAAGAGAAACATCTTCTGTTATTATAAAAAAAAAAAAAAACAAACATCATGGTTTGGGGAAGCTTAATTTACAATTTGTGAAATCTGAGATTAAGAGCACTGCATATCCATGATACTTGAACAACAGTGATTTCCCCTCCTTAATTCAGTACAAAAAGGTAAGAAGACCTAAAAAAACAAAAAAAAGACCTTCAGCCTCCAGCTCACACAAGCTCAGTCTGAAGAGCAACCCAGTGAGGCAGATGGGAAGCCCAAGCACACATACAGCCTTGAACCAATGGGTCTGGCCAGTTGTGTGTGCCACAGCCAGAGCATAGCAAAGTGCAGGATCAGGGCTTTTAGCAGGCACTGGCCACTGCTGGCAGCCCTGGGGCAGTGAACAGCCTTTCCACGCTGTCCTTCAATCCTGCTCCTAATGGCAGTGATGATTCAGGCTTAATGAAGGAGCACACCTTCATCTGCGTGCGAGCAAGATTTGCTTCATCTTTGTTTTACCACTGCCAGTGACGGCGCCTCAAGGCCTGAACAATAATCTCATTCTCTTATTTTGTAAACACAAAATAAAAATAAATGTGCATGGAAGTCACCAACAGATTAACAACCTGCAGCTGGAACGTAGGTGGCTAATTCAGCCTCCTCTAACTGAGCTGTGCCAAAGTTCTCATTTGTATAATTTGACACCTCCCTACAGGTTATCCATGAGGAGGATTAAGAGAAGATGGGTTTTCGGAGGGAGCTGAGGTTTGTTTGAGGCTTGTTTTGAAACTGCACACTCAACAGAGTGTAAAGATTGTGCAGATTGTGTTAGGATAAACTGCTGCAACACCTGTCTGAAATGAGAAGTGTAAAGGGCTGATCCAGAAATCCGAGAGGGTTTTTTTTGGCAAAGCTGGAGGCCTGGTTTCAAAAAGCACTGAATTCAGATCCACACTCACAAAAAATGGTCTCTAAGTTAAATACTTTCAAAATCTAAGTCGATTCCAGGTTGTTTTCAGCATGAAGACATATAAAAAACTTCTGTAGCAGAAGAGGCAAAACAAAAAGTTGAAATGCAGAGCTATATTTTTTTATGTCCCTCAGATTCTTTCTTTTCTAAGCTGAGTTACTGTGTTATTGTGGATTTATTCAAGCACAAAGGGTCAGCACTTCAGGAGGAATAGACAGATCAGCCAAAATGTCCAAGACAATGCTGCCTGTTTTCAGCACTAGTTGGGAGTACCTTGCAGCAGGCATGGGTGAGTAGGCCCTGGTTGAAGTTAAATGCAGCTAATCCACAGTGTGAAGCTCAGGGTACCTTTCACCACGTTCTCTGGATCACAGGAACGCATCTGTAATATTCAGGAAAATATGCCCTCTACCTTTTCCATGGCTGAGCTCATGTTTAAAATCGAGCAGTGAAGATACTTTTTGACCACACAGAGTTTGTCTCTTTGCAGGAAGGGAGAGAAGAGACTGAGAAACATCCCACACAAATGAACAAAGGGAATAATAGGAGCCATTCTGCAGGCAGACTGCTGTGTTCTTGGACACATTCACATGGATAAAGGAGATCAAATAAGAGCCTCCAAGGCTGCACAATGATAAGAGAAAAATATTACAATGTTGTTCTGCAGGCAGGATTGTGCAGTGATTTTACAGCAATTTGTCCAACACAGCTCCCCAGTGCCAAAATGCAATCACTAACCCTTCCCTTAGACTCCTGGCTTCTCTGCAGAGCCACAAGAGCATCTGATAATTCCCTGGCAGCCCCAGCCGTGACAGCCTTGTGCAAAGACGTGTTAAGTTGAATGTCCGGTTTGTGTGCTTTTCACATAGAATTAGGCCAAAACAGAGGCACAGCACAGAGAGGGATGTCCACATCCCTTCTCTGACACTGATCCACACTTCGGTCTTGGCAAGTCATCTACTTGCAGTCTGAGTCCTGGGAGTCAGGGTTGTAGGAGGCATAAGGGGGACCAGGACTCTCTTTGTGCTGCCGTGCAGCCTCCCTGGACATCTGCACCCAGAGGTGTGTCCTGATGGCAAACGGATAGGTATGGGACAGAGGAGCAGATGGAGCTGAACTGGGTGGTGGAAGCCAGCTGTTGGGCAGCAGAGTCCAAGGTGGGATACAGGCAGGTGGACCCCAGGTGGGGAGGAGGGTGGAGGCTCTCTTCCTGTGGTTCAAAAGGAGGTAATAACCAACATTTCTTCTTGGCTGACTAGAGCTTCAGTTAGAAGCAGTGACAGGGCAGTACATTGCTGGCAATTCCAGAAAGCTGGAGTTGGGCTTTTGAAGAGGAACAACCCAGCAAATATTAACCAGAGCTTGCTTCCAGACAACTCTGGTTGATATGGAGTCCAGACAGCAAGCAAAGACAAACAAGCACAATCTGCACTCTAAGTCCATTAGAGCTTCATCCCTGTGCTGTCAGAGCAGCAGGCAGCAATGCTGCACCAGCTCTGAGGCTGGCAGGCTGCCTCTGGACTGGGTCAGGAATGGAGAGGTGTGTCTCCCAGATCCCCTGTTTCTCTGTTGGGTGTTTCCACGCAGCTACAAATTGCACCACTTCTGACGCAGGTCATCTCGTAACTGTGCCATCTGCCCTGCTCTCTCTCACTGCCTCTGAAGCCGAGTGTTTACACCAAACCCCAGAGATGAGGCAGTGCTTTGAGAGGCTTGAAAGATGGATGATGTTAAACATCTCTAAAAGGAGTCCTGGTTGCAAAGATTATTTCTAAGCGCATCCAAAGGAGCCTCTTCACCTCTGCTTCCTGCCAGCAGAATCACTCAGGGCATCAGTGTTTTAAACAGATGGATGGTAGCCCAATGAGAACAACAGCAGCTTTCATATTCAGCCTCCAGTCCAAGTCCTTCCAGGAGAGGCTGTTGTGAATAGCAGATATAAATATCAAAGCTAGCCCACAACATCAGCCAGGTGTGTTGGGGGAGCCAGAGTGCCTGTGTTGTGGGTACATCGTAAGCATTATCTCCCCAAACAGGAATCCCTCTTCCAAGAGTGAACAAGCGAGAGCGGGGTCATTTGGGGCTACCAAAAACATGCATGAAGTGCCTGTCTCCAGCTCTGCTTTCACAGTTACTGAACTCAGGTGGGTGGTAGGACATTCCTGGAGCATTCCTCCCCAGGGAGTGTGTCAGGTGTCAAGCAGGGCAGTGCTCAACACCAAAAGCAATGGGTACTGAGAGCTGATAGAGAGACCGTGAGTCAAAAAATCAGCCAGCTTCATGATGTTCGCTTTAATCCAGACTTGGAGGTGTTCAGATAACATGGTTGGCACCTCTGATTGCAGAGATAGTCACTTAGAAAAGAATGGAGGGAGTCAAGCCCACTTGTGCCAGAAAAAAAGCTTGAATCCCAAAGACGAGCTGGTTGTCCAGAGGGTCAGGTTGTCAGCTCCTGGTTTTCATGCTAAGGTCATCACGGGCAGGGCAAAGGTGAATGCTGTTGTCCCCCACAGTCATCCTCTGAAGTGACACCAGGTCAGAGGAGAACCCAGGCTGAGTGATTTTGTCAGGGCATCCAGCAGGACCTCCCAGACAGCCCTTCCCCAGGCTGACTCAGACCAGCCCTTGTACCCAGGACTGGTATATGGGCTCCTACATGTTTGCAGTGGTCCGTGTGCCAAAGCCAGGAGCCCACGCAATTATCACTAAATCATTAGTGGAGTCTAATTTCTTTTCTAAGCCTTGCTTCAGGAAGCATGGCTTGTCCTGTCCCAGCCAAAAGAGGTTTGGTGCCAGCATGTGCCAGAGTAGGTCTGCAGACAGGTTGTGGGAGCCCAGGAAAGAGCCCCTGGTGAGCTGCACAACGGGAGTTGGTTGTTCCTTGGCCAGGAGCAGTCCTGGCAGAGGACCCTGCCCAGTGAAGCAGGTAAAGGGACACAACAGCCCATTGCCTGTGCTGAAGTCCTAGGAAATGACCGTCCCCTATGGTGGGACATCCATATGTACAGCTTCCTTGAGTCAAAGAAACCTCATCGGCAAGAGCACGTTTGGCCTGGGATTGCTCTTTCTACACAGGATCTTTGCTAGTCTAAAAAACATAGCATAAAATATTGTCTGCTAAACTGATCTTACTGTCCCAGTGAAAGCTTTGAGTGTTCTGGACTTAGTGTAAATAAATAATGTAGAAAGAATAATACAGAGCTAATAAAGCTCTTATCTGGAAAGATTGCAGCCTAAACTCCAGCACAATGAATATAATGAGTGTTGAATCATGCCTGGAGCATCCTAAGTAAGCGGCAGTGGTTTTGATAAAGGGTAGGAGTGAATTTTTGTTTTCAACCCTAGATTGGCTACAGATTGCTGGGGTGAACTCTGTTGGTCCCTAAGTTGTGAGTCCACATTTCTCCTGTTGGCAGAGCTGGCTCAGCCTCCTGTGTTCTCATTGCCTTCATCTTGTGTTGGCCTGGGGAACTGGCTGTCCTGGCCACACCAGGGTGAGCAAGTGAGTGGCACACAGCCAGGGTGAGCAGCACATGGAGACAGGACCGGGACGGGGAGGAGAAGGAGACACTGCATCATTTCAGCCTCTGCTGGACCGACGTGGCAATAGCTGTGTCTCACCAAAGGGGATCAGCCTTCCCCATGTATTTAATTTCCATGAGGAAGAAACTCCATCTGTGTCCCAGGGCCATAAGGGCTGCAGTTGCACCTTGGGAAGGACACTGGACTTGGCTGCTTAGCCACACACCTTTTCCTCAGGCTCCTGTGATGGCAAAGGGAGGATGATCCCATGGCCAGAGCAAATTCCTACTTGGAAAGGGCTTTGCTCTTGCAGAAAGGCAGGCACAGCACGAGGGAGTTGCAGAGGCCAGATTCAGCAGCGCTGTCAGCTTAAAACGTCACTGGAAAGCAGGGGAACGTGGCAGGAGGGGGCTGCTAAATGCACAGCTTTGCAGCAAGCCCCAGAAGCAAGCAGCCATCCCAAAATAAAACAAAACACCCCAAGACAATTTGAGGATACACAAAGGAACTGACAGCCTCTGAATCTGGCCTCACATCAATGAACCCTAACTTGAAAGTTTTATTTAGACTGCTAAGAAAAACAGCTGCTGTAAAATACTGATGGACCTGCTTTAAAAGGGGATTTCAGTAGAGAGAAGCACTGGGCTCCTGCTGGATGTGGACCACCTAACTCCCCTAAATCCATTTCAAAACTCCCAGCCTTAGACTGGACAGCACTGCAAAAGGGCAGGATTTGTATAATCTGAAGTAAATTACTTCTGGAAAATAATTTCAAAAAAAGGATGATGCCAGTGATTTAAAGGGAATAAAAATTGACATTGAGCAGATGGGGGAGAGCTTAGGGGAGTTGTGAGCGAGGGATAGGAATCAGGGAGTGGGTACTGTGCTTGGCAAGCTTTTTGTTTTGGGGTCCCCCAGGCCAAGCTGAGCTTCTCAGTGCTGGGCAGTGGCAACGCTGGTGAGAGCAGCCTGGGCATATGGGCCTGTGTAATGTTGGAGAAAAATATTTGCCACTGTCAAACAGACAGAGCTTGCTGCAGTACCCAGAAGAGCTCTATCACTGAATCCCTATCTGCACAGCAATAAAAAGCAATAAAAAGCGAGGAGGGGGAAGATCACTCCATGGCGAGATTCTTGCGAGTTCATAAATCACTGCAAGCCCGGGTCTAGGGACTGATGAAATCACCGGGAACTCCGGTGGCCTGGTTTCCGCAGGGCTCCCTGCCCTGCCTCCACTAGCGACCGTATCATTGGCAGAAAAATGGAGCCAAGCTGTTGGGAGAGGGGTAGCTCTTTTTCCGAGCATCAGGGAAGCTGTTACAGCCCAAGGCTTTCTTAGGATGAAATGATTTAAACACCTCTCCAGCATCCTGCTGATCTTGAGCGGGGAGGGGGCGGGGAGCCCGATAGCTGAGACACTTAGGGATGATAATTGTGGTGTATTTGCAGAATGAAAGGTTTCCCCTTGGAGCAGAGCCAGCAAGCTTTGGGAAGAAGAATGGGTTCGATACAAAGGGGTTTTTTAAAAGTCCACTAAGTTGCCTAGGGGCTGAGCTCATGTTCCCTCTGCCTCTGCAGGGAGTTCTAGGGGAAGGAGGTTTTGTTCCCATCCTCTCAGCCCAAGTTGGAAAGTTGTTCTTCCCCCTTCCTGCCCTTCCCAGGTCTGCAAAGGGAGAACAATCAGCATGGGTCTGGGGGCAGGCCCTGACTGCAGCCCTGGGGGTAGCTGGGGGAGCTGCCGTCTCCCACCTCTCACATGGCAAATGCCTGGTCAGCTGCAGGGATGCTGGAGCCAGGAGCCTAGGGCTGCTGTGAGACCTGTGGCTGGGAGCTGTGGGAGACATGTGGAACTCGGCCTGTATTTGAGCCCTGAAACCTGTAACCTAAGCATATCACTTGTGCTGCCCCTTATACATCAGCCAGGCATCTAGGAGGTGTAAAAATGCTTCCAAGACCTGATATCACCGCCAGCTCACTGTGGGTCAAAACAGGGAGAGCCATGAACAGACCAGGCTTGCTGCAGGGCCTGGGGGCTCTTCTCCCAAACAAGTCCATGTCCCAAATGTAATCTCTAAAGGGACTGAGGTAATTCAGAGCTGGTGGAAAAGGTTGAGCTATCTATACATATCCATCCCCTCCTAGTGACGTTGCCTCGAGGATGCTTGGGGCAGCCCTCTCCATCCCAGCCCCTCCCCACCGTGGGTTTGTCCTGTACTTGAATCACCATCCCGCTCCTAGCACAACCATTTTGGCTCCCCTGATTTGGACTGAAACTTAAACAGCCTGATAGTCCCGTCAGCATTTCTCTTCTTACGGTTTTCTGGAGGCAAGAACCAGCCCTAGGAGTCAGCGCTTACTCATGCCACCCCCGTGGAAAACATAAGAATGGGGTTAGCAATCCAGCTGTGACTAAGGAGGTTGCAACCGGGGAGGTCCCCCTTGCTGTTGGTGTGACCATGATTTTCCTCTCTGCCAGCCTGGCAACACCCTTGTATCACCAGCAGGATACAGGGCAGGCAAGGCATGGCCAAGGTCCATTCAGCTCCACTGGGCAGGTGATGCAGGAAGGCTGCTATCACCATCACACCTACTGCCCCTCAGCCCTCAATGGCAGAGCCATTCGCCAGTACTCTCCCACGGGCTCCTTCTGCACTGGGGATGTGGTGCTCTCTCAGCCCTGCATTCCGAGTTTGAGACCCCTGAGCAGCACCAGTTACCGATAGTTTTTAGAATCTGAGCACATCAGTCCTTCCAGGATATTGGACAGAGCCCTCTGCATGGACCTAAAACAATTGCAAGGTGGACAAGATGACGAGGGAGAGATTTGTGTGCTTGGACAAGCAGGGAAAATGCTGAGAAGAGGAAAGACCAAAGTTTTCCTGTGGTGTCCAACCTTACACCCAGCTGGGAGAACTTTCCAAGTAGGACTTTTCCTATGGATGTGGCATGGAGCAGCCAGAGGTGGCTGCAATAACTCCCCTTCCCCATTGCAAACACTGCTTCTGGCACAGTGGTTCTGACAAGCTGATAAAGCCACAGCAGAACAGAGACTCTGGCTGGAGCAGCAACTGGGTACTATGGAAGAGGGCATAAGAGCCTGTAATAGTTGCCCCAGCAGAGAAATCACATCCAGAAAGCAACCAGAAGGCCTACAGGGAAAACCCATAAGCAAATATATTCAGCCCTCTTGGGTATATCTCTCTTAGATGATCTCAGGGCACTGATGTCACCCTAGGAATGCCCAGGGATGGAGCAGAGATGCCGAAGCAGTCCTGTGCTCACTCCATCCGCATGGGATGCCTGCCCTGTGATCTGTTGACGAGGTGGGACAATCCCCACTGCTCTGCTGACTGTAACATCGTTCTTCAAGGCTCGAATCAGATCCATCCTGAATCCTGCTTAATAGAAAGAGATCCGGTATGAGGACATTAAAAAAACATGCTGATGCTTTGAAAGATACTGGGAACGTGTACATCCAAAAACAGTCATCAGGGATGTGAGAAATATTCCTGCCTGTGCTGGTCGCTGAGTCTTCACATTCCAGCTCCTGTGCTGAGAGGAACAAAACCTCTTAGCTCTGCACTTACTGGAGACAGAAGGCACAACTTGAAGTCATCTGGAGTCAGGCACTGTAAAAACCTAATGATGCAGGACAAATCAGGGATGACCAAAATAGCAAGCAGGACAGAGACAGTCTTGTGATTTAATGCGCTCGGTCAGGACTAGGGGTATCTGGGAGCAGTTCCCAGGTCGACCACAGGCTCCATGTGTCACCTTGGCTGAGTCACTAGGGACAAACACTGCCAAGATTTGGCTTAGGCATCCTGCAAAAGTAAGATAGGAGCTTAGAACACTGAATTAATAAAAAAATCAGGAGGTTTAAGATAGTTCAAATGCAGCTAGGCCCTTGATGAGGGCTCCTAATTCCTGTCAGATAAACTCCTTGCCCTAAGGGAGGGTGAAGTTGGGCTGGGACCCACCTGGTGACCTGGGGGTTAACTGTTTTATTCTCCATTAAGAGGATGGAGGCTCAGCATGAGCCTAAGATGACTTGGCACTTCCTCACTCTGCTACAGGTCTGGAGCAGAGGATGCTCTACTGATAAGGCAACAGCCTCACTTAGCTCCCCACTGTCACCGCGAGGTGGGTTTGTAGCCTGCTCCCCCAAGCAACTGAGCAGCACCTGGCCAGGACACTTCCCCTGCCCCATTTGCACTTCTTGCAAAGCTTTAAACTGAGGTTTTAAATGGGATTTAACTGACGCCCTGTTTTCTTTCTGGCCTCTTTGCAGAGGCAATAAATTCAACTCCTGCTAGATGTGGACAAATAAAAGCAGCTCTCCCTGTAGGCTGTGCATGCACGCATTGCAGTTAAACCCTTCTCCGACAGCCAGAGCAACAGCTGGTGTAAATCTGCAGCAGTCTCTGGGCTTGAGAGGGAGGCACTGATATACACCCCTCTCCCACCCCTTCTCTTCTCTTCCTCCTATTTCATCTCTTCTCCGTCCTCTACCTCTCACCTTACCTCTTCCCTACTCTCTGGAAATAAATAATCCTGGAAGATAACAGGGCACTGAATCTGTTCAATCCATTGAGTACTTTTTCCATCTTCTTTGAAACAGGAGTTTTTTTGTCTGTTACCTTCAATAGCAATTCAGTGCAAGAAAAAAATCTCCAGGAACAGGGAGGAGAAAAAAGATGTGGAATGGCCTGTTTTCTAGCAGGGTTGAGGAGTTCTAGCAGGGAAGAGATAGTGCCCTTGACCCACTCTGAGCAGCACATTTCTGCTCAGACCCCAAATTTGGTACTGTAACAAGGCTATGAGTGAAGCCTAGCACTGGGGGGAGGATTCATCCTTGATTTCATGAGCAGTTAGGAGCTGTGTGACAGGAGCTTGCCAAAGACAGGCTGGGCACAAGTAAGATGATCCAAACCAGGGCATGGCCACACACATAGCACCTCGTGGAAGACAGCTGGGAGGATGGATGGTGAGGGAAGCATAAGGTGCTTCTGGCAGCTGCAGAAGGCAGATGAGAGGAAGGCAACTGCAGGAGCTGCATAGAGGTGCAGGGTGAAAGACCTTGGCCAAGTCACTGAGCTTACTGATGTCTTCCTACACTCCCAGCATGCCTGTAAGTGCTTTATACCTCAATGCCACTCATCCAAGTCAAATGTTGCCCATAGGCATGGCAGTTTCTGCAGGGGAAGTGGCCAGCAGAGTCTGGGCTCTCCCAGCTTCTCCCAGCAGAGAGTGGGCTTAGACAGGGCGGGTCTGGAGGAAGACCTCAGCTAAAGGCAATAACTGTTTGCCAGAAGTCTCACAATCGGCTCTCTAATTATTTCTTAGGTTTTGCCCTTCTCTCATTGGAAAAGAAACTGGTTGCTCAGGCTAAACATCCCCACCTCTGTCAAGGTCTAACTCCCAGTACACCATAAAGCATTTATGTGCATGTGATTAAATGCCATTGAAGAGAGCGTGAATTTGCTTACAAATTACAAATTCCTTACGAGCTTAAGGACTTTGCAGAATCAGGGCCTAAATCCACTAAGTCTCTGCTAACACTCCCAGCCAACACAGGCACTGCTGAGTCCTGCTCTGGGAACGCGTTTATTTTCCCTTTTAAATCTATGAAACATTATGCCAAAGCTTCACCTCCCCCTGCCAGCTGCTGGGAGCTGATGTGAATCCTGGGGCGAGATCGGGTTCGGGGTTGTTAGAGATAATTCTGGCTTAGGGTGCGGTTTGTTTTCAAGCAGAATCTCCCAGCTCAGATACAGAGCTGCAAAAGGTCCTCTATACACTCTAAAAGCCTCAGATCAAAGACACAGCAAAAAGCATAATGCTGCTCCTACCTTTGAGCTAAAATCAACGCTGACTGCAGTCAGTGGAAACCTTCCCGTAAGCTCCAGTGGAACGGGACGGTGGTAGGAGCTCAGAGCGTGGGTTTTACATTTGGTGCAAGTCTTCAGCTTAGACCAAAACAACAATTAAATAAAAGCCACGGCCCATTTTTCTGCTGAGCTGATCATCTGTGCAACATGAAAGAATATAAACTCAAGACAAGAAGTCTTTCTACTTCCAAAATCAATTTTATTTAATTTTTGTATGGGAACAGTTTCCACATTCCATTACTCTCAGCTGAAGCAAGAGCATCCTTTTAAGTTTCACTGGAGCAGACATATAAAAACTCCCCCCTAGGGATAAGACAGTATTGATCTCACACGAATTGAGCTCAGAGAACATTTATAGGGTCTAGTGAGCAGCTAACTATGAACAACACCAAGCATATTCTTATAGATTTAGAACAAGAAACCCATTTTCTTTACCTCAGCTCACAGAAAGTCCTGGTTTACTTTTACATCTAATGAACAAACCTTATGAAAACCCCCTTGTTACAAGGCATTATAGGGATGCTTGGCAGGCAGGCTTGGTCCCCATGTTCTCCCCTTCTCAGGGCTGGATGCTCATCTGCGTTAGGGGGACTATTGCTTGTGTCCTACTTAGCCAGACAGGCTCTGGGCAGCTGGTAATTGGACTTCCCTGTCTGAATGTAGGAGCTTAATTTAATAGGCGGCTGTTGGAAAAACAAGCAGGAAAGCAACACAATGGGACTTGATAAGCAGCCTCCAAACAAGCTCAGAGAAGGCAATTACAAGAAAATGGCTAAGCCATTTCGATGAGGAAGATGCACTTCCAGATGCCAACTCTTACACAGCTGCTTGCCCACGCTGGGAGCCTCCAGATAAAACCATCACTCTATGGTTAATGAATGTCCCTGAGGAGGGGAGTGAGAAGGGGAGTCCTGGGAGGATATTTTGTGGAGGAATAAAGATGAATGAAGAGTGTAAGAAAAGGTGTGCTGGGTTCAATGTGTGTTCTCTCTCTCATAGCCAACCCTGTGTGATAAGCCAAGCAAACAAGACTGTTTCCCTGTAAACTCTCCAAGCCTGCAGCGGCCTTTGGCTCCAGGACCTCTTGAGCCTGAGGTTTGTATAGATATACAGTACTGAATAGTCCTAGCCTAGCCAGTTACCTAGGGGAAAAATGCTCCCTATCTTCAATCATTAGTTCTTAGGTGAGAACAGAGACCAGAGCTGCTCACAGTATTCAAAAGGAGAGCAAACCAGGAATTCATACAGCATTTTTCCCTCTTTCTTCATTAACTCCTTCTATTCACTGCTGCTCAGCAATGAGATAATGCTTTCATCAAATTTCCAGTTATAACCCCAGGATCCTCTTCCTCTAGGGTGACAGTCAGTTCAGAGCCCATCACTGCGTGCATGACATTAGCAGTGCTTCCTCTGAGGTTCATCACTTAGATTTATCTCCACTGAATTTCATCTGTCATTTTATCACTGAGTGTCCTGAGGTCCTTCTGCAGTTTGCTGCCGTTGGCCTTTCTGAGCAGCTCCGTGTCACTAACAACCATCACCACCTTCCCACTCCCCTACCCTGCCGCTTCCACAGCATTGATGAAGACACTGAACAGCAAAGATTCCTGTGCAGATCTCCACCAAACTCCCCTGGGCATCCCCTCACTGTGGAGGCTGACTATCCTTGTCTGGCCTTTGTGGTTTCTGTGTTTAAATGACCTAATTTTCCATGGCTCAAGAACATTTGACGAAGGATTTTGTCAGAGGCTTTAAGAAATCCTTATCTATTATATCCATTAGATCTCTTGTCCACCAAATCTTTGGCTCCATAAAAGGACTGTGGTAGATTTTGTGAGTTATAATTTCTCTCGACAAAAGCTATGCAGGCTCTTCCCCAGCACACTTAGAGATATGCTTATCCTCATAACCCACCAGTTTCACAGCACTGGGCTTATCACTCTCAATAACCCACCCTTGACACTTTTACCCCCAAAATGCCTCTGTCATTAACACCTCCCATTGCTCCAATACCAAGGTAACGTTAAGAGAGCACCTGCACACTACAATGAGTACGTTGCCATTGCATCTTGAGTCCCTGCAGTACCCCTGTACAAAAATGAGCTGGTTGTGACAATCTGTAATTATTCCTTTTGCCAGTATCTGTGAGCCCTTTTTCTGGTACTTCAGCTTAAGTTGAAGCCTTCAACATGTCCTCTGGAAAGAAGGGTCCCAGCATTGGGAATTTCCCAAGCCCAGCCATGACCCAGATGGGACACCTAATGCATCACAGCACCAGAGAATCACTAAGGTTGGAAAAGACCTCTATGATCATCCAGTCCAACCACCACCCTAACACCACTGTGCCTGCTACACCATGTCCCAAAGTGCCACGGACTATGCAGTTTTTTAATACCTCCTGGGAAGGAGACTCCATCACTTCCCTGGGCAGACAGTTCCAGTGCTTCACCACTCTTTTGGTAAATACTTTTTTTCTAATATCCTATCTAAACCTCCCCTGGCACAACTTGAGGACATTTCCTCTCATCCTATGTCTTTTTACTTGGGAGAAGAGACCAACACCCACCTCACTGCAACCTCCTTTCAGGTAGTTGTAGGGAACAATAAGATCTCCCCTCAGCCTCCTCTTCTCATCACATTGGAACAGGAATTAGAGTAATGCATCTCTTATTTGTGGGCTGGCACGGACACAGAGACAGGTTTTGGGGAAACTCCAGCAGTTTGCATCTTGTTGTGCTTCTGGGAAATGGTTAAGCCCTTGGCAAAACAGGCATGTCTGTAGAAAGCTGTTGGTGGTTTCAGAAGGGGACATTTCAGTTTTCAGTCTCTTCTCTAGTTTCCAGGAAAAGACAGGATGGATTCCCTCCTGAAAGGATCATTCTCAGGATAGTAGCTCAAGGGCTGGTGCTTGTTTGCCAAAGGCCAGGCTGTGAAGAGCCATTTTAAAAAGCTTAGAGGTAAAGCCAGTCCAGTAGCAGGGAGCTGGGATGGCTTTGAAATTCAAACCAATAAAGCGAAGTAGCTTTTTTTTTCCCTTAGCAAATCATACTTATATTAATGGAGCTCATTGCCACAGGAGGCCAGAAGGAGTCAGGAACAGGACGCTGCATGGTGAGAAGGAGAAAATCCATTTTATGAAAGTGTGGCTTTGTTGAGATAATGTACCTTCTTATTTTAAAAACAAAAAAGTCCAGCTGA
This sequence comes from Tapera naevia, assembly GCA_033556795.1. Taxonomy (NCBI): domain Eukaryota; kingdom Metazoa; phylum Chordata; class Aves; order Cuculiformes; family Neomorphidae; genus Tapera; species Tapera naevia. Next base: position 5,219,269 of record JAUMJJ010000157.1, on the reverse strand, counting down.
AGTCTTAACGAATTGACATAACCGTTCCTGAGACTCTGTTGCATTTTTATCCAGCGATGCTATAGACCACTTGTTTGGAACATGGATTTGGTATCTATACATGTTATACACACATTTCTGGTTGTGTGGATGGCTGTGTATAACCTATCCCAGTTTCACAGTTTCACAGTATCATAAGGTTGGAAAGGACCTCCGAGATCATTGAGTCCAACCTATAACCCAACACTAACACCAACACTAACACCAACCCATCATCTAAACCATGGCACTCAGTGCCTCGTCCAGTCTCCCCTTAAACATCTTCAGAGTTGGCAACTCCACCACCTCCCTGGGCAGTGCATTCCAATGGCCAATCACCCTTTCAGTGAAGAACTTTTTCCTAACAGTTCTCACGTTACATTTTGTTCTATGGTTTGGTATCGACTGCCCTACAGATGCTCTTTATTTAGTTTCCCATCATTGGCCCTTCCTTTGTCTCTGTATCACTTTGTGCAGGGTCTATATGAAAAACAATACCTGAAAATCTTTTCCAGACTTTCCCATTACGGTTGTTGCCGAGAAAAAAAAAAAATCATCCAAGATATAAATAGCTTGACCTCTCATCCAGAAAAAAAAATGTTTACTTAAGCTAAAATGTTACCCACCATTAATTTGATCTGGAGTTTTGATTTGCATCAAAAGCAATAACTCCTGCATGAAACCCACAGCCTTCCCTCATGCAACGAGGTTATGCTAGTGTGTGTGCAAATCCAGACGTTTATCAGATTGCTGCCCTGATTTACGTAAATGGGAACCCTTGGAAAATTGATTTCTTAAAACCGAGCTGACAAGCAGAGAATGCTAGAGCTTGAGAGAACTTTTCCAGACAGCTGGGATGCTGATCCTGCGTGTCCATGATCACCCATGTCGCCAGTTGGATGAAACTTTATCTTCGTTCCTTGCCTGGGTGGGAGTTGGATCCTCCCTACTCTGCTCCCATCCTGCCTCCAGCACAACCGACCAGGAGAGACCCACTCTGCCTCATTCTCCACTAGGGCCACCATCCATGTGGTGGCATAATCTCTGCTGGGTAAAAAACTGGCTGGATTGCTGGGCCCAAAGAGTAGTGGTAAATGGAGTTAAATCCAGTTGGAGGCCGATCACAAGTGGTGTTTCCCTGGGTTCAGTGCTGGGTCCAGACCTGTTCAATAGCTTTATCAATGATCTGGATGAAGGGATCGAGTGCACCCTTAGGAATTTTGCGGATGACACTAAGCTGGGTGGAAGTGTTGATCTGCTTCAGGGTAGGAAGGCTCTGCAGAGGGATCTGGTTGGTCTGGATCAATGGGCTGGGACCAGTAGGATGAGTTTCAACAAGGCTGAGAGCTGGGTTCTGCACTTGGGACACAACAACCCCATGTAGCATCACAGGCTTGGGGAAGAATGGCTGGAGAGCTGCCTGGAGAAGGACCTGGGTGTGTTGGTCCGACAGTGGCTGAACATGAGCCATCAGGTGGCCCATGTGGTCAAGGCCAACAGCATCCTGCCTTGTATCAGCAATGGTGTGGCCAGCAGGAAGTGATTGTGCTCCAATACTTGGCACTCTACCTCAATCCTGTGCTCAGTTTTGCACCCTTCAGTACAGGAAAGACAATGAGGAGCTGGAATGCATTCAGAGAAGGGAAATGGAGCTGGTGAAGGGGCTGGAGATCAAGTGTTATGAGGAGCATCTGAAGCAATTGGGGTTGTTTAGCCTGGAGAAAAAAGAGGCTGAGGGGAGACCTTATCACTGTCTGTCACTGCCTGAGAGGAGTTTGTAGTGAGGTGGGTGTTGGTCTGTTCTCTCAGGTAACAAGTGAAAGGACAAGAGTAAATGGCTTCGTGCTGTTACAGGGGAGCTTTAGATGGGGTATTGGGAAAAACTTCTTCACTGAAAGGGTTGTCAGGCGCTGGAACAGCTGCCCAGGAGGCGGTTGAGTCCTCATCGCTGGAGGTATTCAAACGACGGGCAGGTGAGATGCTCAGGGGTGGTTTAGCAGTGGACAGGTACGGTTGGCCTCGATGATGTCAAACCTCCTTTCCAAACAAACGTCCCCATAATTCTGCGACTCCGCCCCAACAGCACCTCCCCCGCCCGGCACCGCCACTCCCGGCGGCGGCGCGAGGGGGCGTGGTCACGAGGGCGACGTCACCGCGCGACGCGCCAAGGAGCGGGGGGCGTGGTCACGGGGCCCCATTGTGGGCAGAGGCTGGGCGGGGGGGGGGGGCGTGGCCTCGCGGGGCGTGGCGGGGGCGTGGCCTCGCGGGGCGGGGGGCGTGGCCAAGCGGCCCCATTGTGGGCAGGGGCCGGCCGGGCTCGGCGCCGCGCAGAGCAGCGCAGCGCCGGCAGGTACGGCGGATTCGCGCCCGGGGTGAGTGCACCGCGGCCCCGCCGCCCCTTCCCCCTTCCTCCCGTTGCTGTCCTTACTCTCCTTCCTTTCCTTTCTTCCTTCCCTTTCGGCTCGGTGGGTTTAGGCGAGGGAGATTCCCATTCCCTTTCTCCCTTGCCCCGGGGCGGGGGTCGGGGCTCCTCTGCGCTCGGATGCTGCCGTTCCCCCTCCGCAGGGAGAGCAGGAGGGACCCCACCACCCCTACCCCAACCCATCGCCTCCCGGGGCGCTGCGTGGGGTTATCCCCTCGGGGGGGGGGGGGGCGCCATCCCTCCCGCGCCTCGTATGCCCGATATCCCGGGTGTGCGGGGCTTGTCGTGCCCTCCAGTGCTGGTGCGGGATGGATGGGAAGGGGAACAGGGCCCCCGCGCCGTGTCCGGGCGGTGCCCACCCCTATGGACGCGGGATGAGGGATGCTGCAGCGCTGCCTTCTCCATGGCAACGCCTCCCAGGGTGGCTTCGTCCACAGGTCCTTGCCGGCACGGCGGCTCCCACACCCAAGGAGCCGACCCTTTGCTCCCCCGGGCTGATCCCACCCAAGGATGTGACTCTTTGCTTACCCGCAGAGCCCCAGGGATGGGATTCCCCTGGCTCAGCAAAGCCTGCTTTGAGGGGAGGTCTCAGCCCCCCACCAGCCTCCCCATTAGGCACAGCAATTTGTGCTGCCTTAATCATCTGCATGTGCTGGTGTAAATCACATTGCTGCAGGCACGCTCTAGTCCAGCCTGATGCTCTGGTGTGGGTGGGAGCAGGATTCCGGCATGTCTCGGTGTTGGGCTATGGCTGCATCAGTGGTGGAGAGCTCCAGCACCATCCAGAGAGCTGCCAGACATGGGGGTCATGTCTGTTGCTGGCTCCACCGAGCTGGAAATTCGGGGAGATTCAGATCAGGGGGCCTGCGTGGAGGAAGGGCAATACCCTTGCTGTATGCAAGCCTCGGGGGCTGGCACCCGCTGCCCTTGGCGTGCAATGCCTGCAGTTGGATCCTGCCTGATCTTGACTTGCTTGGCACAAAGTCATTGATATTAACAGGGAGGTTCCATCCTTGGGGTCTGCAGCACTTGGCAGACGGCTGTTCTGCCTCCTGCCTTGGTGCCTCTGTGAAACTGGCTTGCTGCCGGATCAAGGTTATTTTGAGACAAAAATGCTTGATAATTCTCCTGCTTGAACTGATGGGGCTGCCAAAGGAGGGGCGAGGAGCTCTCCGTGGAAATCAGAGGTGGGTGGGAGAACCCTGGGTGCGGCCGAGCCCCCTTTGCCAGGTGCCAGTGGTTTCAGCCAGGCCTGAGCACTGCAGGCACTGGGCATTGTGCAACCAGCTGGCTTCTGGCTGTACCGAGAGGGATGGCAGAACAAGGCTTTTACATTTTTTTTCCCTCTCTAGAGGTTGATTCTGATACTGCATACAAAACCGAGTGGTGGTATGTATTAAGGTGAACTGCAGTGCATCCTCCCTGTTCTCTGCTGCCGAAAACAACATATGCCAAAGCCATTGGCATTCCCTGCCTGCCCCTCTTTCGATCCCACCAGGGTTAAATGGGTCCTGCAGCATCCAGATGTTCTTCCATGGGTTCTGGGGTATATTTTGGTGTGCAGTGCACCCCAAGCCCTGAAGGTTGGGCAGCCACCTTGCTGTTCCTCGATTAATGAGTGACTTGCCTTGCTGTCCCCGTGGCCCTATGCCGGGTCCTGTCTCTTCTCTGTCAGGAGCAGGAAGCAGAAGCCAAAGTCCACAATCTCCGACCGCCCAATGCGTGATACTGGGACAGCAGGAAGCACTGACGCTTCCTGGCTCTGGCCAGCTCTGGTGTGTGGCTCTGCTGGTGGTGCCCCTGTCACTGCCCTGAGAGTTTTGGGTTGGATGAGGGGGTTTTGGGTTCAGCCAGCAGGCACGCACACCACTCTGTGTCCTGGCCTCTGCCCTGGGCAGGCAAACAGGATGGGTGAGGTGTAAAATCAGAGCCGAATCCTCTCCTCTGGGCTTGAAACGGAGTCAAACTGGTCTTGACCCGAGCCAGCTCCTTATCTGACCCTTTGTTTGCAGCAGAGTCGCAGGGGAGAGCATGAAAGGAATGCCTGTGGTGGGGCTGCTCCTCTGGTCCCAGACAAACCCTCCTGCTGAGGATGGGCAGGAGATGGGGACAGCCAGTGTAACTGGGTCATGTTTATCTCCCTTTGCTTCTATGCTTTGTTTTGGTTTCTTCCCCCTCTTCTCCCGTGCTGTCATTGCCATGGCTGAAGAACCTGACATGGAGCTGTTGGCCGGCTGGGCTCCATGTAAATACTGTTTACCAAGTGGCCAGGAGAGCATCCCGTCTCACTCCATATTCAGTTTGCGTGTGTTGGCCATCAATACTGGTGTGATACCTGAAGGTCTTTGGCTGATGTGCTTATGGCAGCCCACCATATGCACAGGTAGCAAATTTACCTGCTGCATTTATAACCTGAACTGGTTAAAAACTGTCTGGGGATGCTGATAGATTTACCACCCAAAGCACATGGGCATCCTCCTGCTGCACAGATATGTACCGAGTCCCTCCTACACAGACACTTTTATCTCAGAAGTATTAATAAATGAAGATTGCCTATTTATATGAACCTTTTCAAGAGGCTGGCAGGGCTGCCTTGAAGGCTTGCTTGGCACTGCAAGCATTCAGAGCTTTTTTCCTGTGCGTGCTGTGGCAGTTGATAAGCCAGGGCATCCAGCTGTCAGCTTTGGAGATTGCCAAAGCCTGCTCAACGAGATTTCTGCAGCCTTCGCTCACAGGTGAGGATTTTGTTGGACACTTTGGTTTCTGACTTGATGCTGGTAATTAAATATCTTAACTTGGCTTCAGAAAACTGCCACTGCTGTGGAGTGACTGGTGAGGCCATGTGAAGCAGGATACGCTTGTTCTGCTGGAATTGAGTGTGACCTAACTAGGGTTATTCAGCCTGTGATTTTTTTTTAAATACACATTTTTATATAAGTAAAATTTTTTAACAGGGGAAAATAACCATTGCTTTTTACTGCTACACTCTTAAGCTTACATGTACCTACTGGGACAGCTGTTTATTTGCAAGTTGTGGCAGCCGAATGCTGTAAAATTCAAATCATGTCCTTATTGATATTTTTCTCCCCTTTTTGAAGTAATCATATGTGTAATTTTCACTCCTGCACCACAACAGATGTCAGTGCTGTGCTGAAACAGGATATATTTCTAACTTTGTATTTGATGAAAAAAAAATAGAGGGTCCTCAGCCCCCCTTCCAAGATGGTGGGTGTGGTTTGCTGTTTGCCTTTGATTACCCCGCTGCTTCTTCAACCTGAGCTGGGGTGAGAGGAAAGCTTTGCTGGTGGCTTCTTACCCACCTGCCCTCTCAGGTGATCATTTGCACTTATTATCTCCTGTTGTGTCATGTCATAGTGTTTTGAAATAAATTGAAGAGCCAGGAGTTCTAGGGTAGTGTAGAAAATCTCAGCTCAGTGTGTCATAAAGCTTTCAAATCTTTGTGGCCGCTGAGAAAAAAAACAAAGGAGATGGAGATGAGTGAGGCGGCCTGGCATGCCATGAAGACGTGGTTGGTTGGCTGGAGAGTTTCATGATCTGAGCTGACAGTGCTTTGTTTTGTGATTGGTGTGGCCTGAGCGCCAGCCACCTGAATTACAGCAAATTAGCCAAATTAACAGGTGAAGTTGTCTGGACATCTGGTCCGCATTTTCCTTATGGTGAAGTTGGGTGGGGTCATTCCCAGGGCCATCCCATCTCACACTGCACCTAGGTCTGGAGCAACCTCTGTGGCTCCGCATCAATCTCTGATCGCCCTGTCTTGTTTGTGCTCCCTCCTGCCTTTGCTGCCAGCCCTTTTGGGGGAGTTTGTTGGGAATTTTCTAAATGGCAAAGGTTTGGGCTGCTTGGAGCACTTGAGGGAGGAGGTCACTCCTGGGCTCTTTCTAAATCAACCAGATGTATGGAGAGGCCCAGCCTAGGGACGGTCACTGAGCCAGCATTATCATGACTCAATAAATTACTCAATACGTTACTCCTCATGGACTGCGTTGCTTTGAGAGTCTTTGTGTTCAAACCATTGCCTTGACCCTCTGGAAGGGCAGTGCTGGTGGACAGGTGTGTTCTTGCCCACCACAGCAGGCGCCAGGTCATCACAGCACTGCTGACTGGCACTAACGTGTCAAACCACTGGAGCAGGGCTGCTCTTTGTGCCTCATCTCTTTCTGGAGGACATGCCAGTTGCTTTGCTGCTATTTACATTTTTCTTTTATGGTGTTTTGGAGCTCCCTCGCTAAATTCTTCTGGGCTTGGCACTGAGGAAATACAGCAGCACGTCTGCAGTTCAGTTAATAAGAGGTGGTACATTGCTGGTTGGAGGCATCCTTGTCTTTCTCAAGACAGAGTGCCGATTTCCCCGGCGCTTGCAGGGCCTGGTGGATGATTGAAGGGTTATTCGCCTTGCCAGACAAGTGGCTTCATGTTTCGCCTTCTGCATTCCTCCGGGTGAGCATTGCATAGCGTGCTACGTGCTGCTTACCTGAATCATCTCTTCCCTGTGCACGCAGCTTCACTGCTTGGAAGTCAGAGCTGTCCCTCTCCAGGCTGCTCAGTCAAGGCACAAGTGTTTTTACAAGAGGGGAAATGAAATAGCATGTGGAGTGGGTGGTGGAGGAGTAGCTGAAGTGTCCAGCTCTGGCTTCAGCGGTAAAGACGACTGTTGCTGCTTTTACTGCCCCTCCTGAAGGGATGGTTTTTGGAAGCTGAACCTCGTGACCTAGTTCCCAACCTCTGGATTTGGGCTGTTGCCAGAAGTTTTGCACTGAGGCTCCTCATCCCTTCTTGTATGGGCCTTGAGTGGAAAGCAGCCGTGCCACCCAGCAGCACCTGGACACTGGTGAGATAAAGAGAGAGGAACGACCCAATTGATTCATCTGACCTGTGCTCAGCTTCAGGAGAGCAAAGGAAAACACAGCGGGATAGCCAGGTGTTAGTCGCTACCTGCTGTTTTGTGGTGCTGGGCTGGGCTGCTGGCAGATTCTGCCCGGGGGCACTATGGCAGGAGGAAGGCAATTCAAAACTGTGCCATTCAGAGGCAGTCTTGGGGGAGGCTGCAAGAAATACCAGCAGCTGGGCTCTGTACCAATATGCAAAACTTAGCTATGGAGCTTGGCAGCTTTTGGGGAGGGCTCTGCAGGGTGTTGGTTCCTTCGAAGCTTTGCAGAAGTGAGGATCAGCTTGCCTTCCTGACGAAAGGGGGGCATCCTCAGACATTTTAAGGTTAAACGTTTGAGGGTAGATTATCAACAAGCAGTGAAGTCCATGTGTTGTTTTTCTATAGGAACAAACCCTCCTGTACCCCAAGGCTGAGGCACAGAGATGCTGGGGCTGTGCTCTGCACCTGGGAGCCATCTTAGGACCAGGAGGAGAGGACAGTACTTGTCCTAAAAATCAAAAAAAACTCAAGAGTGAGAATGAGAGGTGCAGAAGGGCATCGTTCTGGGGTGGGACTTGCAGCTGCTCAGGTCTGGGGTGTATGAGGGAAAGCACAGCAGGTCAGAGTGATGGAAAGACCCACAACATCTTATGGTGCTCAGGTGATGTCCAGGCAGCTTGGTGGCTGTTACAGGCAGCCTCTGCTAGTGGCAAATCTTGCTTCTGGTTCCAGCAGGGAGGAGAAGATTGGAGGAGCAGTCTGGAAACTGTTTCCCCCACCCCAACCAAGCAAAATGAATTACTTGCTATGGCACGGCCATGGAGGCAGCGCAGCCGGCATGTTTTCTGGCTCAGATGTGTTGTGTGACATGTAGTTTAGGCTGTGGTGAGTCTGCCTTGCAGCTGCTCTTGAGTGTTTCTTTTTGTGCAGACCTTTCCGAGGTGGCTTGCTGGAGCCTCACATCCATCTGACTTTCAGGTAGTCATGAGATGGCTTCTTTTTTTCTGGGTGCCTCCAGTTCCTTGCTTGGCCTCAGCATCTTTTGAGTGAACAGCGCTTAGAGGAGATGCGAACACTCGCGTGCCAGTCCAGAGAGTCTGCGGTGGCTGAGGTCCGGTGCAGCTGTTTCCTTCTAGGATACTTATGTGGATGTAAGCGACTGTAACTCTGTTTGTGTAAAGCTTTCTCTTCCGTGGCTGCCAGGCATCCTTCATGCTCCCATTCCTTCACACTGCTGCTCCACAAGATATTCTCACCAGGGCTGAGGATATGGGAGATGCAGATGGGAAGGTGGATATCCTCGCTGTACTGGGCTTTCACAGAAATCATAGAAGTGTAGAATGGTTTGGGTCAGAAGGGACCTTAAAGATCTTCTGGTTCCATCCCCCCTGCCATGGGCAGGAACGCTTTCTACTGGATCAGGTTGCTCAAAGTCCCATCCAGCCTGGACTTGAACACCTCCACAGATGGGGCATCCATGACTTACCTGGGCAACTTGTGCCACTGCCTCACCACCCTCACAGTCAAAAATTCCTTCCTAATATGTAATCAAAATCTCCCCTCTTTCAGTTTAAAACCATTCCCCCTCATCCTACCCCTCCACTTTCTGATAAAGAGCCTCTCCCCATCTTTCCTGTAGGCCTCCTTTAAGCACTGGAGGGCTGCTGTAAGGTCTCATGCAAAGGACACTCCATTTACTCCCATCTGCCCTCAAGGCACTAGAAGTGTCTTGGCTCCATGCAGGGAAGAGAGGCTGCTCTCTGCCTTAATATCAGGTTAAGTCTTTTGGATGCATGGTGATTTTCAGCTGCCCTGTTTTGCTTGGCACTGTTCTCCTTGCATATCCAATGCGTAACTTTTGGCTGCGCAGTGTCACTGGCCTGGCTTGCTTATGGACATCCTGCTGTTGGAGCTCCTCCAGCTGCAAGGGGACAAGAAAAGAGCTTCCCAGGGCAATGATGCCTTGTGTTTTCTTCTGCCATCAGGTCCTGTGGTCAAACACAAGGCTTCTCCCATCGCTGTTTCTCTGCCTGCATGTGCAGGAGTCGGCAGAGTTAAGGCTGTTGGGAGCCTGGGTGTTGCTCGGCAGTGCCAGGCAAGAGTTGGGCAGCAGAAAAGCTGAACTTGCAAATTTGTTCCTGGGCGCTCTGGCAAGTCAAGCCAAGGACTGTTTGAACTATGCTAATCCCTGGTGCCTCTGGAGCAACGTTGTTTACCAGAGCTGGCGCTTCAAATGGGTATCCTGACAGATATTTTACGTAAGCCATTTGCTTACCCAAGCTCTGCAGGTACAAGAGGGTGGTTTGAGGTATCAGCCCACATGCCTCCTCCTCGCCCCAGTGTTTTGGAGGCATCCTATAAAGAGGCTGGAGGCATTCTGGGAACAACTTGGATCTGCTTATAAACTCCAGCTCCTTTATCTTCTGTGGAGAGTGCTGCCTGGCAAACTGCATGTGAAATAGCTGGTGGCTCCATAGCCACAAGAAATCTTTACCTGTCACAGAGAGCAAAAAGATGTTGAGGAAAATTTTTGGAGCGTGCTAAATATTGTAATCCCTACAGTCAGTTTGCTTTTGGGTATGGAGCTGAAAATGAATTTATGCTGATCATGTTCTCACGTTTACTTTTTAATTAAATGCTGCTTTACCACTCACAGGAGTTCACCAGCATTTGCCGTTTCTTAAGTGATGCAGTGGTGGTTGTAATTGTGTTCCAACTGCACGATGGGGTGTGATTTGGGCTATGTAGTCATGAAATTGTGCTGTTCCTTTAGTTGGCACGCCAGGATTTTCCTTAAATCTATGAAATTACAGTTTCTCCCTGGCTTTTCCAGCCATCCTGTAGCATGACAGCTTTCAGCATGAGAAGATGAAAGTTAAGAGGGACTTCAACCTCCAGATACTCAGTGAATGGATTTCCCCTTGTAGTTGCATTAGAGGAAGCTCTTTTGGCTTTGCAGTGGGGATGAGGCTGAACTAGGTGAAAGATGTGTGAGACAGTGATGATGATGATGATGTCTCAGGGCTGCTGCTTGGTTGCCTCATGACCAGATTTTCTTCGCTTTGCTACATCTCTCGTTTTGGTGGAGTAGGGACTATGTCTTTAGGGTCTGGCATCCCCAGTATGCTGTGAGGTGTTGGAGCACTTAAGGAGGGACTGATCACTGGGGACTCGGAAGAGCTGAGCTCCAGCTATGGCAATAGGTTGTTACAGTGCATCCTGAGATGCATATTCTTACTGTGGGAAATCAGCTCTTGGGACAATAGAGGGAGCAGGGAGAAAGATCCATGAAAAATGGGTGCTCATTTTTCTAGGGGGAGGAAAAAGCCAAACAAAACACATCCAACTGTCACCTCATCAGTAAATGTCATGGGGATGTCTGTACTCAGTCTCTGGGCTACTTAACTGAAGCTTCTCTTGCTGCTAAAATTAAAAGTTTGGATCTGTTCACTCTGGGATTCTCACAGTAGCTTTTTGGGACAGCACCAGCCCCATAGCTCCATGCCTGGCAGCCATCATCCAAGGCCAGGAACTGGGTTGCTCTTTGCTTGTACCAGGTCTTGGGTTTGTGAGCACCCATTGTTGTTGAGGAAGATCTTGGAAAAACATCTCTTTGCCCTGTAGCAATCCCACTTGCTGCGAAAGGCTCTTGCAAAGATACTCTGGAGCTTGAGGGATGTTGCTTGTAAAGGTCCAAAACATGACTGTCGTCCTTTCTGGTGCTGGCCTTGCTTTCAGCGCTGTCCTGGTGGAGGATCCGCAGCTCAACTCTCCCTTGGGTGCAGTGTTTCCTGATGAACAGAACTGGTTTGGATTTGGGAAAATAAACAGACCTCCAACACCACCTATGCCAGAGCTGGGAGTCCTGGGCTGTTGCACAAGGAGAGAAGGTTGTAACCAAACAGCTCTTTCGTTGCCTCTCTGCCAGTGCTGCTGCTGCAGCTGGCTCTGCAGCCCTGGAACTGCATTGATATCTAATTTATGATACTCTGCATTTGGAGCACCCCTTTATATTCCTGTTTCTAAATTCTTGCATAGCTCCAAGAGGGGAAAGTATGACTAACCTCTCCATTTCGCGTGCAGTTTCCTTTCTGTTCAGGGTTCTGTGTTATGAAGGCTTGTGGGATGCTTTGTTGGAGAATAGAATTCTTTGTTGGCACATAGAATCATAGAATGGTTTGGGTTGGAGGGGACCTTAAAGATCATCCACTTCCAAACTCACTGCTATGGTCAAGGACACCTTCTACTAGATCAGGTTGCTCAAAGCCTCATCCAGCCTGGCCTTGAACACCTCCAGGGATGGGGCAGCCACAGTTTCTCTGGGCAGCCTGTGCCAGGGCCTTACCACCCTCACATTAAAACAGTTCTTCCTATAATATCTTGTATAAATCTCCCCTCTTTCAGCTTAAAACTGTTCCCTCTTGTCCTGTAACTGCAATCCCTGATAAAAACCACATCCCTAGCTTTCCTGGAGGCCCCTTCAGTACTGGAAGGCTGCTCTAAGGTCTCCCCAGAGCCTTCTCTGCTCCAGGGTGAACAAGCCCAGCTCTCTCAGCTTGTCCTTGTATGGGAGTTGCTCCAGTCCTCCACTTATCTCCGTGGTCTCGTCTGGACTCACTTTAGCAGATCCATGTCCTTCCTGTGCTGAGGACTCCAGAACAGAACACAAGACTCCAGGTGAGGTCTCACGAGAGCAAATAAGAGGAGCAGAATCCTCTCCCTTGCCCGGCTGCTCACACTTCTTCTGATGCAGCCCAGGGTTCCATTGGCTTTCTGGGCTGTGAGTGCACGTTGCTGGCTTATGTTGAGATACTTACCCACCATCACACCTGGGCAGAGGAGCATGGTGGTCTTTTACCTGCATCATGGGTTGCTTGATGCTTTTCTAGCACCCTTACAGAAAGGAGCTGGCTTGATCATAGGGGTAAGGCTGGTTTGGTTCACAGCACCTGCACTTCGGCTGGTGAAGCACCCCCAGTCTTGGCTCCGCAGGGCAGGCTCTGGGTCACAAAGTGCCCAGTGCAGGTGAATGGTAACCGCTTGCCAGTGCTGGTCTAACCCCAAGTCTATTAAAAGCCCAAAGGACTGAGTCTTCCCCTTCCTCCTCCTGCTTCCTCCCCCTCCCTCGCTTTTCAACACCAGGTTTTTGAATAAATCATCTCGGATGTGATCACACAGGAAACTTGCCTGTTCGTAACTTTAATAGCTCAGTTAGGAAGTGAATTCAGCTCTCCAGGGTTTCAGTCCTGTGCTTTTAATCACAAGGTTCTCCATCCTTTCTACTCTATCACTTGTTAAATGACGTCTCCTCAGCCGCATAGGTTTTTCCTCTGCTTCTGCCTGCCTGCGGAAACAATAGCTGCTGGAAATGCTCTTCAAGAACCTGAAACGGATAGGGTTTGCCTGCGGAAAATGCAGATTTGATCTGCATTACGTGTTTTTGTTGTTATTTGTTTACCACTTGGTTATCCTTTTCCTTCAAAGAAAAGCAAAGCCCTTGTTCTTGCAGAATCCCTCCCTTCTGATGTGTTCCTCGCTGGAAGTAACATGCTCAAAATACTGCATTCCTTTGTGCATCTTCTTTATTTTCTTTTTCTTTGTCCCTGGGAGCTTAGGGAGTATAATGGGCAGATTAGCAACTGTATTTGTGGAGTAGCCCATCTTTGTGCAGGTCTGGCTCGAAACCAATTAAGCTTGTCTTGATCTCTAAATGAGATTTTTGTCGAACGCCTTACCCAGCTGCCTTTTGCATCCATTAATAGCGAGGTGGGATGAAAATAGTTGAACGTGTAAAGATCGCGTGTTGGATAAATAGAGAGGCGTGGGCTGCGGGGAGGTTCCCTGGGATGCGTGCGAACTACTGCCTCTTTGTGTGGTGGTTTTGTAGCTCCAATTCTTGAAATCTGGGATTAGGTATATTTGGCTGCTGGTGTGCAAACATCCATGGTAGTGTGCCTGGTGTGGGGATAGAGGTAGAAATGCTGGATAAATAGCAAATGTCCCATAGATTTCATTAATATGCCCATCCCTATAAGTCCCTGTGGGGAAACTAGGGTGTGTTTGGGAGCTCCTCATGGCTTTCATCTGTGGGGTCCTCAGAGTGCCTTGGCCTAGGTGAGTCCTCCTAGTCTTGGCTTGCTTTTTAGCCTGGAAAATCCCCATGCATCTCTGGGCTGGAGGACCCTGCCTGGGTGGTGTTTGCTGCCACCGTGATGAAAACCAGTCTGGGAAGAGTTCTTCAGTGCAGTGTTTTTGAAGAGCACCAGCTAAATAAAGATGCCTTTAATAAACTGTGCCTTCAGGGAACCCTTATATCTCTGTTCCAGACTGCTTCTGCGTCAAGATAAGATTGCAGAGCGGCTGGATTTTGCTATGGGAGGTGTAGATGGGGGAAGGGATTTCTTTTAAGGTGCAAACATTTGTTACAATCACCTTTGTAAAGCAACTACAGACAAGCAGTGCACAGCCTAATACCTTCTTCCCTGACTGCAGGGCTTCTCTGTCATGGCCAGATGGTGGGGAGAGTGATCTCAAAGGAAGGAGGGAAAGAAAACACAGGGAGAACTGTACTCCGTTTGTTGGAAAGGATCCTGTTTTCCCCATTCCAGTCCTCCTGGCTGCCACGCAACCACTGCCACCCCAGCTCTGAGCTGGGAGTGTGGGCTTTGCTGGCGATGAGTTATAGGTCCTTGGTGATGGGATCATGATGTTGGGCTTGTGCAAGGACGTAGCTGCTGCAGATGAGGCAAATCGTGGAGCTAGGAGGAATAAATCCATGCGAGGCGTGGTTGATGGCAGACGAAGCTCCTGGCGTAAGCAGGCTCAGCTAATTTAATCTGCGGTGGACTCGATCTGCTTTGTCTTCTAGTTGAGTTAAATATACCCTTTGAGTTGTGGTTATGGAGGCTAACTATGATTTTGATTATGCAAAATGTGCTAACACAGGACACAGCTGTTTGCCTCTGAACAGAGCTGGGAGGAGAGAGGGTTAGGGCACCCCACGGCCAGGACCTGCATTGCTTTCTCCTGCTAACCTGTATTTGGACCACAGCCGAGGGGCAGGATGCTCAACAGGCAGCTGCATGGACATGTATAGCTCTGGGGTTTTGGGCAATGCAAATTTTGGAAACACTATGTCTCGTAGCATAGCTGTAAGCTTTCCATTGTCTGACAGGTTTTAAAGTTTAATGGCTGTGCTGCAGCTACCTGGGCATGGCTGGTGGCTGCAGAACAGAGAAAGGGACCCTCTCCGTCTTTCCAGAATTCCCAGAGGCAGCAGATCAGTATTTCTGTACACAACAGAGTACGAAGCTATTGGTCAGTTTGAACAGCAATTGGAAGCAGTTTTAGTCTTGGGAGGCAAAAGAGAAATTAAATGGCAATGAGGAAATTTAATGTGTTAGTCCAAAGCTACCACCTAGGAATTTATGTGGCTGGGACTAAGGTCATTTATTTGTGACCATGGTTGTGTTGGGGGCTGCCTGTTTGCACCCCAGTCTGTCTGTGCAAATGTTCTGCCAGAGCTGCTGGGTGGGTTGCTTCATCTCCCAGGGTTTGTGTTGTGCTGACAGCATCTTTGATTCTTCTCTGTTTGGTCCCACAAGAGTCCTTGAAAGACCAAAAGTTTGCAGATGATACCAAGCTGGGAGGAAGGGTTGATCTGTTACAGGGTAGGATGGCCCTACAGAGGGACCTGGACAGACTGGAGAGACGGGCCAATTCTAATGGGATGATGTTTAATAAGTCCAAATGTCGGGTACTTCATTTTGGACACAACAATCCCATGCAGAGCTACAGACTGGGGACAGAGTGGCTGGAGAGGAGTCAGGCAGAAAAGGACCTGGGAGTGCTGGTTGACAGGAAGCTGAACGTGAGCCAGCAGTGTGCCCAGGTGGCCAAGAAGGCCAATGGCATCCTGGGCTGCATCAGGAATAGTGTGGCGAGCAGGACCAGAGAAGTTATCATCCCCCTGTACTCGGCACTGGTCAGGCCTCACCTTGAATATTGTGCACAGTTCTGGGCCCCCCAGTTTGGGAAAGATGTCAGGATGCTGGAGTGTGTTCAGAGGAGGGCAACAAAGATGATGAAGGGGCTGGAGCACAAGCCCTATGAGGAGCAACTGAGGGAGTTGGGGCTGTTTAGTCTGAATAAGAGGAGGCTCAGGGGAGACCTCATTGCTCTCTACAACTCCCTAAAAGGAGGTTGTAGTCGGGCAGGGGTTGGTCTCTTCTCTCAGGTGACCAGTGGCAGAACTAGAGGGCATGGACTCAAGCTTCCTCAGGGAAAGTTTAGACTTGATGTTAGGAAAAAGTTCTTCACTGAAAGGGTGATTGGCCATTGGAATGGGCTGCCCAAGGAGGGGGTGGAGTCGCCGACCCTGGAGGTGTTTAAGGGGAGACTGGATGAGGCACTGAGTGCCATGGTTTAGAGTTGGGTTATAGGTTGGACTCGATCATCTCGGAGGTCCTTTCCAACCTTATGATACTGTGATACTGTCACAACAGATAAAAATGAAATAGTGGCACATGCTGCCCGGGAAGGTGGTGGAGGCCCCATCTCTGGAAGCATTCAAGGTCAGGTTGGATGGGGCTCTGAGTTAAAGATGTCCCTGCATCTGCAGGGGAGTTGGACTGGATGGCCTGTAAAGGTCCCTTCCAACCCAAAGCATTCTATGATTGTATGATCTCTTCTGGGTGCCAGCCTCAAAGCCAAGCATCGCTTTATCTTTTCAGCCTTCTCTACTGCAGGCTTCAAAATAGCCAAGAAAGCACTTCATCAGGAGACCTTTAATGAAATGTGGCTTCAGGGTCTCCAGTATCAGCAACTTCTGAGTTAAATACCCGGTGACAGTTGTGCAAGTGGCTTGTGCTGGTATTTGCTGGAGGCTGGCAAACTGCTATTCGCCATTTGCTTATCTGCAGTATGTGACCAGCTTATCCCTGAGCAGCTGGATTTAACCCCCTTATCTGCGTGCATGTTGGCAGTGTGGTGTGCTGTGCAGTGCTGGCCCACTGTGCTCTCCCATTCCTGCATCCCAGCATGCCGGGAGCAACCCAGATGGCTGCAGCCGTGGCTGCATGTGGGGGTTTCCGGGGGAAATAGGTGTTTGCCTTCCCTGGGGTGACTAATTGCTTCTGCTATTTAAAAAATAACCACAATACCTGGAGAGGGATAGTTGATTGAAGTGTTTAAGTGAATGAGTTTCCCTTTAATCTTTATATATATATATATATATATATATGACAAAGTATATATCATCATGACTTTTTACAAGGGAAGTTTTGATAAGAATAGGGGGAATGGCTTTAAATTGGAAGAGGGAAGGTTTAGATTAGGCATTAGGAAGAAATTCTTCACTATGAAGGTGGTGAGATACTGGCACAGGTTGCCTAGGGAAGCTGTGGATACCCCCTCTCTGGAGGTGTTCAAGGCCCCATGGGGTGGGGTCTTGAGCAACCTGATCCAGTTGGAGGTGTCCCTGCCCATGGCAGGGGGATTGGAACTGGATGAATTTTAAGGTCCCTTCCAATCCAAACCATTCTATGATGATGGTACCTAAAAGAAAGAGCCACTGACCTGCTTTGTCCCTGATTTGGCTTACAGATACAGAGGGGAGGCAAATTTTAGATAAAAGTATGGAGAATTGGCTTTACCCTTGAAAGGTCAACTCCTTGGCTTCTATGGCAATGCCTGAATTTATTTGTTAAGAAAAGCAGGGAGTGGCTTTCCAAGGGCAGGGAGTTTGTGGTTTCCTGGTGTCTCAGGAGCAGAGCAGCACTTATACAGTTGGAAGAAGGTCCCCTGGCCAGAGTGAAAGCTGCAGCAGGTAGTGGCACATCCTCAGCCCACTGCCCCTTCATTCCTGCAGTGCTGGGCTTGGCTCCAGCCCCGCACCCTTCCTTTCCTCTTTGCCATTTTAAATGAGTTCCAGTGAGCAAAGAACTGGGTTGCATATTCCTGTGTGGCACTGACTTTACAGGTGTGTTTGTGCCTATTCTGTATTGCTTTGGGTGTGCATGGGCAGCAGCTGAAGGTGCCCGGGGATGCTCAGGAGCTCACTTGCCTCATTTGGGTAGCAGCCGTGCCATAGCAAGAGTCTGCCAAGTTCAGCACTAAAACATGTCTCTAGGTACCAGATTACACATCTCTTAAATAATTCCAGGGATGGCGACTTCACCACTTCCCTGGGCAGCCTCTTCCAATGCTTGACAACTCTTTCTGTAGAGAAATTTTTTCCTAATGTCCAGTCTATACTTCTCCTGGCACAATCTGAGGCCATTTCCTCTCCTACTATCACTTTTTACTTGGGAGAAAAGACCAACCCTCATTTCAGCCTCCTTTTCAGGCAATTGTAAAGAACAATAAGGTCTCTCCTGAGCCTCCTTTTCTCCGGGCTAAACAAACCCATTACTTTTGTTTTAAATTCTCGCTGTATATAGGAGTTGTTTTCCATCACCCCCAAACAGCAGTGCCAGGGAAGGTGGTCCTCCCAGGGTGGTGGTCCCTGAGGCAAAAGGTTGCTGGAACCAGGAGGGTGCTGCAGAGCCAAGAGATGTGCTTTGTGCTTGGGAGGAGGCAACAGTACCAGGAATGTGAAACCCATTAGCATTTTATTCTGCAAAGCCAATGGAAATGGCAACTCCTCAATGGAGAGTTAAGTGAATAGATGTGAGGAGACCCGTTTGTTTATCTAAATAATGATCGGTGCCAGGGGGATGGGGTGTGTTTTGGGGAACCAGTGAGGCAGCTGTTGGGGCATCTGTGGCTGTAAGCCATAGGGACCGCAAACATAGCTGTGTGTGCCTGCGTGCTCTGGTATCTTGAACTTATCGCTGCTGGGAGGCCCTACCTCAGACTGCTTCCAGAGATGTGGTAGCCTTTATTAATATGCAGAGATAATTGTAATTTTAATGTTATCAGCAGAGGAGTTTGCATGAGGCAGAGGCGTTCCTAGAAGACCTTCACAGGTACCATCCTGGAGGCATCCAACGTGACTCAACATCTTTGCTGATGGTTTTTAAAAGTAAATCTTAAATTTACACTGATTTTAAAAACTAAGAGATGATCTGAAGATGGGAATGCTGGAAAGTGATGCCAGGAGGTGATTTGGAGCAGTGGAAAGAGGTTTGAGCTGTGATCAGTTCTTGCCAAAATCAGTTTGGGACCAGGGCTGCTGTTAAAGCCCGTGGTGGAAAAGCAGCTCCCGGCCCTGCCCGTGTGTTTGATGGAGCTGGTTTGATTGATGAGGATGTGGGGAAAGTGATGCACGTGTATAAAAGCTGGCAAAATGCTTAGTGCTGGGGGAACATGAACACTTCTCTCTCCATTAAGAAGCTTTTTCTTGGAGACAATGGTGGGCATCCAGCAGCTTTTCAGCCTAGCAAAAAGCCTATGTCTGGACGTCAAAGCTGGATGAGTGCTATTCAGAATAAGGCCAGGTATAGCTATCTATTTATTTATTTTTAGTAGAATTGTAGGATGGTTTTGGTTGGAAGGGACCTTTAAAGGTCATTTAGTCCAACGCCCCTGCCATGGGCAGGGACATCTTCAATTCAGTCAGGTTGCTTGGTGTCCCATCCAGCCTGACCTTGAACATTTCCGGGGATGAGGCAACTTCAGCCTCACTGAGCAACTGACTCTGGTATTTCACCACCCTCATTGTAAAAAATATCTTCCTTCTATCTAGTCTGACTCTATCCTCTTTTAGTTGAAAACATTGCACTGCCTTTAACCACTGGAAAAAATACTTGCATAAAATGCCCTCAGAGTCCTCTTGGTATCCTGGGTCCAGTCTGCTGACAGCTCCAGAGGGAGCTTCAGCTTGAGAAAAGTGTGTTCAGCCCTTGGTATTGGGAGAAGTGGGTAAGATTAACAGACTTCGATGCTTGGGAGTCCCATATTCCATGAAAAATTCCTCTTTCAGAGCAGGCACTTTTAATGGGACTTCATGGGGCTGGAGAAGGACAATACAGAGGAGGTCAGCGTGGATTTGTGTCATGTCTCCTCAGACAGACAGTCCCACCTGCCTGTCCCCATGCTAGGCAGACCCTGGAGGGGTGGCCAGGGCAGTGCACATCATAGTGTCAGTGGCAGCAACCTCTCTGTCCCGCCTTGCCTGGTGGCTGCAGCCCTACACAAACCAACAAGCAGATGTGGATGGAGTTTATAGGAATGCAAAGCAGATGTCAGACAGCATTTTTACCTCCTTGCTTGCAAAAGTCATTCATCAAATCTGCCTGCTGCAGTCAGGGAGGTGGGAACTGAGTGAGATGTGGCACAGATCTGTGCTGGCCGCCTCTGCATCACCCTCCTCCGGCCCCATGAAACCCCATTAGAAGTGTCTTCCCCAAAAGAAAGGTTTCTCCTGGATTGTGGGACTGAAATGGTAGTGCTGCAGCCTCTTGCTGCCGAAGTTGGCCCTCATTTTGTCTTGTCCCATTCATCTGAATGAAGTAATTTATAAGGACATTTTCCATGGATCAATAAATCCATGCTTGCTGCTGTGCCTAGGAGGTTTAATTTGCTCTAGATACTGCACTAAGTATCTTTGTCCTGAATTGCACTGTGAAGTCCTGCTCTTT
Source organism: Tapera naevia (assembly GCA_033556795.1). Lineage (NCBI taxonomy): Eukaryota > Metazoa > Chordata > Aves > Cuculiformes > Neomorphidae > Tapera > Tapera naevia. Next base: position 5,199,357 of record JAUMJJ010000157.1, on the reverse strand, counting down.
GGGAAAGGATGGGGATACAGCTGGAACCTCTGGGAACGCACTGCAGGCAGCTGTTGGTGCCTCGTCCCCCTTAATAGTGCATTTCCCCATGGGGGCTAAAGAAGTTAGGGAAGGCTTAAATGCAGTAGATTCTCTAGGTATGTGTGTGGAGCTTGAGGAATTCATCCCTTGTGCCAAGCAGTTCCTGATTTTACAGGTCTTGGGGAAACTGAAGCCAAAAATCAAAGGAGAAGGAGTGTTTGCCTTTAGAAGAAGGCAGAAATCTTGGTTATAAGTAGATTTCCATTTCAGATTTCCGTGTAGTCTTTTCTGTTGAGAGGAACTGAAAAATTCCTCTTGCACTGCGCCACCTGCCCTTCCCAAAACTGCTTTTGAAAGCCAAGAAGCATACATATTTTGCAAGCAATGGCTGTGTGTGCTTAAGAAGCCCTCCATGAGATGTCCCTGGAAAAAAGAGTGTTTAAAAATCCAGCCCTTCTACACAAACAGAAGTCAAAGATAACCTCAAGATCCCCAATCCTGATCTTGTTTTGCTTCATTTGTCCAAGCACCATCATGGTCTGGTGAGGCTGGAACATCAGTCCTGGGTGGATTCATCCTATTGCTAAGACCTGGGAGGGGGCCTTACTTTCTGCAGCACACCTGGGTTTGGTCTAGTTTCTGACTTGTTCCTGTGGCAGGATGTGTGCTCTGGGGAGCCGTGAGCTCATGGAGCATGGACTGGTGTCAGCTATTCCCATGGTCACCCAGAGCCCATCTCTCCATCCTGTTCCACCTGCCTGGCTGAGCAGCCACAGATCCCTCTGCTTCTCCTTCAGAACGGCTCCAAGGCTGTTTTGTAGCTTTTGGAGGTCAGCACTTGCACTGGGGAATCCAGAAACATTTTCAGAGCCAAACCACGCCACAGCAAGCGGGTGTGTGCTTGGTTTCTGCTTCTCATTTCCTTTGTCGCTGCAGAGAGCAGCTGAGCTGCACACGGGGTTTCAGCAGGGTGTCCCCTCTTTTGTTCCTCTATATGAGAAACGTCTGTGCATGTGTTTGTATTTAAAAGATGTATTTTTAACATAGCTGGCTGTGAGCTATGGCACTTGGGACTTCTCTGGTTGGGTGAAGGAGGGATGTTGGTTGCAGCTTTCTGGCTGTCCCACTGGTAGCCGTGCGATGGTTCTGGTCTGGCTGTGCTTGCAATTGGAAAAAACAAGTGTTTAGAGAGAACTATCCCAAACTTGCTCAAACCCAGTTAAAAAGGCTCCCTCTGATGTGTACAGTTTTTGCAGTAAGTCTCACAGCACTTGGTGGTGAGGCCATATTGCTGTTATTTGTATCACTGCCTGGTCCAAACCTTTCCACGTGTGCCCATTGTGAGTTTTCTGTCCCCGTTTTCCTGCGTGCTCGCTGCTCCGTGCCTCTTCTGGTGGCTGGACTGGATGTGAGCTTGCTGCTCACCACGCTGGGATGGTGAACGCAAGGTCAAAGCATCATTGTGCCAACAGCATACTGGAGCAGCCATATAAAGTTGTCATTTTAAATAATTGCCAGGATGGCTTCTCCTCCCTTTCCCCCATCCCTGTGTTCTTCCCTGGCACCGTGTCCTTCCCCACCCACCACCCTGGGGCTGCCTGGATCTGTTCTAGATTTATGTTAAAAGGGGAATTTTATGCACATAATTAAAACATTGTATTGCTGGATAGAAATAGGATTTGGTGCTTACTGCTGTGACTCTTTCTCATGTGTGAGGGTGAACTGATTGATTACTGGGGTTTGAGATTAAATATTCCCCTGAGCTCCACTGGCATTTAATATGGTGGGGGGAGGGCACAGAGAAGGGGAGGAGGAAAAGGGTGGTTTTCCTCCAAGGCAAGGAAAGCAGGGGAATGTCTACTGAGCACATCCACTTGTCTTGCTCTACATACCATCTGCTGTAACGGAGGCTCCCGGCACTGGTGTCGTGGACCACAGTAAAGCAGGTGTCTTGCTCTGCGTCTGTGATGGTGGGTGAGCTGCTGATAGGCTTTGCCAGTTCTTTCACTGCTGGGTTGAGCATCCTATTTCATCCTGTCCTGTCCCTGTGGCTCAGCTGCATCCCCACCTCCCTGCATCCCAGTCCACGCTCAGATCCCTCCGAGCCTGGCAACAGAGCAGACCTGCTGTCCCCTTCTTTCTCCCTTAGAGCACACCTTGTTTATTTCTTTTCCTTAATTTCTTTTAATTGCAAACCCCCTCTCTTTTTAGTTTCGATGGGAAGGGAGCAAAAACCCCAAAGCATGTGGTGGGAGCCTTGCTGTGCCGGCGCAGGTTGGAGACACCCGCTTTCCTTGAAGTCTAATTTTAGCTGAAGGCAACGGGATTCCTCCAGGGTACTGTGGAGGTTTCCTATCAGCCTAGACCTTAAGAAACACACACACAAATAAAAACAACACAGAACCACTTAGATTTATTTGGGTGAATTCTTTTAAAAAAGGGTGTGACTTCTTTTTTTGTGAGCAGCCCCTGGCGCGCAGCGGCTTTGTTCTGCTGCAGTCGAGTATTTCAGGTCTTCCAAGATTTAATCAGAATAATTAGTTACTGTCTGTTTATACCTTCTGTTTTTGTTGCAGGATTTCCAAAGGGTGTATTTATCTTCCACAGTCCTGCCTAAGTGTCGCTTAATCATTAAGCATCTGATTTCCTCCAAGTTATCTGTCATGCTGCTTATGTAAGTAGATAAAATAAAAAGAAGGGAGGGTGGGGATGGTGTTGGTGGATTCTGCTTGGGGGGGTTTGGAAGGGTTTTTCCTGATTGTCACGGGTTTAATTGCAAGCTGCCTTTGGTTCCCAGCCCGTCATGCGGTGATCAGAGGACTGCATGTTTGAATTGACGCTTAATGACCCAGCCAGTTTAATGAGGTTGCTTTCAGCCAGGACTTCATGTATACCCCACTTAACTGGCAAGAGCTGTGTTGCTCCCTGTCATTTCAGAAGGGGGGAAAAAAAAAGTGACTTTACAGAAGTAAAGGGCTTTGGCTTTCACTTGTACAGTTTTGCCTTTGACTCCTTAACCTGGTGGTATCGCTTTTAAAAATCACAGCTTGGAAATAAGTTACCACTGTAGTTTGGATTGGAAACTGGATGGTTTTCAGCCTGCATTTTCACATTTGACTGGGGAAGGGGTGCTGGTGAAGCATACATTACCCATCTCTTTAATATGGGACATAAGACAGACACAGAAAAACGCTGCAGAAGAGGATGGGATGGCTGGAAAGTCGCAACAAGACAGATGTGGTGTTGAACCCACCCTGGTTCATGCTCGGCGCCTAAATGAATCGCATGATATTTTCCCTTCAACATTTGTCACAGAGAGCAGCTGAGGGCAGCTGCTGTGCTGAGGGGACTTGTGAGGCTGGAGGATTTGCTTTTTTTCCCTTGGTTTCCCTTTCTTCCCGAGCTGGGCTGGCAGGGGTTGCGTGCAGGGATGCTGGCTCGTCAGCTGCCCTTGCCGCCTTGTTTGTCACATCAGGCGTGCAGGCTCTGGGGGCGAGGGTTCGGGGTGCGTGCTGCTTCCATGATGGGTTTAGATTCCTTTACATCTAGAAGGAGACATTGCCATCAGCTCGGCTGCTCTCCCTTCTGATGCGGACCATAAATTTTTGAGGTCAGTAACTTTGTGTTAGCCCTTGTCAGGGATTATGGATGCGCAGTGGGGCTTCGCTCTCCACCTTTCCCAGGGGCAGTTCATTAGCGGGAAGAGGCCAGGGTGAGGGCAAGGTGGGACCGTAAGGATCTGTGGGGCTTTGGTGGGTTCGGTAGACACAGTGAAAGGTGCTTACATGGAAGCTAAGGTTGAAGTCCATCTCCTCTCTGCGTTTGTTGGAGAGAGTAAAGATGAACCTATGCACCAGGGCATGGGTTGGACTCTGTGCTGTAGCAAAGCTGAAACTGAGCAGTTTTCCCACATCACATCTACCTCATCCAGCTCCTGAGCAACATTTTGGGGAGATGCTGGCAAATCCTCTGTTTCCTCTGGTACTGACGTGGTGGCTGTCATAGCCAGCTCTGGGTTGCTGATGGCCCTTGCTCTTTCTGCTCCATTGAGTGTGGGAGTGGGAAAAGTCCAATCTGGTGAAAATATTCTTAAGGAAGGCTGTCAACCTGATTTTTTCTTTCATGTTTATCCAACTGGAAAGCTGTTGAAGGTTCAAAGTGCTGGAGATACGTGATGTGTAGTGTGGCTATTGCTTCTGCCCAGTACTGCCCCTCTAGCCACAGGAAGGGATGCTGGAGGGGGTGGTGGGTCTCTAAACCCCATCCTCACAGCACTTGCCTGCCCTCTTTGCTCAGCCTTTCACAGATCTGCTTGGTTTTGGAGAGGGAGAGGTTGGGAGGAGGAGCAGAGCTGCTGAGATTTGAGAAGAATGAAAGCATGGAGGGGAAGGGAAGTGCATACTGCTGTGGAGGTGAGTGCTGGGGAAGAAGAAGGAGGTGATGTGGCTGGTTTGCCTGATACTTTAGAAGCTGCTCAGTTAAATGAAGCATTCCGTAGGGAGCTACATTTGGATTTTGAATAGCTTTGGAGCATGTGAATGCTCTGTGTTCTTCTTCTCTCCTTTCCATGGTGGGAATCACTTCCTGTCCCCATCTGTCTCTGTTAGAAGTCTGCCTTGGAACACAGGAGGTGCAGCTTGGTTTCAAAAAGCCCTTCCAGTTTTTTCCAAGTTCCTCATCATTCTGGACTGGCCATCTCTTGGTCTCTCCCAGTCTGGCCACTGTGAGCCTTTGACTGCTGGGAGTGACCTCAGGTCCCCTCTCCTGCAGTGCCTGCTACAGACCAGGAGGTGTAGTGCTCACCAAGCAGTGCCAGCTGGTCTGGGACGGACTGGTTGGTCTTCCATCACCTCTCTTTGAGCATCTCACTTCAGGAAGACCTAATGCCTATTTGGCATTGCTGAGCTTTGCAGGGCTGTGCATTTCTTCTTTCCTTTCTGTGACCCAAAACAATTGTCCAAGAGACTGGAAGTTGTTTTTCTCCTGGAGTATCTTACTCCCCTGGTTGTGCCGTGACACAGAACTGACTCTTCTTTGTGCACTTAGGTGTCCTGCCACCTGGTAAAGCAAACTTGTACCGCTTAGTTTTATTTAATTTCAATAGAAGATGAAGGTATTTCAAGCTGTTTCTTCTTCTTGGGCCCTAGAATAATGCACCCCTATGATGAAGGATGCCAAAGGCAGACCTAGATCCTAAGGATCAGTATGCAAAGGGTGTTTGCTCTCCAAAAACCTTTATCTTGGTGAAGGATGGGGAATATTGCTGCACACCATAGCCACGCTTGGAGACAGGCTGTGTTCCTCCAAGCAAGGAGACCATGGCTCTAAGGTGCCATTGAGGTGCCCCCAAGCACAGTGAAACCAGGACTGGGGCAGCGTTCCTGCTCTCACTCTCTCCCATGTGCCCACCGTCCGCTTCCAGACATGGCAGGGGAATGCTTGCAAGGAGCACATCCCGTTTTCCTCATAAAACTCCAAACAAGAGGCTTGGCCTGGTTTAGATTTTAAAAATAACTTACATATTTGGAAGCTAAAGTTTCAGAAGGGCTCTGAATGGCATAATGGCTTTGATCGTGACAGTCCAAGATCACGGGAGGACTTTTTAGGTTTGCTGGATCAGCTGGAAAATATATTTTAGTGTCTAGACTTTATCGTCCCTGAGCAAGGCTGTTTTTTTCTAGCTCTACAAGTGGTCTAATCAAAAACCTATGTAGAGTTGATAGAAGGGCTCCTCTATAAAGGAGCGTGCTGTGGGTTTTGATCGTGTCCAGAAGCAATTTGAAAGAGGTGGGGATCAGCTTTGGATGTTGTAAGACCTCTGAGACTGCTTTACAGGTGCTGCTGTTTCTGATGAGGCTGCTGATGTGGACGGAAGCCATGGACCAGCCCCGCGGTCCCCAGAGCAGTCGGTTCTCATGTCTGAGCACTGCTGAGACCTCACTGCTTGCCCTTTGGCAGCTGCTGTTGGGATCTGCTGCTCAGACCAACATCTCACTCAACTGTCTCAGTTTTGGCTGTGTAATAACCGTAAATGTCCACATTTGTTGGTGTTTGGACAGAACTTCAGCTTTTCTTTCTTAAGCATAGAAAATGTGTTTTTATAGAATCATAGAATCATTAAGGTTGGAAAAGACCTCTTAAGATCATCCAGTTCAACCATCGGCCAACACCACCATGCCTACTAAACCATGTCCTGAAGTGCCATGTCTGCATATTTCTTGAACAGCACCAGGGAGTGATGCCTCCACCACTGCCCCGGGCAACCTCTTCCAATGCTTCACCGCTCTTTTGATAAAGAATGTTTTTCTAATATTCAAATATCCATACTTTCTTTCTTTACTTTCCTTAAGTGTGTTTTTATTTTAAGGGTTTGGGGGTTTTAGTGTTTTGTTTTTTTTTTTTAATAATTTTCCACAATTCCAAAGGATTAGAGGCAGAGGTGCTTGGATTAAGCTCACAAGCCTGCCATGAAGGTGAGGACATCTAGCCACGTGCATTCATTGATTTCTCTTCCTGAAAACCCACATAGCAGTTGAGCTCTATCACGTTGGAAGAGGCTCAATTAAGAAAGCAGAGGTAATTTTTCTTTGAAATGCTGTGTTTTCTGCACGAGGGCCTTAGGTGTGTTTTGGCAGGTGTATTGTTGGAAAATTCATCACCAGCCATCTCCTCGGCGCTCGCCACGATGCACCATGATGCAGAACTCAAGTAACAGCCAGGCTGCAACCATTGCCCCAGGCTTTGGTGGAGTCGCAGCCTGGCTGTGAAAGCTTCAGCTGGAAGCTTTGGAAAACATTTGGAAATGTTTTGGAAAACATTTGAATCAAGGATATCATAGCTCTGTGTCTGGTTGTTTTCCTTTGCTTTGTCCTTTTGAGAGGGAACTGCTGTTGGGTTTCTATTTTTTCTTTCCATCAATTACTCTTTTAGACATATTTCTTTCGAGGGATTAATTAGGGCAAATGCCAGCATGTAAACAGTTTGTGGTGTAAAATGGTATTAAAATTGGGCTGGAAGGGATCTTGAGATGTTACCTTGTCCCCAAGGCAGTGCCAGTTGAATCCATGCATCGAACTGGAAGGCAGTTGTGTTTGCTAGCAGTTTTTTTCCCTTAAATTATCTAAGAAGCAGAGGCAGGAATCTACCAAATAATACTATCAGTATGTGTGCGAAAGCCTCCCTCAGTTTATTCAAATTGTTTGCTGAATAAGTGTTGAAAATTAATGCTGGGTTTGTTCCCAGAGCTATTCAAAGTAATATTCCAGAATAACCTTTTCTGCCTTGGCATTTGCCAAAATATTGCAATTTTTATGGGTGAGATGCATTTACCCATATTTGGCGTGGAGCCATCCCTGTTTTGCCCCATTTCTGAGGCAATCAGACCCCAGAAGCTTCCCTGGTTCAAAGAGCATTTATTTCTTTGGTTTTTTTTGTGAATTAAATGCAACTTCCCAGTTCTCCAGGTTAGGCTGGAGGGGCTGCAACAGGAAGCCTCCAGACCCACCCTAACAACATGGATTAGTTTGGGATGCTGCAACACCAGCCCCATGGAAATCAGTAGCAGCCTCTCCCCTTGATATCTGGAGGTTTAGATAACGCCGAGAGATCCTGGGCAGTGGTGGGAGAGGAGAAGCCTCGCTAGAAATCCTTGTCTGCTTTGAGATCGAGACTCAAGTGATGACTTCCAATTAATTTATCCTGCATCTTCCTCTGTCCCAGCTTTGTGTCTTGTGCGATGGATTGAAAAAACTAAATGCAAGAGCCCTAGCTTAATCCCCTCCCCTTTTTGAAGGTGCTGCAGAGCTCCAGTGGGTCTTTTTTCCTTGCTTTTTGCTTCCCATCTCAATGATGAGATGGGTGGATGCTGACTTACTCTCCAGCTAGCGTTGTGTCGGTATTAGCATCCACGCATCCCAGACGGTGACTGATTTTCCTTCATCTGGTCCTTTCCACAAGTAGTTTATAGTAGGTGACAGCAGAATTCATCCGTCTTTGGCCGTATGGCAGGCTTGGCGAGCTCCTCCCCTGCCTCAGCCCATCTGTACTTTTAAAGTCAGGATGGCTGGCATTAGCATTCTTGTTTGGCCAAACATATTCAGAGCTATCACGGCTTAGATTTGTTACAGATGGGTTTCTAGATATAGTCTAAGGCATTCTGCCAGCCAATTTTGTATCTGTGTAAAAGTGATTGGCATCCCTATAAATAAAGCTGCTCTAGGGTTATAAATCTAAATATACGTATTCATTAAATTATTTTTACATCTCAAGTGCGTTGCCATCCTGAGTTGTCATAAGCGAACCATGCTCTTTGCATGTGTGTTATCCACAACTCCAAAAATACAGCTTCTGAGGCTTTGAAATACTTTTTTTCCCTTGGAAATGTGTGTGAACTAGCCATGAGTCCCTGTGCCATGATAGGATGAAGGTCCCCTTCACAGTCATCACTGGAAATGACCATGACCTGGAGGCTGTTATAGACAGAGCTCCAGAAGCAGCTGTAAATATGGGAACGTGAACTCTTGTTTTTTTGGCTCACAAATGAGTATGACATTGCTGGGGTATTTAGTCCCCGTGGCCAAGTAAATACTATTTGTGTGGCTCCTTCCGTGCTAGGAAGGACTCCCAGCACTGGAGTGCTAACATCTCCATCCATGTCCCAGGGCCAGGAGTCTCGCAAAGCATTTCCTTCCTGTGTGCCATGGGCTGCATTGCATGGGGAAGAGGATCTTTCAACCTCATCTAACCACCCCTGCTGTTGTTTTGGCTACAGGAGTGAGTGTGCTCACCTATGAGGACTGAGAGAGTTGTTGTTCAGTCTAGAGAAAAGAAGGCTGCGGGTAGACCTTATAGCGGCTTTCCAGTACTGAAAAGGGGCCTTCAGGAAAGATGGGGAGGGACTTTTTAGCAAGGCCTGTTGTGACAGGACAAGGAGGAATGGTTTTAAACTAAGGGAAGGGAGGTTTAGACTAGATATAAGGAAAAAACTTTACAATGAGGGTGGTGAGGCACTGGCACAGCTTGCCTGGGAAGGTTGTGGAGGCCCCATCCCTGGAAGCATTCGAGGCCAGGTTGGATGAGGCTCTGAGCAACCTGATCAAGTTGCAGATGTCTCTGCTTTTTAAAGGGGGTTGGATTGGGTGACCTGTAAAGATCCCTTCCAACTTAAAGCCTTCTGTGATTCTGTTCTATAAAAAAGTCCCCAGACCAGCTCCAGGCACTGCCATGAGCTGGGGACGTGCAGAGATGGAGGGGCCCGTGCAGCCAGGCAGCAGTGCAGGCACTGGTAAATCTGGCTTGCTCTTTGAACAGGCTTATGAAAACACAGCAAGCTGCAACCTCTGATTTCTTTGGGCTTGTTTTCCTTCTCCTTTCAAGGCATTTGAATATTCATTCAGTGAATTGTGAAGTGAAGAGCACATGTGCCTGAGAGGCAGAGTATCAGCTGTCTCGCTTTCCTCAGCAATAAAGTGCCTCATTGAAAGTTACCCTATGATATTAGCCTGGTTTCCTAATGAAAGGAAGCTTTAAAGTGGGTCTGTCCATCGGCTCCTCCTTCCCCATCACTGACAATTCATCAAGTCCATTGGCTGATTTTGTTCCCTTTTCTGGGTTGATTTTCGGGTTGATTTTCATCTCAAATACATGGAGCTGCTGCAAGTTTTGTCAGGCATTGGGTTAGAAGGGTGTTGTGGAGTTTTTTTATTAAGGGAAAGGGTGCAGTGAAAGCTCTATCTGTACTAGAGTACACGTAAATGTTATGAACATCCAAGCCATAAAGACTGCTTTAGTTGGATTAACCATGTTACGAGGCACTAGAGAGTCCACACTGCAGGACCCTGCACAGACACGTAGGTGTTGCAGGGGAGATGCTGTTTATGTGAGTTCTCTGATGTCTAACAAATGTGATTTGTCCTGCAGCCTTAATATAAATGCAGTTTACATTGCTTAGGCTCACGGAGGGGTATGTCTTCTTTGTTAATGCTGGTATTCCTAGTGCTGCTTATCCTGTCAAGTGTGGTTTCTGTTGCATGGTCAGTGCAGCCTTGTAGAGTCTGAAGAGGCTGGTGTCAACATTTGATCTGGTCTGTGTGCCATTCACCGCTGCTAAGGCAAGGATTCGGCATCCTGCAGGTGGGAGCTGGATGGTGGTGTTGAAAACCTCACCATCTTCCCTCACAGGAAGACTTAACCTGGCAGATGAGCAGCAGATGGAGAGCAGAACGTGTCAAGCCTGAGTGGTGGGTCCTGCAGCCCCGGGTTATTTCTAGTGCATATTGGGTGAATTGTAGCTGCATGGTGGAGGTAAGAGGCTGGTATCTGGGTTGTGTTCTGGAGGTACTGGGGGTGACACATGGCTTGGACAGACTGGCTGTGTTGAAATTAATCACCTTGGCTGGTTGCAGGTAAGGGCAAAGATAACCTTGGCTGTGGCATGAGCAGTGCTGCATGGCTGGTGCTGGGAAACAGGGAGGTGATGGCCTCTGGGAATGATCTTCCCTTTGTTCTGCTGCAATATCCTGATGGAGACCCCTTCCTCCCCAGCAAAGAGCTCCTTGTTGACACACGTTACCCAGAGTCTGGAGGTCTTGGTGTGGGTGCACAAAGGATCCGTAAGATGCTTTGGTAGCCTGAAGGTTATGACGTGACTGCTTGTGCTCAGTGCGAGTGAGACCTACGTGCTGGTGGATGAGTTTCACGTAGGTGAGACCCTTGCATCACCTTACATCTCACAGTGTGGAAGGGAGAGACCCTGAAAGATCAGCCACCTACTTCCCTGCAGGGGTACGATGGAGTGCAAGCAGGACTTAGCGTTCTTGGTGAGCTGCCAAATGTTTGCATATCTGTTTGGCTTTTACTGGTAGATGTCAATACTTTTTTCCATGCCTGGTTTTTGTTCTCTACTTTCCACCAGACCTTGAATTCTTTGGGATATTGGGTTTTTCCTCATTTTTTTTTGTTTTTTTTTTTTTTTTTCCTTCCATTTGGTGCCTTAGTAAGAACAGAGCTGAAGGACCAGGAGCCCAAACTAAACCTGTCTATTATGCATTACCCTATTAGACGCCATGGTAATAAGCATTTGAATCCAAAGCTAGATTAGCAGGGAGCAGTCTGGGGCTGGATTTGCATAGCACGCATTCCGTATGACGTGTTGGTAAATCTACTGAAAGTGAATTTAAAAAGCACTGGCGTGCTTCAAGTTCTCCTGTTAATGCATAGTTTGCTCTCACCACAAGGCACTCAGCTGGGCAAAAAGTGTCTATAAGTACCTGGAAGACGCTGTTTCTCTTCTCCTCCTGCACTCTCAGCTTGTATTGCAGTCAATGGTGGCTATTGCAAGCTCTAAAAATTTGCATTAATGGCATTTTGAAAATTTTTGTCTGTAGAAGCAGTTATTTCAGAGTGTTTTCTCTTCCTGTGGTATCTCCAGCATGAGTGCTGTGAATCTGGAGTCTTCAGGTACCTAAATCCAATGTGCAGCTTCTTCAGGCTTTCCCTGCAATGTTACAGGTCCTATGCTGGAAAATGCTGTGAAAGTGTTTTATCCAAAAGCTGTTTTAAGCTCCTTCCCCTGTGGACTGTCACTAGATTGTGGATGACCTCAGGGTTGCTCTCTTTTTTAGTAATTTCATTATTGTGTGTTATGGGCATCCAAACTGCATTGTTAATTTGAAACAATGAGCTACTGAGGTTAGACACAAAGGAGAACGTTTTACAAGGTTTAGGGCAGTGGCTAGAGGGGTTTGAGATGAAGGTGCTGGATGTTGGAAGTTGATAGAATCGTAGAATGGTTTGGATTGGAAGGGATCTTGAAGGTCTTCCCATTCCATCCTCCCCCGCCACGGGCAGGGACTTCTCTGGTCAGCCTGTTTCAGTGCCACAATCCTCACAATAAAAATATTCTTCCTAATATCTAATCTATCAGCTTCTAGATGTTCTTGTTCCATTGTAGGGAGGGTTTGAGATGGATGTGCTCATGCTACAAGTGAAGCAGTAAACAGCCTTACTCAGCCTATACTCATGATGACCTCTGTCTCATGACAAAACATTGAGCAATTGTACTTTTGGGTGTCTCAGCAGAGATGTTCTGACATCGTTGTAGCCCCTGAGCCAGTGGCTTGGCTTTGTTCTTTTGTTATTGGGGCTCTGCTTTGCCCCTTTGGGAGCCCAGTGAATGTGGCTTATCCCGCTTGAAGCCTTTGCTTGGCCAGCTTGTAACCCTCGTAATGTGAGCATGAAGAAGCGTGAATTGAGGAACAGGCTCAGCTCACTGGGCTTCAAGCTCAGTTAGATCTGCTGGGCCCCACTTCATTATCAGTGGTGTTGTCTGGGCCGTGTTGAAGGATCTGGAGAGCTGATTAATGGAAAGCTGCAGCCCTAAGTGGCTCCTATCAGCAAACTCAGTCACCATGTCTGCTTCTAGAGGTGTTTCAGCTTCAAAGCTGCTAAAGGAATGAGGGGTGGGGTGGTTCTGGTGATGCGCTTTCTCATTGGAGAGCTGGGTGTACCCGATTTCAGTCAAATACTGAAGCCAAGAAAACAGGCAAGCTTTGAAGGAATGTCACGAAGGCACTGATCACCAGTGGTACTGTAAAACCTTGCCCAGGTGGTAAATGTGAATGCCTCTGCAAGTCCCTGCCACCAGCAGGCTGTGGGAACCCTCAAAAAAGTGAAGTTCTCTCCATTGCTTCGGACAGCGAGTGAACTGGACTGATATCAATAGGGAGAAGTACTTTCACTTTGCGGGCCAAGGTGGTGGATTCCAACCCCAAGCGAGAAGTCATCTGCAAGGAATTGTGAGCTTGGAAAGGGCCAAGAGCATTGAGGACTGGTTTGAAGACTCAGGAGGGTGAGCAAAGCAATGGAGTTGAACTATAGAGGGTCTCTGCAGAGTTAGCAGTAGGCGTGCAGAGGCAGATGGCGAATGCAAGAGGGCAGAGCAGGGTGCTGTACCCCAGCAGAAATGTGGCTTTCATGTCGTGCCGGCAGTGGCTGCTGGGAAGGTGCATCTGTGCTTATGGGTGCATCTGGAGTGTGGCTAATCCCGAATATATGAACAGCCAAACTGCCCTCCTACAGCAGAGGAGATGAAATTACAAACTTCAGACACGGTTATCTTCTCTCAGGATGTCTGAGCCTCTCAGGATCCCCTGGAGTCACTTTTTTCAAGCAGTTCATTTCAACTGTGAGGCTGTTCATTGTTTTTTTTTCTTTTTTAATGAAAAGAGAGATCATTCTATAAATACCTACAGCGATGGGAAGCTTGTATTGCGATTTGTGTCAGGTGCAGTGTGAAAACCTGCAAAGAAGAGAAATCCACTTCTGTATGTAGTCCTGGTGAGGAGGTGGCTGCTGGCACTGTGATATTGCACCTTTGAGGGGGGGTTTCTCACTGGAGCATTTGCTTCAGCCTTTATGGCAGTGGGGTGGAGAGGCTCATGTTTTAAGCAGCACATAGGGATGGAGTCAGGCAGAATGCCTGCAGCAGTGGTGATACTACAGGTGCCCTGTTTGGACTTCAGAGCATCTGGGGAAAAACAAATTCAGTTAAATCGATGCACAAAAGAAAAAAAATAAGATCCTGTGCATGTTATTGGTGTGTTTAAATTTGGTTTGTGTTGATGCTGCTGATGCTGATATTTTCCTGGATTAAGCATTAAAATATCATCTATCTTCTTCACTGAAAGGGTGATTGGCCATTGGAATGGGCTGCCCAGGGAGGTGGTAGAGTCACCAACCCTGGAGGTGTTTAAAGGGAGACTGGATGAGGCACTGAGTGCCATGGTTTAGATGATGGTTGGTGTTAGTGTTGGTGTTAGTGTTAGGTTATAGGTTGGACTTGATGATCTCAGAGGTCCTTTCCAACCTTGTGATACTGTGATACTGTGATATTGATTTTTAAATGCATCCCCTTGGGACCTTCACTGGATGGATGTTTCCCTCTGGATGCTCCTGCTGAGGAAGAGGGACTTTTTTTCAGTCCATCATCGGCAGTGATGAGTCAGCTGATGTTTGGCATGAACCCTTCCTCGCTCCTTCCCATCAGTGGGAGGCAGGATAGTTAGGCAATCAAAGCAATGTACCTCCATTAAGCTGGGTCCTCCAGGTGATGGGTTTGAGCAGCTCTCTTGGGAAACCTGAATTCCCAGTCTCCTGTGGCACGGGGTGGTACAGCTCCATCCTGGTCAAAGCGGAGCATGTGCCGTACACTACATCACATACAAGCTACCCCTTCCTGTGTGTGTGTTGGTGGGGGGGCTCTTTATCAGGGAGTGCAAGGATAGGATGAGGAGGAGCAGTTTTAAGCTGAAAGAGGGGAGATTTAGACTAGATACTAGGAAGAAATTTTTTCCTGTGGGGGTGGTGCTCAGAGAAGTCATGGATCCCCCTTCCCCTGGAGGTGTTCAAGGCCAGTTTGGATGGGGCTTTGAGCAACCTGATCCATTGGGAGGTGTCCCTGCCATGGGCAGGGGAGTTGGAACTGGATGGACATTAAGGTCTCTTTCAATCCAAACCATTCCATGATTTGATGATTGTGTGTTGCATTCACATAAAAAAAAACATGATCAAGCCTTCCAATTAGTCCCGCCTGCTGTGATCGTCTGTTTTTGTTTATAATGTTTAAATGCAAACAGTCTTTTAGCGTAATGTGATAAAAATTGCTGCTTTTTCCCAGGCTGGGTGGAAACAGGCATCAGTGTTGGAGATGTTGGGGTTGGGTTGTGCCTGATGTGAGCTTGTATATGTGGATTTTCGGCATTCATCTGCTGAAGCATGGGGAGGTATTAGAGAATTAGTGTTGTACTGGAAGGAAAGGGGCCAGCAGGCCATTTCTGCCATCAGACATTTTTATCAAGGAATTCTCAACCCCAGGTTCAGACTTGAAGAGGAAAAAAAAAATCACTGTGGATTGATGTCAGCACATTAAAAAGGAAATCAGCATTGCAGATGGGTAGGCCAGCTGAGACATCTGACAAGTGTATTTTGTTTGCTTTGGGCACTTTCAGGACTACAAGTTTAATGATATCTTGAAGTTTAATGATATCTACTCATCAGGGTTCCTGTTAGGAAGGAATCCTGTTTACAGCAGCCTCCGTGCAGTTACCAGTTTGAAAGAGAAAAAAACCAGCTTGCTACACACCGTAAGCTGCATCAGTGATTCCAGTAGCCTCACCTTAAGTGTGGATGATACTAAAAGTCTCCAAATACAACCCAAAGCTAGCCCATCGGGACTCATTTCCTTGCCATGGTGGTGGCCCCACAGCAGACATTGTGGTGCTGATGGACTGGAAGCGTCTGCTGCTGAGCAACTTGGAAACTCTGGTTTGTGAAGCCAAATTAATTAAGAGGCTCTAAGAGAGGAAAAACCTGCTTGCCATCCCCCTCGGTTTTACAGTCGGAGAGCCCGTCTTTCCCCAAGGATTACTGCTGAAATGGGGAGCACTGAAATGGAAAGCTCAGCAGTGAGGCTTTGCATACGATAAATCAAAGTCAGAGCCCAAATATTCACTGAAGGAGCAGGGTTTGAGGCTGGGGAGAGGGGGTAGAGAATGAAAATAAAGGAGGACTTTTACTGAACTATTGTTCTCCAGGAAAAGGCTAATTGGCAAACAAATATCCTCCCTCAGTGGGAAATAGAGTTCCTCTCTCCCGCTTGCCAGACTGTTGGGTTTTTATTGACACAAGCTTTGCATCATCAAAGGGAGTAGTTAGATCTCAGAAATGAAGTGACTTAAATCCACATCCTTTCAGATGGAGAGAGGAAATATTGAGAGGGGAGATCTCCTTCCAGCAGCTGAGCTGGGAGGTTGTCCCAGCACCCAACATCTGGTCACCGAACCTGCTCTTCCTGGCTAGTTATACATAACTTGTGGTGCCCTGGGGTGGGTTTCACAGGTCGGTATTGTCAGCTTCCTGGAGGTGTTTAGTGCTTTGCATGAGCTTTTTCCCCCAGTTGGGGCCAAAACCACTGATGGAAATGGAGCATGGCTGGATGTTGTCTTGTGCTGGATGATGGGGATGCAGCTGGGATGGAAGAGGATAGTCACCTCTGGATGCTCCACACTGCTGTAGCAGATCCCCGAGCTGTCCAGGGGGGTCTTGCATCCCTATTTTGACTGGTTTTGGCTTTGAGGGCTGCCTGTTTGAGGCTTGACATCACCCAGCCTAAACACCCACAAAGGCTCTCTGAAAGACCAGGTTCAAATGGCAAGGGACGGCTTTTGTTAAGGTCTTCTCTGGAAGGCTGTGGGCTTTCAGGAGAGCTCTGGTTTAGTGCTAATCTCTCCCCATGTGTTACTTCAGCTCTGAAAGAGCTATCTCTGCCCCTTTGAGCCCCCCACCACAATGCAGTGCTGGCAGCTGCCTCCCTGAAACAAGAGTGGGGTGAGGGGATCATCAGGCTGCCCGGCCCCTCGCGTCACCTCTCCTTTCTTCTGTTTTTTTCTGTGCTGCCTTTTGAAGCTGGGGCACGGGGAGGGCAGGGGGATGCTCTGGCATCCTTCCTGGAGAGCCCTTCTCCGCCTGCCTCCGCCTTCCTGGGAAGTCTCTTGGGCTTAGCCCATCTCTGACAAGTGTTGTGCCTGGATTTCAGGAAGCAAATTAATTCAGGGCATTTCAGGGAAAAATATCTTACTTGAAAACTCTTTTCTTCCTCCCACTGCCAACCCAGCCTGCTTTTTGGTTTGCTTCTGCAAAAGAAGGACCACCAATCCACCGAGTGCAGGAAAAAAGGCACATATGCATTTGTAGAATTGGGTCATTTAGCACCCTGGTGAGTATTAAGAAATATATATATATTTATATAGGTTCCCAAACTGGGTCTTGTCTGTGATTCCACACTTGTTGTCCTTGTTCCTGAAATAAATGGCATTTGCCTGAGCTGATCTGCTGAAGCTCCCGTAAGAAGCGTTCTGTAGCTGTTTAGAGGATCTGGCGCCAGCTCTCAGCTCATCACCGATTAAGTTTACCCTTTTAGTGGAGAACTCGTGACCTCCCTCAGTGTTCATGCACCACTCACATTGTAGCTGACCAGGAAGCTTCCAGCAAGGTTTGAGTTTGAATCCTCAAACACTAAAAAAAGTTTTAACTCTTAGCAGCATCTTCCCTCATCGGATTCTTCTGTGCACTGAGCTGTGCTGGTCTCTGCAACTGCAGGGGGGGCGAAGGGCTCTGTGAGGATCCCTGGGACCACTCCTGCTGCAGAGGATGCATGCTGCAAGCCCTCAGCATCATCTTCTTGGACCCAAGCTCATCTCCATGCCCTGGAACAGATATGGTCCTGCAACACAGGCAGCCATCCCCTGCTCTGGGTTTTTGCAGGCTTGCCAAACCGAGCAGTGCTGTTTTGTGGATTGATTTCAGTTGGAGACCGTTAAGAAAGATCCTGTCTCACCCTGCTGTGTGCCACGCTCTTCCACCTGAAAACTGGATTGCAGAGTCAACAGTGCGCGTGCTTCCCTTGGCAGGGAGCTCACTTGTGTGCTGGAGAGGTGACTTGCAAGCTGAGATGTGATATTCTTGCAGTGTGATGGAGATGGTTGCTCTTTTCCCCGGGTAGCATCATCATCACCCCTAGATGGGAGAGTTCCGTGCAGATGCATGTGAAAGAAAATCTCTCCCGGCACTTTTATTGTTTGCAGTAGGTGTAAATTTTGTTTAGATGGAAAAAGGAAGGCTTTTTCTGAGGTGTTACAAATTTGTGTGACTGGGGCTTTTTCCCACCTATGAATGTGTAAGGTTTGCTGGCTCTGTGAATAAACCGGTTTTGATTTTCCTTGTTGAATTTCACCATCAGGCCCCCAAAGCTCATCTGCCCCCAAGCAGCGTCAAATGTCTTCTTGTGAGAAGCTGGCCCAGATGTACACTTCAGATTGTGACAAATGCCACAATAAAAGGAAAGAATACAAAGAGGAGGTGACACATTTTAGGTGAGCATTGGGTTTTTGACAGTGCTGGCAGATGGGGCTTTCCAGGAGTGAGCTGAGATCCTGCGGCTGCAGCCAGCTCCTTCCAGCATCCTTTGGGTACTGGGCAGCACAAGCAACATTCAGAGATGCAAACTCCTCATCGTTGGGGTCATGGAAGATAACACTATTTTTGGGAAGGGAGGAGGAGAATTTGGGGTAATTCAGTATTTGGCAGATGTATTTATAAATCCACAAAACCCAAGTCTTCAAGATTTGCTTACAGTGAGAATTACAGTTCTTCCGATTTAGTGATAAGTCAGGCTCCTCCTGGTAGCTGATTTTCCTATGGCATCACAGGAAGGGTCCTGTTCACATCCTGTTTCATGGCTGCTGTTTCAGAGGTGGATGAAGGGGGAAAAAGGCAGTCATCAAACAGTTTAAAGCATTTTAACATTAAGCATTTTGCTCCCCTTCCCGCCAATAGACTTGAATTCAAACCAAATATTCCTCTCCTGTGCAGCCTTTGCCTGAAAACAGCCTTGTGCTGGAGAAAGTTTTTTTTGGAAATCAGCATGTGACCCTGTGGCCAAAACATCATTCGGGTTGCTTTTGGCAGGAACAGCTGTGCCAGGGATACCAGCACTGCACTTAGTGTGGGGTCCCTGCTGGAGGTACTGGTGGTGGGCTCAGGTCCTCTGGGCTATTAAAGTGGAGCAAGGGTGGCACCTGCTTAGGGGGAGACAGTCCTGTTTGTGAGCTTTTTATCCACATAAGGGCTCAAGATGCTGAAATCAGTCAAGGCTCGTCAGGGAGCATTACTGCACTTGCACAAAAATGCTTCCCCTTGTGCAGCGTGCTGAAATAAAGCTCTCTGTCAAGAAAGAGCTTGCTAGGGATCTTGCATCCATCTTTTGGGAGGGGATGGGAGAGGAGCCAGAAAAACAACACGCTAATATTTATATTTGAAGATGTAGCTTCTGGGTGGGTTTGGAGGTAGCTGTGAAGGGGAGCGTGCACGCTCCTTTGCATGCGTTTGTACCCTTGCCGGGTATTTTTAGGCTGCAGATCCCAACCCTGCGATGCCGGTGCTGGCTTTAAACCAGCTTGTTGGGGCATTGGTCACAGACAGGCTTTGGCAGCACGCTGCTCCACAAAAGCTAATCTAGCTTGCTGAGGAGGCTGTTGAATATGTAAGCAGTAATTGCTGCTCTCCTCTCCTTAAAGCAAAGGCGGAAGCGACACCGGGGTCCAATTTTCTCCTAATGACTGATTTCATTTAAGCACTGCTCAGGGCAATGCAGGCTTGGTGCTTTTTTTGTAGTGCTGGGAAAAACAACAAAACTCATCTCTCTCTGTGCATCGCGGAGCTGCAGCTCATGGCCTCTGTCCTGTGTGGAGACTCCAGACAGTTTTGCTGGCACTCCTTTTCCTCTTCGCTGGCCTTTCAGGCTGAGCCCATTGCATGCACATTTCCACCCTTGTTTTTGAAAAATCATTTGGGAATGATTCAGCCACATCAGTCCTTCCTTGGGATTTGGGGTTTGGCTAGAAGTTCCCTCAATGACCCTTCCCATCCTATCTTCCCTGGCTCTGTACATACAGGGGCAATTAAACTTAATTTATTCTGGCCTGCTCAGTATGTAAAGGCCAGAAGGCACTATTAGATCACAATCTGGCTTAAATTTATTGATCTAATTAGTGCTCAAACGTATAAATGGGAGGTGGGAGCATGACACTTTACATGTGGTACTGCGTGGAGCTGCTCCCTTCTGCTGTACTTAACACAAGCCTCCAGGTTGCCAGGGGCTGTCGTTTTTTCTCCATGAGTAACCAATTTCTGTAGGATTTGCAGGGAAGGAGAAGGCTGCTTGGCTGGACTTTGTTCTGACAATGCAATCTGCACTGTCTGCAGCTTCCAATGACTTGCCAGGGAGCCGTGGTTTGATTTTGAACCATCACATTAATAAATATTCATCAGCCTTCTGAAGGTTTAATGCTATTTTCCTAGTAGCTAAGATATTCTTTCTCTAACCCTTTTTAGCCTTGATTGCTAATAACCTACAGCCCACTCAGCCTGCACTGTAGGGTGGTTTGGTTTTCTAAATTGTTTATAAATGAAAATTAGGAATCTCAATAGCTCCAGAGCTGGAAGCAGCTCAAAAATACCTTGTCTTGGTTGCTCCATGACTGTCTGTTTTAAAACCCAAAATAAAATCTTGCCTTTTGGTCTGTCATTCAAATTCCTCATAAAATATCATCAGGAGTGTGTATCTCTGAAGAGTAGGTGGTGTTCTGATAAAAGCTTTCCATTTTTGCAAGTCCAAGTCAGAGCTTGGATGTAGCAGTGATTTTCAAGGATGAGGTTGATGCGATGTTGAAAAGGGGATTGAAAACACCCCGTAGGAGAGGAGAATGGGTCCATTAGCTCCAGACCCACTAGAGGAGCAGGATCAGGCCTGACTGGGCACGCATGGACTGGGAATGACCAAGTGACCCAGCTTTGCACAGCTGAGCTGCACACATCAAGACCAAACTCCTGAGCCAGGCACAAAGTGCCAGGCAGCTGCCAGCATCTCCCTCTGTGCCGTGGTCCTTGTGGCTCTTTAAAACTCAAGCCTGCAACATTTTCATCCACATTAGAAGGGACAGAGGTCTATGTGCCTTTATTTTTTGTTTCCTTCCCTCCTTTAGGAGGGAAACTCCCTGACAGGTCCCAAAGCCCTGCTAATACCGAAGGGATGCCAGCAGGCTGCTAATGGATTTGCTGTGGTGCTGGCTGCTGGGGAGCTGTGATGAGAGAGCTTTCATGGCAGCTGAAATTCCTTCAGTGCCTGCATTTTTCTACATCCAAGATGCTAAATGTGAAATGAGATTTGAGGCTCTTTAGGAGGGGGGGCAGTGCTCTGGACTGGGCACAGAGCAGTTGCACAGCCTGGGATTATGCCGCGTGAAGACCCAATAGCTGTTTCCCATCGTTTGTGGTTCAGCAGATGATTACACCATGTGCTAAAAATAAGCAATCAAAGACAATTTTGAGATCCTCCATTAAAGTGATGTGGGTAGAGCCTGAATTTTCTGCTTTTTTCCTGTTTTGGTAGGGCAGTGTTTGCTGTGCAAGTGGTCGTGCAGGGTCTGACCCCAGGTCTGTCCCCCAACCTGCCTCCAGCACTCGCTCTCCAGAGGGCACAGCAGCTGTTTAATTGGGTGTATAAATCCATAAGCAGAGAGGAAGGTCTGGCTCCAGGGAGATCAGACACTCCTCTCCAAATGCAGACTTTATTTTCCTAAGTCTCTTCATAGCTTTGTTAATAGATCTGAGTCATACATATTTCAACCTTCTGCATTAACCTTGGCTGTTTGTCCTGTCTCTTGACATCTCGGTGCCTTGATTTTTGGAGATGAAATGTGTGAGTGTGTGGGTTTATAAGACAAATATTTTGGCTTTTTAAAAATTCCCTATACTTGTTGATTTTTTTTCTCATTAGGGTGTTCCTCTGCCGTCCTCATTCCTTTTGTGTCGTTGACTTGATAATCCCAATTTTGGGGCAGTATTTACCTGGTATAAATCCTGGTGTGGATTTCCAAGACAATTATTTAGCCTTTTAAAAAATTCTCTCTGCTTTGCTGGTTGATCTTTCCCATTAGGGCGTTTCTATACCATTCTCATCCCTCGTTGGTGACCCTCATTTGTATCATTGACTTGGCAGTCCCAATTTTGGGGCAGTATTTACCTGGTCCTTGCTATCATTGGTCAGGCAAGACATTTGCCTCCTACCCTGAGCTTTGCTCCCAACCTGGGTTTCAGAAATCAACAAAACCCAAGCGACTGCTGGCACGAGCGATGCCCCACGTAAGCACTGCGTAAGAAAGTCTGAGGTACCAGCACTGTGTGATTTTTATCAGCTGAAATCGCGTCTTGTAAATATTTACTGGAATTTTAAGTAGGGTTTATCTAATTAAAGCCAAGTAAAACTTTCCATAAAAAAGAGCCACCCAACCGGTGGTTGCGGGTGGATGTTTAGGGACACGTTTAAGAGCTGGGAGGAGAACACAGCCTGTTTTCTCAGCTCTGCTGCCATCTGTGGCTCAGGGGATCCTGAGAGCTACATGAGGTCTTCAAGCACTGGGTAACCCGTGCTGAGGACCACGTACCTGGTGGCCCCACGTGCACCTGTCTGTTCCTGGCAGCAGCCTCCCTAATTTGCCATACTGCTGGCCAGACTGTGACAGGGGCTGGCCTGGCTGCCACAGCATGGGGAGGTCAACAGAGACTTGCTGGGATTTTCAGCAGTGATGGGGGTCCAAGACCCCTCTTCCCATGGGAGTGGCAGTGTGTCCCTCTC
This sequence comes from Tapera naevia, assembly GCA_033556795.1. Lineage (NCBI taxonomy): Eukaryota > Metazoa > Chordata > Aves > Cuculiformes > Neomorphidae > Tapera > Tapera naevia. The sequence goes on along the minus strand of JAUMJJ010000157.1, from coordinate 5,177,087 downwards.
CTGCTGCTGGCTTCGGCACAAGGCAAGCAAATGCATCTTTTTAATTCACATGGTCATCAAGGTTGCCACGACCATAAATGTCAAATTTGAGCAGAAATATTTGGCACGTAAACCATTTCCACTCAGCCCCTCCACACTGTGCACGTGGGTGGCTTTGATTCCTCCTCCCATCAGTGAGACAGGAGTGCAGTGCTGCAGGGCAGCTTCTCAAGCCTCCTTTCTTCTCTTCCCCTCAGGATCTAGTGCCCAGGAGGGAGGGACGCAGAGGATTTTGGCCATGGCCCCAAGGAAGAGGAGCAGTCGAGGGATCTCCTTCATCTTCTGCTGCTTCCGCAGCAGCGACCACCCTGAAATCACATACCGGCTGCGCAATGACAGCAGCTTCGCTCTGCAGACCATGGAGCCCGCGCTGCCCATGCCACCAGTGGAGGAGCTGGACGTCATGTTCACCGAGCTGGTTGTAAGTAGGATGATTTTTATTTTTGTTTCCCCTTCCCCACTTTTTCCCCCACTCTTTTTAGTCTCAACAGGCTTGCTTTTGACTTTTCAGGTGAGCTTTGGTGTGAAGGGAGCATCAGGGGCTGCTGTTGGCAGTGGTTCCACACTGACCCTTGAGCTCTGTTCCTTCCTGGAGTCCTGCCAGCTTGGTGTGGTTTCTCCTTCTCATTAGAAAGTCTTGATTTCTTAGAGCATGGCGTGGGAGCTGGTCTGGCTTTGTGCAGGGGTGTCAGAGCTGGTAAAGCAGGTTATCTCCCACAGGGGCAAAGTGACTAATTGCTGGTCATTCTGCTTCAGAGAAATCCTTGGATATGGACTACATTGAGATTTGGAGAGTCAAGATATTGTTTATTTATCCCTCAGTAGCAAAACTCTGAAAAACAAGGAATAATAAAAAAAAAAAAGTCAGCCAAAAAAAAGGCTTTAATTTCCTCTAAGGGAAATATTTTGTGTGGTTTGCTTGATGGACCCAGAGTACTGCACTTTGAATTGATTCAGGAGTGAAACGGAGTTTCTCTATTTTTTTTTCATGCATAGAGGGGGCTGGGAGTCATGATACTGGTTGATCATACTTCATGGTATCACATGTACCATTAGATGCCAGGCAGCTTGGTTTTGGTGAGCCAGGTCACTCGGTAGAGGAGAGGTCCAGATTGGATTATGAGAGCTGATTTTGCACAGATGTCCTTCTCCCTGAGCAGGACGAGATGGCAGACTGGGACACCCAAGAAAGGGTGGTGGGTATGACATGTCCCTGCAGCAGGAACTCTTTTTGCAGTAGTCCTACTAAACACCACTGGTCGTGTTACATTTGTTCAAGTGAAGTGACTGCCGCTGTTCCATGTTTTTCTCCACTGATAACTTGGCCAAATCAGATTTTCCTGGGGGAATTTTTTCTCATGGAAAACTCTCAAAGCCCCTGCCAAAGGCAGTGTTAGGGCTTGTTGTGCTGTGGCTCAGTGTCGCCAACCAGGCTGCAGGAGGCATCTTTTTGGAGGCTCACCTACTGGAGCCCCACCAAGCCTGCAGCACTTTGTCTCAGCCCAGGCTTTTCCAGCCATCTCCCCCAGATTTAGCCAGATGCTTCATGCAGAGGCTGTGCTGCAGGAGACCACTGTGTGTGCAGCAAGACAGGAGCACAGCAGCACTCACAGGGACCAGCCAGGCCTGGCACATGAGCCGGTGTGGGCCCTTCTAACATCCACCCCTTGCTCCATGCTGCCAAGATTTTGGTTTTTCCCCAGCCAAGGGTGAAACTAAGGCTTGGAGGCAGCTGCTTCTCCAGGGCATGCTGGCAGCAGGAGCCGAGCTGGCTCCCCAGAGGTTGAAGTCATATCAGGATTGGGGACAATGGGTGCCCACCGTGCTCCTGTGCAAGCAGCTCAACCCCCTGGCTCCCCAAAAAGAACCCATCAGACAAATCTCAATATGAGCAAGTGCCAAGTAGGAAGGAGGGGGGAGGCCTTGCTCTGCCCCACAGGCACAAGAGGGCAGTTTCCCCTTCAGGGGCAGTGAAACTGGAAATCCACACCCCCACACCCCCATTACAACAGCTCCTTCTTGCTCTCAGTAACCTGTTGGTGTCATGTATTAAATTTCAGCATTAGTTAAATGGTTTGGAAAGTGTCCCACTGTTTCTGTATAAACCCACTGTGTAACATTTGGAAGAGAGACAGAGAGAGCACTCAGAAGTGCTGGGCTGGTTTTTACGCCTGCAGGAGCCTGATGCCAGCCAGCCTGTCACCCTCGACCATCCCAGGGCAGGCTGGCTTATGCCCGCTCTGTGGGACCAGGGCTCCCTCCAAAGTCCTCTGGTGTCTCGGTCGCTTGAGTTGAGGGTAGTCAAAGGAGCTGGAGGGGATCTGGAGGCTTTGCCAGCTTGGATTGGACCTTGGCCAACTCTCCTCTTGCAGCTTAATAGTGACTTTTCTGCCCCATTTGTTCCCTTTAGGAATTCAGAGTGGCAAGGGTGGAAGACTTCATGCCTGGGACGGGCAGTGTCTTTGGGGATGTTGCAGCGCTGGGTTTGGTGACTGGTATTGATAATGCTCCCATAAACACCAACGATCCAATAGGGTCCCTGCTCTGCATATCCCAGCCTGCTGCATACATCAAAGGGCAAAACCTCTTTCTTTTTGGGTTTGGGTTCAGTGTGCCTCCTCATCTGAGTCAGAAAACATCCACAGCGTGAGAAATCGGTGATTGTCCTGCGTCAGAAGCAGAGGACAAAGGCCTGAGCTGCAGAGGGACATGGAGCAACTCTGATTCTAAGGGCAGCTAAAGGCTTCATCTGCTCTTCCAGTGTCTATTTTATGGCCTGCTTTATGTTCGATGGACACTTTGGATTTTAACTGAAATAGACCAGTTAAATCATTAGGATTTTATTCTGAGGCCATGCAAGTGTTTCTCAAGAGGAACAAAAGGGAAATAAGGGATGAGTTGTTTTTTTTTCCTGGGCACAAACAGGAGCAATTGCTCTGTAAGAAATGCCCCACATACATCCTGGGCTGCAGGGATGATGTGCCCTGTCCCAGCCAGTGATATACAGCAGACAGGGGCTTTTCCCTGGCTAAGGGCAGATGTAGATGTTGTTGCTGAGGTCAATGACTGATCACTACTTCCTCCCAAAGGGACCTTTTCCCTTCCCTTTCCTTTCCTCCCCGCCTTGGCTGAATGGGTTTTCATCAGGGTATTGTTGGGATGTCGCTCAGGCAGGCACCGGCCCCTTCTGAAAGGCTTTTCTTTGTCCGCTGTCCTGCCAGGGCTCCAGCCAGGCTCAACCACCCAGGGAGGAGCAGGTGCTGGCAGGGTGACACAGACAAAATTGGAATATTTTAGGAAGATTGACTAATTTGCAGCTCCCTTGGCTGGGACAAGGTTTTTAAATTTTGAACAGCTCTCCTTTTATCGACACCGGTGCATCCTGCCAGCTCAGATCAGTGATGTTTACTTCCTGGTGCTCATGCAGCAGTGTGGTATCTGCCAGGCAACATCCATTAGATTTAAGGAGTTTCAGGAGCCTTTGGTCTTCCCATAGGACATACCAGGAGGATTGCTGTGTTATGGGGCTGCTCAGATCCGGCAAGGGGCAATATCAGGGGCTGCACGAGTTGCCTGTAAACCAAGAGAACAAAGCTGTACCATCTGCCACGGCTTCTTTCAAGAGGTTCCTGCGTATCCAGGCTAACAATACAGTGTTTCTTCAAAGGCTGAAGTCTTGCTTGCACGCTCAGAAAAAGCAGTTGCAAAGCTCCACATAATGGTGCCATATGGTAGATCTTGCCGTAACAATCCTCTCTATTTTCTGCCAGCAACTAGACTTTCCACCAGATGGGTAGATGACTGATGTCCTTTATATCTGCTTAACACTCCTTGTCACTCTGAGGTTTGTAATGAAATGCTCTGTGTGTGGTGGTGTGCATTGGCCCCGTGGGACATGCGCCGGGCAGGAGGAGTGGAGGCATAGGGGGATTCAGTGCTTGCTCCATAGAGGGTAAGGGGAGCCCCATCAGGACGCAGGACCTCTTGTTGGCTTTCGTACCCTTGGGGAAGATCTCAGTTGCATCACTGTCCCAGTAGTATCCCAAGAGTTCCTTGGATCACCTGGGTGCTCGAAGGAGGTGCCCGGCCTGGCATGGTGTTGCACACACCTGGAGCATGAGGTGCTGCTTCTCGCTGGTCCCACATCCCTCTCCCAGCCTACATCCCCACCAATGGAGGGATGGACTCAGAGGAGACGCTGCCCCTGCTCTCCATGGAGGCTTGTCCTCTCAAATACACAGGCTTTGAGGAGATTCCAGTTAGTACTAGCAGTGGGGCTTCTCAGACTTTTCACCTCTGACATGTCATTAGCGATGTGGAAAAAGTTGAAGCAGCCTTCATCTAGCCCTGTATCTCGCTTGTGATGTGCAGCAGCCCACTTCTAGCCTATGACAGCAAAGCAGGTGACCTTCGCTGAGTCCCTCTGCCCAGACTCCAGCAGGTCTTAGAGAGCTGGCGGGGGGGTGACGCTAGGAGATGGGTGGCTGGTGCCTGGTGGCTGTGCAACGTCCCCAGCCCCCTGGGCTCAGAGGGGGTGCAGACCCTTGCTTGACCTTGTGTGGTGTTAGTGACTGCCTTCACTGGGATCTGCTGTAGGGGAGATATTCATACACTGTCTCCCTAGTGCTGGGTTTATGTCTTCTCCTTCCGCGACATGGAAGGCTGCTCCCTTCCTCCCTGCTGCTTTTTGAAGTAGTGGGAACTTGGAAGCCTGGGGAACAAAAAAAGGCCTCTGGCAGCTTACAAGATTTATCACAGCATTTGCTTTTGCTGTACTTGGGGCAGCTAATTCATTTCTTCAGAGCTTCTCTTTGGATGCTATCTGTTAGGAGATAGCAGCCTCTGTCACAGAGATTAATTCTGTGTCGCCTTTGAAATGCTTCATGGTGGGTGATCGGTCTGTGACTGATGATGTGGGGTGCTTTGGTAAGATGCTCCATGTATTACTGCCCTGCAGAGTCGTGCCTTCCCACCCTCATGGCGTGCTGGGATGATTGCTGTTTTGTATAGTGCTCGAACAGGGAGCAGAGGAAAACCTCTGTGCAAGGAGGAGGAGGAGGCAGTGGTGTGGTCAGTGTGGGCACTGTTCTGTGTTAATAGCAATGCTGAGCTGGGAACTCATTGCTAGCAATACCTAGTTTTACTCAGGAACTTAAGTAATGTGCTTTTCCCCAGTTTCTAATCCAATAAAGAGAAAGTATGAGGTTTTGGGCCTTGCAAAACAACACGGCTTTTAAGTAACAGCTGAGAGATCAGCTGCAAAGCTAAGCTTTGCATTTCATGCTTGTAGGTCAGCTGTCGTTTTTTGCTGCCTGATCTTTGCAGCATTAAGGACTTGAGGAGTTTGGGTACCACTGAATGATGGCTGAAACTATTCTCCCCTATATCTGCAAAGAAAAGCATGCATTTGGTACCCAGAAAAATATACAATTGCAATAGCCCTTGTGTATTGGGCAAAACACCTTTGTGCAGAGTCCACCACATTGGTCGCCCAGAACAAAGCTCGCTTGAGCTTATGAATTGTTTTAAAGAAGAATACCAAGTGATTTGGTAATGTCTGCTTTCAAATTCACTCTGCAGGGGACCGAACTTTTACTGGGCTGCCCAGTTTCTGCTCGTTAAATGTGAACAGCCTGGATCTGCATTCTCTAATCCCCACCCGCAACTCACAGCGCTTGTTTTCATCACCTCGTGGCGTTACGCTCTCACAGATAATCTCTTAAACATATGTTTTGATAGGTAAGTGTCTGATATAGAAGTCACACACCTACTCAGTGCAAAAATAAGGATTTTCCACTTACACACATTGCAGGGACCTGAATGAAGTAATCCACTGAGGAACACTATATTTCAGCTGAAGAATTCATGTAATTGCAATATCTGTTACAGCAACAAACCATTGTGGGAGCGTGCCCAAAATCCATGCTGTTCCCAACCCATAATTTTATGAAGGAGCTGTGTTACAGCACAATGTGTATCCCAGCCGAAGGTAGAGAGCAAATAAGAAACCCCTTTGTTTCCAGGAGGAGTACAGCTGAAGTGGAAAAATTTTATAGTCTACCTGCTAAGTGCTTTCCACTTTGCACTTCATAAAAGAGGAGGCCACATCCCTGGGAAATGCCTGGGCAGCTCATTCAATAATCACAGTATCACAGTATCATAAGGTTGGAAAGGACCTCTGAGATCATCAAGTCCAACCTATAACCTAACACTAACACCAACCATCATCTAGACCATGGCACTCAGTGCCTCATCCAGTCTCCCTTTAAACACCTCCAGGGTAGGTGACTCCACCACCTTCCTGGGCAGCCCATTCCAATGGCCAATCACCCTTTCAGTGAAGAATTTTTTCCTCACATCAAGTCTAAACTTTCCCTGAGGAAGCTTAAGTCCATGCCCTCTGGTTCTGCCACTGGTCACCTGAGAGAAGAGACCAACCCCTGCCCGACTACAACCTCCTTTTAGGTAGTTGTAGAGAGCAATGAGGTCTCCCCTGAGCCTCCTCTTCTCCAGGCTAAACAGCCCCAATTCCCTCAGTCGCTCCTCATAGGGCTTGTGCTCCAGCCCCCTCACCATCTTCGTTGCCCTCCTCTGAACACATTCCAGTATCCTAACATCTTTCCCATACTGAGGGGCCCAGAACTGGACACAATATTCAAGGTGAGGCCTGACCAGTGCCGAGTACAGGGGGACGATAACTTCTCTGGTCCTGCTTACTACACTATTCCTGATGCAGGCCAGGATTCCATTTGCCTTCTTGGCCACCTGGGCACACTGCTGGCTCATGTTGAGCTTCCTGTCAACCAGCACTCCCAGGTCCTTTTCTACCTGACTAATAATGCATCAGTGACCTTAATTGGGGCATTTAGGTTTTTGGCTTGTGGCAGCTCCAAATGTTTCTGGCCCAAGTTACTATAGAGGGTACCAGCCTCATTACATAGAATCATAGAATGAATCATAGAATGGTTTGGGTTGGAAGGGTCCTTAAAGATCATGTAGTTCCAACCCTCCTGCCATGGGCAGGGACACCTGCCACTAGACCAGACTGCTCAAGACCCCATGCAATCTGGCCTTGAACACCTCCAGGGAGGGGTCATCCACAGCTTCCCTGGGCAACCTGTGCCAGTGTCTCACCACCGTCATCGTGAAGAATTTCTTCCTAATGTCTAATCTAAATCTTCCCCCTTCCAGTTTATAGCCATTCCTCCTCGTCCTGTTACTACTTAACCTTTTAAAAAGTCCCTCCCCAGCTTCCTGTAGCCCTCTTCAGGTACTGGAAGGCCACTATGAGGTCCTTCTGGAGCCTTCTCTTCTCCAGGCTGAGCAACCCCAACTCTCTCAGCCTGTCCTCGTAGCAGAGGTGCTCCAGCCCTCTGATCATCTTTGTAGCCCTCCTCTGGACCCGCTTCAATGGTTCCATATCCTTCTTATGTTGGGGCTTCCAGAACTGGATACAATACTCCAGGTAGAGTCTCACAAGAGCAGAATAGAGGGGGAGAATCACCTGCCTTGACGTGCTGGTTGTGCCTCTTTTGATGCAGTTGGTGTTCTGGGCTGCGAGCACCCATTGTGGTTCATGTTGAGCTTCTCACCAATCAGCACCCCTAAATTCTTCTCCACAGGGCTGCTCTCATTTACATCATCCTTCATCCTGTATTGATACTGGGGGTTGCCCCAGCCCAGGTGTAAAACTTTGCACTTGGCCTTGTTGAACCTCACAGGTCCACTTCTCCAGCTTGTCCACCACCGTAGAGGGTGCCAACCTCATCACATCCTATGGGGCATCTGCTCCAGCAGTGGTAGTTCTCCTTCCTGATTGCTCAGTGGTTCGGTGGTGTTACTGGCATTATGGGCAGGACTGAGGAGCACATGGGTTGTACTTAATCACTGACTTTAGCAGGATGTGTTCCTGCTGGGAATAGGCTGTGCTGGCCTTGCATGCTTTTGCAGATGCGAATGAAGGCTGTTTGTACCCTTGTAGCATCTGTTGGCAGCAGAGTCTGGGCATTCCTTGGCCTGCAAGCATTGCTGGGGTTGGCTTTTTTTTCTGCAGCATGACAGGCAGGATCCTGCCTGAGCACTCAGCGATCTTAACTCCCATCAGTGCCCATGTTCAAATCAATAATGTTATTTGCAGGTGTCAGCTTCCCTTCCACAGCAATGTCAAACATCTGTAGGCCCCTCTGGTGCCTGCTTGTGGTGGGCATCTTGCTGCATGTCAAACATAGGTCAGAAATTGCCTCATCACAGGCTGACTCTCTGCTTTTCATCTGCTTGGGTTATTGAAAATCATGGTAGGATGCTGGGTGTGATCAGAGGCAGGGTTATGGGGAAATGATGACCATTTGTCCCACAGTTACCAAGGAGCCTGTGTGCATCTTACATTGTCCATCAGCATCAGACTTGTAGCTTCCCTCGGCTGCATCCTTAAGATCCTGTGTGCAAAGTGATAAATCTTGGGCAGATTTCAGGATCAAATTGGTGTGGAGCTTTGTAGCCGCTAATTCCCATCCAGCCCCTTATTAATGCTTTTCCCAGGGTGTTATCTGGGGAAACCTTGGAGTGGTTTATCCCCACACAAACCATACACAGCTTTCCAAAGTGGGAATCACTGTCAGACAGGGGACATCTGAAGCCATGCTTGATTTGATTTCCAACTTCAGTAGCTGTCAGGGATGCCAGCCGCAAAAGTGGTGTGTAAAAACAGGCTGAAAAGGGATCTGCTTTTTTGGGTCCATAAATAGGTGGCAAATCCACATCCAAACCCTTTTCTTATTTATTTGCCAGTTGTGCTTTATTGAAGTATGAGGTGCACTCACCAAAGGGCAGTCATGTCCAGCGTGGTTGACTTTAATTTAATCAGTTTTAATGATCATAGTGCTAAATAATGGGCCAATACATCTTGTTGGTGGTGGTTTTGATGTTTCTGTATTATACAGTTGTGTGAAAGACACGCACCGGTGATCCATCTGCAGGGCTTCTAGATCTGAGAGGGCTCTTCAGGGTGAAACTGCGTAGATCAATATCTCAGGCTGTAAAAGCACCCTGTGTTTAATTAAAATGGGAGAAAGGTTTTCCAGATTCTGTCAGTGAAAAGGTCACAGAAGGCCAAGCTCAATAAATAAAAAAGATGTATTTATGTGGTCATAAGTATATATTAGAACAAAAAAAGATTGAGAAACCTAAGTAGATACTTCTCTTTTAAAATACATTGGTATTGGACTATGACCTTTAAAACCTTTTGCCTATTAAAATAGTGAATTAAGTGAAATAATATTAAAGCAGTACTTGCTGTCTGCCTCAGTTAGATGTTTGAACTCGTAGGAACATGAACCAGCTGTACCTAGAGTTTATTGAGGAGCTAAAGCAGCTGTTGATGGTCATAATCTTTCCTGGAAAGGAATACATATTTTATTTATGGCTGGTCAATACATCCAGGTCAATAACTGAAAGCTGCAGAGCAGGGTGGATTGGGATCTTTTCTTCTTCCAATCTGGGACTAAAATTCAGCATGGAAAGAGGCTGACTGGGTGTAAGCACTTCAAAGTGCTTACACATTGTTCTTTGTTGTGGCTGCTAATTCCCTTGCTGTGGGCAATTTCCATTATTAAAAAAAAATTCATTACATGATAACAGCAAAATTAATAAAATCTTCTATCTCTTCTGCGTATTCATTAAGAAATATGAATAGCTGATTTTTATTCATGTTCTGTAATTCCAGCTGCAGGTTGTTAGGAATAAATTAAAATATGCAGTGATAATATTGGCTGGGGTTGGTTTGACTGGGGGATTGCTTTTAAGGCCTTGGGGTACTATGGCTGAAAAGATGTGTGCTAGGGAGGAGGTATTTCATTATTAATATTAAGAATAAAAGACAATTTACTACCTTCCTATTTTAAAAAAGAAAAATAAGATAAATCAAATCTGCATATATTGCAAATTGTGATCTCCTAAGTAAATGCTGCAGATAGAGGAGATCCTCCTGCAGTGCAGGGTGGTTTCAAGTCCATTGTTTGCACTGTAACAGCCACTGATTAATAACTTTGTTTCTTTACAAAAATAGCTTAAAAAGAAAATAGTGAATGAAGTAGGGTTGATTCTGAGGTGGAGGTTTGTCACACAGTGGAGGAGATTGTGGGCAGGGCTGGCAGTCATAGAATCATAAAACCATAGAATGTCCTGAGTTGGAAGGGACCCACAAGGATCATCGAGTCCAACTCCTGTCCCTGCACAGGACAACCCCAACATTCACACCGTGTGTCTGAGGGCATTGGCCAAATGCTTCTGGAATATTGTCAGGCTTGGAATAATGACTGCTTCCCTGGGGAGCCGTTCCAGAGCTCCACCACCCTCTGGGTGAAGAAGTGGGTGAAGGCAGCTGCCCAGCTGGCCCTGCGGGCAGTGCCTGTGCGCAGTAGGAGATTAGTGAGATATGGGGGAAAAAATGCTGATTGCTGTTTCCTTTGACACTGCAGTGTTCTGGGATAAATCAAATTGATGTACTTGGAGAATAATGCCTGGAAGAGAGTGAAAAAGCAATATGACCTCTGAGAAAGGAAGCTGATACAGGCTTCAGTGGGCCATTCTTTATGTTTAATTCTCATGCTGTACCAGTTAATGCCAAATGTTGCCAAAAAAGTTCATACTTGTTTCTTTCTTTCTATTTTTTTTTTTTTGAGCAATCTTGGATCTCATGTTTTATTTGAGGATGCAGAAGACCTTACCCTTTTGTGCTGTGTCTCTCTGATGTCCTTACAGAAGTCTCCAAACTGTGCATTTCTTCATCCATCAGAAGTAAATTCACTTTCTCTATGTTGTGTTGATCATTTATTGATCCAGTGATAAAAGAGGAGAGGTTTAGACTAGGTATTAGGTAGAAACTTTTTACAATGAGGGTAGTGAAACGCTGGCACATGTTGCCCAGAGAGGTGGTAGGTGCCCCATCCCAGATCAGGTTGGATGGGGCTCTGAGCAACCTGATCAGGTTGGAGGTGTCTCTGCTCACTGCAGGGGGTGGGACTAGATGACCTTCGTGGTCCCTTCCAACCAAAACTAGTCTGTGATGTCTTTCTGTATGTCTGTGTATGTGTATGTGCACACATTTGTATGTAAACATGATCCCAGAACAAGCCTACAAAGTTTAAGTAATTTTTAGTTTAATTATGACAATGGATAGGGGTAATGGCTTTAAACTAAGGGAGAGGAGATTTAGACTGGATGTAAGGAAGAATTTTTTTATGATCAGTGTGGTGAAACACTGGCACAGGTTGCCCAGGGAAGTGATGGAGGCCCCATCCCTGGAAACACTCAAGGTCAGGTTGGACGGAGCTCTGAGTAACCTGATCGAGTGGAAGATGCCCCTTATGCTGCAGGAGGGTTGAAGTAGATGACCTGTAAAGGTCCCTTCCAACCCAAAGCATTCTATGATTCTACAATTCTATGACCTCTTTATTTTCCCCTGTTGCCTCCATATGTCACAGTTACATGATTTATCAGCCAGAAAGGTGCATTAGGCTGTTAAGTTTTCCATCTTTTTTCTTACCACCTCTGAAGATACTCTGGAGATTGCAACCCCTGCAAAGGGAATCATCCCTTACTTAATCTCTTCTCCCCTCATACTTCTTGCAGAATTTTGGTGGTCTGCAGGACCTGTGGGCTGTAGAGGAGGAATCAGTGATGGTCGCGCTGGGATGTTGTAGCCACGGGTGGATGGGCAGCACGTGGGCTCATCCAGCTCCAAGAGCCTGTCCTGGATCTTGTTTCTGAGGTCAGAGATTTGCAGCATCCTGCTGGTTTCCTAGCGTTCCCCATTAAAGCCCATGGCTTTCAGCCTGTGGAAGGTGCTTAGTAAACCATCCACCGTGACATTGGAGAAGCAGCAGGGACAGGAGCTTGCACTGAGCCTTGTGCTGGACTTTATGCCTTCTCTGCTGGGAGGGTCAAACATTATTTCTAGTGGCAGTGTCTTACTTTTATGCTTGATCTGGCTTTGCCTTCAGCAGGTGGTCGGAGACCACCTTGACTGCAAACCAGAGAGATGATAGAGTCTCCCTCCTTGGAGATAATTAAAAGCTATCAGAACATTGTCCTGGCCAGTGGCTCTAGGTGGCCATTGGGAAGTTGCACCAGAGGACCTGCGGTGGCGTGAGCTCCTCCTGTCATCCAGTTGCCAGCTTGGGGATGTAGGGACTAAGGGAACTTCTCCGCCCTGAGTGCCTGCAAGGGTAAGGTGTGGGGAGAGATGAAAACTTGTTTGGCCCATGGGATCCTGCTCACAGAGTGCTGAGCAGAGCCACGTGTTTCTAAGGCAGCTTTAGGAGAATGCCATGGGATCACCTTCAATGGAGCTTGTGCTGTGCTCAGAGAACGGAGGAGGTTTGCTTGGCTTGAGTGGGGATCCATCAGCAAACCAACCCACGTGGAAATAGTTTACCTTCTAGAAACAGCAAATACACACTGAGAATCAAATGAGGGTTTTTTTAAATTGTATTCAAATGCAGATTTAATGTTGAAACATGTTTCCTGATCTAAAGGTGAATAGTTTAACAGTACAGGATAAATATTTAAGACGTGCGTATCTCTTTCCAGTAAAAACAACACTCTGGGCAGAGACTTCCTTTTGGTAGCAAAATGAGGCTGTTATTTTACGTGTATTTGACCTGATTCCAAGGAAATATTTAAAATAGCGAAGCTGGCAGATCCTGCTGTGGGAGGCAGCCAGGTGGAAGGGACAGAGCTGTGAAAGGTGAGGGTGAAATGAAGGGTGAGGGACACTGACTCACTGGTTATCTCCTCACTCTTCAACAGCTGCCAACGTCGCACGCTGTAGCGGGAGTGCGTGGCTTGCAAATGGCCTATAAAATTAATTGCCAGTTAGAATCACCTAATTATTGAGCTCATGATGATTAATTGAAGGCACATATGGGTTTGAGGTTGTACACGACTTCTCTGCTATGATACAAATCCGCCGTGCAATTGCAGAAGGCTCTATTGGAGCTGTGTTTGTACAGTGGTCTCTAAGCCACCGGGAAATAACTGATGTTCCTGTCCTCTCTTGAACTTTTGGAGTCTGAAGGGCAACTTGGAAGCAGCCTGCCTGGGGCCAAGGAATACTGAAATATCAGTGAGTGTAACCAAAGGGCTGGAGGTGGGTGCAGGAATCCCCGTGCACATAGAACCAGCAAAGACCTGACTAGTATGTGCTTCCTCTTTATTCCATTTTGCTCCCACTTAGGCTTCAGCTCAGCTTAGATTTTTTTTTCTTGATTAATTGATCTTCGTGTTTGCACAAGCTGTATTTTTAGAGAATGGGTATTTTGTAAGTTCAATAAATATTTTTCTAGGAACCTAAGTACAGATGTGCATGGCTGGTGCTTTCATGCCTGAATCCCAGATTTTCATGGCAGGGACACAGGGCTGCAGTGGAAGTATTTTCCTGTACTCACTCAAACCTTCACTGTGAAGGTAATAATTATCAGGAGACCCTCATCCTCTCCCACACTCCTAGATGTATATAATCATAGAATCATTGAGGTTGGAAAAGAGCTCTAAGATCATCCAGACCAACCATCAGCCCAACACCACTGTGCCTACTAAACCATGTCCCAAAGTGCCACATCTACACTTTTTTTAAACACCTCCAAGGGTGGACACTCTTCCACTGCCCTGGGCAGGCTCTGCTGGTGCTTCACCATTCCTTCAGTAAAGACATTTTTTTCTAATATCCAATCTAAACCTTCTGTGGTGTAACTTGAGGCCATTTCCCCTTAGGCTGTCACTTGTTACTTGGGAGAGGGCACCAGCACCCATCTCACTATAGCCTCCTTTCAGGCAGTTGTAGAGAGCAATAAGGTCTCCCCTCAGCTTCCTCTTCTCCGGTATAAACAGCCCCAGTTCCCTCAGCTATAGCCACTCCTCGTAAGACTTGTGCTCCAAACCCTTCACCAGTTTCATTGTACTTTTCCAACAAGTTGAATTTCAGCCAAGTCCCTGTGTCAGGTGTCGTCTTGTCCTGTCAGCCACCTCTGACCTGCGGAATTGGGGTGGAAGCAGAGCTTGGGTGTCTGACCAGCTTGTAGCCTGAGAAGACACAAAGGAAGAAGGGATTCAAGTGCAAGTTCTGTTTCTTTCACATGCACAATATATGGAAGCCTGACAAGACTTGCCCAAGGTTGAGAGGAGATGGGTTGATGGATATTAACCCCTGACCTTGCAAACTGTAGGAATATGGGGAGGTTTGAAAGCGGTCCCCACTGGAGGAGTCCCTTAGCCAGGTTCTCCTTTGTGGACACAAGGGAAGGACAGGTGTCTCAGACTGGGCTCAGGCTTTCTTAGTCCTCACTTTTGTCCAAGCCTGTGTCACAGCAGCACATTTATTTCTATCATAAGGGTGTCTTGCAAGTCTGCTTCCAGAGCTCCACTAACATCAGCTGTGTGCAGCACAGGGGTTTGACGAGACAGTTGATATGGGGGTAAAAGTCAAGGAAGAGGCAAAGCTCCTCTATACATACGTAACGTAAAAATCTTTATGTCACCTTTCTGCTTGAGGAGTAATTTCATTGGAAAGTGAAATTAACACCTCAAGTGAGTGTATAAGTCACTGAGATGTCCAGGGCCAGCTGCAGCCCTCTGTCGCTGCGTGTTTTGCTGCAGGGTCCTTTGGTTCAGGTTACAAGATAGGTGAAGGCTCCTTTCCTTGGCTACTGGGTGCAACATGAGCTCTACTGAGATCAGCTGCATTTTGTCATGGGCTTGCTGATGCAGGGACCTGTCTTTCCCCATAGGCATCTTATTCAGCCTTCACCAGATGGGGCTTTTACCTTTGATTGGGGATCCCTGGACTACCAGCCTTAGTGGATAAGTGTTACTATTCAGGCAGGGAAACTGTAATGGGTTTCTATTTAGGTTTTTTTTTTAATTTTTTAGTTATTGGATTTAAGTGTGTGCTTTTTAATGAAGATCCTCATAATTAAATCCACTGGCTGGTTGGGGTGAGTTGACTGGAGGCCATGGCAGGGCTCTCCTGTGACCTTCTACAGCATCTAGAGTGCTCCCACTGCTGTACCAACACCCCTTCAGCATGAGGATTGTGATCAGTCGTGGTAATTTTAAGAGACATCCGTGGCTGTAAGATCAATGTTGGCTTTGGCAACGAGCCTCCCAGCCCTGCCTGAATGTTTTATTTAGTTAGTTCTCTGATAAAAGCTTTGACCTACATCTAGCATCAGGAAGCGATGAGGCTTTGATAATACTCGGGCATCCCGGTGGAGGACATGCTGCTGACTGAGCCTCCAAGTTGAAAATGAATGTGTCCTTTAAAATAAAATCAGATAAACCAATAAAGGTTTCGGTCAGTAAACAGCTTTATCTCTGCCAGGCAATATGTAGTCCAGTTTTGATGGAGAGCACGAACCTCTTTATGAACTGTAGATATTAGGAAAAACACTTTCTATTTTTAGTTATAAGAAAACAAACCAAAAGCCAAGAAAAAATGCTCGATTTTTGGTGTTGTGAGGGTGTCAGTGATGGAGATGGGCTGGACCACTCGTAGTGCTTTGTTGGGAAGCAGTTATCGGGGTGGTAAAAGAGAAATGTCCTATTTGAATTTTTCTTTGCTGTACATTTCTTAGATGTACTCTGTCATCCAGAGGTCTCAGTCCTCTGTGCAAGGCTGTCTTGCCGGCAGCTGTACCAGCTTCATGGATGCCATTTCTAAAATACTTGCTGCCTTTGAAAGCAGTGAAGGCAATGTCTGAGAGGAACAAGACAGAGGTTTGCAGACCTGTCCTCCCAGCAACCGGCTGTAGCCCAGGAGTCAGGGGGAGGTCAAAATGAATTAGCATCATTGCCCTGACAAATCGATAGTCACGGGGCAATGCTGCGGGGCCGCCGCTGTGCTGTGGTCTGGCCTGACATTGATTTACACCACTTATCTGGGGGGCTGTGTCTATGTCATCACCTGTTTGTGTACTCATGTTGCATGTTTTGTGGTTTAATTTTTTATTCCTCCCCTTTCCAGGATGAACTTGACCTCACGGACAAGCACAGAGAGGCCATGTTTGCGCTGCCCGCAGAGAAGAAGTGGCAGATCTACTGCA
This sequence comes from Tapera naevia, assembly GCA_033556795.1. Lineage (NCBI taxonomy): Eukaryota > Metazoa > Chordata > Aves > Cuculiformes > Neomorphidae > Tapera > Tapera naevia. Next base: position 5,160,951 of record JAUMJJ010000157.1, on the reverse strand, counting down.
GCAAGAAGAAGGTAAGAGACCTATCCATGCTGTGGTCAGGGGCTGAGCCCCTTTCCTCCCATGGAGGGTTGGGAGGAGATGTGGGGAGGGTCACAGCTCTCTTGGGACACTGCATGGTATTTGGATTGCCACAGAAGTGCATCCAAGGTGGCTCTGGGGACGGTCTTCAGTCTCCAAAATGCATAGCTCTTCCTGGTGAGCCCTTTTGGGCTGGATGAGTTGTCTCCATACTCCACACAGGTGTTCTGCAGCCCATACAGGTGCCTGCTGGCATGAATAGGTCCTCATGGAGCTCTATGGCCACTGAGGTTGGTGTTGCAGTGTCAAGGGGCGGCTCCAGTCACCCTATCTCCTGACCCTGCTCTTCTCTGCTAATGCCTGGGGGCCTGATTACAGGCTGTCCTAAAGCCTGCCCTTCCCTAGGGTTTCCAGTTTGCTGCCATGAAACAGGCCTGGGTGTCATTTTTGTCCTCCCACCAGCTCTTCTTGGAGGCTGGCACAAGTGTAAAGTGCCATTGGGGAAGCCACGCCCCTGCAGTGCAGCCCGTGAGAGCTTTGGCCAGACAACGTGGAGCTTGCTTTTAGTTTGAAGCTGTGTCAGGTGATGAAGGGCTTTAGGTTCACGGGTGGAGTCGAGATATTGCTGATAAGAGAACAAGGTTGATGCAAATTGCTGACTATCAGAGTGACGTGTCTACTCTGTGATGGTGCCCTCACAGCCACTTTTCTCAAGCTGAAAACATTCATGGACGTCTTCTGAATACCAAGATACACTGATGTCTGACCTTGGTTGCATCACCCTTTAGATGGAGGTCAAGAATTTAGGTTCCCTTGTGTTTCTGCTGGTAAATGAGCACGCAGCTGGCCAAAGCTTGCAGTGCCCACAGGCAGGTTCATGGTTGCAGCATGCAGCAGTGCTGGTGATGGCTCTCACAGTCTGTCTGAGATGGAGCAGACCTTTCTACCTTGGGTCATTTGCTTTTGCTCCTGAAGGTGTGCAGCCCCTGCAACGTGGGAAACTGCAGGCTGCCTGCCTGGAAGGTGGCCAAAATCACTCTTTTTTTTTCCCCAGTAAGCTGAAGAATTTTGCCAGGTACACCACCTGTTAGTTACCACCAGCTATCTGTGTTGTGACTCATTTTCCCTCTCAGCCTTGGCCAAAGGAAAGATCCTGCAGGATGTACCACTGTGGGGAAAAATGAAGTGAAAATTCTCAATCTTGCAATTAGGAGGAAGCACACAATGGCCTGCAAGACAAATGCCCTCAGCTGGGGGCATAGACCTGTTGGGTTGGGTCTGGAGGAAAGCCACAGAAATAGTCAGAGCAATAGAACACCTCACCTGTGGAGAAAGGCTGAGGGAGTTGGGGTTGTTCAGCTTGGAGAAGAGAAGGCTCCAAGGAGACATTATTTCAGCCTTTCAGTACTTAAAGGGAGCCTGTAAAAATTATAGAGAAGGACTTCTTACCAGGGCCTGTTGTGATAGGACAAGGGGTGATGGTTTTAAACTGCAAGAGGGAACATTCCGACTAGATATAAAGAAGACATTTTTTACAATGAGAGTGGTTAAACACTGGCACAGGTTGCCTGGAGAGGTAGTGGAGTCCCCAGCCCTGGAAATATTCAAGGTCAGGTTGGATGGGCCTCTGAGCAACCTGATTGAGTTGAAGATGTCCCTGCCTATGGCAGGGAGGTTGGACTGGATGACCTTTCAAGGTCCCTTCTGATCCAAACTATTCTATGATTCTGTGATTTGGTTCTCAAATTTGCTGCTGTGTCCCCTAACCTGGCAGTAGGAGTTGGCTTGGCAGTGCTGGCGGTTGTCTGGATGCTCACTGCCATTAATACCTCTTTTCTCCTGCTGTAGCAATGGCACCAGATTTTCCAGTCGTGTTTTAGGCCAAGAGCAGGCTTACCTTGCTCATGTAGGATTAAGTTTTAAGCCTCTCATAAATACCCCTGAAATCCCTGTATTATTGTTAGACAGAGGCCTGCAATGCCCGAGATTTACATCGGAGGGGAGAAGCAATGTTAACAAATTACAGGCGCTGGTCTGGATCAACAAGAAAACAAGCAGGGGATGCTCATCACTGCCTGTCGGATAACCAGAGCCGTGCTCTGGTGCATCTGGACAAGGGGGGACAACAGAGACTTAAATCAAGGAAAGCTGTGTATTTATTATTGTGAGTGGAGATTACATGCTATCTAATCTCCCGAAGAACGGTTTAGATGGGGCTGATGGTGTCTTTTTCCCATTCCAGCACCTCCTTGTGCTCATGTTTTTTTTTACAAACCATGCTGAGAAACTCCCAGCTCCCGGGGGGTGGTTTAATGAGGAAGCCACAGAACCAGTCCATGGCATCCTCAGAGGTCCTCAGAGCAGGCACCGTATCTGAGGCTGGATCCTGGCTGCTGTTCTGCTCTGGTCTTGGTTCCTCTGGCTGCTGTCAGCTGCTCCTTCCATACTTGTGATGCCATCTCTGTGAGCTGCAGAGTGTACGAGCCACTGCTTGCTCTGAAGGAGATGTGCTGGTGGGAACTAATGATTTTCTCCTTCTTTTTAATTAAAAATGAGCAAAACCATATCAACAGAGACTCCAGCAATGGAGGAAGTCAGGAATGTGTGGGCTGGAGAACGTATCTCTATGCATGGAAGGCTTTAGGCAGTCCTGCTCCTATGTGATAAGGTCTGGTAGGCAGCAGAAACATCAGTGGCTATCCCAGAAGCTCATGGTAAATCTTGCTTATGTACCTAAGTTTTTATGAGGAAAAATCACTTCCGTGATAGCCTGGCATCGAGGAGAGGGCCTGGGCTTCTCCAGCTGAGAGCAGTGGCTGGGTTTTGGCTGGGAAAGTGGAGCTGGGGACAGGGCAGGGGTCCTACCTTCCTGCCTTGGCTATAGGCTGAGTGGCAGTGATTTGGGAAGTCCAGGATGCACCCAAACCCTTTGGCCTGCCTTTATTTAATAGCAAGTTGTTGCTTGAGATGCTGATAACGCCCAGTTTCACCTGGTGGGTCCCAAGGGGCTGGCAAGGTGGAAATCAATCACAGGAAGCTACCTGACTTACAAAGGATTACAGATTGTCCCCTGAGTAGTTTTTACTTTCCTCTACTGCCCATTTTGGCTCCTGTTGGAAACAGACTGTTAAGAGTCAGGTGACTTCAGTCAGACTTTGAGTCCAAAACCCCCAGTTTGGGGCATTCCTAATTTTTAGTATTTTCCATATTTTCCTGCTGGTTGCAGTGCAATTGCAGAGATCAGTTGCAATGAGCTCCCCATCTAAAGAGCAGCACAAGGAGGGACAGAAATGCTACCCAGCCTTATCCCGGGGGTTTTCTTCGAAAAGTGGCTTTGCTGGGCTCCAAAACATCTTACATTGTGGCTGTAGCCCATGCAGCTGGGGCACTCCCCTGCCTCCATCAGTGACAAAGGCAAGTGCAGCACAGAAAACATCTGAATATCTCTCCTCTTGGCGTGTTCCTTGCTGCCGTACCTGGTGTTTCTGCTTTGCCATTAGTGTCATCCGTTGTACTCAGCTCTCCAGAGTGCATTCCAGTTGTTACAGGTTTTGTGTATTCCCATGATGGGCAAGATTTTGTAAAAGGTGACCAAAAGAGACATTTTATTGTGCTGTGTCCCCTGGAAAGGGACCTGGCAGCCCCTGGCCTTGGCAGTGCTCCTCAAGAGGAAAGAAGGGAAAAACATTCCCTACATGTATTTCCTTCCCTGGAATATTTTCCCCAGGTCTGCAGCCTCATATCCTGGTTTCTCTGCCCCGCAAGCAGCTGCTTTTATCCCAGCCCACAGTACTGGCTTGGCAGGGTGGATGTTTTGTTCTCACAGTTTCTCCACAGAATCATAGAATTGAAGAATGGTTTGGATTCGTTTGGATGTTGTTCATGGAGACACTGGATCTGATCCCAACCTTGACCTTGCTTGGAGCAGGGAGTTGTGCTGGATGAACTCCTCATAGTCCCATCCCACCTGCATCACCCTATGATGCTCAGGCGGATAAGGAGGGGGCAGAGAGATAAAAAGGATCTCGTGATGGGGGCTGGCAAGTCTATTAGTGGCAATCCAAGCAGGAACTGAAGACTGCATTAAATCCAGCAGCCGTGCAGTTCTCAGGTCAGGAGAGAGATTTAAAGGTTATTGGAGAGACCTTCTTTGAAGTCATCATCCCCCTCTACAGCTGTAATAAAGCAGGGAGACGCAAAAGTGGAGATGCATGAACAGCGGGATGAAATTTGCTTTTAGAAGTGGTATTTCTGGAGGATGACTTGTTTCATACCTCATCCCGAAATATTTCACTCCCTGCTGGCCCTGCACTCCAGGAGAGGATATTGCTCGGAAGCGCAGGGAGGAAGCAGGAGGGTTTCCAGCTTTACTGTTTCTCTGGCTTTGGGTTTGCGTTGGTGGAAGAGGGTGACTCAGGATGGCCTTTCTCAGGAGTTAATAATTAACACTTTGCCCTTAGTCTGCTGCACCTCTTAATTACAGGAGGTTTAACTCCTGCCAGCCAACCTAAGTGACATCAATATTAAAACAACTCTCCTGGGAATTTTTATGAGCCTCAAAATATGTGTGAATAAGGGATGTTCAGGCCGAAGCTCAAGATAAATAATCAAGTGGAAGGGGCTGATAGCAAAAAACAGCTCAGGAAAATGCAGGGTGTGACTCTGCCACCCTCCCTTTCAATTTGGCTGAGCTCTCTGAGCATCTGTAAAGCCAGGGTAGGGGAAAAATGACCTGCAGGGATGCTGCAGTTAAGCTTGTGTTGAAAACCTGCTGGCATTGCTAATGCTGGGTGCATAGCTCTCAGCAGTGTTACGTTGTGCTCTGCAAGCAAAACTTACATCTAAAATTTCCTCAGGCATCACATATAAAACCAGGATCCCTTTGCATTAGGAGGAGGCAGCGGTGGTGCTTTTGCAGAAGAGAATGGGAAAATGTGATAAATAGGGAAAGGAGTGATAGCTCTTCAATAATATTCTATTTCCCAGACAGCCTCTTTCCCCTCTAATGGTGCTTTCCGCCCACTCCCTCCAGAGTGCTTCCCTTTCCAGCTTCCAGCTCACTCATCCACTTGTCCTGCTGAGTCCTGCAGCTCATTCATGGGGCTTGTGTTGCTGTTTCCTTCATTTAAAAAAAAATCTATTATCTTTTTTTTTTTGCTGCAGTAGAACTAAGAGCAAAAACTGGCAAAAATAGCATGCAAAGGGAGGAGGAAAAAATAGCTTGGCATTTTGCCATGCTCCTGTGTCACTTAGGATGGATGAGCAGCATTTCATGGCCCCTGAGCATCCAGATATACCTGCGGTTATTATAGCAGCAGGTTGAAATATCATCTCAAGGTGTCATTTTCCTAGGCTGAGCAAGAGAATTGGGCTGTTTGCATGGCTGGGGGTATATTTCAATAGGACATGTATATGGTTTTTATCTTTAAAGGTAATTCCCTTTTTAGTTCCAATCACAACACACTTTTGTTTAAGTGAGGTTTTTCTCCCTCTCTGGCCAAAAAATGCATCTGTTAGCAATCTTTTTGGATTTTAAAGTGAAGCCTTTCAAACAATGAACCAGCTGACTACGAAAGGCATCTGGTCATGCTATATTTGCTTATGGGGAGCATAATTTTTAAACCCTGGGAAAAGCATACAAGGGAATGTGTGTATTTGTAGAGGAGAGGGTATAGGAAATGTTAGCGTGTGGAAAACGGAGTGGTCTGGGATGGGACAGTTCAAATCCCAAAATCCCTGCTGGGGGAGAATATGGTGAAATTACAGCATTTGCAGCATAGGGCAGTGGATTCAGTTGCATCATTTAGGTTTTATTGCAGGGATACCTGGGCGAGCTGAGTGGCTGGAGGAAGACTTGGAGGGCTACAGTGGTCCAAAAACTCCACCAGCGCATGCCTGGCAATGTCTTGGCCATGTTGGCAGAGCTCAGCTGTATTTAAGTATGTCACATGCAGACTGCAGACCTGTCACTTTTAAAACCCAACTGCACTGCTGTCTGCTTCTTTTTTGACTTTGGAAACAGAATCCATGTGAATCATCCATGACAGGAAGGGAGAGGGAGTATGCAAACATCATGGGCTGCCAGCTGCCACCAGCTTTCCCTTGCTTGGCTCTTATGGAGTAGCAAGAAGGAGTGGGGAACACTGTGCAAAAAAAAATGCAATCAGGAGGATGCATGAAAACAAAGGGCTTCCGTTTTTGCAGCAGGTGCCAGCTGAAGAGGGTTTCTTTTTAATCCTTTGTTTTGTTTCTCCTGGTGTGAAGTTCTCCTGGGGCAGACCAGTCTTGCAGGTGGTGCCAAGAAGGAGCTGAACCATCAAAGTCACGACCATTGTCACTCAAGGGCTCTCTCGGGGTGTTTCTCGGAGCTGGCTGCTGCAAGCCATCCCTTCCCTTCTGAAGTGGTTTCACCTTAAGGATATAACTCAGCATGTTGGACGCTACGTGTTGGGTAGTTGGCCAGCTGCCCTCCAGGGCTCAGTTATCCCAAAGCAGCTCCACATCCATCACCAAAGGCTATGAGTTCAAGAAGGAGGCAGCTGTATCAGATGGAGATGTAACCTGCAGGCTGGGCATCTGAGAGACATTGCCAAAAGCTTTATTTGGAAGCAAAGAATCTCTAATGAACCACCGAGAAGTTTCACAGGTGTCTTTCTCCCTGGCACCAGGGGGACGCACTGCAAGCAGGAGGGTTCATTGATCCTGGCAGCAACAGGTCAGGTACTCATGGAGATGCACCTTTCAGGCGTGAATAACGGTGCCCAAACCCAGACAAGAGCAGCCTGTGAACTGCGTTTGTGCCATCACCTCTGCAGTGCTGCTGCCCAGTGTCCCAAGGAGTGTCAGAGCAAGGGCACTTCAGACTGTGGGAGCTGCCAACACCCTGGAGGGGAAACACACAGGCTGTGGAAGTATCAGACTTCGCACCAAGACATGGCAGGGCTGGGGAGCACGAAATCTCCCTGGGAAGAGTAAAGGCTAGAGCTGGCAGATCAGTGACCTTCACTTGTAAAAGCTCCCACTAATGAGGCATTGACTGGATGCTGCTTTCCCTGCGGCACCCGGTGCCGACAGAGGAGGGGGGTGGAGTTTATTCATTGGATTTACACCAGGACAGCTCCCACCACTGCCCCCGCAGTGTGACACAGCTGAGCAGGAGCATCCGTCAGCCCTATGCACCGAGCTTGGGGGTGAAGGGGTGGTGCAGGCAAGGAGAGGAGACAGTGGTGCCAGGGCCACAGCTGATGTGATTTGTGCTTTTACCAGGTCCCTGGAAGGAAGAAGTGGGTGTCAGGGGAAGGGGGTGGGAAACAAAGGAGGGGACAGGGCAAAGATTGCACTTGTCTGCACAGCTTTGGGGTATCCTGATTTTTGCAGCAAAGCACATGTATCCATCAGAGCCCTTTCCCAGAGGACAGCGAGGGATGTTGATGCCAGTGGTACAAATGAGAAAGGATACCCATCCCTGCACTGTGCAATTAGAGCCATCAGCCTGCCTCTACAAGAGCAGTTCATAGTAAGCACCTCTGCTATGAGGACAGGCTGAGAGAGTTGGAGTTGGTCATCCTGGAGAAGAGAAGGCTCCAGGGAGACTTTGGAGCAGCCTCATACTACCTGAAGGGGCAACAGGAAAGCTGAGGAGGAACTTCTTACAAGCGCATGTAGTGATAGGATGAGGGGCTTCAAATTGGAAGGGGGAAGATTTAGATTAGACATTAGGAAGAAATTCTTCACGATGAAGGTGGTGAGACACTGGCACAGGTTGCCCAGGAAAGTTGTGGATGCCCCATCCCTGGAGATGTTCAAGGCCAGGTTGGATGGGGCCTTGAGCAGCCTAGTGTGGTGGGAGGTGTTCCTGCCCATGGCAGGGGCTGGAACTGGATGATCTTTAAAGGTCTCTTCCAACTTAAACTATTCTATGATTCTAAGCTACAGCATGGCACTGGGCTGTCAGCAGGATTCAAATTAGCCCTTGCTTCTGTGCTTCTTGAGAAGAGAGCAAACACAGCAAAGACCTAAATACAGCCCAGAGAAGAAGAAGCTGAGAGATGTTTGTGTCCCTGGTGCCAGCCTGTCGAGATGCAGTGGAGCATCCTGGAGAGCTGACATTGGCAGTACTCAGCTCTCCATCTGGGTATCCCTCATCGCAGGCAGACTGCAAAACTCACATCCCCAAAACCCACCCTGGGTACTGGGAAATCATTTTACAAATTCACCCTTTCAACCCATGGTGCCTGGAGCGGTTGCTCCCTCCTTCTGGCTCTGAGCAAAACCTTGTGAGTCACTTCCCTCCAGGCTTGTCACTTTGTCAGGAGATTTCTTTTCTGACACTGCATGCTCTAAAGGACACTTATCAGTGTGCTGTAGACCATTAGCCACAGTAATTACCACTGAGCAATGTCCTGCAGTGAGCAGAGGGAAGCCCATGCCCTGATCTTTGCCTGCTTTATTGTGCCGGTCCCCTTTTGCCTGGGAAGTTGCTTTCCGATGAGCCTGCCTGGCTGCTCATCTGAATTAATGAGGTTCAGCTGCACTTAATTGAGAGTGCTCTCTAAATTGGGGGTTTCAGGGAGGAAATGCAAGAGCCCGAGGGAGCCAAGCAAAGGGAAATATTTATAATGCAGCACGTTAATTATAAATGAGCAGTTTAGCCAATTTTGTTGTTCTGCCGCCCCTCCACCCCCTGGAGACCTTTCTTTTTTTGCTCCAGTGCTTCCTTTCAGCCTTAAATGAGCAGCAGGTCCAGATCCCTGCCTGCCTCACAGGTGTTTGTACCATGCAGAAATGGCCTGAGATGCAGGATGAGCCAGCCCTGCTGCCTTCCCACGGGTCTCGCTCCCTGCCCAAATCTTCTGGCTGGGTGCATCTGGACACCTCTTGGTGCTGTGCTGTGGTGGGGACCTTGCCACCCTTCCTAGTTGGTGCTGTTGCTGGGAGCACTGCTGGGAGGGGGATGCTCCTTATAAGAGATGCTGATGGTGCCCCAGGGTGATGGGGAGAATCTCTAGTAATGTCTCCAGGAGGTGAAAGGAGCTGGTCCCTTTTTGAACCGTGTTCAAGGTGCGTGTGTGTGCCCCAGCTCCGCTGTCCCCTGAGGCACTGTTTGCATGGCAGCCTCTGAATCGGGGCAGGAAAGCTGAGAAAAATCAAAATCTTTGCCTGCAGGCTTTGCAGGTTTTGTGCAGAGCCTTCCCATTCACAGTGTAGGATGGCTCAGAGGGGTGGATTGGCAGATGTGTGTGTGGGCTCACGGCTCCCCAGCATCCCTCCCTTCTTCAGTGCCTCCGCCATGTGTACGTGCTCGCTCCTGTTCCTGGTGCGCACACGCAGTGTGCTGTGTGTGGCTGTGTGAACCAGGGGGGGATGTGTTTTGCACACAGGAGCAGAAGGGAGTGTCCTGTAGGAAGGCATGCAGTGTGAACTGAGAAACCAGAAAGACCTGGCTGTCTGTGTCAGACAGAATCGTCAGTGAGCAGGGAGGTGGCCTGAGCCTCACCCTGGCTGCTTGGCTTGTCCAGCAGGGGAAGTGAGAGGGAGTGAATAGTGCTAGCACCAAGAAACTGCCCTTTGGTTGCATGAAATGCAAGTGATGCTCTGCAGATTGAAGCTGCCAGGAGGTGTAGCCTGTCATCACATTTCCATTGTGGTTGGCCCTGGGTAGTTCCCCTGTGTCCTGTTTCCACCTCGCTCCCAGAGGCTGATGGTTCCACCTGGGTTAAACTGATGGCTCAGCCCACAGATGGGAGGAATGTTCTGTTTTTCCCTGGGGTGACAAGTACTATAGGAGTTGGACTCGATGAGCCTTTTGGGTCCCTTCCAACTCAGATAATTCTATGATTCTATACGCAATACGACAGTTTACTTTTCCCACCCCACTCAGGAGAAGCAGAAGACCGTCGTTCTGCTCTGCAAGAGACGGTGGTACAATTTGTGCCTTTCCATCCAGCTCATAAATATAATTTACACCTGTGTTTCTCAACCCCTTGACACTTTCTCCATGCTTCTGAGCATCTTTCCATCAACCTGGATGTCCTTTGGCAGACTGTGTGAGTGGACATGCCAGCTGCTGGGCCTCCTGTGGGCACAGCAGGTGCTTCTCCGCACAGTCCAGCGGTGGGAAGCTCTGACTGACTAGACAGCTGCAAATGGGTGTCCTCTTCCTAACCTCTTGGGAATGCATTGGGTTTCTCTCACCATGGTGGAAGCTTCCCCCTGGCCGTGGCTTCGGGTGGCCACACTCAATGCTGGCAGGTGACAGTCCCTGCATGGGGTCCCAGACGTGGCCAGAAATGCAACAGGATGGGCAGACAGGTTGTCTCCAAGTTGTTTGGAGGTGGTTGCTTCACTGAGCCCATTTGTCAGTGGGTGATGAGAGGTCTCTGCCCCTCTGTCCTCTTGCCTTTGCTGGAGGTGAGTTTTCAGGAAAGAGGAAAACAGAGAAGCCAGCACATCCCGTTTTTCCTGGCTACAAGAAGACCAAAGGTATCTTTGTCTCTACCCATGAGGCTGGTTGTAGCACGCTTATCCCAGTAAATGAGCAGTCCTCTTCATTTGAGCACTATTTGGACAGGATGGGGAGGGTTTTATTCTTTGCTGTCAAAAGCTAATTGTCAGGACTATGAATGGTCCTCCATCTGTGCAAAGGCATGCGGTAGGACCTACTTCAAGTTTGTTTGGCTTGGCACTAGCCTGAGTAGGACAGACTTTTTTTCTCTTGTTTTCTAACGTCTCAGAAGAACTCTTGCTGTCTGCTGGTTTCCGCTTGGGTGAAAAGAAACCTGGAATGTGAAGGGCAGGTGAATCAAGGGTTTCATTCAAAACCTCGGTTCTTGGCAGAAATAGGAGGGGAGAACAACCCTAAATATTAAAGCAGAGGGCAGGGAGGGCTGAATCATAGAATCGTAGAAACATACAATGATTTGAATTGGAAGCGAGCTTAAAGATCCAGTTCCAACCCCCCCCTGCCATGGGCACCTCCCACCACACCAGGCAGCTCAAGACTCCATCCAACTTGGCCTTGAATACCTCCAGGGATGGAGGAGCCACAACCTGGGCAACCTGTGCCAGTGTCTCACCACCCTCATTGTGAAGAATTTCTTTCTAATGTCTAACCTAAATCTTCCCCCTCAAGAATGAGGTCCTCTTGCTGAGGGAAGTTATTTTCTTTGCTTTAAACCTGACCAGATCTATAGAATATTAAAAAAATTGTGAGGCTTGTGGATGTGCATCTGTCAGCAGACAGCCTGCCCAAAGGCATGGGCAGCCAGCATGGAGAGCTGCTTGGAGTGATCTGGTTACTGCCAGGCTGGATCACAGTCACCTGGAGAGGGCTGGAGGTGGCCGCAAGGGTGGATGAACAGCTTCTCTTGGCCCTCAGAATGTCACAGGAGGTGCCTGAGGGTTTGCCAGGTCTCTTGTTTCTTCCAAACGTTTTTTGTCCCCATCCCAAAGCTGGACACAGCAAAGGGTCAGGCTGCAGCGGATGGGCTGCACAGCCCATGGGGGAACTGGGTCCTGTCCAAATTACCTGTCGCTGACTCCGTGTGTTCTCATCTTGGCAAGCTGCCACTTGGGAAGTTTGGATGCCCAAACACTTCCCGCCTGTGCCTCTTGAACTGCAGTAAATATTTGGGACTCTGCTCCTCGGTCTCCCTGAAATCAGCCGGAGGATCAGTAGCTGTCTGCATGCACAGACGTGGGAGCAGAGGAGGAGGTCATCCCCCTCCCACCGTCTCAGGCAGTCATGGTGTAGGATGACCTTTGCAAACATCTCTTGAAGTTAGGGAGGGGCAAAGCTGTGCAGCAAGTCAGGCTGTAAACTGAAGGGGGTTGGTGAGGGAAGATGCCTGGGATTTGCGTAGTATTGGTTGACTCTATAGCCTAGACCTGTGTGGCATTTCTGCTGTGAATCTTGTTATTTCTGCTCTGAATCTTTTTTTTTCTGCTGCTATCAGTTTTTAGGAAAATACTGTGGGGAAAAGAGTTGATTTCAAATTATTCCTTCAAAATCTGTCTGCTTGCTCCAAGCAGTCCCTGCGACCATGCAGCATTATTTATCTCAGAGGTCCTTTGATGATAGAATCATCATTCAGGTTGGAAAAGACCTTAAAGATCATCAAGCCCAACTGTTAACCTAACACTGCCAAGCCTACCACTAAACCATGTCCCTAAGTGTTACATCTACACATCTTTTAAATACCCTTGCCAGGTGCATGTTCCATCCTAACAACTAACAAAGCCCCCAGAGGAGTTGTCTTTTGTACCTGGAGTCTCTTTTAGGATGCTGGTAAGTCATGGTCTTGCTCCAGGAGTGGAACTTAGTTTGTGTCATGTGTGTTCACTCTTCTTTGCTTGTAAGAGACTCTTTTTTCCCCCAAAACCATGTTCATCAAGGCTGTGCAACCAAAACTTCAAGGGCATTGTAGAGTTGATACAAAAGAGTGTAGTTCTCCTAAGCTGATAACCACAAGGCTGATTCATTATCACTGGGGCGGGGTTTGGTCGCAGGCAAATGGTGAAATGTAGGTCACATATAAAATACACCAGTCCAGTAAATTGGGTAAGGTTGCCATAGCTGGAGCTGCCAGTGATGAGCTCAGAATATATTGATATAAAGTAAAACAAGAGCTCAAGGGCACTTCAGAGGTTGTTGGTCATGAAGGGCAGGGGATGTCAACACTATTTTTACTAATCTGCTGTCTTTATTTCACTCTTTTTTTCCCCCCTCCAGGACCAGGAAGAAAATAAAGGAGCCACCAGCTGGCCGGAGTTTTATATTGATCAGTTGAATTCAATGGCTGCTGTAAGTATTTCCACAGCACTTTGGTGCTTGTGAACCCCACACGAGGCAGCAGTGCAGTGGTGACAGTGAGGCACGGCCAGCATCGTGCCCAAGAGGGTGACAAGTGGTGTAGCCACAAAGGTGTGATCTGGCTCTTCTCAGCCTTTCGGGTCTGTGAACCTCTCAACAATTCCGAGTTGGTGGTAGAGTGCAGTGTGTCCCAGTTGTTCAGAAACCCTGGATGCAAGGATTTAAATTCTCCAACATATACAGCTGGAAAACAGAGCTATTTTCTATGTCATGGACATTTCGTCTTGCCTCGGACTGCAAGGCTTGCGAGACAGATGGCAAACAGCAACTTTCAATATAAAGCCACCAGGGTGGTTTCTAAAGACCCTGTTTGGTTGGTCAGTGCCAGTGGGCACCAGGCTGAGTGGCTGCTTCGACACCAATAGTTCCTGGGCTTTTTCATGGATGCCTGCTGACGTCTTGCTTCCGTAACACTCTTCTGTGCCAGGCACCCACAGTGAAACACGATGCTGTGGCTTATCTGTCCCATGAGGGACATGCTTAGGTGTAATTTTATCAAATACTTTCTGTCGACGTCGTGCTGGGTGAGACAGAAATAGCACTATTTTCTGTAGGAAATACAGTTTATTTCCTGCAAGGCTGCACAGCTGGGAGACCCTCCGTCCTTTCTTCTACTTTCAGAGGCTGAAGGTGCTGGTGTTCATGGCCACTGCACTAGGGACAGGAGCAACCTGGAAAATGAAAAAGAAAATAATTTTCTTTTTTTTTCCCATGTGTTTGCTCTGCTGTCACAGGCACAGGGTGACAGGGAGGGTAGGGCTGGGTGGAAGAGCAGAGACAGAGTGAAGGAGCAGGGGGCTGCCAGCCAGGAATGGGAAGACAGGGATGCCCAGGGCTTGCCAGAGGCTGCTGGCCAGTCAAAGCACTGAGCCTGAGCAGAGCTTGTGATCAAAGCCTTCCAGATGCCTGGATGGTGGCTTTGATCTTCCTGACACAGTGCCAAAGAGGAGCTGGGTTAAATCTGGGAGTCAGCAGCAGCTCTTTATATCTGCTGGGACCCTTTCTCACTCCTTTGCTTTAGCCTTGGCTGGTGCTGACAGGGCTCCCATGACACCTCCAGGGGCCCAGCAGGAATGTTGCAGGAGACACTCTGGGTGTTGCTTTAGCTGTGACCTTGGTTGTGTGAGTTGGGGTGAACAAGCTGGGGCTGCAGGCGGACGTGCTACCTGGATAGAGTCCTGGGAGCCAGAAGACTTGGCCCCCAGTGCCCGCCTGATAGCAAAATCCAGTGTGGGAGATGCCAAGGGGCGCACACAGCCGCTGTCCCCAGCCTGGGTGCACCTTAGTGGGTTGCAGTGGGAGGCCTGGAAGTGTCAAGAGTTGGCAGGACCCACCCTGGCTGACCTCGAGCATGGCTGCAGCATCCTGTCCCCTCCAGGCTGCAGGGCATCCCCTGAGCCCCCCAGCTCCTCTGCAGGGGCACATGGGTACCTATTGGGATGCATGGATACCAGGGGAACTAAAAGACCCCTCCTTCTTCCCTGCACCAATTTAGCACCTTCCCTCTGTGGAGCCCCAGTTAGCTTTGGCTTAACCCTCTGCATCCTCAGAGCCCTCTCAGCCCTGGAAACGCATCAAGATTCACATCACCTGGGTGTCACCTGCAGCTACTTCTGAGCAGGGTTCAGCTGGACACTTATGGGATATTGTGATGCATTTATTTACCTCTTCCTTTTACAAAGTGTTTTTCCTGGAGGCTTGTGGGCAGTAGGGGACAAGCCAGGATTTACAACTAGAGCCCCTGAGTTGGGATGCTCCTTGATCTGAATCTGAAGTTTGCAGGATACAGTCATAAGCATCCTCCAGCATGGGGTTGTCTGGATGACTTTCAAGTCAGCAGTTTGGGGTGACACCACTTTTGCCTGTAGGGCATTAACTCTGGAATCTAATGATCACACAGGACAATGCTAGGTGTGTCCTCTCAAGGTGATCCAGCTGCCCCAGTTGTCTCAGGGCAGTGAAGCCCATCATCTTGTCAAGTCTTACTGGGTGGTGAGAACTGGTTTGGGGATGAGGGTGCTGGGGTTCTTGCAGCGTTGCTTGGCACCAGCCGAGTTTTTCTTCCTGCTGCTTTGAAACAAAACCCAAGTGGCCAAAGAGATGCAAGGTGGTCAGGAGCACCTGCACAAAGCTGATGTGGGATTGAAGTGTCGCTGACTTGTGATGCCCCCAACATTCACAGATTAGTTGTACGTGTGCTAGCAAGTCGTGTGGATGCTTGCAGGCAGCATCTTGAGGCTAAAGCAGTGCATTCACCCTGCTGTCCCCAGGCCAGGTCATCTCCTTGTAGACTGCAGAGGGTTTTTCCATGCTGCTCCTTTTCCCAAGTACAGCAATTTTCATAAGGATTTGGAATTGTAGATTTTCAGAGTCAGTTTAGGGTCCCAGCTCCATCCCTATGGCTTGGCACAGCAGGCAGTGGGCACTCCCACTCTTCAGGCATGTGTTTTGCCAGGAAACCTCCCCTCTCACAGCTGCCTTTCTCCTTTTGCAGAGAAAATCACTGATCGCCTTGGAAAAAGAAGACGAGGAGGAGAGAAATAAAACAATTGAAAGTTTGAAGACTGCACTGCGGACAAAACCAATGAGGCAATTCCTTTCTGTTTCCTGGCTTTATCACTGCAGTCGTGTCTTGGGATTTGTGTTCTCTGGTGGAAGGGGCGGCTAAATAGAAATATAAGTGGGGCCTATGCAGGACAAGGGGAGCAAGGACTCAGAAACAGTGCTTGATTTTTCAGTTGACCTCTTGTCATTTTGTTCTTTTTCCTAGGTCCTTTAAGTGGCCAAGAGCCACCAGGACCTTCACATCTGTTCAGACAAATCAGACAACTTCTTTTTTTTTTTTCAGATTTGCTTTTGTTCTCATTGGAACAAAATGTAGAAATTCCTTCCAGAGTGAATTTAAGAAAAAAAAAAGCAAACCAGTTTTTCTTAGTCTTCCAGGCCCTTTATTTTAACTTCAACTTTAACTTCTCTTGCACTTTTTAAAAGAATAAAATCACATGAATGTTCAGGATTTTATGAAATGCAAAAAGAAAAAATGTTGCTAGGAGATTTTGGTGGGGAGGATAAAGAAAGGGAGGGATTCTTTCTGAATGTCTGTACTTTTTCCTGCAAAACTTTTAAGATGCCTCAGGTCAACATTTTCTGATGGGAAAATGTTTCATCAAGAAATGCATGACCTTTTCTGGTTATGGAAGAAACAAATTTGCTGTTGCTTGCAAATACATTCCTCTCTTCCATTTCTGTTTTGCAATAGTTCTGGTGATGGTACTTGCTAAGAAATTCCCAAGGTAGAGAATGACCCCACGATTTCAGTGAAACCCAGACCTCTTGGGCACTGGCTCCCTGCAGTCCCCTGGGAGAAGCCTGGTACTCAGCCATGAAACTTTCCAAAGTCCTTAAAAGTGATTTGTAAGTCTTATGTAGCTGGAAGGCAGGAGGATGCAGCATACTCTGTAGACAATTCTACCTGTTGGACCTGCTTCTGCTCCCAGGAAAGTGAACATCAAATTTCCTGTTGACTTTGGCTGGAAGATTAGCAAGCTTTGAAGAAGAGAAATCAGTTGTCCCTGAGCCTGCAATTACCGCTTTTGTTGGTGTGCATCAGCAGGGCTTGTTGTGAATTAAAATCACCCCGATGCTGGGGTGTTCTTGGCTCATTTCCTTTCCAAGCCTGTGCCTTTTGCCAAAGCAGAATATACCCAGCCTGAATGGCATTGGGCATGGAGGTCCTAAAATGCCTGAGCAGTGTGCTGTGTTATCTTTGCTAGCTCTAATGAGTCTGCCTGGGGCGCTGCCATGCATTTACTGCCTGCTTTCTATTTAATGGTGTTATAAGTCATCATAGAAAATTGGTGAGATGCGCCTAAGGGAGGAGGTCTTTGCAGGTGGTGAGGTAGGACAGGTAGCAGGAGGCAGAAAGTCCAACGGGCATCACGGGCTCAGCTTATGTTGGGGTGTCTGCAGCTGATGAGGAGGCAACTCCAGGGCCTGGGCGCTTCTTCCAGTCCTGTGCAAAACTTGTCACAAGACTCAGGTTGGGGACTGGAAAAGTTTTGCAACAGCACGGCTGCAAACTGTTAACATGGGGCTTGTGTTGATGGGACTGGATGGGTTTGCTGTTCCTCTTCCAGATATCCTAGTTCTGGACAACCTTGTGCACATGATGACCGGTTGCCTACACTATCAGGCACCGATTTAATTGCTAAGATTTTCACAACCTTGTCCCTGTGCTTTAAGCTTGCAGTCTTTCTGCTAACCAAAGTCCAGGAAAAACAAACAGATAGAAGAGTTCTGGGCTTACAACAACAGAAAAGTCAGCACTGCTTCAAGTTGAAAGTGTCCTTCAGCATTTGGTTTTAAAACTAAAAAACCTTCTTTCTGGCAGATTTGTAACCCGGTTCATTGACCTGGATGGCTTGTCATGTATTCTGAACTTTCTCAAAAGCATGGACTATGAGACAGCAGAGTCTCGAATACATACCTCGCTCATTGGATGTATAAAAGCACTAATGAACAACTCCCTGGGCCGGGCTCACGTCCTGGCCCATTCGGAGAGTATTAACGTAATCGCTCAGAGTCTGAGCACGGAGAATATAAAGACAAAGGTGGCAGTGCTGGAAATCATGGGCGCTGTGTGCCTGGTTCCTGGGGGCCACAAGAAGGTACTGGAGGCGATGCTGCACTACCAGAAATACGCCAGCGAACGGACTCGTTTTCAGGTAGGTGGGTCTCATCTCGCCCCTCGGCTCCCAGAATTCAGTGCTCTTGGCCTTTCTTCTTCTCAGATATCTAAATGCTGCTTACAAATGATTTATTAAGGCCATCTGCAACTTAGATACTCTGGGGATTACTCCAGAATCGTGTCTAGTGAGACCTGCAGCTGAGCAAAGAGTGAAGGAGCAGTTATTTAAGGCAGCACCCCCCCAAAGCTAAAAATGCTTGCTTCTGCAGTGTTGCTGGGATTGCAGCTCTGCAAAGCTGTAGCACATCTGGATGGGCTGTTGCTAGCTGAAATGGGTGCTGAGGAGGGCTTCATTAGAGCAAAGGTGTAGCACATCTGGATGGGCTGTTGCTAGCTGAAGTGGGTGCTGAGGAGGGCTTTATTACAGCAGGCAGCAGCTGATGATCCATCACCAACAGGTTGCTACAGGAGGGTTTGAAGCACCATGAGTTGTTCCTGCATGTGTCACCTGGCCATTTGTGCAGCGTTGTGGCTCTCACTGGACATTTAACTGTTCTGTGTTTGGCAGACGCTGATCAATGACTTGGACAAGAGCACAGGACGGTATCGGGATGAAGTGAGCCTCAAGACAGCCATCATGTCCTTCATCAATGCAGTCCTGAGTCAGGGGGCAGGCGTGGTGAGCACTGGGGCTCTTGGAAAGGGTGTTTTTTTGGTGGGCTTGGGGTGGTTTTATTTCAATAACATTTCTGAGGATGTGCTGCATTGACGCCACAACTATCCCTTGCAGGAAAGTCTGGATTTCAGACTCCACCTGAGATATGAATTTCTCATGCTTGGCATCCAACCAGTCATTGATAAACTAAGAGAGCATGAAAATTCAACCCTTGACCGGTGAGTAGTGACCCCCAGCCCACAGGTTATTTTTACCCTTGCCTTGCACCCTTGCTTTCTGATTTCTGGCATTTATCTTTGGGGAAAGCATGTGGCTCTAAACTCACCGCTCAGCTGTCACCAGAGAGGGAGGAGAAAATCTGAGCATGGTTTTGCTACACTCCAACATAGGGTTTAGCTGGGAAGGATGTGCCATTGGAGTCCTGTGGGACTTCTCTCGCACCAAAAGGCTCCTTAGACAGGCTGTAATGACTGGAAACTCAAGACTGAAGATCCAGTTGATGTTTCAAGTCCCACTTGTCTTTGAGTTACTGCCATACTGGCTGCCTGCGATTTATTAACTGTCATATTCTTATCTGGTTTTAACAGTCTTTTTCCCCCCTTTCTTTCCTCAGGCACTTAGATTTTTTTGAAATGCTTAGAAATGAAGATGAACTTGAATTTGCCAAAAGGTTTGAGCTGGTGAGTACAAACATTGCTGATGCAGACACTGGCACTCAATGACACAGTTCCTTTTAAAAGTGCCTGTGTGGCCCAGAATGGAGTGCGGTCTTTTGGACAAAATCTGAAGGTTGGAACTCTGTCTCCTGTTGCCTTGCTTTGTTGCAACTCCATCCTACAGCCTGCTTCTTCCTTCTTCTTCTCTGGCTGATGACCAGTGCTGTTCGCCCATCGCAGGCCAGCAGGGCTTGTCTGTCCAGCAGGCATGGGGTGTGGATGGCTCATGGGGTTTGGAGGTCAGACTCAGGAAACAGGCAGTGCCATTGGCAGTCCCATGGCCTGACCTCGATTCCTCCTGTCCGCAGGTCCACATCGACACCAAAAGTGCGACTCAGATGTTCGAGCTGACGAGGAAGAGGCTGACACACACAGAGGCATACCCGCACTTTATGTCTATCCTGCACCACTGTCTCCAAATGCCTTGTGAGTCCTTGGGGGAGGCAAGGAAACTCATGGCTGTGCAGCCCACATCTCCTCCCCAAAGATGGCAGCCACCTCTCTGCTGCGTCCCTCACGCTGTCACCTCCTTCCTCTCCAGATAAAAGAAGCGGCAACACCGTCCAGTACTGGCTGCTGCTCGACAGGATCGTGCAGCAGATTGTCATCCAGAGTGACAAAGGGCAGGACCCCGACGCCACTCCCCTGGAAAACTTCAATATTAAAAATGTCGTCCGAATGTAAGTGCTCGCCCTCCTTTCCCGGGATTGGCTGCTTTGCTGCCTCCCAGGCAAGAGATTCAAGGCTGGGTGTTGTCCTCGCCAGGTTGACATCATTTTGACCTCACGTGGAGTTGTATTAAGCTCAAACTCTGTATCCTCAGTGAGCTCTTTCCCCTGACAGCTGAAGTCACTGTTCCTTATTCATCACTGTCAGCCCAGTGATGTTTCTACTGGACAAGCTGGCATCCCCAGAGCTGTGGAGACAGTGCTGCATCCCAGCCTGCAAAACCCTGACGGGGCGAAGCAGAGCAGAGGTGTTGGAAATACCAGTTTGGGACCCTTAAATCCCACCGTCTGGGCTTGTTCAGTTGTGTTTCTTGCTGGTGGTGACTGCTGGTAGGATTGTCTCACCACACTACTTGTGTTTTCTGTTTAGGTTAGTCAATGAGAATGAAGTGAAACAGTGGAAAGAGCAAGCAGAAAAAATGCGAAAAGGTGAGTGATGGAGAGAGACACAGCGTTAACTTTCACCTCATTGTGTGCACTAAACTAAATAGATAAAGTGAACATGTACTTAGCTGATGGACTCTGCAGGCTTTATTGAGTGGCTGAGATAATCAGAGTCATAGAATGGTTTGGGTTGGAAAGAACCTTAAAGCCCATGAGGTTCCAACCCCCCTGCCAAGGGCAGGGACATCTCCCACCAGACCAGGCTGCTCAAGGCCCCATCCAACGTGACCTTAAACACTTCCAGGGATGGGGCATACATGACTTCCCTGGGCAACCTGTGCCAATGCCTCACCACTCTCATCATGGAGAATTTCTTCCTAATGTTTAATCTAACTCTTCCCCCCCTTCCAATATAAAGCCATTCCTCCTCATCCTGTCACTACTTGCCCCTGTAAAAAGCCCCTCCCCAGCTTTCTCATAGGCCCCTTCAGTTACTGGAAGGCCATTATAGGGTTTCCCCAGAGCCTTCTCTTCTCCAGGCTGAACAACCCCAACTCTCTCAGCCTGTCCTCATAGCAGAGGTTCTCCAGCCCTCTGATCATCTCCATGGCCTGTTCTGGACCCGTTCTAACATTTCCATATCTTTCTTATGTTGGGGATTCCAGAACTGGACATAATGTTCCAGATGGGGTCTCATGAGAGCAGAGCAGAGGTGGAGATCTCCTCCCTTGCCCTGTTGGCCACACTACTTTGGATGCAGCCCAGGACACGGTTACCCTTCTGGCTGCGAGCACACATTGCTGCCTCATGTCAAGCTTCTCATCAACCAGCACCCCCAAGTCCTTCTAACACCACACTACGGAGCTCACAAGGGAATCAGGAGAAGCAGATAGCCTGGCCAGGGCACTAAGGCACAGCACACGCTCCCTTTTCTTAACTGCACAGCTTCTCCACAGGGCAGCTTGGGGTTTAGTTCCCCACATGCTGCTGTTTGCCGAAAGGCAGTGTTCATCACCCAAAAGTGGTCTCATGGGGCTTTTTCAGAGCACAATGAGCTTCAGCAGAAGCTGGAGAAGAAGGAGCGAGAGTGTGATGCCAAGGCCCAGGAGAAGGAAGAAATGATGCAAACACTAAACAAGATGAAGGAGAAGCTGGAGAAGGAGTCCAGCGAGCACAAACAGGTCAAGCAGCAGGTGGCAGATCTCACGGCGCAACTCCACGAGATGAGCAGGGTGAGGCCCCAAACCACCTCCCCATTGTGGCCCAGGCCCAAACCCCCTGTAGACACCATGGGGTGATTTCTGCTACACAGGGGTCTAAAAATGGTGCTTGGTGGGAGGGCCACCATGTTCGACCCTGGTGATGGAGTGATTTCACCTCTCCAGCTGTGCTGGATCTCACTCAGGAGTGCTGAAGCCTTTGGGTGCTTCCTGTGCTGGTTAAATTTTGGCAAAAAAATCTTAAAAATCAGCATGGGGGTGTTTTTTGGGTGGTGTCACTGTGCTCCATGTGACCAGTCTCTTCCCTCTTTCTCTCCCAGAGGGCAATCTGTGCTGCTGGCCCTGGAGGACCTTCCTTGCCACCAGGAGCTCCTGGTGGCCCTTTACCTTCTCCAGCTCCCGGATCCCTTCTTCCCCCTCCACCACCACCTCCACCGCCAGGGGGATGTCCTCCGCCACCTCCACCACCACCACCCCCTCCAGGTGGTCCCCCACCACCCCCTGGCCCTCCACCCCTGGGTGGTGCGATACCTCCACCTGGAGCACCACTAGGTTTTGCCCTCAAGAAGAAGAGCATCCCACAACCGACAAATGCCCTCAAGTCCTTCAACTGGTCCAAGCTGCCAGAGGTAAGCTGGGCAATAATTTGAGCAGTGAAGCTGAGGGGGGAAGACAACTGCCTGGTGATGTAAGGGCAGGTGGGCAGAGGACTCCCAAACAACAATCTTCCCGCTGTCTTACAGAACAAGCTGGCAGGCACTGTCTGGACCGACATAGATGACACAAAAGTGTACAAAGTTCTGGACCTTGAAGACCTGGAAAGAACATTCTCCGCCTACCAAAGACAGCAGGTAACAACTGGCCTGGGGTGCACACAGGGATCTGGGCAAGGCACTGCCGTTACAAGACCGTGCGGTTTCACTCATGGTCTCAAAACACATCTCCCATCATTATTTCAAACCAATGCCACGTTTGCCAGATCTACTCAATTCACTTTCTCCACTCATACACATCCCAGTGCCTTTGCATTGAAGTGGTCGTTCAGGGCTCATTGTGCCCACACACCTGACCACGTGTGTGTCGTGAAGATGGATCACAAAACAAACAAACAAAAAAAAAAGAGACAGGAAATGTATGAAAATAACCCCCAGATGTGGCCACGGTTGGGTAATATTTTTGGATCACTCTTAACAACAACAGCTTCACGTTTGCATAGTGGGTGAAAAATTTCTATCCCTCTCAGAACAAGAAGGACTCCATTTCACCCACATCTACCATGGGTGGGACTCTTCTTTTATTTTTGTAGTGAGCCCAGAGCAAAATAGGAACTTTGAACAAAAAAAGCAAATCCCAAACCAAAATAATGACACTGCAGGCAAAAGTCTCTGGTTTTTAATCTCCTGCTCAAGCAATATGGCTCCAGTTTGGAAGACATCAAAGCATACAGAGAAAATTAGACACTTATTCTACCCCAGACAGGACCACGATGGGTAAAAGCAATGAGTTTTTCAAAAAGGCAGGAGAAAAAATAAAAAAAGAGACACTGAAAAAGTTGTGTTCACCTGTTTAATGTCTGGCTGTGTTGCTGGGAGGAGAGGACAGGTTGTCCTGCTCTTGCCAGACTAAAGTGGAGGGACAGTGCTGGGAAGGAGTGGACCTGATGCCTAATCTCCTTAGGCAACGTGAGTTTAATCTCTCCCAGAGTCTAATTGAGGGAAAGAACAGGGTGGATTAGAGCAGGGCAAATATCAAAAGTAACTCACCTGAAGTACATGCTGCCCCAGAGGTTTTTGGGAGTAGGTGACCACAGTGCTGGCTCTTTCTCCCAGCGTTTCTGGAGCTTGAGTCATGCCTACTGAAGGGCATGTCTGCAGACAAGGTGGAAATGGAAGGGAAGCAAAAATAGAAACCTGATGTGTCAGCAGGATGGTTTGCCCTCTGGCTTGCCTGCCTGAGTCTGTGAATCACCTGGTGCGCTGCGGATTATTGCCAGACAGGAATTTAAAAATAATTTGGCTTGGCTGATCTCCTGCTGGGTAAAGCAGCTGGGTGGGTTCAGGGCCAGGAGGAAGGGGAAGATGCTCCAGGGAGCGCTGTGACACGGCCTTTCACCCCAGGTGGGATGAGGACCAAAACGGAACTGAACATGGGACCCAGGGACTAGGGTGGGACTGGTAGAAAGTGCTTCAAGATCATCTGGGAGATTGGGAAAGTGGTGAAAGCTCACCTGTGAGATTCTGCCAGGGCTGGAGCCACCCTTTAGAGCATGACACACAAGCTCTTTGCGGCCCATCCGGGCTTCATGGTACCACTGACACGTTTATGCAACTGAAGTTAGGGGACACAACCTCTGGGCCTGAGGCAGTGTGATTGCTCCCCTGCCAGTCCCCAGGGTGGCTCTGCTTGCAATCCCAGCGTGTGGAGGGGGGTGCCTGGCTGAGTGCCCTGGCTTTGCTGGCAGCACAGCTCTGCAGACAGCTGCTACTCACGCAGCAGATGCACCCCTTGAGATAACACACACACACCACGAGGCACTTAATACGTGGTGACAGACCGGGGGAGCTCCACGCAAATGGTCTGTCTCTGTGGGGAAGGACAGTGAGCTGATGCCTTAATAATGTGCAGTGGTTTTGAGCTCTAGTGAAAGTTGGTTCCTGTTCTGATCAAGCAGGGAAAGAGCAGGGATTTATTCTCTCTGCTCCTTGGCATGAGCCCTTGGCCAAAAATCACTTCCTTGGTGATGGCACCTCTTGTCCTCAGCCACAATGTGGGTCATAGAGAGCTGCCTGGCTGCTCACACCTCAAGCAAACCAGGGCTCTGAGATTGCATGGCTGGGTGGTACCTCTTGGGGTACCGGCCCCCCAGCAGGGCATGCAGAGTTGTGCGTGGTGAAGAGAGCTCTCAGACCCACCATGAGTGGCTGTTTCAGGGCTGCTGTTGATAGGACTTGGTTATTTTTATTGCTGTAGTGCCTGGAAATCCCTAAGTAGTGCACAGATGGAAGACTTAATGATGTACTTAATGTTAAACATCTCTTTAAATGCTTTTCCCACGTTACAGGCTGCGATGTAAGCACAGGCTATAAAGTGAGCTCTGCAGCTCTCAGAAAAGGCCCTTTCCACATGAGGAGGACAGGAGCCCTCTGGGCTTCCTGGAGTTCAGCGTGGGAGCATCCCTGCCCCATGCTGTCAGGAGAGCCTGTATCCTCCGCATCCTCCCTGATGAAGCTCTTCAAATGTCCTCATCCCAGTGGAGACCTCAGCCCTGCAGCTGTGTGTGATACCAGTGTTAACCAGTCTTGCTAGATATAACAGAAACATCATAGAATCCTTTGGTTGGAAAAGACCTTTGAGTCATAGCTCTGGTCCACTATTAAAGCCAGATCTCTGAGCAAAAGAAACAACAGGAGCTGTGTGTTTCAGGCTGTAGCATAAGGAACTGGCAGAGCTGGGGGTGGCTGCTTAAGGACATGCATGTGGTGATGGAAAAAACAAGTCTAGGGCCATCAGGGCTTACATGTGGTGTCTGCACCTCTGTTGGAGATACTTTGAGAGCCTGCAAGGGGAAGAGACTGGGAGTGATGTTGATAAGTGCAAGTGACACAGCAGGGCAGTCCTGGCAGGTCCCAGAGCAGTGAGTGATGTCAAAGAGTCAAGGCCAAGTGGAAAAAATATCATACGTGTTGCTGAACCAGGGGCTTAGTATTGAGCTGGGAAAGAATTCATCTCCCAAAAAAGGATGAAAGAAGAAAAGCCGCCAGCTCCTCTGTGCAAGCAGGAGGCAACGGGGATGGGGAATGTTTGTTAGGGTAGTGACAGCAGATTTAAAGCTACTCCTTCTTACACCATCATCCTGCAGCAGAGCTGATCACGGTGCAGGCAGGGGAAGAGGGCAGGGACGAGGCTCGTTTGAGGCAGAGAAGGAGGGATTTTGTAATGAGCCTTTTCTCTACCTTGGTACATAGGAAGCGCTCCCTATCCTGCAGCAGGAGACTGCAGGAAGACCACTGCATCCTTCTCTCCAGCAGCATGGGGCAAATCTGAGCATTGTGGGGCAGATCCAAGCATCAGGATGGAAGGAGGGCTTTCTAATAAAGGACCAGTTAAATGAACAACAAAACACCCATTGCTGTTTGTGGGTGTGCTTTGTGCCTGTCCCATGAAGGACCCTGCTGGGAAGAGGTTGCTTTATGAAACACAGATCCGTTGCAACCTTGACTGATCTGTAGAGTTAGTTCTACGTTTGCAACGGCCTCACATCTAGCTAAATTACGTAGTTTTTAACCTAACCTCCCTGAAGTACAGCAGTGGCAGCTTTGGTGTCTTTATTCAGTATCTGCAGATCTCCCTTTTCTTTCAAAGTCCCTGATGTGGTGGCTTTCCTGGAGCTCTGCTCCTGAGGGTGTTCGTGGCAGCAATTCAACACGTGTTTCTGTGCAGATGAGTGTGATGCTGCCTCAGGGAACCACGCAGCGTGGTGCTGCACCACACTGGGGTGCCCACACCACACCCTAAGGGTACTCATCCCTCTGCCAAAGAAAGGGTCTGTTGCTCCTTTTCTTGGATGATGTTTCTTTGTTGTTTGGCATGTCTTGTTCTGCTTCTTGGCCACAGTGTTTCTGCAGGCTCAGGGAAATACTGAAGTATTGGGTTTCAGCCGCAGGGCTTGACACAGCTCAGTCCGTGGCAGGTGCCAGTCTCCCAGCTGGAGAAAAGCCATGGAGAAGCATTTGGTGACATCTAAAGGAGCCCTTTCCCATCCTCCTGCCCAGAGCCATGTGTGCGTTCTGTGCTGATCCAGCCTCAGTAGCCAGTCAGGGTAAAACCTGCATAAAAAGGTTTCCTTTAAAAGAGCAACAGTGCTGGGCTGTGTTTAGAGATGACAAACTTAAACAAGGGATGTGGGCCGTTGGCTGGAAGGAGCAGGACGGAAGCACTTTTGGAAACCAACTGCATTTGGACCCACCTGCCTCCTCCACTTTCTGCCTTCATTCTCTTTTTACTAAAAAAAAAAAAATTAAACCATTTTTGCACCTCTGAAAATCTCCTTTCCCAACATGGACCTGCCTGATGGTCTCTTGAGCCAAGCACAGAAATGAAAATAAGATGCAGCACAAGGAAACGAGGAGGGAAAACACTCCTGTGTGTGCCGGTGTGGTGCTGGCTTTGCCATGTGTGCTTCCAGTGTGGTGGAGGGAGTCTGGCAGGACAACCAGGTCTTCAGAGGAACGTGGTGCTGTCAGGGTGTTGGGGTGGCATTTGGCTATTTGGCCTTGGAGAAGCAGAATTGTCCCTGTTGGCAGCGAAGTTAAGGGAAAGCATGTTGCCATGGCAAATGGTAAAGTTTTGCTGTGGCCAGATTTGCTCCGGGATGAGTCTCGTTATTTCCACTTGAAAGCCTTGTTTTTCCTGGCAGTCTCGTTGGCATTTCAGTCTCTTGAATTCACAGAAACTAGCAATTTTCATCCCCGGCTTGGCAGGCTGAGCCGTCGGGCCAGCCCTCACCAACTCTTGCAGAGTAACAGCAAGGCTCAACCACTCTCCTCCCACCTTGTCCCATGTCCCCTCCTCGCACAGCAGCACCTTGACCTGATCCATTTGAGGACCTGCCTCTCTCTCTCTCTCCCATCAACCGTCCTCTTCTGTGCATCCTTTAATCCTCACTGCATTTTCATGTGCATCCCCTGTATTTCAGCACTGGCAGACCCTGAGTGCCTCCCTGTGCTGCCAAGGCCCCTGTGCTGCACCTTCCCTTTAACTGTGCTTGGATTCCTTTTGGTTTTGCTGAGATCACTGAACTGCATGTGTTTTTACTGCCTTTTTCCATGCTTCTGCTATGACCGTAGGACTTCTTTGTGAACGGTAACTCCAGACAGGTAAGAGAGCATTTGCAGGACCCTGGCGAGGGCAGGGCGAGCGTGGGGTTGGGGATGCAAGGGATGTGCACGGTGCGGCGAGGGGTTAACATGCTGCAAAGTAGGCATTAAATCAGAGAGGTACAAAGTTCACCAGGACTTGCAACTTGAAAGCTGATGCTGAGGAGGCTGGTAAGTGGAAAGCTGCCTGCTTTGCTGTCTGGTCAGACCTCAAGGCCACTGTCCAAGTCCATGGGTTGAATCTGCAGATGCAGCTTAACATAGAGAGGAAAAAAAAAAAAGCATTTTTACTTTTTGAGAGGTGGAAATAAATAGACTCATAGCTATGGGTTGAAGCTCTCTGTTTCACTGCAGTCAGAGGAGGCAAGGCATGAGAGGGGAAGCTGGTGGTAGGTGGCTTGGGGCTCACCTTCCTTCACCTGCTACTGCCTTCATTCTACACCCCCTGTCCCAGAAGCTTCCTGCTCCTTATAGCTGGGTGTTTTTTTCATTCAGACGAGTAAAAGAGTAAAAAACGGGAACTTCTGTGCTCACTCTCAACCCATGTGATGGCTGTGTGCCAGGTCTCCTATGCTGGCAGATGTTTAGTGAGGATCTGTAGTGCATAGGACCTTGCAGCTCCAGGTTGTGTTCCTTCCAGAAGGATTGCATAGCTGCCTTTTAATTTATTAACCTTGATAAAACATGATATGGTAGATTAAAACTGGGAACAATATGAACCCTTTGGGCAACCCTGCAGAATTGCTGTTACGTAGATCTGCCCATTCACTCTCAGCCACAATTTGGTAGATTGTTACTCTTTGAAGGCAACATATTTAAGCTGCTTTGGAGATGCATGTGTTTATGCCACACCAATTCCGGCTTTCAGATCCCTTATTTGGGGAGAATTGCACTGAAAGAGCAGCAAATGCTGCAGGTTGTCTTTGCAAATCTTGTGTTGTGTTGGTTAGCTTGCTCAGGAGGACTGATGCATGAAGGGCAACTGCAGATACTCAGAGCAGGAGTGAAGGACAAGAGTGATGCCGAGTTTGTGCAGCAGCCTATAATGAAATATTTCATGTGAGGATTCAATGAAGTATCACAAATATGTATGCTAAGAAAGACCGGCTTTATTTATTCAGCAGTGCCTGTGTGTTTGCAGATTCTTAAATCTTCCTTGTCTGAGAAAATATTTACATTTCTAACCAGTGGCTTCAAAGCCAGCTCTGGTCTATGAAACGAGTTACTGTGTTTCAGTTACAGGCGGTGGGTTTTGCTTGTAACCTGTGGTGACACTTCTGACTAATGGGGGCCTGCTGTGCATCACACTGCTGTGTGCTGAGAGTACTAAATATCTTTGCTTCTCCATGGCTTTTCTCCAGGATTTTTTCTTCCTTGTTTTTTTTTTTTTTTTTTGTAGAAGGAAGATGCTATCGATGACACCTTGAGTTCCCGCCATAAAGTCAAGGAGCTTTCAGTCATAGATGGCCGGAGAGCTCAGAACTGCAATATCCTCCTCTCCAGGTATGGTTAATACCATCATACCCTCTGGGGAACAGGGGGATGCTTGATTCCCTGCCCTGGGCTGAGGGATGCTCCTCATCCCTGGGGGGGTTTAATGACAGGGAAGAAAGCCAGTGACACCTGAACCCAGCTATCGCCTTACACCATTCATGGTGGGGAGATGAGATTAGCAAGGACATAGCAATCCTGTGTCCCTGGAAAGCAAAGCCCTGGAGGGGCTGGGGTAGTCAGTGAGGCTTTACAGGGGATGGGGGAGGGGAGTTCATTTCACCTCTTTATCTTCCTCAGCCTGGGTTTTGTACTCTCTTGGATGGTCTCAGGCTGGGGAAATGGCTGGGTATCAACAGAGTGATACCCAGGGAGTGACAGCATAATTCAGCCAGGGCCTGGCTGCCTATGCTGGCATCCTGTGCCACGTCTGGATTTTAGGAAGGGGACATCCCCTTCTTACAGCTGCCCAGCCCCACTGGGACGACAGCCTCCTGCTCACCCATCACGAGGCAGACTCAGCCCTACCCTGCTACCAGCAATTTAATTCCATCCCCAGCTTGCTGCTAAGAGGATAAGGGGCCTTTTTTGGCAAGATAAACTGTACCAATAAGGCCAATTTGTGAGAAAGGAGAAGTGATGCTTCCGTGGTCTGAAAGGATCGACCATCAGTGTAGCTACTTTGAAAAAAATCCCCACAAATAGCAGCAGAAAATGCCACTTGTTTCTTACTCACCCAGATAAAAAATATAATTCAACAGCAGTAAAATACAGCTCCATTCATAAATATTTGCTCTGCTGCCTGGAAGCCCAGAAGCTTTAGTGCCGCTCAAGTCCAGCCAGGATAGAACAGCATCGCTTGCAGCCGCAGCACCCAAATTCTGTGTTTTCCAAACCATGGTCTGGCACAGCTGGTGTCTTGCCTGGGCATCCTGTCTGTTTTCCTTCCCTGGAAAGCTTGCAGTAGCTGGTGTCTGCAAAAAAAACCCTCTGGGTGGGTGACTTGCAGTCCCTTGTGCTTCTTTGAGCTCTTAGAGAGATGGCCCTTAGCCCCCTGGGCAGTAGGAGCAATGAGTGCAGTGATCCATGTGCTGCCGTGTTCGGTGGTGAAATTGCTGTGTTTATGGCTGTTTCTGCTCTGGATTGCTTCTGGGGATTTTCATACTTCCTAGCAGTCCAAATAAAAAGGATAATGATGAAGGCAGAGTTAAAAGCAGCAGGCAAATGAGTACATCTATGTCAGCCAGCTATTAGCAAGTAAAGCGATGGGATTCAGGGCACTGGCTGGGCTGCTCCCCACTGTACTTGGGGCTGAGCATAGTCTGAGTGGGTTTAGGTATAATTCAGCCAGAGGTCTGAGTGTATAACTGGAAGTTAAGCATGCAAATAGCCCCCTCAGTGGGAAGGGGAGCTACTCAAGCACTTAACTTGAAAGGAATCTTCTGTGTCTTATTAAGTAAAGGTGTTAATTTCATCTCATAGGCAAATCTCCCAAGAAAGTGATTGGCTGGAAACGAGTTGCCAGTACTTCAGCAAAAATGGCAAGATAGGGGCTGCTGTAGTCCATGCACCCCTTTGGGTCCCTTCCTGGGATGGAAAGGTTGTGCAGAGTTGTCCCCAGGACTTTCATATGGCTTTCCCTGGCCATATCCTGACCCACTGGGGCCCTGTGGGACCAAGCAGCTCTGGGCAGGTGCTGCTTTGGAGGCATTTAGGTTTCTCTTGTGGTGCTGGGGATGCATGTGCAGAGTGGCCATTGGGAAAGGGAGTTTCTCTAGCACTACAGCAGCAGCCAAATCTACTTCCCCCATTTCTGCAAGTGATCAAAATTAGACTTCTCTCCCCAAAATACATTTGGGCAATTTACTCTCGACAGTAAGCAGCTATAAGGAGGAGCAGTGTTAATATGAAGTCCAAGCATCCTGCTGTCTCCCAAGGGCTTCCATACACTCAGGTCCAGCTCCTGCATCTCCAGGAGACTCCATGAAACCTTGGGCAAACCTTTTCATCTCTGCCTGCCCCAGCTGCCCATCCCTAAGCTGAGCAAAGCAGTGGATCCCTGGCCCTGGTGTTGCAAATGGCTCAGCTTAAGCTGGTCTTGCAGGGTGGCTCACTGCAGCCAAGCTGCTGCTCTCCTGCACGCGGCCACCATGGGGACAAGCAAACTTTCACATGTGAAAGGACCTGCAAGCTTGGCCCC
Source organism: Tapera naevia (assembly GCA_033556795.1). Classification (NCBI taxonomy): domain Eukaryota; kingdom Metazoa; phylum Chordata; class Aves; order Cuculiformes; family Neomorphidae; genus Tapera; species Tapera naevia. The sequence goes on along the minus strand of JAUMJJ010000157.1, from coordinate 5,130,084 downwards.
TGATTTAGCCCAGACATTTGTAAGCTCACCAGGCATTGTCTGGCTTGCAGCGTGGAAAGATTACAGCCAGCGAGATACTTTATCTCTCTCTGTAGATATATTTTTTTTGCCTGCTTCCTTTGCTTTGGAAGAAATTACTACACAGTGAGATCATTGGATTTTCCTCCAGCTTGTAATGCAGCACAAGAACATTTTTAACACTTGTTTTTTACCTTCTTGTTTGCTGGAGAACGCTTCGCTGATGTCAGCGCATTATTGGGTCTTCCTCAGTGAACCCACCCTATCCTTGCTTTTGCTCCCTGTGTACGTGTGTGTATTTTTAGTGCTGCTTTCCGCAAGATGCAAATCAAGCCCTTGCTCCATCGCTTTCTGCCTGTGCTGGTGGTGAATGGCTCACTTGATTCCCCTCTCCGGCGAGGCAGCGTGGAGCATTTTTCTCACATGAATGTGGCTTTTCAAGGGGGTGCGTCCCTTTCCCGGCGGAATTCCTTTTTTTTCCCTTCACACTTATTACGCCCTCCACGGGACTCTACAAAAGCCACTCAGAATCGCCCCGCGCTTGTGAGGCTGGCGAGCTGTCACTTCGCATCGGCAGGCTGCTGGCTTTAAATCCCTGTGACAGCAAGTCCTGTGACCCCGTTCCTCTCAGACGGCTCGCGTTCGACAGCTGCTGCCAACAATGATAATTATTGTGGTTATAGATAAGCTTCTAGCTTTCACTGGCCCCTTTCCCATCAAATTGTCTGAGAAGCTGTTTTCTTCTGGCGCCCCGCGCTTGCTCTCTGCCGATGCCGGAGCAGGCTCTTGTTCTTGGCCCTCGGTTTTGATGATTCCTGAGAAAAGTGTTTTCAGCCTCTTTTATTTCTTTTTAGTTTATATAAATATATTCTATTATTGACTTTGCTTTTAATGAGCAGGGCTTGTGAGAGTCGTCCTCATCTTTCACCACTCTCTTAGAGATGACTGTAGTGGACATGACACATGTAGTGGAGATGACACATTAAGCTTTGGATGAGGGGTAGCTTCCTACCAGCCGCCGTCTCCCAGGAGGATTTTTGCCTCCCAAATGACCAAACCCAGCCAATGTTTGCTTTTCACTGGAGTGGGAACGGATGTGACATTTGTTGGAAGTCTGAGCTCTTGTGTTACTGCTTGAGTGTAATAGGATTCCTCGTACAGCTTCACATCCCAACTTGAGTCATGTCCATCCCAGCCTCTGGCTTCATACGGGTCAGGTAGGATGTCCCCAGGACGTGGCTCCTTGTTACTGCAGGCATCAGAGGGGATATTTTCCATGGATCTTGAGTTTGCTCCTTGTCCAGTGACCCTAGTGATTGTCCTTACTGCTACTCAGTGCAACTTTTGTGCTTTGTCCCCTGGCTGAGGTGAGATTTTAACTCACTCCTTGTTTAACAAACCCTCTCTTGGGGGTCTCCCTCAAGCAGGAGGTGAGAGAGGACCAAGTATGGGACAAGAAACATGAGCTCATAAGGAACAAATATTTAATTGTCAGGTCTGTAAGATCCACCAGCCTCAACAAAGCTAATCCTTCACTTCAGGTCATGAGCAAAAGACTTCAAACTGAACCAAGCTGTTGCTACCCTGGTCTTAGAGACCAGCACCATTACTGCTTCAGCTTCCACAAACCAGCTCTACAGTCTCAGTCTGCTCAGATGCCGGGATGAAAAATACCCTCCCCGTTTAATTACTTGGGATGATCAAGTCGGCTCCTGGTCTTCTTTTTGATCTGCTGATCGTGTTGACACAAGTTCTCACATCCTGCCATTGGATGTGATTCTGATTTCAGCTCATTCCTTTGAGCCACAGCCAGTGTTTCAGCATCCTTTGGCAGCAGTGATCACCGAGACTGGGATAATGGGTTTCCTTAAAGTCCACGAACAGGTTGTTTCAGTTTTGTGACATTTCCCTGCATGCAAGAACAGGGGATTTGGTTTTTTTTTTAAACTGTATCTATTGCAATGGCTTTAACCATCACTGCAAGCTGGGCAAGGGATAGGTTATTGGCAGAGTTGCAGGAGTTTCTGGACTTTCCCTCTTTTGCATTTAGATTATTTTATCAACCGCAATGCAAAAATGTGAAGAAAAATATGTGTGGTTTTGCAATCAAAGGTATTGCAGGGAGCGGTCACGGGGAGTGCTGCAGACATATTAAACTGTAATTAGTGGCTGCTGTAGCCCAGGAAGAGCTGAGGGCATCTTTCTATCCATCTATTGCCTTATTGCCTCAGTTTGATGCAGGCTGCTGTCAAATAAACCACTGCTAGGGAAGATCAGCCTGGTTTTGCTTGATGTGATAACAGTGGTCTGGGGTTTTTGAAATCTGCCCTTTGAGGCTACATCTTCAATTCCTGTTATGTGAAGTGGAGGAAGAAAAAGGTGGAGGGAGGGGCTGGTTTCCCAGCTGTTGCACTTTGAAGCACATTGAATCCTCACCCCTCCAACAGAAAAAAGATGGGTTTCCTGGGATGCTGAACATTTGTTTCCCCAAATTTTAAATTTCTTTTTCCTAAAATCATTTAGGTTGCAAAAGACCTTTCAGATCATCAAGTCCAACTGTAAACCTAACACTGCCAAGTTCACCACTAAACCTCTCTTTCTTCTTAGATGCGGACTCCAACCAAAGGCAGCTGGAAGGGTGGGGGGAGTCAACATGCAAATCCAAGAAAAACAGCAGAAATTTAACTAAATTTTCCTTAGAGATTGTAGCAGTGGGTTCAGGAGCAGTGCTGAGCTGCCCTCGTGAGCCTGGGCTGGGCTGCCAATGGGGAGTGTGACCCCCTCTGGCCCTGTGGCCCTTGGGAATGTTGGCACTGCAGGAGCAGCATTGCTACAAGGGTTACATGTAGAAGTTATCTATTTTTAATACACATACAATAGACTACTTACAGCACTTACATAAAATACTATAAAATAGGGAATGACAGCTGTGGCGTGGAGTTGGCCAGTGGGGTTTGACCCCCCCATTCACAGTGGGGCCAGGGCTGCTGTGGGCTGTGCCTTGGCACTGTCCTACCACGTCTCTCACACTTCTCTCCCTTCTTCATAACACACTGAGTAGTGTTATTTGTGATGCTCTTGCTGGCCAGGAGTTCAAGCTGTTCATGTTGCATGGGTGTGTAAGGAAATGCTTCTGAACCTTGCCTGATTGCTGAGCTGGGAATACCTCTCCTTGTTCTCCACCCAGGCTGAAACTCTCGAATGAGGAGATCAAACGAGCTATTTTGACGATGGACGAGCAGGAGGACCTCCCAAAAGACATGCTGGAGCAGGTGGGCAACGTGTCTTGTGTTCCTCCATGGTTGCATCATGCTGAGACCACACTATGCAGTGTGCTTGGGACCAAACCATGAACTTAAGGTGTTGGGGCCTCAGATTATTTACCAATTGCATGTTGAAAAAACACCCAAGTGGGCTGGAGCAGGAGGAAAGCAGCGCAGCCATAACATTGGCGCTGGGAGCAGCATGGCCTCCACATGCCACACCTGCACCTGGGTCTGCCCTGGGACCCCAAGGTTGTCCCTTTTGTGGCTGTAGCTTGAAGTTCGTGCTCGGAGAGGGGTTATTCTTGAAAGGTGGTTTGTTTCTGCAGTTCTCAAAAAGGGAATCCCCTTTTTGCCCCCTCTGAATCCCTTTGGAAACACATTTTTCACCTGTCCTTATAGCGGAGCTCGTAACTGCTCTTTCAGCGGAGACGTGGGAGGATTCATTGCTCAAAATTTCAGTCAGCAAATGGGTAGAGTTGCAGCAAATGACGAGTCCCTGACATCTCCTCTGGCAGAGCTGATGTCAAAACCTGCTTGGAGCAGATGTAATACATCAGTTGTAAAACCAGAGTGATGGCAGGGCAGCAGCAAGAGGCATTAATGTGATGGAGTAATGGGAGGAAGGTCACAGGGACAGCGATAACACTTATTTCACAGGTGCCTTGGGGTCACTGTCTGTATGTGCTGAAAAGGTGGTAGATTCAAGCAAGTAAATCACCATTTTGCTCCTGAAAAACTGTACACAGACCTCATGTCCACCAGTGTGTTTTCCCCTGTTTAGCTCCTGAAGTTTGTTCCTGAAAAGGGTGACATCGACCTGCTGGAAGAGCACAAGCATGAGCTGGACCGCATGGCCAAGGCTGACCGGTTCCTCTTTGAAATGAGCAGGTTGGTGGCCAAGGGGACACATTTTTTGCCCAGTGGCTTCACGGGCTGGTCCGGAGGTGGCTCTTTCATGGAGCCTGCTTGGGAAATTAGCCCTACTTATTGTTTTTCACATCAAGAAATGAGTGGGCCAAATGGATGGGATGGCAAGCAAGGTGCTCCCATTCATAATGATTGCTGGTGATGCTGTGCTTCTAGAAGCAGAGTTGTGCATCCCAGACAAGGAGCAGCTGGACAGAGCAGGGAGGAGGGATGGGGAGATGGATCCTCTGGAGAGAAGTGTTGGCTTTCCAGATCATGTCCTGACACATTTTCCCTCTCATGTGGGGAAGAAAAGCTCAGTCTAGCACAATTCTGTGAAAGACTGCATCGTCTGAATGATAACACGATGCTCCTTTCCCCTTCACGCAAACAACTCCTAACGAATACTCAAGATTGATGTATGTAAATTTTGCCCTGCTGTGTAGATGAGTCCCACTCCTCACCTCAGGAATGACTTCTCCCTGGAGCTCCTGAGAATATATGAGACTGAAAGGATCACTCATGGTAGCAATCATTTAAGGCTTAGTAGTCTTCAGGGATGAATAACCTTATCTTTTGCATGCACATCCTCTAGAGGTGCTGGTTTAAAATCTTGAAGCTCCTTATTGAAATCAAACTGAGTATTGAGCTCTTTGAATTTCTTAGCTGAACTTCAAGCAAGTTAGTTGTTTGCAAAGTCAGTGAGTTTTACAATCTGAGACAGTACTGGGAGATCAAAAATAGAAACACTCTTGTCCTCCCAGAGAAACGCTTGGATGAACACTGTGGCGATGCAGCGTGTAGTTGCTGAATGTCAAAGACAGGCAGGACAGAGCTGTGAAGTTCAGAGCTGATCCCTTGGGGCTTTCCTATTGCAGGTCACCTCTCTTCTTCACAGTCTCTTGCCCAAGTGTTGCTCCTGTTCCTTCATCTTTTGGAAAGCACAATGTGCCAATGCAAATATTTTCCGTGATTTCCAGCATGGGTTTTTAATTTGCCCTGTGGTCTGTAAATGAGTGTGATGTCTTTGTCACCTCTGATTAGTACAATGACAGCATAGCTCATGGCCTTGTCTGTGAGCACATCTCCCATGGGTCCTTGGTCCAAATGACTCAAATCAGACTGCCATTTGCGTACAAGTGAAATCTTGTTTAGCCTAAATGCAACTGACATGAGCAGAGCCGTCCCTAACTTGCCCAGGAAAGGGCTGGACTTGGTGGCTTTCCAGCCCAGGCCATTATTTTGAGCATCTGAAGGTCTAGTTTTGTTACTGCTGGTAGTTGGTGTGCCCATGTCCAGCTGCAGCTCGATCAAAAATCCCTTGGGAGTCCAGACTTAATCAGCATCTTTGCTAAGGAGTGGTTTTAAATGAACTGTTTGTTCATAGCAATAGGATGTAAAAAGGCACTTGTTGAACCTGCTGAGTTAAGGATAGGCTTAAGCATATGCTTAAGAGCCCACCTGGATCCACCCCAGGACAGCTGTAGCTTCAGTTGTCATTTTTTCCCATCACAATATAGTTTCAGGGAGAAAAGCAGTCATTATTTTTTAATCAGCGTGGCACAAGCATGCTTTGTGAGCACAGCTGCAAGCAGCAGAGCAACTGAGTTCTGCCTGGAGCAAGCAAAGCTCAACCTGCATCCTTTTTTTTTTTTACCAGGATAAACCATTATCAACAAAGACTGCAGTCCCTCTACTTCAAGAAGAAATTTGCAGAGAGAGTTGCAGAAGTCAAACCCAAGGTGGAAGGCAAGTGACTAGACCTGCTAAAACCACAAAGGTGCTCTGTGCCAGCACAGGGAGTGTTCGTAGGAAGAGCATCCCACTGTGCCAGGGCAAGCCTGATCCTTGTGGAGGTTGTGGTGATGCAGGAGAAGGGAGGGAAGTGGTGGTCACTCTTTGGCCGTGGTGACACTGGAGGGGTTGCTGCAAGGAAAGGGGTCTGGTGTGTTGTTGTGGCAAGGGTTAACGTCCTGCACCTCTCTGCTTTCAGCCATCCGTGCTGGCTCCAAGGCAGTCCTGCAGAGCAGCAGCCTCCAGCAGCTGCTGGAAGTGGTCCTGGCCTTCGGGAACTACATGAACAAAGGCCAGAGGGGCAACGCATTCGGGTTTAAGATCTCCAGCCTTAACAAGATCGCGGACACCAAGTCCAGCATTGACAAGTGAGCAGCCCCTGAGCTCATCCTTGGTAGCATCCGCGGGCCTCAGGGATGCTGGGGGACAGAGAGGTTGTTAGCATTGTCTCTGGGTAAGTGGGAGTAGTCCTCTCCTTCCTGCGGCCCTGCCTGGCTCATCTGTTGTTGCAAGCATCCATTTTTTGAGCAGGACAGGTTTTGAGGGAAGCCAAGCTGCAGATCAGCATGGGGATTGATGGGGGCTTCCCTTCCTGGGTCAGCATAGGCTCACTGGGAGGATCATCCTCCAAACGCATTTTTTCTGCCTTTGAGCCACTGTGCTGTGGTGCAGCACTGGAAGAGGGGTCCCAGGGGTTCTTCTCTGTGGGAACCCCCTCTGCAGCCCCGCCAAACTGCTGCTGCTCTCACCTAGTTCACTGCCCCCACCAAGCTCCATGCATGGAGCAAGAGGAGCTGGGTCAGCTCTCAAAACTGCCTGGTCTCATCCATCACTAAAAACAATAGAGGATGGGAGAGAGGATGCCTAAGTCACCACTCCTTGTGAGAGAGAGGTGACTCCTTTGCAGAGGGCCCTTGCTTGCAGGGCCAGGCTGTTTGCATGGTGGCTGTTCATGGGAGACACCCATTGCACATCCCCTGCTCTGAGATCCAAATGGGCAACAAGCAGCATCCTTGCAGAAATCCCAGAATAGTTCATTACCAGGGTTGGGATTTAACCAGGGTTTTCAGCAGAGCTCTCAGCTACCCAAAGTACCACCACGCTGACCTTGCTGCTCCTCTCTCCTAGGAACATCACCCTTCTACACTATCTCATCACTATTGTTGAAAAGAAATACCCTAAAGTCCTCCATCTGCACGAGGAGCTGCGAGACATCCCACAGGCAGCCAAAGTCAAGTAAGTAGAGATTTAACGGGAGCTTAGGGAGTGCCTCTCCCCTTGCTTCCGTCTGCATTCCTGTGTTTGCCATCCTGTGCTTGTGCTCAGTTAGATCCTGGCCACCAGGCTGGGCCCTGTGCTGTGGCCACACTGGCCCGCGAGCAGCCCGGGAGGCAGGAGCAAATACCACCTGGTGGCTTTAAATCTCAGCCCTTGCAGCAAAGGCCTGCGAGCTTCTGATGGCGAGGGAGGAGAGCTGCTTGGAGCAGCCGTTTCCTGTTGTTATCTCACCGCAGAAGCATTTAATTAATTTCTAATGGTACGTTAAGTAATCCGGGAGGAAGCGGTTGCGGTGTGGCTGCAGATAAGAGGCAGCTGTTTATCTGCCTGTGGTGGGCAGCCTTTGCTGGCAGCACGGGCAGGAGCGGGCAGCGCTGTGAGGGATGTGGAGGCTCTACCTGCCTCCACATCCTGCCTGGCTCTAATTTTGCCACCAACGTGGAGTTTCAAGTGCCTGCAATGAGCTTTTAAACCTTGCCCGTCTGCCCATGACCTGTTCGGAGCGCGTTGCTGCCGTCTCTGCCAGCGGAGGCCCCATTCAGCAAAGCCCTTAAACGCACGGTGAACTTTTAAGTGCAGGAGGAATCTACTGTTGCTCTGCAAAGCCCTCAAGTATGTGTTGAAGCCCCTGAAATCAATGAGGCTCTGTTTCGGTTTTAAAGTTCAGCAGGAGCTTACAGGCTTTGCTGCTTTGGGGACCTGAGCAGCAAAGATCACACATTTCCGCAGTCAGTGTGCGTTTGTGTCAGCCTTCAAGATGAAAAGGGCTTGAAAATGCACCTTTTTAGAGAGGGGATTGCAAATATGCACAGATTTTACGGCAACTCAAGGACCTTTCAGGTTTCAAAGTGCTCTTGTAGCAATAGTGGCTTCCCCACAGAGGATCTGTAATGTGCAAAACAAGCATCCTCACATTTAAAATGTAAAGTTATTGTCAGCCATAGGGATTAAACAAATCTCAGCGTGTGAGGAGGAGTGTGTGGTGGCTGCACTCGTGAGCATTGGCTGAGAACATGGTTGAACAGGGCACGCTCCTCACCAGTGGAGGCTCCAGCTTTCTCATGCTTGTGTATCTGCAGCTGTTGTACAGAGCCACGTATGGGAAAGAAAACATCTGCATAAAGAGGGTTTCTTTCCCCTCTAAATTTTATCATTTTCCTCTAAACTGGACACCATATGTAATATTTGGGTTGGTTCCAATCAAGAGTGAAACCAGAAAGTTTTTAAAGCTCTGGAAAACCCTAAATTCCCCCCAACCCTGCAGCTGTGAATCAAAATTACCACCTCTGTCAATCCCACTGCTAGTAATGAACTGCTGGAGCATAGGGCTCCCAAAACTGCATTTTCCCAGACTAAACCTGCCAGGAACACTTGCCCCATGACCCAACATCAGCTTTTCCAGGGACCCCAGCCCTACGACAGACACTCCTGGAAAGATGTCAAGCCTGTGGTCATCGAGTGTTTGTGAGAAAGCTTCCACTCAGATGTGGTGGTGGAAACTCGTAAGCACTTGAACTTGGTGCTCATCAGGGGCTTGGGCCTTGTGTAAACACAGTCAGCGCCAGGCGTGGTGATATGTTTTTGTTGCTCTGTATTTGGGTTGTCTCCCTTTATGAAAGCCTTGTTGCTCAGAAGGATGCTTCTCATGGTGCTCACCTAACCATGGTTCCCTGAAAACTCTGCTCTGCAATGGCACAGCAAGTCTATGTTCTGCCAGCCCTCGAGAGGGCAAGAGAAATCCATGCCCAACAAAACCCTTTCCTGAGCTCTCCTTTTGCTTGGAAAGGTCTGGAGGTTGCTGAGCTTGCTAAGCCTGCACAGTCCCCTTGATTAAAAATACAGGAAAGTGCTTTGCTTTAAAACAAGCAACTGCAGAGAGAGAGGCAGCTGTCCTAACTTAGAGGGAGGCAGCATGATTTGCTACTTGAGACAAGCTTCTCTGCAAATGGGAGGCAACATGTGCAGCGCCAGGGCCTTTCCAGTGGAAAAACACAGTCGAGTTGATTGGAGAACTGCAGAGTTTCCTGGGGGAGGCTGAAAATTAACATCCTGCCATTTCCAACAGCATGACTGAGCTGGAGAAAGAAATAAACACTCTGAGGAGCGGCCTGAGAGCAGTGGAAACTGTAAGTATTATTTAAATCAAATATAGTCCAGCCTGGCTCCGAGCGGTGCGGCATCTGTCCTTAGGGAGGCAGGCGAGGGAGGTCCCAGTGAAGCTGCTTTTATCTCACATCCTGGAGATCTGTTTGTCTTTCCTTCCTGCCCTGCACGTGCGCCTGTCCTCCTAGGGCTGTTTTGGCACCAACGTTACTGTGTGTGGTTAGGCACGTGCATGGTTTATATCTAATATGCGGAGGGAGGCTGAGTGAGTCTAGTGATGATGTCTGTGATGTGCTGAGGGGTCTCCCTTTGGCTGTAAAACCACAGAGGGCTGGGGCTTGGGCTGGGGAGCGCTTCTGCAGCCCAGCTGGAGTGGTGATGAAATGGTGGAGGTATCGTGAAAGACTCACTGTCTTGCTGAATTACATTGCTTCCACAATCTCTCCTGCAGGATTTGGTCTTAAAAGCATGCTGCAGGCATGATATTGTAAACCCAGATAATCCATGGTCTCACGCATCGCAGAAGGGAGCAGTGGTGGTGGTGCAGCCGGTACTCCTGGCACTTATACAATCTCAAACCCAAGGGAACTACCAGCCAATGATGATGTTTGTGTCCCTCATCAGCCAGGGTCTGACCAGATTTACCTTTTTTTTTTTTCCCCAAAGGAGCTGGACTTCCAGAAGTCTCAGGTTCAGCAAGCAAGTGACAAGTTTGTGTCTGTCGTCAGTCAGTTCATCACATTAGCCAGCTTCAGCTTCTCAGATGTTGAAGATCTTCTGATGGAAGCAAAGGAGTTGGTAAGTTCACCAACGTCCTTGAGATCTGGGGAGCATTTCATCCTTTTCTCCAGGCAACAGGGGAGGGATGGTCGCCGCCTTCCCAGAGGCCGTGCTGTGTGGTAATATCTCAGATACCTCCCTGGCAAGATCATGCGAGTGTCCTGCTGAGACTGACATGAGAAAGGTGCTGGGCTGCTCTTCATGGTTTGTTTGGAGTGGGTAGGTGGCTACATCCTTGTTTGTCCCTGGGGCCTTTTTTCTGCTCCACACCCAACATGGCACAGGATTACAGGTCAGTTCAACAGACTTCTGGGTTACAAGATGTGCTGTTGAAAGCCATGAGATACCTCTCTTATCTTTTGGAAGTGCTAGAGAGGGACTAGCTATGGGAGAGTTGTGTTCATCAGGGGAGGAGATGATAGGCCATTTGTGAGTATCTGAGTTTTGGTGAAGAGCTTTCACTCAAACCTAAAGAGCTTGCTTTGCTTTCTGTGTCTTAAAATGGAAATATCCCAGTTTTGGTGAGTTTTGTGTTAGGAATGAGGCATCTGGGGGGATCTTGGCTAATGAAGGCTGAAGGTGGCAAGATGGCAGGTTGTTGTTGATGGAAGAGGATGAAAAAATGCAGCCAGGGTTTCAGGCTGGATGTGAGATTCAGAGGCTGATGTCAGAGACAACCGAGACTGCCCAGTGACCCCACTGATGAGTAACTTCGGTCTGAGACTTGCCCGACTCTTCTCTCCAGAAAAGAGGGAGAGGATCTCAGTGATGTGAATTCAGGCCAACTTCAGACCTGGTTAGAGAAGCTCCTTAAAAGGTTCATCTTCCCCTGATTAATGACTTGATGAATACTTTGGGGCCATAACCTCTTGCCATGTTGTCCTTTTCTCCCTACCAGGCTGGTTTAAATCACAGCAAAAGGGGTGGCTGTTGGCTGACGTCTGTGATTCCTGAGCACCTTTTGCTTCCCCTCTTTCAGCAAAGGGGCTCACAGTTACCAAGTGTTACCACCTCCTGCTCCCTGGTTGTACCAATGTCCAGTTGGCACTGTCCCTCAGACCATCCAGCCATGCCTGGGTATTATGATTGAGGACTGCCTTCCTGAGGCCATGGGTAACCCAGGCTACCTTTTAAACTGTTGGTGGATCTTGCTGACAGTGAGTTAGGACTGTGGAGATGATGACAAATGCTCTTCAAACTGTATTGTCCTCTGCTAACCTGGCTGAATCTGGAGGAGAAAGTCTGGTCACAGTCTCCAGAGCCCATCAAAGTCCCCTCTGAAGCAATGTGCGGCTGTTCCAGTGAATATTAGATAGAGTGGGCTGGGCAAAGTTCATGAGCTCTTCACTTTTGAATCAAATGTCCAGGTTCCAATTGTGTTACTGCTTACTCTTAGACAACCAGAAGCATCATTATTTTATAAACTTTCTGTCCTGTGAGGATAACATTTTCAGCCTTTCGCCCCACCAAAATCTCCTGTAACAGAGAATCGAGTATCTTGATGAAAATCAACAGGAGTAGCCTCAATTATTTTGAATTATATAGTGGCACTTCTCAGATTCCTCCCTGCACCTTGAAATCCTAAGTCTCTTAAGTAAACAAAGAAATAAAGATGCCCTAAATATCTTTTGAAGAGCCTGGGGCACCCATGCAAATAAAACTAAATCATATAGGCAAGCTTTAAAAATGTTCCTCTTGCTCTACCCAGCAAAATCAAAGCAACTAATAAATCTGTTTGTGCTTTGATTTTGTTTTTCTTTTTCTTTTAAGCCTGCTTATCTCCAGAACACGCCATCACAATTTTAACAAATTTTCTGTGCACAAAGAGTCTCCTTCAAACTGGAAGCAAGAACAAAGGATGTCAGTCCCAAGGATAACTCACGGGCTTCTTGGGACTGGGTTGCATCAGCAGTTCATGGATGTCCTGTTCTGACCTTTGCTATACCCTCATTCGACTCCCTTACATTAATGGTGTGCAAACAGCACAAAAGGCCGGAAAACTCCCTATTTCCCTCCCCAGGGCTGTGCCTGAGCCTGAGCCTGGGCAGAAATGTCCTTTAGAAGTTGCACCAACACATTTGGTTTCAATAGCAGAGCATGTGGCAATGATAAATAATACCCCAAAAATACTTCAAAGATGAAGTTAAAAGTGTGAGTTTCCCTTCCCCTGCCGTGTTTACTATTAGGTCTTCTGCCTTTGGTCCCACAATATTTTGCTTCCTTGTTTTTACTGCTGCTTAGTTAATAAAGTTGAGCTGGGGCAGGGAGATACTTAGCAGAGCCATAGGCGAGAAGGGGTGTTGGGGGTGTTTTAGGAAAGGGGACTCAGGAGCAATCCAGGTCCGTTTTACAGGGCAGCAGGTAAAACATCAGATGATTTCTTTCATGTTTAAGTCAAGGATTGATGAAGCAAAGCCCTGCTTTCTGCCATGGCCACTGGAAGTCCTCTCTCTGCTCCATTAGGTCAAAGACTTCCCTTGGAATGTTTTGCCAGAGTGGTGAGTATCTACAAGAGTGACAGATCCCTGTCTTCTCTCTCCCAGTTTTCCAAGGCTGTGAAACATTTTGGAGAAGACACGGACAAAATGCAGCCTGATGAGTTCTTTGGCATCTTTGACCAGTTCCTTCAAGCTGTGACCGAGGCTAAGCAGGAGAATGAGAACATGAGGAGGAGGAAGGAGGAGGAGGAGCGGCGAGCACGCATGGAGGCACAGGTAAGTGGGCACTGGTGAGTCCAGCAGGAACCCTGGGACACCTGGGGTTGGCAACCATACGATGCTGTCCCTAACAGCTGCCTTGGCCATTATGGCCCAGGGAACACTGAAGACTGGGCAAGGAGCTTCTTGCCCTTAGGCTCATCTACTTTTCACTGTCTATTGCTTAATTAACTAATGACCTTGGGTTGGTGAGATCTTGGAGCAAAAACATACAGCAAAGCTGGTGCTGCCTGTGAGCTCCTGTGACCCACCAGCAACCGCTGTGGGGCTGTGGAACTCAGCGCATAGGTTACATCAATAACCCTGAACAGCTCTCACGTGCTAAGTGCCGGGGTGGGAAACTGCTCTTGTTTCATGAGTTTGGGGGTCACCACGCATGTGTTGGCCACCTCCACAACCACCTGCATGAGACTGAGGTGTCTCCTTTTCCCCCTTCCCCCGTAGCTGAAGGAGCAGCGGGAGCGGGAGCGCAAGGCGAGGAAGGCGAAGGAGAGCGGGGAAGAAGGCGGCGAATTCGACGACCTCGTCTCGGCCCTGCGCTCGGGTGAAGTCTTCGACAAGGACCTCTCCAAGCTGAAGCGCAACCGCAAGCGCATTGCCAACCAGCTGGCCGACAGCGGCCGCGAGAGACCTGTCACTAAGCTCAACTTCTGAAAAACAAGCAGCAGCAACAACTGAAAACCAAGGGAAAAAAACATGGGTTAGTCTTTTTGACGTGGATAGGGCGTTTTTTTGATTCCCCTTATGCTGCCTTGTGACTCAAAGCGAAACAGTGGCACGCTCTGTCTCCCCGCGGGCGAGTGTCTGTGTATACTGTGTACATAGTCAGGTCAGGGCGCAGATGAAGGTGAGTGGGCAGCCCCCCTCTAACCCCCTCCGAAAAGTAGCTCTCCTCATGCACAAGCACAATGCTGCGTCCACGGAGCAGGAGAGGACCCAACCCAGAGATGCCGGCGGTCCACGTGATCCCCGGAGGCAATGGGAAGCCGCTTTCCTGCTTGGACCTCTGGGTCCGTTTGCCAGGGACGCCTCGCGCACAAGCCAAGTGGTTTGAAGAGGAAAAGAAAAAAACAAAGTTGACTGAACTTAATCTGGTTTGGGATTTGTTTTTTTTTTCTTGTTGTGGTTATTCAAAAAAAATCGCACATCCGTGCTTTTGCACTGCTTCCTGAGCTTGGTGCCGCGGGTGCTCCTGGCAATGCTCTTCCCGTCATCCTTGGGAAACGCTCTTTTTCCTCTTACCGCCACCTTGCTAAAGGAAAAAGTTTACCCCAAAGTGCTTATAGCTCTAACGCCACACAGATATATTTGTACTTTTCTAACATTTTCTGGCCCAAGACTGTGGGAAAGGTCGGTTCCTGGAGGAGACGAAGAGCATAAACTTTCGTGTTGTAATGTTCATTCTTGATTTCTGTTCAATGGGACAAACTGTATCCTCTAAAGGTGGGTCAAGACCGAGGGTCTCTGATGTGCAAAGGGGCTGGTGCAAAACCCACCGGCTTTCACCCACCTTCTTTTCTTTTTTCTTTTACTGGACACACAGAAGCAGCGATGCCAAGAAACGCTCGTCTCTTAGCCAGGTCCTTTTTTTCAACTGGTTTGCTGTTCATTGTCATTGCAAATTTGTAAGCAGAACTACCTGTCAAACGTCAGTCCAAAAAAAAAAAGACAAAAAAAATTAATAAAAATAATTCAGAGCTCTCAGGGAGTAATAATTTATGGGTTTAGAAAATTAGAAATTGGAGATTAAAAAGTAACCATCATTAACATATTAACATTTCTATTCTTAAATTATGCTGAGTATATAGAGGACTGTTACTTTTTACTTTTATTTATTTGTGGTGTGGTTTTTCTAAGAAAAACAAAACAAAACCTTTTTATACCACCAATACTTTTTTGATCCTTTTTTTTGTGTTTGTTTGTTTATTCTTTTTTTCCTGTGGAGAGATGAGTTTGTCCCTGTTGCACTAGATATTAACGCTGTTGGAAATACGGTTGGTTTTTATTTTGTCAGATAATTGGTATTACTGGTGGGATATGGGACGTCAGTTAACTGTATGTACTGTATAGCAAAAGTGCTGTTTAAACTGATTTGTATAAAAAAATATGGTTCTAAGCACCTGAGGGCCACAGGGTCTGTGTGCTGAGTGAAAGCTGTGAAATCTCTCTCTGACCAGAGTTGTCAAGAGCTGTGGTTTTACCATTTTTGTTCTTTTCTTCATTGCAACTTTTGACACACTGTAGATTAAAAAAAAAAATTAAAAAAAAGACAAAAAAAATACTTTGAGTAGCATTTAAAGCAGTAATAAATAAAGCAGGTAAGTGCAAAAAAAAAAAGTCCAGCACCTCATATCCAAGCAGTTGCAAAACCTGCATATTATGTTCAAAGGTGGAGTTAAGCACTTTGCTTTAAGAAGGAGGGGGAAATAAAGACAGAAGGTAATGATAATACTATTCCTTAACTAAAGTGCCTCTATTTATATTTTTTATTTATGGCTGAAAAAATGGGACTGATGATACAATTGGGGGAATGGACTTTTTGGGGGGAATTTAAAATATTTTAAAAAAAAAAAGAATTTAAAAAAAAAGGTTAAAAAAAAAGAGTCTGGCCTCTGATGGTTTAAGGAATGGTTGGTCACACGTGTTTCATTCAAAAGGCTGTGGGAGTCAAAAAAGGGCAATTGCCTTCTGGGGTCCCTGGGTGTGGGGCTCGGCTGCCAGCACCCACCCTCAGCTCCTGCCTCCACAACCCCAGTGCCACATCAGGACCTTTCCTGACAGATTTCCTCTTGCCCTTCCAAACCTGTTTTGTTTGGGTTTGGTTTTTTTTTTTTAGTTGTTTTATAATAGCCTCATTACCAGGCTGAGTTTGCCATTTCTTTGTTTTCTTTCCAAAAAAAAAAAGAGAAAAAAAGACAAAAAATATTATATCTCTATAAATAAATGAAAGGCTGTGTGCAGGTAATTCCATGTGCCATTGTCGAAAACTACTTTTAGATTGATGCTGGTGTAAGTAGCCACTCTTTTCTCTTGGGTGTGTATTTTAAAGATGATTTTTTTTTTAATAATGCCAAAAAGAAAAAAAATTAATTCCATACTAATTTGTAAACTGAAGTATATGTCTTGGCCTTTATTAGCTTCGTAGTGACCGAGGTAGTCCGTTAGGTGCAAGGATGTCAGTAGTCTTAGCTAGTGGGAAATGCTGTGTAATGTTATGAGACTGTACATTTTCTAAGATGGCAATATGCAATAAAGAAAAACAATTTTGGTGAGTGTACGTGGCAGAGCCAAGACTTATTTTTGGGGGGAATAAAAAGGGATGTTTGGGAATTGAGGCGGGTGTTGAAGAATATACCCTCTGCGGGTTGCTCTTTCTCGGGTGTATTTGCAGTTGTTGCTGGGGTTGGCTGATAGCGCTACTTCACTGCTTTACCACGTGCTGGGTTTTAGGCTGTTGGGAGATTTTCCACCCTCCTGGCTCTCAGCATCCTCGTGGTTTCTCATGTGTGATCTCGAAAACACCTCCCATTAGAAACCCGTTCATTTCGCCTCTGATACCTGGTGACCAGCTTCTGTAGGAGCTTGCATTGAAGCAGCCACCAGTTTTGCATGGCAGGATCAGACCCTCTTCCTGTCTCCTGATGGAGACAAGCTGGTGCTGACTGGGCTGGTCCACATGCCTCTAGCAACACTATCTGGACACATCAGAGATGTTTTCTTGGCAGTAGCCCAAACCCCTCATGGCCTATTCGTGTTCACCGTTGCCTTTCCCACACACCTTCCCATCTGGGCTCTGTTGTTTTCTTCTTTTTCCAATGCTATTTGCATCAGTGACCTTTGCAGCACCACCAGACCCCACTGCTTCTAGTGATGGGAGCATCTCTGTCATCTTCAGGCACACACACTTCCCCCTTCAATCTGGGCTTTGCCCAGTGTAACAAACAAGAGGGCATTGAGCTGGCGCAGATGGGACATCTAACACGTCCCTGGATTTGTTGGGTCCTCCTTTGGTGGGATCCCATTCAGCATCGGGGCTAGCAGACGTGGTGGCTTTCTCCTAGGTTTGTCTCATGGCCAGTGCTTCCTACCATGGAGCATATTTATGACCAGCAGCAAGCTTTGAGCTGGTGGGGAGCAGTGATGAAGAGCATGACTACCATCGCAGCACCATGTGGTCGGGTGGGCTGGTGATGCCATGTGAAAGCAGCCCCTGGCTGTGTAGTGAAAGGACCCAGAAAGGCTTCAGTTGCTTTTTCCTTTGTAAATCCCTGTGTACCCAGCACAGGGGTGCTCTGGGGTGCATCCATACTGAGTGTGAACAAGCTGGCCAAACCCTGGTTGATGGCAGATCGCAGGCTTCCTGGGTGACACAAGACAGTCCCCAGGATGGGGATGAGGTGGCAGTGGGAAATGGGAGGCAAGATAGGGCACAGCTTTTTATTCATCCAATATACTTGAAGTAAAAAAAAAAAAAAAACAAACCTTAGTAATGTGCAAGCTTCCCAGCCCAGAAACCCTTCTTTAGGGATGACATAGCAGCATCTATGGCTTGAGAACATGAATTTGAGATATTTAATTTAAGATTTTCAATTTGAGATATAGCATTTCTCATACCAGATGAAAGTGGACTGGGTTGGGCACTGTGCTGTGTGAGGTCATGTCACCAGGAGCTCGTGTTCACCAGTTGGCTGGCCAGCTGGGTTTTCACCTGGAAAATGGTTTATGTGCCCCAATCCTGGCTGCTCGCTCCAGTTAAAGCCATGAGGGTGTGTCGGATAGGCCAAACCTGCCCAGACCTGTCAGTGCCAAAGGAGCTTCTGGGCATGGCATTCCCAGAGGAACTGCCCCAATGAGGCTACCAAGGTTGGTGGCACTAAACCTGCTGAGCCAGCCTTAGCTGTGCTCCACTCCACCCTGGTGGCTTTCCCCATTGCCGAAGGCTGGGGTGACTGGGAGTCCCGCCGGAGCAGGGAGTGTCAGGTATCATCTCCTGCACTCAA
The DNA here is from genome assembly GCA_033556795.1 of Tapera naevia. NCBI lineage: Eukaryota > Metazoa > Chordata > Aves > Cuculiformes > Neomorphidae > Tapera > Tapera naevia. Next base: position 5,112,222 of record JAUMJJ010000157.1, on the reverse strand, counting down.
CCTGTTATCCTTGGCATCACGCCCCAGCTTGGAAAAGGTGAGTCAAGAGGTTGGGGCAATGACCTGGTACAGACACAGCATTGCATGCAAAACTGGGCTCTGTAAGCAGGAAAGACACAGCTTGACGAGGAGAAACCGGGCTCCGAGCACTGCTGCTGTGGTGCCACTGGCAAGAGGCCACAGGGTGTTGAATGGGCAGGAGCTTGCTGGACTTCATGTCCAAAAATATTTATTTGCTCCCAAGGGAGGGTACTTTTGGACTGATGGATCTTTCAGGTTTTGATATTCCCTCCTGAATACAGTATCACAGTATCACAGTATCACAAGGTTGGAAAGGACCTCTGAGATCATCAAGTCCAACCTATAACCTAACACTAACACCAACACTAACACCAACCATCATCTAAACCATGGCACTCAGTGCCTCATCCAGTCTCCCTTTAAACACCTCCAGGGTCGGTGACTCCACCACCTCCCTGGGCAGCTCATTCCAATGGCCAATCACCCTTTCAGTGAAGAATTTTTTCCTCATATCAAGTCTAAACTTTCCCTGACGAAGCTTAAGTCCATGCCCTCTGGTTCTGCCACTGGTCACCTGAGAGAAGAGACCAACCCCTGCCCCACTACAACCTCCTTTTAGGGAGTTGTAGAGAGCAATGAGGTCTCCCCTGAGCCTCCTCTTCTTCAGACTAAACAGCCTCAACTCCCTCAGTCGCTCCTCATAGGGCTTGTGCTCCAGCCCCTTCACCATCTTCGTTGCCCTCCTCTGAACACACTCCAGCATCCTGACATCTTTCCCAAATTGGGGGGGCCAGAACTGGACACAGTATTTAAGGTGAGGCCTGACCAGTGCCGAGTACAGGGGGACGATAACTTCTCTGGTCCTGCTCACTACACTATTCCTGATGCAGGCCAGGATGCCATTGGCCTTCTTGGCCACCTGGGCACACTGCTGGCTCATGTTCAGCTTCCTGTCCACCAGCACTCCCAGGTCCTTTTCTGCCTGACTCCTCTCCAGCCACTCTGTCCCCAGTCTGTAGCTCTGCATGGGATTGTTGTGTCCAAAATGAAGTACCCGACATTTGGACTCATTAAACATCATCCCATTAGAATCAGCCCATCTTTCCAATCTGTCCAGGTCCCTCTGTAGGGCCATCCTACCCTCTAGCAGATCAACCCTTCCTCCCAGCTTGGTATCATCTGCAAATTTGCTGATGATGGACTCAATCCCCTCATCCAGATCGTCAATAAAGATATTAAACAGGACGGGACCCAATACCGATCTCTTCTGAAAAGGTAAGCAACGCTGGGACGTGTCGAGCTGTGCTCCCACCTGTGTTGTAGCTGGACCTGGCTCTGTCCCCAGTGCAAGTGCCCATGTCACAGCTCAAGAAGATGTTCTGGGGTAACATTGCACTTTGCCAATGTCACGATCTCACACAGCCCAGTCACCAGATGTGAAGCCCTTGTGCAGGGCTGGCACTACTGGAGCACCCCAGGAACAGGTTGTCCCTCTATGCAGAGACCAGCATAGCAATAAACCCCCATAAATCATAAAATAATGACTAATAAATAAACACTAGTAATAAATAAATAATAGTAAAAGTACCTGGGTCTTTCTATACCAACCTGTGCTGTGGGGTGAACATGCCCTTCGAGCTGTGCTTCTGGGGAAGAGGCCAAGGTGTCATGAAGGTCGATGTCTACAGGAGGGTAGCTGTGAGCCAGCAACATCCCTGTCAACATTCCCTCTCCTGCAACAGATCCTGCAAACAGCGCTCCTGAGAGGTCTCTCCCTGGCATTGCTCAGGATCCTGCATAGGAAAAAGACAGTTCTACGTTTTAATCAGAGGTTCTCTGGCCTGAAAAACTCTGAGCATTTTATATAATTTTCAACATTAAACCAGTCTTGAGTGGGTGCAGGTGAGCCAGGGAGAAAGCCAGGAGTCTGTGCTCTCGGGCTCCAGTAGAGCCTCAGGAAAGGCAGCACCACCCTCTGCTGGCACTTCCCAGACCTCACGGGTTTAGAGCTGTCGAGTGTAAAATCAATCCTGCCTCTTGCTTTTCTCTGCCAGATCTCTCCTGTGGGCTGAAAAGTTCAGTGGTCGCTCACTGTAGAACAGTCAAAATGTTACATTTCCCACAGCATAGTTGAGAAGGGATAATTTTAGTTCTACCCATCACAATTAGAGTCAAATTGCCAAAGGTGACAATGACTATTTGGGCAAGAGCAAGCAGATACCACCCAAAGGCACCTTGATAGACTTGAAAGGTGGGCTTGTGCCAATCTCATGAAGTTTAACAGGACCAAGTGCAGGGTTCTGCACCTGAGTCAAGGCAATCCCAAACACAGGCCAGGCAGAGAATGGATTGAAAGCAGCCCTGAAGAGAAGGGCATGGGGTGCTGGTGTATGAGAAGCTCAACATGAGCCAGCAATCTGTGCTCACAGCCCAGAAAGCCAAATATATTCTGGGCTGCATTGAAAGAAGTGTGACCAGCAGGGTGAGGGAGGGGATTCTGCCCCTCTGCTCTGGTAAGACCTTACCTGGAGTCCTGCATTTAGTTCTGGGGTCCTCAGCACAGGAAGGACATGGATCTGTTAGAGCAAGTCCAAAAGAGGCCACAAAGATGATTGGAGGGCTGGAGAACCTCCCATATGAGGACAGGATAAGAGAGTCGGGGTTGTTCAGCCTGGAGAAGAGAAGGTTCCTGGGAGATTTTTTACTACTGAAAGGGGCTGCAGGAAAGCTGGAGAGGGGCTTTTCATCAGGGAGTGCAGGGGTAGGATGGGGAGGGGATGGTTTTAAGATGAAAGAGAGGAGACTGAGATTAGATATTAGGAAGAATCTTTTTTTCCTGCAAGGGTGTTGAGGCACTGTCACAGGTTGCCCAGAGAAGTCTTGGTTGCCCAATCCCTGGAGGTGGTCAAGGCCAGGTTGGATGAGGCTTTGAGCAACCTGATGCAGTGGGAGTTTTCCCTGCCCATGGCCAGGGGCATTGGAACCGGATGATCTTTACGGTCCCTTCCAATCCAAACTGTTCTACACCTCCATGATTATCCTGGGCACCATCATAGCAAGTCTGGAGGACATGGAACAGCCAAACATAGCTATGTTCCTGCTGCCAAATTGATCCCTTTGGCTTTCCAGGTGCTGCTGTAAGCAAAGCCAGGCTCGTAAGCTGCCCGTGGTTCCACCTGAGCTTTGGGTGCTGCAAGGTACCAGGAGCTTTTACATCTTTTTGAATTTTTGCTTGTTTACCTTCACACAGCTTTTACTTTCCCAAGCTGTGTGCAGAGCATCCCCTGGGCTCAAGGACAGGTGAGGAAGCCCAGCTTTTTGCCTAGCTCAGCTCCTGATCTCTGCCTGAAACCCTTTTTACTGTGAAAGCAGAGTGAAGCACTCAGGCAAGACCTAGTTTCTATGGCAAATCTTTCCAATTTGATAGCAGAGGGCAATCACCATTTGAGTTTCATTTTCTGGAAAGAATCTACAATTCAAACGCTGCATTCAAAACTTGACACGACCTCAGGGACTGTACATTACCAAATGTTCTGTAAAATGCACCAGACTGAGCACAGCAGCCACAGGCACAGGTCAGAAAGGAACACAAGTGCCGTGGCACATTACATTTCACTGGAAAAATAAGTGACCTGGTTACTCAGAGCATTTTTTTTCCTGATGTTGAGATTATTTCAGAACATGTTTCTAGGTTGGATAAGCAAATTATAGTTATGTGGTTGTGAGGGAGCTGCCGGGTGAGCAATTTAAGAGAAATATATCTTGCTGCTTTTGTCCACGTCTATGACCCTGAGAGTTTTCAATTTGTAGGACCCATCCAGGGGGATTTGTTCCTCACCAGCTGCAGCACCAGCATCTCCTCAGCCACCCTCCACTGTGTTGGGGTGTGAAGGGCTGTCAATCTTGCCTAGAAGCCATCCCAGTGCCTGTGTGCAGTCCCAGCCTGGGGACAATTTCCACCTGCTCTGAGTGTGCACACTTCAGTGAAGGCCTCTGGTCAAGCCCCCAAGCATAAATGCAATGGTTTACATCTGCACATCAGTACTCTGGCAGAAGCAGGTGGAGAGCTTCCTGCTGCCATCAGCCAGACTTACTCTGGACTCTGGAAGAAACAGAGATGTTCCCCCAGATGCAGAAGAACATGGCTGAGTATTTCCACTCATGATCTCCACACCAGGAGCTGAGGAGTGTTGTCTCCCTAAGTGACCTCCTCAAAGTGATTCCACTGCACCTTTCTGCTTCTTCTTCCAGTGTGGGCAAGGAGGAATGGGTGCCCCCACGTATGAAGGGAAAGCACTCACAATGTATGAAGCGCTTGAGGTTTGCAAACACCTTTAACTCTTCAACACACAGAACAATAGAAACCCCTCTGAGAAGAGGTGCAATCCTCTTTTCAGAGTAAATTTTTAAACCCCACTTTTTTAAGTTTATGATTCTTCCAGTACATAAAATAAGTCTAGTGGAAAGCTGGAGAGGGACTCTTTAAAAGGGAGTGCAGGAATCGGATGAGAAGGAATGGTTTTAAGCTGGAAGAGGGAAGATTTAGACTGGACAATAGGAAGAAATTCTTTCCTGTGAGGGTGGTGAGGCACTGGAACAGGGTACCCAGAGAAACTGTGGCTGCCCCAACCCTGGAGGTGTTCAAGGCCAGGTTGGATGGGGCTTTGAACAACCTGATCCAGTGGGAGGTGTCCCTGCCCATGGCAGGGGGATTGGAACTGGATGGGCTTTAGGGTTGCTTCCAAACCAAAACATTCTATGAATCTATGAACTTCTTTAGATGCTGCCTTTTTTCTTAGCTTCTAAGCTGACTATTTATGGAAGAGCTAAGGTTGAAAATAGTTTATAAAGGCAAGGATAATGCATGCACAAAATTGAGGATCCATTGCTCCCCAATTGGATTTCTGCCAATGTCTGCCTTTTTGAAACCAGCTGAACCTGGAGGAGTTCAGTGCCAGTGAGACAAGAAATAGCACAAACAACAAATGGCTCATCTCAGAGGTAATTCACTTCCTCTGCTGAATCACAGCTGGATCCAGCTCATCTTTCCTGATCACCCCAGAAGCCTGTGGGCATGTTGGTGTGCTGCTTCATCTGGTAAGAACAGTTCCAGCAAGGCTTCAGGGCTTGATTGCTGCCTGAGCAGCAAGTACCAGCACAACCTCTCCAGTTGGGGCAGCAAGATGAGTGCAATGATGTCTGCAGAAAACTAGTTGTTCTTCAGCTGTAGTTATACAGTTTGCACTAGAAGAGTCTGGCTTTAAGGCTCAGCCAAAAACTCACCCCTGAGCAAGGTCTGGTGGGCTAAGCTGAGCAGAGTGGCAATGCCCACATTGATGGTGACAGGAGAAGGGCAGGGCTGTGCAGACACCCCAGCCTGGCCAGGGAGCTGCCTGACCTGGTCCTGCCAGCTCCTTGGGACAGAAATGCTGGAGCATGTCACCATTTGCTTTCCTTCTGGTATAGCTGCCTCTTGAGGAGGTGGGGTTCGGCTCTGACTCCCTGTGCATATCCTGCTGTGCTGGTATTCCCTTTGCCTTTGAACTTCCCAAGCTGAATCTCCTATGGCTTCAGTCAGAGCCTCCTGGGGACTTCTTGGCTGAGTAGATCATCCATCTCTCCCTTAGCCAGACTAATGTAGGACCTGATATTGTGCCCTGGGGTTTGTGCTACTGCGCTTTGATTTCCCCAGTGACTCATCCATTTTATGTCATTAAGAGGGATTTGCAATCTGTCTCTCCAAAGTCACTTTTCCTGCTGCTTGTCCCAGTGGTGATTTCCTAGGAAAGAAATACCTAGAAAAGCAGAGTTCTTCCTCAAGCACTTCAGCTGGGACAAATTTAGGTGCTTCAAGACTCAGGTAGTATGCTGCCAGCAGCATGGCACCAGCAACTCATTGCTCCTTCGCAGATCAGGAACAGCAAGGAGGCTGGCCATGGTATGCCTCTTCCTCCCACATCCAGCTACAGTGAAGCTGCTGGGACTCACCCCACTGGTCCTGGAAAGCTCACGGCTTGCAGCAGCAGAGCAGCACAGTGCAGCTGGGCCTGGGATCACTCAAGGCTGCATCCCACTGCTGGTGACAACTCCCGCAGGGTTTGGGACTGTTTTATTCTTCTAGTGCCTAGTTACTACCTTGTGCCTGTGTAATGCCTTGCAAGCAGGTCTAGAAGTGTACACAATTATTAATAATAAAATTCACTATATAAAAAATACAAATGCAGTTAGAGGGAAGAGGCAGCTGTATCACTGAACCAAGTGCCCTGCCAGCTTCAAGACTGATCTCACCCAGCATCTGGGATGCAGCTTTTGCAGCTCTAGAAAGTGCACAGCACAGCATCACACAAAATGTTATTTCTCTAATGTTTTTCAAATTATTCATTTCAGCCTTTACAACAAACGTTCCAAAGAGCAGCATCTGTTGAGTTTAATGATGACTACTTGAAACTGGGTTTCCAAGAGGTACCCTTGGGGCTTGCACTGCAACCGGTGCTCTGAATGTTTTCATTTGGGATGCAGCAGTCCTGAAAGCAAATGGTCAATCTCATTAACAGGAGGGGGTTTTCTTAGAATCATTAGAATCATAGAATTGTTTGCTTAGAAAAGACCTTTGAGATCATCGAGTCCAATCATATTTGTCCACAACTAAACCATGTCCCTGAGTACCTCATCTATCTGTCTTTTAAACACCTCCAGGGATGGGGACTCAATGGCCTCCCTTGGGCAGCTTCTGCCAGTGCCTGAGAGTCCTTTCCACGAATAAATTTTTCATGACATCTAATCTGGACCTCCTCTGGTGCAACTTGAGATAATTTCCTCTTGTCTGATCACTTGTTCTTGGGAGGAAATATCAACATCCACCTCGCTACAACCTCCTTTCAGGCAGTTGTAGACAGTGATGAGGTCTCCCCTCAGCCTTCTCTTCTCTAGGCTAAACAACTCCAGTTCCTTCAGCCACTCTTCATAAGGCTTTTTCTCCAGCCCCTTCACCAGCCTCATTGTCCTTCTCTGGACGCGCTTCAGCCCCTCAATGTCCAAACTGCCCCTCAAAGGCCCAAAACTGAACACAGTACTCGAGGTGTGGCCTCACCAGTCCCGAGTACAAGGGTACAATCACCTCCTTGCTCCTGCTGGCCACACTGTTTCTGATACAGGCCAAGATGCCATAAGCCCTCTTAGCCACCTGGGCACACTGCTGGTTCATGTTCAGCTGCTCTCAACACCTCCAGGTCATTTTCCACTGGGCAGTTTTCCAGCCATTCTTCCCCAAGCCTGTAACGCTGCATGGGGTGGTTGTATCCCAAGTGCAGGACCTGGCACTTGGCCTTGTTGAATTTCATACCGCTGGTCACAGCCCATCGATCCAGCCGGTTCAGATACCCCTGTAGAGCCTCCCTTTCCTCAAGCAAGTCGACACGTTCATCCAGCTTATTAGTGGAAAGGCTGTGAGGGCTATTCGGATCTGTGCTGACATCTACTGGATGTGCAAGCCAACACCAGTGCTGAAAGAGAAGCAGGGATTGTGCATCTCGTTCACCTGAGCTATTCTGGTTCTGGCCTTTGTTTATTAAGTTATTACACCATCAGGCTGTGACTATAAACTGCTTCATGTTATGCACAAAGTATTTGCTTTGAATCGAGACTTCATCCAGAGATTAGAGAGTGGAAAATAATGACTTGGATGAATCTGATGATGAAATCAACAGTGAAACTACCACTGACTTCAGCTGGAACAGCATCTTCTAAAATGTTTGTTAATCAAAAAGACTTAATGTTTCCCTTCTAAAAGATAATGCATTAGTTTTATTAATGGCTTGTGTATCATTGCCAGATAGCACAGCACTCTTACACTAAGAGCAAGTATGCTGGAAAGTCAATGAGGGTCTCAAGAGCCCAAGGGCTAATTTTTAATTTGGCTTTGATTAACATTGTCACCTGTAACCAGGCCTGAACTGGTCTTCAAATCATGTGAACTGCAGTCTCTCTTATGACAAATATCCTGCATGGAATAACCCACATGAATTTTGAATTGGGGTACAAAAAAGAGTCCCAGCATCCTTTCCAGAGTCCTTGTGCAAAGGAGATTGCAGTTCATCTTGCATTCAGCCTCATCTCGAGGAAGGAAGAAGGAAAGAAGTACTGCAGAGCCATAGCTGGAGGGTTGGAGCCTTTGGAGTTGGAGTTAATTTTGCAGTGTCTAAAACCGCGGCGTCTTGCTGACTTCTGAGTTTTTCTTCAGCCCAGAAAAAGAGGATTTCTAAGTGGGGTGACACCAGCATGAGCAGGTAAGAGGCGTGGTGCTGATGTCTCCAGAGCAACTTGGCCAGGAGCCCCCTCCTTATGAAGTTTTCCTATCAGGAACGGGCAGCTGTTACCATGGGCAGACTTTGAGACTGAAAGTGTGGTAAATAAACCTCAAGTCTTGTTCTCCTGGGTGAATACATGGAGCTAGGTACAAGGACAAACTTAGCATGAGCAAGATCTTCTCGCTCACTCAGCACTGCTGGTGAGAGGCAGCAATATTCAGCACAGCTGGGACACAGCAGCATTCCACATATTGTTTTGGCAGGCAGCCTGCAGCCTTTGGTGTGGTTTGTGTGCGTGTCTACTATTCGTGATTTATTTAAGACACTCCAACCTTTGGTTGCATTTTTAAAAATGTGGCTGTAGAGACCCATGTACCTGACTTGCTCAACACTGCTATGGTGTGAGGAGCAGCTGAGGGAACTGGGGCTGTTCAGTCTGGAGAAAGAGAGGCTGAGGGGAGACCTCATCACTCTCAAAAGAAAGTTGTAGTGAGGTGAATGTTGGTCTTTTCTCCCAAATAACAAGGGATAGGATGACATGCAATGGCCTCAAGTTGCTCCAGGGAAGGTTTGGGTTGGGCATTAGGAAAACTTTCTTCACTGATAGGGCTGTCAAGCACAGACTGCCCAGGGGATTGGTGGAGTCACTATCCCTGGAGGTATTTAAAAAGATGTGTGTAATTGGCACTTAGGGACATGTTTTAGCAGTGGGCTTGGCAGTGTTAATTGGACTCATTGGATTCAATCTTAAAGGTCTTTTTCAGCCTAGATGATTCTATAACTATGAGGATTACAAGGCAGGTACACCTTCAAAGCACAGGCTGAGACAAAAGCTCTTAAAGCTGTTCAAACACTGAATGTTGTACGGCAAATTAGCCTCCACTCCTTGCTACCACCTGCCTGCCTTTACTCTGCTCTGGTGAGACCTCACCTGGAGCCCTGTGTTCAGTTCTGGAGTCATCAGCACAGGAAGGACATGGATCTGTTAGAGGGAGTCCAGAGGCAGCCACAAAAATGAGCAAAGGACTGGAGCAACTCCCGTATGAGTACAGGCTGAGAGAGCTGGGCTTGTTCACCCTGGAGAAGAAAGGTCTCCAGGGAGACCTTAAAACAGCTTTCCAATACTTGAAGGGGCCCTCCAGGAAAGTTGTGGAGGGGCTCTTGATCAGGGAGTGCAGGGAAAGGATGAAGGCGAATGGTTTTAAGCCGAAAGAGGAGAGATTGAGATTAGATATTAGGAAGAACTTTTTTTCCTGTGAGGGTGCTGAGGCATTGGGCACAGGTTGCCCAGAGAAGCCATGGATGCCCCATCCCTGGAGATGTTCAAGGCCAGGTTGGATGAGGCTTTGAGCAACCCGATCCAGTGGGAGGTGTCTCTGCCCATTCCAGGGGAGGCTGGAACTGGGTGATCTTTAAGATCTCTTCTAACACAAACAGTTCTATGATGCTACCTAGGTAAGAATTAAATCTGATATCCCCATTCACAACCACCTCTTTCACTTTACACTAGCCATACCTTGCTGCAGAAGGGCAGGTATGCAAGAAATTCCTGTCCTAACCCTGTAACAAGTCAGTAGTGTTCGCTTGCTGTCAAACAGCTGCTGTGAAAAGCTGTGGTTTTCTGTACAGCTTCCCTCTGAAAGAGTACAAATACACTGCTCGACTTGCAAAATCCAGGAAGTGTATCCATGGGTAATGCAGAGTAATGAATCCATGCTGAGAAGTAGTCAAGGGTCAAGTCTTTTTCTTGCGGACTTCAGGAGCATCACAGAAGAAAATTACAGTGCTCACAGCAGGAAAAACAGCTGCATTAAAATTTCTTGAGCAATTAGGGCTCTCTACTAGAATTTAACTGGCAATTTGTTTACAGAAGTTCCCTTTGCAAGGCTGGGCTCAGAATGATACCAGGCTGAGACAATTTCATCTCCTGCACAAAGGACAATTTATTTCTTGTCTGCCTTACAAAATAATGGTAGTATGTTCGCTTAGATCACAAGCAGCTGAAAAAGCTGTTAAAACAGTAACATTTTTTTTTAAAGCCGATACAAGTTAAAACACTGCCTATCTTTCACATTTCATTCTGGTGAAGATGAAGGAAGGTTCAAAAAAAAATTTAAGGCTTTAGCCCTTTCGAAAAAAAATATATACTGGTAAATTCATATGAATTTATGTTGTGCAATTGCATTTCCATTGTGTTGTGTTCCTTTTTTAAAATGGCAAGCAGATCTGTTTTTTATATATTATAATCCAGATGCACTCTGCATATAAATATTTTCACATGCTTAAAAGCACACAAAGAGTGCATGGTATTGCTTTACCTCTCCTTTCAGATACTCACCTCTCTTCTATAGCTCCTTGAGTCATGGTTAAACACCTAAAGATGTGAGACACGGAACGAGCTAAAAACGAAAACACATACTTTGTGCACAAACTCAGTGATACCATAGTCTAAACCCACACCCTTTTCTTCAGTCTGTCTCAACAACTCTCATTTCTCACATTCAATTTAGCCTGACTGTACCCTTGGGAAAAAAAAAAAAAAAAGAAAAAAAGGCTGCTGAAATTCTGACCACTGAGTTTTTATCTTCCTTTCCTTCCCTCCTGGTATCATACCTTTTCCCTTTTAAAACAATTGCTGTTTTGTTATGCTTGGGAATTTGGAAAAAAAATCATCTTAATAGATCAGGGTTTTTTTATCCTGTCCCACAGTTTATGACTTTCTGTCAGCACTTCCACATATAATGGATTAAAGCAACATTTTCCTGTCATGATATGGTTTTGACAGTGTGTTGTTTTCAGCTTGTCTTCCAGCTGCCAGTGCTCAGCTTTCAGTTGCTTTCTTGGCATTTAACAAACAGCTCACAGAGTCGTTTTGGACTGTATTTGAGTGCCTGCCTCCTAGCTTCACTGTGGCACTTTCTCTGGGACTGGAGCAAACGCTGTTCCATTCTTGCAGTCAAGCTCTTGTGCCGGCTGGGCTCGGTGGCTATCACCAGTGTGTCTGGGCTGCTGAAAGGGAAGGGGAACTTCCTTTCCCTGTGAATTTCTTGCTGCTCGCTGACCGGGTTGCCAAACCAGAGCTCAAACAATGGAGAAGAAACCGCACTGTGGCACACACAATCCCATCCCTCCAATTCCCTGGCAGTCTGGCTCCAAAGGGCTCCAAGTGGCAGGGCTCCCTGCATTTCCTCAGGGAGACAGCCCAGACTCCCATGCCTCCATTCAGGGCCTCCAGCCCTTTAGAGGCTGGTGTCGATGGTGTCTGCTTTGGCCTGCAAGGTGGCCTCAGAGATGGTGTCTGGCTGTCCATCCCGACAGAAGAGGACTGCAGGGTTCTTGCAGGCCCACATGGCCACCTCTGCCCCACTTGCCGGGCTGGAGGAGGATGGGACGCTGCCTGGTGGGCCACTCTGCCTGTTGACGTAGCGCTCCCGAACACGGTCAGCCCGGCTCCAGGGCTCCAGCTGGCGGCCTGGGACTGAGAGATAGGCTGCCACGTTGTTCCTAGTCCTGTAGCCACCCTCCCGACTGCGCCGCAGCAGCATGGAGATGTTGGGGTTGCGGGCGGCGTAGATGAGGGGGTTGATGGCACCATTTGCCCAGGCCATCCCGCTGGCTACGGCGTCCATGGTGGGCGAGAAGGGCAGGTGACCTGCAGCAGCAGCCAAGCCGAGGATGCAGTAGGGCCCCCAGCAGCAGATGATGGAGACGATCATGATGAGGACGGTGGTGGCCGTGCGCATCTCCCCGTAGGCGCGCAGCAGGTGCCCGTAGGTGGTGAGGGGCCGCACGCGGCTCTCGGCCAGCCGCACCGCCCGGCAGATGTTGTAGTGGCAGAAGCACATGAGGGCGAAGGGCAGGAGGTAGCAGAGCACGATGAGAGCTGCTCCGTAGGGCGGTCCCAGCCTGGAGGAACCCCACGGCAGCACAAAGACGCAGCGGTACGCCCCGGGACGGGCTTCCCGATGCCCCTCGCCTGCCAACCCGTACCAGGGTCCGGCCAGGGCCAGGGCGGCCAGCCAGACGGCAGCCAGGAGCTGGGCAGCGCGGCGCCGGCCCATCTTGTGTCGCGGCTGGCGGACGATGGCGCAGTAGCGGTCGAAGGAGAGCAGTGCCATGGTGAGGGTGGCAGCGATGCCCAGCCCGGCGTGGAGGGCAGCGCTGGCCACGCAAAGGCGCTGCCCGAAGAGCCAAGCGCCGGGCGGGCGGCTGAGCAGGCTGAGGAAAGCCAAGGGCAGGCAGAGCAGGGCTCCCAGCAGCTCCGACAGCGACAGCGACAGCACGAAGGCGTTGGTGACCGTGCGCAGCTGCCGGTGCCGGGCGATCACCAGCACCACCGCCCCGTTGCCCAGCGCGGAGAGGGCGAAGATGAGCAGCAGCGCCAGCGCCTGCGACGCCAGCGCTGCCACCGACCACCCCGCCGCGCCCGTCCCCGCCGCTGCCCCGCTCTCGTTGCCGCCGCGGGACAGGTTGCCCGGCGTGGTCGCCACCGCCGGCTCCATGGGCGCCGCCCGCGCCGCCGCCGCCGCGGCACCCGTGGCCAATGATGTCGCCCGCGGTCCCCGTGCCCAGTGACGTCTCCTGCCCGCCCGGCGTTGCCCGGGGAACCGCCGCGTCCCGCCCGCCCCGCTGCTCCGGGGAGTGGGGGGACCCTGAGCGCGGCAGCGGGGCGGGGAGACGCCTCACCCATCACCGGCATCATCGCTGTCCCATCGCCGGGGACGGGACCCGCAGCCCCTCTGCCCTGCAGCCTCACACCCCACGGCCCGTCTCACCCCCCCACAGCCCTTTCTCCTCACAGCCCCCTCCCCTCACAGGCTCTCTCTCAGACTCTTCTCCTCCACAGCTTCTCTCCCCTGCTGGCTCCTCTCTCCCCACAGCCCGGTCCCATCACAGCCCTCACCCCTTATGGCTTGTCTCCCCTTGCAGCCTGTCTCCTCTCATGGCTCCTCTCCCTTCCTCTCCTCTCTCCCCACAGCCCCGTCCCATCACAGCCCTCTCCCCTTATGACTTGTCTCCCCTACAGCTCCTCTCCCCTCACATCCCCTCTCTCCTCACAGCCTCTCTTCCAGGCTCTTCTTTTCCACAGGTTCTCTCCCTTCTTCACCCCTTAGGGCTCATCTTCCCTCGCAGCCCCTCTCCTCTCATGGTTCCTCTCCCCACAGCCTCTCTTCCAGGCTCTTCTTTTCCACAGGTTCTCTCCCCTCTTCACCCCTTAGGGCTCATCTTCCCTCGCAGCCCCTCTCCTCTCATGGTTCCTCTCCCTGCACAGCCCTCTCTGCTCACAGCCCCTCTCCTCACAGGATCCTTCTCCCCTCCAAGCCCTCTCCCTGATGGCTCCTCTCCCCTGATGGCTTGTATCCCCTTGCAGTCCCTCTCCCCTCACAGCCCTCTCCCCTCATGGCTATCCCCTCACAGCTCCTCTTCTTCCAAGGCTTCTCTCCCCTGATCGTCCCTGTGCCTTCATAGCCCCTCTCCCCTAACAGCCCCTCTCTCCTCATGGTCCCTCTCTCATCCCAGCTCTGTCCCCTCATGGTTCCTCTCTTATCACATCCCCTTTTCCCTCATGGCTCCTCTCTCCTCACATCCCCTTTCACCTCACAGTTCCTCTCCCCTTACAGCCTTTTCCCCTTATGGTTCCTTACCCCTCACAGCCCTCTCTCCTCACATCTCTCTCTCCTCACAGCTCTCTCCCCTCACAACCCTGTCCCTGCACAGCCCTGCAGTCCATCACGAAGGGGCAGGGGCCAGCTCTCCCCAGGCCAGGACCATCTCCCATGCTCTTCAGGCTGGGATCTCATAAGCAGAGAGTTCAGGCCAGGGACCTCCACACGGGCAGCAGTCCACCCACTCCCAGCCACACTGGAGCTGCCTTCCCCTACGTGAAATATTTCTTAGGGCTGGAGAAAGTGAACAGATAATAAAGGCTGTGACCCAATTAATGCCTGAAGAGTTTCTGACCTTTTTGCACTGGGCTTCGTAACTTGTGATCAATCACAAATGAGATGCACAGAAGCTGGAAACACTTGGAGGAGTCTGCTCCTGCAAGCACAGAGGATGTGTGCATCACTCCTTGCTCCCCCAGGCCAGAGGCTGCACAGGATTTATCTGGAATTTACAGAAAAGACTGGAGCAAGAGCCCCAAACACCAGCCCAGAAAACCTCTGTTGGAGTTCTGCTCTCTGAACGAGGGGATTTTTGTTTCTCCATGTTCCAAAGCTATAATTTCCAAGTTGACAGAAGAAATTCCTCCGAGGTATTTCCATGCCAACCTGTTCGAAGCTCTCCAGTGTAACTTGCTCCCTTCTGCTGCATGAACTCCTGGGAGATGATCATTCTCATGTCTCATTTTAAGGAAGCACACGCCTACCACACCATTCTGTCCCAGACACAACTGGAAACTGCAGGCCACAAATAGCCTGAAGGAGCTTCTGCCCCTGAAGTGCTTGCCTACAGCCCAGGTCTCAGTTTGGTTTTCCACTGGCATCCCTCCCTCCAGGGAGTCCAGCAAAGGAAGCATTGACATTGCTGCATGAGCTGCCCTTGGGCTGAGGCAAAATCATCAGTAAATAATTAGCAATCAAAGGTCATAAGGGCTTAGACAGACCTTGTAATACAGCTGCTCCTGTTGAAAGTTAACCACGGGGTATTTGCAGCCAGTGGTCCAAGATAAGCAAGAGAGGAACATTTAGGGAAGCAGCCTGGCATGGACACAGCACACCAGCCTCAGGATGCAGGAGGGCTCTGGCAGGGATGAGGTGAAGGCAGTGAGGAAAGGATTGTTGGGACAGGCCTGAGCCGGGGAAGCTGGGGCGTGAGACAGCAGCACGACCAGCTGAGCAGGAGACACCGAGGGAGAGAAGGCAATCAAACCAAGAGCTGCATACACTTGGCAGAGTCCTGGAAATGATCTCTGGAAGGCAAAACACAAGGAGAAAGGCAGTGGTTTTAGTTGTCGTTTAATAAGAATCTGGCTTTGATATTAGTAATTTGCAGATGTAGAGAAGGCACATAAATTTGAAGACAGCTCTCCAATATCAGCTCCATTTTCTGTGAAAAAGTATTAAAAAAAAAGAAGAAAAAGATGATGGCTTCTGAGAGCCACCCATCTCTGCTAATCACATTGCACCCAGAATGATAATCACAGCAGGGGAACACTGAATGTGATCTTCAAACACAGCAGATGCTGTCACACCACCAAAGGCTCTTCCTGTTGCTCTGGCATATTTCAAAAAGCCATGTGGAGAAGCCAAACAGGAACGTGTGGGCAGGAAAAGTGCAACACTCTCAGTGAGACTTTGACACTGCCCAGTGGCTCGGGTCACTTGAAGAAGAAGCCGTATTTCAGTGGGTCTTCCTCTTCGACAGTGAAGGTGGCTGTACCAGTGTAAAAGGCTTCTCCCGAGACTTCCACGATGACAGCGTTGTAGTCCCCAAACTTGGCTTCCTGCAGAGAGATGCGGATAAGGACAGAGGTGACAGTAAGTTCTCTGCTTGCACCCAAAGACCAAGAGCTCCCTGGGGCATGTCCAAACCTTCATAGTCATGTTTTCCCAGATCCCATGGCCAGGGCTGAGCCTGAAAACCCAGATGAACAGACCCAGCTTTTACATCTCCAAAAAACACACTCAGCCTTTAAGCAGGGAAGAGGAAACTAAACTGGGAATCCACTCTTAGCTGCCACTGAAAGCGGACCACTGATTTGTCTACATCAGCATCAGAGATATTTCTCACCCCAGTCCTTTCCCAACAGCCAAGAGAGAATTTGCAGGGAAGCCATGAAACAGAAGAAGGTCTTACTGTTATTTCACAGAATCACCTGAGTTGGAAGTGACCAACAAGGATCATTGAGTCCAAGTCCTAACCTTGAATAGGACAATCCCAACATTCACACCCTGTGTCTGAGGGCATTATCCAAATGCTTCTTGAATATTGTCAGGCTTGGCACCGTGACTACTTCCCTGGGGAGGGGTTTCAGTGCTCCACCACCCTCTGAGTAAAAAACCTTTTCCTAACATCCAACCTAAGCCTCCCCTGGATTCTCTAGTAAAAAAACTTTGAAGCATGAGGCTTGTGGGAAGGCAAGACCCCCAGGTACCTCCCTCCTTCCACACACCCTTCCTCAGACACAGAAAGGCTTTTCTGCTGCTCCATGGAGTCAATGCAATAGTGCTTTTCCACCAGCCCTCAAGACAGAGGGAAACTCCTGCACAAGCCACTTGCCTGCACTGCCTTCCCAGTGAACAAGGACCCTGTGGTACTGCTCCGAAAGGTTCTGGTCTGATTCAGCTGGATGAGTCCTTTATGGTACTGCAAAGCGATGCGAGCTGTCACTCCCGAACCTGTTGGACTCCGGTCGACCTACATTCAGAAGAGATGACCCAGCTCTAATACTTTGGGTTCTAACAGAAAACAATATTGCTCCCTTCTGTTCTCTTTGCCACCTTTATACAGCGCTTTGGGGAAAGCCCACTAGCCTAGGGTTTTGTACAGAATCCAGATACATCACAAATGAGAAGACAAAAATAAGCAACTTCGGGTACTTTTGGATTGTATCACCTTTGGTAAACTAGTAGGTATGAGTCATCTAATAAAGATTGTGGCTATTTAGGCAGCACTTAGAAGCTTCTCAGCATCACAGTAAAAGGACTGAGAGGGGCAGAAGTGACCTTCGCCATTCTGACATGTCAAAGTAGGAGCAGTTCTTATGTTAACTGAGAGAGCTGCTGGCCTGCCTGGTTCTTAAAACCTCCAAAAACAGAGTGCTGGTCAGCTTCTGAGGTGATCTGTCCCAATGCTCCACGCTCCCCACTGCTAGGAAGTCCAAACAAAACTTCCCCTGCTATTTATGTGATACTTTTCCACTGCAGACAAGAACAGAAGTTTACAGCCCCTCTTTCCTCTCTTCCTCTGTTCATCCTCAGGAACTGTTCCCTAGATTAAACATTACTGTAGCAAAAGCAAAGATCACTGCCCAAACTGAGAAAAAACAGAACCATCCCTCCTCCCCGCAAGTGGATGCAAAAAGGCAAAAAGGTGGTGCCTTGTTTGCCTCAAAGAGCCCGTTTCTGTACCTGTTCATCTGCAAACACACAGATGTTGGTGGTGGGCTCCTCACTAAAGGCATCTTTCCCATCTGTCAGTATGGTGCCATAGAGGAAAGCCAGGTCTTCGCTTTCAGGGTGATGAAGCTTGAACTGGGAACAGTAGACACAGATTCACCACCACACGCACCAGCTGGGCAGTCAGCAGGGCGTGCAGTACAGCTTCTGCGAGGGACCAGAGGAAGGGGATAAGGCCACGCTGCTGCATTCCCACCTCTGCTTCTCCAGTAACAGAGATGGACACAGTAGCAGGAAAGCAAATTCCTCCTCATATCTTTGTGAGGCTAGAGGAGGACTCCGAAATTCAACATGGGGCTGGAAGGACGGGATGCCCTCCCAACCTGAGCATCACTGGGGAATAAAGGGCCAGGATCTGTTGCAGTCATCCCAGAGGGAACATGCTGGGGTACCATAGCACTCTGCCATACCTGTTTCTTCACAGCTTCTGCCACCACACTTGCTGCATTGACAAGGTCTCTGGTCTTTGAAGAGCACACATCGAGGCCCAGCTGTTCGGCGCTGAGGAAAGCATAGAAAGTGCCACCGTAGGCGATGTCCACCACCACCTTCCCGTGACCAGGGACGTTGATAGCCAAGTCTGGGCAGAGAAAGGGAGAGCACTGAGGAGGGGAAACCACGTAGCAGTGGGATCGCATAAGGAGCAGCATGCAAAGAAACAACTCAAGTGTTCTTATGCCAGAGTAGCATGTGACACCGTACACCATCCCTGACAGCCTCATCCTGCCTCTGGGGGACACCAGAATTGGGGAGGGATTTGCCAAACACCCCTCAGTCACAGCGCCAGCCCCTACTCTGGCAGACCCACCGTTATTTCCCCCCCAAAAAAGCGTGGCAGGCTCGGTCCCCACCGGTGGCGGCGGCAAAGGCGGGCACGCTGTGGAAGCGGACAGGGTTGCCACTGCGGTGTCCGTCCCAGGGCACGAAGACAGTGATGGGCCCGCAGGGACAGCGCAGGCGGACGGCCGTCTCGGGGCAGCTGGGCACCGCCACCAGCCCGTAGTCGAGGGCAAAGCGGCCGAGGGCCAGCACAGCGTGGCCGCACATGGTGCTGTACCCGGCGCCGTGCAGGAAGAGGGCGGCCAGGTGGGCACCCTCGGCGGCTGCCTCGCCACGCACCACCACGGCCCCGTACATCCCGGCGTGGCCTCGGGGCTCGTGCATCAGCGCCCGCCGCATGTGGTCCCACGTGGCCGCCATCTCCCGCCGCAGCGACAGCAGCGACAGCCGCCCGGCCGCCACCGCCGCCTCCGCCGCCTCCAGCCGCGGGACGATGCGCAGCGGCTCGCCGCCCGTGTGCATCTCCACTGTCTGCACCGCCAGCCCCGAGGGCGAGCGCGGTGGCAGCCACCGCTCCGAGCTTTCCCCGCCGCACTCCGCCGCCATCGCGCGCTGCCAGCCCCAGGCCCCGCCCACGGGACGGGAAGCCCCGCCCACGGGACGGGAAGCCCCGCCCACGGGACGGGAAGCCCCGCCCACGGGACGGGAAGCCCCGCCCACGGGACGGGAAGCCCCGCCCACGGGACGGGAAGCCCCGCCCACGGGACGGGAAGCCCCGCCCACCAAACGCGGTCCCGCCCACGGGGAGAGACCGTGCCCTGTAAGCGTGGCCCCGCCCACGAGCAGTGATACCCCGTGTGGCCACGCCCATGCCCCGCGGGGGGGGGGGAGTGCGGGAGGGAATGCGGCGGGTTCCCGCGGCGGAAGCGGAAGTAGCGCGACGGAAGTAGCGCAGCGGAGGTGGAGGGGCTTCCGGGTTCCGGGGATGTTCAGCGTCGGTAGGGTTGGGGACGGGGGTAGCGGATCGGGGTTCAGACTGGGGTCACCGGGCTGGGGACGTTGGGGGCTCGGAGCTGGAGCTGCAGTTGTAGGCGCGGGGAATGGGCGGTGGAGGCACCGGTCTGCGGCCGGGAGCTGGGGCCGGGGCTAGGGGCACTGGGCTGGGGTTGAGACTGGGAGTGGGAGGGTTGTGAGCCGCTGTAGCAGGCTGGGGGTGGCGGTGGGTGCTTTTCAGCCGAGGGGAGAGCCAGACTGGAGCACCGCGCTAACGCAGCTGTGCTATCCCCGCAGCCGTGGCCATCCAGCCCGCCTGTCTCGGGCTGTACTGCGGCAGGACCGTTCTGTCAGTCAATGGCTCCGTGGAGACCTACGGGGACTGTGGGGTGAGTGAGGCATGGGCTCGGCGGGGCTGGGGAAACAAAGGGGAAAGCCAGGAAGCCAATGTGGATCCCGCTGGAAGCGGCACCAGGGCCCAGTCCCGAGGTGCCCTGGGGATGAGGTGGAGTTAAGGGCTGTGAAGGGCAGGCAGAACTCCCGTACTGAAAGCAGGAAGGAGGTGCTCAGTGAGGCATTCGATGAAGGAGGGGCTGAAAGCTCAGTGCTACACCAGAGCCGAGAGTAGGGGCTGCAAAAGTTGGAACTGAATGAGATTATAGATGTGCTGAAATCACTTTATCCGCTGATTTTATTGGAGAACTAGGGCAAAGCAAGGTCCAGGGAGGATCCAGAGCAAGAATGGGGAGCAAGAAACTCTGGGAGGCCTGGTGAGTGAGCTTAGTGATGAAAGGAAGGTGGCGTGACATCAGGAGAGGAAAAGGGAATCTTGAATGAAGTATTTTAAACAATCTTCACTGATATTTATGCTAAGAAGGAAAAGCTAGAGAGAGCAAGGCCAGTGTAAGCTGAGAAATTGTTGAGGTTAACATTTCATCTCTTTAAAAATCTGATATGTTTCTTGCCCATGTGCTACTTGTGGCTCTTCTTCCATGAGCTGCAATGGTTTGTTATTGGTACTCGGGTGCTTTCTAAACAGTCTCTGCTTTCTGTAGGTGTGCCCTAGAGGTCAAAGAACTGATGAGAACAAAATCTGCCGGGAATGTGTGGGATCTCCAGACCGCTATGACTGGCTGTACCTTGGCTTCATGGCCATGCTGCCCCTGGTGTTACACTGGTTCTTTATTGAGTGGTATTCAGGCAAAAAAAGGTTCGTATCCCCCTTCTTCATATGTTATTTAAAAATGGATATCTCGTATCCATGAGTGGTCAATATAAGATGCCAGATTGAAGTGTCCAGCAGTTCATGCTGTTGGTTAACTGATAGGGTAGCACAGCAGCTTTGGGCAGCTGGAGGGGGGTTTATTTACAAATGTAACAGTGCTACAGGTCCTTCTTGCCAGTCACTGCCTTCAGGACGTGGTCTATGTCTCATAGAGAGAGAGAGACAAAAACTGTCCTTGTGGCATGTTTGTGCTGGATTTGGTTTCCAGTAGCAGGCAGAGCAACGCGTTGTATCACTTGCTCTCTCCTGGGACAGTCCTGCCACCTGCAGAGGCCCTGGTCAGCAGTGCTGCGCGTGTGCAACAAGAGAATGGGTTTGAGTTTCTCTTTAGGAATACCTGTATTACTAGGTTTTGGGCCTGACGGTATAGCTGAGGTAACCTTTGTGTCAGTGTTGATGCCTCAAGGAAGTTCTGTAAAGCATGGATTTAAAACTATTTGGTGCTAGACTGAAACTTTTAAGAAGTAATGATTCTGGAGTGCAGTAATCACTATCACTATCAAGGACATGCAGCTTTGAACATTTTGCTTATATGTAACAAAGTCACTGCTTCTGAGCTGTGTGGCGTCTCATCCTCACTGCGGCTTTATTTGAAAGAGCATGCAGCATGTGGCTGGGTGCTTATACTAAGGCAAGTGTTTAAGAATCACAAAATGGTTTGAGTTAGAAGGGATCATCTGGTTCAAGCCCTCCTCCTGTGGGCAGGGACACTTCCCACTAGGTCAGGTTGCTCAAAGCCTCATCCTGCCTGGCCTTGAACACCTCCGAGGATGGGGCATCCATGGCTTCTCTGGGTGATCTGTGCCAGTGCCTCATCACCCTCACAAGAAAAATTTCTTCCCAATAATCTAATCTAAATCTCCCCTCTTTCAGCTTAAAACGTTTCCTCCTCATCCCATCCCTGCACTCCCTAATAAAGAGCCCCTCCTCAGCTTGCTTTCTAGAAGCTGGAATGTTGTTCATTCTCATTTTGCACACTAATTTGTCTAAGATTGTAAACGAGTTTTCATGTTCAACTTCAAATATATATTGAAGTAGTATGGTCCTGTCCTTGGTCACGGTGGATATTTACTCTGTAGAATGTTCTATACTGCATGGGCCTCCACTTCCCAGTCAGCATTTAGATTTGGTTTAGTGTTAGCAAAATTGCAGTAAATCTCTCTCTCCTCCCACAGTTCCAGCGCGCTGTTGCAGCACATCACCGCCTTGTTTGAGTGCAGCATTGCAGCCGTTGTTACGCTGCTCGTCAGCGACCCCGTTGGCTCTCTGCACATCCATTCCTGCAAGGTGAAGAAGCTGTCGGACTGGTACACGATGCTTTACAACCCAAGTCCCGACTACGTCACCACAGTGCACTGCACTCATGAAGCAGTCTATCCCCTGTGAGTGGAAAGGCTCTCGTGCTCCCGTCTGTCCCTTCCTTTATACATGTGTGTTTCTGTCTGTGCCTCTTCTCAAAGCTGCACAATGTGTTCAGATATAACATGCAGAATCACAGAATCCTTTAGGTTAGGGAAGATATTTTAGGTTTAAGATAATGAGTCTCACTGTTAACCTAAGACTGCCAAGCCCACCACTAAACCATGTCGCTAAATGCCGCAACTACACATCTTTTAAATACTTCCAGGGATAGTGATTCCACTGCTTTCCTGAGCAGTCTCTTCCAGTGCTTGATAACACTTTTGGTGAAGAAATTTTTACTAATTTCCAATCTAAACCTCCCCTGACACAACTTGAGACCATTGTCTCTTGTCCTATCACTTGTTAAGTGGGAGAGGAGACTGAACACGGACTCTCAGTCCCTTAGAGTCTTTCCATGCATTGAGCTGTTTTGTTTGTGAAACACTTAGCCACACCTCATGACTTTTTGAGTAATCAAAGAAGGTGGCATAGTCTGGGCTGTTTAGCTGCGACCTCATTTTTGTTCTCCTTTGCTGCATCCTGACCTTTTCCCCCAGGAAAAGTAAGTCCATCATTCTGTTTTTACATCCTTTGTAAATTTTTTAGACTTTACTAACTCTAACCCCAAACTCCCTGGTTCCAAGTTGAGTCTGCAGGAGAAAGAACTGCACATTTTAAGAGACTTCTCTTCTCTTTTTTTTCTTTCTCTTAGGTACACCATTGTGTTTATATATTATGCCTTCTGTCTTGTGTTAATGATGCTACTTCGGCCACTTCTGGTGAAGAAGATTGCTTGTGGTTTAGGAAAGTCTGATCGATTTAAAAGCATTTATGCAGCCCTGTACTTCTTCCCTATCCTCACCGTGCTGCAGGCTGTTGGAGGAGGCCTGCTCTGTGAGTTCTCTCCTACTAATGTTAATAAACATAGCTATAAACACATCACAATGAATGACTTACGGGAGGGAGGAAAGAGACAAGGTTATTGAGAGGAGTCTTACCTGACAAGGTTGCTCATTAGTAGTCCTGACCAAGCTTCTGACTGCTCTTGCCTCTGCCAGTGCTGCTGGAGGCTGTTCCTCTCCCAAAGAGGGAATAGAGGGAAGGTCAGAGGGAGTGACTCCTGAGGGGGTTAAATCCACTTTCTGATAAGGTAGTACATCTGTCTGAGTCAGAGATGAGTTAAAAGTGTAAGTTTGGGGAGATCAGCTATTTTTGGTTTAGCCTCCAGCATACTTGTCACATGAAGGGGACAGGTGCCACAAACCCCCAACTCAGCCTACTGTTCTCATTATCTGCCTTTTTCAATTAGTGATTTACTCCACTAACAAGTACTAGAAAAAGTTAAATTTGAAAACCTAAAATAGAAGTATTGAACAGTTGTGCTGGGCTGTTCCTCACTGCTATACGTGTTTGGGTAAGAGGTAGGTGATATTGGCTTAGTTTACTTTACACATGGTCATATGTGGAAGAATCATCTCTGCTGAAATTAATGTGTTCTTTTTCCTGTTAACGTGTTTGGTGTTTGCCTTTAGATTATGCCTTTCCATACATCATACTGGTGTTGTCTTTGGTTACGCTGGCTGTGTACATGTCTGCTTCTGAAGTGGAGGTAGGTGAAGGTGTTTCCTGCATTAAAACTCATAACAGAAAATAACTGGAAGAGCAGAGACCACTTTGTCTCTTGCCTTTTCTCAGCAGTGTATTCTGTGTTTAAGCCTCTTCCTCATAGCTGGAGGAAGCTCCTGTGAGACTTCCCTCTTGTGGTGCACTTTGAAAATGTTTTATGTGCTGGAAGATCTCAAATCCAGGAGGCTTCGTAGTCTCTCTGTGCAACCTACAGTATCTCTTAAACATCAGGTGTGAGGTAACAGGCTGAATGCTAACAGGATGGTGTGGTTTTTTGTTTGTTTTTTCTTGCAAGTCTTTCAAGGACCTTCTTGTCAGAAAGAAAAGGCTTGTTGTCCTCTTCAGCCACTGGTTGCTTCATGCCTACGGAATCATCTCCATTTCCAAACTGGATAAGCTTGAGCAGGACCTGCCGTTGCTTGCCTTGGTACCTGCACCTGCCCTCTTCTACCTACTGACAGCAAAGTACACCGAGCCATCACGCATACTCTCAGAAGGTGGAAATGGGCATTAAAGGGAGCCTGTGCCAACAATGACCTGGATAAAGCAATTTTAGTGCTCGTTATGCTTTGGAAACTTCTGTTTTCAAATAAGTTATTTGTATATAAGCCTTCTAAGTGAAACACATCAAAGTGAGACTGTATAATATTAAAAAGCTGCACTTTGTATTCTTTGTAAGTATCTGGAATAGTTCAAAGGGAATGTGTTTGTACCTGTTTATCACTGTGAATCTGCATAAAAAGCTTGTGACATATTCTAGTACAGCTGTTTGCTTGTCTGTGTTTATTTCCTAATACAATATTCTAGGTATTGTTTGAGTAAAACAATAGAGCCTGGTTTTCAGTAGATTTTCAATGGAACAAACTGAGCTTGAATATACCGTAGAGCTTGGTTTCCTCCTTATATACTACAGCTTCTCTCCCCTAATAGTGGAAACAGACTTTAGTCTTCCATCAAAAGGTAAAAAATGTTGAGTGTGTTTCCTCATGATTTCTTAGTCTTCTAGAAGGAGAGGAAATGCATTGTAAAATTCTGTTTAAAGTGTAGTTTATGCTGTGTACCTCATGTATGGAGGCCTCTTTCTTCAGAGGATTAAAGAATAATATCCTTTCCACTAAATCCATTTCCTTGTACTTTGACTAGAAATTTCCATCTGAGATCAGATTAAAGATTCTGTTTCCTGGTAGTTGTCAAGGACCTACTTGGTGCAGGTGAGCCTGTGAGCACTTGCTAATGGTGCATGGGTGAAGCTTTCTCTGCACCTCTCAGTGGTCACCTTTGCTTCCCTCTGTGAGAATGCCTCATGCCTGTTCCCTCTGTGCAGGTCACATCTCTTGCTGTGTGGCTGCAGCTATACCTGTCCTACAGCAGTGGTCAGACAGGAATGGGAGTTCAGGAGCTGAGAAAGGAACAGCTCTTTATACAATATCAGCACTGCAATGGTAAAAACTGCTGGAACAACTGAAGTATGAAACGAGCACATTTATTAAAAAGAACTTGAGGTTTCATATCTTTGTAGAGATACCGTTATCTGTGCTCTACATTCATCACTGTCTTCATACTTGATAAGAATTGCTAAATCTTCTCAGGCAGTTCAGAAGTAAGACTTTGGCCTTGCTGAAGCCAAATATCTATTGACAAATTCTGATCTTCTCTCTGTACAGTACAGGCAGATAACCAAAGTGTATCCTGTGTGTTAGTCATCAGTGGCAGTGCTACAGAGGGTTGAGTAGAAGGTGCAGAGCAGTATTGAAGGTCTAAACATAGAGGGAAAAGTAACAGGAAGATCTTCACAGCTTCAACTCTTCCTACTGTGTGCATTGTTGGCTGTAGCAGTGCAAATAAGTCTATATTTAAGTGTGACACTAATGCCTTTTTTATTCTATTGGCTATCAGCATCACTAAGGACAGAAGCTGCCAGCAGCTCAGGTGCTCTCAGGGGTGTGATCTCAGCCAGGCTGCCTCTAGACATCACTTTCCTCTTCCTCCACAGAAGGTTTGATTTTGTTACATCTGATATCCTTTTTCAGTGAAATGCCAACTGACAGGTTTGCTGTATCTAAAAACACATGAGGTCTTGCATGCAGACATAAGATTATATTTAGGGATTAAGTAATTGATCTCCTTAAGGAAATCAAAAGCTGTCTGTCCTGCTACATATGAAATGTAATTTGCAGACACTAATCTGGAGGACGGTTCTAAAAGAATGGTTTTAGAAGTCATGTTAAAATACCATTTCCATAGCTGACAGTGTCATAGGCATATTATTCTTTAGAATATCCTAAACTCAATTTTATGCCTCCATTTGCACCACTGTCACATCTGTCCACACGTGGTAGGCAGGTGAGCACTGTGCATTTAATGGTGGGTAACATCTTGTTTTTAAAAAGGTTAAGTAACAACAGCTCCCAAGTAACATTAGCTGTAATAAAGAGTGTGTCTTTCGGTAGGTCTAGAGAATCATGTCTCAATGATGGGACTAAGGGCAGACCTTATTTCTCTCTACAGCTCCCTGAAAGGAGGTTCGAGTGAAGTGAGTGCTGGTCTTTTCTCCCAGTGAGAAGTGATAGGATGAGCAGAAACGGCCTCAAGTTGTGCCAGGGAGGTTTAGATTGAATTTTACGAAAAATTTCTTTACTTGAAGAGTGGTGAAGCACTGGAACTGGCTGTCCAAGTCAGCGATGGAGTCGCTGTCCCTGGAGGTGTTCCAGAAACTTGCAGATGTGGCACTTCAGGACATGGTTAAGTAGGCACAGTGATATTGGGCTGACGGTTGGACTTGGTTATCTTTGAGATCTTTTCCAACCTTAATGATTCTTTGATTCTATTATAAGAAGAGTTTACAGGAAGGCAGTGCACCCCAAGGACCTTGCATGGCATAACCAAACACTGCCCTTCCTGCTGGGCTCCAGTGCTTTAACCTATTTAATTTAAAATACATATTAATAAACTCTTTATCACCTTCTTTCAGTAATATAAAAAGATGTAATGCCAGCTTGGTAGAGGCAGCTGGATAAATACATGAAATTTGGAATGACAAGCAATGTTTTTGTGCAGTCTCTTTGGGAAGAAATCTGTCCTGCACATTTCACGCAGAAAATATTACTGGCAGTGGTCTTCAGATGAGGAAAGATTCTTTTCTGCTGTACATTCACCACACTTCTCCTCTCTGCCCAACATCCTTCCAGCGACATTTATCATTCCTCTCCCTGGTTTTCTGGCACATTACCCAGACCCAGTGATTTGGTAGCAGCCTGTATGCCATAGCCTTTCAGCTTTTTTATGTATAAAAACTGCATTCTGTAACAAGGCAGTGGTCATATGGTCCCCAAACCTGTGACTCAAGGCAAATGAGACCTCTGTAAACTAACAAATAAAGCTGGTAAGTAGAGGTTTCAGTTAAAAAGAGGCCCTGACGCGAGTCGTATGCTCTCATGGCCCCTGTGTAATATCACACCTCCCTCCCCGAGGCAGCACTACAGAATATTGTTCATTTAAATGGAAATAGCAGTATGAATTGTCCACGTGTAAAGTTCTAAAGAACAAACATTAATTAACCATATAGTCCTACAATGATAGCCGTGCACAAACTGCAACAGCTGGGGGAGGACAGTTAGTTTTATTTATCCTTTGTGAAAAAAACACAGTTCTGGGAAGATCAGTGATGCTCAGACTATTTTATAGTGCCCTCACTTATTATCACAAGCCTTTATAAAAGTGGAAATCAAAGATAATATCCAGGCTGTGTTATAAAGCATGCCTTGTTCTTCTAACAAATGTACCACTAGGTGTCAATCTGCAGCAGAATGATCACAGAGAGAACGTGGCTGTACTAGTGTTTCATCACAAACTACTGAGAATTAACATATCATGGGATATTAAAAGAAAAGGAGCATAAGAAAATTTTAGTGCATCTTACACTGATCTTCCATTCTAGGTGTTTTGTCAAACAGAGAAGTCAGTCCTTCCAGCTTATTTTGCAGCCTGCTATTAATGTCACCAATCTTTCCTTTTCTTTGTTAAATTTTCTTTGTTAGAGCTGTCAGTGCATTCAGTATTTCCTGCTCATTCTCCAGAAATTCCTGTAATGACAGAGTAAAATTTATTTTTTGTTAAAAGAAAAAAAAAAGCCACTTAGAAAATGTTAAGAAACTTTGTTTATCCTGTTCTCTGCCATCTTGTATCCCTGCTGAAAGTTTTCATTAACTACCCAATCCTTACATAAAAACTCAAAAGTTTGCCTTTCTAACGTAATAGCTGTTAAAAAAATACTTTCTTACACGATGATTCAGTTTAATTCCTGTTCAAAATGAATGATATTCCCAAATGGGAGAGTGCAGGGTCAAGATGAGGGAGAATGGTTTTAAGCTGAAAGAGGGGTGATTCAGATGAAGTATTAGGAAGAAGTATTTTCCTGTGGGGGTGGTGAGGCCCTGGCACAGGTTGCCGAGAGAAGTCATGGCTGCCCCATCCCTGGAGCTGTTCAAGGCCAGGCTGGATGGGGCTTTGAGCCCCCTAATCCAGTGGGAGGTGTCCCTGCCCATGGCAGGGGGATTCGAACTGGATATTCCAGCCCAAAGAATTCTATGCTTTTATGATTAGCTGAATGTAGAACAGCCACAGTGTTGTCAGATACGGGGGTGAACTGAATCTGAGGATTGAATGTAAGACCAGCTAAAAGAACAATATTTGGAAAAATTATTTTTATAGCAGTACTTTTATATAATGCTGGAAAGCATAGGTTTAATAATTTGCCCCTGCTTGACTTCAAAAATTGTGCTTTATTTGCAATATGAAATTCTATTTTTATCATGTTAACTGAAAAACATTTATGCAAAACAGTATGAGAGAAAACAGAAATTCACCTTTTGAGTAAAGCTCTCCTTTGAGTGTCCTTTCAGAAGATCTAAAACAGAGTCAACAGTAAAAATGTAGTAGATTGCTGTGCCCAAAAAAGACTGAAAGATATTCTTAAAAAACTGTCACTTTTTTATTTTGAAGTCATCATTAACATGTTACCGTGCAGTCCTTCTAGGTCATCCAGGGTTTTTAGTGTTGCTGCTTCAGAATTCACTGCAAAAATATCTTCTTTTATTTGCACATTCCACTGTGGAAAAAAAAATAGAGGAGAATATTTGTCAGTTTTCCAAATAATTTCCAAATGGTTTCACTATTTCTAGAGAAATCAGGAAGAAGCAGCTGAGTTTTAGCATATGGAAATACAAAAGTTCATGTATTCCTGGACATACTTTCTTTCAAAACCAGCATCCATTTCATCTTGTTGAACAGATTTTAACAGTTGCCAAAATCAGCATAAGCCAGCTAAGTTTAAGCTACCAATAAAATGGATGAAATGCTGAGAACAGCTGGAGCAGCAGAGGTTGTGCACAAACAGGGAAGCTCTTCCTCACTCGCTCCCTTGAAGTAGGATGGATTCATTCCCGTTGGCTCATCTCTACCAGAAACAGCTTGTACGATCCTAGGATTGGCTGCAGTTGTGTTGGTGGCCCAGGTCAGGCACAACAAACAGCGTGCCCTGGGGCAATAGATGTGTCCGAGAAATCAGAGCTTCACAGCTTCTCTTAGCAAATTGAACACAGGAGGAATGTTTGTAGCATAGGCAAGTTTTCTTCCTGAGGGAAGCGTCTGTTTCCATGGGGGTATAATCAGCCAGAGCTGGTAGTAGCTGGTACCCAGGCTCTGCAGGGCCAGAGCACACTGCTCCAGGGTGCTGCACTTGCATCAGCAGAGCTTTGTGCTTGCAGGGCAGCAAACACTGCACAGATCATCCCAGAGATACAGTCCATG
Organism: Tapera naevia; assembly: GCA_033556795.1. Lineage (NCBI taxonomy): Eukaryota > Metazoa > Chordata > Aves > Cuculiformes > Neomorphidae > Tapera > Tapera naevia. The sequence continues at coordinate 5,082,880 of JAUMJJ010000157.1, read as the reverse complement.
TGGATTCAGGTCTGGGTGGCAGCCCCATAACAGCTGGAAATAAGATGACTTTTACTTCCTGCATTTTACGGGAAAGGAGATTCTGCTGCTGTGATGGTCTAAATCCTGGAAGTTATACAGAATACTTTCAAAAGCATAATTCCAGATTGCACAGGCCTGTTCTACGTTTCAGTTTCATCTCAGCCCCCTTCATGTCTCAGGAAGGCCTTTTGCTACAGTCCCTGACTGAATGCAGCAGTTATACGATATTGATTATTCCTCAGCAAGATGTTTGCCCTTAGATATTCCTCTCTCTTTCCTTCCAAATTAAAGACAGCCCCACACGTTCATTTAAAAGACTAGATTTGCCCTGCACTGTTTATGTTTCATTATCTTGTGTTCAGCCTGGAGAACAGAAGGCTCCGGGGAGATCTTATAGCAACATTTCAGTACTGGAATGGGGCTACAGAAAAGGTGGGGATAAAGTTTTAGCAAGGCTTGTTTTGACAGGTCAAGGGGTGATGGTTTTAAACTAATGCAGGGGAGATTTAGACTGGATATAAGGAAGAAATTTTTAAAATACAGGTGGTGGAACACAGTCACAAGATGCCCAGGGAGGTGGTGGATGCCCTATCCCTGGAAACATTCAAGGTCAGGTTGGATGGGGCTCTAAGTAACCTGTGGCTGCCACGCTTGGGCTCTTCAGCTGTAGCAGGTCTGAGGGTGGCAGACAGAGCCACTGTGTGAGCTCTACAAGAACACTCTGGCTGGGAGCAGAAGATGCCCTATGCCTCAGACATTTAGAGCCACTGGAACTAACTCCAAGTCTGTACAAGTGTCTCATCACAACGGTGCTGACCGAATGCCTGAAGTCAGATAGGAGAAATACAGGTAAGGAGGCAAAAGTAAAGGCAGAATTTTCAAACATGAGTTACTAAAGGGGTAGAAATTCTTGGCTTCACAGTAGCAAACATCTGAATAGAAACATGTTCACAAATGCCCTTAGTTCACCAGCTTTTTGATTTATTTACATTCCTAAGGAATGCAAAACCAAGCACAAGGACAAGTTGGAATGTATACAGGGTTACAGGCTGAGCTGAGGTCTGAGGCATTCCCCACATGGGAGCACAGCAACGGAGAAGGGACGTCCCCAGCTCCAGTCTCCATGGGTGCCTGGTCTTTACTGGGAGGGAATAAAGCTGCTGGTGGAAACCTGGGAGAAGTAGCACAACTAAGTTTTAATATCCTTGAGCTTCCCAGCTGTTCGGATTGACTGCTGAATGGCTCTTTTGACTCACACCTCTTCATCTTTCTTTTCTATAAAGCAAGGAAAGGGGTTTAGATGTGTAATGACAATGTTAAAGTCAAGCTGTTATAAGTAAAACTAGGTTCTATCAGTAAGGGATCTGTTTAACTGATCAGACATTTAAAATGCTCATATTTATGTCACGGCCATGTCTATAGGTTCCAATTGCTGCAAAGAGCTTAGCTTACACTTCTTTCATAGAACACCTGAGCCACAGGAAGGTAAAGGGCTACAGCACACTGGTTTTGGATACAGCAAGAGAAAGCTCCCCTGTGTGGACAAGCTACTGAACACTTACCTAAAAAATTATTTCCTCAGTTCTTCGTATTTGTACACGTCTGTTCTGTTTCTGTCTGGCCTTCTTCCAAGGTTATCTTGCTTGTGATTAATTCTGGTTCTTTTTTTAAGTAGGTTTTCAGTTGCAGTTTTGATATAGTTCTTTAATAAAACTAAATATTAATCAATAATCTATCTAAGCAGCATTTATGAATAATAATTCAATATATCCAGAGAGGGGGAAAAACCCACAACCAATTGAGAAAAGAATACTGGAAGTGATCCCAAAAGGTCGTCTTAGTCCATGTCTCTGCTGTACAGCAGAAACAATTAGACTTAAGTACTCATGACAGATGTTTGATTTATCCTTAAGAACCGTAGTGGCAGAGATCCTCTGCCTTCAATAGCTGATTCCAGGGTTTCACTGTTTGTGTTGTCATTGCTTTCTTAGGGCATAACCTTTTCTCTTCCCTGTTATTTTTCTCAACAAGTGGACAAGGAGGAAACCTTATCACCTTAGTATCAGTTTGTGTTTATTCATCAGTTATTTACTACCATGTCTTCTGTTAGATTTACCTATTCTAAATAGAAAAACTGCACTTTGTTTTATGATCATCTTTACTTGGTTCCTCTTGGACCCCAAAGTAACCTACATCCTCCATAAATGAAGTGGTCAATATCAGACACTGTCCTCTAGCTATGTCCTACCTAATACAGACTGGTTTGACAGTTCCCTTTTTTATTACTACAAATCTTTGTTGACTTACTTTCAGCTTGCCAGCTTTAGTCCTATTTATCATTGCCTAAAGACCTCCCTCATGATGTATTTGGACAGGCAACTGTTTCTACCTAATCATGAAAATAAGGATTTTTTGTTTAGTTATTATTAAGACTATTTTTCCCCAAAAATATTTCTCCAACTCCAGTTCTGCCCTGCAGAGCATGCTCCCACTCTTACCATATTTTTCATCTGAAGATAGGATAGAGTGAATGCTTATCCTATCACATGAAGGAAATTACAGGTTAATTTGAGAGCAGTCTTCCTTCAAAGTAACAGGGACCATTGTTGTGTTTTGTCAGCAAAGCATGGTTAACTTATCTGGGATGATTTTTCAACTGTTTTTGCAGCTTTATCTTCAGTCTGAAAAAGAGACAACTGAAGAGACACACAAAAATGTGTAAAATCACGCAGCTTTGCTGCAGAAGTTGAGAAGACAAGAGTTATTCACTCTTTCTCTTAACCCAAGATCTGCAAGATGTCATAAACTGTTGAGACAGCAGGTTTAAAGTAAAAGAAAAATCTTCTTATTAAATGAATTATAGATTATAGATTGTTATGGAGGATTCTATGACTCTATAAAAGTATATGTGAGCTGAAAGGATCAATCAACAATAGAAGAATACTGCACTGAAGATTGAGCATAGCAGAAAATTCCATCAAAAGCTATTAAATACAGATATTGGCTCCATCCAAAGAAGTTCCTGACACTTAATTTGTCATGAAAATTATATAGAAGAAGGGTCATTCTATATTTAACTGTTCTTACATTACTTCTCCAAGCAGGACTATTGATCACTGCAGAAGACAAGATCCTCGTAGGTCCAACATTGTGTCTTATCCAGAATGGCTATTTTGGGAACTGAAGTTGATTTGAGCTTCACTCGCTATTCTCAATGTGCACTTAAATATAATCATGAATAGCTCTGAAATGGCCTCGGATATTTAACTACCTGATGGTGAATTTCATTAGACTCGGATGATATGAAGTCATCTAAGTTCTCTAAGTGCACCTGCTGACAGGTTCCTTCCCTAACCTTGCCCAAGATGTTACTTTTCTGATACTGGCATTAGTATATTCAGCATTTGATTCTGCTGACCTGTCAGTGCAACAAAACAAGTATTTCTTTGTCTTACCACAAATATGGGGTGCTTTTATGTTATTCCACATGTCCTTCCTTATCAGCACATCATTCCATGGCTTGACCTGTTTCATATGGCCCAGCCATAAGCATATTTTTTTTGTATCATACTAACATTTTTTTTAATATAAATATGATTACAAATGGATCTGAGCTGTACATCCCCTGCAACACACCACACAGACTTGCTAGTCTGGGAATCTTTGCACTCCATTACATCACTGTGGGGAAGAAGAACTGTCAGCTCTTAAAGACTAAGCAGATCATCACCTAAACACTGTTACAAAACTGTACATATTAATCTTTCTCTGTCTTGTTCCTTTGCTTTAAAAAAATTTGACCTTTAGTTTTAAAGAAAAAAGAAGAAAATTCTAATTCAATGTATGTGCATCTCTGAGCAGAGTGGAAGCTCATCCTGGTTAGAGCTGAAGGAACATAAATCACGACGGAAACTATCTCTCTCCTCTTTTGCTGCAATAGGAAAAAACACATAAAGGGAGAAGAGGAACAAGCTGTATAGACTGGGAGAGTGGAAGAACAATGTTAAAAGACAGAGAAACTGAATCCAGGAAATAAGGCCATACAAAGAATTGAAACTGGGACCAAGGTGTGATGTAACAACAGGATGCTGAACACGCTTCTTTACAGGATATTAATGTCAAATGCTACACTACACATTCCTGTTGCCTCTGAGACTCTGAAGCCTGGCAGGTCATAACCACTCCTGTGATCAAAGACTAGAAACATCAAAAAAACCTCAAGGTATAGATGTTAGGATATGCTCATGAGCTGTATTTCTTTTAAAGACTATAGCAGAAGGATGGATAAAAAGAATGGAAAATACGGAGAAGAGACAAAATAGCTCCCTTGGCAGAAACAGGCATGTGAAGAAGGTGGAGAAAGAAAGGTAATCTGAGTCTTATTTCTATGGACTTCTTTGATATTGTGCATCACCATGATGCTCCAGGCAGGGCAGAACAGACCAGAGCTGACGTGACTCTTAATGAAGTTTATTCCCCTTACACAGACCACCTCCATGAGACAGCATTCAGATAGAGACATTTTGCAGATGAAAACAATGGAGAGTGAGTGCAAGAAAATGCTGAAAGCTTCAAAGGCAAAAGAGGAAAGAGCAAAAAGCAAACTTCAATTGTTTCATCAAAATGGTAGGAAATGAAAGCAAAGCAGAGAAACAGTTACGTAAGTCACTGAACCATGATAGAGTTACAATTACTTTTTCAAGATGGCTCTATCCAGGCCACAAAGGAAAGCACAACCCTCTCATAGTAGTTTCATCAGCTCTCTATTAGATGAAGGAAAACTCTTTTAGAATGGATCATACTAAGGACAAAACAAAGGAAAGGTCAAGGTGTATTTAGCACATCTTTCATATATTCTACGTAGCTCAGCTGCCAGAAAGAGCATGAGATATAATGCAGTACAACTGTTTACTTAGCAGTAACAATCTCAGCCCTGATTTTTAGGGAAGCTTGAGCAGTTAAATGACCATACCTGTCTTGCAAGATACGGAAGCATAACCTCTCCACCAGAAAACTGAGGAACATCCTCAAGGCCTTTCTAAGGTCAGATATACAAAGAGGATATTTACTACACTCCTGGCACTTGATTTATCCTATCTCAAATCAGAGTGTTGACCAAGACTCAGACAGATTCCCTAGGGATAGAGTATATGCCATATATCAAAGATCAGAGAAATGCTTGAAGTCTTTGAAAGCTCTGCACAGTTCACATTCAGCATTTCCCTGTCGTCCTTACTTTGGGAAGGAAGTCTCATCGGAGATTTTAAGAACACTGACACTAAGTAGCCTTGGGTCATGTCTTGTACACCACCAACGCTCCAATAGATTTACAACAGTAATTCAGGGGAGAGTTTGACCAGTGTCTAAAACAAAGCTGTCATATTTCCATGAAAGCTTGCTGTTTACCCAAAATGATGAAATACATTCCACATGAACAGGCTACACAGTGGGAGGTTCACTCTAAGGCTAAACTGGATGCATCTCAGAACTGAGTTTTGTCCTGCACAGATTTTTGTTTTAAAATGGGAGGCAACACTTCTGAGAAACACTTTCACTGCGTTATTTTGAAACAGATGCCAATATATATGTGAAAATGTAAGTATGTATATATATGGGTGTGTGCTGGTTCCAGTGTCTCAATCTCAGGGTCTTAAGTGCTTTTGAACATTAAAAACCCCGAACCAGAATAACCCCCCCAAAAAACTTCACCAATCTGGAAAGCAGAGAATTTTCTTGAAATAGTTACTGGCAGATGAGTCACATTTAAGCTAAGCATAGCCCCAGTGAAGTTCAATAAACGCTGCTAATTCATACATCAGAAATATTCCCAAGGTTAATAAAAACAACAACAAAACTTACCTCCAGACAGTTAATTTTGTTAGTAAAATCCTCATTATAAATCTTGTAAATATTTTTCCTCTTATTTGCTTCTTCATTCAGGGCTTTGACTTGGTTTTCAAACTGAGAAACCTCTTTCTCAAGGTCTTCAATCTCATAATGGAAAGCAAAATGCAGGTCAGGGATTTCTGAAATATGTAATGCCTACCTGAACCACTCAGAAATAAGCCATTAGAGGAAAATGAGAGTAATCTGCATCCAAAACACAGCATATCCTAAGAAAAATAATTGCTTTAAAATAGTTAGTAGTAGGAGTTAAGGTCAGATCATGGAATCACAGAAAGACTGAGGTTGGAAGATACCTCTGGAGGTCACCTTGTTCAACCTTCCTGCTCAAGCAGGGTCACTTAGAACAGATTTCCCAGAACCATGTCCAAATGGCTTTTGAGTATCTTTTGAGATATTTAGAAACTGTTGATCTTTAGACCTATTGATATTACTTAAAATAAACAGATAACACCTCTCCTCCCTCCAGTTTTACAGTTTACATAGGTGTCCGTATTCTGGAAAAATACCAAATATCTTACAAAACAAATCAGAACGTTTACTGTCATAATGATTAAAAGCCACTTACAACATAAGTTCAGTGGTTCTTACCACTTGGCAGTATAGAAATATACATTAAACCATGCCTATACTTGAGGAGATGCCCTTTTATTTGCCGTTACATCACTGAATATTTACATAGTAAGGCTTTTATTTTGTATCTCTGTTATATCAGCTGCAACGAGATGCAGTAATTCCCTAATTTGCTGTGTTGTTTTAAAGATACAACGCAGACTTTCTAGTTTATTCTGCCTCATCTTGTTTTCCAGTCTCCAGATCTTGCTTTAGAGATGCCAGCTCTTCTGCACAGCTCTTCTTAATATTTCTTTGAAAAAAAGTTAAGCAGTTACGCTACTTGGAGAGAGGCACCTGTGGGTCACATCTCAAAAACATACATATCACAGTGTTTGGCCATAGCTCTGTGCTACACGTTGTTGAGAACATCAGTTTAAATAAGGGGATCTTTTGTAGGGAGCAAGGTAAATCCAGGGGTATTTTTCTACTGGAAGATCATAAAATACAAGCCAAGGAAGGCTTGTAGGCTGAGGCAATATTTCCTCTAGACAAACTGATAGAAATAGCACACAAGGAGAAAACACGCAGGCTTTCAGGTAGATAAGACCTACCAGCCACAAGTCTTCAGATTAAAATGAAACAAAATGGAGCACAGATTTATTCTTCTTGCTACTAATGGGCACTGTGTGTTTTTATGTTTTACATGATAGGGTCAGAGCAAGAGATACTCATTTCCTTTTTCTACCTTTTATGTAAACCGAGTCATGCAAGAAGCATGAGCCTACCTAAAGAAGTGTTTGAAGAAAGGAATTAGATAAGGAGGAGGAGAGAATACCAAAAAAAGAAAAAAGAGGAAGAGAAAGCCCCAGTATCCCAGTAGCTTCATAACAAACTGAAATACTGAAGCAGAAATCCATATTCAAGCTTTGAAAGCATGTGCCAAACATTGTGAAGAGAAAAATACATTGGCCAGGTCCTTTCTTTAACTCAACTGCCTAACTCATCCGTTCCATCAAATAGTAGAATGAGTTATGAAGGACAAACATATAAAATACATAAAGACATTCTCAACACTGAACGGCTGTAAAAATACAGCCCAAAAAAAGCAGAAAGACAATGCTTCTGTTACACTCGGGCCATGGAACTCCCCTCAGCCCACAGGTCTGTGGCCATCACCTGTTTGGACCCTTGAGATCTAAGCATGATAAACTTCCCTAGCACGAATATTCGCACGGAAATTAATAGTCACAAGAGTAAAGATAAGCAATTTGTAACTGCTACAGGATCAAGGGCCACAGCTGGGTGCTGGCTGCAGCTCATTTTTTACAGTAATTACATTGTTAATTAATGCCAACATTCATTTTGTGAAAGCATTAATGAATTAGTTCTGCCATCAAGAAAAATAGTTCAGAGCAATAATTTTAACCAAGTTTCCTAGAACTCATATTTTCTTCTTTGTAGGGATTTTTAGCTCAACTTATAGGGAAATGGGCTCATTTTACATCCAGAGAAGGGCAAAGAGGCTGGTGAGGGGGGGCTGGAAAACAAGTTCTGCGAGGAGTGGCTGAGGGCACTGGGGTTGTTTAGCTTAGTGGAGACTGAGGGGAGACCTCATTGCTGTCTACAACTGCCGAAAGGAGGTTGTGGCGAGGTGGGTGTTGGTCTCTCCTTGCAAGTGACAGGTGGAAATGGCCGCAAGTTGTGCCAGGGGAGGTCCAGATTAGACATCAGGAAAAATTTTTTCACTGAAAGCATAGTCAGGCACTGGCAGAGGCTGCCCAGGGAGGAGGTTGAGTCACCATCCCTGGGGGTGTTTAAAAGGTGGGTACATGAGTTTCTTAGGGACATGGTTTAGTAAGTGGACAGGTACAGTTGGACTTGATGAGGTGGTCTTTTCCAACCAGATGATTCTATGATTCTGTACAAGAAGTTTGCATCACCAGTAAGAGTCTCAGTTTTTTTCCCCATCACTTTGGTCATGAAACCCTCCAGAAGGCCCAGGGCAGAGACAAAAAGAAGCAGCTATAGAGTTGGCCTGAATAATGCTAAATTGAAAATCTCCACAATGAACTCCCTGAGTGTAACACAGACAAGCCGCTAGAATGATATTTGGTCTATTTTGCTTATTCACATCTTTTGTGATGCTTTGTACCTCACATAACAAACAGGAGAAGAGATCTCTGTGCCATAGCAAATGGAAGCGTCCCAGCTGATCGGACAATGACTGCACATGCAGGGAGTAATGACTGACTTACCTACCAGGTATATGGTTGTAATAACAGTATAACTCTAGTCCAAAGGGCTGTCTCTGTTTGATAATATTTGTTCCCTGCTAGCTAATTTAGATTAACTTCAGCTGTCCTCCAAGAATTTACTGTATGCCCACTGAAGCCAATAGAAGTATTCCCATTATACAATTCACATACTATATAGAATTTGGCTTGTTATTCTTAAATATTGGGGAAAAAAATCTCTCTGAAAACACTGATTCAGGTTTAGCAAAAAGATCAAATCAAATGGTCTCATAATTCTTACTTAGTTTCTGAGAGTGCCAGCATGTCTATCTTTACGAATTCCACTTTTTCCAGTTACTTGCTTTTTTTCCCGTCAGTTTTGTTATGAGAATTTCCTCATTAAATATAACCTATAAAAATATAACAGCCCATGTCAAAACACATGAATTTTCCAAAACAGTAGATAATGAATCCCTTCACTACCACTGACCTTTTTTAAAAAAAAAATTTCATAACATCCACATGATACTGTACTATTTTTTAGCCACTCTGAGATTTCACAGTCAAAACGACTACAGTCTGCAAAGAAAGAAAACTGAGGAAGCAGTGGTTAAGGCTGTATTTATTGTATTTAATCACTGAAAGAGTTAAAAGCAAATCAATGCCTGTTGGTAATGAAAAGAAACTTTAAAAAATTAACCTATGATATCTCTCATTTAAGGGAACATTACTGCAGAGTTAACTCTGTTATAAACCTGGAATTTCTGCTAACATGACACTGATTCAGACTGAAAGGACTTTTACAGGGGAGGCAGTGGTGCTTTTAACAGAACTTGGCAAGACTAGGGCAGAAAATGGTGGTTTACATCTCAGTTTGGCTCAAATCATTATTCAAGTAGTAGCTTTGCAGTACAGTTGCTTTCAGTAATGCTGTGTTTAAACTGAATGCACAGAGTTTGAGTTAACTCTGCAAGAAATCATAGAAGGAAAGATGAAAACACTAATTTTTCTTTCTTTTCTCTGATAAGTTATCCTACAAAACAGGAAAATTAGTTGTAGAACAGGCAGAGTTGAACTGGAAGCCAATATTAAATAGGTTGCCAACAGAGAAAGCCTAGTTATCTTTGGCCATATTAGTTTTGACTTTCCAGATCCTGAGCATCCTCACAATTCTCATACCCACCAGCATGGAGTTACCTGCACTGCTGAATGTATTCCCAGGCAGTTGAGCATAATGTAGTCTCCTTGCTTATTTTAGTTTCTACAACACTTTTCCAGTACAAACTCTCTCATAATATCTCAGCAGAGCTGTCTTTTCCAATTTTCTTCCTATTTCTTCCCCTTATATCACAGTTTGCAACCACTATCCACCTGCTGATGGTCATCTCCATTTTTCAGCATTCTTCCAACGAGCTCCACCAGAGGAATGTGCTGGACTGGGATTCAAGTCATCTTCTCACTGACTTTTTTAATATGTCCTCATAAATAGATTGACCAGCACAGAGAGACCAACAGTTTTATTAAGCTGGTAAAGACAGTCAATATGGACCTTCTGGTTTTTGAAAGTAAATTTATAACTGAGTAACTAACAGTTAATAATGCCAGTTATTAAACAGCATGCAAGTTTATTTTTCTTCTTAAAAAGGCTGGGCCTGAATTTCTCTATAAATTCCACTCACTTCAACCAACTACAGAACTGGATGTTTGCAATAATCAACACATCAATTTTGTATATAACTTACCATTGAATTCAGATTTATCAAATGCTGTAGGGTCAAAATTTTTATATTCTTGTTTCCAAATTCATACTTTTTCTTGGAAGCATTTGCCTCCTGAGTTTCAAAAATTTTTTTTCATTTCTCTCTTCTACATTAAAAATAACACAATTAATTGAGAAATATACATTGTGCTTTGTTTAAAAAAAATGAATGTTAAAATGTATGAAGCATTCCGAAATTAAATGAGTACAAAATTTACACTGGTAGAAAATCCTTTTCTGCAAAAGCCACACCTATGTACCAAATGACTGAACTGTATAATAATTAATTAATATAACATGCAAATTAGGCCCTGATCTGTCAAAATTTCATGTGATTTTATGCCAGTCTAGGTACCTGATTATACTATATATTCCACTAGAAAGTTTTCTTTTAGTCTGTTTTTATGCTATAGTTCAAAAAGGATATCAAATACACATGACTGAAAGTAGGGCAGAATATAAAACCAGCAAGACCTTATCTCAGAGCTTGCTGGAAAAAATGGGTGTCTTTATTTTAAGCAGTTTGCCTGGAGGGGTTGAATTTCCAGTACGTGATTATTTGTCCCATGGCCAGTAAGAAGCACTAATAAAAATATGGCATTCTGAGATGTGCTGCTAGAAAACAGATTTCATATACCATTCAGTTTTGATGTGTGCATGTTTGTGTGCATGTATACACACACCCAGAAACACTGGTATCTAGAAGTCAAAAAAGCATGTGCGCGCCCAATGTCTAGAGAATCCCTTCTCTGTGCTGCTGCAGAGACATGTCAGCTCCATATGAGAAAGCAAAGCATAACATCTGGAATAATTTCTCAGGTCATTTAGTTTTTAGCACCATATGACCATCTGTAAAACTCTGAATTACATTTCAAAAATCTTTATATTTAAATCACATACTTTCTCGTTTCCATTTTTTTTCAGCTCTTTTTTTCTTTCAATTCTGCTAATGTTGCCTTTCCCCCAATTATTTCTCTTACTGTATCTATTGTTTTAGAGAGACTTGTCTCACAGGTCTCAATCAAGAGAACATTTGTGTTAACTTTCATTGTCATCCTTTCATTCAACAAGTCTACTCTTTCCTGGTACTGTGCCTGCAAGTATTCTTGTTCCTTACTGGAAAAAAAAATAGATGAAAATTATATTTCCTACCATTCTTTTAGATCAAAGACTTGGCTCAGATGTCCACCGAAATGAATATTTCCCTATCTATACATTGGCAACTCAGTTTTCTGTACTGCTTACATGCCATAAAGCATGGCATGCACCAATACCTGTAATGAAGACCATCTATGTATGACCTTGCATTCTAAAGAAATGGTTTTCAGTTATTTATATCACAACTTTTTCAAAGCTTTACTTTTTCTGATGTGACTATTTTCAAGAAGATTTATTAAAAAAGGGCTGCCTGCAAGCTCTGAAAGAATGAAGAAAACAGGGTTCCCCTAAAAAAATTCTTTGTGATTTAGTTTAGAACAGCAGCGTGGCAGAAGGTAACATGAAATCCATCAGGGAGAAAACAAACATCTCCCATGTCTGCGTATCTTCTTGGAGTAATGTTGAAGAGGAAGATGGATCTCTAGCACATCTACTGATTCGGAGTTACTTCCCCAACAATTTTTATTGAAAAATATGATTTTTTGTAGTGGTAATTCCTTAACATTAATTGTTGAAAGAGAAAACTCTCCCTGGCAGTGTGAGAAGCAAAGCTGCAGACAGTTTTCCCGAAGCCAGCTTATCAGAGGGCAGGCAGCAGCAGGCAGACTCTGCTGTTCAAGAAATAAGATCCTAAAAATCAGGCTTACTGCTGCTGCAGAGTTGCCTAGAAACATTTGTGGCTCTCTGCAAGGGTGAGGGACAAGCACTACTCACCATGTTTTGATAACATTTCTGTTCTCTTTAACCATCTCACCAATATGGTTGTTCAAATGAATATGTGATACACTGCAGCATTCTTTTTCACAAAATGTTTGTTTCTCATCCAGTAATTCAATTTCACCAGCAATGCTTTTCAATGCATCGTGCAGTTGGTTTATCTTAGCAGCACCAGATTCATGTGCAGCAGTAACAAGAGGTAAAAAATAAATACCAAACATGCAGAAGACTCTTAGCTATAAAAAGGTACACACAAGCTAATGCATCAAGGGTTTGATCCATAGTCTTTAATTCACTGCTATAGGTACTGCCACCTTGTAAGGGATAGCTGTAATCCTAAAACACTAATATTCATTAAATCACATACTTGTTTTCAGTAGCTTAGTCCTATCACATTTTCCCTGAGTCATCTGCATTTATCAACAAGAAGCAGCCTGCTACATTCTCACAGAACAATTGTTCTTTTCCATACTATATGCCTAAGAAATTCCCTAGACAAATAATGAGCTGTTAAAAATCACTTCGTTACCCCCTCAAAAAATCTTCTGCACAACCAGCTTTGGCAGCCAGGGACTTGGAGCAGGATGACCTGACTTGAAATCCAATAGTGTTTCTCCCAGAAGGGCCACTTTGCAAAAGGAAGAGCCTGCATGAAGAGGCCCTGTGGTTAAAGCTCCTCTGTGCAGAGGCGTTGTTCTACAGCATCTTTTTGGCTTCTGAGGTGACTGTCACATTGGTGTACACCCACCCATGCAAAACACAGGCAGTGCAGCATGGGAGCAGCTACCACAAACAACCGACTGACTGCACAGCAACCACGTGCCACAGGCAGAGAGAGGGTGAAGGGGGAAACCGGCTACAAGAAAGTAATCAACAAACACAGGGGTAATAAAAGCTCTGGTTGCTGTTTCATGATGAACCTAAAACAACCCCATATGGCTCCAAAAGGAGCCAGTCCTGCTCTCCCTGGCCACCCTGCCACCTTGTCATCCCTCCCGCTGTGCTGCCACTAACACTCATGAAGCCTCACAGTTAGTTGGATAAACAACTCCAGTTCCTTTGCTCCTTCCAATAAGAACAATTCCTAACATTCATCTAGATCAACTCCCTGACCAATGCTTTATGACTAAAGTGCAAATAGAAGGGTAGTAGTGGAATACATGTTGGTGATCTTAAAAGTGGAGCCATACCCAAGAAAATAAGGCAAATAGGACTCAAACTTTATTTTCTTCTAAATATCTACATTTGAGCTAATGCTTTAGCCTCCTTTCATAGCCCGTGCACAGTAAGAAGTAATTCAAGTTCATGGTGCTTCTGGTTTGCTTTAAGCATCTGTTCTAGGGTGAGATGAATCATGCCCACAAGTACCTCTTTCTGTTTGCTGGCTAAAAGAAGCAGTTGATAAGCACTTGGTCAGATGAACCCCACCCAAAAGCAATGTCACATCAGATAAGCATTATTAACCCTACTTCAGAAGAGGGAACCTGCAGCATGGAGCAAGTGCTCCATCTCGAGCATCAGAGAAAGCAAGACTGTGCCATATCTAGAATCAGAATTGAATGGTGCAGTTCTCCAGTCATTCCTCTAGCGCCTGGGCAGGGGCTGCAGTGAATTTACATTCTTATATGAGAGAATAATCCTTCACAGTATAATACAACAGCAAACACCTATCTACTTCCATTAACAGGTTAATGAAAGTATTTTACTTTTAGCAGTAAGATCTATTTCGTATAATACTGCAAATTGTTTAAATGCATAGAAAATTCAGTTCTCTCATTTTTTTTCAGAGCTGCTGAAGTCAGTACTACCTGTCACGTCTGCAATAACCTCTCCTGGAAAATTCTGCATTCTGAAGCAAAGATGGCTGGTTTTTTTTAGTCTCCTCTACTAGACATTCAAGGGCACACCTTCGAATTTCTTTCTGACACTTAAAAAACCCACAAGTGAGAACCAAGTAATGCAACAACAGATGAAAAAGTACTTCTTCCTTACAAGACCAATATTTCATGGTTTTATAGTTAATTGATACTGAATATTTCCCATGCCTATATACATCATTCCCCTTGCTCATCCTTGTTCTCTTTTATTCTTTCTTTTCACTATTCAAAATAACGAGTAACTTGTTTTACAGGTAGCTGGACAAACCTATAACTCCAGGAACTGTTGGTTGTTATCAGCCTTCAGGAAGCTATTACCTGCATCTCTACTGCAAGAGCTGTGCTGCCAGGGAAGGTCTTAGCTTCTGCCATTGGGAAAAAAAGATATTATTTGAGCAACAGAAAAGCCTCATTTCCCTGTGGCTTCAAGCTGCATTGAAGAAGGGAGACCCTAGCTGCCCTTGATAGACCCTAGAATGTCATCTTCTGGTTCACAGCTAATGGTATAAGAAGGGTCACTTTTAGAGTGATAGCGGATCGTGGAGGAAGCCCTCACCTATGGCTGAGAACCGTAGGTGGGCTGATGAAATCCCCAACATCTGGGAAAAGAAATCTGTTCTGAAATGGATGTTGAGTGTAACACCACAATGGATGCACAAAGCCAATCCTATCTTTCTCCTCCAGCTTTGCTATCAGATACAGTCACCAGCTGAGACACTGTGGGAAGAAAGCATACTGTTGAGTTTTACTGTCTGCAGAGGAAATTCAATATGCACGCATATAAATTACTCTCATTTCTTTGGGAAGATGAAATATTTAGAGGTGTTAAACAAATGGATAAGAGGTTTTAATTCCATATGAGTTACATCCTCAATTAGCTGAAGCAGTGAAAAAGAAAACAGCTTTATGATTTCAGCACGTTACATAAAACACTCCTCTGATAGACTAACGCAGAGCTGGTCTAAAATAGATGATTTAGCGACCTACTGCAGGAGAAAGGAAAGTTTTACAAGATTTACACCTACCTAGACAAATACATTACTGAGATACTTTTTAAATACCTTCTGTTTAAAGCATTTTGGCTTTAATGGCTTCAGAGGTCTGAAAGCAAGTTAGCTACCAGTGAGCAGCCATCCTCAGGTCATTATTGCTGTAAGGTCTCCTATTATCACATACAATGCAATTGTTTCAAGGAAAGACATTATTTTAAAACTATACCTTTGCACCCACTGAACTCTGCACTGACATTACTGGGTGCATCCTTATGCAGCCCTGAGAGGGAAGTATCATAACATAAATGCCATTAAGGCCCTTATGATGCAAAAAGTTCTACACAAGTAAACCTCTGCCTTCAGGTGATTTTTGTGATGCTCCTGCTGAGCTTACACTTCTTTCACAAAAGCAAAATATGAAGACACAATAGAGCTGGTAACAGAACGTCAACCCTGTGTCCAAATTCACTCAGCTGAGAATAAGACCCTTCCTCTTTTTACTTCAATAGAAATCTGGGCATTCCTCAAATTCTAGTCCCTTAGAATAAATTACATCTATTGTGCCCCATTAAAACACCAGTGGGTAACCTAAGGCTTGGGTCAGATTTGTGATCCGTGTTAGTCAGGTTGTTTTTTTCTATTGCAGCCAAACTTGTGCAGGCAGCAAAGCACATGAAAATATCCACTCTCTCTCTCTCTTAAGGTAGAATATAACTCTCACGAGAGAGCACTGTAATATTACAACCATAACAGTTTGATTTCATGGTTACCAACTAACTCTTTTCTATATGCTTAAAACTAAATATTAGATTTTTCTTACCAATTTCTTAATAGCAGCAATAGTATCTTCAAGAGAGTGCACAATATTCCCTGTTGGATGCAAAGCCTTAATTTTTCAAGTGCTTTTCTAAATGAAAAATACAGCGAAATTAAATTTTATCATTTTCAAGCTTCAAATATTACTCTATTGTCTGCAATGATTCTGAAGGAGATTTATTTTTAACTTATTTGCTAAATCTGCTTTGCCTTGTTCTAAAGTGGGACAGCATCTTTCACGCTTCTCCTGGTGCGCAGAAAAGGCAGATGCGTAAAAGGCATATGAGTTCCCCAGGACCTGGTAAAATTTTCAGTCACAAAATGCTTCCAACTTAAATTCCGCAGAATTAATCTTTTAAAAGTGCCATTCAGAGAAGTTTACAGAGGGTATTATACTGATGTAGAAGCTATAGATCAAAATAATTTTTCTATAAGCGGGGTGTATCTAATCTTCAGAATTTTTCCAAGTAGTCATGGCTTCATTATGTCTCTTTCCAACCAAAAATACTAATCCGGATTCCTCTAAGCCTGAAGTGAGATGCATGTTACTCCAGAAGCTACTCTTTGTACTGTTGAATTTAATTTAGCTTGATCTGGAATAATAATTGCAAGGAATGAATTAATCAAAAAGATTACTGTACCTGTTAGAGCAGCATGACATTTTTTTAGATCCTGATTTTGTAACAGAAATTACATCCTCATGGAGGGAGCAAAAAAGAAGAACCTTAATCCAGGCATAAGTGAATTTGTAAGGAACACAAAGCAATGAGCCAGCTGAGAGCTCTGTTTTTAATTTGACCTACTAACTTGCTCAATCACTAGCAGCTGTCTCCTTTCAGTAGGATCTTTACCTGGAGTTGGTGGGAAGAAAGGCCAGGAGAAGCTTCTCTCTCTTCCCACTTGCCCATCTCCAGGCCTAATGATGATCACCCACCAGTATGGCATTTTCTGTGAACTCTCAGCAGGAGAGATGTCAGGACACAAACCCACACATGCAGCAAAGAGCAGAGTGGGTGGCAGAATTTTTCTCAACTTCACCAGTTAGTAGTAATTCCAGACAATTCTATTTAACAGCAGCAGTCTGAAATCACAGTCTTTTTACACCTGAAGTTCAACAAAGCTATAAAACTACAAGCTATTTCCCTCAAAACCACAATCAAATTTAGGGCACTTTGTGCATAGATGAAAAATGTATTTTAAAATCTGCTTAAGTTCTGCTTGTGAAGTTGTTTTTCCTGTCCTTTAGGTCTTCTCTCTTCCAGACCCCTTCTTGGTTTCCTTTCATCTGTTTGATTTTCTCTTGTCTTTTGTGCTTACATTTGCTCTCTCAAAATCATAGAATCATGGAATTTTTTGGGTCAGAAGGGACCTTATATATCATCCAGTTCCAACTCCTCTGCTATGGGCAGGGACACCTCCCACTCGATAAGGTTGCTCAAAGCCTCATTCAGCCTGGCCTGGAACACCTTCAAGGATGGGATATCCATGACTTCTCTGGGCAACCTGTTCTAAATCTACATTTCCTAGATGAAACTTCTGTTTCAGAAAAATGTGTGATAAAGTTCTCAGATATTTTCAGTTTCCTCCTATGCCCGCTGTTCAACCAAACTAAATGCCACTAAATGCCATTAGTGAAGTATGTTTCCCAAACCCAGCTTTTTATTAAAAATAAGGTCCTTTTGAAAAGTCTTGTCATTTTTCCTGCATGCTGCTCCAAAATTCAGCTTTCTATGCCCCTCTCTTCAATGCCAAAACTCTTCTCCTAATCAAACCTCTATGTCTTTTAAAAGTGGCATGAAAATTAAAGTAACTTATGTGAAAAATGTCAGCTATCCATTTTCCATCCCTCCTAGCCTCTCTTACTAAGGGCCACTGGCACAAACTTCGAGCTGCACAGCAGCATCAATTCATCCCCCCTGCCCAGCAGAGCAATATTTGCACACCACATTCTCAAAAGCTACGAAGTCGCTGTTTTTTTTTTTTCCCACCTGGAATCCCTCCTCAAACCCTACTTTGGGCAGGGGATGAACTGCAGCCTGACAGCAGCCAGGAAAGGCAGAGCGCTGAGATCACAGATATTTACTGGCAAAGAATTTCCAAATCATCTTAGATCTCATACTACAGCTTATGCCACCCCAAGTAATTTGTCTCACTGTGCATGGCTTTTTCTGATGTCTGGGTTATAAGCTCTTTGAGGGACATTGTAATTATGCAGCCTTTGAGATAATGCCCAGCAATTAATCTCAAAGGTATTAGTTCTGTACCTGTCTAATTTCAACAGCTGAGGCCTCCAGAAGTAAATATTTTGTCATACGCATCTGCAACACCAAGCTGTGCCCAAACCTCTCTATTTGTAAGAAACCAGTTTTGTTAGACAAGAATAACCTTCCATTACCATTAAAAGATTTGAAAGTGATGGAAAGATTTGAATATTCGGAAATCAAAAAAATTCCAGTGATAACCAGAGGCAGTGTCCCCCAGCGTGGAAACCATCCCTGGAGACTGCTCAGCCATAATACACTTCCTCTCAAAGAAGAGTATTTTAGAGCCAGATAAAACTTGTTTGAAATGTATCTGCTGGAAGTGAGTTTATTTGGTGCTTTTTCTCTGGCTGACGTTACAACTCATAGCACAATTTCCATGCTTACACTTGACGCAATCCGTCTCTTGCATGATGATTAATCTTTCCTTCTAAAGCAAATTTATTATGTTTTTAGCCTTCATCTTCTTCACGAAGGCCTTCTCACCAAGTTGCTGATTGCTGAATTGTTCCAGTTTTGCATCTCTCCAATCCATCCAGCTGCCCTGAAACAGGTTATATTTCTTACAGGAGACACTGTGATAAATGTGAGTCTATAGGTCACATTTATCTTTTAAGAAGGCCCAACAGCTCCATAAGCAGGTTCTTGACTGATATGGCACAGGAAAAAAAAAATAGCGTTCAACACAGTTCAAGAGATTCAAAACTCTCAAGACCTGGAAGGAACAAATTTATGGTTTGAGTGTATTTAATTTTTTCTCTGCCTCCAGATACTGTGCCACAAGTTCACTTCAGAGGCTGAGGGGACCACAAGCACCTGTCTCAATCCACCTGCCACATTGCCTGAACCACCAAGCAAAGTGCATTTGCTTTCTTAATGTGCCACCAGGCTTGTAGTGGAAGGTGGATTTTTCTCAATGCTGTCCTACAATGTCAGCACTGCTCATAGCAAGGAGGTTTATGTTACTGATTGAGACTGCAGCACCCCAAGAAAACTCTTTTTTAAGCAAGGTTTCCAGAAATAAGGTACGGTAGAAAGGCTTGTAGAAGAAAATCCCCAGACATCTTAACACATGTGCTTGCCAAAAAGTCTTGGGAGTCCCACAGAGGACACAGATGGCCCCATATGTGATAATAAAACCAAAATGACAAGGAGGAAATTCATGAAAAACCATGGCAGTCATCTCACTTAGAAACACGACCTACACACGGTCCTTCAACACCAGACCTGCGCAGAGATTCTTCTTTTCAGATTTTATGTCTTCTACATTAACACTGGCAAACGGAGCTGCAGGTAAACAAGAGAAGACTGTCCATAGCCACTGCAGCCATGGGAATAATGTTAGCCATATTTTCTTAGGCAGATACGTAAAATGACAACCAATGCTAAGGCAAAATATCCATTTTCCCTATTATGCCCTGGCTCCAAATATACCCATGGTACAAAATATAAGTAGAGCACAGGGTTTGGGACTTTCCCTTCTTCTGCCTTCCCAGCAGATTATGAAATATGAGTATTGTGTTCAGCTCTGGGCCCCCAATTCAAGAAAGATATCGAGGTGCTGGAGTGGGTCCAGAGAAGAGCGACGAAACTGGTGAAGGGACTTGAGCACAAGTCCTATGAAGAGAGGCTGAGGGAGCTGGGGTTGTTTAGCCTGGAGAAGAGGAGGCTCAGGAGTGACCTCATTGCTCTCTACAACTCTCTGAAAGGAAGTTGTAGACAGGTGGCGGTCGATCTCTTCTCCCAGGCAGCCAGCAAGAAAACAAGAGGGCACGAGCTTAGACTCTGCCAGGGAAGGTTTAGGCTGGATATCAGAAAAAAGTTCTTCACAGAACAAGTAATCAGGCATTGGAATGGCCTGCCCAGAGAGGTGGTGGATTCACCATCCCTGGAGGTTTTTAAAATAAGACTGTATGTGGTACTTAGTGCCATGATCATAAGGATGTTGGACAAAGGGTTGGACTTGCTCTTGGAGGTCTCTTCCAACCCAGATGATTCTATGATTCTACGATTCTATGAAAATATTAGATATTAGGAAACATTTCTTCCCTGAAAGTGTTATCAGACATTGGAACGGGATGCTGAGGGAAGTAGTTGAGTCACCATTCCTGGAGGGATATAGAAGATGGGTAGACAAGATGGTCAGGGATATGGTTTAGTAGTAGACAGGTACAGTTGGACCTGATGATCTCAAAGGTCTTTTCCAACCAAATTATTCTATATATCTATGAAATGGCCTTCTCACAAAACACAGTGCATATGGTACTTTTGGTTCATAGTGGTTAAACTTGGTGATTGCTTGCCTTGGACCTTGTGCTGGCATCTCAGACTTTCAAAACATGCAAGATTTAAAAGTATGAATAACAAAGCATAGATTCTTTATCTGCTTTTCCAAGCCTGCAAGCTGCAGTCAAATTGCATTTTGAAGCTTTTTAAAAGCAGTCATCTGTGTTTCACAGTTATCACTGTGAAAACAGGAGCTGTAAGAACAAATATCCTGTATTTGAAATTGAAGATAGAATTGTGATTGTATGAGAGAATATCAGGTGGCACTGCTGATTATTGCTGTGTGAACTAAGCTCATAGAGATAAATTATCAGCAGGATAATATCACCTATTTATAATTCTATTAAAAAATCTAATAGAAAGCACTGCACCTTCCCTCTGGAGATAACCAGCTTGTTAGGAGATGGCCCCTTTCTTTCCTACATATTTATGGCTGCTACCATCTTGCCAGGCTGTTACTAGAGACCTTCTTCGTTCACAATCAGCATCAATTTACGGCTCAGCAAGGGACAATCAGCAAAGGTGGTGCCATCCTTCACCTCCAGCACTCCGAAAAATTGCTTTGGAAATTGAACTGTGCCAAGAACAGCCATGTATTAAAGTACCTGCTGTTAATCTGTACGTTGGCTGCACGCACAGGACTTGATCTCAAGTGAGATGAGCGTCCCCTCTCCTCCTGATGTTTGCAGGAAATGAGGTTAATGAGTGTCCACTGCCTTGAGGACTGTGTTAATGCTCTTCTACAGCTTGTATACACAAAATACCTCCAGTTAACTCCTAAAATAGATGGATCTATGTCTTCATTTCACTGTAGACAGAATACTATTATTTGGATGAAAATAGTAATCCCTGGAATAGTAAAAAACCCACTCATTGACCTGAACTAGTAGGAGCCTCTAACCTTTTCAATTGCCATTGTGCTGCCTATCCAATTCCAATAAGACCTTATCTGCAGATGTGGCTTTCAAACTCCTGTCAAAGATGAGGATGGTAAATATGGTACAGACATAAAAAGTTCACACATGAGCAAAGATAGGTCATAAACTGCTATGGTTTTATACCTGCTCCAGGACAGCTAAGAAATATTTTGATTTCTAGCTCCCGACTTCTAGGAATTTATTGCTGTCCTGTATCTGAAATAAATGTAGCTATTGCATTGATCACCAAATAGGGAAAGTCTTACGGTTAGAGTGGCTGGGCAACATAACAACAGCTTAGAAGAGCTACCAGGGTATTAGGTCTGAGTAAGCAGAGATAGTCAGAGGAAGATCTGGTCCCTTCCTTTTACTAGAGCTCACAGTCTGAATACAGATAAAGCAAACCCATGTTCCATGTGAATGAAAATTTATATCTCTCATAAATCTGCTTCCTGACAAGTTTATTAGAGTAAAAACTAAGAGAATTCCAGTAGATTTTTCCCCCTCCAGTTACTTATGCCAGAAAAAGCCCACCTTTTTTATTTGCTTGCACTCATTTTTATTAAACTATCCATCACAACCTGAATCTAATCTGGTTACCATTTTCCCTGCGTACAAAATAACATCACAGCAAACAGGATTTATAGAGAGACATGGGCCAATATTTCTTTATAGCATCTTCCTAACTTCCAGAAAACAGGAGGAGACATGAAGCCCCACCTGCATTTGCAAGAAATGACAAACCTTTAATATATTGTCACAAGTCTAATGGTGGCTTCTCCAGTGCCTGGATGACTCTGCTAAGCTTGGGATACCTTTTAGGGGATTAGAAAGAATACTAGTTACTAACAAAGGACAAGGGCAATCTTTTCTTTCCAAAGAGAATGGGCCAAATGTTGCATTCATATGATCTGGAGAGGGCTGCTCTGACTTCTATAGATCTACTTCTCCATATTGAATTAGCATTTGTAATATTCTCTTCCCATTGAATAAATGGAGATACTCGCTAATGGTTAAGGCATTAATGCAATAATTACTGGGGGGGTGGGGAATGTATGTGATTCCCTGCAATCTGACTTCTAGCACCAAAAAAAAGAGCCACATGGGAAGTGCCATCTGTTTATTTCATCAACAAGGCACTTGGTATTGTCTTTAATCCATTTCCTTCCTTGAAAGGCGCTGAGATTCATGGTTTCTGACTCACATTTGGGAGCTAGTGTTATTTCCCTGACCAATAATAAACATTCATTTCCAAACTAAACCCATAGAATATAATTTTTTTTCCTGTGTCATCATTTACTTAATTAGGTACCAGCTTAAACAGCTTTTAGCCTTCTTGGTGTTGACCCCCAGTGTACATGTAAAGAGCAACTATATCACCCCCCATCCCAGCCTTCATTTTGCTGGCATAATGAAGCTAACAAAGCTCTTACAGACTCCATTCCTGTAATGGCCTCTTCATTCCTTTGGATACCCCTAAGAGCATTTCTCTGCCCCACTGAGCACTTCCATATTGTGTTTGACCAGGGTTTTTCTCATCAATATTTGTTTCTAACCAGCAGCTTTCTGGCTAATGAGAATTTTCTATTATCAATCCAGGACATAACTTTGCATTTGTGATGCAAAATATTATCTGATTTTTATTGCTCATGGGCTTCAAGATTATCCACTTCCTTCCAAATTGCATCTCAATGGTCTCCTCAGATAGTTCACCACTTCATATATTTACCAAAGCTCATTAGAATCCTCTGCATCTGGGGTATATTTTTTATACTCATTTTATGTATGAAAAGTTGAAAATGACTGATATTTGCAAAACTTCGCTACTGACCTCTCTTTATAACACTATCTGCTCCTGAAGAGATTCTTAAAATTCTCTAGTAATCGCTGCTAGTTTCCCTCTTGACACCAGATCACAGAATTCAGGTACCTGGCTGTATTGCATCTTCTCTGCCTGATTTCTTTTGCAAAACCATAGATCAACC
Organism: Tapera naevia; assembly: GCA_033556795.1. NCBI lineage: Eukaryota > Metazoa > Chordata > Aves > Cuculiformes > Neomorphidae > Tapera > Tapera naevia. The sequence goes on along the minus strand of JAUMJJ010000157.1, from coordinate 5,059,398 downwards.
TGCTCAACAGAGCCTACAGCATTTCACTCTAGAATGAAGATTTACTCAGGTCTCTTGTGACTGGAGAGCTGTAGGAGTACCTTTGGCTAAATGGCAGTAGGAACAATGTTTTCTTTTAATTTGCAGTACTGGTACAGTGCGTGAGTCATAGACTTGTGATTGCTGTTGGGAAAGTGGATGTGATAAAATACTCGGGACTAAGAGATTCTTCATTATATCCTGATGTCAGAATTAAGATTTAAGCTTATTTCTGAAATTCTTTAGTTCAGAAGTGACACTTGTAGTACAGGGATTTTATACTCCCTAAAATTTTGTTTTGCTGATTCGTGAAAACTTGGACTATACTTTTTGATAGTTTTGCTTTCTGCAGTTCATCATAGCTCTATATTTTAGCTGAAAAAGTTGTAACTTATCCAGTTTTCAAGGGGGGAGAGAGGGGAAGAAGGAAGGGGGTACATTTGGAGCTATGGCATTTGTCTTCCCACATAACCATGACATGTGATGGATCCCTGCTTTCCTGGAGATGGCTGAATACCTGCCTGCTGATGAGAAGGAGTGAATGAATTCCTTGCTTTGCTTATGTGCGCAGCTTTTGCTTTAGCCATGAAACTGTCTTTATCTCAACCCATGAGTTTTCTCAATTTTACTCTTCTGATTCTCTCCCCCATCGCATCAGGGAGGGAGCAAGGGAGTGGTTATGTGGGGCTTAGTTGCTGGCTGGGGCTAAACCAGAACACAGCCCCACCTCTTCCTAATTAAGTGCTGCAAATTTGCTGATAGCTGACAAGTTAAGCTGATGTTCTGCTAGTAACTGTTCAGCACTTATGTTTAGCCTGTGCTAAAGGTGATACTAAGTTTCACTCAGTGCAACAGGCTAATAATCACGTGGATGATGCTTTCTCCAAGCAAGCATTTGTGTAATTAGGAGAAATTAAATTAGGCCACATGTCTAACTTGACAAATGAAGAATATTTTGTGTAAAGACATCTGCTATGCAAGTCATTCCACTGCCTGGATGGTAAATATCCTTTTTCTTTCTTTTTAAAGTCACATCTACAAAACACAAAAAAGGCATTTTTTAGACTGGTCTGGGCTACTTTACATCATTTCAGCTAAATTAGAGGGTCATACAAAAGAAATAAAAAGTGTAGCTAATTCTCTCTTTATAGCTCTCTCATAAAGGGAAATAGATGCAGAGGGGCCTTACTGTGAATGACAATTAGCTTCACTAGACTGAATTATTTTTTCAACTTAAACAAAGAAAGCCATGAGGAAGCATAAATTGCAGCCTTGAGGTTGAATCACATTGATATTCGGTGAACATAAGAAATGAGTCTGATGGGCTAGTTAAGGGGCAGGTAGGGGGGCTACATTGTCTTTTGGTTTTCCTAGACAGGCAGCTTCCTTCTGCAGCTCTATCCCATCCTCTTGTTTTAATGCCGGTCCCTTCAGCATCTCCCAGCATTTTAGCTGAGGCAGAGCAGGAGTGAAAGGGAAGATGAGAATAGGGGCAGTGCAGACACGGGCACATCCCAGCCAGTGGGGTCTTGCCATGGTGCCACACAGAACCAGCTACCAGTGTAAATGCCTGCCCAAGTGACTCTACCCCGCCTTGCACACACAGTGATGCCCCCCAGATTATAATACTTCTAGATTTAACACTCTTTCTAGGGGAGCTGCAGAGGTGGTGAAGATTAGCTGGGCTTGCAGCACATTCAGGGGCTAAGGTGCCCTTTCTGGCTCAGCAGAGCTCATCCTCCCTCAATAACAGCTATGCATTCAAAACAGAAAGCAGAGTGGTATGAGTGGCAAGTCACTGGCATCTGACTTATCAGCCTGCAGTTACTTGGATTAGATGCTGACCAGAGGAGAGCACCAACAGTGAGCTGACTGTTCACTTAGGAGCAAACAACAAAGACAAGAAAATGAACAGTTCAGGTAAGAGAAGCAGGTCAAGCCCATATACCTACTTACAGTCAACTCACACACACCTGTGGAGAAGGATTGTCCACTCTCAGAATCTTTCCCCTACTGTGGCAGAGAGCAGGGTTTTGCCACTCTCTCCTGTTGTAAAGGTGATGAGCAGCAAGAAGCCTGGCAGAAATAAATAGAGATCAATCCTCCTTTGGTTTTTCAGGCAGTGCAGCTATTGGCTCTTCCATCAGTGGCCATGTGTCACTCATCCAAACACCATATGTCCTGGAGGAGTTGCATGTGCCAGCCAGTCTTATCAGGATCCTTCACGCCAGCAGCCTCACTCCACTGATTCTCAGCTTCCCAGGAAGCTTGTGTGCAAGGTCTCTGCTGGAGCATCTTTTAATTCTGTGTCTGAGAAAATACCAAGAGCTGAGAAGAAATACAATGCACTTGGTGTTTGCAAAGCCACAGTGGGCAAACACGTGGGCTTGCCACTTATTTCCCTGGGTCCATATGAAGAAGGAAACGTTGATGAGCTTACAGGTGGGAGCAAGTTGCCACCTGAAAGCGCACAGGGAGATAGCAAAAGCTGTGGGGAAGAAGACAGGCTGTCTTTAACTGGACCAGCTGCCCACAGAATATTGTATCTTTCTTATCACCTCCCAGTTCCAGGGCTCTCCTGGTGCTGATGTGGTTTATGATCCTACTCTCACCAAATTATTATTAAAGAGTAGAATATACATAAAAGAGATCAGTAACAGCCCATAGGCAAATACATAGGCTAGAAGAGTGGAATATTACTAAGGCACCGAGAAGCAGCGAATCAAAACAAACCATGTTAGAGAGTATTCACATTACACATCAAAATACTAATGGAGACTTTATTTCAAAGCACATATTCAGATATTCAAGTGACCTAAGGCACTGACAGACCTCTTCTGTGACAATCAAACCTCCCAACAGGCATCAGATTAGGAGCAGACTTACAAAGTTTCTGGAAGCTACGGATGAAACTGTGAAGAAGATATTTTAAAGTAATAGGCCCTAAAAAAGACATATTTGTAGGTGATATTCTAACAATTTTTTCCTCCCACCAGCATACCACTCCTGAATTCATATCCTCAAAACAGAATTAAACTGATTTCAGTTCAAATTAGCACAACCATGGGAGCTGGTTTTCAAGAGTAAGCTCAGCAGTAGAGCTATCTTCCTTGAAAGGAAACACCGTACTGAGCAGCTCAGAACACAGCTGTCCTCCTATTAGCCAGGCAGTTTCCAGCCAGGGAAAGGCCTAGTTCAGACCTGCCCTTGCATCTAAAAGAGCCTCCTAGCTAAGACATCCACTTTAAAAACCTGTCAGCTTCCTCTCTAGAAAGAGAGCATCAGGACCTCAAACAATCCAGAGACAGAGGATGAGAGACATTGTTTGGGCGAGGTATTTATCACACAGCTAATTCCAACCACCTGAACACCCTCAATCGGTTAGATTGGTCTTCAAAATATCTGTACACTCTCATATCTCATTAAAGCAGCCTTTGAACCATGAGGGGCAACCTGACCACTGAAGCAGCAGGGATCTGGTGTCATGCCTATGTTCACTCTGACAAGGAAGGTTCTGAAGACAGAAGAATGCTGTAATGCCCTCCCTTTTCCTGCCTTTTTGCCCAGATTTTGTGAGCTGCTCCCAGGTTTCCCCCATCTAGAAAACCTCACAAGTTTGCACCTTTTGCCAGTTAAGCTTGTCTAGGGCTGCTCTTCTCTTTGAATGCAAATGAAGATGAGGAACAAAATGGCTTTACAGCCCGTGTACAGCAGAGCACAGCTCAGCTGGTGAATGTGAGTCATTGTGGTAACTGTCTTCAGCCACCTACGGTAATCACACTGAAGTGTTTTAAAACATAGAGCTCAGTGTTGGGGTTTTCCCTCATTTGTTTGAAAACCAAAAATATGGAGGCATAACCCCATCCCATACAGCTGCTCCATGAATGAGACCTTTCAGAGGACACTAAGGTTGCCACAAGCTTTCGTTCCCTGTGTGCACGTTGTACAGCTGGACTATGAACCAGCAGAGGTTTGCAGACAAGGCTCAGGGAACCACAGTCATGACTCCAAGCTTTCGTGTTCAAAGGTGTCATGGCAAGTGCTGCTGTAATCCCATTAAAGTGACAGTGCCCATGGGCAGCACAACCAACCCAAGCCCTGGCTGAAGTCCTCTGTTCCTGATGTGTCCCAGTATGGTCTTCCAAATTGGTTCCACCCACAGCATTAACACATCCCAGCTGCTGAGCAGCACTTGCCCACTTGAGGGCTGTTACTGCCAAATACATAGAAAGTCACTGTGGCTGCAAGAAAGTTTGGGAGTTGGGTTGGAAAGGCGGGATGTGAGAAAAGATAGAAGTGAAGGGTATGAATTGGAGAGGTGGCTGTGCAGGGGTACAGTCATGGTGGCAAAAGCCTGGAGTGGAAATCCGTGGGTTTTGAGGGAGAGTGGTGCTGGAGGAGACAAGGAGGGGATCTTGGTTTCTATCGATTTAGGGTTGTAATAATATTTGTATTGTCAGAAGGTTTGAGACTTCCAAGTATAGAGGTGATGTAGCCTTTCAGTTGTGCTTAGGGCTCAGCATTGCATAAGATTAGTTTTGGACACAACTGCATTGGTGCTGCTCAGGAAGAGCGCACGGATGTGACCAGTGGGGTGTGACATTAAATGTGCTCATTTCCAAAAATAACATGTTGGACCCACATATTCATCTCGTAAGTAGTAAGAATTCTGAAGGGCAATCTTTACTCTCAAGGACACTCACACAGGCTGTGGTGTCTTCCTCAGAGACACAGGATAATACCGGCCATTGCAGGGCACTGGCAGGAAAGTCCATGAGGTATTTAAAGCTCAGGGCAGGCGTTTAATTAATAACAGGTTGAGGGAAGTCATTCTCCCCCTCTATGCTGCTCTCATCAGACCTCACCTGGAGGACTATGTTCAATTCTGGAGACCTCAGCACAGGAAGGATGTGAATCTGTTGGAGCGCATCCAGAGGAGGCCATGAAGATTATCAGAGGGATTGAGCACCTCCCTTACGAGGACAGGCTGAGACCTGGGGTTGTTCAGCCTGGAAAACAGAAGGCTGAGGGAAGACCTTATAGCAGCCTTTCAGTACTTTAAAGGGAGCTACAGGAAAGCTGAGGAGGGTCTTCTAAAAAGGGAGTGCAGGGATAGGATGAGGGGGAATATTTTTAATCTGAAAGAGAGGAGATTTAGATTAAATATTGGGAAGATTTCCTTTCCAGTGAGGATGGTGAGGCACTGGCACAGGTTCCCCAGAGAAGCCGTGGCTACCCCATCCCTGGAGATGTTGAAGGCCAGGTTGGATGGGGCTTTGAGCAACCTGATCCCGTGGGAGGTGTCCCTGCCCATGGCAGGGACTGGAACTGGATGATCTTTAAGGTGTCTTCCAATCCAAACCATTCCATTCTATGATAAACCTTAAATGAAATAAGTGTATTTGAGACTCATTAGGAGAATTAACCAGCCCACAGCCATACCAGTGTTTCTGCCAACTCCTTGTGTATGGTAGAATTTTATGTTTATTGAAACAGAACTGCAGCCTGAGCTAGGACAGATGTCACCACTGTAACTGATATGAAGGTAAATTAAATTAATCAATCAAAGGGAAGACTTCAAAAACTTTGGGTAAATGTTTAAGGATCTAGTTCTTCATGGAAAAAAAATAAGCAGCAGCTTGGCTAAAAATGTTTTAATGTTCACATTTTTATGCAAAGAAAAAAAGATTTTTCGCAGGTATGTTCCACAAAGAGGTGAATCATTCAGCACTTCACCAATTGTATCTTTTGAAGGACTGTAGATACTGTTCAACAGCTCTTGTCTGATGGTTCTCAAAAGCCAGTTTTGAAAAACCTTCACCTTTGAACAAGAGCAAATGTTTATTTCAGTTCCCAGTCTCTGGGTTCAGCACTGATCCCACAGTTTAAAGCTGATTTCAAAGAACACTTTGGATAAAACAGTAATGTGATGATAAGGAAACTGGAATGCCCTTTGTGTTGTGCTGACCTCTTCCGTAGCGCATTGCTTGTGTGCACATGGAGGGAGGGACAATTACTGCATGTTCTTGTTATTTACTAATAACATTAACAAAAAAAACCCAAACTATTTGACAAGATCTTTTATTTCTGTGCTCATGAAGAGGTGAAACTGATGGGCTACATCCTACATGACGACCTGGTCAGACAGCACCATTTGTAAGGGCAAAGCGTGTGCAGATCTCAAGGGGAGAGGGAAAGAAAATGCTTCTTTTTTTGCACAGTGTGTGTCCAGTTTGCAAATGTCAGGATAATCCCAGTGGCAGCAAGAGGGAGAACATATTACATTTAGTAACATTTATTTCTGCATTCGGTATCAAGTACATAAGTGCAAATATTCAGAGTCCATAATTAAGTCCATTAGGAACTACAGAGAATGTAATACAAATTGTAATAAATTTAACATGCTGGAACTTTCCAGTTACCATACATGTAAATCAGCCTGTCAATCCCTTACCACAAAAGTACTGGGTTTTGTTTTCATTTTTTTTTTTGAGTTATACAAAACTGATTACCATGAGTACTGATTACTGTTTATTTTATTTGTGCTGGAAAACACTAGAACATCAGTCTACAATCCTATATAGTTAATAAAGATGAATCCAACCAGCAACCCAGTGACGTAGAAGCAATTTTAACTATTGCATCAGTGCACTAAGCAGGAAAGCCCCTAGCCACATGTAACATTAAAAGTTATAGAAGCGATGCCAACAGAAGGAAAAACACTAAAAAAAATAAAATAAAAAAGGTCAATATTATTTAGGCTCTCACCATCATGCACTTTATAAGCAACACAAAAAACCACATCTAGTACACTTTTCTCTTTACTATACTTTAGTGCTTGACACAAGTGATTGCAAATATTCTAAGTGCAGAAGCAGCAGGGGAAAAGCACTGCTTCTGAGTTTTACACTTCTAAGATTATGGTGTTGAGAAAAAAAAGAACGATAAATTTGCAGGAAAGTGTAAGAACAGATCTGCTTTACTCCAGATTCCCCCATTATTCACTACTGTAGTCGGTGAATTCTTGATGTTTGCTTCACTCTGCCTTTCTTTTAGCACCTGGGATTTTAGCTTGAATCCTAGAAATAAAGGAAAAATAGTACAGGTGAGGCAGCAATTCCATTCCAGCAGATCCCCACTTGGAGTCTTGTCCTGGGGTAATCTCTAGCTTGCAACAGGTGGACTACAGTGTAATAAGGAAAAGAGGTGATGCCCATCTATGTGCTCTCACAGGCCTTAGTTATAACTGGCCTGGGTTTTGGTGGTTCATGCAACCATGGGTTATGCTCGCTGATATTCTGCCCCCTTCCTTATTCTACCACGGTCTACTGAAGTTTGAAGAAAGAATTTTCATTGCAGACTTTTAGCCCTGCCCAAGGCTAGTGGTTTTGCAGAAACGCAGAAATATTTTGCTGGAAAGGACATATGGAAACCTTTGAATCAAGTTCCTATGTGAGGTAGGACTACTGCTAAATCAGGTTGCCCAAGGCTTTGTCTTGATACATCTTGGAAACCTCTGGCACCTCCCTGTGTAGCCCACTCCAGTGTTGCCCTAATCTCCTAGTGAAAACGTTTCTCCTGACGTCCAACATCAACCTCCTAGGCTGGATTTATGTTGTTGCTCCTTGTTATAACCTCTGCCACTACTGAGAAGTGTTTGGCTTTATTATCCTGTATCTTCCCATCAAGTACTTACAGGCTGCTATGAAATCACTCCTGAGATCCCTCCTCGCCAGGCCAAACAAGCCCAGTTTCCTCAGCATGTCTTCACGGGTCACTTGCTCTCTGTATCTCAGCATTTTTAACCTCCCATTGGCTACCTGTTATTCAGCCAGCTTTTGCAAACTGCTGAAATCTATGGATCTACTCTCCAGACCAGCCATCATGCTTCAGTAATTCTCCAGTGTTGAGAACTATGATCAGTCCCTCACTGTACCCTTAGGGATCCCACAAAAGCTTTTTATACAGGCAATGCATTAGGAACTAGAGCAGGCTGCATCAAAAATTTCATCCAGGTCTTACATCTGTTCAATAGTGGTTTGAAACACTCAGGATCATAGTGCTTCCATATATTTTCCTTCTGTAATAGCACGGTGTTCTAATTATTATTAACTGTAAAGGACAGGGTTCCTGAATGCAAAAAGCTAGGCTTGGGGTGGTCAGTGGTGAAGGGAGTTAACACATTCCTTCCTGTTTGTCCTGGCCAGGTAAAAGTAAGGACATCAGTCCCTGGTTGGGCTGCTCTGTCCACAGCTCCCTCAAAGGGCAGGAGAAGGGAGAGAAGGGTCACAGCTCTGCCTTAGTCTATGCTCAGCTGATATGGACTGTGTTCTTCCAGAGATCTGCCTTCCCAGGAGCTGAGGAGGACACCATCCATAGGGTATGTTGTCCCTGGGACCACGCAGCTCTTAGACACCCTCTTAGCACCACAGTCTCACAGAAAGAGTTCTGAACAATTCTGCTGAACTCACTTTGCCACAACAGTGTTTATGTGGGTCCTCACGAGTCCCAAGTATTGATCAATCTGTGCCTGCAAAGAACAAAAGGAGACCAATTCAATCAGGCAACAACAAGGCAGAATCAACAAGACACCTGAACCACCCTGTGCAGACAGACTTACCTGGTACTTGTCATATACAACAGGGAGAGTAAACATGGACACCACAGCTGAGGAGAAAAAGAGCACACTGTTATGTTCCTGCTGATCAGATTCCTCCAGAGGAGAGACCTACTTCAATGACAAACACGTATCACGCCAGCTGATCCATCAGGGATCTTTGTGAGAGAAATGAACTTTGCTCAAAACTCCCAAATATGGAATTTCCCATTGCTCTGGGACTAGCAGCTGCGAAACCATAAAATACAAATTAGTTGTAACAGGAGGGATAATGGAATGGGAATCATGAATATTTACTGGAAAGGGAATACAAGTTGATGGTTTAACCATGGGGAAGGCAGAACAAGGGAGGGCTGCTTTGTCTGAGTAAATATCACAAGGGAGTTAAAAACAGATTGTAAGAGAAATGTTGATTTTTACCCATTATCAGAAGAGTCAGGCCATTGAAGAGGGCTCCCACGTAAGTCAGCAGCCACATTAGTACTGCAAACTAAATGAAAGACAGATCATTACATCACCTCCAATGTCAGCAGCAGAATAAATCCGTTCACTTAACTAGCTAATATAATAGAGCATCAGCCTTTTTTGATGTGTAAGGGGAGCTGTTAAGTAAGGCACATCAGGATCCAGGTACTTTTTCTGGCTGTACAAACACCATCTTCTGTCTGGCGGTTCACTGCTTCTCATCTTCTCAGCTGAACTTTCACATATATTTGGGGCTTAATTGTATACATTAAAGTCTCTGCATTGAGCATGGCATAGGCAGATTTCTGCATCCAACTTTGACGATGGCAGGGGTCACCCCACACAGGTCAATCACAGACCCACAGTGATAATCCCAGTGACTGAAAATGTTTTCAATCAGGTATGTTTTTCCAAAACTCTTCAGTAGTTTAGGAGCCTTAACCCATGTGTGCTCTCAATGATTTTCCATTTGCCCTGAAGAACACTTACTTGGATGTAGGGCTGAAAATAAATAACTATCTCAGCAAAGGGGGATAGAAGATCTTTTTCCATAGCAGAAAGTGCCACCGTTAAAGGAAATCCAGATTAACAGAGGTATTAGAGGGGAACACATATTTTGTGAGAAGTCATAGAAAGCATAAAGCAGAGATGCTTCTAGGACTGCAGTGGAGCAAAGCTGTTCCTCCAGCTATTAGAACTCCTCTATTACAGAACAACAAATTCAAATGCAGATTGCCAAATCTCTGAACTGCTGGAAGCAAGCAGCTCGGACATAAAAAAGGAGACCAACTTTTATACTCAGACCTACACAAAGCTAGGTATTGTGATGACACTGTCAACATGGGAAGCAGCACTTTGAAATGTAGTTTGATTGTGTGGAGAGGGGTTAAAAACATTTAAAGTAATCCTACTTTTAAAGAATCCACAAGGTCCTGAACGAGAAAGAGTCTCCTCAGCTCTTTGACTGTGCTGTTCAGGTATAGCTGGAGACAGTCTGTGTATTTCTGAATTTGGTCCTGTGAAAGATTCATTTCCATCTCCAAGTAAGCTCTGCAAGAAGCACAGGTCCAGTTACAAACCCAGGCAGATTCACCTGCTTTTCACACTCGTGCCTGTCTTCCCTGTCACTCTCTCTACCCCAGCCCTCATTTCTTTGCGTTGTTGCAAAATACCCCCCCCTTCCTGTAGGCACAGATGCACCAGCACACACTGTCTTCACTTTGCATGACCCACAGCAGGCTGTGCTGGCAAGGGCTGTTTGCCTCCAGCCTTGCCCTCTCCCCATGCAAAGCCAGGTCTTGATGGGATCTCTCTTTACTCCACCCAAAGAGGGATGCAAATCCTAGCTGGGTGGGGTGCAGGTGGTGTCCCCCAAACTTATGTGCAGCTCTGCAGACACAGCAAGTGACATCTCCTCCACCTGGCAGCCTCTGGAGGAACTGCTGCTGTCTGGCCATGTGTCACCTTTGGCAACAACGCTTCCTTCTCTCTCTCCTCCACCCCCTTTACCTGCCCTGCACCTCTCTCTGAGCAGTGCCCATGTCATGAGCTGCATCTCCAAACCAACCCAAGTGAAACAAAAGGTGCAGCAGCCCAACAAGAATTTTTTTCAGGGTGTGTGTTTGCAGACTAGACCAGTTCCATGGCCTGGTTTACCAACTTATTGGCACAGTGGAGGAGAAAGTATCGCTGCTCTCCAGACCCTATGGAGAGTGGAGAGGGCACTGGCATTGGCACTGGCACCATCACCTAAGGTAATGGATTACCACATTACAGCCAAGCAGTGCTGAAGAAAAGATACAAATAGTTTCCCTCTATGCCCCAAAAAAGTGTGCCCAGAAACCATTCTCTTGCAGAGATACTATATCAGCATTACTTTTAATGAAACTCTTTTTTCTCTGTTTGCCTCAAATTTTCCAGATCTTTTGAGCTCAGTAGAAAAAATTGTATGTTTCAGATGACAGTGACTTTTGTGTTGGTTTCTTTCCTCGCAGGATCTGAGCCAATAGAGCCTCACAGCTCTTGAGACAACAGAAAAACTTATTTCCCCTCTTTTGAGCAAGAAAAGAGTTTCATCCAGTATAGAAGCATGAATTGCCACTGGGAATGGATCCTTTGCAAGACAAACGCCCCCTGGCCATGACTACAAAGCACTCACTTGAAGGGGTGGCCCTCGTCCGTCTTCTGCACAGCCTGTAGGACAGATTTGTAGATTCTGAAGCTAATGGTGGCCGAGAGGCCAGCAAGGGCCAGGTAGGCCACCACGCTGACGACGCTGAACTGGGTCAGGGAGAAGAGCAGCAACAGGAGGCTGCCGAAAACAATCCCTGTCTGCTTGATGTCACGCCAGTACAACAGGTCGATAGCTGGGGAGAGAAGACCAACACGTTAAAGGCAGGAGCTGCAAGGGCATCGAGGATGGCCATCCTGGCCACTGTGATGCTCAGAGTCCTTGCAGGAGGGCAAAGTGAGGAGTGATGCTCCTGCCCACATCAGCATCCACAGGAACTCCCCAACAGCATCAGTGATGTAACTTCAGCATCCAGGGAAATAACAGCCAATGACCTACTTGAAATCCTTGCATTTTGTGTCTGTGTCTGGGTTAGAGAAGATGGATGAATATCTCCAACCACAGCACGGTATGTCTCTTGCAGCAGCAAGGCAAATGCAAGCTGGGGTTTGTGTTGTTGCTGGGGTTGTAGGGAAATTTTTACCCTAACTTGCATCTGGAAACTGATTTTTTCTTTTTTTTTGGTTACAAGTCCAAATGCCAAATGTTTGATCAAAGCATTTTCAAGTTTTGGTTGTTGATAAATCACAAAATGGTAGGGGTTGGAAGGGACCTCTGGAGATCATCCAGTCCAACTCCCTGCTAAAGCATATTCACCTACAGAAGGCTGCACAGGAATGTAAGTGAACGAGAAAGTTTGGGGTTAGCCACAGTAAACCACTTTCCCATTCAAAGTTTTGACAGTATTATTATGTTTTTTCCTAAGATTTGGAAAAGGAAAAGACTCCTGGTTTTACCACTGTTTTATAGTTACATGGGTAGGAAGCCATTTTTCAGATGAGACCTTAAAATACAGAATAAATCCCTTTTGCTACTGCAAATCCAACTTTCTCAGAAATATTTAAAAAAAACCCTGGTTTTGCTTGTTCAATAACTTTTCTTGTCTAGATCCATGGAGTTGTTACTTAGAACAAGGCAAGTGCAGAAAACCATTTAACCAATGTATTTTTTTAACACTGGTAAAGCAGTTAATTTTGACAGCATTTTTCACCCAGTTTGTATAGTTTATTCCAACTCCTCCAGCAATCAATCTTACCATCAGGAACAGCCACTACAGAAGAAAAATTTTATGAAATAATTGCTGAAAATCCAGTCCACAAAAAAAAAAGTGAATCTTTTTTCTTTACACCAATAAGATGGGGGCCTTTATCAGGGAGTGCAGTAATTGGAAAAGGGGGAATGGTTTTAAGCTGAAAGAAAGAGGGGAGATTTCAATTAAACATTAGGAAGAAATTCTTTACTGTGAGGGTGGGGAGGCACTGGCACAGGTTGCCCAGAGTAGTTGTGGGTGCCCCATCCCTGGAGGTGTTCAAGGCCAGGCTGGATGGGGCTTTGAGCAAACTGATCCAGTGGGAGGTGTCCCTGCCCACGGCAGGGGGGCAGAACTGGATGATCTCTAAGGTCCCTTCCGACCCAAACCATTCTATGATTCTATGGTTCTAAGATAATCTGTTTCTGAGAGGACCCTTCATCCAGCCAAAGAGCATGCTCATGACAATCTCAACAAAATAGCTTTAATTTCAAACACTGCACAAGTCCTGAGGAACAGCTTGAGCACACCACCAGCCAAACAGATTCATAGATGCCACCTGTCAAATCATTCGGAACAAAGAGTAAATTCAGAAAAACTGCAATCTGTCCCCCCCCAAAAACACAAATACAGTGAGAAACAAAATTAATCCAGCCTAGTAGTTCTTATCATCTAATCTCTAAAAACTGTGAGTCATCACAGCATGTTTGCCTTGAGTCAATGAGCTACATTACTCATTACTATTACACATATTAGCATTCCTTTTCAAAGTGATGGCTTTGAATGCAAAAATTGCTATTGTGTTACTGAGCATTTTTCTATTCATGCAATATTCACATCCTGCTGTGTTCTTCATCAATATGCACAACAGAAGAGCTTTCACAGTTTTAAGGGTCAACATTCAGCACTGGATGTGTGACTCTGAGCGTGCACGCAAAGATCTATGTGCTGCAGGGAAGCCAAAGGGTGGAGATCTTGGTGGTAAGTGCTGGGGTCCTGGGTGCTACCTTTACAAATGAGAAACCAGGCCAGAATCCTTCCAGATGTATGCCCGGGTCTCCTTCCTGCAGAAACCCAGGGGTATGGACTAGGGAATGCCCCAAAATGCAATTAAAACATAGTCAGAGCGTGGACCTGTGTTGGGAGGTTTAGCAGCAGAGCCAGCTGTATTGATGCAGGCAGCTGGAGCCCCACCAATTATTTACAATGTTGAGGTGCTGGAGTGTGCAAACCATCCTTACAAAATGGCATCCAGAACACAAGTGTGCAGTTTTCACCATTTTTCATACTCTTTTTCAGTCAAGGCACTGTGAAATTCCAGCATAGCAACGGGTGTGCAATTGGACAGGAGGTATTATTCATATCCTGGATATTTTTATGCTTAAAAATTCCCTTGTCAGAGGACAGTATTGGAAATCCATGAAAATTCGTTTGAGATAGTTGAATTTTCTATCACATAGTACCTTCACATTACATGAAATAAGCACAGGTGAGCTGGCTCAGGATGCTGCACTTCTGCTGGAACATGTGTGGAACATCTGCTGATGAAAAAAGGCCACACAGGAGGGAAAATACCACTACCTGGGATGCAGGTAGTAGATCAGCAAAAAATGAGCTGAGCCAAAAAAATACAAAAGCCCATTTCAGTAGAGCTCCCTGAGTTAATGCCAATTGATGATAAGACCCAAAATGAGTAACCAAGCCTTCCCTCTCTTGGTGCTGGAGCATGTCCAGAGAAGAGCAACAAAGCTGGTGACGGGTCTGGAGAGCAAGTCTAAAGAGGAGTGGCTGAGGGAACTGGGGCTGTTTAGTCTGGAGAAGAGGAGGCTGAGGGGAGACCTTAGTGCTCTCTACAGCTCCCTGAAAGGAGGTTGTAGCAAGGTGGGTGTTGGTCTGTTCTCCCAAGTAACAAGTGACAGGATAAGAGGAAATGGCCTCAAGTTGTGTCAGGAGAGGTTTAGACTGGATCTTAGGAAAAATTTCTTTACTGCAAGGCTGGTGAAGCATTGGAAGAGGCTGCCCAGGGCAGTGTTGGAGTTACCATCCCTAGAGGTGTTCAAAAAGCGTGTAGACGTGGTGCTTTGAGATGTAGTTTAATAAACACAGTGGTCTTGGGCTCACGATTGGACATGGGTGACCTTAGAAGTCTTTTCCAACCTTAAAGATTCTGTGATTGTGTAATTCTGCCCCATGTTCCTACATACTGGAAGTGTGCTGTGTTCTCACACAGAGAGATGCCAAACTGCATTTTCTCATTCCCCTCAACAAGGAAGATACAAGATGACTCAAGACAGATGTGAACAGGTGTTTGCACATCCTGAAATTTGCCCCTTTCTACCATGAAATGACTGTGATATTTACTAAGCTGTATCAGGTAAGGAAGGATTTGCCACAACTCAGTGGGATGAAGAGAGGCCAAATAACACAGTTCTGGGGATATATGCATGCAGGAGAGAGGAGATAAAAACACATCTGGCCTCTTTTGCCAGCCAAATGAGACCTAGAAGAGAGGGATCTTGTGCCTTTTAGACCTGAGGCAAAAATTCCCACGTGCATGGAAAATATATGTGCCAACTGCTAGGTGGAAAATCCCAGCACAGAGGAGGGAGATATGAGTTGAATGCCTTTTTTGTGGCTCTCCCAGTGCTCAGGCCCAGCCTAAGGACACAACTTGCCCCTCTACCATCACCTTCCCAGCCTGCAACAGAGGTCAGCTTGGATTTTCAAGGGCAGGAACCAAGGCTGTCTTCTCCTTGTCTGCCTTGCAGGGATGGGAGCTGCAGCCCTGCTGCCATGTCCAGATGTTTGAGCAGGATTTGTTGCTCTTGCAGCCATTCCTCCTCCCCTCCCTTGAGGAGAAGGGGGGGAGCAAAATCATCTTGCAAAAGGCAATGCAGGAGGGAGTTGAACCTTGGGCAGGGAAGCAGGAGATGGAGAGTTCAGAGCTAGAAATCAATGGAGACTTGTGGGGTCCAGCCATGGTCCATGGGCTTCCCTGGAGAAATGACTTTTTTTTGCCGACAGACCTCAGGGATTTGAGCTGTATCAGTTCCCCTGGAATTTAGATGCAACTGAAAACAGCTGCCCTACACATCAGAGTTGTGTTTGCACCTTCATTTGCAGCTTCAGTCACTTCAAAGGCTTTAAAAACTATTTTTGTCCTACATTTCCTTACATAAACAAATCTCTAAAAGTGGGCAGGGGTGCACTGGCTGCAGAATCCCCTCACTGGGACCCTTTGCCTCATTTCCTTGGGGTGCCTTTTTCTCCTGTAAATGTTTACAGCAAAGCAAACTGTCAGACTTGTGTCTGGCATTGCAAATACATACCAAGGGGAAAAGCCCCTTCACCATCAGGTGAGTCCAGGACTTGGTACACCAACCCCCTCGACACCCTATATTTTATTCTGCATGGGAATGAAAATGAAAGATGAGCCTGTCCACCACATTTATATGTCTGCTTTGAGTTTCATCTTATCCTATATCCATATAAAACTGATTGAGACAGCAAGCAGTTCCCTCAGACACTCTCTGACACAATGGGTTTACTGCCCTTCGACAGGTAGTGAAATATAAATGGTGGCCTGAGTCTTTGATGAAGGGTAGCTGCCTCTTCACTCCTGTGTCCCTCCAGAGCATGAGTTAATGACATAATAATTAAGTGCGTCAATCCGCTGGGAAAGAATAAGAAGCCCTAGTGTGGTGGAGGGTCCTGCAAATGCTGGGGGTGTTGCAGCCAACCTGGGTGTGTGCACAGTGCTGCCCAGACCTGACTACAATGGCTTGGTTCTGAGCAATGCACACTGAATATGGATGAAGCAGGAGGCTGGTGCCACGTGAGCCTGTTGATATGTGATCCGCATGCAATCGGACAGCGGGTCAGACTGTCTGGCTAAGCAGGATACACATCTGAGAGCCAAAATGCCAACTTCAAACCACCTAAGGACTGCAGCGAGGGTTTGCAAACAGGGTCTTAGAAAACAGGCACTGAAAATAGCCTCAGCTTCACTGAGGTTTGGATTCCTTCTGTTTCAAAAATCCCAACTGAAAAATCCTGACTATGCCTATTAAGATGCAGAAGCTGTTCAGTTGTAGCTTTCCACGATCTCCCTTTAGCCTCCTGGAAGGAGGGAAGCAGTGTCAGTCACTTTGCACTCTTTCCAGTGCAACACACCAGAGCTCTGGCTCATTTGTGGAGGTATGAAAGGACTCTGGGTTTTGCCAGAACTGGCTCAGACTTGAAAGTATCTGTATTTCTTAAGGAGGACTCTCCAGCCATCTCTAAGACCGCACTGCTGCAGGGCACTGCAACTGCCTTTGAAGAATTTTTCTGGAGAAGCATGGGCAGATAAGCTATTAATCTGAAAGTATCAACCTGCCCATGTTTTTTAAGTGACAGCAGAACTTGTAAAATGTTGCTGAAGTAGCCTTCAATTTGAAAGAGTTTTCAACGATGCCAAATCAATGTCTCAGCTATAGAATCATAGAATGCTTTGGGTTTGAAGGGACCTTAAAGATCACGCAGGTCCAACCACTCTGCCATGGGGAGGGACATCTCCCACTGGATCAGGTTGCTCAAAGCCTCATCCAACGTGGCCTTGAACACCTCCAGGGATGGCACATCCATGACTTCTCTGGGCAACCTGTGCCCAGTGCCTCACCACCCTCACAGGAAAGCACTCATTCCCAATATCTAATCTAAATCTCCCCTCTTTCAACTTAAAACCATTACCCCTTGTGCTGTCATTGCACTCCCTGATAAAGAGCTCCTCCCTAGCTTGCCTGGAGCCCCTTTCAGTACTAGGAGGCTGCTCTAAGGTCTCCCCGCAGCCTTGTCTTCTCCAGGCTGAACAATCACAAGTCTGATCTCAATAACTTAACGGGAGTCCTCTGTCTGGGGCCAAAGCTAAAAACTCTATGATACAAGCAACAACTTGTGAGTATGTGGTAAATCCCCATGTTTGCAAGGCAAGGTAAAAGCAGCCTCACTAATATAGGTAATGGCAGCAGCATGCAGTGCATGTGCCAGCAAGGAACTGCTCCTGAGCACAGGGTCTGTAAGGTCTCACAGCTTTCATCATGGCTTTCAGCAGAAAATGTTTCTGCTTCTCAATATTTGGCATCAAAAAAGTCAGAAGACAGATCGGTGGGGCTGGAAAGGGCAATTCTGGAGGCAAGGAGTGAATGACTTGAGACAGCCAAAGTGGACTAAGTAGTGGTGTTCCTGAATCCATTCTCCTTGGGACCTGGTGGAAACATGATGACTGGGCTCTGGGAGTTTGTGTGTTTCCCCCAAATGTGGTGTTGGGCATCTGCAGCCCAAGGCTCCCAGAAGAGATCCCAGAGGGAGAATAAATATCCAAACCAACTTGTAGATAAAACATCCTCTAACCTTCAGACTCCTGCATGGCTATGTTTTTGAAATACACTTTTAAAGAGAAATGGGGATCTTTCCATTCCATGTCTCAAAGAAAACATTTTAAGATTAAAATTAATGCAGATCAACTGAGCACAGACTGGACAATTCACATCTTCCACAGCTTCTCTTTCCCTTCCTCTGAAACCATCTGTTCTCTCCTTCTCACTTTGCAAGTATTTCCTCAACTGCAACAAAGATATGGAAAATGAGCATGCATCAAGCAGCAGTTACATGGAAGTTATACAAAGAGTGGTGCAAAAGCCTTGTATCCAGCCTTCAAATGAGGCCCACAGGCCTTGATCATCAAATAAAGGGTTATATCGTCTTCGGCATCCTAATAACAACTTTGGACGTGATCAAACTGCCCTCCCCACAATGCAGGTCCCATGGAGCCTCCTGAGGAGGTAAAATCAATGAGTTGTATAGCTTCATCCCCAATGTCTTATCAGTATTAATGAGAAGTGAGAAAAACCTGTTTACACACAGCCTTTAATTTTGTATGCAGTGTAATACCGGGACTTCATAAATATAAATGACTTCATAAGTAATTTCTCAGACCTACTCAGGGTGAAAAGATCTGGAAACCTCATTCAAGAAGGACAGTCTTGTTTATAGCATTGTCAATATATCAACAATATTTGACAATAGATGCAATGAAACAGAGGTCAATATTGCTCACACTCAAGGAATTCCAATTTTCAGCTTTAACCACAAGGCTGCAAGATCAGTGTTTCCCTTTTCTCTCCAGTGAAGGATCCAAGGTGGTCATTGCTTCCCTCCCCACAACAGATCTGATTCAAACGCAATACAGATGGATACACCATTTAATGAGCAGTCTGGTGCCTTCAAAAGACTGCTGTGCTTAACAGCCAAGCCAAGACAGAATATCTGTGCTGATTCACGAGGTGTCTCCTTACCCCTTCTCTCCAGCCTTGAGGGATCTCTCTGTACTTCTTCTATCTCCTGCACACACTTTGTTCATTAACTTCTCGTCCTCAATTCAGCTTTTTATCACTGTCATCCATATGTCCCAAGACTCAAGTGAGAGTTCAGATTGTCTTGCTCCCCAAACTCTGATGAGAGAAGACCTTGAGCAGGAATAGGACCAGGGAAAAGGAAAGTCTTGATACAGGATGCCCTACAGGTTATATCCTACCCCACCTGCAAGGTCAAGATGTGACCAACAAAGTATTGATTGGTTGCCTTATGCGAGGCATCAGAGTGGGCTGGGGTAGACAGAAAAAGATTGGCAATAAAAAAACCACCGCTACAACCATGCTGTACACAAGGCTTTTGTTGTTACTATCATCATCATCACCACCACCATCTTGTCAACATCATCGTTATCATTGTTGTTGTTGCTACAGGTATTGTTATTGGTATCAATATTATTGTTGGTATTATCATCACCATCATCATTTTCACAAGAGATGCTTTAAGACCAGGATCTAACATAGTAGCAGGAGAAAGCCTGCTAATTCTATCCAAACCTTAGAAAATCTGCCTATTTTCAAAATGAATGGCTCAGACCTATGTAATTTCTGAGAATTAGATATGACATGGAGAGAATATCCCTTCTGACATCAAAAAGCTCACCAAAACTCACTTCCCAGAGGCCTTTAAAGCAGTCTTGGAGGGCTGTTGCCTTCAGCTATTGCCCCATCATCACCCACTTTCTAGGGTTTAAAATACTCTTCAGGGAATAGCTTAAAATAATCTTACTTTGGGGGAATTTTCTCCTTGTTCTGGCAATGAAAGAATATTGCCCAGCTATTCTTAAAAGAAAAGAGAAGTCCATTCAGGCACAGCACAGGAGGTGTGCAGAGCACGTTTTGGCAGAGCTATTGAAATCTCACTGATTTTTGATACCACCCAGGACAAGGTGCTCATGGGGATGGGTGGCAGTCAAACAGGGTGAAGCTTGTCTAAGAGTGTTGGTCCTTTGACTTTAAGCTCTTCATCTTGAAGCCGTATCTCCACCAACAGGAACGTGCTTGAGGAAGGATTGACACAACTTCTGCAGCAGCGAAAGAAAAAAAATAAAAGCGAATCTCAAAGTAGAAAAATTCAACAAATTTCATCCAAATTTCACAGGAAATCAGCTGTGAAATGAGGAAGCCAATTCCTTACAAGTTAGTGTAGGTCTGCAAATCTATCAGCTAAATTGGTTACATCAGATGATGACTCGGTCCCAAGATTTTAGTTCTACCAAGGTCCAACATAAGAACCAACTACTGGGATAGATCTTCAGCTGCTGAAAAGAGGGAGAGCTGATCTGAGCAACAAGTGGACCCCAGCTGAGGGTTCAGCCCACAATATTTTCAGGAAATCAGTGAAGGTACCAACTGGCTGCAGTGGTATGATCATGATAATAATTGCAATTAGACAGACTTCAGAACAGTCAATGAGATTATAGACTAATATTATTGCTATCAAATTTCTTTATCAGTCTTAAAGTGGGGAATGTTGTCACAAATAGCTGCACACCTTCTCAGCACCCTCTGGAATCCAACTGATATATCAATCAAGAAGGAAGGTGGTTCTCTGGAAACAGCTGCCAATAAAGTGCTTCTCAATAACTCCAATCCCAGTGGAGTTATGTCAGCTAGATGGATTTCATGAAGGCTGCAGTCCTTTTCCACGTTAATTTATAATATGGATAATATTTAGGATTGTTTCTATGATCACTTCACAGGCCTCTTTCTCTGGATCTTTCAGACTTTCTTCTTTAACAAGTCTTGTAGGAGGTTTAAACTGTAGGAAAAGGTGTGTCACTTATGACCATCCAAGAGCTGGTATGCAGCAGAAAGAGGGGGAAAGGGAATACTCATGGGGACCAGTGTACTGAAAATCAAATCACTCCACCAAGTTGGGGTGCAAAGACCTTCCTAATCCAGAGAAACCTCTCCAGCAAGGCATGGGGACAAGTCCAGCCAAGCTGGGCCCAGGCCTTGGGGGAAGTGCAGAGACCTGCTCCACCACTGAACCTGGAGGCACACCCCTCATCCCGCAGCTTCCCTCTGGGAACTGCGCACTGCGACGCGTCACGCAGCTGGCACTGGCTATCTGTTGTTACACCAAGGCCAGCATCAACCGCTCTGCCTGGTCGGAGACATTTCTCCACACGCTCATGCATTATTCATGGTTCCATCCCAGTCTACTTCAAATCCATCACCTTCCACAGCGAAAGATGACTTAGGTGTCGAACTCAGCTGGAATTCCTCAAAGCCACCTATGATAAAATTCTGAAGGAATTGTGTGCCCGGTGGGGGCAAATTACTCTCCCGCTCCCCCAGGGGGGTGTATCATGATCTCCCACTTGTACCTGCAGGATGGATGGATAAAACACATTCCAATATTTCTAAACACATGCAGCAGCATAAATTGCTTCATTGCAAGGAAAATAATATGTTGATTCAGTGGGGCAAAGCCAAAGCTTCACCTACTCTCCCTGCAGCTTCTAAAGATCCCCACCCAATTTTACACCAATTAAAAGTACCAAAAGGTCAAACCAATGATACAGCTAGGTGCAGGCTTGATTGTTTCATTAATTAAAACTTACATTATTCTCAATTTTCTTTTTCCATCATTTCAGTAAAAACATGCTCTGTGTTTACTGAGGTTTGTGTCTGCATCTATTATGTTCACAGACATATTCCAGAGTTTTCAGAGATGAACCATAATTCCATCGATAATGAAGCCTAGCAAAATCATATAATCATTAAGGTTGGAAAAGACCTCTAAGATCATCAAGTCCAACAGTCAGCCCAACACCACCGTGCCTACTAAACCAACTAAACTAAATTATAAAATGCAGGTTTATATGAAGTTGATATTCTGAGTCAA
Source organism: Tapera naevia (assembly GCA_033556795.1). Classification (NCBI taxonomy): domain Eukaryota; kingdom Metazoa; phylum Chordata; class Aves; order Cuculiformes; family Neomorphidae; genus Tapera; species Tapera naevia. The sequence goes on along the minus strand of JAUMJJ010000157.1, from coordinate 5,037,714 downwards.
GACAGACACTACATGAATAATAGATATTAAGAGAATCAATGAATCAAGTCTTTAGTCTCCATTCTTCTGAATTTTAAATTCCTTCTGTTTTATCTGAGACCGATCAAAGAATTTTGCCGACAGAAAAAATATTCTAAGACTATTTCATGTTTTTTGCAAGATCATTTTTGAGTCATAAAGTACCACCCAAGAAAAAGAAAAATATATGCAAACGATGTGGAAGTGAGGCAAGTGATTTATTTTATCTGCGCTGATTTTTTCAGATCTGTTGGGTTTTTTCAAATCAGCATGGGACATGTGTCATTTAATTTTCAGCATATCTACTTCTTGGTTTCAAAAACAAAAGCACAGAAGGAGAGAACGCCTGTTATTATTATTTATGAATAATTAAATGATAGCAGCATGTCCTTTGTTATTCCCTCCTTTTCTAAATTAATGAATAAATATTATTTGTTCTGATAAAGAGGTTAAATAGTTAGTTTGTCTCTAAATACAGGTGGTTCAGCAATCTGACTCAGCAAATAAATGTTTTTATAAGGATCATCAAAATATCGAGCCTTTTTGTAAACAAAACAAACAAAACCCCCAAATCTCACCTAACAAGAAAGTTTATCTGCAAAGCTCAGAAGATAAGACCCTGAAGTTTGGTTGTGGCTCTCCCATAAAAGCTCAACGAATCCTGCAATCCTATGGAAAACCCTAGCCATTGATCAAGGCATGGAAAGCCAGAGCTGCTGCAGGGTTGCATTTAACAGGTGCATCTGTTCACTTTCCAGCGACCCATCTTCCTTAAAAAAACTTCACAGACTGTAAAACAATCAGGCACTGAATTAAGATTGAAAAACATCAAGCTCTCTAGAGAGAAGCATCTGTCTGAAAGATCTGCCCCTCCCCTCTTCTCCCCAAAAAACACTTCAGGAAGGTTTCCTGGTTTCTGTTACATCGTGCTGCATTTATGAAACTATGCCTGTAAGCATCCTGGACCCTTTAATGAGATGATGCTTGACTTTGTTGAGAGTGTAAACATCATCTACTGTCTATTCAGAGTAAACATGTACCTTAAAATTAAAAACCACATTCAAACAAAGCCTGTCCAAAGCAGACAGCAGCCTGCCCGGAAGAATCAGCCGCTAGCTTTTCTCCCTCTAATCTGCCCACTGAGCAGCGTCACAGAGAATGTCTTTTATCAAAACAAAGGCTGGATGCTGGCTGGGAAGTGTGAAGCCGACTAAAAATGGCTGAAAAGCTGTCCGAGGCACCCGGGAAGGCAGCCAGCCCCACCCAGCGCAGACAGCAACCTGCTCAAAATAAGCTGAAAATAAGCCCAAAAGGGAGATGCTATTGTTCCCCTCGCCCACTCAGCAGCAAGACAAAAGCATCACAATATTTTGCCCCCAAATAGCTCAGTGGAGTGCTTGAAAGCACCGCAGGGATTAATTTTAATTTTTTTTTTAGCAATCCTACAGCAAATTACGAAGTGGGTGGCGATGTCACGGCCACCTCGGTGCTATCGCACTTCTTGCCGAAGCTGCGTTTTCTTTGTGTCGACGCTAGGCTAAACCCTCACTATGGGTGTGTCCACGGGCAGGATGCACCGAGACGCCCGGTGCAACTGCCTGGAACCCTAGCAAGCCCAAGCAGGCACAAATTCACCATCACCCAGCTTTCCTAAAGCCCGAAATATATGAAATTACGCCAGCAGCGGCTCGACGGAGAGAGTCAGGGATGAGAAATGATACACTAACGGCAAGGGAGGATGCTTTGGGGATGAGCTGTGGAAAAGACAGTGCTGTATCCTGGATGCTCTCAGGGGGAGGCAGCTGGAGATGCAAGAAATATATTCAAAGAACAGAATTAAGGGCTAATCAATCTTTCTTTCTTAAATTACCCCCAAAGGAAAGTTTCACGGGGAAGGAGGGAAAACAGCATGCAAAGGCCCACAGGTGAACAATGAAAAATGGATGGATCCTGCCTTTGCCTCCTCCAACATGCAGTCCTTCTAGCATGCAACACTAGAATAGATATAATACCCTGACATTTCCAGTTGCTCCAAAGACAGTCCATCTTGGTGGAATCAGCACTGGCTTGCATCTCGGAAGGCTGAGGAATTGCGGGTCCTTTCGTCGGAGGCACTGCGTTACCAGTCAGGCATTCCCGAGCATGGGTGGGTTAGCGGGTATCGCTCCCGTCTCCCCGCTCGGCTCTGGACTGATGCTGTAAGCAGCACAGGCGGAGGGGGGAGGGCATATTGTACGCGCTGCGGTCTCCACTGCAGCAAATCAGCAGTGTGATGTGGTTGCCCTAGGGAGCAGGCTCCTTTGAAAAGGGGATGCGGTCCCCTTTCAAATCAAAAGCTTGGGCTCGGCAGCTTAGCCTCCTAAGCCATTGAAATGGTTAAGGCAACCTGATGGCAAAGAAATAAAAACAAATCGGGTGTGGGTGGAGGGGGGGTGGGGGTGAGCAGTGTTTCCTATGGTTGTGACTATTCGTGTTCCAGAAATTTCTTGAGAGTGATGAAATCGGGTGTTTTCTTCATTTTTTTTTCGTGAGAGCTAAATTTCCCACTACCTTTCCAGGTTTTGCTGCCCCTTTCTCCTCTGCCTGTATGGGTGAGGTTGAGGAGCAACCAGGAGAAAACCACAGTCAGGATCCAACACCAACAGAGCAACACTCATTTTGCTATTTTTTTCAGGACTATTCCAGAAACAAAGTAAAACAGCGGAGTACGCACATCACTGGGGATCACCCTTCTCCCCCTGCAGGCACAGGGTTATCCCTATGGTCCCCCAGCCCCTCACACCCAGCACTGCTACATCAGGATGCTGAGCATCACAAGCTGCACCCAGTTTGAGGTGTGTGAGGATGTGAGTGCTGCATAATCAGGATTTGAAATGCAAGAGTGCAGGTATATAGGATAATTTATGAAAAAGGAAGTGCTCTCAGTACTAACTGTGAGCCCAGTAATGGCTGAATTTTAATGCCAGCCTTGACACTCCTCTGGGTGAGACATTGCCCTTGCCTCAGTTTCCCTGTCACTAAACTATTATAGGTAACCTCGCAGAGATATCACAGTTAAGCAATGGCCACATGGTGCTTGTTAAATATTGAGAAAGAAAACGCTTTACATCCACCCAACCTATTTGCCTTTTCACATCTGGGGGAGTGGGATGGTTATGAATCACAAAGGAATTCCCCAAAAAGTCACCTCATTTCACTGGAGAGTGACCTGAGATACAGCATATCAGACTTGGTCCAGTTGTCACTGACAGAACGATCCCAACTGAGGTCCTCCCAGCTCGGAGGTTGTATTTCATCTTTTACATCATGCTGGTTTATTGTTGCCATGTTATATTGAGTTTAGCATTTTTATATGGAAACAGACACCAGCACAGATACAGTGGGTCACATACACACCAGCACTGGGCATAGAGTTTGAATAGAGTTTGCTCTCTTGGCTCCAACACAAACAGTCTTTCCTGCCTGAGTTACCAGTGATCTCCAACTGGCAGTAGTAGGTCACTTATCCTTCCCTCAGGTAACTCCTCTCATAGAAGAAAGCCAAAATTGAAGGAGAATATTCACCACTGTGTGATCTTGACCTTTACCTAGGAAACTCTGCTGGGATTACGGAGGCCAACAGCTATTGTTCATTTTTCAAAACCATCTTTGAAATCCCCTAAAAGACGTGCTCTAGGCTTGAATCCAACACCTTCAGTCCTCTAACAGAGAAATGATTAACTAATTGGTGCAGAACTGACTTCAATTGTCATTGCATAGAGTAAGAATAAATCATCTACAAACAATACTACAAGTCTTGATTTTGTATTCTTCCTGACTTTGTTATAAAAAGGAAGAAACAGGCTGGCAAGGTATGATTCCTCACCAAGGACTGACTGGTTTAGACCCTTTGCCAGAGCAGAAAATATCCCTATTGATACATTTCGCCCTGCACACTGTGTGCAGCTGTGCGATAGGGTTCCCAGCATCAACTCGTACTAAGAGGTATTTATTATACAAACAGTGTATATAACACACAGCCATCATTCACACAAAAGTCCTAAATCCTGGAGTCTCTAAAAAAATGCCAAAGAGACCTTAGACTTAGTGAAACTCATGGCTATTGAGCTTGTACCACCAGCAACACAGCAATGACAAGGCACAAAATCTCTGTTTAGTCTCGCTGTAACCTACATTTCTCAATCAGATATAAAAGATAAATTCCCTTTGGACAGAGGAGGGGTCCATGCACATTTCTCATCCCAGTGTTGTATGGAAATAGAGATGATTTCTCCTTTTCCCTCATTGTTGGCAAGGATTTTTCTTGCCCCAGATTTCAGGTCTCCATCCCTTTCCCCAGTCTACCAAAATGAACCATACCATCAGTTTTCCTGCTTAAATTCTTACTTGCCTTTGGAAAAGTGTCTCTTCAGACCCGGTCCATGTGATTGGACTGTCCCACACTACTTCCAGAGCAATTTTAATTCATGGGCACCGGCATCCACCACTTTGCCACCAGAAACAAGAACAATGCATTTGTGCCAGAGGCAGAAGAGAACGGGAACTGTGAGATGAAGATACTTAGAAAACGTGAATGGGCTAAGAAGGTCTTCCAGCATGCACTCACTTATCCCAGGAGCCGAATCAGCTGAGGGGCCTCAGCAATGCCTGGCATTATCGCTGTGTCTGTCTGCACAGACTTGCACAAAAAGTTTAACAAGCTCCCCACTAGCACTGGGTGCACACAGGACTAAAATGGTGATTGGTAAAACATGCATTTCTACAATGAGAATTTAAATTATGCTTTCAGTAAGTAGTCACCCAGAATTAGGAGCAAGCAGTTTGTGGTCCTGACTGAGGGTGAGAAATACTTCTACGCAGCAGAACTACGCCAGGACAACCAACTAAACATTTATTGAGCAGACTGGAAGGCACAAATAAGCACAACACTGCCTTAGAAGGGTGAGGCAGGCACAGGTCAGAGATCTCAGCATCAACTGCAGGATACTGCAGAGTCAGAGAGGAGTTTTCCTGTGATCCTGAACAGAAGCAGGATCAAAAGCAGTTAAGTGGAATCTGCTTCCATTCCCTTCAGAGCACTGTTCCTGGGAAGCCTCCTTCTGTCACAGGATGTTACTGAAATGATTACAGATCTTTAGTGAGGTCACCTAAAGCTTGATGTTAATGGCATAGCCACAAGACAAGCGGGCTCATCGGTATTTGCCTGTTAAGTAGTTCTCCTGGACATAATGACTCATGTATGTAGGATGTACAGGGTAAGAACTGAGTACAATAAAAGTACCTGGTGGCTTTCAGCCCATCCTAACCTCCCACCTCTAGCCAAGTGAACATGAGCAGAGTATTGCTGTCTGCCTCATTTCTTTCCATCTCTCCACTCCAGCAGGGATTGCAGGAATAGGTGCAGGCTGCAGCTCAGCAAAGAACACAGGCACCTTGCCATGGTGTGTGGGCCACCAGGGTTGTGCTGCTTTCAGGGACACAAGAAGCCCCATGTCATGACTAGCTCTCTTCCCAGGTCCTCCCACTTCCATGGTGACCCATGCTGCTTGTGAGCTCTGATGAGGTCAGAGTTAGCAATCATAGAATCAAAAATGGTTTGGGTCATAAAGGATCTTTACAGGTCACCTAGTCCACACCCCCTGCAGCGAGCAGGGTCATTTTCAACTCAATCAGAGCCTCATCCAATCTGACCTTGAGTGTTTCCAGGGATGGGATATCCACAATTGCTCTGGGCCACCTGTGCCAGTGTTTCACCAAATTCATTGTAGAAAAAACCCTTACATCTAGTCTAAATCTCTCCTCTTCTACATTAAAACCATCATCCCTTTTCATATTGCAAAAGGATCTGCTAAAAAGACTGTCCCCATCATTCTTGTTGGCCCCCTTTAAGTACTGAAAGGTCGCAAAAAGGTGTCCTTGGAGCCTTCTTTTCTCCAGGCTGAACAAGTCTGACTCTCTCAGCCTTTTCTCATAGGACAGGGTGCTCAGTCCCTCCAATCATCTTTGTGATCTCCTCAGGACCTGCTCAAACTGGTCCACATCTTTCCTGTGCTGAAGGCTCCAGAACTGGACACAATACTTCAGGTGGGGTCTCAACTGGGCAGAGTAGAGGGGCAGAATCCCCTCCCTTGCCCTGCTGGCCATGCTACTTTTGATATGGCCCCAGATGGGGTTGGCCTTCTGGGCTGTGAGCGAACATTGCTGGCTCATGTCCAGCTTTTCACCCACCAGTAGCCCCTAGTCCCTCCTTCACAGGGCTGCTCTCAATTACATCATCCCCCAGCCTGGAGGCTGCCCTGACTCAGATGCGGGACCTTGCACTTGGCCTTGTTGAACTTCAAGAGGTTTCCAGGGGCCCACTTATTGAGCTTCTCCAGGTCCCTCTGGATGACATCCCATCCCTAAGGCATGTCAACCACACCACTCAGCTTGACGTTGTTTGCAAACTCGCCTCTATTTCATTCATGGAGATATTAAATAGCACTGGTCTCAGTACAGACCCTTGAGGGACACTGCTTGTCACTGATCTCCATCCAGACACTGAGCTATTGACCTCTACCCTCTGGATAAGACTATCCAACCAATTCCTCATCCACCAAACAGCCCATTCATCAAATCCATATCTCTCCAATTTAGAGAGAAGGATGTTGTAGGAGACTGTGTCAAAGGCTTTACAGAAGGTCAGATAGTTTACATCCATAGCTCTCCCCTTGTCCTCTGATGCGGTCACTCCACCACAGAAAGCAGTTAGATTGGTCAGGCAGAACTTGCCCTTCATGAAGCCATGCTGGCTGGCTGAAGCCACCTCCCTGTCCTCCATGTGCTTTAGCACAGCTTCTAGGAGGATCTGTTCCATGATCTCCCCAGGCACGGAGGTGAGGCTGAAAGGTCAATAGTTCCCAGGGTCCTCCTTTCTATCCTTTTGTAAAAATGACTGCAAGGTCGCCCTTTTTCCAGCCACCATGGACTTCAACTTACTGCCATGACTTTCCAAGTATCACAGAGAATGGCTTGGCAACTACATCAGCAATATTTAAAGGTTTTTAGGTAAGTAAATTGATTTGACATAAGGGTCCATAAGTGCTCAGAAGTACCTACTGTTCTACTGCAGGAAGGATCACACATGGCCCTCAACTTCAGGGCTGTTCCTCAACAATCCTGCTGGAGGGCAGGGTGGAAATCAGCAACTATTTAATGATAACAAATTCAAAGATAGAGTTGAAACCGTTGCCAATTCTGCTCTAAGTGCAGTGACTTTGAAGGCACTTTGGACTGATTTGTTTTTCAGAACAGTGCTCTGCATCACTCCGTGTCAAGCACTGTGGGACACATTGAGGGCAGCTCCAGATCTGCAATGTGGTGCTGTAAAATCCTGACATTTAGCACTTTAGGAGAACAATAGCATTAAGGGAGATCATTGGGTTTTTCTTCTAAGCTAATTTGTTCTTAGCATTAGCAACAAAAATAGAGAGGATGCTATTTTAAAAGTTGCATTAATACGTCTCGAAGCTCTAAAGTGCAACAGGGAATTTTTGCCTGAGTACTCCAAGCCAAGGGCAGCCAGCAATTACATTTTTGTGAGGAGGCTGTCAATAGCAGAAGGATGGGCCAAAGCTTGGCTCTGCTCTCATCCTTACCATTGCCTTGCACTCATTCTTGCACAACACATTTTCTGGGCTGCAAAATCACTCAGAGGTAGCTCCAATGAAAACGCCATGAGCTGGGAGATCCTGACAGCTATTTATCGTCCATCACTACGCACAGTCCGGGTGGCATGTAGACAGCTCAGTCCTTGCTGTCTTTTGCCCTGGGTCTTTGATGTTTTCTCTTAGGAGATTAATTACTTTTTTCCTCAGGTCTTTAGACCACAAAAGAACCAATAGGCTGATAAAAAAAAGACAACAAGGTATTATACTGGTGCAGTTTTAAGTCTGGGGCCCAGCACTCACGACAAAAGAAACCCCAGGCACCAGCATGTCACATCCTCAAATTTCTTCTAGAAGTCTTGAAATACCTGGGTTTATGAAGGTTTTTAAAATGATCCGTCAGGGACAAGTACTGTGTTTTGAGATGTGTTGCTAAGCTTCTGCCCAGCTGCCTCTTTTTCACTTTCTGCTCAGCAGAACTGTTTTTCACGCCCATTTTTGCTCAAAGCCTGAGATTATCATAAGGTCTTTGGCAACAACCATGTGATGTGAGTCAAATGAGTGGGTGAAAGAATCAGGTGAGACATACTTTGCACTTGTTTTCCTCCCCAAGAACAAGGTGGTCTTTCTCTGAATCCCAGTAAATGAGCCATTGCTGGGGGAAATCCTTAGATTTGACACTATCGATAAAAATACAATTTTCCATTTCAGTTTTTGAACTACTAAATGTACAGTCCCTCAGCAAACCCAGCACAGCTCCTCCTCACCAGCCATCCCAGAGACAGCTGATGCTTCTGCAGTGCCATTTGAGCTCACTGACTACCGCAGACAGCAGCACCTCTAACACATAAGAAACAATTTTTATTTACTCCTGGTTCTTCAGCGGTGGATAATTTCTCTTGTTTCTTTAATGTTATTTTTGATCATTGAGGATCATAGAAATGAAGGCTCTATTCCTGCCATTGACCTAGAAAAGTCTTTTGATTCTTTCCAGTGGGACTATTTTTTTCAGTTGCTGGGAACCTTAAAATCAGATGTTTCTCTCCTCTGAGGGAGGCACTTGGTTCATCTTCATTCCTCCTTTAAGATTTTACCCAGTGAAGCTGATGAGACCCTAAAGCTCTGCTGACCTACTGCATTCCCCCATTTTGGCAGGCTCTTACGGTGCTTGCAGCCTACTCCCATTTTCAAGCCTTTTAAGCCTGTGCTGCTAAATTTTCCTGTCTTACAGCATGGCTGGTGCTGCAGCTGTCATTACTAATTCCATTTCATTAACTGATCTTCCTAATGGACTGGAAGACAAAAGGGAAGACAGCCCTGAGACCATAGTGTGGCTGGGCCTCAGGAGATCTCTGTTCATCGTCGCGTCTGCCATAGGCTTCCTACGTGACCTTGGGAATCATCTCTCACAGGACTCTGGGTCTGCTTGGTCTATTTAAATTTGGGGCATCTTCTGCTTTTTAAGCTTTTTTTTGCTGCAGCACCCAGCACAACATCTGCTGCTCTAGTAAAGGAGCCTCACTCCTTTTTGCAGGCTGGTGTAACTGGCTGTCGTTCTTGGCCTAGTGTAGAGCAAGCAAGATTGTAAAGATGAATTGGGATTGCATTGCTCTTGGGAATGGTGAAATCCTGCCTAGTGCTGTGGATGACGCTGGGAGACAGAGGAGCCACCTCTGTGGCCAAGCATGCCCAGAAGAAATGAAGGAGACACAATAATAGCAAATTCTTGAAGCAAGGTCTGGCAGCTGGTGCCCAGGCCGGAGGCCTGGACTTTGCCACATTGGTGTGCCACAAGCCACCAGAGACCCTGTCCCTGCCTGGGCGAGGTCCTGGGAGCAGAGAAGGTGCGCCCGGAGCAGCTCATCATGCTGGCTTTCCCCCTGCACTGATGGCAACCTGCAGGGCAAGACATAGGCCCTGTGAGCTGCTTTACAGTTAAGAGGCAGAAATAAGAGTGTGAGCAGGGACCACGCCAGTATCAGCACACAGGAACATGGCCCAGTGGTGCACCAAGTGAGCCATGCCATGCCAGCCCTGCCATGAGCCCGGGCAAAGTGCCACACCAACACAGCTCTGCAGCAGAACAGCACTGGACAGTCCTGCCCTTTTCTCCTCTGCACATCCTGGGCTGAGGCAGCTCCAGTGCAGCCCCCAGGAAAGATGTGCCCACAGAAAAGCCCCTAAGCTTGCTTTCAGCTTATAGGGGCTGCCCCTCACTCCTGCTCTCCTGGGATCAGGTCCAAGTTTTCAAACTCCAGGCATCGACTCACGGGCTGGGATACTCAGTTCACATTCAAAATGCAACTACAAATTGTGCAAACGCGAGTACAAATTAAACTGACAGTCTGCGGGCGGAGACTCAGGAGACTGGAGCTACTTCTGTAGCAGTGCCACAAGCCTCTAATTCAGGCTGGGCTTCTCACAGCCAGCCAGGGCTGCTTGCAAATGGTCTCTGGTTCGCAGCGTTCCTGCTGGCTCCTCTGCTCCAGTACCCAGCTCAAATCAGATGGGAAAAAGAAGGCACAGAGCGAGTTACTGCAGAGCAGGTCCATTTCCCCAGCCCCCATTCCAAAACAAAAGGCATATTCTTTGGGGAAGGGAGTCACCGAGCTGGCCCTGAGCTGCTCACCGCTCTGCTTTGAGCATCTCAGCAGGGACATCTTTGCATCCCCCACCATAGCCCCACTGTGTGGCGGAGCCAGGAGGACAAGTGCATTAAGGGTGGAGGTGTGCACATGCTGTGGCCATACACACACCAGCTCAGTCCACACACAATTGTCATGGCAACCCCAGCTTTCCCAAGAAAACAGCAACAGATCACTAGTTCACCACTGGATGCAACAGCCACAACGCAAGACACCTGGGTACCAAACCACTCTCTGCAAAGGAAGGGATGGCACTTGCTGAGCCACAGCTCTCAATCAGTCTCAGACTAGGAAGTCAGCTGCCAATATGGAAAAAATCTTGGCTTATGTTGCAGAGGCAAGGGGACAAGTCAGGAGAAGGAGGTTAGAAAGGAGCTGTTCCTGTCCTGAGCATCTGCAAAGATGATGGAGGGGGCAGAGAGTGTGGCTGCTTATTGCAGCAATATTACCAGTGCTGTGTGGTTCAAAGGGGCTGATGAATGAGGAGCCCGGTAGTACTGACCAAGGGAAAAAAAAAACAACAAAAGGAGAAATGAAGGGCATAAAAGAGCAGTGTATGATACAGGAATGTCAGTGCAAAGCTGTGGGAGAGGGAAAGCAAAGAGAAAATATGAGCAGGGATCTTGTGAGAGCCAATGAGAGCACTGACTTGAGAAATGCTGTGGACAGTGAAGCAGCACTCTGATTTTTAAATGTTATTATGAGCCTCTAGGGTAATTAGAAGAATTAGATCAGGAAATGATGTGCCTGAAGTGTTGCCTGGAAAGTGGTCAGAGTTGTGTTTGCTGGGGAAATGAGCAGGGAAAATGGTTTTGTGGGGCATTTTAGGACATCGGCTGGAAGAAAAGCTACACAGAAAAGCAGTTGTAGTTTGAGTACTAGGGGGCTGGCCCTGCCCTGGCACATTCCCTCTTGGGGCAGAAGAAAGAGGAACAATGGATCATATGTATATATCTTATGGAAAATATTACAAGCAAGGTCAAGTAAGCTTCCAGCATCAAATCAGCAAAATATGCAATGAAAATCCACACCCTGGAGCCAGCTCATTAGGAACTAAATATCAATCATCCCTAGAATTAAGTATCTTCTGCATACAGATGCAAAATGAGGAAGAAGAGGAAAAAATAATGCAGAATGCAGCTAAACCCACTGGATTTGTGGAAATCGGTTTCTTTCTGAAAAACAGATTCCATGTCTGAGTATCTCAATACCATGTAGCCTCTCTCCCCCTCTCTGCACACTATGAGAAAGTCCTGATTTGGATGCTGATGTCGAGTATCTGAGAAAAGGCAATTTCATTTCCCATTCTCAAGGCCAAAGGATTAAAGACAGATCAGAAAACAACTATTTCACATTTAGAAAACCAAACTAAAAAGGCCTAAGAAATTCAGATTTCCCTGATGATATCATTAAACACCATAAGCTACGTTTTCCTGATGGCTTCTTCAAAGAAATGATAACCCTCTACTCTGAGATGAGCACAAATATATATAATAATAGGAGCTACAGAGTGAACTGGAATATATATATGTAAAGCTGAATCATTTGCCATCTTTATTAACTAACAAACAGCATGAAAGTTTGCTAGACAAACCTGAACAAAGGAGAATGTTTTCCTTATATCGCAGTACATTTAACCACTCTGCTTCAATAATGGATAGCACATGGCTATAGCAGTGACTTCAGAGTAACAGTGTAGATTTACAGAGGTACAGAAATAGCCCTTATCCCAGAGCACTGCACGTGAACAGTGCAAGGTGGAAGGATAGCATACTAGATTTCCTGCATAAATAGTGAATTCCCTTGCAACAGCTTTGCCTTTTGCAGAAAATGAGGAATCTCAAAGAGAACAGTAAAATAGGACTGGGCAAGCATTGCAGAAGGTCTGCTGGGATTTCTGAAGTGCTTTCCCTAAGTGTTTCACTCCTTGCAAACATTTAACTATGTGGGCTTTGCTGAAGCTCCCTGACTGAGACAGGTACCACCAAATACCACTTTGTACTGTAAAAGATACCTCATTCTTAATAAAAGCATCCAGAGACCAAAAGCACCATGTCCTTGTGTCCCATCTAAGGCACTTGCATTTCATATCCCAGATACTTAAAATTAATTTCTGGCAAATGAATCAGAGATAAAACATAATGGCATGACATTAATTTTAAATTATGATAAATTCAAGAAAACCACAATCTTTACATGTTCAAACAAATCAAAATGCAAACCCCAAAATCAAGTGCAATATTTTGGTTTGCGTGAAACTCATCTTTCACAGATAGAGCAGATGGGATCAGCTGTTGCTGAAACACAGGCAGGTCTCCAAGTCCTGCTCATCCACAGCACCCGTGGGTCCAGCTGCAGAAACCTCAGCCTCTGAGTACCCACAGCTTGAAGCTAGAATTCCTTCTGAAGAGAGGGACTTTGGGGTGCAGGTGGATGAGAAGCTCAACGTGACCTGGCAATGTGCACTCGCAGCCCAGAAAACAACCACGTCCTGGGCTGCATCAGAAGAAATGTCAGCAGCACGGTGAGGGAGGGGATTCTGCTCCTCTGCTCTGGTGAGACCTCACTTGGAGTCCTGCATGCAGTTCTGGAATCCTCCACACAGGAAGGACATGGATCTGTTGGAGCAAGTCCAGAGCAGGCCACAAAGATGATCTGAGGGCTGGAGAACCTCCCACAGCAGCACAGGCTGAGAGAGTTGGGCTTATTCAGCCTGGAGAAGAGAAAGCTAAGGGAGACCTTAGAGCAGAATTCCAATACTTGAAGGGGTCTATAGGAAAGCAGGGGAGGGGTTCCTTATAGGACAAAGGGGAACAGATTTGAGCTGAAGGAAGGCAGATTTAGATTTGATATTAGGAAGAAGTTTCTCCTGTGAGCATGGTGAGACACTGGCACAGCTTGCCTAGAGAAGCTGTGGCTGCCCCATCCTGAAGGTGTTCAAGGCCAGGTAGGATGAGGATTTGAGAAACCTGATCCAGTGGGAGGTGTCCCTGCCCATGGCAGGACGGTTGGAACTGGGTAATCTTTAAAATCTCTTCTGACCCCAACCATTCTATGATTCTATGATAGATTAGGCTGTCTAATACTGAGGGCCAGAAGAGAAGGTATTGTACTTCATTTTGGAAACAGCAGCTCTTACACTTTCCAAAATACTTGCTTTTCAACTCTGCTTTTTTTTTTCTCTTTTTTTTCTCCAGGTTGCTTGACATTTAAAGCGATCAAAGTTTTTCATGAATCACAGCTTCCAAGTTTCAGATAAATATAGCCACACTGCTCTGCATTTGTTTGTTTTCCTCAGGTTGCAAACCTGCAGTTGAGACCTACTTATTTTGAAGCAGGGAGAGCTTCGGCTTGTCACCATGTGCTTAAGCAACCGGCGAGGAGCACAGCCCTGCGTGTAGGGAGCAGCTCCGCACCGCAACATAGGGTCCAATCCTGTTCCAGTGACTTGGAGCAAACTCACCAGCATCCCTCGCGCTGGCTCGAGGAGTCAGAGCAACCCTGGAGCTGACACAAAACAAAAGGAGGCGTGATACACAGAGACAGGCTGGTTAGAGGGTTGCACAGAGGGGATGATGGACATGGCCATGGCTGAGCATTCTGACGTGCCCAGCCCACACTGACACACAGGGGGACAACCCTGAGCCCTTTGAGACAGGGTGAAGCTGAGGGGAGACCTTAAAGCGCCTTCCACTACATTAAAGGGGGCTGCAGGAAAGCTGGGGAGGGGCTCTTTATCAGGGAATGCAATGATAGAATGAGGAGGAACGGTTTTAAGCTGAAAGAGGGAGATTTATATTAGATATTAGGAATAAATGTTTTCTGTGAGTGTGGTGAGGCACTGGAACACGCTGCCCAGAGAAGCCATGGATGCCCCATCCCTGGAGGTGTTTACGGCCAGGTTGGATGAGGCTTTGAGCAATCATATCCAGTGGGAGGTGTCCCTGCCCATGGCAGGGAGCTTGGAACTGGATGATTTTAAGGTCCCCTCTGGCCCAAACCATTCTATGATTCTATGATTCTACAGACTAAAGCACACGCAAGAGCAAGAAGGTCCTGTCTTCCACTCCCTTGCCCACCCACACATAAACACTTAGCCCAGTACAATTTATTTTGTCCTCCCCATTAGCTGGGAAATAAATGTGGCAATTACTTTGCACATCAAGTGTCAGAACCCTTTGGCACATTTCCCTGAAGCTAAATAATTAATGAAGGGCTCTGATTAGCATGAAGCTTGTGGAATCATCAGACAGTGTGGAGTGACATTTATTTTTACCTCTTAATGCCTGACATGGGGTTTTGTTAAGAGGCCATGGATGGATGGGCTTCCTGGCAGCTGAAATGGGAGGCTGTCCTGCAGCTGCAAGGGCATGGCTTGGTGTTTATTTTGGAAAAGAAGGTTTCTGCCCTGCTTTATCCTTAGGCTGCCACAGACAGAAGCAGCCTTCAAAATTTACACTTTTCAAGTGATGGAGGATAAAATACACTTGTTTTCCATGCAGGAAAGACATCCTGCATAAGTAGCACCCACCAACTCATTCAAAGGGGCTTTTTTCCTCCTCACCAACAAACAAGAGTCAAGTAAAAGATACTGGGTGTGTGGCTGCCAGGGTGAGGCTCAGATCCTGCAAACTAGACCACCACAGCACAATCTGGCTCCTGCAGCAGGATCAGATCCCATGGAATCATGGGTCATCAGCAGTGGGTTTCCAGTCTGGTCTCTGGCAGCAGGGCAAGTTGGTGTCCCTGCAGGGTATGAGCCCTTCTAGCGAGAAACCTTTCCATGATAGACGTAGGAAGAGCTGGTGGCTGTCACTTAAGATACATTTTCTCCTAGAAGTTCTTTCTTTCTGAATCAATTCCCCATGCAAAGCATGCCAGCCATCCAAAATGCTGTGTTGAGCCCTGCCTATACCATGCAGGTCTGCAGGAGTCTAAGAGTTGGTCTGAAGAATAGTCTTTGTCTTAACATCACAATCAGGGACTTGGAGGAATACCAAGAAGCAAACACCCTGAAAGAAATAACTGTGTGGTACAGGGACCTGTTGACTGCAAGTAACAACCGAGATAAGGCTGTGTAACTGCTGTCCAGAAGATGGATTTCACCTGCTGCCTTAGCCAAATTTGCAAAACCCTCCCAAAACCACCCCTACAGGGCCTCCACAGTTAAGTTTTGGCGAGTGAAGTGAGAACCTGTTTGAAGGTGGAGATTGGCAACAATCTATGGGACAGAGGAGTAACAAGGTGTGTTGCTTGGCATAAAGGATGGCCCCCTTAGGCACCGAGCTTGGAAGATTTTCCCCACTATGGATCATGACACAGAAGGACGGACGGGACGCTGCCTTCCTTTCCTGTCATTCTTACTGTCTTCACATGCTGTTTTACAGGCAAAACAGTAAAGTTACACAGTTTGATTGAAGCATAACCCCTGGCATGTTCACCTTCGTTTTTTGTACTTCGATATCACAGTAAACAAACCATCACAAGTCCACCGAGTGGACCGTGACAATGAGCTGTCGTCCGTTCCACAGCCTGTCCTCGTTTTGCCCTACAACTGTAAATAATCTGTTATTTCACCACGGCCTAGGGAGGAGAGAGGCTGCCCAATGGATACATGGAGTTATTACATGAAGAAATTGGGTATCTTTGGGGTTCTGAAGTGTTGAGGAGGGTATGATCCTCATCTCTCCAGGGAGGAGATGAAGGTAAAACAAATGGATAACATTAAATCTGAACCCTCCTGACCCCAAACGCCACAGTCATGACACCAAGGTCCAAAACAAATGGCCCCTGTCATTCTTCATTTCACCACTGAGCAGCAAAGGAGAGCATTCTAGTGCTCAGGAAGGATGCTTTCAACCCTGCAGCTCACCCGGAGCTTTGCACAAACAGGAGGTAAAGGTCTCCTTACAAGGAAAAGCAAATATTCTGGAAATCACGTACTTTAAGTCTATGCCTGGTTTTGTCTCATCCAACATGTGTTTCCATGGAAGCAGAGGAGGGAGCGGGCAGCCTGCGGCAGCAAATCACAGATATCTCACTGCCTGCTCCTGAGTGAAGAGACAAATGGATCATTAAAAATAAAGCAAAACTGAAATTTAAAAAAAATTCCTTTCATAATAGATAGCTGATATTTAGTGCTGCAAGGTTGTTTTTAGAGACCGAGGTCTGAGCACATCACAGCTGAATGAAAATGAACTTGGCCTCCTTCTCAGAGGAAATGAAGTATATGCTGAATAAAATAATTTTTATTCTTTTGTTGATCGCACCGGTGTAGTGATTGTGTGAGCACAGAGAATGGCAGTGCAGCACACAAAGGGAGTTACATAAACAGATTAAAATGATGTTTTCAGTGGTTTGGAGGAGTGTATTGCAGAGAGAGACAAAAACAAGGATGGTTTAGGAAATATGGATTGTTTAGGAAAACGGAAGGTTTATCTGTTGATCCAAACCTCGTTCTAGTCTCAGGAGTGAGTCTTCTGCAGTCATAAACATGAGACAACAGTGTGCCCTGGCAGCCAAGAAGGCCAACAGTGTCCTGGGGTGCATCCAGCAGGACATTGTCAGCCGGTCGAGGGTAGGGATTGTCCCAACCCCCTCCACACTGGTGTGGCCCCACCTCGAGTACTGGGTGCAGTTTTGGGTGCCATAGGATAAAAAGGATCTAAAGCTACTGGAGAGTGTCCAGAGGAGGCCACAAAGTTGGTGAACGGTTTAGAGAGGAAGTCGTATGAGGAGCAGCTGAAGTAACTTGGTCTGTTCAGCCTGGAGAAGAGGAGACCAAGGGGAGACCTCACTGCAGTCTACAGCTTGGGGGAGAGTAGGAGCAAGGAGCTGACCTCTTCTCTCTGGGGACCAATGGTAGCACCCAAGGGAATGGCAGGAACATGTGTTAGGGAGGTTTAGGTTGGGTATCAGGAAAAGGTTCCTCTCTCAGAGGGTGCTGAAGCACTGGAACTGCTCCCCAGGGAAGCAGTCACAGCTCCAAGCTTGACAATATTCCAGAAGCATTTGGACAACATCATCAGACCCACAGTGTGAATGTTGGGGTTGTCCTATGTAGGGACAGGAATTGGACTCAATGATCCTTGTAGGTTCCTTCCAACTCAGGACATTCTGTGATTCTATGATTCAGTCAGTCTGTCTGTCAGTCAGTCGCTCTTACTAATATGTCCTATGAACAGAAACTTTTTTTTTACTATAACCACAAAGTTTCTCTGGCCTTAAATGAGCATCCTGAGGCATTCAAACAAAAAATCCACTTGCTAACAGCTTGAAAGCATCTTACAAATACATCTCCTTGCTGCTAAGCCAGGTACATTTCACTGGGAGTAATTATCATGTATCCTCAGGTAAGATCTGCCTCTTCCCCAAAATCTTGCACTCGGTAACTTGAACACAGCCACTCCACACAGCTGCTCTTGAGCAACTGAGTGGGATCTACCCCATTCTCTTGCATCAGCTCCCAGCAAGGTAGCAGGGCTGATAGATGTGCAGCCATTATGTGAGCAAATGCAAAATGTCCTTCTTGCACTTACCCCTCGCAGAAGAATATGTATCTCTTTTTCAGCAGCCTGCCTTCTCCCAAAAGGCAGTAGAATTTCTCACCAATAGATTCTTTTTTTGTTTCTTGACTACTGGGCAAGAAAAATAAGGCACACTTACAAAAACTGCCACTTAGAAAATAGAGTTGCAGACTCTACTGAGTTAAAAATCCAGAGTTTTCAGTGCTTGTGAGATTTCCTCCCCACAGCTCTGTGTAATAGATTTGAAGCTGTTCTCTAGAGCTGCCTGAATGCAGAATTTCTGAATACTGTGATCAATACTGTATTGATTAACGATAGCTGTGATCTAATGACAGCTCTGCGTGCATCTATTACTGAAGTTTAGTAGATAGCTTTCAGGGGCACAGCAGTAAAAACTGAAAGAATGGCTCAAATCAGCTTGAGTTCGTTATACACTACATCCAAACAGGGAAATAAGTGATCCATTGGGGAAAACCACGAGATTTAGCTTGGACCAGGATGGACCCTATTTCCAGAGCCTGCAAAGTTCCCAGACAACTCTATACCAGCAAATCCCAATTAGCAAATGGAGGATCACCAAATGTATCATTCTTGCCTTTTCTAGCCTGTGAAATTCATTGCTAAAGCGGGGGTTCAAGCCAGCAAACCAAAATAGGGCAGGGCCCTGCAAACACCTTTATGTACAGGTTGGAGGCAAAGTCTGTGGTAGTGTGGGGTCCCAGCATCCCAGCAGGACTTGTAGGAAGTAGGGAAGCACTAGTTTGGTTTTCATCTCTGGTTAGTGCTTGGTTTCTTTCTTCATCCCACCCACGAGAATTGCCTGATGGTACTGGTTTGTGCCATGAACTGTGAAAATCCAGGATTTCTTCTCTCTTAAAAATGCGGACATCAATTCATAATAGTGATTTGTGCTATTGATGAGCCAGCCATTGAGTGTCCACTGGGCCCAATGGCCTGAAGGTGAAAGGATCCTGTATCCCACTCCCAACCTTAAGTCCATGAAGACAAGGTTCTGCAAGTTTTAATACATGTAACTCGGCAAAGGAAGAACAATGCACCTAAATTCTTGGACCAAGTTGGAATGAACTGGAAGGAGAATAGAAAACTAGTGCAGATGACTTTGGAGGATACAGGAAATGGATTTGCTACCAGTCAGTGCAGGATATTGATCTGCAGAGTTACACAGCAGCACATGCTGGACAGGAAGCATCCGAAACGCATCAGAAATTGGCTGAGGGAAAGGAAAAAAGCTGTCAATAAAATCAAGCAGTGTGGCAAAGAGAGGAGGAAGGAGGAGGCTAACAGGGCAGCCAGTGCTGGAGCCATGGGTGTTTACCTCGTGCTGTGTATCAGTGACCTTGAGAGTGATGCCATTATCTAACGATGCCAAATTGTAGGAGGCACAGAACAAATTAATTACAAATGGGAGATTAGGCTTACGGTCTGATAAGCAGCTCACGGAGTTCAATGAAGAGAAGTTTTAATGAGATTAAGTGACAAAGCCATCACTTAGAAGGAAGCATTAAACAGACTACAGACAAGGAGAAAGAACTGGGGGCGAAGACAGAGAGCTATTAAAACCATCTGTGTTATTAAAAGAAGAGTAAATAGGGCCTGTGCCTCACAGGGAGAAATGGAGATGACAGAAAAGCGTGCTGGCACCGCTGGTGGGAACTCTTCCCTCAAACATATCATACACAGCATCTGAGTCAGGTTCAGGAGGATATCGATGGAGCGCAGCAAGGGAAACCCAGAACACATTTAGGACCAACACAAGGAGCAAAGCACTGGCTGGTCTGGTACGAATTACTGCAAGAAAGAGCCCTGAGATGAGGTCCAGGAAGCCTGGGTTTCAAGCGGATGGCAATGGGTTGGAGCTGGCTTGGTGGAGAAGACTTTTGCCTTGGCCCACTTCAAGAGCAAATGCAGCAGGGCACTGGATAGTAGCACTCAAGGAAATAAATAGGCTAGCAGTAAAGATTTCAGGCTAAGAAGGGCAGCTCTTAAATAATAAGAGCTACTGCTAATGATAAATAATTAAAGCAGACGATTTGGTCCTCCAGCCCTTACGTAGTTCCGTTCCTCTAATGTACAGCAGAAGCATCATTTATAGTATGTGGCAGGAGGAATCACGCACTCGCACGGACTGGCTGTGCTTCAGATCCTACCAAACCCACTGCATCTTTCTCCGTAAGCTATATTTAAAGCCGACATCAAATATAATGGGAACAGGAGCAGATTTGAATCAGACTGATGAGAGACCTGGGGTGGTAAAGACAACCCAGCCCAGTAGCTCTCTGGAGGCTACAGACGGGAGATAACAGCCCTTGTCCAACATACCTACAAGTAATGGGCCAAAACAATCCCTTGAAAAAGAGGAGAGACTCATTTCATCTTTCAACAGAACCGGGCAGACTTCTGCATGTCTATTTTATAAAGCAAATATTGGACATGTTTCCTCATCTTTTCTTTTTGTGACGGGACAGGTGCAGTCAGGGCACATGGGGTTGATTGATGTTGCTGGGCACATAGTGACCCACCAGCACAAGTTTACCAATTCTTATTTCTCAAATGAATCTGAGGAGGGAAAAGGTTTGGGAATAAAGCAAAGCAGACCCCAGCTTCCTCGGTGTTCTCCCTTGCCTGTCCACCCAAAGGATAACACTGTGGTGAGAGGATCAGGGGACTGAAAAAAGGCTTGGGCCCCAGGCAAAGCAGGGCTGACCCTCAGTCACCACCAAATGGTGGAATTTCCTGGTTTCATGCGTTAAACAAGCCTCCTTAGACTGAAATTCATCCAGCAAACTCTCCAAGACCTTACTGCATGTTCTTGTATCAACTAACAAAAGATCCTGATCTTCACTGGGTCTCCAGGCACTACAACTAAAATAAAATCTAAAAGCAATAATCAGCGCAGAACTTTCTTTTTCCTTATGAAATCAGGGAGCAATTTGTGTGTGTTAAGAAACACATCTAGCATTACAGCCTTTCAAAGTCATCTGCTATTCCCCTGACTTCTCTCGCAATGCAGATTATCCCAATGGGGATCCCTGGACGCTCTGATACACAATTCCAATAAATATTTACATCCTCTCTCTTCCTATTTTGGTTTGAAACATGCTGAAATGATGCACAGGGGATGGATGATTTCAACCTCATCCCCTCCTGCCTTTTAACCAAACCAGCAGCAGTTTGGTTCAGGGTCCAGAGGAGGTAAGGGCCTGCCTGCAGCTGGGCCCAGAACTCCTCTAAGAAACCCACTAGGAGCAGAGCAACACAGTGAGCACTGGTAAGAAGCCTCATGCATAGCTCTATTAAATGCAATTTGACTATGAGTTAACCACTTTTATCCCATGAACACGACAGCCTAAGTGAGCCCTCTTTGAGCTCTGCTGGGCACTGTGGCTGTGAGGTGATGATCCCCTCTTGCGCTGGGATGCCTCCCAAGGATCCTTCTTGAAGCAATGAGATCTTTTACCAACAACAGATCACTGGTGAGCCTACTTTGAACCCTCCATGGACAGCAACTGGACTGCATGCTAGGCAATCCTCCTCTTTAACACAGATCAGTTGTATAGCTTAAACAAGTAAAATTTTAAATAGAATAAATCATTTAGAGTTATAACATTGTGTGATTTATTATGCTCTTTGCTTAGCTTTCTTAGTACGAGTAGCAAGACTAGCTTGGAAGCACTAAGCCACAAGCTAGGAATTTCCAGTTATAAACTTTCCCAGTGCATACAACCTGTTCAGTCAAAACAGGGCCTCCAGAATACGTGAAAAACAGGAAGACACAGAGGCGTCAATGATACAGACCATCAGCACCAACTGCACCAAGATGAGATAACAAACTGTCTGAAAGACAGTAAAGGAATCCAATGAGGAATGAAAAGAATGCAGATCCATAATTACTACTGGACTGAACAATTGTGTGAGGGATGGGTAAGTAGTCTGTAAAGGTATCATTGCCCAGGGATTTCTTAGATCATGTCAGCCCTCTTTGTGCAGTTGGTCTCTCTCCCAAGAGTTGACTGTGTTGCTGTATCCTTCTATTAGATTATCTGATGATGAGATTCTGTTTTGCAAAAGCTCAGATTCTAACTTTGGCATGAAATAACACGGGACACCCAGAGGGGAGAATACAATGCCTGTGAATCTGCTTATTGAAACCTGGGATTTGAACTCTGCAGCAAACTCATGCCGGGTGCCCAGACAGGAATGGGAGTGAGTTGGGGTCAGCATTATGGAACTTTTAGCTGTGCACATATAACCCTTTGGCTATAAGCACATATAACCCAATTTCCCCTCATATATTTCCTCCATGCAGTAATAGCGCGCCCTTATCATTGAACTCGATTAAGTCTCACCTTTATTTAAATACAAGTTTTATCTATAAACTTGTTCACAACAATGCCTCAGTATTTTTCAGACTCCTCACTTTGGTCACCAAAAGTGAAATCCTGCAGGAGTGACAGTCAAAAACAGGTTGCATTTTCACCTTTCTGGAAAGCGTTAAACCCCTGCAGTTAAATCTTGTTTGAAAACAAGTGTACAAAATCCAAGTGTGTGGCAGAAACTGATTCAGTGATTTGATTTTCAAATCTCTTTTCCCTTCAGTGGGGATTACCCAAGATGAGTTAACAAAGACAGACTCTCCCTGTTTCTTAGTGCCTGTCACTGGGGAAGGGAGAACCAATCCTGGGAAAGCACAAACCTTGGTGGTTTAGGATGTACATACTTTGTGCATGCTTCCTTGTTTGTACCTCATTTTCCCAAGCCAGTGCTGATAGGGATGAGATGGTAACATGGCCCATATGCCTGGTCACACCTGGCTTGTCCTCAATGTGAGATCTTGAGGAAACACAAGCACAGCCTGAGGGGGAACTGTGGGTCCTTCCAACAAGTCTATCCTGAGTGATGGGGACCAGGACCTCAGAGCTCACTACAGCATCTCCCAGTAGGGCAATGGATCAGTTATGAACACCAACGGTCACAATTATTTTGCAGCCTTTACTGGAAGTGGATGAGGTGGTCTTTCCCCCTAGGTATGAGTGTGGCTCAGCTCTGGTGGAGATGGCATAGTGGCTTGGTTTGCTTTTGTCTTTGGATACGGGAAGGAACACTGGACTATGCAGGACTCCCAAAAAACCAAGGACATGGTACTTGGATGCAGCTGAGCACAGCTGGGCATGCTGATGTTGGCTTTGCAAAGGCTCAGACAGTTCCTGTGTGTGTTTCTGCTGCATGATTGTCCTCTTGCTTTCTCTGCAAAACGCCCATTCAGCAGCACTGAGAATTCTCTCTACTGAGCATCACAGAGCAGGCAGGAGGTGATGGGAAGGTTTAGGTACAGAATTACACATATAGGTATGATACATATCTATGCCTGACTCAGATCCATGAATAGAAACTGATCTGAACTCCACCCAAAAGCAAAATTTCCATCCGCATAAATCCTATAAATCTCAGCTACCAGCATTTCCAAATCGGAACAACAACAGGAGCTCAAGCCAAGTGCTCTGAATATTTTCTTCCAGAACACCCAGGAGAGCTCAGCTATACGTAGCAGAGCCATTTATGTGGTGTTTGAGGCAACATTTCTAGTCTTAGAAGACACAGAGGTGCCAGGAAACAATTCTGCTCCCCACGGAGGACTCAAACCACTGCATTGCCAGGCTTGTGAGCTCATAGTTACCACATTGATCTTTTCAGCCCTCACTACATAGCAGCAAGCATGCATTAGAAGGATGGCTACTGCTCATCCCAGATACTTATTGTAGCACAGCAAATACTGCAAAGGTTGTCCCTGAAAAGAGGGTCAAAATTTAATTATGCTAAAGGCAAGGCTTCAGCTCCTTCCTTTCCCTCAGAACACGGTGGTGTAATGCAGAACAGTTTGATGAGACATTGGTTCCCTGTTTCTATGGGATCTGAAGTGGAGGGAAGAGGTGGGGATGCCTGCAGAAAGCTGCTCATATTGGTCAGGGAAAGGAACTCTCACCTGGAGAAAAAGCACTGGGGGAAGACATTGCAAAGCTTGTGGCTGAGTTTTAATCAGGGATGCACGAACAGAAGAAAGCAAGATAAAAGGGATAAGACTGCACGTTCTCCAGAAAAATGTGGTGGAGAGAGGTTAATCCTTCAGACTTCATGGCTCTACCTGCGATATCATAGTTGCCCCATCAATGCTTCTGGCCCTAAACAGCTGCCTGCTGGCTATTCCCTGCTCTTCACAATACCTCCCTTCAAAGAAGAGGTCTCCCATCAAAAACTGAACTGACCTGGGCCTACAAGCACCATCAAAGTCACACTTGTGTGCATAGCCTAAACAGTCACTCTCTCCTTTACAAAAGGCTTGCACCTAGCACCAACTGACATTTAAGTGGTGGGATCCCAGGCCAGATCCTCTGTGAAATCTGTGACACTGGGACATTTGGCTGACATGTCCTTTGGAATTTTCTCTCCAGCACCCTCATTTATTTCCATTTGCAATGGTGCTTTGCCCAGCCAGCTCAATGAATAATTCAGCAGCATTAAGCACGTGCCAAAGCTGCTTCAGCACTTATCAGGATAAGTTCTTTGGCCCTTTTCTCCATTTGAACTCCATTCCAACATAATCTCCCCTTCATTGCTGCTGGAGGAGCAAGATTTACAAGTAAAAAGCACATTGCCATAACTACATGGAAATAAAGCTATATATATGGAAATCATCCTTTTGATAAGGGATGTGCTAACAATTCTGCTCAATGCATTATGCCTTGCTACTCCTGCTCACTGCCACTTTGAATGATGGAGAAACCTGGTACTTTTAAAGACATCTATTGCATGTAAGGGTCAATAACCAGGCAGTAAGGACAATCTCACAAACCAGGATTCAGAAAACCTGAGGTCATTTCCCAGTTCTGTCGTGTATTCCTAGTGTTACTGCAGTGAAATCAATTCATCACACCCAACAAATCAATTAATCATATGATAAATTAGTCAATCTCAGTCCCTTTTCTGCCAGTTTTTCTATACAAAGGGGCTTTAAGATTTGTGTGCACGTGTTTCAGCATCCCATCTACAAGATGGCAGTATCCCCTTCCTTGCTTCACCTGGAGATTTGGACTGTTTCACTGCCCCTTGCTGCCAGCCTGCACTGCTGAGAAAACTGGGGCCTCTCAGCATGGAGAAAAGCCTGGAGATTTGCTGCTTCCAGGAGCCCTGCCGCTGTGATTGAACCATCTTTACTTCAGTCTCCCAAAATGACACTACCAAAACCTCTTCCCTGCAAGGAGAGAGGGCTGTTTGCCTGGAACATCAGACATAACTACACAATTTCTGACTCACTTTGCATGTGCAATTACCATGTCTGGGAGCACCGGCCAGCAAAGTCAGCACAATAATACCCAGCTGCAATAATTGTCTGCGCAAATAACGTGTACAGGTGAGAGCTCGTTTCAGAAGGCACAACTGCTACTATGGCCTTTATTAAATCCACTTTTATGACTCCCTGGCTGGAGCAATAAACCTTTGGCTTTCAGTTAAGGGTATGCGTGAGCCTGCTGTTTCAGTGGCAGCAGCAAAGCTCCAGCAACTCCAGTGCAGGCATCCGAGACAAACGGCAAAGTAAACCCTTTCTCTTGCTTTAAGAAGTAGCTTCCATTCTTTGGAAAAGCTCCTGCACTTAATCTAAGCAAGTAAGTATAGCTGCTCATGTTTCAATGGTACATTAGCTGAGAAAGCAACCTTCAGAAATCCTGACTATCAATCTCTGCTGACTCTTCTGTAAGCTCTCCTACCCTGCTCCTTGCTTGTTGCCCAGATACGGACCTTGTTTGGTGGATTCTATCAGCATTTCATCAGGATGTACGTAGTAACTCCTCCCTGCCTCCACGAGGAACTGCCTATAATGCTAAAACAGAGCAGAAAACCCTGTCTGTACAATGTCTGCCTCTGCCAACAGCACTCACTGAGTGACCATAGATCCTACGTTGCTTTTAAGGCAGTTGCTGTGAAAACAGTGTCCCTGGGACTGTCAGAGCCCAGATTTTGATCTTACACTACTGTGGATCCCCAGTAACATGAAGCAAAGCAGAGGGTTGATACCAGACAGGCCGTGGGTGATATCAGACTTTGGAAATCTGCATTTGCTTTTTCCATTAAATTTTGCAATCTCATTGTACCTTGTATTCAAAAGATAAAAAGCAATATTAAAAACTCTACATTTTGCTTATTTGCATGAAATGTGCTGCTCCAAGTGTTTATATCTAGACAGGTGATGCAGCAAGACTGAGAGCTGTCCCCCTGCCAAATTATTTGTTAGGATCCAGTTTGAAAGGGGACAGTCTTTGCTGAGATTCCTACTTTGTCTGGATGGTCTAATGCCAAATCCTGAATGCACGCTGAATTTGCTGCCTTGAAAGCCTTCTCTCTCTCAGGCACGGCCTTTTGCAAAGGCAATACTGATAAAACCAGCTCTAGAGGACTCCTGAGGTCACTGCTCACAGTAGTTTGCCCTCTAATGAACCAAGTTGTGGATTATTTTCATATGAACTGTGAGAAAGCTGTGCATCTTTTCCAGTGATATCAGAGAACTGCAGGGAAGTACTGGAGGACTGGCAGCACCCAGGTGGACCTAAGCAGTGCCCATGTCACAGAAGACTCATAAGGAGATCACCAGCTCCACATAAAATCCCATGGCATCAGCTGGGAAAGGGTTTCTCTGAGCCAGTGATACCAAAGGGTTTTCAGTGCATAGATCTGTGAGTCAAACTGGAGCTGTAAGGAAGATATACCATAAAATGAGGCTTCTTAGAAAGCAGCCTTTAACCTAAAAGCAATCCAATCTGCAGGGTTTTCCCCTCAAAATATTCATGACTCTGTAATGTGGCTTTCAAACCACTCACCCTTGGTGTCTTCCGAGTCTGAATACGCAAGAAACAAACACTCAGGCCTGCCAAAAGGAGAAATACATATTTCAGAACCACGGGGACCTTTGTACACTCAACTTTGATAAGCAATGCTCGGCTGGAGCCTCCCAGATTCATGGCACTTGTGAAATCCATCTCCACTACCAAAATGACAGACCTTCACTTTCATTGCTAGAGCTGATTTAAGCAACCTTGACATCACCAAATGTCCCCACCACAGGTGGGCTAGTGTCTGGCAGACCTGTGGTGGAAGTACAAGATTACTGCCATCCAAATCAACCTGTTCTCTTCTAGCATTATTTTTTCCATATTTACTTGTATTCCTCATGTACAAATGAAATGCTGGGAAATCAAAACACCAGAATGACCTCTCATTGCTAAGTTCTCATGTAACCACTGAGCTGCTGTCAGAGCCAGAAGGAGAAGAAAGGATATCCGTGATACTTCTGTGGAAAAAAATATGGGCAAAATTGCCTGAGTGGAGTAAAGGTCAAGAGAGTTAAAAAAAAAAAAATCACTGCAGAGGAATATAATAAAATAAAATGGTAATCAAGATATGATTGAGAGTCAAAATGACAAAAAAAACCAGACACACTTTCTTCAGGTGGGAAATCAAACCCTTGGAATGTTTGGATCACTGCATGTCCCTTATTTCCAATGTTGTTCTGAACTGAGATGAACACAGCAGCTTCCCAAGGAAAAAGAAAAAAAAAATCCCTTTTTCAGTCAATATTGCTTTTATGTCCCAATCAGCAATGCACTCTCAGTAGGCTAAGGAAAAACACCAGTAAAATCAATACCCACCTCCAGGTTTTATTCCCAATGGAGACCTCCTATCACACTCTCTTCCCCTTCCCTACAGGCACATATGTTAATTTTAACCTAATGCAATCTAGATCCTTATTCTGCTTAATATCTGAAGAATTAGAGCCAGCCTGAGACAGGTTTTACTTCAAAAGCTTTTACTTCACCTCTCCTTGAGAACTAGAGATGTATTTTATACCACCTGCTTTAATCATAAATTTAAAACTGAGCTAAAATGAGTCCAAACCCTTCATTTGAATTAATCAATGAAACTGGTGAAAACCCACGATTCCCAGCTCATAGAGAATTCCCAAAGCTCAGCAGCAGCACTTCTAGCAAATCAGAAAACAAAATATTGCAGAAGTTCACTGCAAAACACTACATTTATGAGAAGATTGCAGTAAGAG
The DNA here is from genome assembly GCA_033556795.1 of Tapera naevia. Lineage (NCBI taxonomy): Eukaryota > Metazoa > Chordata > Aves > Cuculiformes > Neomorphidae > Tapera > Tapera naevia. The sequence goes on along the minus strand of JAUMJJ010000157.1, from coordinate 5,009,756 downwards.
GTAAAACATTCTGTGTCAATAAAACCAAAATGTTTTGATTTTTCCTTCACCTACTTTGTGTGATAACATAGACACTTCCCTAAGCACTTTCTGAGCTCAAGACTTGAATTAGTATGGAGAAAGGGCTTTAACATCATTGACAGACAAACCTTGCAGATAACATAACTTTCTCCCTTCATCATATACAGGTTGTTTTTTTTTTCTACCAGAATAAACATCTCTCCTTATTGCATATTGGGTCAGCCACAGAAAAGCAGTCATTAGCTGTTAGATTTCTGTGTTCATAACAAATCTTCAAGATCTGTCAGAGGTATCCAGGCATCTGGGAAAAACTTGCTACCATCAGACTGTCAGCCTTTTTGGAAAAGTGAGCTATTGATTGCTGATGCCAAGAGACACCGAAAGGGACACCATGTCAAGATTTTGGCTTTTCAAATATATTTAAACGGTGAGTAATTCTGCAGTTGAGGTTTGTCCACGTGCACAGAAAAATCAGAGAATCATAGAATGGTTTGGGTTGGAAAGGACCTTAAAGATCATCCAGTTCCAACTCCCCTGCCATGGGCAGGGACACCTTCCACTGGATCTGGTTGCTCAAAGCCTAATCCAACCTGGTCTCAGAATACTTCCAGGGATGAGGCATCCACAACTTGGATGGACATGGATCCAGGAAATGAACATTGGCAGGGACAGAGGTATAGCAAGCAGTGGATTTGTGAAGCCCAGCTCACAGATAAAGGTCTTCACAAACTACATATCTTTCTTCTTTGGACCTATCCTCAGCAGGTTCCAGTTTGTACACTGATAACAGGCCCACTGCGCTTGGCTTAGACTTTGCCATTCAAGGCTTTGATATTTAAACATTTGACACAACCATCAGGCACCTGTATACAGTCAAACAAGTAGCTTCCCCCACCTCCACTGGTCATGATGTAATCATGACCTAGCAGAAATATTTTATAAAAACCACCCTGTGTCCTGTCTATCAGAAGGGTCTGTATTGTTCTGTTTGAGTGCTATGACTTCTGACAGTTCTTTGGAGGCAGCCCTTTGCTCTTAAAGATATATGAAAACAGAAGGATAAGGCCTATAAATTTTTATAGCTCTGTACTAACTCACACACAGGCAGTGGAGTGGAAAGTAACCCCAAGAGAAGTATGATCCTCCTACATTAAGCTATCCCCAATTTTAATAGCACCTCTGAGCATCCAGCTGCTGTGTTTAAGAGGCTTTGACACTTGCGTGTTAAAAGTTTGACCTTACCCAACGCATGGGGAGTAATTTTCACAAGCACAGCCAAAAAACAGGGGAGGAAACAGATGCCAGAGATGAAATGGACCAAAATGCTCTGTCTATGGACAGCACAGGTTGTGATCTGAAGGGCATGACATTTCTGGGAGTCTGATATCAATGTCATGCTTTGATATATGTGCACAGTACTACTAACGAGAGGGCCTCACTGCACTTGGTGGATACTGATCCCAGCCACTGCCCAAGCAAACCATTATTTTGGGAGGAGGGGGTACATCCCCTCTTCTTTACTTTACTCTGACCCAGGGATCAGTCTTCTCCTCTATGTGACCACTTCAGAGACCCTGCTATGCTCCCACCAGACCAGGACTCCAGGGAGAAACCCTGAGCCAGCATCTGACCATCTTTCAACTGTCCTTGTCCACTCTGCAGAGAGGACAGGTGACCCTGCAATCACACCTGATACCAGAGAGTGCCAAATTCACTCCTCTCTCCCTGAAAAAAAAGGGGTCTGGGAAGTGTGGAAGAGGAATCACGTACAGAACAAACCTGCCGCTGTGCACACTGCTCATTTCCACCACCAGGAGCTACACGTCTTCAGGTTTCTCCAGCTCGCTCTGCTTGAGTTATCACAGCTTGACAGTTACAACAAGCTGTCATGTGGCAGCTGAATTGCATTAACTGGTGAGAAATGGGGAGGCAGGCCATTGCCTGCTGCAAAGGCAGAAACATGTCCAACTGCTTCGCCCACAGTGCAAAAGGGTAGCTGTGAAGTTCCCTTGCCCACTCCATAGGTAGAGGAAAATGCCAATGAGTCGCTGCTGGGGCAGCTCGCAGGGAAGGGGAAACTCCAACAGACACAGTGGATTGAGATGGTGTCTGAGATCCCACTGCCTCGGTCAGTCAAAAGTGTCTGGAGTGAATCCCCATAAAATGAGGCCACCTGGAAGCATCTGCTGAGTCTGTACCATCACAGCTCACTGTTTATGCCCTATCATGAGTTCAGAGCATTTTTTTTTTTAGATTCCTTGATGAAGTGAAAGCAGAATTACAAAGCAGCCAGAAGTCAAGACTTCTTGGTCTACCAATCTACAGCAAAACCTCCCAAAATATCAAAAAAGTATCAAGGTGAAAGGTGAATCCTTGGAATGAAACTACTCACAGCAAGAAAACCATCCCACACTTCTGGCTGCAGTTCTGCATGCCTCAGATATTTTCATTTAAAACTGCTTTCTTACTCTGTATTGGCCACTTTTGGCCAATAAATGGCTAACTGGCCATCTTTGCCATAACTTTGGGTTGCCAGGCCACACAGCCAAGGAAGCACATGTACTAAAGCAGAGAGACAAGAGCAGGCTGGACCATGCCTTAGCTGTAGTCTCTCCTGCCCACCACCTTAGTCTTAAATTCATCCCTGACCTCACATCAGGGCAGTCCAGTTAGAGAAGCCAGTGCTCCAAGTGTGTCCATAGCATGGGGTTTAGCAATGCAGGTGCCATTTTTTCCTCTACAACCCTCTGTATTTGAGTTGTTTCACTTGTTTGCAACTGAGAGTGCACATTATCTGTTCCTAAAGAGGGCAGACCAGGGAAGAGCCCTGCATACAGCAGAGTAAGAGATTTGTGAACCCAAGTGGGCTGTGGGGTCAGAGAGCCCAGGAAAAAAAGAAACCATTTTGCTGAGGGGCAGGGGAGGAGTCCGAAAGATTTCTGAAAAAGCTGTATGTCTTGGAAAAGACACTTCTACCTAGGTTCATCTGCTTGGCATTACCTGAGCTGGCATTCAGCTGTCTAAGCAAGAAGTCATTCAAGTTCTACGTTTGTCAGAAATGGGCAAGATTACCATGGTTAAGTTTACTTTTTCCACTGGGCTTCCCCAGCCCTTCAAAATTTACTCCATTCCTGTTATCGCAAAGGTATTAACAGGGAGTCAAATGAGTCCAAGCAGGGAAAGATGGGCCAGCACAGCCTGCTACAGAAGTTCAAACAGGCATTTCCAAGCAATATGGAAGAGATGCCTCTTGCAGCAATAGAAGTCAATGTCAGGCTGGTGCATGCTTTACAAGCCCAGAACTAGCCTGTAGGGCAGGCAAGTAATCCATCATCAGCTTGGGGACAACCTTCATGTGAGCACCCTCTCCAGTTAACTTCAAGGATTCAATTGGTGGTAGAAAAGAATGAAGGGAAAACCAGGACAGTTCAGACATTTCAAAAAACCTGACCAGTGAGGTAAAACTGAAGAAGTTAGAATTGCTCAGCCTAAAGTAAAGAAAGATGGAAGAGCAGCAACTGTTTTCAATAGATGCCTGGGAGCTGGTGAAGGATCTACCAACATTGGCCTTTCCAAAAAAGCCACAAGCATCTGTTAAGAGTGTTCTACCAGGAATCCTGGCTGTGGGCCAGGAGATGGCAGGAGATGGGTTCTCTGGAACTTGTGAAGTTTCTGCCAGCCCACTCCTTATGAAGCTACACTGAGTGGTACTCCTCTTCTATCCTGCTCTGCAGTGTGCCTGCAGCTCCTGGTGCTGAGGCATCATCACAGGACTGACCAAGATTTCCAGGCTCTAGCTGTCAGCTACCCCTAAATCTCTGCCTTTGTTGAGAAGATGGATGGGTTGACAAGGTCCTGAGCAACCTGACCCAGCTGCTTTGGGCAAGGGGTTGGACCAGGAACTTCCACAGGTCCTTTCCCACCTAAATTATTCCACGTGGGAGGCAAGCACACAGAGCTTCACCAGTGTGTTCCAAGATTTCGTGGCAAGGCCAGGCCTAGATTCACGTTTACTTTTTGGGCAGATTTTACCCCAACTCTTCCCACAGCATCACCAGGTGAAGACACCCCAGCTCCAGGCAGGACATCCCTCTTCCCCACTCCTTTTCCAAGCAGGGACTTTCCAAAGGATGCACAGATACTGAAGCCCCATAAAAATCAAACTGAAGCATGCAAAACAGATGGACTGGAGTGTGGAGGCACTTACAGCAGATGGCACTAAAATATTAAACTAACATTACCGTATGCTTAAGACACGGTCTGGCTTGCTGCTGATTGCAGAGCCAGCCTAGTGAAAGCACACATGAGAAATGAGTCTCAGATTGCTAAATCACCCTACCAAACATCCCCTTCCTGCAGGAAAATGCCTCACTAGCGACTCCTTCAACAGCAGGGATGTGCTAACACAATGCAGACAACATTTTGGTGAACAAAAAGCATTCCCAATAACAGAAGGTCTCTCCTAGATCTCTGCTGGAAAAACAACTACTTAAACTGTGTAAAATCAGCTTCTCTGTGGCACCAGAGGTGGGCACAGTGAGAAATTAAAGGGAAAAAGCCCATACTACTTTATGCTTGTTGACTGTATGACAGCCCTGGACACCATGGGATGGCACAAAACGCTCAAGGGAGGAGAAAAAACATGCTCTTCAACACCTTTGCCACTGTCACCCCAAACCTAGAACTGATCCTGACTGCAGCTTGTGATGCTGCCTGAGAGACAATCTGCCACCACAAGGAGATGGGTGGCCATGAACTCTGTGGTCCCTCACAGGTGCTTAGAACCAGAGTCACCATGAAGGGTGTGTGGTAAGGACACGCTCTTTTTAGGGATTTACCATATTAATGCCACAAAAGCCCTTCACAGGCCATAAAAACGAGGATGCTTCATAGCAGGAGGGCACAGTGCTGCAGAATAAAACATTTTAAATGATGAATATTATTTAACTGCATTTCTAGCAGGTCCTGACAGTGGTGCCATGTAGTATGTGAGTGACAACATGACCTCATAGCCCTGGGCTTGGTTTCCTATGCTAAATTTTGCCATAAAATAAAAATAATAGGAAAAGAAACATTTTTATGAATAGCCACATATGTGTCTTTCTTTTTAACCTGAGTTAAGACAGCTGAAAGGCAAAAAAACAGCTGCACATTTCATTAAATAGATCAAGCAGAAGGAATCTTCTAATATTGTCACTGAAGGGGAGACTGGAGAGAAACATGATCACAGAATCATAGAATGGTTTGGGTCAGAAGGGATCTTAACGATCTTCTAGTTCCACCTCCCCGCCAAGGGAAGGGACACCTTCCATAAGGGAAATCTTCACACAGGACCCATGTCCCTAGGGTGTGGGACACCAACATGTGGCAGCCCGGACCACTCTGGCAGAGGCATGGCAAGAGAAAACAGGAAACGACTCAGCCAAACGCTCCTTCCCAGCTCGTCTTGGTCCAAGCTTCTTCTGGGCTTCTTGCAAACTGCCCCAGGCCACAACATGCACATTTCCCAGAGAGTGGGTCTTTTCTGAAATCTCCTGCATGCCCAAGCCATGTGCCGGACCATTTTGGATATCTGTGCTGGCCACACCAGTCAGTTGTAAGATTTTCCAAAGTTTGTGAAAGTTTGTTGCCAAGAAAGAGTTTTCTTAAAACAAATCTAAATTCCTTGCTCTGGCTACTGGAGAACACAAATGCATCTGACCTTCGTTCTCTGTGGCTGAATATTTAAAAGAAAACAGAAGAGACAGATGGATCTGGCAACCTCCTTTCTGAAGAACCACAGCCAAAGGGGCTCTAAGCCTGGTTGTGTAAGGGCTGTGTCCATCTCTAGGAGGAGATGCCTGGAAAGACATGGAGGCAGTGACAATCGAACAACAAATTTGTTGCTACAGCTATTCACTTTGTTCCACAGGAAGCAAGGGAATTAGTAACTCTAACTGAGGTAGTAAGTTCCCTGGCCAAAACAGCCCCTGTGCTGCAGTAAGCAATGCAATCTGCAAGCAGTGCAATCTTTTTGACCATGCAGAAAAGCAAGCAAGGCTGCTTAGCAATTAAAGGCACAGGAATAGTTATGCTCATTCAAATTGTGATAGTCAGCTCCAGTAAAATGGAGTTAGGAAGTCACTGCCCATTTTTGTTATTGCCACTGGATGGCAACAGATGCTAAGTAGAGACACTGAGTTATCGCTGTGCAAACCACTCAAGCACTTGCTGTGCTCCACCTTGTTATTTAGGGGAATGGTCCTGATTTCAGTATGCCCAGCAGACACACCAGAAAGGTCTCTGAGGGATCAAGTCATGGGCTGAAAGCAACACAATCATCAGAGTGTTCCTGGGGTCGGGTTGCAAGTTGGGCTTTCACTTTGTACAGCTTCTCCATGTATTTCCTGCAGTCGGCACTCAAAATCAATTTCTGTCTTGCCAGCCCAGGACAAACACTTTTGATGAGCCATGCAAACTATATTTGATGCCATGGACCTGAGTAAAAGACTCCTTGGTAGTATCACAGCACCACGCTGTGACACAGTTAACATTTACATGTGAAACTGATGGCTGACTTTGTTTGAATTACATATACCTGGCTGAAAGCACAGAAACCTGGGTGTCAAAAACATAGACAAGCGTGTTGACAGCTTCATTTGATCCATCAGTTTCCTGTGAATCTCCAGAAACGCTGGGCTGACCTGAACTCAGTGGGACTTGCCATGGTGATAGGGCCCTCAGTTCCCACCTGGAGTCTGTGAGCACTACAAAAATCATTCTGTGGTGGTAACGTAACACTCCCAAGGTGTTGTTTAACAAGGAGGTAACAGGAAACAATGAAGGTTTTTTTCTGCTTTCTTTTAACAAGTACATAGTCACATCTTGGTAGCACTCTCATAATGACAGACAGCCATAATTAAGATAATTCCCTTACTTAATGAATGATGATGCTGTTCTTACTCTGGGTGACGTTGTTCTGCTGCACTGCCACATCTCCCTCTGTTCTCACCCTTTTGGCCAAGTGTGGCCCATGCCAAATGCCTGTCAGGTGCACTGGAGTTGGCAAATGACACATACATGATGCCATGAGGTAAAGCTCTGCAAAAACCTCAAGTTGACACCATGAAGGCATTTACCATCCTCTTGGATGTGCTCTGCCAGTCAACACAGCTCCAGGCTGATGGAGCCTGGGAGGATTCATGGGGGATTCACTGATTCCACCAAGCCAGTTAATACATCCCCCTCTGATAACTGAAAAAACACTGAAGGATTTCACATGAATGCTCTGACTGAGGAACAAGCTCTCTCCTTTCCCAGGTCAAAAGGAGAGTCCCATACTCTACCTTCAACATAAAAATTTAACTAGCACCAGACACAGTGATCCATGCAGCAAATATTCATGACTTGGAGGTAGTATAAACTGGACCCCACTGTCATCCATATTTTCTTATCTTCAGGCCACCTCCTCATAACTTGAAAAAAGCTTTAAAAAGCAAAACAAGTTTTAGCAATAATCTTCTTGAGAAGCTTTACATTTTTGTTTTCTTTGCCTGAGGTACCAGAGTGACTCAAGGGAGAAAAGCACATACTGAAACAGTCCTCTATGCACTACCAAATAGTAATTATCTGTCTGGTGTCTGTCCTGAAGGAAACGTTCCTGCTACTACTGTCCTACAGGAATACAGATAGGACACATGGACACACTCCAACACAAGGAGAAAATCTGCTCACAATCAGAGGGATTTTCTCCAGTCATAATAGGAGAGCAAGCCTCTGCTAGCATCAGTTTAGACAATGAGAGAAATCAAATGAGACACAAAAGTTAGGCCGAAAAAAATCTAAACACAATGAAGTGGGACAGTAAATCATAATCCCTTTTTCAGGGAGTGCAGGGATAGGATGAGGACAGTTTTAAGCTGAAAGAGGAGAGATTTAGATTAGATATTACAAGGAAATGTTTTCCTGTGAGGTTGGTGAGGCACTGGCACAGGTTGCCCAGGGAAGCTGTGGATGCTCCATCCATGGAGGTGTTCAAGGCCAGGCTGGATGGAACTTCGAAAAATGCGATCCAATGGAAGGTGTCCCAGGGGGCTTGGAAGTGGATGATCCTTAAGGTGTTTTCCAATCCAAACTATGATTCTATAGTGTCTGAAATCTCAAAATTGAGGGACATGCAACTACCTTCCCCAAATACAAGACCACACTAGGAGTTATCTGCCCAGAAGAGCACACAGAACACAATATAAAGACCCAAAGCTGGACCCAGATCTAAGCACGTGTAAGGTAAACTCAATCACCTCTCAATTTCTAGTGTTTGAGCAGGGTTTGGGCCATTCCTGTAAAGGGGGAATTTGGGAAGGGGGACTGAAATGGTTGGAGCTCATCCTACCCATGAGAAGGCTAACAGATGCACACCATGACGTTGCAAGCTCTGAGAATCTGGCAGGAAAACATACTTGGGAGAAATAATCATATATTTCTCATTCAGCCTATTAATGTCACTAGTTCACTACTGCTAAGAGAATATCAGTACTGACATATTTTATGGCACTGCATATCTTGCAGTCCTCACTTAAAACATATCTGCCACATCTGCAGGCCACCATGTGGTCAAAGGTCTGCACAAAAACAGACAGAAGAAAAAGATGCTCTCCAAGCAGCAGGATAGGGTTCACCTCCCCTCCATCTCTATTCAGCTGTTTGCAGGGAAGCAGCAGCTCTGAATTGTTAATCTCCATCTGATGGAAGAGGCGTGGACAGCCACTGCCACCCAGCCCAGCTGGGGAAGACAGCAGAGAAGCAGCAGGGCAGGCATGGGGCAGCCCCAGTGTCCCTCCCTCCCATATCAACTTACAAAGCCAGAGGTGCAAAAAGGTCCTGACTATTTAGAGCTGGCAACTTGCAAAGAATAAAATGCCTTTTTTTTTTTACTCGTGTGCCTTGTGAGCTAAGCCAGCTGCAGGCTGCAGGGACCTGTGGTGGTATGAGTGTGCAGTGACTACTGCCCTTTGGTCCTCAGGGCTTAGCTCAGACCAAAAGCTGCTGGAAGCTCCAGATGTTTGGTGGGTCTGGTCAGACCTCAGTGACTGGCACAGCAAGCCTGACCCTGGCTGGCTTTTCACTGGCTTTGAAGGGATCCTACAGGGACACAAATGCCTTTGAACTCACTTAAGTGCCAGGGAAGCGTCCTGCCCTTTCGCCTCCTAGAGCTGGATTAGGGAAGGGGTTTTCAGAGGGGCGCACAGGATGCCACCCAAGGCTCAGAGCACTGAGATGAGTGCCCTCAAGCCACCTGCGTCCCTACATCAGCCTGGAAGCATAAACAAACCCCTCATTGTTTAGGATGGATGGTGTCAGCCACTGTGAGAGAGATTTGTTTAAGCTGCGCCAGCTTGAGAAACACCTAGATACACCAAACCCAGACCCAGACACCTCTCCTCCTCCAAATCATTCCTTTTTCCTAAATGTATCCTCAAAAACACTAGCCGCACGTTTCTAAGAGGGGCAGGACCGCCTCCCTAATTGCAGCACTTCCCTGGGGCAAGGCAGGTACAATTTCAAAGGAGAAATGATAATCTATTGCTCTTTGTTCTCCATGGTCCCTGATATAGGAATCACCTTATGTTGCTGGGGTTCCTGCTTGATCCAGTATTTATATGCTTAAGCTTAAAAATTATTCTTGCTGGTGGGGTTTTTTTCCTAAGCAAAAGGAAACGGAGAAGAAAGAAGAGGACAGGAAGGTCAGAGATGATGTATGCATTGTCACAGGTGTTCAAGATGAGATTATTCAGGGCCTGTAGCTCCCTCTGCTCTGCACTACTAACATCTCCCCTGCAAGGAACAGGCACTTCTCCCTCCTCCCCCTTCACAGCAGCACTGCAAAAGCAACATAAACATCTGCAGTTACCTTTCTGCTTATTTAAAAATGGCAGTAGGAGCAAAGCCAAGGGACTTCTTTTGCCAGAGTCCTTGGAAGACACTTTGCTTTGGTTAACAACAGTTTCTTCGATGGGTTTCTTCAGGATTACTCTTTCCTTCAGCTCCTCGGTGGTGGAGGTTGGGGGCTCAGCACTTACTTTTGGTGCAACAAAGGAACATTTCAGGTAGGATGCGGACTCTGCCAGGTTCTCCCTGTTCATCCTGCTCTCTGTCATTTTACTTGCTTCGTAGTCTGAGATGTCAGCGCGTGAGCTGTTCTCTTCTTTGATAATGTCCATGACCATGGGCTTCATCAGAGGGGAGTCCTGCTCCCTCTTTGGGCTCTCTTCAGAGGCTGATGAGGCATCGCAGGACTCGATGATGAGCTCGCTGTCGAGCTCGGCCTCCCGCTCCTCCCGCAGGATGCTGTACTGGATCGAGGGGGAGGCGGGTGACGGAGGGGGCCCTCCGATGTGGCTGAAGGTCATGTAGTTGGAGTGCAGCACCTCCTCAGCAGCCAGCGGGTCCTCCGAGACCAGCTCAATCTCTGAGTCTCCTGACTCAGCGCTGCTGGCTTCGTTATCCAGGGGTGAGGAGGCAGCAGGGCGCCCAGGTTTGACCCGCTGGTCTCTCTTCTCAGTGGAAAGGGCTGGCGATCGCTGCACCTCCGGAGTCTCAAAGGAAAAGCTTTTGGAGTCCTTGATGGCACTGATGAGTTCATCCTCTGACAGGCTGCCTTTGCCCTGCGACTCTGAGCCAGACAGCTCTGCCAGCCAGAAAGAAAAAAACAGAAAGAAAATGTTAAAAAAAATGAGATTTTCTGGCTGCGTAGACCACAAACACAATAGATTTCAGGTCAGTTCCGATCCCTCTATAGCAGGGCTGGTAACACAGGCAGAAAATCTCCCTGTCTGGGATGACCAACAGTAATCTTGCACTTACAGAGTGTCTTCCATGCACATACTCATTATAATAATAAGAGTTATCATTCGCATCACAAGGTGATGCTGGTTTGCACTTGGCCAATGGCTCAGCATTACGGTGTTCACCAGCAAAATCACCAGTCATGAGGAATGAAGGCTCAGGAACAACATCTGGCTGTCACAGTTGGATATGCGTCTGTTCTGGGGACAAACATGCACACAGGGCTGGTGAGGTCCTGGGAACCCTGATCATAACTCATGTGTAGCTATTAGTAATTTTGTCAAATTTTAACTTACAGGTGTGAAAAGTTCCAGGTCTTTTTCACAGACTTTTTTTCTTTTGCAGAAGGGTGAATGGTGGATTCTCTGTTTATTTTAACTCAGTTGTGTCCAAGAATTAAAATTATTTTTTTTTACTATAATTCTTACCCTCATTGAGAACTACTACAAGCAGCCTTCCAAGACCTAAAGGGGGTCAGAAAAGCCCTAAAGGGTCCTCAGAAAAGCTGAGGAAGGGTTCTTTGTCAGGAAGTGCAGGGACAGGATGAAGGGGAATGGTTTTAAGCTGAAAGTGGAGAGATTTAGATTAGATAATTTGTGCCCCTGTACTCGGCACTGGTGAGGCCACACCTTGAGTGCTGTGCTCAGTTCTGGGCCCCTCAGTACAAGAAGGACATTGAGGTGTTGGAGTGCGTCCAGAGAAGGGCGACGACGCTGGTGAAGGGGCTGGAGAACAAGTCCTATGAGGAGCGTCTGAGGGAACTGGGGTTGTTTAGCTTGGAGAAGAGGAGGCTGAGGGGAGACCTCATCGCTGTCTACAACTGCCTGAAAGGAGACTGTGGCAGAGCGAGTGTTGATCTCTTCTCTCAAGTGACAGGTGATAGGACAAGGGGAAGTGGCCATAAGTTCTGCCAGGGAAGGTTCAGACTGGATATTAGGAAGAATTTCTTTACCGAAAGGGTGGTCAGGCACTGGAACAGCTGTCCAGGGGGGGTGACTGAGTCACCATCCCTGGATGTGTTTAAAAAACAGGTAAATGAGTTTTTGAGGGACATGGTTTAGCAGAAGATGGGTGTGGTTAGACTCGATGATCTCAAAGGTCTTTTCCAACTAGAAGATTCTATGATATTAGGAAGTTTTCCTGTGAGGTTGATGAGGCCCTGGCACAGGTTGCCCAGAGAAGTCGCGGATGCCCCATCCCTGGGGGTGTTCAAAGCCAGGCTGGCTGGGGCTTTGAGCAACCTGATGCGGTGAGAGGTGGCAGGGGGATTTTGGAACCGGGTGATCCTTAAAGTCCCTTCCAGCCTAAACCATTCTATGATTCTATAAATTAACTGAAATAATGACTGACCAGCCTGTCATCCAAAATTTGAAATAAAAAGCTTTTTTTGCATTTTCTGGCTCCCACTGGAAGAAGATCTATTCGGAGAGTTAAAATGAGCAGTTGAAAAGGTTTGGCTGTCATCCTAGATTAGCAAGGATCCCACATCCCCTACTAGAAGAGAACTCAGCACCAGATTTCCCCCCTGTCCTGCCTCCCTCTTCATCCCTTTACCACATGGGATTTTGTAACGAAATAACAAAGGAAGTGAAATTGTACGTAAAGAGTTCACAACAAGAGGTGACAGAAGCAGCATGAGGTGCATCAGCAGCTGCCCAGGGTTACAGGCTTCACTTTATCACTCACAGAGCATCAGATGCAAACCCAGGTTAAACCTGGTGCATCCGCAGCAAGGACAGCCAGGCCACCTGAGCCTGTCTGTGCCAAGAGGGACCATGGTGCGTGGCCACCACTGCCTCCAGTTACTGATTTCCACCTTGCACTTCACTGACCCAGAGACTGCTGCCATACACACACAAGACCCTCCCTATTGGGGGCAAAAAAAGGCTGAAGTCCTCAGTCATGTTAGAACAGCCATCAAGCACACATGGAGATCTGACTCTCAAGTACTCTTTCACTGATTTTATACCATTAAGATGGGGGGGTGTGTCACTAAGTGACAATGTAGGCGGTGAGGGTTCAAGAAAGCCATCAGGAAAGGAGATCCCCAAATTTCCTCCTCATGCTGGTAAAGGTCCTGGCAGAAAAACATCTGTGTCCACACGGCTGGGGACCACAGCAGAGAGGGGGGAGATTTCCAGCTACTTGGTTTCAGGCGTGGAGAGCTCCAAGCTGACCTGCATCCAATCCCAGTGAGCATTAGCCTTCATCCCAGTCCAGCTCTGGGTGCACCCACCGACATCAGCTCTCCAGGGCCACCTGGATGTGTTGGCCACCTCTGGAAGCTCCTCTACAACAGATGGTGGGAAAGACAGATGTGACTTGGGAAAAAACCCACTGTTTTTGTCTATTTTCTGCCTTAATTTCTCATGGCAATAGCATAGTTGATTTCTTCCTGATCAAGACGAATCAGGTAAAGGGGGAGGGATTTAAAGACAGCGCTTGATCCGTGATGTCCTGTTGGAGATGGGCAAAAACAACATCCCCAGAACCAGCCAAGCAATTTTTGTTTGTGCCTCTGCCCATACACATTATTGGTAGTTTTGAGCACATATTGTTGGCTTGTCTGCAGCTCCTCTGACAAAAAGAGCTCTCTTGCAACATGCACCCCTCGGCATGAGAAAGTCCTTCTGCAAGCCAGAGCACGGCCATAGATAGAATTAAGGTGTTTGGGACTGTTATTACACACTCCCATGCGGATGCTGGGAAGTTTCTCTTGAATCAGACGTGCTGAGCAGGAGCCTGTGCATCCTTTTCCTCCGGCTGCAGGAAGCCCACATGAGCTGTGCCGCTCTCCTGCAATACCACACATAAGCATTTTCTCCCTGAGCAATGACTTAATCGGGCACATGTCCAAACAGGCATGTGACCACCAGCCCTCGTAGCGCAGCAACGTGCCACCCCTCAGCTTTACCCTGCTCCTGCCCACGCTGGCAGACTGTAACTCTCAGCCAAGGCATTTACCTTGTGAACACAAAAGCCCTTTGTGGCCAGCAGCAGGGTGTCATATTTACCCCTGGCACGAGGAAGCATATAAATACCACTGCCTTTCAGCACCAGTGCTGTTTTTGAACAGACCACATCTTCCTTCCCCAGAAAAATGATGGCCAGCAATTAAAAGCAAACCATTTTCAAAAGTCCTGATCCAAGCAGGGGGGAACTGGGGGCTTCGCCAGGATGCTTGAGAGGTATCTAGGAGTGACGACTTTGCTGGGTCACTGGGTAGAAACAGCAAGGGCAGGTTTCACATTTCTTCCTTGCTTACAGGCATGGAGTCTGGGCATGGGAAAAAGGGGAAATCCAGAGAAAACACCCTGTGGGAGGCAGCCCCTAAGTGAAAATACTTGCTTCTTCCCTTAACACGATAAATAAGAAGTGCTGCTTTCTTCCCAGCATCCTAATACAAGGCACTGGGAGCTCTCAGGGCTATGTGGGCAGCGCTGGGGATCAGCTTTGCCTGTATACAGAAACACCTCCATGCCAGCAATCACACTGGCCACTCCATTGTCTTCCATTGTCTTCCAGTAAGGCAGCAGCCGTGAGGCTCAGCCACACACTGTTCAGCCATTATGATGGGATACAGTCATCAAATGTCACAAAGCCTTGAACAATTGCCAAGGTCTGAATAGACAATTAGTGCCCAAAATTCTTAATTACCTTGTATTGCAAAGAGTGTAAATCAATAAAAAACAGCATGTCTCAGAAGAAGTGTGTGAAGTCACCCAGTGAAATAAAAGTAGAAAAATGGGATGGCAAAGTCTATTTATCTCTAAAATTCCTGGTTGATGCAGGCAGGATGAACTCACAGTTGCAGTGGACTTCCTCAAGCTCCTTTTTTTTGTGAATGTTTGCAAACGCACACTCAGTTTTCGACAGGAATTCAGTATTTCTCTGCAGTCAGGTATTATCATGGGTGGAAATGCCAGACTGCCATTTTAAGGAAATTCCAGTTGATTTTTAAAAGCTTCTAGATGCCATCAAAGCAATACAAATTTCAGCTTGGGGATGTTCATTGTCAAATGTTCATTGTAAAAGGGGTTTGATCAAGATGTTGAAATTTAATTTCAAGTCTGAAAATTCTGTTTCCTGCCACAGGAAATCTTTTTGAAATCTTATACTGCTTTCATATTTTAGCAGTCTACAATAGGGAAAATAAGGAATAGATATTTATATATGGCTGCAGTAATAAGACAGTAATAAAATGTACAGATAAGGGACTTTGGTGGCCCTCCAATAGAAATCAGGAGCATTTAAAAGAAACTGGCCCTTTGTCCCTCCCATTCCTTTTCTAAATGAGGTGACAGCATTTCCCTCCTCAGCACTTTCTAAAAGCAGCATTCACTTGAAACCAGATCTTATTTTTAACAATTTACCCTTATTCTCTGCAAGAGGAAAGAGAACCATTAAAACAACCATTAAAATTTTTAAAAATGGACCCACACATTTACAGCACCCTGGTCCCACACTCCTCCTTTCCTCTAGGGACCATGGCCAGCCAGGGTAAACAAGAGACCCCAAAAATCACTGGGATCCAGCTCAAACCATTGCCTGGCTGACCACACTCCCAGTGACATTCACAATTTCCCACCCCCTGAGGAGAGATCTCTGTGGGAACCAGTCTCAGCAAGCCTGGATCTGATCCCAGCCCTGCTCCTGAGTAGCTCTGTAACTTATTTCTGTGGATCCCAGCTCTGTTTCCCCCTCTTTCCACAGAGGAAAGGGAAGCCCATCCCGAGCAGTGAGTTAGTCAGGGGCAGCACAGCTTGCACACCTCTTCATTCAGCAATGCAAAGTGGTGTCCAAGCAGAGCAGAAACGTCTCCAGCCATGGAGACCCCACTAATTTCTGCTCGCAGCCCCTTAGACCCACCCCACAAACCCACAGTAATTCTCCAGGATGTGGAGTTATATTTGCAGCCATTTGCTGGG
Source organism: Tapera naevia (assembly GCA_033556795.1). Classification (NCBI taxonomy): domain Eukaryota; kingdom Metazoa; phylum Chordata; class Aves; order Cuculiformes; family Neomorphidae; genus Tapera; species Tapera naevia. Next base: position 4,993,983 of record JAUMJJ010000157.1, on the reverse strand, counting down.
TAGCAAAAAAACAAAGGCCACACACCAGCATTACCTGTGCCAGAGGACGGTGGTGTGACAGACCCCGGGCTGTCATCTTCTGGCTCTGACACCATCACTGTTGGTACCACCTCATGGCTCGGCTTCAGGCCGCTCTCCGGCTGAGTGGGACTCGACTCTTTGCTGACAGCTTCCCTGGCACTTTCTATCTCGGTGAGTGTGATCTTGACAGGGGCTGCAACCATGGAAGCACCATGCTGATTGCCAGATCTTGTGTCTTCAAGCAGGTCTTGCTCTTTGGCTGCTTTCGTGCCCTCTGAAGTCGTCCGTTCAGCAGTGTGGCTGGACCCACTGGTTATTCCCTGGTACTTATCCATAAGGCCTGGGCTCTCATCTTCTGAGTCAGGGTCATGCTTTTCTTGTTTCTTTATTTCTTCTGATCTACTTATGTCCATGTATTTATAAGCTTCTACTTTCATGGGATCTGCTAAGGTTTTATTGACTTCAGTAGACTCTGCAGGAGTCATCTCTATTCCCGAATCTGAGCTAAACAAACCACGAGACTCAAACCCAGTCACATCTTGAACAGGATGCCCCAGAGCGTTAAAGCCCTCCGTGCTGCCCGAACATGGGATGGGGCTGTTTTCCTGCTGATAAATGCCTGTGAAATAGGTGGAGTCCCGCGGGGTGGTGTAGTGGACATCCGAGATCAGAGAGGTGTAGAAGGAGCTGTCTCCCCCATTGGCAGTGGAGCCATAGTCAAAGAGGTGCGATGAGGCTGTGACACCTAAAGCAAAGACACAAAAATGATGCACAATGAAGAGACAAGTGTCTGCATATATCAATCTTTCCACAAAGCCGTACTCATTCCCTACTAATTTTAGACTTGGTTTGTGCACCAGGCTTGGCTTTGCTTACAAGATCTTTGGGCCTGTCACTTTCTATACCTTTAGGCAACACAGTGGCATATCTGTCAGACAAGTCTTCCAGCTGCTGCTGTATCTTAAAACAGCTACAACAATCCCGATTCTAATGTCTACTGCAAAATCAATCCTGAGCAAAAAACTGTTTTCTTTGGGGCTTTTTATAATACAGAGAAATAGAGGAGTTGCACCCTAAGGAATCTTTACATCAAGAAAAAAAAGTCTGCTGGACAGAAATTGAGTTGGGAGATTGGCAGGCAGCTTTAGATTTAATTTTCTCTTTTAGCAGTAGCCACCCTAAATTTGTGAAACACTAGAGCAGGGACTAAACATCTTCATTTAGTGATTTCGACACACCCAGAAGCCATACCCTGCTTTCATTATCTACAAAGCATAGCAGCATGAAAGAGGTTAAACCTCTACCCATGCCCATGCATCATTTCCATACACCACCTCTAATTCCCTTTGTCATGCTTTAGGTTCCTGGGTCTGACGCTAATTACATTACACATGATGGCCCCTTTCTATTTGCAGGATTAATATAAAGCACAGCTGGACAACGGGAACAGTGAGGTCCCCCACGATGGAGGCAGGGAGACAAATTTTTTATAGGGGCTGAGGGAGGGAGGATGTAGAGAAACAAAGCCTGTCTCTAGGAGCTGGTGTCTATAGGAGGGCGGTGGCCTGTTAACTGCTTGTGCTGTGATTCACGTTGCATCACAGATCTTGGCTGGCTTTTCTCCAACCCTGCAAAGGATGTGGGGCTCCTCACTTGCTCCATGTGTGCCACTGCAAACTTAACAGTGATATTAAAGTGATGTTGCTGCATCTGCAAAGCCAGAAGCTGGGAAATGTCATAGAATCATAGAACGCTTAGGGTTGGAAGGGACATTTACAGGTCATGTAGTCCAACCCCCCTGCAGAAGCAGGCACATCTTCAACTCAATCAGGTTACTCAGAACTCCATCCAAATTGACCTTGAATATTTCCAGTGATAGGGCCTTCACTGCCTCCCTGGGGATTCTCTATCTATGGAACTTTACATTTACCTACTCCAACTTTCATCTTCTATTTTTCTGCCAGCTTACTTGGGGTTGTGAAATCCTTTTGCAACTCACTGTAGGCAGCTCTCATCCTCACTGCTCCACGTGACTCAGTCACGTCAGCAAAGGTACATGAGAATGGACCCCAAATGGAAAACCACAGTGAAACCAAAGCAGAATAAGGGCTAAGGTGGGCTACTCTGCACTCACATCAGGTCCTACCTGAGGTCACCCAGTGCCTCGCAAGGACTGCTCATACACAAAACCCACTTCTAAATTATCAGTAAGCAAAAAGGGATAGGTGCTTTTTCTTGCAAATATTTTTCTTGCTGAACTTGCCTTTTTGAAAATTATCCATAAACAGCCTTGGATTTTCACAAATGTGTTGGTTAGCTGGAATTATCTGATGCATTGTTTATGCCAACACATTTCAGGCTGTGAATTGCTGACTATAGTCTATATTCATGACTGTTGCTGCCAGTATCTGCTGTTTGTAATTTACTATTTGTGCTGAGTGGCTGTCTCAGTCAGGGGGTTTCAGGGCTGCCCTTTCATTAGATGATTCCTTGGTGCCTACTGGACCTGATCCATAGCCCAATAAACTCACTGGAAAAGTCCCATTGATTCTGAGTGGCTTTGGACCAGCTCAAGACGGTCATGCAACACTTTCTGCTCTGAGCACTCATGAAAAATGCATGAACATACCACCACCAGCAAGCAAAACACTTTTTTTACAAATATCCCACAATTCCTAGTAAAGAGGGAGTACAAATATGTCATAGAATCATAAAGGTTGGAAAAGACCTCTAAGACCATCCAGTCCAACCACCAGTCCAACACCACTGTGACTACTAAACCATGTCCCAAAGTGCCATGTCTACACATTTTTTGAACACCTCCAGGGACGGTGACTCTACCTGAGCAGCCTGTTCCAATGCTTCACTACTCAAAGGTGGTCAAAGAAGACTGAAGTTGCCTTCAAACCAATATTCATGCATGCCGTTTGCAGCTTTCATTTCTGCTTTGTCCACAGTAAATATGAGCCAGATGCACACACATTTGCAGCACTTAGTAATGCTGATCAATAGAGCAGTGAAAGGGTTTCTAATGCTTTGTGTCAGATACTTCACAGCAGGAGTTATAGCAAGCCAGGAGAGCTTGCAGGACAGGCACAGTTACACAGAGTCTCAGAAATACGATCCTATCCTTTATGGTATTCTTCAACAGAAAGGAAAAATAACCCTGAAATAGTCAGCGACAGAAACATCACTTCACATTGTCAAATAGTACAAAATCAATGCTGTAGCAGATGTTAACACAAGAGCTGATTTCAAATGTTGATCATAAATGCTTGGGGTTTTTTTTGCAGTGTTTTTCCAAATAACAGTGAAACCAGAAAATGTATTACCCACTGGGGTTCAGGGGAAGACAAAGAGTTAACAGGTGTGGAAGCAGGTCCATGATATGTGTGAGCAGAGAGGGTTTGCATTAACAGGACACAGAGGGATACCAACTCTCAAGGCAACTACAGAGTAAAAAGTGCTGACGACAGCTGAAGAAACTGCCTAATTACTAGGATTTAATGCAACACTCTGTTTCCACAGGGAATAATTTAAAGCCACCAGTAAAACTGCCTCTTATTTGGGAAGTGTGAATCTATCGGCTATTAGGCTGGCTATTAAAGACATGGAAACCTCTAATAGCTGAGTAGGTTTTTGCTGAAGAATGGTGTATTCAGGGTCTGGTGATTAAGCAGTGCCCTCTCTGACTTTAAGTTTATTTAGTTCAATATCCGTGGGAAGCAGAAGCCCTGAATAGTGCTGGTCATGGATGGCAGTATCAGGTCTGAATTTACCCTTGTTAGAAACAGTTGGTTTTTTGAATCTGGATTTCCCTCAAATGTGCCCAGAAACCTGTCTGCCAATTCAGGTAAAGCAAAGCTATTCAGAGCCTGAGAGCAGCAGGCCTGCTTTCTTGTAATATGAGTCCTCAGGAAATAATTCCACTTCCTGCCACCAGCTAAGAAGTAATGGGTCCGATTCCATCATTTTGAGCACAGCTGAGATGCTAAGCAAGTTACATGTGTTTTCATCAACCATAAAGAAAAAAAAATTAAAATGACTGTTTTGTTTCCTCAGCATAAGTGATTGAGTGCTCCAGAAATCCTCTCCTACAGTGCTGAATGTAGAGCTATTTAGCAATTGACATGGGAAATAATTTAGAAATCGTTGTTTCCATGCAGAGTAACTCTTAATTTAAGAGAGGCAGCTGAAGCCCACTTTGGAGCAAGGCAGGTTGAACTGCTGTAGCACACTGGAAGAGGGAACAAAAAGTTCACTGAGGATAACAGACAAGAAAAGGAGCTAATTTAATTAAAACTGATTTTTTTTTCCCCCAAGTAGGGTATGCTTAGGCTTCTTAAAACTGACCACTTCAGAATACTGTTTGATTTTCAATAAAATAACCAGTTTCCACGTTCACCTCCCTGTCTTCATCTTCACATGGAGCTCTAATGACCTTCAGTAGCACAGACTGACTGACACAGAAGGACATGAAATTTAAGTTCTGCAAGTCAGCTGGCACCTCACAAAGAGAGGTGCAGTATTTATGGAATGTCAGTGATTCAGTCAGAGTCACTAATTTTTCAGAAGAGGAGAGGGGACACTAATCTTTAATTAGATTATGCTATTTTTACAGCCTGGAGCCGCAGTGAGAAGAGAAAGGATCTTCGGTTGCAACTGGAGGAATCAAGGTTTCAGACAAAAGCAGGAGCGAGCAAGCAAGCTACTTCCAGCAAATTCCTGCAAGTCCTCTAAATATTTGGCTCTGACTTTTGCTTTGGATATTCAGCCTCAGGGGTTGTTACCATCTACCCCAGCACCGCAGGGCTGCTAGCTCCTAGGACCAGGGCCTCCCCAGCTCTCTCCTGTGTCCTTGTAGATCACAGCCTCCTGCTGACACAGTCCACCTTGTCCTGTTTGGACCGTCCCTGTCATCTGGTAATTTATGAAGCAGAGAAAATATCAAGCAAAGTCCCATAAAAAAGAGGAGCACTCTTGTCTGACTGGCCCCAAATGATGCTAGAAGGTCTCTCAGGCCCCATATCACTCCCAGGCCCCAGTACTCCTTAGGTGTCATTCACAGATACCAGATAACAAAAAGGCCAAAACCAAGCAACAAGCATTTTCCAGTACAGAGACTCTGCTCTGATCCAAGAACCTAAAGGCATCACAGAGCTCACGGATATGCAGTGACTCCCCTTCAGCACTCACTAAAGCCTCTTTCTCACAAAGACATCCTATGTTTTCTGAAAGGCTCCAGGAGCTGGGTCAGTGTTTTGCCAAGCTTTTTATGTTATGGTTACCCTCTCCCCCTAGGAAGGCTGATTCCATAACAAATCCCAGGAGCCATCACAGCCACCCATGGCACCTGACAGTGCTGCAGGAGAGTTCCATTGCCCAGACCTCACTACCACCTAAATATTTGTATCTGGAAAACAAACCACAGCTCAGGATCTTCTCTGATGACCAGCACAGAACTTGTTTCCCACCTGCACATCAGCAGCTTACGTTTCCTTGTCTCCTTCATTTTTCTCATTCATCCATGACCATCGGATAGATGCATCTTCCTGCTTTCTTGCAAATATACAACAAAAGCAGCTATTGAACAGTCCTGCCTATTCTGTACCAAATTTAGAATTTTGCCATCAGCCACTAGCAACAAGCCTGTGCTTGACCTTGGCTACTTTTTATTCCTAACTTATCCTTATAAAAGGATAAAGAAAGGGAAAGACTTTTTCCTATTCTTATTAACCCTGATACAGGATGTCTCATTGTTTCTTTTTACTTACCCAACTCAGTTACCTTCCTTTTAAAACTCATACTATATTGTTTACTATGTTCTCATCTGTAGTCTTACACATTTTAACACAGATGTTCAGTGTTTGTCACTTTATCACATCTCATTGCAGTACCCACATGGACCAGCAGTCCCAAGTCTGTCTCCAAATTCTAAGTACATCCTATCTTCTTAGATCCAGACCGATATATTCCTTCCTCTCTGCTTGGTTTCAAATCCAACTCAAACCTCAGGAAAGTTCCAGAGATTTCCAAACATCCTTTGCCAGTATCACTGCCAGCAGTGGTGAGGGCAGCTTGGATGAGTGATAGAGGCATCTCTCAGTCCCGTGCCAAATCACACAATGCTCTACAGTAGGCTGGGCACCCCAGGGATATTTGAAGGCACCATCTGGGAGCCATGCTCTTGACTTTTCAAGACCCTTCTTCATGAACTTTGTAACCCAAGACACTCAAACACTCACCTCAAAGATACTTGAGTAATTTTGTGTCAACTCAAGTGGAGCTTGAAACTCAAGCTTCTGAGACCCATCATGCCAAGTGCAGGCATCAATGTGCAGATAATACCACTAAATCAGTTCCCCGTGTCCCCTGAATTAGCCTTCCCAATAGCCAGAGCCAACTGTCAGCCCTGAGCTACCCTACCCTCCAGATGCTATTGGTTAGATGTGGAGAGCAGAAAGCTGCTTGCAACAGAACTGCACCAGACGTGCACTCCTGGCAGCAGTGCCAGCTATTACTAGCTGCCAGGAGATGGTGCTCTTTGTTTTAGCTCTGGATTTGCAAACCCACTTTACAGGTTAGCAACTTCTTTTCCTCCAGAACTCTCCTGATCCTGACTGCAAGAAAGACAGAACTCTGGAAGCCACAGCATTCACAAACATGAATGGCCATACCCTGAAAGTCATCTGAGGTTCCATTTGCACAGTAGATGCCCTAAGAAAACAGGACATGTGCTCCTGTTACTATTTTCCCCTGGTTCTCTGCATGGTTCCTGAATGTGTTGGGGAAAGAGCAGCAAGGAGGCTGCTTCCCGCTGTCTCAGAGCAGCTGACAGCTCTGTGCCTTAGCTCTTGGGGACAGGAGTGAGTCAGTGCATCAGCTGTGCAAACTATTCATCCTTCCCCTCAAGATCCTGCAGCAGCCTTGGCTGTCTAGTGCAAGCAGGCAGTGCAGCCTCCAGTTCCAGGGGCCCCCATTTCTGTCTTCCATGTGCTAAACGTGGGGGTAGTGGGGAGGAAGCAGGGGGAGCTGCTGGAATCCCAGCCCAATAAAAACCTTGGCTACTTAGGATGGGCATCCTTTAGCAACTCACCACCTCCTAGTTAGCCGTGGCTGGAGAGGTGGACAAACAGCTTTCAGAATCCAAGCCCTGGCCACCTAACACTTTGGGAGCTTCAGTTTTGGAGCTGCCTGGTAGAGACATTCCCCCAGCAGCTGGTGTCAGGTCACCATCCTATTACATGAAAGCATGGTCCTTCTGTGTGGATTCCCAAGACCCTGCATGTGGAGATTTTTTCTGTTGCCCCAGCTGACTTCTGCTTTCTTCCAAAAACCAGACAGACACTGATCAGGCCCTGGCTCAGCTGCTGAGTCTACAGCCCCGTCTGCAGGTGGGATGTGTAGTAAACACTGATGAGGTTTTAATAAGATTAAGACAGATCCAGTCTGGGGGACGCAGGATGCATTGCGCTGCCAGCACCATCATCCCAGAAGGCTTTTAACAGCATCTTCTTTTTATTGCAGACTCTGCACCACAACAGCTATTTTCTCCCTGCCAGTGCCACTCCAAAAAGATACAGGGTTCACTTTTCTGCTGCTGTTGTGGGTACTGTGGGTGTCCTGCTGTACCCCAGACCAAACCAAGCCAAACAGAGGAGTGGGGATTGGTTTGTGTATGCCAAATACCCTCAACTCCCATGAACACCCACAGAGCTCATGGTATCTGACAGGGGATGCTCAGCAGGTCATGCTCAGCAGGTCCCCCAAAGCCAACCAGTCCGTGTGCAAAGTGAACCCATAGTAAATGCTTCAGCAGTTCCCACCCTCACATGCCCTTTCAGGCTTTCTGCCTCAATAAATGGTCTCCAATTGGACTTGGCAGTAAAACTCTGGGTTAAGGTTCATGACAGCCCTCCCCAGTACTCTAGACAGCATGAAAAAAATCACAATCACTAGAACTGCAACTGCAGCAGATCGTCATAATTATCAGGAAAGAATACAAAAATCATTTAGCAAGTTTTAACAAAAAAGCAGGTTTTCAGTCCTGTAATAGTGTCACAAGACTGGTCAGTAGATTTCACTGACACTAAGTTACTGCCTAAAATGCTATCAAAAGCACTTTCCTAAGCATAATTAAACCCTGCTTATGAGAAGAATTCATTTTTATTTCACCAAGTCACATTTCCCCTGGAATGAGCAAATTCCACCATGTCCCACTACAAAAATACTTCAAGCACTAAGTTAATTAACACCTAAATCATGCTCTTCAACGACTTGACATGGAGCACTCACAAAATCTGGATGTGTTTGGCTAAGTCTCATTCATCTTTAAGTCCTAAAATACCTAAACCCCGTTTAAAACATCATTTAGGAGCTCTTCATTGTTTTTAACCCAGACTACTACATAGCAGTCTGTCCCTCTCCAAATTCAAACTAGGTTGTCTTTCAATATTCCCTGCAGAAACACCCCCTCCCCTGCCAGACTCCATCCCTGGAGTCTGCCACAGGCACCTCCTGCACATCCAGCCCCACCTTTCATATAAATTCAGGTTTGTATGATTGTTGTAAAGCAATCCACAGCCACGTGGCTGCAGTTTCAAACTCAGCCTGGTAAAAAGAGAAATGCCAACATCATCAATGCTTTTCATGCTGCAATAAACTTGGGAATGAAATTATAGAATGGTTTTGACTGGAAGGGACCTTGAAGTCCATCCAGTTCCAACTACCCTGCCATGGGCAGGGACACCTTCCACTGGATCAGGCTTATCAAAGCCTTATCCAGCCTGGCCTTCAACATCTCCAGAGATGGAGGATCCACAACTTCTCTGGGCAGCCTGTGCCAGTGCCTCACCACTCTCACAGGAAAACATTTCTTCCTAATACCTAATCTAAATCTCCCCTCTTACAGGTAAACATTCCCTCTTGTCCTATCCCTGCACTCCCTGATAAAGAGCCCCTCCCCAGCTTTCTAGTAGGCCCTTTTAGTACTGGAAGGCTGCTCTAAGGTCTCCCCAAGAGCCTTCTCTAGGTTAAATCCGAGCTCTCTCAGCCTGTCCTAATATGCGAGGTGTTCCAGTCCTCTGATCATCTTCGTGGTCTCCTCTGGACTCATTCCAACAGATCCCTGTCCTTCCTGTGCTGAGGACCCCAGAAATGAACGCAGTGTTCCAGGTGAGGTCTCACAAGAGCAGAGCAGAAGAGGAGAATCACCTCCCTGAACCTGCTGGTCATTGCCCTACAATTGTAGGCTCTTCCACACCAGGAGGGAGAGGGGGTCACAGCAAGGAGGTAAAAGCCAGCATTGCAGAGGGTTTCTGCTGAAGGCTTGCAGTAAGAGTTTGATATGCATCTGGAGGACTGATGAGTCTTCTCTATGCCACTTACAACCAACTGCAACATCTCATGGAAATCCAGCTAGCAAAAAGTGAGAAAAAAGGGAAGAAAGGGTCGCCTTGTACTTGGGCTTGGCTCCCCATCCCCCAAGGTCAAAGTCATCCCAGTAGCATGAATCTTCCAGGGAGACAGAGAGGCAATTGCAATGAAGTTCAGCTGAAATCACTGACGGCTCTCAAGAGGAAAATTAATTTTGTGACAATGCATAACACCTACAGCAATGTGTCAGGCACAGTAATTCAGGAAGAAAACCCATTGTCAGGCACTGAGGGATGGGGTAAATCAGGAATGACACCACCAAAGGCACCAAAGTTACACCTGCATAAAGTTATCATTCGGGAAGGAAGCACAAGGTCCTGGTAGGCAACAAACAAGAGCCTAAAGTCAAGGCATTGCTGGCCACAAATCAGGATCAAATCTAATGCCTAAGGGACAACAGGGAAATCCAGGTCAGAGATGACATGGTGGCACGAGGCTGATGCAAAGACCCATCTAACTCTCTTTTTACCCAAGGTTCTCCCATCGCAACATGACCTGTGCCAGGAAGGCCAGAGGACTAGCCTATGCTGGCTGACTCCTGGTGACCACCTTTACTGGAATAAACAACAGGAGAAAAAGCCCTGTATAGCATAGAGAAGGGTGCAGGACATATAATCTCAATGAGGAGTGAGGAAATACAAGGAGTATCAGAAAAGACTAAAACAAAGAAAGAAACTTTTCCCAGAGGTTCTGCTATGGCAGGTGAGGTAGCGGGCTCTGATCCAAGCACTAATTTGGTTTACTCACACATTAAGTGATTTCCCTCTATTTCTAGAAGGTGGGAGCACCAAGAGTGCATCTGAAAGTCAATCAAGTTTCCAAAAGTATATTAAAAGTTCAGCCTCTCAAAGTAGAGCAGAATGTGGGGCAGAGCCACTGCAGTCATAAATCAGCATCAAACTGCTGGCTCCAGCTTCTGTTTAAAGAGATTCGGCCCATACGTGTGATAACTAATGCTATAAATGTCCTTTCCTTCAAGGTCTCTCCTTTATTTACCTGCCACTACATCTCTTGCCCTGTGAAAGATGAGTTTACTGTTATCAGAAACAGGAAAAATCCTCCCCAGACCTCTCAGTTCCCTGAAGGACATTTTCAGAGACTTATCCCACCTTTCATCCTACTTTAGTGAAGAACGGATACAACCACAAGCCACTCCATCTCCTGACTGAGAATATATAACAGCAAAAACATTCACCCACTCAGGAGACCAGTCAGCAAGACTGAAGTCTATACTTTGAGCAGAGGCATAATTAAGACTTGAAGGAACAGAGGGCAGTTGGACTGTGCCCCTCCCTGAAAACTCAGGAGCACCTCCTGCTCCTTTCTATCTCAGCAGTTCTCCATCTCTTTTCGTTTGCAAAGGCTGAAGGGTTGCAAGGGTGATGTGGGACCTGGGTGGTGAGATGGGGCCTGGTCAACGGGATGACTTGTCTTTGGGCACCTTTCACAGACACCTTGGATATCACCCATGAGCTCCCCAGCCCTGGACATCCTCAAGCTGGGGGGAAAGGAGAAGCTCCTCTCCCATCTATATGTGCACAGCATGCAGGTAGTCCCATAGGCAGCACAGCAAGCTCATCCAGTGTTTCACAAGAGTCATCTGGTTGGAAAAGATCTCTGGAGACCATCAAGTCCAACCTGTCCACTAACTAAACCATGTCCCTGAGAAACTCATCCACCCATCTTTTAAACACCTCCATGGACCACAACACAACCACCTTCCTGGGCAGATATTCCAGTGCCTGACAACCCTTTCAGTGAAGAATTTTTTTCCTGATGTCTAATCTGAACCTCCTCTGGTGCAACTTGTGGCCATTTCCTCTTGTCCTAATTTCCTGACACTTGTGAGAAGTGACCAACACCCACCTCGCCACAACCTCCTGGGATAAGGAAACAGAGGACATGGGTATCTTTGGCTCTGGCCCTCTTCTCTCTGGCTGCAGCCAGCAGGGCAGGGATGGGGGCAATTGCTTTGTGCTAGGGCTGGCAACTGCCAATCATCACTTTTCTGGAAGAGCAGAGGAAAACCAAGGCAAAGTCATGCCTCTGCTGTTGGCAACGGGACTCAGCTCCCTGCAGTCAGAGTTGGTGGCTAAATTATAGTCCTCTGCAGATTTAAGACAGCAGAGGCTGCGCTACCAAAAGCATTTGTAGCCGTGGTGGAGGAAACTTGATTCAAACCAACCATTTGCTAGAATTACTGTTTGTTATTAAAGCAGGAGGGGGGCAGCAGCTTGACAGCAATGCCAGGACCAACCTCTCTGAAGGGCTCTTCTCCATGCTTTTAGCTGCACAGCCCAGTGTTTGGTTTCACAAGTGAAAAGATGGAGATAACTACCCAGTTCATGATGCCTCGTGCAGCTTTCCCAGCAACTCTGCCACACGGGAACCATCAGCTGCCAGGTAACTGTGGAAGCTGCCTGACTTCCCACCCGTTTGCTACTGAAGCAGTCCTTGTGGAATGATTATTGCACACCACTACCTCACCTGCATCTCCTGGAAGATTTCTATTAAAACCTGCAATGAAAACCTAGCTTTTCAAACACAGGGAGGTCTGTTTTCCTCCAAATAATGTTCTTTCCTCTAGTGAAACATCCAAGACTCCAAACCTGACAGGTCTCCGACTTAGCTGCCATCCTGACCTCAAAAGAGGCAGAAAGCACAGAAATATTTTCCTATTCAGCCTGAAGAGTTTTCAAATCATAAACTACTGAAGGTTTTTAAGAGTAGTTACACAATTAACTCTGAAATGCTGTAAGCATGAGTACTCCTGCTTGGAGAGACAGGATAAATACATGACCTCCACAGCATCTCTCCTGCTTCAGGCTCTAGCATGAGCTACTTCTGGAAGACAGCTACAAAGTCAGCTGCAATCACAAACAAGGACCTTTCCATCCCTGCAGACACACCAGGTACAGTGCCTCATCTGAGAAGAAAGCAGCTTATAGATCAAGTTCCAGACAGGATATCTCTGCAGATATTGCTGATTCACCTACAGATTTGTGCCAAAATGATAAACAAAGCTAAAGAGAAAAAACAAAACCGTTTTTCTGCTGTGTGTTCAAAGAGGCAGGAATGGACATCCAGAAAACTTCAGGGCAACTGAAGTAGTAGGTCTGTGCTGCAGGAAAGGCCCATTCTGAGAGTCTAACAGAGCAAAAGAGCCAGAAGACATTAGGAAGAGCATGACTACGAGCTGAGATTAAGCATTAAGTTGTGCTTAAAAAAGTAAATAAATAAAAAAAATCTATTAGCCTTGTTGTTAGCTTGGTGTTAGGAAACAAAGGAAAGTAGTGAGTGTGGGAACCTTCACTTCCTCTTCTATTTTCGGCATTTGGTAATAAACTCCTAACATATATATAGGAAATTGATCAAATGGATAAAGATTTAAGAAGGGAATTGATACACTAAGACGTCCTGGAGCGAGTTCTTCATGTGCAATATTAGACACAAATGACTCATTCGTTGCATTAAAAACCTCAGTCAGGGTAATGTAAATGCATCAGTAGAGGACACTGCACGTTCTTGTTGGGCGGAAGCCCTGAGTGAAAAGGTGTGTGCAGTGCTGCAGGCTGAGCACGCCCAAGTACCCAGGCAGGACATGTAAGGAGGCAAGAGGCAGCCCAAAAACAGATAGCAAAAGAATTAAGAGCTCATGGACTAACCCTGTTACGTGAAACAGACAAGGTTCCATTCAGGAATGGGCAGCGAGAAGAGGCTCCCACTATTTACCTGTACCTTGACCTTTGGTACAGATGAATCACAAGCCAGATATTTTTGTGGTTTGCTTTCTTCGTTTAGGAAAAGCACAGGAAGATGTTGAGAAGCTATAGAAGATGCTGGTGGTACAAGTACTGGAGGACAGGACACCTGGAACTGGTCCAGAGGAGGGAATAACAGAGATAAATTTATATTGTATGGAGGGAGAAAGCAGGATCACAGTCTATAAATACTCTCAAGGTACCAGAGAAGGGAGAGAATCAGTCACAGTCTTAGAGGATGGGAGGAAAAAGAGCAATGGATTGAAGTTAAGATATAAAATTAGGCTATGTGTCAAGGTGGGTTTCTTGATTAAAAGGGCAGAGGAGTTGAATGGAGAGCACAGGGTGAGCCCATGAATCATCTCCCCGTTATAGCACATTCGGATGGGCCATAGCAGGGAATGAACCCCAGCTCTGCCCTAGGAGGGGAGGTTCCAGATGTCTTTGTCTGGCACCACTGTTGATAGCCCAATTTTGCCTCTTGCACCTTAGCACTTCAGGTGAAATATAGGCAAATAAGAGACTCTTCAGTTTGGCAAGAGAGAAAATTGAAGGGAAGTAATTCTGCTTGGAATGAAGCTGTAACAGAATTTTTTTTAATGATTTTTTTGATATAGTGAAACACAAAAACAAACCAATAAAAATCATTCTAGGTCAAATCAATTTAATTTGACCTGAAGCTAAACATCAGATCCAGTTTACAGCAAACCCTGAATATCAAAGGGGAACACTGTGCATCAGGGTCCCTCACGGAAGCAGGCTCAACGTTGTCCAGGTAGGGGGACTTTGGAGGATGGCCTTCATTTTCCTACCCCACCCTTCAGAATCAGAAAAGCATCTTTTATCTTCTTCCCAAGTCCAACTATCTCAGCATAGCACCCACATGACAAAAGTTCACAGGCAGTCCTAAACCATGCTCAAATCCATCCTGGCTCCCAGCATTTTGGATTTAAGCCCATGAATTATTCACCACATGGTATAGTTGCTATAGTAACATCCTATTGAGTATTATTAGAAATCACTGTCCCCAAATCCCATATATTGGAAGGAGTTGTGCAGCAGGGGTAAGAGCCATCTTCGCCTGCACAGCTTGCTGTTCCCCATAGCTCTGAAGAGCAGATGATTCGGGTGGAGGATTAACCATACCCTATCTTTCCACAGCTCTATCAGTTGCAGCACTGAGCTGTGGAGTGCAAAAAGCAATGTGCACCTCACTTCCAACTGGCTCAGCTCGTTCAAAACAGCTGCTGCTTAAAGCTGCTTCTACAGAGCAACTTGTTTATGCATTTTCCAGAAGTGAATGAACAAAACACTCTCTAATTTAAAATGCACGCAACAGGTATTTTTAGTAGCCCAAGCAAACAAGGAAAATCTGAGTCCCTTTCCCTTCCACCATTCACAAGAATTTAGAGTATGACCCTGCAGAGATTAAATTTTGAACCTTTCTGAACATTTCCCTTTTACTAAAAAGAACCATCAACATTTTTTTCAGCTGTTGAATGTTAGAACAGTGCACATTCCTCAGCAAACATGAAATTAAGCCAGTATAGGGCTGATGAAGAACAAGGAGGACTGGACAGAGGAAGAAACAGGCTGCATCTTGCTCTAAAACACAAGTCGTTACATTTTTCCATCAAATTCCTCTTTACAAAAGGAAAACAGGGTTTCAGCAGTTAAATACAACTAACTTATTAGGCAATGGCTTTCCACAATAAGTTTGGGAAGGTTAAAATAGCATATCATGGAAAGAGTTTTGAGAAGTGTAGAACAGCATTTGATGTCTTCTTATCCAAATGCCTCATAGCTCGGGTGTTGCACCACCTACTGCCCAGGAGGTCAGCAGATGTCCACATCAGCCATGGGGTTGTAACTCAAAAAGAACTTCTGAGGTCCACACACCTCCAAGCCTGATCTGAAATAGCCCAAAGACAATAATCAACATATCCCTCCTTTAGAAACTGGAAATAGGAGAGATAAGGGAAGTTAAGGATGGGAGCTGCATGAAGAGTATTTACAACAGGCTATTTATATCCTTACTGGCTCGACTGCCACTTACCCTGAAGCCATTTAACACTATTTCGCAGTGCGAAAGGGTCTTCATGTGGATAAACATCCAGGTCTGTCACTGTAAGGCACTCACAACATATGGTGAGACTCTTCATTTTTAGTATTTTCATGCATTTAAATATATCAGATACAGGCTTAAGGATTTTATGCCAGCTTCTGACCAAGATGACAAGTGTAAGCAGATATTCCGGTGAGATATATCTGTCTGCACATCCAGGATGCAATGAAATACCTTCTTTGGCTGCCATCCCTGTTCCCAAGCCAAAGGCTCTGCTGGCAAACCAGGTCAGGTCCCCAGCTTTGAGGATAGAGAGTCCCTGGACCTGCCTCAAGGTCTTGCTGGGTAGTTCTCACCCAAACTGCAGACCAAGGCCAGATTAGTCTTCAAGAGAGAGAGTAGAAATGTTTTTCCCACCCTAACCATGGGTGGTCACCTTGATGCAAAAAGCTTCATCCCCCAGCCCAGTTTACCCAGTTTCTGCATCTTTCAGCTAGCTCTCAAGTCAGCTTTTAAGCTGATGCATAGGTTTTAGCCATCTCTGTACTGGCTAAACTGCACCAGATATTTTTGACACCTGCCCCAGAGGACACCTGGGCAGATCATCCCCAACAGATTTTTGGTTGTCAGGATGAGAATGAAACAACTGAGAAAGGAGGTAAAAAGGATGCAGAGACAAGAGGGAGAACGGGAAGAAGAGCTCAGTGCTAAGAACAGGGAGAGGTATTGGGAGAGAGCGAGAAGAAGGGATATGTGGGAATGAGGTGGAAAGAAGAGGGTCAAAAGAGCAATGATATGGAGAGAGAGAAGGAGTAGGCAGAGCAGAGTGAGAATTAAAGGAGAGTGATTCAGAATTAAAACAAAATCATGAGAACAAAGGACAACAGAGGTAGAGAAAAAAGCAGAGGCTGGAGCATGAAACAGGCAAGAAGAAACAGAAGAAATTTCAGAAGTGCTAGGAGAGACACACATACCTGTCCGTGTGCGCAGCTTGAAGGTTACTACATTTGATCTACACCTGCCTCATTCATGTTTATCCATCACACATTTCTGGGAAGCTATTTTTAACCACATACAAAAACACACAAGGAGCTTTTCTTGCTTCCATTTTGGAAGTAGGGCCAGGCACTTCCCAGGCACAAAGCAAACCTCTTTTTAGAATAAATTCAGAAGGACTATCAGAGCAAATCCAATGCCTATGAAAAAATAACTCTGTTCCTGCGGAGGAGGTGGTGGCAAGGCGCTATTCTCAGATGAGCACACAGCCTCAGGGAGAAGAAGATGTTTGGGAGTGAATAAGGTGGTGCTGGTCACAAGCCCTGTGTGTCTCAGGCATTTTATCTGACTTTCTGCAAGGAAGGAGCTTTTCCAGTCTGAAGCAACAAAGTACATAAGGAGCAACACGTACATGAAGGTAGAGGAACAACATGGTCAATGTGTGAGCTGTTGTGCAGGACCTAGGCAAGCTCTTTCTGGTGGTACAGTGGCCAACCCATGCCCTCTGCCCCGCTTGCTGACAGCCTGCAAATAGATCCAGCAGCACCAGTCTGACACTATGGTTGTTCCACATAAAGCGTTAGGACCTTGGGTGGAGCAGAGTTGCTGCTGGAAGAGCTTTGTTCGGTGCTGTTGTGCTGCCATCCTCAACAGCAGGCCTGGGATATTGCTGGCTAACACAGTGGCGGCGGAAAACACTGGGCAGGAAAGGGATTAGCTTAAGGCAGAAATATGCTGATTTAACGCTAAGCCTTCCCCCCAGCATCATCTCTGTGTTGAATCAGTGAAATAAGCTATTGTGTCCTGTTCTCTGCACATTCCAGCTGCTCTGCACCTCCCTATAAGCATCAGCTGAGTTATAGGAAGAAGAATCATAGAATGGTTTGGGTTGGAAGGGACCTTAAAGATCTTCCAGTTCCAAACTCCTGCCACGGGCAGGGACACCTTCCACTAGACCAGACTGCTCAAGACTCCACCCAACCTGGCCTTGAACACCTCCAGGGATGGGGCATCCACAACTTCCCTGGGCAACCTGTGCCAGTGTCTCATCACCCTCATTGTGAAGAATTTCTTCCTAATGTCTATCCTAAATCTCCCCTCTTCCAGTTTAAAGCCATTTCCCCTTGTCATAACACTATAAGCTCTTGTAAGAAGTTTCTCCTCAACTTTCCTGTAGGCCTCCTTCAGGTATGGGAAGGCTACTATGATATCCCCCCTGAAGCCATTTCTTCTCCAGGCTGAACAAGCCCAACTCTCTGTCTGTCCTCACAGCAGAGGTGTCCCAGCCCTTTGATCACCTTTGTAGCCCTCCTCTCAACTCACTCCAACAGTTCCATATCATTCTTAAGCTGGGGATTCCAGAACTGGACACAGTACTCCAGACGGGATCTCAAAGGAGGGGAATAGAGGGGAAGAATCACTACCCTTGACCCAGAAGTTTGTATAAGCCACTGATCACTTTTTTTCGGTAGGAGGGATTGAATCTAACCAAAGATCAGCTCCAGTTTCTTCCCCTTAGGGCTGCTTGAGGCTCACACAACTTTGCACTGCATCGAGGCTGCTCCACCTCTGCAAGAAGTAGTAGCACACAAGAGACTCACAAAGCTACCCAGCACCTCCTCCAGGTCACGTGCAATTTGACCATACTATAGTATACATTCAGCCTACTTTGAAATGCATCTCTCCCCCTCCCTGGGAAGTGGCTGGGGACAGCCATGAGCTGAGACACAGCATTTAAAACAAGGTTTGGCAGCTCTCACACAAACAGCTTTCAATTACCCATTTACCTATACATTCCTTCCTTTCAGCTGCTGTATTTTACTGATTTCCTAAATTACGTCCATCTGCAATTTGACTTTACTCAATTGCCTCTTACAGCAGTCAGGCTGACAGAGATGCATCCTCCTGAGAGTCCAGACTAAAAATATCAGTAATGTGCATCAGAATGAGCGCCTGCACAGTTTATACTCATTAAATTGATAGGAGGCTCTCAGATCCCTTCACTGCTCTTCCAGAAGACAACAGATTCTTGTTTAAAAATTGGTAGGTTTCCCAATTCTGATCCATTCCTGAAGTCTTGGGGATTGGAGCCCCAGAGGTCCTGACTGCAGCAGAGATGGCTTTAAAGAAGTTAGCAGGCTGGGCTGCATCCTGTGGCCAGAGGAGCATGCCAGGGATGCAGGGAGGTGGCAGAAGGGTAAAGCTGGGTGGAAATGCAGCAGCAGTGCTGAACTCCAGGCAGGGCTGTGGCTCAGTCACAGCGGCTGTGAAGATACAGATGTATTGCTTGAGGGCTGGAGAAGCATGGTTTTGGTGAATTGAACTGATAAGTTCAATTTAAGTGGACAATACACAGATGTCTAGGTGGGAATTAGTCTCTCCTGTAGTGGTACTCTGTCATCCATCCCACAATTCACACAGAACACGGGCAACACAGAAACAAAACCCTTATGGTGTTGAGATGTGGGAGAGGGCTCTGTTGCAGGCTTTCAAACACAGTTTGCTTGATGCCACAGCTAAAGGAGCTGACTGGATGTATTGGATTTGAGGCTTGCTGGCAGCCTTGGAAATGGCTGAAGGTCCCTTCTGCTCATCAGCACTTCAGATCTCCTATGTAAGCATATTTCCTACCACCACTTGGCAGGAGTCCAGAGTTACCCCTATAGCTGGAAGGAAATGGCACCCTGTTCAAAAGGGCTAATGGAAGAGGAGTAACAGGCTACCAGATGTGCAAGGGGGTAGGGTTACAAGATGGTAATACTGTAAGCTCCTGCCTTCTCCATCGCCACCAATTTATTGCCTCTCCACAATCTTGCTTCCTGACTGCATTTTTTGGAGTCATCAAATGAGCAAGGCCATCCTATTTATCTCTGGCTATAATACTTTTAAATGAAGATGTCAGACTTTTGGAGCCAAGCTGCTCAGCCACACAGCAGCCTGCTGCTTTCCAACATATTTTAACGAGACTTCATAGGAAAAGGAGACAGTTTCCAATAAAATGTAAAGCTAAAAGTGGGGAATGTTTGGATCACTAAATAGAACCATCCCCTTCCCTGATGGTGAATTGTCATAGAACCTTCTTCAGGATATCAACCTCTGTCTTAAAAATCAATTTGACTTTTGACTCCTTACATCCATTAGAAAACTGTTCCATGACATGACTTCTCTGGTGTTTAGGAGTCTCCTAAATTTTCAGCCTAAATTTACCGATCACCAAACTACATCTATCAGTTCTTCTGTCAGCATCAGCTTTTGCCCCTTGAAAATATTTATAGGAAGCAGTAACTCCCTTGGAGCTCTCATTTTGCTAGACTGAAGAAATTACTGTCTCTAGTCTCCTAAGGAAAGCTCTCCACACCCTGACAGTAAATCTCACGGAGAGGTTAGGATGCCTGGTGCCACGCTCTAGGAAGTTTCTTTTATTTTCTGTTCTAAATCCTTCTTTAGTGCTAGGTACTTCAAGCAACTCTCTGATGATTTTTCTACACACAGAAGTGCATTTCAGTGCAAGTCACACTATTGTTTTATTTCACTGGAGGAGCGTGAAAATGCACTGATAGCAGTATGCTGATTTCTAGAGCATTGTTCATCCTGGTTCAAACATCATAATTTCTGCTCTGGTATCACAAGAGGAGGAAAGATACTGATAAGGGGCAGAAATGATGCAAAAATTGGAAGCATACAGCACTGTTATCAGGGTCAAGCAAGCAGTCACCACAGTTTCCCTGGCAAGCACAGCCACGCAGTAAGTGTCATATCAAAAAATCAAACCCAAACTATATTCCAAGGTGCATCTGTTATCTGTGCAAACATGTATGTGAACACACACCTGCACGCACACCCCTTTCTCTCTGAAGCGGTTAACTCTCAGCTTCTAAAATTCCTGGAATCACATTTCTGGATGACCATCACACTCGGTGCCCCAGCCCAGTCTCTGCATCACCGTACTCAAAATGGAAAGCTCTGTGCAAGTCAGAAAGCTCACACAGAATTTTAGCCAGAGCACCCTGGCCCATCTGTTTGAGATTAAGACCACAACGGAGCAGAGCATTAATAAATGATCTGCAATTTCGACCCTCCTCCACTGTGCAACACTGAGTGGGGGGAAGATATCACCAATACCCACATGCAATTTTTAGCAACAAATCATGATAATCAGTTGGTTCAGCATTAAGCATACAAGAAAAAAGTTCAATGCAGAATCTGAGCACCATCCTATCTCACAGAGCTATTGTTCCAGCATGAAGAATTATAAATAGCTGATTCTTTTTAGTAGATTAATTCAATTCTTCAGCTGCTTAGACTGCTCCTGTATATCCTTCCTAAATTAAGTTTGCATTTCTATACCTGCAGCTATGGTTATCCTGGGTATTTCCCTATGTATTCCACTGTGAAAATCGTGATTAAGTTCATTTGTCATAAAACAAACATGATGCCATGAATGATAAATAAGCAAAGGGTACTGCAGAGACTGGCAATGCAGCTCAGTTTTCTCAGTGCACGGCGAATGGGGAGGGTTTCTGTGTCGCTCATGTCTGAGATTAGAGAGCTTCCTAATGAAGAAATCTGCCCAACAGATGATGTCATTTCTGGCAAAGCCACAAGCCTAATTTGAAAAGAAGGGCCCAGCAACCCCAGCATCACCTCCCCAGGCATGCAGAGGAGAAGTTGCCTGTGCAAGCTCTGGCAAGGAAGACATCGGGTGCTGGCAGGGGTGGGGGCTGCTTGCCTGGCCCCTGCGCCTTGAACCAAACCCCACACACCCTCACACCTCTGCAGGGTTCATGGGGGAATATTCAACCCAAGGACATCACCTGCTGCCTCCTTCACTGCATGGCTGGGCCATCCACTGCTGCACTGGGGTTGCAGGCACTCCCTTCCATCCCACTTGCATCAGAGGGCAAAGAGGATCCGTGTAACCTTTACAGCCAGATTTTGCTAAACATATCTCAGGATAACTATCATATTGGACAGTATTCCACCTGCATCCATGACAAGCTCCCCAGTCCATACACAGCTTCAAGCCAACAGCAGCTGGCTGGGGTCTCCCCCCATGTAGTATAGTCTCATAACAAGCAAGCTGCAGGCTGCATTTCTTGCCAGCTTTCACGTCCCAGACTTCAGGAGGTGCTAAAGCAGCCTCAGCCACCTCCAGGAGAGTCACTGATGAGATACAGGGCTCGGACTACTGGAAATCAGGGCCTCAGCTCTGCTGGGCACCTAAACTCCAGGATTACCTGCACCTTCATCTTCTGGCTGCTGCTTATCTCATCACCATCCCTGGATTTCAGCACTGCAGCCCATTTTCCCCATCAAGGTTTTTTAACTCTGGACAGGTTAAATGCTAAGTCAGACCCCAGGAAGCCTGCAGTGTTTTGTGGCAACCCTGCCTGGAAGATCAAGTGCTTGTGGGCAGCCATCCTCAGTCTGTGTTGCCCTGTTCTTGCACCAGAGTTTCCTCCTCTGCAGACTTGATCTGCACCACCTTGCTTACTTCTGCAGAGCTCACAGGTTCTTACTCAGACCTCATAACTGCATGTTTAACATAAAACACAGAAGTAGCCAGAATATATAAGCCCATGCTTTGCTAAGCCTTAGCATGTAGAAAAAGCTGTGACTCATGAACTAAACTGAGGTCTTTCCTCCTTATAAGTCAATTCTACTCAGACTTTTCATTCTCCAGTTGCCTACTCTCCCAAAGAATTTCTTTGCTCTCAGGTCTCAGCCCTATGCTATTTCTTCACCTAGCAGGCCTCAATAAAAACACTTCTTTCCCCATTTTTACTGCTTTCTTGCTCCAGAGATCACCAGATCCACCAACATAATATTTTCCACTAGCCTCACATTCCAAGGCATCCATGGGTCTTTGTGTTTAACATCGCCTCTGGTGCTGACAAATTCTAAACAAAAAGCCTGCAGAAGCAGTCAGCCAAACACAAACCTGCTAAAAGCAACAGCTGCAAACCAGCCAAGCACAGCAACGCAGCCAGCAGGATGTGAACCCATGAGAACTGCCTCCAGACAAGAGGCAGCTTTTCTTTCTCTACAGCATTAAGGACAAGATGAGATAGGGACCACCTGTGAAAATCCTGAGCAAGTCTGTGACTTCCCCCATGGGTTGCCAGTGCACTCCTGTTCAACTGTAAGCTAATCCTACTTCATTTGCCTTATTTATAAGTACTACGACAGTATTTGCTTTATTCCTCAGTCCTTTCTGTCTTCTGTGTTCCAGAGGGGGTTCGAATTCAGCATTCCCCATTCCCAAAAATCTCTTTGGCCAAGTCTCTTCCGAACCCTTTCAGCTTAAAAAGCTTCAGTTAGCGGCTGTTCAATACCTTCCCATTAATGCAATATTCTCTCTTCCATCCATAATGAAAGCAAGACACAAAGACATCCTGCTTCCCTCTCCAAAAGCATTATCTCCTCTCTCTAGAGCCCATCAGACACGTACTGGCTTGCCTTTCTGACATGCTGATCAACAAGGTTGTCCTCCCTTTCTCTAACATCAGAGCCAATTGCTCTAATTACATGCTGTCTCCTGTGCTCTGAGAAGCTGTAAATAAAGAGCTACTCACAGTACCATATTATCTATACTGTTCTCCAGCACAGTAGCCCCCACGGTCTCTGCCTAACCAGCAGGTGTCTAACACAGAAAGGCAGACTCTATAGGATTGGGTATCTGTAGGGATATAGATCAGCACAGTATTCAGTTGATCATGGGCCATTCCCCATATACCTAAACTGTTCTCCACACCCAACTGCATGATTGCAGCAAACTGAGAGCCAAGAGGTCTGTTATGAACTGTATTTTCACCTATAGTGATTTTTAGGAAAGAGATCCCAGGTTTGCAGGTATTCATATATTTGAGACCTAACTGAAAATTTGATGAAGCTAATCTGCATTTTTCTACTTAGCTAAAGCTTTCAGTCAGGTCACTTCCATCTCCTACAGTAACAAACTAGAGGAGGAATTAATAATTTTCTACAGGAATTATCCCAGAAATGGTACACATTCTAGCTACAAGAGCCCCTGGGAGGATTTGAACAGTGCAAAAGCAGACAGGAAACCTGTGCTCAGTGCTGGGAATTTTCCCATAGACATTATTAAACAAGGAGAGCAATTGCTGCTTGAGAGCACAATTCAGCCTCAGGAAGACCCACACTGAATCAATGTTGCATCTCTGCTAAGTGCAAGATGGGAGCTCCCCACTCAGCCTATAATGGAGTTTGTCAGAATAACTAAATTGGAAAATGCATCTCTAGGTGTCACCAAGTCACTGGCAACACTAGTGAGAAAGTCAGTTAAAAAAAGCTAACAGCCTGCTGTTCAGTGAGGGAAATGCAGACAGCGATGCACACAAACAGCTGAAGTACTGCACAACACAGAGAACCAGAGCCAGATCTGGGGAAAGCAGTAACTCTACACAGCAGTGCTGCAGGTTTGTATCCCCCTTTTCTACACCATGGAGCATTCCAGGCATGTCAGAGCAGGGACAGTCTCCAGCCTGCTTCCTCATCAGCAATCTGGTGCAGCATTCACTGGGCAGAGCACTCTGGCTGGAGAGAATGACCCTGCACAGGGCCAATCCAGGAAAGTAGTTACTCCTATTTTACAGTTGGGAAAACACAGAATCACTTGGTTGGAAAAGACCTTTGAGATCATCAAGTCCAATTGTACCTGTCCACTACCAAACTGTATCTCTGAGCACCTCGTCTACCTTGTCTTTTAAATCCCTCCAGTCATGGTGAATATTGAAAAGACACAGCCAAAGCCCTACTGGGAGATCTAGGAAGCGAAGAGCCACCTCAGGTCACTGCTCACAACATAACGTGGGTGCCTTCCACAGGTCCCTTTGTTCATGTGCACAAGTGGCTGCACTCAGCAGGAGGACTCCTCACAACCACAGAGCAAACACTGCTGGGGGGTTGCACGTATCTATTGCAGCACCATGTTCAGAACAGACACAAGGTCTTCAAAAAGGGACGTTTCTAAATTTAAAAGCCTCTTTTAGGGCATTGTTCTTGCATTTCATAGATTCATCTGGTTGGAAAAGACCTCTGAGATCGAGTCCAACTGTACCTGTCCCCTTACTAAACAATGTCCCTCAGAAACTCATCTACCTGTCTTTTAAACACCTCCAGGCATGGCAAGTCTACCACCTCCCTGAGCAGCTGTTCCAGGGCCTTTAGACAAAGCAGCAGCAATGGAGGTAAGTTTATTGAGGTTGCTTGAAAAGCGATTATAATATTCCTCCCTAAAAGAAAACTCGATCATCATAGCTTAGAAGTGGAGGTGAACGGGTTCATGCAGACATCCAAGGCAGCAAGCTCCTCACTGTAGCATAGACTTTGTAACCCACTAACCTGACTTGTGATGGCAGAATAATATCTAGCTCTTAGACAGTCCTTTTCATCAGTAGATCTAAGAAAACTTTCTAAATGCTGGTTGTTTGAGTGTTTGTAACTGCCAGGAGAATAAGGAAGGGAGCAGCGAGAGATTTCTGAAGATAGCTTTACAGCAGCTGGTTTTGATCAGTACCATCCTACAATGGGAAATGGGATTCAAAGGCTGCTAAAATTCAATGGAGCCATTATGCAGACTTCAAGGGGCTTCGGAACAGAAAACCAGGAATTACTGTAACTTTTACTACAATTGCATTTATAACAATAAAACATGAGGGTAATATGCTTTATTTGCCTTGTTCACCCTCATATATCTAAGAGCTTAAAATGATCTTCTGGTAGCTGTTCCCAATGGTAAATCTGCAGCACTTCTCTAGATATTACACATTCAGCTGTAGGTGATGCTGAAGATCTTGCAGCAGGCTGAAAAGAATCTAAGAGCAATTTAGAAAATGCGTTTTCTAAGGTTTAGGATTCATCAGTATTTTGTGCAGTGCATTCTTCAAGACTTTAAAACAATACCATTTGTCACGATGCTGTATTTCTTGATCTGGGACAGGGTAGTTGAAAGCATCATCAGTCTAACTCAGATGTCACATCTCAATATCTGTGCAACAGATCTCAGCAAATAACTCAGAAGAATCATGATGTCCATGATGTGGGTTGCTGGTTTTGTTTGTTTTGTTTTGCCTTTTTTTAAAAAAGGTCACCTTGCTACAATATCACATATTTGTATAAATTAATTACTTTGCTGCCAGAGAAGAACAAGTATGCTCTTCTGATGCATCAGGTCCTCTGTTTACATCTCCCTTTTAACTGCATTTGCAGACCAATGAAAAATAAATTAATATTCAGGATGCCATAAGCAAAGCAGGCTGTGAGCAGCAAAATCATTTTAGAGGGAAGGAATGTGTATCTACTGCTGAAATGAAATAGTTGCTCTTTTGCAAGGCAAAGCTGAACAAAAAGCACCCTTACATTAGTGAGTGCCACCTGCCCACAAAGCTGCCAGAGGAGGCTGAGCCATCTCCAGTCAGCACGAATTCAGCAATTCAGGTGGAAAGGGTCATGGGAAACACCATGCACAGAAAAAGGGGTGATTTACCAGGATGTATTTCCTTGCGGATTAAAACCAACCCAAAATATACGTTGCATTGCTTGTCACTTTAACTAAACCATACTCTTAACAAAGGTCCAATGTTTATGTCAATGTGTCCAGTGTGGGAGGATCTGAGAAAAAAACAGACAGGCAGCAAAGCAAGCAGAAGCCTGTAACCAGTCAGAGCATGCACTTGGAACCAGAAAGACACAGGCTCCACTGCTGGCTCCAAAAATCACTTTATACATTTTTAATAGCTTATAAATAAACCAGCATATGAACAGGGACTGAAATTGAGGTCCTTTGCCTTGGAGGCCTGCCTGAAGCATTAGCACTTCTCATCTCCAATTGGCTGCAGAGACTCATGTGCTTACCCCACCAGGGTGCAGGTTGTACCCAGCCCTCCTGAACGCAAGGGTGAGGCACTGATGTCCCAGGCAAGAGGACATTGCCACCCCACCATTTTTCCTAAACCCATATCAGCTGCTTCAACAGCTATTTGGGTTTCCCAGCCTCGGTGTGGGTGGCCTGGGTGCCAAAATCAGACCTGCAGCTTCCAGCTGGCAAGTCCAGCACCTTCAGACTCATCAGTGTTGTGCTGAACCAGTTGGAAACTGAAGAGACGCCAAAGGAAGAGAGGTTTCAGGAACACAAGGGTAGGACCACAGCTCTGTTCTGAAAAGGCTTTGCTTCCCATCACAATTTTATTAAGGTCTCACTTGTCCAACTCAAAGGACAGGGCAACAAATGAAGTGCTTTTACTAGACCAACGCCAAGAATAAATTAATGACATGCATTAATAATATAAAACATTCTTACTGAAGCAAAGGCCATTTTCTGATGCATAAAATAGTACACTAAAATGACTAATTTTTAAATCAATACAAAATTCACTCCCCATTACTACCACATAAACTGTTAACTTTTACGCTGTGTCGTGAATATTAGATGAAAGTGGATGGAAAACTCTGAAAAAGTTCTCCTCTTCAACCTCAGAGGTAAGCTTCAGGGTTTGCAGCGATAGCACAAGGAACAACAGTTCAAGCTGAAAGAGGAGAGATTTAGATGAGATATTCGGAATAGATTTTTTACTGTGAGGGTGGCGAGACACTGGCACAGATTGCTCAGGGAAGCTGTGGATGCCCTCATCCCTGGAAGCATTCAAGGCCAGGAAGGACAAAGCACTGATCCAGTGGAGGGTGTCCCTGCCCATGTCAGGGAGGTTGGAATTGGATGATCACTGAGCTTCCTTCAAACCCAAACCATTCAACAATTCTATGTATCACCATCACAGTGAAAGGCCATTCAAAGCACCCAGTGCTACCTGGTAACACATGAAAGACACACACTGGAAGACACAGGGGTGGTGTTTTGCTTTCTTTAACTCACAACCAGCTTGATGCAGCACAGGACAAAGCCAACACAAAAACTGGCTACCTCTCCTCTCAGTCACCTTGCCTGCTCCAAATCTACTTATAGCAGTCCTCTCTAACCTCTATCCTCTCTACTCACCAGGACAAGCTCACTGAAACCAACATGATAGTTCTCTGCTACAGTGCTTTGGCTTAAATCTGGGAAGGCAGAATTGTCCATCAGTGCAGGCAAAGGAACAGTTCGTGTCACAAGACATTCAAGTGAACAAAGTGCAAGAGAAGGAAGGGGCATTTTCCCACCTTCATACTTGGCACTGGAGCAGAAATCTCATGCTGCAGTTTTTCATAATGAAGTTGGACCCACTGACCATCCAGCTCTTGTGAAGCAAAGAGCTGTTAACCAAAACAAAAGCACTTCAGACAAAACCCACGCTACATCATGGAACAACTTATACTTATGCCAGGTTTACCAAGTAGCTGCTCATCTTTGAGCTGAAGACTCCCATTTATGTACTCTTGTCCCTCTTCTCACCTGGGCCACAGTACTAAAAACCAAAACAAGTCCAGAGACACAGCCACTTGCCCTAGGATTTCTCGACTCATCTTTGGCCATAGATTTGGAGGGGTTTTTTTGGTTGTGGGTTGGTGTTTTGGGATTTTTTTTAACCTTTCTGGTTGCACCTGTGAACACAAGCACCATGCCATGCAGCACTTGTGAAGCACATCACGTAATACTCTGCACCCAGAGTGGTGGTTGAGTCTGAGGGCATAAAATCTGGATGGGGCCAATGCCTTAACTCCTGGACTCTCACCTGAAAACAGTTCTTACCAATATTACTTAAACTGGGACTTCATTCATTTAGAATCATAGAATCACCCAGCTGGAAAAGAACCTCTGAGATTGAGTCCAACCGTACCTGTCCCCTTACTAAACCATGTCCCTCAGAAACTCATCTACCCGCCTTTTAAACACCTCCAGGGATGGCGACTCAACCACATTCCTGGGCAGCCTATTACAATGCCTGACCACTCTTTCAGTGAAATAATTTTTTCTAATGTCTAGTCTAAACCTCCCTGGAGCAACTTGAGGCCATTTCCTCTCCTCTTATCACCTGTCACTTAGGAGAAGAGACCAACACCCACCTAACTACAACCTCCTTTCAGGCAGTTGTAGACAGTGATGAGGTCTCCCCTTAGCCTTCTCTTCTCTAGGCTAAAACAACCCCAGTCCTCTCAGCTGCTCCTCACAGGACTTGTTTTCCAGCCCCTTCACCAGCCTTGTCGCCCTTTTCTGGATGCATTCCAGCCCCTCAATGTCCTTCTTGTACTGAGGGGCCCAGAACTGAACACAGCACTCGAGGTGTGGCCTCACCAGTGCTGAGTACAGGGGACAATAATTTCCCTAATCAGGCCACCCAAATAAAACCACACGTGGGAACAAAACTAAACAGTCAGGATGACAATGATCTAGTGCTTGAGCTGGACAGCTGTGGGCTGAGACCCTCACAGACACAAAATATACAATGCTAAGAAAAGCATCTGCAAGCTTACCTGCTCCCAAATCGTTTTTGCTTCCACCCAGATGAAATTCATACTCATTTTTTTTCTGACAAGCAATGGTTCTGAGCTTCTCAGTTTCTTTTGAGAAAAGACACGCAATCCTCTGCTATTTTAATCTGGACAGACCACCATTAACAGGTTTCCATGAGTAGAAGACTGAGTCCTGCACGCACTATGTTAGTAAGGTCAGGACTGATTTGCTGCACACAAGTTCTTACTCAGCACAGACCTGAGCACGGGTGTGCAACATCACCACTGAACAACTTCCTTTGGTTACACTATTCAGGAGGACAGGAACAGCTCCAGCTCCAAGCACAAGCCCCAAACAGATACAATAAAGGTTAACATGACTGCACTGCAGGTATTCCATGGAATCATAAAATAGTCTCAGTTGGAAGGAACCTTAAAGGGACACCTCCCACTGGATCAGGTTGCTCAAAAGCCCACCCAACTTGGCTTTCAACACCTCCAGGGATTGGGCACCTTTGACTTCTCCAGGAAACCTGTTCCAGTGCCTCACCACCCTCACAGGAAAACAGTTCTTCCTAACATTTAATCTAAATGTCCCATCTTATAGCTTAAAACTGTTCCCCCCCTCATCCTATCCCTGCACTCCCAGATAAAGAGCCCCTGCCCAGCTTTCCTGGAGGCCCCCTTTAAGAATGGGAAGGCTGTTATAAGGTCTCCCCAGAGCCTTCTCTTCTCCAGGCTGAATAAGCTCAACTGTCTCAGCCTGTCCTCATATGGGTGGTGCTCCAGCCCTCAGATCATCTTCGTGGCTTTTGCTGGACTCACTGACACATCCAGGTCCTTCCTGTCCTCATCACCTAATACAACAAACTGGGAGCTTGTTTAGTCTCCCCTTGGCATAATACCGTGAAAAAGGAAACCATGCAGATGCACTTTGGCTTGAAACAAGAATGTGTGATATCCACAAACCTACGTGACCAACAACATACAGACATCTCTGCTCTGTTGGTCTTTGCTGGCTTCTGCAGAGAGGCAAAGTGATGAAGGGTGCCTAAACCACGTACAGGGATAAATCTCAATTCCTTTTCACTGCTCTACACTAAGCAAACAGAGCTTGGGTTTTTTGGTTCTTATCATTAAGATAAGAGGACAGCCTTCTGACCTCCCCAAACACAAATAAGTCTCAGCAGAACACAAAGGACAAGAATATTCTTCTTAATACAAATACTGGAAACACATAATTTTATTTCTAGGTGTGCCTCATTCTCTATTGTCTGCAAAATGACTTTGTTCAATTGAGTAAAAACAGAGCGCCAACTGTTAAAATACTGAAGTCAGGTGATATGACTGTCCCTAAGAGTATAATATTCTGGGTTATAAACATATATAGGATCTCACAGTTACAGGCTCCCTAGAAATATCCACTGTTTCCTCTTATAACGCAAACCCACTGCTCCTTCCAGCCACGTCCCCAGCTGGTAGCAGGCAACAGAGCAGAATCTTAAAATAGATGTGGATGTAGGACACACTCTATTTCCCAAGGCAAACTATGGGCAAGGCACCATGACCATTTAAAAAAAAAAATGCACACACAGTAAACTCACAGGCAAGAAACAGGTTAGATGAGACTTAAACTTAGTGCAGGCACTGCCCAGCTTCCATATCAACCCACAGAGTAACACCAGCAGAAGGACACACTCGCACATCTTCTCTGCACACAGATATGAGGACACACCATGCAGACCCCAGGGAACAATTCTCCCCTTCTCCTCCACATAAATCCATAGCTCTGCTGTCTTTGCAAGCTCAGAGGAGGCTGAGGGAGGCACTCCCATCTGAGTGCTAATTAGATAAAGCTGAGCTAGTTAGCAAAAGCAGGCCTTCAAGTCAAAGGGCAGCCCAGAGGGCTGCAGAAGAGGAAGCTCTGGCTTGGATAGATAAGGACTGCTATCCACAGAACAGGTTTGTCCTTTCTGTGTATGTTTATATCACTTACATTAGCCCACTGGAGCGGCTATTTGTGATGTAACCTCAGAGGTGGAAGCGGGTAGGACATGGAATAGAGGAATTCCCTGTGGCTATGGCTTCTGCAGCAGCAGCTCATGCAGCTACACAAACATAGCCCATATGCTCAGTGAATCCACACAGCATTAGAGATCTAGGCAGCTCTGCAAAGCCAATCAGGAAGCCAAGCTGTAGATGCCACTGCTGCTGCAGAAAGAGGACCAGAGAGCTGTGCCCAAGTAAATGCACCTCTGCTTGCAGCAGCATGAACCCAAACCACAGCCTCTGCATTTGCTGCTCACAAAACTGCATGGGAAAACCTTCATGCTAAAGTCTTCTGCCAACTATGGTCTCCCTGCATTGAAACAAGGCACCTAAAGCTTCCAGGGTGGTTTCGTGCTCAAACACCAGCACGGCATGTTTCATTCCAGTGACATAAATCATACAGATGCTGCACCATACCTTGTGAAGTGCATCTTATTTAAAACACCACCAAGAAACTGTATATGTGAGTTACTGAAATTCAAGGATGGGCCTTTTTGTAGAAGCAGGATGTGGGAGCCCTCAGCAGAAACGCTGCAGGGTGGACAACAACTGTACATGTCCTTCTGTATATATTATCTTGAGATATTTTATTCAAGTATTACACTGCCAGTCAGCATTAATGCCAGAATGTTAATATCTAGGGAAGCTAATCTGACTAAATACTATGCTGCTCTAATGAGCAATTTTTCTGTATTCACCAGCAGTAAGGCTCTGTTGTTGAAATGCAGTTCTCCATAATTAGCACCCACTC